>CM061258.1:118366966-119744466 GCA_030848825.1 Tadarida brasiliensis
CTTCCATGTCTCTGGATCTATTTTGTTCATCAGTTTGTTTTGTTTATTAGATTCCACAAATAAGTGAGAGCATGTGATACTTGTCTTTCTCTGACTCGTTTATTTTGCTTAGCATAATACTCTCCAGGTCCCTCCATGTCATCTGAAAGGGTAAGAGATCTTTCTTTTTATAGCTGCATAGTGTTCCATTGTGTAAATGTACCACAGCTTTTTAACTACTCATCTACTGATGGACACTTGGACTATTTCCAGATCTTAACTATTGTAAATAGCGCTGCTATGAACATAGGGGTGCATATATTCTTTCTGATTGGTGTTTCAGGATTCTTAGGATATATTCCTAGAAGTGGGATCACTGGGTCAAATGGCAGTTCCATTTTGAATTTTTTGAAGAAACACCATCATGTTTTCCATAGTGGCGGCACCAGGCTGCATTCCCATCAGCAGTGTGCTGCGGGTTCCCTTTTCTCCACATCCTTGCTAGCACTTGTTGTTTGTTGATCTGTTGATGGCAGCCATTCTGACAGGTGTGAGGTGATACCTCATAGTCATTTTAATTTGCATCTCTCTGATGATTAGTGATGTTGAACATTTTTTCATATGTCTCTTGGTCATTTGTATGTCCTTTTTGGAGAGGTGTCTATTTAGGTCCTCTGCCCATTGTTTTTATTTTATTTTATTTTATTTTTTTGTTAATCCTTGCCCAAGGATATTTTTCCGTTGATTTTTTAGATAGAGTGAAGGGGGGGAGGGAGAGAGAGAAACATTGATGTGAGAGAGATATATTGATTGGTTGCCTCCCACATGACTCCGACGGAGGCCAGGGATTGAACCTGCAACCTAGGTATGTGCCCTTGACTGGGAATCAAACCCAAGACCCTTCCATCCACAGGCTGATGCTCTAACTGCCGAGGCAAACTGGCCAGGGCTCTGCCCATTTTTTTTTTTTTTTAATCTTCACCCAAAGACTTTTTTCCATTTTTGTTCACATAGAGTGGGAGGGAGAGAGAGGATGAGAGAGAGAAAGAAACATTGATGTGAAAGGGACACATTGAGTGGCTGCCTCCCACATGACCCCAACCAGGGCCGGGGACAAATCGCAACCGAGGTACGTGCTCTTGGCTGGAATCGAACCCACGACTCAATGGTCTGTGGGCCGACGCTCCAACCACTGAACCATACCGGCCAGGGCCCATTTTTTAATTGGATTGTTTGTTACTCCTAAGTTTTTTGCTTGGTTCCTGGAAAGACTGAACAAATGTCATCTACAGTTAATCAAATCAAAGCCTCTAGTGGCAAACTCCTGCTCCCAGGGAAGGGGATTTCATTTTATTTATTTATTTATATTTTAATCCTCACCCGAGGATATTTTTGCATTTATCTTCAGAGTGGGAGGGAGAGAGAAACATCGATGTGGGAGAGACACATCGATTGGTTGCCACCCACACAACCCCAACTGGGGCCGGGGACAAACTGCAACTAAGGTACGTGCCCTTGGCTGGAATTGAACCTGGGACTCTATGGTCCGCAGTCCGATGCTCGAACCGCTGAGCCAAACTGGCCAGGGCAAGAGTTCATTTTAAAGGACCTCTGTAATGAAAAGAGGGTGCTCCACCTTGGAGTTCACTTATTCAGAAGTAAGATTCTTGCAGATGTATCTGGTCTCAGCTCTCGGTAGCTGAAGCAATCCCCCTGCCAGGTCACCTTTGTTTCATTGCAGGCCCCCTGTGCTGCCTTCCCTGCCTTCCTCTCTTCAGAGTTTTCCCTGAGCTTCCTCCTCTGATCTGCTCCCCAACCCTGCTTGGACAATCTCCCCTTATGCCCATAGGCCTAACCCACCATAGAACATTGTTGCATTTCCTCCAGACTTTCTGATTCCCTTCCTGTCCCTGCAGGATGGGGGCCCTGAGGAGCCGGAGGCCCGAGGGCTCTATTCTGGTCCCAGGGCCTGGGAACATCTGCTACCATGGGCCAGGAGAAGGATGGATGTGGACACAACCTCAGGAATCTGGTCTGGCCACAGCAGCAGCTCTGCAGAACCAAGGCAAGCATTGGGGGCCAGTGTCTGGGAGTGGGGAGGCAGACTGAGGGCCATTGTCTGGGAGGTACTTCTGTCTGTCCTGTCCATCCAGGACTCCTGCACCCCATAGAAATCCTGCTGTGCCATGAAGGCCACCTGTTCTGTCTCCTCTAAGCCTCTGTGGCTGAACAGGAGAGAGGAGGGGCTGCAGGGGCATCTCCTATGTCCAGCACTGTGGGGCCTCAGGCCATCCTAGCGAGTGAGAGTGACACCTGCCACCAGGACCCTAGTGGAGCCAATGTGGGTTCAGACATACAGCTCCTGAAATATGCTATTCTCATCCACAACCTCGGCCCATGCCCAGCCTGTCCCTAGGCGTGGTGATGGCCCTAAGAGGTACCCTGGGTCCTCAGCAAGCTGTGGATACTTCTGGTAGCCCCTATCCCTCTCTGCCCCCTTTTTCTACAAAATCCTGGGCACTGGATTCTATGTTGAGTCCTGGGAAAGGCAGGCACTACTGGTGGGCAGCTGAGTGGGAGGCTGGTTGGTGGCTCAGGCTGCCCCAAACTGGGACTTCTCCCCCTGCCTGGGAGATATATAAGATGAAGGTGGGCAACAAGAGTGAGCAGTGTCCAGGAGAAGATGTGGTGACATTAGAGGTGACCTGGGGGCAGCATAGTAGAAGCATGAAGTGGGCAAGTGACCACTTCAGATGTGCCCAGGTGAGGGTGGCATGGAGGAGACATTATAAAAGGGTCCTGAAGGGCTATATGCACCAGAGAGCAGGCTAAATGAAGGCTGTTGGGGAAGGTGTGGATGGATGAGGTGTTGGGGAAGCCTGGGACAGGAAGAGGTGAGCAGATCCCTATATGGCCTGAGTGGCAGCTTCCTTGTCTGTATAATGGCAGTATGGCTGTCCCTTGGAGGCTGCCAGGAACATTTCTCCAGGTGCTAGGCCCAGCATGGCTGTGCACAAGACAGGGTCTTGGGTGGTCATAGGTGGTGGCAGAAGCAATTCCTTTGGGTCAGTAATCAATTCCTGGTGCTGACATCCTTCCCTCAGGGAGGGGCTGGTGGTGGGGGTTGCAACACAGTTGGCCAGCTGGGCTTGCAGGTCAGTCAAGGACTGCTATGGTGACAGCAGTGGGGAAGGGATGGTGGTGGATACAGGGATCAGGACACCCAGAAGCCCATGTTCTCAGGCTGGCCTGGGCAAGTGAGACCCTCAGGCACTGGTGGAAGGGGAGTCCTTGTCTGGACCCTGGATGGTGCCTGGGAGAAATTGAGGCAGGTGGGCCTAGCCAGGGTGGGACCTCAGCCAGTCTCAGGCCACAACTCTTTGGAGGTTGGGGCTCCTGACCAAGTGTCAGCTAGCATTTATTGGATGCCTATTACCTACTGTGTGCCCAGGCCCTGAGTCCAGACTGCCTGAGGACTCGGGGAGGGCAGAGTCCCAGACCACCTCCTCAGCGTCCTCGCCAGTTAGGGGACAGTGGGCATGGATAAGTGGAAACAAGGGCTGGATATCACCAGGGGTTCAGCTCTCGGTTAGCCTGGTTCTGCCCTCCAAGTGCCCAACTCTAGGACACCTGCTCCCTTCAGTGCCCTGAACAGTTGTGAGGGTCTTCCTGTACAGGGCCAGCACTCCCGCGTTCTCCTGGCCCTCTGGTCACCCCGCCCACTCGGGCACGAGCTGTTCGCCCCGAGGGCCTGTGGGTGCCGACCTTGGTAACCCTAGGCTGGTGGACATCTGTGTGGGCAGCAGAAAAATGCTGCAACCTGGCATGCGCCTCGCCGGGCCGATCATCAATTTAGTGCACTGGCCCAGGCCTTTCTGGTGACCAAAGTCTTTAAGAAACCCTTGCTGGGGCTCCTCCCTACGCCACTCTCCCGGACTCCACAGCCCAAGGAGCCCAGCGTAGTTTCCCGCTCCCCCCTCCCAGGTGCCCTTCCACTGCGTCGTTGCTTCGCCCCCGCCCACATAGGCATTTAACCACACCCATTCACTCCGGCCCCGCCTCGCGTCCCAGGTCCGCCTGAACGCTTTTGGCCCCGCCTCAAAGTTCTGGGCTAACCCGTACGCCCAGGCCCCGCCCCCACGATCGAGGCTCCACCTCCATTCTCTTAGCCCTTCCCAGCGCTCCGGCTCCGTCTCTCTCGGCCCCGCCCCCACGTTCTCGGCCTCGAGCACGTGCCCTGGCACTGCCTCCACGTTCGAAGCTCCACCCTCCCATTTGGGGACCTCTCCGACTCTTTTCGCCTTATCCCGGCCCTCTGGCTCCGTCTCGCGTCCTCCGCCCAGTTCTCACTCGGTTCCGCCCTCACGTTTTTGGCCTCGCCCCCACGTTCTCGTTCCACCCCTTCTCGGTCCCGCCCCACGCTCTTGATTCTACCTCACGCTCTCTGCCCCGCCCCACGCTTTCGATCCCGCCCCACGCTCTCGGCCTTTCCCTCGCTCGGGGCCCCGCCCCTTGCCCCGGCCCCGCCCCCGCACTTCCGGGCGGCGCCGGCGGGGGCGCTCGGGCCTGGGCTTCGGCACTCTGGGCTTGGGCTCCCCACTCGGGGAAGCGATCGCGGCCGCCGCCGCAGGACCGGCCGGAGTCCGGCTGGACCTGTGTCCCCGCCGAACAAGCCGGTGAGAGCGGGCGGCCGGCCTCGGCGGCGCCGCCGCGGCCTGCCTGCGCCCGCCTCCGGGCCGCCGCGCCGCCGCCGCGATGGGGGCCGCCCCGGGCCGCGCCCCCGCCCCGTCCCGCCCGCCGCGCCGCCACTGAGCGCATGGGCCGCGCCGCGCCGCGCCGCGCTGCGCTGCTCCGGGAGCCGGGCCCGGGGCCCCGCCGCCGCCGCCGCTACCGCGCGCGGGTGAGTAGTGCGGGTCGGTCGCGCATTCCTGAGGGGCGCGGGCCAGTGCGGCCGCCTTTTGTAGGCCGCGTAGGCCGGGCCGGGCGCGGGACCCGGAAGAGGGGCTCGGCGGGTGCGGGCCCGGAGCGTGTTTGGGGGAGGCTGTGCGGGCTCGGAGGGCGCTTGAGGGGAGATGTGTGGGTCGGGTGCGCGTGAGGGGAAGCTGTACGGACAGGCTGTGCGGGCTCGGAGGGCGTGTGAAGGGAGACTGTGCGGGCTGGGAGTGTGTGAGGGGAGGTGTGCTGGAGTGTTCAGGCTGTGCATGAAGGGTGTGCAGACTGCGGTGATGTGGGAGGAAGGTGTGTGTGGCTAAGGCTGTGAGGGGCAGGTGTGTGTGTGGGGGGGATTGCTAGCAGGGAATAGAGAAGTCAAGGGCCGTTAACACTGGGGGGAAGAGTGCTTGGTTTGGTTCAGAAAGGGCAGACTCTTGCTCTAGGTGAGTGGAAGGGTGTAAGGCAGACCCAGGATTCTGAGAAGGGGTAGCGATTCCTCCTGGAGGAGACTGAGGTCTGCCACTGATATGTTTGGATGATGCTGGGTGGGTGCTGTGGTCTTTGGGCTTTGGGCATGTTTCAGGGTGTGGGTGGGGTGCAGAGTAGCTGCTGGGGCTAGATATTGTGTGCAGGGATTCTGGAGAGAGGCTGGATAGTGGAGTGTGCCCCTTTCCTCAACCCCCAGCAAAAGGGAGGAATGAGTGAGTCTGAAACCCAAGGAGAGCACTCTTTCTGAGGCAGAGGTGCCTTAGGCTGGGTTAGGCTTATCTGAGTGGCTGTACTCTTGAAGGTCCCCCAAAGTCTTTCTTGGGTGTGAGTCTTAGATTCTTCCTGCACATCGTATTTTGCAATTCAGCCCTCCATGAAACCAGAGCAGTACATTCAGAGCAGTGAAACTTAGTTCAACACTGAGGACAGTAGAGAAGAAAAAAAAAGTCAATTCTCTTGGGATTTTTCTCAGCTCACCTCTTAAATTTATAGAGTTCTTATTGTGCATCTCGGCTCCTCTTTTTTGCTTGCACTTATGTTCTCTGCTTCTTCAGGAAGAGTCTTAAGGCATACTTGGACCCACCGGCCCTGTTTTAGAGGGGATATCCCCTGCTAGCAGTCTAAACCTGACCTCCCAAGATAACAGTATCATGGGTTCACTTTTAAGAACTTCTATTCAGGAACAAGGATGGGAAAGGATATAAAATACAGTGTTTCTGTTTGTTTTTCATTAGGTGTTGGTGTTTCTTGGATTTTTAGTTTCAGAAAAGCTTAAGTAGACTTTTTTTGGGTTACATTGGTTATTTAGAATTTAGGTGGTGGGGGAATGGATTATATGTATAACAGCCATTTAATCTTTCAAGAGTTTAATTAATGGACAGTTGGGAAAATGTCAGTCATACTGTATTATTTCCACACTTCACATAAACAAAGTTAAAAGTTATATTTAAGCTAAATAAATAAATATATACACACCTATAACATCGAGCTGGCTGCTTTGGTACCCAGGGAGTATGTCTTGGCAGTGACCAAAGGAGATTTTAAATGTGGTGTCAGAGTTGTAGATTCCTTTTGTGGAATCCCTTTATTGATGGTGGTTACACGATATTGGCCAGATTCAGTGCTTGTGGGCATTTGTTTCTAACTTGCATTAATATAACTGCTTTATGTGTGGTGTGTACACTAAATGCTTGGTGTGCTTCTCTATGGAAACCTGGAGGTTGTGGGAGTTGTAGCACATTTCAGTAACGTCAGTAATTTGGGGAGATGTTCATGTGCTTCCAGAGACACCAAAGATCTTCTGTCAGTTGAGAGCCTAAAGTAGATGTGAATTATAAGGAATGTTTCTTTTGAGCAACGAAAAATAGTTTAAAATGATTAGGGGGACTTGTTCACACGTGAATTTAAATGTCAGTCTTTTAAGACAACCCCAGTTTGGTAATAAAGGGCTAGATCTTGAATTTATTGCTGTTTCTACAGCATTGTAGTTCAGCATCTATAAATAAGTAACATTTGGCATCATTAAATACTTATCGGTGTCCATTAGTTGCCAGACCTTGTACTAGGTGCTGTGTGTTCTGCAGAAAATGTTTAAATCAGGCTGCTACAAATAATTTACATAGAAGTCATTGCACCTTAAGAGAAAATGACAGTGATTCATAATTCACTTTCCATTTGAACACAGTGACTTGGTTCTTTCTTAAGGCCAGTGAACTACAGAGTATCTCTAAGGGTAAGGCTCAGGGGCTGGGTTCAGGCCCTCTCCTTAGATGGTGTCCTGGACAAGAGGACATTAGACATCTACAAGCTGGTGTGGAGCTGAGGCACCATAGGTACTTATTCCATGTTGATGGTGCTCCAAGAAAGCATCTTTGCCGTTGAAGTGGTCCATGAGCAGCAGGGTGCCATAGCCTGAGGGCCTTGACCTTAAGAAACAGGCTGTTCCTGCTGAGGCTGAAATTACAGCCTACCCAGTAGTTTTCATAAAAAGTCATTAGCCGCAGAAATGTCATTTGGTGCACATAGTTGTGACCAGCCTCCATCTCTGAATGCTTTTCACTTCTAGCTGTCAGCAGCTGCTGGCAGGTGAAGTGTGTGCAGTGTGAGAATGCAGATGTTGGGGGTGGATTACATGTAGGCCAGGGCCCAGAGTGTGCAGTGATGGCCAGGGAGAGCTCCCTTTGCGTTCGTACCAGATTGTAGGGTTTTATTTTGCTTCTTCTGGCTTGTTCAGGTGCTCCAGGCATTTTGGACCTGACGTGCTTCTCTCCAGCCCACTTCTAGGCAGACCACTTACATCATGGCAGGCTGTGTTGTAGTCACTCCCTTAGAACCCAGCTTGTGGGCTCTAAGAGCTCCTGTAGGATGTGGCAGGGAAGACCAAAGACCATAGCAGAGTGCTGATCCAGGACAATCTTCCCTCAAACCCAAAGCAGGCTTGTAGTAGCAGCAACAACAAAAATCCATGGTTCCCTGATCTCTAAGAGAGTGGATGGTTCGGTTTTCAGCTTACAGAGTTAAATCATATGAGCTGTATGCTTCCTTAGCTAAAAGTTGTAATTGTATTGCTTTTCAATTTTTCCATACCTTCTCTGTTCCTCAGAGTACTCAGTTGCCATTTGCCATCAGTAGGGTACTTTCCTTATAAGCAAGGTTTTAAAAGTCAAGTGCAGCTTTCTGATGGGAACATTTTTAAGATTGTCCACATTGGTGACATGAGAAGGCTCCTGTGTGTGTGTGCATGTCCTTTGCTTACACTCTTGAAGATGCTGAAGGTCACCCATAATTAATTGCTCTTTTAGGCATGTGTTGAGAGTTAGAGGAACAACTCACTTTGTGTTTGCACATGTTGTGAGGCATATGAGTATGAAGTGGTGGGGTAGGCAGAAAGCACAGTGGCTGAGGGCCTAGAGAATGTGGAGAGCAGACACAACCGCCCTCCTAATGGTGTGTGATGTGCTGTCCTTTCCATATCTGAGGAGTCTCACAGTGACCCTGTGGAGCAGGTAGGGTGGTCATCCTTATCTCATGTGTGAGGGATCAGTTTTCACCAAGTTTGACAACTAGGAGGACTAGAATCACCTTTCTTTTCTCCAGTCCTCTTGCTTTCATGGAGCTTGCAGAGAAGGACTGGTCACTCAGCTCTGTTGCTGAGATAGGAGGTCCCCCGGTTGCCCCAGGCTGCTCGTCTCTGTGATGTTACTTGAGGGGTGTGGTGCTCTCCATTTCTTAGCACCAGAGGCATTCCTGTAGTTGTAAAAGTTACCAGAAATTGTTTTAATATAGCACAAACCTTGTGATGAAAGGTTGCAAATTTAAACTGAATTTCTGGCTTTGAGTTCGAGCGGGAGGGCATCATTGCAAGTCTTGTCTTGAGAAAACCTCTGTGGTCATGTTTCCATGGACCCACCTTTCCTAATCCTTGTCCTCTTAATGGTTTCAACAGGACAGATTGATTCACTTTGGAGCTATAAGTACTGATGTATTAGGGTGCAGCGCTCATTGTTCATTGACGCAGAGTCTCAAAATGAATATTCAAGAGCAGGGTTTCCCCTTGGACCTCGGAGCAAGTTTCACCGAAGATGCCCCCAGACCTCCAGTGCCTGGTGAGGAGGGTGAACTGGTGTCCACAGACCCTAGGCCTGTCAGCCACAGCTTCTGCTCTGGGAAAGGTGTCGGGATTAAAGGCGAGACTTCAACAGCCACTCCGAGGCGCTCAGATCTGGACCTGGGGTACGAGCCTGAGGGCAGTGCTTCACCCACCCCACCATACTTGAAGTGGGCCGAGTCATTGCACTCCTTACTAGATGATCAAGATGGGATAAACCTGTTTAGGACCTTCCTGAAGCAGGAGGACTGTGCTGACCTGCTGGACTTCTGGTTTGCCTGCAGCGGCTTCAGGAAACTGGAGCCCTGTGACTCAAATGAGGAGAAGAGGCTGAAGCTGGCCAAAGCTATTTACCGAAAGTACATCCTTGATAACAATGGCATTGTGTCCAGGCAAACCAAGCCAGCCACCAAGAGTTTCATAAAGGACTGCATTATGAAGCAGCTGATCGATCCTGCCATGTTTGACCAGGCCCAGACAGAAATCCAATCTACCATGGAAGAGAACACATACCCCTCATTCCTCAAGTCTGATATTTATTTGGAATACACGAGGACAGGCTCAGAGAGCCCGAAGCTCTGTAGTGACCAGAGCTCTGGGTCAGGGACAGGGAAGGGCATACCTGGATATCTGCCCACTTTGAATGAAGATGAGGAATGGAAGTGTGACCAAGATATAGATGAAGATGATGGCAGAGACCCTGCTCCCCCCAGCAGGCTGACACAGAAGCTGCTCCTGGAGACAGCTGCCCCGCGGGCCTCCTCAAGTAGACGGTACAGCGAAGGCAGAGAATTCAGGTGAGTCAGACACAAGGCGTCTGTTACTGTGCTCACCTCTGAGAGCTGGAGAACTAGTAAGGAAAGGTATTGGTAAGGAATGGTCTTGTCTTTCAACCCCAAGTGGGGTATGCTCCTGTTGCCTTGGGTGAATTGTGGTTTTAATTCTTATTCATGATATCTTCACATTTGTTATTAGATGTTTTTAATATTTGTATGTTGAGGATAATGATGGAAAAATAAAATAAAGAAATGAAGAAAAAAAGGACAGACTAAAATATATGGTTTTGTAAGTCATTAGGAACATTGGAATTATTAGAAGTCATGACATTTACACTTTACCTATTAGCAGTAAAATTTGTATCCTCTTGCATAGAAGGTGGATTTACCTGGTAAATACAATCCTTTTTGGCTTAATAAAGAGAGGTGTGGACTATTAAATGCATCAATACTTAGAGAATTCTAGATCATTGTTTTTTATAACCGTCTTCTAAAATTGTGGTGGTGAGAAGGCTGCCGGGCAGCAGGTTGTCTGAGCACGTTGGGAACTTCTGTGGCTGTGGTTGCATTTCTAGGATTGGACCTTTTTTCCCTTGCCAACAAAATGAGTTCGTGCTGTTGTGTAGTCAGTTCCAAGCAGCCCAGGGACGTTCTGCAGTTGTGATTGCAGCCTTTGCATACAGGCACATATGCAACTTTGGAGGCATGAAGTGGTGCTATCAAGAAGTTGTTACAATTTAGGAACCTGTTTCTTCATTCTCTTTTCTTGGTAATCCCTTTTGTGGTTCCTGGAGGTGTATTTGGTTGGAGTCTGTTGCTGATGTTAGCAGATATTAGCAGGGCTCTTTTGTTTCCCACTCATTTCACTATAGCTGGTCTGGAGACTTCTGCCTGTGAAATTTTGAAAGCCTGGAATTTGTATGACCCTGCTGATTTGATCAAGAGTCTGAAAACACATCCCCAGGTGCTGGGACTCTCCCATGGAGTTTTTGAAAACCCAGATCATTTATCCAAGCTTACCGTGGCAGAGAAATTGGCTACTTGCTTATAAACACAGGATCAAACATTTCTGAGGTTTAGCCATCCTTCAAGCGATGTGATTCAGGATATACTGTTTGAGGTGATTTTTGTATGCCTTTTTGCTCACTCTCTTTAGCTAAACGCTATTGATTTAGCAAGCTTTTTTTTTTTTTGGAGATTTAGCAAGCTTTTTATTTTTATTATTTATTTGTTCTTTTTGGAATTTTTACAACAGTTTTTTTGAGCCCAAACTGAAACATATGCCAGGGAGCAAAGATCTGAAATGCTCCCAATTTAGCAAGCTTTTTAGACCAGAGTATGTAATAAAATTATCCTGTTAAGTAAGGCTAGTAACTGACAGTTTTTTAAACTTCACCTAAAAGTTTTCATATTTGATTAGAACAATTTTAAGATGGGATTAAATTTGAAGCCTGGGCTTCAGGAAAAAAAAGTGGATCTCAATTCTGTTTTCTAACATAAAAAACTCCTGATAGCTACTCCTCCGCTAACCAGCCCCAGTCTGCACACTTTTTAGTTCTTGGGTCTTAAACATCAACTTTGCCTTTTCTTTGGTTCTATTTGTAATAAGTAACCCTTGCTATCAAATTAATAGAATGTATTGGCTTTGCCTGTCTGATAGCATTCAGCTATAAGGATTCGGGTTTTAACTTGCCTGTCCTGGAGCTGCTGGTGGTAGAGGGAGCCTGGAGTTCAGGAGTCCTGTCTGTGATTGAGTATTCTCCCATTTGAGGTTTCCTGTGGTAGTTTTGTGGGTGTAGAATCTCTGATGTTGAGTTATTGTTCATGAGCACTGACAGGATGGAGTTCTGCACATCTTGTTCTTTGGAGTGTGCAGTTAGGATGCACTATTTTGGAAGTTACAGAAAACCCAGCCCACTCTGGCTTAAACAGTGAAGGGGATTGGCTGACTCAGATAGATGAAAAGTCCAGAGGCAAGGCCAACTTCAGATATGGTTTGATCTGGATTCCAGCCATTTTTCTTTTAAGAACTTAACTTTTTTAGAGCAGTTTTAGGTTACCAGCAAAATTGAAAGGAAGGTACAGAGCTTTTCCATATACCCCTGGCCCCACACATGCACAGCCTCTCCCATTGTCAACATCTCCCACCAGAGTGGTACATTTGTTACAACTAATGAACCTATATGGACACACCATAATCACCCACGGTCCATAGTTTCCATTAGAGTTCCTCTTGGTGGTGTACATTCTGTGGGTTTGGACAAATGTATAATGACATGTATCTACCATTATGGTATCATATAGAATATTTTCACTGCCTTAAAAATCCTCTGTGTTCCACCTATTCATCCCTCCCTCCCTCCTAACCCCTGATCTTTTTATTGTCTCTATAGTTTTGCCTCTTCCAGAATATTATATAGTTGGAATCATATAGTATATAGCCTGTTCAGACTGGTTTCTTTCACTTAGTAATGTGCCTTTTAGTTTCCTCCATGTCTTTTCAGGACTTGATAGCTCATTTCTTCTTTTTCTTTATTGTTTTTAGAGGGAGAGAGGAAGGGAGAGGGGGAGAGAGAGAGAGAGAAACATCGATGAGAGAGAACATCGATTGACCACCTCCTGCATGCCCCCCACTGGGGATCAGGCCCACAACCTGGGCATGTTCCCTGACTGGTAATCGAACAGGTGGCCTCTTGGTGTATGGGTTGACACTCAACCACAGAGACAAACCAGCCGGGCTATAGCTCATTTCTTTTTAGCGCTGAATAAAAGTATTCCATTGTCTACGTGTACCACAGTTTATTTATTCTTTCACTGACTGGAGGACATTTTGGTTGCTTCCAAGTTTTGGCAGTTATGAATTATGCTGCTATAAACATCCTTATGCACGTTTTTGTATGGACATAAGTTTTCACCTCTTTTGGGTAAATACTCAAAAGGAGCACAATTGCTGGATTGCATGGTAGAACATGTTTAGGTTTATAAGAAACTGCCCCGTTTTTTTCTTTTTTCATTAAAAAAAAATTTTTTTTTCCTGTATTGATTTTAGAGAGAGAGGAAGTGAGAGGGGGAGAGAGATAGAAACATCGATGAGAGAGAACATGGATTGGCCGCCTCCTGCATGCCCTCCACTGGGGATCAGGCCCACAACCTGGGCATGTGTCCTGACCAGGAATCGAACCGGTGACCTCTTGGTGCATGGGTCGACGATCAACCACTGAGCCACACTGGCTGGACTTCTTTTTCCTTTTTAAATCTTCACCCAAGGACATGCTTAGAGAGAAGAAGGGAGAGAAAAAAACATTGATGTGAGGGGGTTGCCTTCTGTACAATCAAACCTGCAACCCAGGTGTGTGCCTTGACCAGAATCAAACCAGCGAACTGGCAACCTTTGGGTGCATGGGATGATGCTCAACCAACTGAGCCACTCTGGCCAGGCTCTGCCCTGTTTCTTTCTTTCTTTTTTTTTAATTTTACAGGACACTTGTTAAAGCTGGGGACAGTAAAACAGGAAAGGGCTGGGAAAATGAGCCTCAGCTGGTCTGCTTTGGCTCATTAAGAAGTCAGAGAAAAGGGGACCTTGGGGACAGGTTCAGGGGGTTTGCCTAGGATGAACTGCCACTGCCCATTGCTGCCCTGGTTGCAAGCCTCATGGTGTCCCTTAGAGTCTAGGAGATGCATTCCTGTGGGGGAAGAAAAGGGGAGAATGCAGGTGTGGTCTTGGGAAGGAAAGCACGCAGCTGAGTCTTTTGTCTTGAGACTTTTATTTCTCTCTTGTAGGCCGGAATCTTAGGGGCGGGTTTCAACAGAATATTCATCAGTTTTCTAGGTGTGTTCCTTCACGGTCCTGGTCCTCACTGATTGGTCAGTGTCAGGGCAGAGGGTCGTTAGTCATTGTAGCTGGTCCTGGTGTTGTCTACCTGGTTTTGCTGCTTTTCTGGGTCTGGAGCTGAAATACAACTGAGGCCTAGATGTTATTACTAGGGAGGTGACCTGTATCCACTGTAAATTGCTCTGTCATTTTGTTCAACTGTCTGTTTCAGTTTTCCTATTCCACTTGTCCTGGCTTACTGGCCTGTCTCATTCCTCCCTAAGAGACTTTCATTCTAAATTCTTCCAGGGGTGATGAGGAAGGATGGTCTGTCTTCAGTAACTGCTTCCTGCTGACAAGGGTTGTGGTTCCTGCCTATTTAGGGCATGGAAGTCTCCCTGCCTGATCTAAGGGGGACAAGGGAATGGGATCTGAGACTGGAACAGAGAGGCTGTTAGCTGATTTTTTCAAAGTTCTGCCCTGTTTCTTAATACTTTTTTGCCTCTGCCTTCCTGTGGCTAGCTCTGCTCTCAGGTTGGCTACTTTGTGTTGGAGGTGGCTGCCCAGTGGGCTGCCTTGTTTTGTAAAATGCTTCCCTGCTGCATTGAAGGAGGTCCTGCAGTTTGCTCTGAGGGACCAGGGATGCTGTGTGCTGCTGTGTCCTGCCCATCATGGCATAATCATGCAAGGGCCCAAGACTATGCTGTTGAGCTTACACAAAGTAGGGCCACCCTGGAAGGTAAGTGGGGTGCCCCATACAGATAGCATCACCTTTCCTCAACTGGGGATAGTGGTCTTCCAAAGGAAGATTGGGTTTAATGGGAAAGGGAAAAAGAGGATGGGTGCTGAATAGGCAACTTGTGAGGGCCCACTACAAAGAAGAGGAAGAGCATCGATCTTTTTTAATTTAAAAAAATTTTTTTTCTTTATTGATTTTATTTTTCTTTTAAATTTTCTTTATTGATTTTAGAGAGAGGAAGGGAAAGGGAGAGAGAGATAGAAACACCGATGAGAGAGAACATCGATTAGCCACCTCGTGCACGTCCCCCACTGAGGCTTTGGCCCACAACCTGAGCATGTGCCCTGACCAGGAATTGAACCCATAACCTCTTGGTGCATGGGTTGACGCTCAACCACTGAGCCACAGCGGCTGGGCGAGAGCATCGATCTTGTTGGTAGGGGGTGCATTTCCTATTGATGGCAAGTGCCTCTCTAAATGTTGATTCTGCATGGAGGAGTGTGTCAAGTCTGGAGGGCCGTATCTAGGAAGGACGACTTTGAGGGACTCCCAAACCTAAGCTTAGCGTAGAGCTGCTCCAATCATGCTGGCTGGTGTTGTTCAATCTCTCTTTACCAGACATAGGTGCTCTCGGGGCGCGTTAGTCCTCATTGGTTTTACGTGTGCACATACGGTTGTTTCTCATATAGCTGACTTAAGAAAGGTTAAATGAGTCTTTACGTAGGTCTCTGTCAAAACTGAGAAAACAGTGATGCTCCTGACCTTTTTCTGCATGTATCTTATTCACCTGGGGTCATTTGAGGCCCTGGGCCAAGGGATCACAAATTTCCTTCCTGCTCTTCTGTTCTCTGTGTCTAAGACTTTGCCGGTTGTTATTGCCCATTGTCAGTAGAACTTTGAATATAATTTTGGTTGGTTCACACTCACCATTTTAATTGGTGTGAATTGGCAAAGGGGTCCTCTAATGACTCAGGTGTTTTGGCTAGTTATTTACTTAATTATTTGGCATTAGGGCTCAGAGGCTGTAAGACATTGGCTGGCAGGCTCAGGTTTTACTCCTCAAAAGCTTGGCTTGGCCTGCCAGGTACCTTTCAGGGCCTGCTTGTGGGAGGGCCGGTCTTGGTCAGGCTTGAAACCAGGCCATGTTCCTCAACCCTTCAACCACCCGCACTTAGTGAGTGCCACTGGTTTTGAGGTCTAACATCAGCAAATGCTTCTCATTTCTAATTTTTATTGATTGATTGATTTTAGAGAGAGAGGAAGGGGGGAGAGAGAGAGAGAGAAACATTCATTGGTTGATTCCTATATGTACCCTGACTGGGGATCAAACCCGCAACCCTGGCATATCAGGACGACGCTCTAACCAACTGATCTACCCCACCAGGGCACTTTCCATTTCTGTTTACTGCTCTTATCTTCCTCATTGGCTGAGAAGTTCCCTAAGGACAGAGTCTCAGTGGATATGTTCTTGCATCTTCCTGGTGGGCCAGCCCTGTGAGGCACTCCTGGTCAGGGCTGGTTATTATGGCTGTGGCCAGAGAGTGGACTTTGGATGCCATTGTTCATAGCAGAAGCAACTTGGAGACTTGGGGTCCTTTGAAGGGTGGGTGACCAGCCCTTGTTCTCCAGGGTCCCCTCAGAGTTTGACTAAGGAAATGTCTGACCTGTTTGTTGGTTTATTGACCTTGTTTCTCGTAATGGCTTAAAAGGTCAAGAGAAGAAATGTAAAAAGAGTAAACACTCAAAATGTATACAATTTCATATGAAAGGCAGAACAGTAAGATTGATTTGGGTTTCTGAGTGGAATTTGAGTGGAGTGGGTTAGGGTTTGGGCGGTGGCTCTGCTGAAGGGCACCTAGCTGCAAAGGAGCTCCACATCAACCAGGGGGTAGTGTGGGTCTGCTGTGCTTGAGGTAGGTGGCCACAAGCTAATGGGTGTCTCAGGACACACTTGTCTTACTCATAGTGAGCCTGTTTGATTTATCCTCTAGCACATTCTCTTCACCATTGAATTTTTAGGCCATTTGTGATGGAAGGTAGCTCACATTTAAAGTCTGGCTCTCCCTGTAGCCCCTTCCCCCCTCTTTTTTTTTTTTTTTTTTTTTTTTTACTGCTGTGCTTGTACTTCTCTAAGTAGGGGGCACAGCGCTTAGAGAGAGTGCATGGCCCTGCTGCTGTTCCCTTGTCATCTTCCAGATGTGTGACTTGTCCAACTGGTTGAATTCTTTTTTTTTTTTGATAGAGTGGGAGGGAGAGAGGGAGGAAGAGAGAGAGAGAAGCATCTACATGAGAGAGACACATCGAGTGGTTGCCTCCCACACGACCCCAGCACACGACCCCAACTGGGGCCGGGGACAAACTGCAACCAAGGTATGTGCCCTTAGTGGGAACCGAACCCGCGTCTCTCTGGTTCGCGGGCCAACGCTCTAACCACTGAGCCAAACCATCCAGGGCAGGTTGAATTCTTTTAACTGAACAGATGAGCCCAAAATAGGTGACTAGAGACGTTTTCAGATAAGGCTTAGTATGCTGCTGTGGAATTCTCGAGACAATAGTTTAGGAATCTTCTCATTCACCTTACTGGCTGGGTGGGGAGAACATTAAGCTTGGTGGTTTAACTTAACGACTCCTTACTTGATGACTTTTTTAGTAGGTGATATCTTGTAGGGTCAGCATTCTGGTTGTGTACTTTTGGGGAAGTTGCTAAACCTCTCTGCACTTACCTGTAAAGTAGGGACCCGCCAAATGAGATTGTCTTGGAGGTTCCATGAGATAACACCTAGGGGGATGCTTAGACCAGCTCGTGCCTGAACACAGCAGGTGCTCATTAAATTTCAGCTCTTGCTATAGTTTTTTTTCATCTTCATCATCATTATCATCTGAATTTAGTGATCTGCTAGATGTTGTGAAATTAGCATCTAGGTTGGTTTTAAAAATAGGGTAGAGAGCCCTGGCCGATTTGGCTCAGCCGATAGAGCATCAGCGTGTGGTCCAGAGAGACCTGGGTTCGGTTCCCGCTAAGGGCACATACCTCAGTTGCTGTTTGTCCCCAGCCCCGGTTGGGGTCGTGTAGGTGGCAGCCAGTCAATGTGTCTCTCTCACATCGATGTTTCTCTCTCTCTTCCCCACTCTCTCCCTCTTGCTCTATCTAAAGATGAATGTAGCCCTGGCCAGTTTGGCTCAGCGGTTAGAGCGTCTGCCAGCGGTCCAGAGACACCCGGGTTCGGTTTCCGCTAAGGGCACGTACCTCGGTTGCAGTTTGTCCCCGGCCCTGGTTGGGGTCGTGTGGGTGGCAACCAGTTGATGTGTCTCTCTCACATCGATGTTTCTCTCTCTTTCATCCTCTCTCCCTCTCGCTCTATCTGAAGATGAATGCAAAAGTGTCCTCGGGTGAGGATTAAAAAAAAAAAAAAGAACTTAGAGATGAATGCAAAAATGTCCTCAGGTGAGAGTAAAAAAAAAAAAAACAGGGTAGAGAATGACACAGTAAGACCTTAATAATCATATTTTCTTAAAGTGAGACATGTTAGTTCCCCACCCCAAACCTGTTCCTGTTATAATCCTTCTTCCATCCAGAAGTGACACCACCATCTAATAGGTCAACCCAAACCATCTGATTCCTGCTTTGCTGACCGTCCACATCCAGTGCAACAGCAAGTCCTGGTTTCCCCTCCAATGTTTGTTGAGTCCCTCTGCTTCTCGCTGTGCTTTCTAGCTCCCACCATCTCCTGGACCACTACCTTCTGTCTGGGTCTCTGCTTTGGTCTCTTCACCTCACAGCACAAAAAGGATCTTTTCTAAATGCAAGTCTGGCCCTGGCCAGTGTGGCTCAGTTGGTTGAGTGTTGTCTCATGAACTGAGAGGTCTCTGGTTCGATTCCTGGTTGGAGCACATGCCCGGGTTTCGGGCTCAATCCTCAGTAGGAGGCGTGCAGGAGGTGGCAGATAGATGTTTCTCTCTCACATTGATGTTTCACTCTCTGTCTCTAAAAAAAAAAAAAAAATCAATAAAATATATTTAAAGCCATGGCTGGTGGAGCTCAGTGGTTAGAGCATCGACTCTTGGACCAAAAGGTCTCGGGTTTGATTCCTGGTCAAGAGCACATACCTGGGTTGCAGGTTGCAGGTTCGATCCCCACACCCTGGCCCTGGTTGAAGCACGTGTGGGAGACAACCAATCGATGTGTCTCTCTCACATCAATATTTCTCTTCTCTCTCCCTCCCTCCCTCCCACCCTTCCACCCTTCCACTCTGTAAAAATCAATGGAAAAAATATCCTCAAGTGAGGATAAAACAAACGAACAAAAAAAACATTAAAAATAAATAAATAAATAAATTAAATAAATGCAAGTCTGATCACACTGTCCCTTCGTTCATCCCTGTTGGGACTTCTATCTCAAGTTCCCATAATACAAATATGCCCATGGTGGATTCTGTCACAGCACCAACATACTGTGTGCATTTATGTACCTGTCAGTGGAGTAGGACTGGCTGTTACAGTTTTTTTATACTAGATACAGAAGAGTCTAAATTATTTTTTCTTTGCTTTAGTCATATAAAACTCCTTGGTCTTTGACAGGTTTCGGCAGAATCCAGGAAAGTATATGTAGCTAGCCACCAGACTGAAAAATTCTGCAATAGAGAGGCCCCTTTGCCTGGGCTTTTGTATCAGTGGTTTATGAAAGGGAAGCGCTTACAGAGAGCAGACAAGCAAATGTTGACTGAGGCCCTTTGCGTGGACCATGCTGCCCATGGCTCTGACGTGCAGCAGCTATTTCAGGAGAGTGTGGGGTTGGTGTGTTTTGGTACAGTGTGTCTGGCACAGTGTGCGGGCATGCGGGCGTTCCTTGTGTGGTTCTTGGAACTGAACCATACCCATAGGTCAGCTGCCTGGTGACCAGCTCATTGTCAGGTTTATATGCCAGTCAGCATCACAGAGATTTGAATCTGATTCATACACACAGGCTTTATTAATCTTTTCTAGAATCTTGACTTCATTTATACCAGTTTACCCTGCAGTTATTAGAAATGTGGGATTTGGCTGAGTATAGTAGTTCAGTTAGGAAAGGAAGGCTGTCTAATAATTCTTCCTTCAGTCAGTAATCAGCATGAGACTGCATACCTGTATGTGTAGAAGAAAATAAGTGTTGCTTTATTTTTCCCCTTTTTCACATTTCAGTACAAATTCATGGTTTTGTAAGCCACTCAGGTTCCTCTCAGAGCCCATTAATTCCAAAAAGTGTTTGATCTGAGGAAAAAACTTAGTAAATCTCTTCATTCCCTTCCCGGGACCAAGGCTGACCTCCACATTGTTTCATCATCTTCAAAGAGGCCACACACAGGCCGTGTGTAGGGCCTTCTGTGCACAGAGGGGTTCAACCTCTCGCCTATTCATCCCCTCTCACAGTGGATCCCTGTTGCTGGGTGGATTACAGCCTTGGCCACCAGCCTTCTCTGAACTGCTGAAACTTCTTGTAGCAGCTGGACTCAGTTCTTTTGTTTGGACCAAACTTTTCCTGTTTCGATGGACAGAGGTGAGCTGTGGCTGGGTGGGTACCATCCTTAGCCCCCTAGCAGCAGGGGCTCATCTGCCCATTTCTGGGCCCTCTATTCACCCAGCTTTTGCCCTTAGAGTTATTTAAAAAACATTTTTTTTGGTATTGCCCGTCTTGTCTTCAGTCTATAGGGCCAGTGTTTTCTCTTGAACAAACATTTAAAAACGATTATGAAGAATGTTGCTTGCACCCTGGCTGGTGTGGCTCGGTTGGGCATCGTCCCTTGCACTGAAAGGTTGCTGGTTTGATTCCTAGTCAGGCCACATGCCCAGGTTGTGGGCTTGATCCCTATAGAGCAGTGGTTCTCAACCTTCCTAATTCTGCGACCCTTTAATACAGTTCCTCTTGTTGTGGTGACCCCCAACCATAAAATTATTTTCGTTGCTACTTCATAACTGTAATTTTGCTACTTATGTCTTAGACGACCCCTGTGAAAGGGTCGTTCGACCCCCAAAGGGGTCTCGACCCACAGATTGAGAACCGCTGCTGTAGAGGGCATGCAGGAGGCAGCTGATCGATTTTATGCTCTCACTTTGATGTTTCTCTCTTTTACCTTCCTCTCTGTCTTAAAAAAAAAAGCGTAGTCCAGCCGGTATGGCTCAGTGGTTGAGCGTCGACCCATGCACCAAGAGTTTGCCAGTTCGATTCCTGGTCAGAACACATGCCCAGGTTGTGGGCCCAATCCCCATTGGGGGGCATGCAGGAGGCGGCCAGTCGATGTTCTCTCTCATCGATGTTTCTATCTCTTCCTCTCATTTCCTCTCTCTCTAAAATCAATAAAGGAAAGAAAAAAAAAAAGCGTAGCTTGCAGCCTTGTTTGTAATAGATAATAATAGCTTGAATGTCCCATAGCAGGGTTAGTTGCACAGGGATTTTTTTCTGCACAGTTGAAGAACATAGACTTTTTATTGTCTTTCTTTTTTACATTTTCCAAATTCCTATAAAACATATTTCTTTGTAATCAGAAAGTATATTATTAAAATATATACAAAAGTATATCACAAGAAGATCTGAGTTTTATGCAACTTTTCTTTTTTTTAAATTTAATTTTATTTTATTAATCCTTACCTGAGGATATTTTTCTATTTATCTTCAGATAGAGTGGGAGAGAGAGAGAGGGAGAGAAAGGGCGAGAGAGAGAAACATCGACGTGAGAGGGACACATTGACTGGTTGCCTCCCGCACTACCCCCACCAGGGCCAGGGACGAACCGCAACTGAGATATGTGCCCTTGGCCAGAATTGAACCTGCGACTTATTGGTCCACGGGCCGACACTGTACCACTGAGCCAAACTGGCCAGGGCTATGCAACTTTTCAAAAGCATATTTTTTTCTTTAGAAAGGATGCATGTGAATGTTTTGATATGATCTTAGGATTTTTTTGTTTTGTTTTGTTTAGAAACATCGATGAGAGAGAGTATCGACTTGCTCCCCCACTGGGGATTTGGCCCACAACCTGGGCACATGCCCTGACTGGGAATCGAACTGGCTAGATTTCAGGTGGTTCTCAATGATTGTTGTATTGTAGTTTAGTGTAAATTTTTCTTTAAATCCTCACCAGGGGATATTTTTCCATTGATTTTTAGAGTGGAAGGGAGGGGGTGGGGAGAGAGAAACATCAATGTGATAGAGACACATTGATTGACTGTCTCCCGCATGACCCCGGGGGGAAGGACTGGGAATTGAACCCACGACCCTTCGGTCCACGGGCCAATGTGCCAACCAGTGAGCCAAACTGGCCAGGGTGTTTAGTGTAATTTTGATGTGGTTGTGGAAGGATTCAAGTACTGCATTTACCTTGACTGGAAAGCTACCAACTTGACTGGAATCCTGGGGCTTTTTTCTTTTATTGTACTTAAGAAACTTATCCATCAGTTCTGGGAATTTGTTAAATGTTATTTCTTTGATAATTTCCTATTTTTTATTTCCAATTTTCTCATTTTAGAGTCCCTATTATTTAGATGTTGGACCATCTAGAATGAGCATTTAATTTTAAATATCTTTTTTTTCTAATTTTCATTTTTTAAAATTATGTTTTCAGAACTTTCTATTAAATTTTTCTGCCCTTGTTTTCTGAATATATACTCTTAAAATTCTATTTTTGTTCATGAATCAACATTTAAAAGTCTTTTTGGAGATGTTAATTATAATTTCTTAATTGTTGTCCAGCTTCCTGCATAGTGTGGTGTTTGTGTTCTCTGAGTTCTTTGTTATGGGTTCATTTTGAATTCTGTCTTTCTTGCTTAAAATTTTATCCAAGTGATGATCTGGGCTATTCCCTTTTGTTTGACTGTGAGGCAATGGAGATGCTGGTTAAAAGCTTTGTGGGAGCCCTGGCCAGGTAGCTCAGTTGGTTAGAGTGTCTTCCTGATACGCCAAGGTTATGGTTTTGATCCCCAGTCAGGGCACATACAAGAATCAACCCATGAATGCATAAATATGTGGAACAGCAAATCAGTGTTTCTCTCTCTCTTTCTCCCCCTCTCCCTTCCTCTCTTTCTAAAAAAACAAAAACAACCCTGGCCGGTTTGCTCAGTGGTTAGAGGGTCGACCTGCAGACCAATGAGTTGCGGGTTTGATTCTGGTCAAGGGCCAAGTACCTTGGTTGTGGTTTGTCCTCGGCACTGGTTGGGTTGTGCAGGAGGCAAACCAGTTGATGTGGCTCTGTCACATCGATGTCTCTCTCTCTCTCTCTCTGTCTCTCCCTCTCTTCCACTCTATGTGATGATAAATAGAAAAATATCCTCAGGTGAGAAATAAAAAAATAAATCACTGGTCTATAAAAAAACAAGAACAATAAAACCACACTTCTAAAATAAATAAAAGCTGTGTGGGGGGCCTTGTTGATTGGTATACTTGGTTTTTTGAAAGAGTGGAAGGGAGGGGGGCGGGGAGAAACATTGACATGAGGGATACACGTTGATTGGTTGCCTCCTGCATGTTCCCCAACCAGGGACCGAGATCGAACTTGTAACCCAAGTATGTGCCCTTGACAGGGAATCAAACCTGAAACCCTTCAGTGCACAGACCAACGCTCTAACCATTTGGACACACCAACCAGGGAAAGATTCTTTCTTTTTAATGAAAATTTACTTTGGGGTGCCTAGTACTTTTGAGATCTACTCAGTGCATAAAAGTTATGTGCATATATATAACTTTTCAAGAGCACATTTAGTCCTGCTTATGTTGGACATAGCTGAAGGGTTGGTGTCTTTGGGTAGATATGGTACTGTTTCTCAATCTTGTGTAACTCTTGGTTTTCCTTTTTTTTTTTTTTTTTAATACGTTTTTATTGATTTCAGAGAGAGGAAGGGAGTGGGAGAGAGAGAGAAATGCGACGAGAGAGAAACATTGATCGGCTGCCTCCTGCCCACCCCCTACTGGGGATCGAACCTGGACATGTACGCTGAACGGAGAATCTAACCAGTGACCTCTTGGTGCACGGGACAACACTCAACCAACTGAGCCACACTGGCCAGGCTAACTCTTGTTTTTTTTTTACTGGATCTTCTTAAGGGCCGTTTGTTCATTTTAGAGAGGACATTTGATCCCTATTCTGGTAATGGACTACTTATTATATGATCACAGTGTTTTGGAGTTTTTGAAGAACAAAAGGAGACTAAAGGACAATGGTGCATATGTCCAAGAAAAGCTATGTCGAGCAGACAGGGAAAGATATCTGTACTTTGTGGTCCAAATATAGCTGCCCCTTATTTATTTATTTTAATTTAATTTATTTTTTAAATTTCCTCACCCGAGGATATTTTTCCATTGATTTTTAGATAGAGTGGGAGGGAGGAAGGGAGAGAGAGAGAAAAAAACATGCATGTGAGAGAGACACATCGATTGGTTGCCTCCTGCAAGACCCTGATGGGGGCCATGGATTGAACCTGCAGCCGAGGCATCTGTCCTTGACCAGGAATCTAACCTGCGACTCTGGTCCGTGGGCTGTCGCTTTAACCACTGAGCCAAACCAGCCAGGGCAAGCTGCCACTTTTTTTTTGCATTTATCTACAGACATAGTGGGAGGGAGAGAGGGAGGAAGAGAGAGAAAGAAACATCGATGCGAGAGAGACACATCGACTGGTTGCCACCCACACGACTCCAACCGGTGCCAGGGACAAACTGCAACTGAGGTACGTGTCCCTAGCAGGAACCAAACCCGGGTCTCTCCGGTCCATGGGCCGATGCTCTAACCGCTGAGCCAAACTGGCCAGGGTTCTTGTTTCTTTCTTTTTTTTTTTTAAATTTATTTTTAAAAAATACGTTTTCATTGATTTTTTTAGGGAGAGAGAGATAGAAACATCGATGTGTGAAGGAAACATCTATCAGGTGCCTCCTGCATGCCCCCTACTGGGGATCGAGTCTTCAACCTGGGCATGTGCCCTGACTGGGAATCAAACCAGGACCTCTCAGTCTATGGGATGACGCTCATTCCACTGAGCCACACTGGCTGGGCAAGCTGCCCCTTTTAAAGGAGAATTGACAGCCCTGGCTGGTGTGGCTTCGTTGGTTATCCCACCCAACAGAAGGTCACAGGTTCAATTCCTGGTCGGGGCACATACCTAGGTTGCGGGTTCAGTTCCCATTTGGATGTTTCTGCCTCTCTCTCTCCCTTCTTCCCTTTCTAAAATCAATATAAAATAAATAAATAAAAGGAGAATTGACAGGAATACTGATTTCATTCATTCATTGTGTACCTTCTATGTGCCAAATGCTACTCTAGGAGCTGGAGATTCAACAGTGAACAAAGTAGACAAAAATCTTTCTGCTTGTGAGGCTTACATTTTAATAGGAAGAGAGGTTCAAGATGAACAAATAAGTAAAATATAGTTTCAGATGGTGACAAGTACTATGGTAAAGTATAATATGGGGAAGGGCAGTAGGGGCAGAGGGTTTCCTTTTTTTTTTTTAAGCAGTGTGTTTTATTTATTTTATTTTATTAAAAAAAATTTTCTTTATTGATTTTAGAGAGAGAGGGATGGAGAGGGAGAGAGAGATAGAAACATCGATGAGAGAGAACATCGATTGGCCGCCTCCTGCATGCCCCCCACCGGGGATCAGGCCCACAACCTGGACATGTGCCCTGACCGGGAATCCAACTGGCGACCTCTTGGTGCATGGGTCAACGCTCAGCTACTGAGCCACACCGGCTGGGTTTATTTATTTCTTTTAAAAATACGTTTTTATTGAGTTTTAGAAAGAGGAAGGGAGAGGGAAAGAGAGAGATAGAAACATTGATGAGAGAGAAACATCATCGATCCGCTGCTTCCCACACACCCCCACTGGGGATCGAGTCTGCAGAGGGTTTTGATTTTAACAAGAATAGCCAGAGAGGGTCTCATTCAAGAGAGTGACTTTCAAACAAAAATCTAAAGCAGGTGAGAGCAAAATATATATGCCTGGAGGAAAACGATTCCAGGTAGAGGGAAAAGCAAGATCTGAGAAGCAAGAAAGATAGCATTGCTAGAGCAGAGGGAGTGAGGGGAGAGAAATGGCAATGAGCTCAGAGGAGGTTTGACGTTTCTGAAACTGGATTTAAAAGCCACTGAAGCTTCTACCTTGTTCTCTCTCTCAAGTCATCAGTATATTGATGGTATTTAGAGCCCCAAGCCTTGTTGAGATCCGCAATGAGTGAATGTAGATAGAAAAAAGAAGGGTTGCCTGGTCAGTGTGGCTCAGTGGTTGAAAGTTGTTTCATGCACCAAGAGGTCGCCAGTTCGATTCCTGATTAGGGCACATGCCCGGGCTGTGGGCCCAATCCCCAGTGGGGGGCATGCAGGAGGCGGCTGAACGATGCTTCTCTCTCACATTGATGTTTCTATCTCCCCCTTCCTCTCTCTCTAAAAAAATCAATAAAAACATACTTAAAATAAAAAAGGAAGAAAGTACTTCCAAGACTTGCAGAATTCAGTGACATTATGCCCTTGAGCGGTGGCATTTGCATCATCCTCTTGGGATCCCATCTTTATTTATTATTATTTTTTTAATCCTCACCTGAGGACATTTTTTCATTTTTTGTTCAGATAGAGTGGGAGGGAGAGAGAGGAAGAGAGAGAAACATCAACGTGAAAGGGACACATCGAGTGGCTGCCACCTGCACGACCCAACCAGGGCTGGGGACAAACTGCAACCAAGTTACATGCCCTTAGTGGAAACCGAACCCGGGTCTCTCTGGACCGAAGGCCGACGCTCCAACCACTGAGCCAAACTGGCCAGGGCGGGATCCCATCTTTATTAAGGAAGCTACTGTTTTGTGGCTTATAGACAGCCAGTAGCTCCCTCTGTGTTGGTTTTTACCTTTTTTGGCCTCTCAATTTTGATTAAGAAGTAGGTAATTTTTTTAAATTGATTTTTTAGAGAGAGAGAGAGAGAGAAACATCAATTGGTTGCCTCCTGCACGACCCCAACCAGGGCCAGGGACAGACAACCAAGGTACATGCCCTTGACCAGAATCAAACCCACGACTCTGGTCTGCGGGCCGACGCTCTAACTGCTGAGCCAAACCTGCCAGGGCTGATTTTATTTTTTAGAGAGAGTGAAAAGAGATAGAGAGATAGAGAAAGAAACATTGATGTGAGAGAGACACATTGATTGGTTGCCTCCTGCACCTGCCCCTACAGGGGCTGGGCATCGAACCTGCAACCCAGGTACCTGCCCTTGGCTGGGAATCTAACCCATGACCCTTCAGTGTAGGGGCCAACACTCTAACTACTGAGCCACACCAGCCAGGGCTCTGTTCTATTTTTTTTTTAATCCTCACCTGAGGATATTTTTTTTCTATTTATCTTCAGTTAGAGTGGGAGGGAGAGAAAGGGGGAGAGAGAGAAACATCGACCTGAGAGGGGACATATCGACTGGTTGCCCCTACCACGACCCTGACCAGGGCTGGGGACAAACTGCAACTGAAGTATGTGTCCTTGGCTGGAATTGAACCCGCAACTCATTGGTCCACGGGCTGACACTCTACTGCTGAGCCAAACCAGCCATGACTCTGTTGTTCTGTTTC
This sequence comes from Tadarida brasiliensis, assembly GCA_030848825.1. NCBI lineage: Eukaryota > Metazoa > Chordata > Mammalia > Chiroptera > Molossidae > Tadarida > Tadarida brasiliensis. Next base: position 118,393,863 of record CM061258.1, read on the forward strand.
TGTCAAGTTTTGCTTTATGTGCTTTGAGTCCATAGTTTATGTGCATACAAATTTTGAGTTATATATATATTCCTTGTGTATTAAACTTTTTATTATTATGAAATCTTTTTAAAAAATTAAAAAAATTAATTTTAGAGAGAGAGGAAGTGAGAGGGAGAGGGAGATAGAAACATCAATGTGAGAGAACATCAATTGGCCGCCTCCTGCATGCCCCCCACTGGGGATCGGGCCCACAACCTGGGCATGTGCCTTGACTGGGAGTCGAACCAGCGACCTCTTGGAGCATGGGTTGATGCTCAACCATTGAGCCACACTGGCCAGGCTGAAATCTCTCTCTTTGTATCTAAAAATAGTTCTTGCTTTAAGATCTACTTTGAGTCTGGCCACGGGTTCGATTCCCAGTCAAGGCACATGCCAGGGTTGTGGGCCCGATCCCCAGTGGGGGGCATGCAAGAGGCGGTCAGTCGATGTTCTCTCTCGTCGATGTTTCTATCTCCCTCTCCCTCTCACTTCCTTTCTCTTTCTAAAATCAATAAAGGAAAAAAAAAATCTACTTTGATATTGGTATAGCTTCCTCAACCTTCATTTATTAGTATTTGCATGATTTATGTGTTTTCCAGTCTTTTTTTCAACTTTTCAATATTTTATATTTAATCTATTTTTCTTATAAGCTAGATGTGTGTGTTTTTTTAATTTTTAAAATATATTTTTATTGATTTCAGAGAGGAAGGGAGAAGGAGAGAGAGAGATAAAACATTGATGAGAGAAGAACATCGATTGGCTGCCTCCTGCACGCTCCTTACTGGGGATTGAGCCCGCATCCCAGGCATGTGCCCTGACTGGGAATTGAACCGGGACCTCCGCCACACTCGCCGGGCATTGATGTGGGGTTTTGTTGTTGTTGTTAATCCTCACCTGAAGATACTTTCTTATTGATTTTTACATAGAGTGGGAGGGAGGGAGGGGAAGAAAGAGAGAGAGAGAGAGAAACATTGATGTGATAGAGACACATCAATTGGTTGCCTGCCGCACAACCCAGACTGGGGCTGGGGGTGGAACCTGCAATCCAGGTACATGCCCTTGACCAAGAATCGAATCTGGGACTCCTTTGTCAGCAAACCGACGACGCTCTAACCGCTGAGTCAAACTGGCCAGGGCTCGATGTGGTTATTTTTTAAAAACCCAGATTATCTACCTTTAATTGTCATATTTAATTGGTTTATATTTAACATAATTACTGATATAGTTGAATTTAAAGCTATTTCTTAGTATTTATGTTCTATTGATTCCACCTCTTTCTCCTTGTTTTCTTTGGATTTATTGAATACTTTTTTATTATTCTAATTTTCCCTTCTGTTACCTTATTACTGCTTTTTAAGTGATTACTCTAGAGATTACAGCATGCATGCTTGAGCTAGTCAAGTTTAATGTAAGTTGGTTATTTTATCATTTATCAGAAAATGCAAAGACTTAAGGTTAAACTAGCATGAATTATCTACCCCATTGCTCTTTTTGCATTTGTTAATTATTTGTATACACATTTTAAATTCCACAAGATATGATAATTATTTTTATAGTTAGTAATCATTTAGATTTTCTAAAATATTTACCCTTTCCATTTCTTTTTATTCCTTTCTGCTTCTCTAAGCTCCCATTTGGGATCCTTTTTCTTCTACAGGTGGAACTCTCTTTAGAGTGTTTTTCTTGGTGTAGATTTGCTAGTGATGAATTCTATTTTTAATGGCCTGAAATGTCTCTACAGTCAAACCTTGGTTCTCAAATATCTCCCATCTCAAACAATTTGGTTCTTGACCAAGTTGTTCTCAGAAAAAAATGTCTTGGTTGTCAAACAAAACTTCGGTTCTCAACCTGACAACCTTTCATACTGATACATCACCATGACAAACAGCGTTTCTCAGGCCAAAAACAAAGAAGAGAATGTGAGTCAGTTTACCACTAAACTTCATGTTGTTAACATCTCAGAAAATTGTGCTGTGAATATTTCTGTGGGGTTTTTTTTTGCTTTTGATGCTGGCGAAATGGATGATTAGCACAATTTTAACTGCTGAGCCAAACTGGCCAGGGTGATTAGCACAATTTTAAAAGATAAAGAGGCCATCAAGATCACTAATGTCACCCTGGCTAGTGTTGCTCAGTGCTTAGAACATTGGCCTGTGGACTGAAGGGTTGTGAGTTCGATTCCTGGTCAAGGACATGTACCTGGGTTGTAGGTTTGACTCCCAGGCCCAGTTGGGGCACATGTGGGAGGCAACCAATCAATGTGTCTCTCTCACATCGATGTTTCTCTCTCTCTACCCCCTCCGTCCCTCCCTCCCTTCCACTCTCTAAAAAAACTAATGGAAAAAATATCTTAGGTGAGGATTAACAACAACAAAAAAAGAGTGCTAATGTTGCTAAGGGTGTGAAAGAAACAATGATACAGGTAGTTGAAGAAAAACTGTTGTTGATTTGTATAAATAAAAAGCAGTTACCTGGTGAGAGCATTTTGGAGGCAGTGATATGTGAAAAAATGAAGATGTTGCATGCTGACTTCCTGAAAGATGTCTCTGGATTGAGTGCTGAAAGTGATTCATTTAAGGCTAGTAGGGGTGGTTCGATAAATTTAGGAAAAGAAGTGGTTGTTTATAGATTAAACAGTACATTAGATCTGTACTGTATATAAGAAAGGTTAAAACAATGGTTTGAGGGTCTGGAATGAATTAATTCAATTTACATTATTTCTAATGGGAAAAAATGATTTGATTTTTGAACAAATTGCTTCTTGAGCAACCTTCCAAATGAATTAAGTTTGAGAACCAAGGTTCCACTGTATTTACCTTTAACCTTTGAAGACTGCTCCTGATGGTTATAGAACTCTTGGTGGGCAGTTTCCTCTCCCTGCTTTATCAGTGTCCTTCCATTTTCTTCTGGCCACCATTGTTTCTGTGGAGAAGTCAAGTGTCAGTCTTACTGCTGCAAATTCAAAGATAATTTGTCATTTTTTTGGTGCTAATGTTAAAATTTTCCTTTTTGTCATTAGTAAAGCTACATAAGTTTTACTGTTGTGTGTGTTTCTCTTGCTTGGGGTTTGACGTGCTTTTTGAATCTGTGGCTTGCTGATTTTTGTGAATTTTGGTAAGTTCTTAACTCTTCAAATACTGCTTCTGCTCTATTCTTTCTCCTCTCCTCCAGGATTCAAATTATTCACATGTTAGCCCTTTCTTCTTTCTTAAACTGTTTCATGGTTTCTGTCCTTTTCTTCCTCACCATGTTTCAAGTGGGGGTGTTTTCCAGCACTGTCTACCAGCTCATTAATTTCTCTTCAGTTCTCTAATTTCTCTTCAGTTCTCTTTACTAGGAGGCTTGTCTGTTGAGTTCTTAACTTCAGTTACTATATTTTTTGGTTCTACAGTGTTTATATGATTTAAAAAATTTTTTCTTTATTGATTTTAGAGAGAGAGGAAGGGAGAGGGAGAGAGAGATAGAAACATCGATGAGAGAGAACATCGATTGGCCGCTTCCTGCATGTCCCACACTGGGCATTTGGCCCACAACCTGGGCAGGTGCCCTGACGGAATCGAACCACTAACCTTTTGGTGCATGGGTCAATGCTCAACCAGTGAGCCACACCAGCCGGGCTTTTAATTTTTTTTTTTTCTAATCCTCACCTGAGGGTATTTTTTCCATTTATCTTTAGATAGAGTGAAGGGGGCAGGGTGGAGAGAGAGAGAGAAACATCGATGTGGGAGAGACACATCGATTGGTTGCCTCCCACAGGACCCCGACTAGGGCTGCAGGGACGAACTGCAATCGAGGTACATGCCCTTGGCCGGAATTGAACCCACGACTCTGGTCTGCGGGCTGATGCTCTAACCGCTAAGCCAGCTGGCCAGGGCGATTCTTAAAATTTTTTTTTCTTTATTGATTTTTTTTTTTAGAGAGAGAGGAAGGGAGAGGGAGAGAGAGACAGAAACATCGATGAGAGAGAATATTGACTGGCCACCTCCTGCATGCCCCCCACTGGGGATTTAGCCCACAACCTGGGCATGTGCCCTGACCGGGAATCGAACCAGCGACCTCTTGGTGCATGGGTCGATGCTCAACCACTGAGCCACACCAGCTGGGCACAATTCTTTTTTAAAATAATTTTAAAGAATTTCTAGTTCTTGTCCTCAAGTGAGGATTAACAACAAAAAAAAAGAATTTCTATTTCTCTGCTCAAAATCTTCCGCATGTCTTTCTTTCTTTCTTTTTTTTTTTTTTTTGGTACGTGCCCCAGCAGGAACCGAACCCGGGACTCTCTGGTCCGCAGGCCGATGCTCCAACCGCTGAGCTAAACTGGCCAGGGCCACATGTCTTTTTTTTTTTTCTTTCTTTTTTTTTTTTTTTATCCTCACCCGAGGACATTTTTTCATTTTTTGTTCAGATAGAGTGGGAGGGAGAGAGAGGAAGAGAGAGAGAGAGAGAAACATCGACGTGAAAGTGACACATCGAGTGGCTGCCACCCGCACGACCAACCAGGGCCGGGGACAAACTGCAACCGAAGTACATGCCCTTAGCGGGAACCGAACTCGGGTCTCTCTGGACCGCAGGCCGACACTCCAACCGCTGAGCCAAACCGGCCAGGGCATGTCTTTTAACTTATTGAACATATTAATCACATATATTTTAATGTCCTAGCATTTCAAAATTGGGGTAGTTTATGCTTCTTCTTCTATTGTCTGTTTTTCTCTTCTCAGTCATTTGGTCCTGTCTTTTGGTATGATGGGCATTTTTTTTTTTTATTTAATACCAAACGTTGTATATGAAAAATTCAGAACTCATATGAAGTACCTCACCATATTTTTCTCGATTGAGGGTTTACTTTTGCTTTTGACTGCCCTTTTGTGTGGGGACATATCACTTTCCTCCAGTCAGGAACAAATCTGATTGGATGCTAAGCATCCTTCCATCTTTGGAAAGATTGGTCTAATTCAGATTCATCCCTTCTCCTACATAGCCAGTTGGGCTCCCAACTGAAATCCTGGGTCTTCAATAGGGCCCACCTCTTTGTGCACTCAGAGCACCCACTTAAGAATTCTGAGGAGAACTTCTACATTCTCAGCCACTGAGGCACTGCTTGAGAAACTCGAGGAGAAAAGTGGGACCAAATGGTGGACTCACATCCCTGTTTTTCCTCTTTTTCTCATATTTTGGCTCCTTAAGACCTTATTGCCGTGGTAGTTCTCTGGTACCTTTAAACAGGTTAAAACATTTTTGTCTGTTTTTCGAATTGTCCTTGCAAGTGGTTTGGTATACGATAAGGTAGTATACTTTGCAAGCGGAAATCCAACGCTCACTTTATATCAGCTATTTGTTTAGAGCTTGATTTTGATGAATCTTATTAGATACTTCTGTTGTGTGGTTTTAAAATAGGAGTCAGAAAAGTCTGTGAAGAGATGAGCGGTTGCTGATGGGTGTCCCTGTTTCTCTGGATGGGCCTTCAGGTAGCCTCTGAGCAGAGAGGCTGTTCTGCCTCACAGTGACCATGTCGCTTGTACTGAGAGCTAGTCTTTTCAGTGGTGTTCTTTCCACAGACTGTGTTGAAGGCCTGCTGTAGTCAGGTACATGAGCAGAAATTGAAGTAAATGCTCCATGGGTTATAAAACACAGATGTTTTTCAGAGGACTTCCTCCCATTCTTAATATTGTTTGCCTATCTGCCCTGTCAGAACTCACCATTTAGAGGTAAATAATTTGGTTCATTTATATATGTCCTTCAAGAATGTCTTTATGCCCGGCTGGTGTGGCTCAGTGGTTGAGCATCGACCCATGCACCAAGACGTCACCGGTTTGCTTCCTGGTCAGGGCACATGCTCAGGTTGTGGGCCCAATCCCCAGTGGGTGGCATGCAGGAGGTGGCCAATCGATGTTCTCTGTCATAGATGTTTCTCTCTCTCCCTCTCCCTGTAAAAATCAATAAAGAAAAAAGAAATAATAAAAAAGAATGTCTTTATGCATATACAAGTAAATATGAACATATTGTTATATTTTTAATACTTAATATATTTTAAAGTAGGAATTTTTTAATGAGAAATGGGTGTGACCTAAAAAATTAGGTCAGTCTCACACACAGAATATGATATACATTGAGTATAAACTCTAGATCTATTGTACATATATTCATTTTTCAAGTATAACGATGACTTTACAAATTACTGTAAACATTTTTAGGATTTTTTGTTTTGTTTTTAATTACATTGCTTTTATCCATCCAAGTATTCTTGCCCTGTTCCCCTTATGAAAAATGTGATTGGATGGAGTACTGACTGGCCAAGTTCACTGAGGAAGAGGGTGAACATAACTACTTGACCTGAATGAGGACCAAACTCAGGGCTTTGGTGGATATAATGTCACCCAGCAAGCACATGCCAGGTACCTTCAGCTCCATGTGTCCTATGTGTGTCAGGACACATACATGCCACAACATGGAAGTGCTGTGTTTAGCATCTAGCTGAGTTCAGCAGGCTAACTATTCAGATATTTTGAGCCCATGTCACTGAGTATTGTTGGGAGGACAGAACCCATGTCACTCACTGTCATTGGGTGGACAGAAAACAGAGGCCCATAGATTCATCTGTGTTGGAGCTGTCTCTACCCCTACCCTCAAGGCTGCCTCTGCAATCCGCATTGTGGAAACAGCAGTGCTGAGTAGGACCTGACGAGGCTTTGGGTGAGGCCCACAGCACAGGGACACTTTGGTGGAGATCCCAAGGATGGAGGGAACAGGGCTGAAGGAAAGTCAGACTTGCACCTTGGTTCTTTGAGATTCCATTTACTTTTGAATGTAAGTTCTGTGATGCTACTCTAGAGCTTTGTTGGAGATGCTTTAAAGATGAAACATTTCCACCCTGGCCGGTTTGGCTCAGCAGTAGAGCGTTGGCCCGCGGACCAATGAGTCGTGGGTTCGATTCCAGCCAAGGACATGAACCTCGGTTGCAATTTGTCCCCGGCCCTGGTTGGGGTCGTGCATGAGGCAGCCACTTGATGTGTCCCTTTCACGTTGATGTTTCTCTCTCTCTCTCTCTCTCTCTCTCATCCTCTCCCCCTCCCCCATCCTCTCCCCCTCCCCCACTCTATCTGAACAAAAATGGAAAAAAAGTCCTCGAGTGAGGATAAAAAAAAAGATGAAACATTTCCGTGGTGAACAAAAAGATTGGCACATGAAAATTTCTCAGGCCACTTATTCTTTCCTGTTCCAGTTATTACTGTGCATTCTATGTACATATAGAAACATTCCATAGGTCCTATGTAGTCAGCTTTCTCCTAAGGTGGTCATGTTAAGTTCATTTGGATAGAGTGAAACTCCTTTAAAAACAAAATCCTTTTGAAACATTATGAAAGAAAACTCATAATCAGAAAAGTCAAATACCTCTTACAGAAATAAAATACCCAAAGATTTTGTTTCTCCCTCTGGTTTTCACTCTCTGTACAGAGGCTCAAAGTCAAAGAAACTACACACAAGCTCCCTACGGGGTTCCGAGCTGCCACATGAGCTGTTAGCTTAGAGAGAAGGTCTTGAGAATTACCTGATGACGTTATGAAGTAAAGAGGGTGACTCAAGGCTTGGAATTAGTGATTTCTTTTTCTTTTTTTTCTTTTTTATCCTCACCCGAGGACACTTTTGCATTCATCTTCAGATAGAGTGAGGGGGAGAGAGGGAGGAAGAGAGAGAAACATTGATGTGAGAGAGACACATCGACTGGCTGCCACCCACACGACCCCAACCAGGGCTGGGGACAAAGTGCAACCGAGGTACATGCCCTTAGCATGAACCGAACTGGCCAGGGCAGTGTTTTTTTTTTTATTAAATTTATTTATTTATTTTGTCTTTTTTTTTTTTTTTTTTGAGAGAGAGAGAGAGAAACATTGATTTGTTGTTCCACTTAATTATGCATTCATCCCTTGATTCTTGTATGTGCCCTGACCTGGGATCGAACCTGCAACCTTGGCATATCAGGATGATGCTCAAACTAGCTGAGCTACTTGGTCAGGGCCTTAGTGATTTCTGAATTACTTCAAGGGAACAAATCATAGTTTTATGAACAAAATTTTGACTTTGATGAAATTCATAATTGTATATTTAAAATTTTTTAATAGGTCATGTTTTTCAAAAGTTATTATTTCGGTCTTATAGCTTCCACATTGAGAATTGGTCTCCTTACCAGAGTTTTGTGGGATATTGAAATAGCCATCATCAGCCTCTTACATTTTGTTTTGGGTTATTGACTGATTCCAGCCTGTGTTAAAGAGATTGTGAGTCTGACACATGATATGCCATTTTGAAGTCAGCAAGGACCCAGGTCTAGGGCCTCCTGTGGTTCTCTAGCTCATGTCTGAAAGACCTCAGAGGGGTAGGCACAGATAGCATCTCAGTAAATTACTCTAAATTGCCTGCAATTTGTGGGGAATTGCCACTTCTAAAAGTTTATTGCAACTGTGACTGTTTGAATTTGTGAAATATGATTGGCACTGGTAAATTCTTTGGAGTTTGTATTTGAGGTGTCAAGGCTGGAATGAGGATCTGGGGTCTCCAAGGGAGGGCAGTGCCAGGTGCAGGCTGAGCCCCATCATTGCAGTGAGAACAATTCATTAAAAATTATGATTGCATGTTCTTGAAAATGTTTTTTGTTCCACTTTTTAAACACTACCACATAAAGTTCCTGTTCATCAGATCCACGTGAACTTAAAAGTCTGACTTGAAACAGTTGTGAAAGTCCAAGCCCTGAAGATACTTCTGCTGACATTTAAGAAACTGGCAGTGAGCAGGGTAAAACTGATCTAAATGTACAGTGTTTACTGAGCAAAAAGGAAAGGGGTCTCTAGTTTTGTTAAAACTCAACCATGTTTGAACTCTCACTAGTAAGTTCTATAACTGATTTCTGTAGAGTGCTTTATAATTTTCAAAGTGGTCTTCATATTTATTGTTCCATACATTTCAATAACTGCTTTGCAGAGATAACATACAGAGATACATTACTGTCAAAGTTATACAGGCATACCTTGGAGATATTGTGGGTTTGGCTCCAGACCACTGCAATAAAACAAATATTGCAATACAGTGAGTCATGAATTTTTTGGTTTCCCAGTGCATATAAAAGTTGTGTTTACACTATAGTCTATTAAGTATGCAATAGCATTATGTCTAAAAAATGTACATATCTTAATTTTAAAATAATTTATTGCTAAAAAAAAAAGTGAACCATTACTGAGCCTTCAATAAGTCATAATCTTTTTGCTGGTAGAGGGTCTTACCTTCAATTTGTAAGAAAATGCAATATCTGTAAAGCACATTAAACAAGGTATGCCTTTGTAAGAAATACATTTGGTGCAGGAAAATTAGAAACTACAGATCAGCAAAACATGACCTGATATCCCACTGCTCAGAGTTGGCACTGTTTTATCTAAATCCTTCAAGAATCTTCTTGGCACATGTGTAATCTTTTTTGCTCTGTGAAGATAGGATCCTAATCCAGAATATTGTCTTCAGCTGTGATTTTTAAGTGTTACTGGTTCTAGTAGTATAGCTACCTGTGAGAATTATGACAAAGAAAAAGTGATACCAGTTGGAACCCACCTGTGCCTTCTCTTGTGTGACTGTCATACTAGCTGCAGTGAGCCTTTTCCAGTTGTGAGGTTGGGCTTCCCTGAGTAGGATTTTCTTCTGACTAGAGCCTTTAATCTGGGTTGTTAAGCATTTGTATTGATTTTTACAGAAAATTAGTTTGAATTGTGGGATTCAACTGTGACTTTCAGACTTTAACACCCAGTTCTTCTCCCTCAATGCAAGGGACACTGTCCTAACTGGAGTGTGTGGTTGCCAGTCTGTGTTGAGGGCTTTCTATATCATATGCCAGCAAGTGCTTCGTGTGTGCTATTCCTGAACTCTTGGAACCCTTATGAAGAAACAACCAGTGTTGCCCTGGCTGGTTTGGCTCAGCGGGTAGAGCATCAGCCCGTGAACCAAAGAGTCGCGGGTTCTATTCCAGTCAAGGGCACATACCTCGGTTGCAGTTAGTCCCTGGTCCTGGTCGGGGTTGTGTGGGAGGCAACCAGTCGATGTGTCCCTCTCACATGGATCTTTCTTTCTTTCTCCCTCCCTCCCACTCTGTCTAAAGATAAATAGAAAAGTATCCTCGGGTGAGAATTAAAAAAAAAAACAACCAGTGTCATCCCACTTTGCAGAGAAGGAATGGTGACTTGCCCAAAGTCAGTAGCTGGCTAGTGGTGGCCCTGAGAGCTGCTCTAGAGCCAGGGTTCTCTACTGTCCACCTCTGGAAGGGGCAAATGTGACTGTCCACCCAGCAGCCATCTGGCCCAGTCTGTGTTATACCTGTTCCACTGAACATACATCCTCTGGTCTTACTGTTTGATTTGACCATAATGGGCCTTTGATGTGTTGTGCAATTCAGAGCATATTCACAGTGGTGGGCAGGGTGCTCCAGCTGTCTAATAAAAATGTAAAGTCGCCCTGGCCGGTTTGGCTCAGCGGTTAAAGCTTCGGCCCACGGACTGGAGAGTCCCGGGTTCGGTTTCCGCTAAGGGCACGTACCTCGGTTGCAGTTTGTCCCTGGCCCCGGTTGGGATCATGTGGGTGGCAACCACTCGATGTGTCTCTCTCACATTGATGTTTCTCTCTCTCACTTCCTCCTTCTCTCCCTCCTACTCTGTCTGAAGATAAATGCAAAAAAAAAGTGTCCTCAGGTGAGGATAAAAAAAATAAAAAGTCTGCAGAGGGTGGCCAGTGTGGCTCAGTGTTTGAGCATCAACCCATGCACCAAGAGGTCGCCGGTTTGATTCCCGGTCAGGGTACATGTCTGGGTTGTGAGCCTGATCCCCAGTGGGGAGCATGCAGGAGGCAGCCAATCGATGTTCTCTGTCATCGATGTTTCTATCTCTCTCTTCCTCTCCCTTCTTCTCTCTCTAAAAATCAATAAAGATAAAAAAGTCTGCAGCAGTGTGAAGTCACGAGGTGACCTCCTGGCACGGGTGACATGATGGTTGAGCAAGAAGCTTGCACTTGGCACAACCAGGTGACTCATTTTCTCAGTCTTTCATCTCCTCCCATCCTGAGTTATCTCTGAGCTTTGTCAAAGAGGCAGTAAGTGCCCTGTGGTCCCTACATGAGGGGAAGCTGTCTGTTCAGCTTCTGACATCACCTGTTCCTGCCCCCAACAGTGACCCCAAGTGTCTATCATCTAAGTAGAACTCATGATGGATATATAAGTGGGATGTATGGGGGTGGGGGCTTCATGGAGAGGCTATTTATTAACCTTGGTTGATCATTTGCATAAAGGCCAAATTCCTAATTTTGCATGGAGGACATAAAATAGAGATTTTAATAGCTAACATTGGCCTGATTTCTATCACATTTTTTAGTATAAACTTTTTGATCTTTGAGTGCAAAGGTAAGTTATTTGTTTTATAAGTCAGTATGTGTCTGATCGTGAGGAACATGCGCGTAAATCATTGCTGCTGCTTAAAAAAACAGAAGCACATCTCATCTGTAGGTCAGTACCCTGCATTTTGTATAGAGACTTATTTGAAACGAAGTGTTTGTACTAACCATTCTGGCATCTTTGTCTTGGTCATTTCTTTGTGGTTTTGAAGATTGTACTGTGAGAAGACAGAGCTCTAGGAGCAAATTGCTTTGTTGGGAAGCAGGCCCCTCCTTTCTTCTTCCTAAGGATCAGGCCTGTGAGTAACACTGGTGCAAAGGCTGGTGGTGTCTCTTTGGGTGATGACCTCGCTCAGTTGTGGCACCTTGAGGGTAATAGAAAAGAGCTCTGGTCTGGGAGCCCTGCACCCAGATTTTTTGGGTCTAGACTCCCACACCTTCCCATGAGAGAGTAACAGAGCTGAGTGGGTGCTGGTCCTGCCAGTGTGAAGTACTGTCACTGTAGGATTGAAGGGTACATACTTCCCAAGTTGAAGGGTACATATCTCCCACAGTGACAAGCCTCCATATCACAGAACACCACCTGGCACAGAAGGGGTGACTACTGATACAGACAGTGACCTTCATGGATCTCAGAATCCATGTGCTAAGTGAAGGAAGCCCCTAAAAAGGGAACATGTGCTTCCTGTGTGGTGCCATTTGTACAGAATTCTAAAAAACACAAAGTAACCTCTAGTGATGGTGGTGGGGGTGGAGGGGCCTGGACAGAGGAATTAGAAAGGTGCACAAGGAAATTTTGTGGGGTGATGAATGCATTCATTATGTTGCTTTTGATGATGGTTTTATGGGTGTGGACATACGTCAGAACTCATCACATTGTACACTTTCATTATGCACAGTTTATTGTATGTCACAATTAAGCAAAGCTGTTTTTACGAAAGCAGTTTACATGCTTTCATCCAGGGGAATTTAGGCTTTTAGGACCAGAGGGTACAGCAGTATCCATTTCCCTAAAGACTTGGACAGAGCCCAGCTGTTTGCTTCCGTAGGGCAATGACAGGTGTGGGCTCCTGTGTGCGCGGGCTGTCAGTCAGGCCTTAGTGAGGACCAGGCTCTGGGGATCTGTGGTGTCATTGGAAGCTGCTTCTGGCAGGAGATGGTTGATAACACACACTGTTGTTCTTGCCTGCATGTCCAGTGGCTCCATGGGTGAATATTAATGACAGTTACACAGGGTCTTAGCTCAGCTGGGATACCCCTTCGCCTCCAGTGGATATTGTTGACAAGTCAGTCATCATGGCACAGCCATGTGGCCCCTGCAGACTGCACCAGATGGCTGTCTGCTAAGTGGTGCCTTGTGCCTAAATCTCCTTCCAATGAGTGCTTATTTCCTGAGCTCTTTTCCACCCTCCTTCCCAGGAGGATCAAACAGGAATGTACACTTGATGTCATCAGAGTCTGTGGTGAGGTGGCCATACACTTGTGCTGATCAAGAACCACCCTCTGACACTTAGGCATGGAGGCTTGGGCATGTCAGATTCAGCTCCTGTGGGCTGACTGTGCACTCAGGTTATTTGCTGTGTGCCAGTGTTCAATTCTCTTGCATAGTTTATGCTTGTTCCTCCTTGTCCCTGAGGTGATGAAGGCCATGTGCCCTCTCTTCAAGACAATACATACCAGAGTCCTAGCCATACTCCTTGGTTTACCTTTCTAGAAGCCAGTGGTGTTGATGTCCCAGGTTTCTGTCTGCCCAGTGACTGTTACCTGCCCTTCTGGTGCCAGAGCTCCTTCCCTAGACATGGGGGGTGCTGAAGGGGGTGCTATGGTAGAAAACGTGGCTGAGGCCAGTCCCTTCAGGTGTCAGCTCTAAGCTCAGACAGGAGCTGGTCTGAGAGAATGAGACCAGCGCTTAGGAAGGGATAGGCCTTGGGCTTGTCAGGTCTCCCCAGACCCAGCCACCTACCTTCAGTGGCAAACCCCTTTCTGCCTATGTTGCTTGGAGGGGAGGGGGTTCACATCTTGCTTACAGCAAGGTTCTGACTTATGAACCCATCCTTACTACTGCTCTCTGGATGCCAGAAAACAAGGATTTCACGAGAGCCAGCAGTTCTACATATAGATTTCTACCTTCTGACCTGACTGGGGTCTCTGGGACCAAGATGGTTGGAGATGCATGGTGACCACTCCTGAGAAGGTTATAAGGGGACACTTGGGGCTGGGAGTACATGAGGTGTGCCTAGAGGGTGGGCAGGCAGGTGAGGAGCTGGGGTGGGAGTAGGGAGGCTCACTCAGAGCATAGCAAAGACAAGCTGAAAACCAGGCCTCCTGGTGGGGGATTCCAACCTGAGAGTGGGGCACCTTCCTCCCAGGCAGTCCTTGATTGGTCCTCTGGAGCCCAAGAGCCAGCCGTACTTTTGAGCTTGCCTCCCTGAGTTCCAGACCTTCTCCCTGACCAGGGTTGCCTTTCCTTCCTGCTTGGTTAGCACTACAAAGGCTTCAATCAGATTAAAAATATATAGTTCCAGTGTTTCTAGCTAGCATTCTCAGCAGGAGGTTTGCCCTGAATTTCCTGGTGGGATCTCATCCCACCCTCAGAGGTGGGAATCCAAAATACAGCAGCCCTCCAAAGGCCTGCAGCCCAGCCCAGAATCTCGCAGGTTATGACATTGGATTAAGGTGCTGGGGATTCCTAGTGCCCCAGCCCCATCCAGGATCAAATACACATGTTCTGGAGAAGAAAGCGTTATCCTAGGCTGTTTGTTCAGAAAGTTTTCACACCTAGTGTCTCACCCTCCATCCAGTATAACTAGGTACTGAATGAAAAATAGCCAGGTGTTCAAGGGTACAAGACAAACGGATAACAAATTAGAGAGAGAATGCTATGGGGGGATGTAGATAATGTAGTTAACACACAAGCCCTTGGTAATACTTGGTCAGGTCCAGGGCAGGAAGTACCAGATAATCTGGGACCCCATGACAGAGAGCAAGGTGTTCACAGACCAATGGGACCATTATCAGGTATGAGCAGAAATGAATGAATTATAATCTACTGGATAAATAAAAATCCAAGAGTCCACACTGATATATAATATATAAATGTGGCAGAGGGAAAGTCTTCCTTACAGTAGAATGCCATCTAATAAATATAGCTCAAATGATGGCATTAGAAAATTACTGTTGATAGAGTATGTCCATAATGTCAAAGTGTCTCCCCATGAATTGCCTATTGATTACTAAGGAAAAATAATAAATTAAGAGTGGAAAAACTTGGCAGACACTTGGTTTGCCTCCAAAATGGGACCAATGAACACGATGTTTTGTTTTTTTTGTTTTTATTTTTATTGATTGATTTTAGAGAGAGAGGAAGGGAGAGAGAGAGAGAGAGATAGAACATTGATGAGAGAGGACATCGATTGGCTGCCTCCTGCATGCCCTGCACTGGGGATTTGGCCCACAACCTGGGCATGGGCCCCGACTGAGACTCGAATTGGCGACCTCTTGGTGCATGGGTCAATGCTCAACCACTGAGCCACACTGGCCGGGCAGACACAATGTTCTTGATGTAATACAGCATCATTTCTTTTGTGTTCCTGCTAAAAATGCCTGATGTGAACCCCACAGCAGGGAAACGAGATGTTCTACAGAACAAGTGGCATGGACTCTTGAGAATGTCACGGTCAGGAAGGGTGGAGACTGAGGTCCTGCCCAGGTTAAAGGAGACTGAAGACACATCACAGTCAATGTGCAGTAATTGCCTGGATCTTAGAAAATAAAAATAGCTCTAAAGACATTACTGGGACAGTGGAGGAAATTTGAGTTTGGTCTTTGGATTAGTTACCGGTATTGTATGGATTGAATTGCCTGTTGTCCTTAGCCTGTGGCAAGAGCAGAGCCACTGTGAGTTACAGGTAAGGGAATGATACCTTACTTCAGCCTTAGCACTGGGGGTAGGAGGAGCCCTCAGCCAGTCTGAGAACCTGCCTCCAGCAACCACAGGGGGGCAGGTGGGCAGGGCTGGTACCTCATCACCTTCCAAGGAGTGAAAGGTGGAAAAGCTGACAAGTAATATTTTCAAAGTGCCTGGGTGTACAAATCTCTGTATGAGACACTGCTTTCTATTATTTGGGATACATACCAAGAAGTGAAATTACTGGATCATGTGGTAATTCTGTTTTAATTTTTAGGAACTGCCATGCTATGTTCTATAATGGCTGCACCATTTACATTCCCACCAACCTTGAATTCCAACCCAGTGAAAATGTCTTTCAAGAATGAAGGGGAGCCCTGGCTGATTTGGCTCAGCTGTTAGAACATTGACCCGTGGACCGAAGGGTCTCGGGTTCCATTCTTGGTCAAGGGCACGTACCTGGGTTGCAAGTTTGATCCCCGGCCCTGGTCTGGATCATGCAGGAGGCAACCAATCCATGTGTCTCTCTCACATTAATGTTTCTCTCTCTCTCTCCCTCCCTCCCTTCCACTCTCTAAAAATCAGTGGAAAAATATCTTCTAGTGAGGATTAACCAAAAATAAGAAAGAAAAAATGAAGGGGAGGCCTGGCCATTGTGGCTTGGTTGGAGCATCATCCCATGCACCGCAGGTCTTGGGTTTGATTCCCAGTCAGGGCACATACCTAGGTTTAGGGTTCGATCCCCTGTTGTGTGTACGGGAAGCAACCGATCGATGTTTCTCTCTCTCCCTCCTTCTCCTTCTCCCTTCCTCTCTTAAAGAAAAATAAGAGGGGCCCTGGCCGGTTTGGCTCAGCGGTTAGAGCGTCAGCCCGCGAACC
This sequence comes from Tadarida brasiliensis, assembly GCA_030848825.1. Lineage (NCBI taxonomy): Eukaryota > Metazoa > Chordata > Mammalia > Chiroptera > Molossidae > Tadarida > Tadarida brasiliensis. The sequence continues at coordinate 118,410,085 of CM061258.1, forward strand.
AGAGAGACCCAGGTTCGGTTCCCGCTAAGGGCACGTACCTCGGTTGCAGTTTGTCCCCAGCCCCGGTTGGGGGTCGTGTGGGTGGCAATCAGTCAATGTGTCTCTCTCACATTGATGTTTCTCTCCCTCTCTCCCTCCCACTCTATCTGAAGATAAATGCAAAAATGTCCTCGGGTGAGGATTTAAAAAAAAAATAAATAAGAGGGGAAATAAAAATAGTTTCAGACTGACAAACACTGAGAAAGTTGATACATAAAGCCTCTTACTGAAGGAGATACCTAAGGCCCTGCCAGGTTTAGCTCAGCAGTTAGAGTGTCTGCCCTCAGACCAAAGGTTCACAGGTTTGATTCTAGTCAAGGGCACCTACCTGGGTTGCAGGTTCAATCCAAGCCCTGGTCGGGGTCGTGTGGGAGGCAACCAGTCGATGTGTCTCTGTTGCATCGCTATTTCTCCCCCCCACAACTCTATCTGAAGTTGAGGTGAGAATTAAGAAAAAGAAAAAAAGAAGGCAAAACAGACCAAAACAAAATAGAACAGACATGACAAACAGAAAGCAAGTTAAGATGGTGGCTCCACTCTCAGTAATTACACTGCATGCAGCGGACTAAATGATGTAATTAAAAGAAAAACTGAGACTGGATCTTAACAAAAGACACAAAGTAAGAGAATATAGAAAGGTTAAATGTAAAAAGATGGAAAATGAAAGCCCTTTGAACAACATCAGAGAGCAGTCAACACAGGCAGGACAAGGGCCCAGGAGGCGTGTTTGTATGGATCCTGTCGGATTTTATTCTGAGAACTTTGAAAGCTACAGAGGAGTTGGACATTTTCCTAGATGCACCACTTGGGGCATTGGCCATATTTGTTGTGCCCATATTCATGTGGGAGTTTGTGTCTGCACACCAGCACATACATGATTATACGCATGCATGGACACACACTTCTCTCCCATCTCTGGGCTGGAGTCCTCCACATGACATTTTCTCTCACATGTCACTGGCCAGAATTTTCCTTGTCACATCAGCCTGCAGTGAAGGTCCAGCAGCCCTGTTTTCCATGGCAAGAGGTGAGAACTAACCTGTCCCAAGAGCCAATTTCACTGTCTAGAACTTTAAAAAGGTAAACTGTTGATGGCATTGCTTCCTCCTTTCTCTTCTTTCTTCCCACTGCCCTGTGAACTTGGAGTGCATGTGCATAGTGAGATCTGCTCTGCACTGGAGGCTATGGAACAGAAAATTAAGAATCCATGTTTCCCCTGTTTATCACCGTAAAAATGAATTTTCTAAATATGTGAAAGGCACATCTGGGAGCTGTCAGAGGAGAAAGGCAGATATACTTGGGGGCATCAAAGTCTGAGGCTCTGTCCTGGTGATGTGGTTCCTGCCCCATGGGAGGAGGCGAAGGTGGGCTAGTGTGGGTGTGTGGAACTCTTCAGTATGATCTGTGGGCTCGGGCTTCTGTGCTGTAAGTGCAGGGACACCTTTTTCTCTTTAACTTGAATTTTTGCTTGTTTGTTTGTTTGACCAAATAGGTGTTCATTCAAAGTTACTAAAGTTTAATATTCCTTAAATGTAAAAAGGAAACTGGGAAACAAACAGTTCAGCACTTAGCTTATCATTTGAATTTCAGTACGGTGGCTATTAGGTGACGATATTGGTGGTTTTATTTTTTAAGTGCCAGAGAATAACATTGTCATTTTAAAAAGAATGGATTTTGCCCCAGCTGGTTTGGCTTGTGGTTAGAGTGTTGGCTTGCTGACCAAAGAGTCAAGGGTTTGATTCTGGTCAAGGGCACATACCTCAGTTATGGTTTGATCCTGGGCCTTGGTCGGAGGTAATGTGGGAGGCAACCAATCAATGTGTCTCTCTCACACTGATGTTTCTTTTCTCGCTCTCGCTCTCGCTCTCGCTCTCGCTCTCGCTCCCTCCCACTCTATTTGAAGATAAATGGAAAAATATCCTCTATCCTCGGGTGAGGATTTAAAAAAAAAGAGACTCATAAACATTACAATAGAAAATGGGCAAAAGGCTTGAAGAGGTAACTTACAGAGGAAAGAATTTAAATGACACCCAAAACTGCCAGCCTGTTAATCAGGGAAATGAAAACTAAAGTGTCGTTTTTCTGGCTAATCTTATGATAGGTGAGGGTGAATCCCACCCAGGGAGTGACTGCTCCTGGTAGGAAGTGACTAGAGGGCATTGTGAAGCCTCTGTTAAACTCACACGTACCTTCCTCCACCATCCTCTACATCCTGTGGCGGTTCTCAGACTGGTGCACAGGAGTCCTGGCTGGCTCCATGACCCCCTTGAAGTGTGATCTGCTGTCATCAGGCTCTTGTGTGCACCAGGGTTTATGCTGCTGCTACAACACCCAGGAGGTCAGATTTACTTTGCAGCAAATAAGTCTGCTTTTTAGAAGAAGGAAGAGCAGAACAGCCATGTCTTGTTCCTAGTTACATGCATAAAAATGCAAACCCAAATAATAGTCCGTGTGTTCACTTACACATCTGCCTAAATGCAGAGGAAAGATCTGGAAAATGCCTAGGGTTTAACCAATCCCGCTGGGGTGGGAGGCAGGATGAACATGCCAGCCCTTTCTACTGTTTTTCTGAAATTGTTTGCATTTGTAGTTCATATATGAGGATATCCATATGATTCTGAAAACGTGGATTAATGTGGGAAGATGTTGGGCTGCTGCTGACATGCCTTCCTTGTTTGCAGATATGGATCCTGGCGGGAGCCTGTCAACCCCTACTACGTCAACTCTGGCTATGCCCTCGCTCCAGCCACCAGCACCAATGACAGTGAGCAGCAGAGCCTCTCCAGCGATGCGGACAGCCTGTCCCTCACTGACAGCAGTGTGTAAGTCTCCCCTGCCTGGGTGAGTGTAGCCCTTGTGGAGCACAGCAGCCTGTGCCAGTCCCAGCTGGGGCTTTGTCTTCATTGAAAGTGACTTGTGGCCCTTCTCCCAACTTGGTGTTAGTACATCTGGTGTACAGACAGATCAGCTGTGTTGCAGGAAGTATCGTTAAAAATCCTAACATAGCCCTGGCCGGTTGGGCTTAGCGGTTAGAGTGTCTGCCCAAGAACCAAAGAGTTGTGGGTTTGATTCTGGTCAAGGGCAGATACCTCGGTTGCAGTTGGGTCTCTGGCCCTGGTTGGGGTCCTGCTGGAGGCAGCCAATCTCTGCCGCCCTCCCCCCCCACCTGAAGATAAATGAAATGTATCCTCAGGTGAGGATTAAAAAAAAAAACCCGCCCTGGCCGGTTTGGCTCAGCGGTTAGAGCGTCGGCCTGCGGTCTAGAGAGACCCGGGTTCGGTTCCCGCTAATGGCATGTACCTCGGTTGCAGTTTGTCCCCGGCCCTGGTTGGTCGTGCGGGTGGCAGCCACTCGATGTGTCCCTTTCACGTCGATGTTTCTCTCTCTCTCTCTTCCTCTCTCTCCTTCCCACTCTATCTGAACAAAAAAAAAATAAAAAAATAAAAATAATAAAAAAAATAAACCCTAACATATCCCGGCTGGTGTGGCTCTGTTGGTTGAGCGTTGTGCTATGCACTGGGAGGTCGCCAGTTCGACTCCTGGTTGGGGCACATGCCCAGGGTGTGGGCTTGATCCCCAGTACGGGGTGTGCAGGAGGCAGCTAATCAGTGTTTCTCATTGATGTTTTTCTCTCTCTCCCTCTCCCTTAGTCTGTCTGAAATCAATAAAAACATATTAAAAAACCATCCTAACATAAACTAGAATTGAGTTTTTTGTTAGTTGCTTCTCTCTGAGGCTGAGGCTACAGTAACCTTTGAAAGAGGAGAAACCATGGGGTAACATTTAAACAAATTCCAGGGCTGCCTAGGCTGGAGCACTTTGGTTCTGATGTTCTCTGGTTTTTATAGTCTGGGGGTTCACTTTAAAGATCAGCACTAGTTTGCAGCCAAGCAGAGGGTGGCTGCCCGCCCAGGCAGATGTGACCCTGGTGCCATTCCTGAAAGGCTGCACTGCTGTACAGGTGCATTTCTTGTCGACACTTGTGCGCTTGTCAGTTTTTTAAATTTAGAAATTGTGTCCTGGCTGGTTTGGTTCAGTGATTAGAGCGTCGGCCTGTGGACCAAAGATTCGCTGATTCGATTCCCAGCCAAGCGCACATGCCTGGGTTGTGGGTTTGATCCCTGGCCCCATTTGGAGTCATGCGGGAGGCAACCAATCAATGTCTCTCACATCAATGTTTCTCTCTCTCTCTCTCTCTCTCTCTCTGTCTCTTGCCTTCTCCCTTCCTCCCTCCCACTCTATCTAAAATAAATAAATAACACCCCAGCTGGTGTGGCTCAGTGGATTGAGAGTCATCCCATGGACTGAAAGGTCCTGATTTGATTCCCGGTCAGGGCACATGTCCCTGTTGCATGCTCGATCCCCAGTAGGGGGCATGCAGGAGGCAGCCGATCTATGTATCTCCCTCACATTGATGTTTCTCTCTCTCTTTAAAAAAGAAAATCAATGAAAACATATTAAAAAACATAATAAAAATAAAATAAAATAAATTTAGAAATTGTCATACAGGTGAGCAGTCCTTATCATCTCACCATGGAAGGGAGATAGGGAAATGGGAGCAAGAGAGGAAGTTGGTGCAGCTGTGGTTCTGTGCTGGTTTAGTGCCTGGATGTTTCAGAAACTGCAGCTGGGGCTTCACATGTCCAGAGGTCTCAGTGACCACATAGAGCCACATTGAACCTCTGTGTCCCTCAGTGGTGACAGCAGATCTATCATTGTCCTCTCCAGGGAAGCCCTCCCTTTGTGGGAAATAGCTTGTTTTCCTGACACCTTCTTCATGTTGGCAAGTGGCTTGTTGGGACACAAGTGTACAATAGAAGCTTGATGGTGTCAAATGCTGTCTTACTAGATCAGAGCATTACCCATCCCACCCACTGAGATCATTTGGGGTCCTGACCTTGCTGCCCATGATGTCAGATTTGCCTAGCCCTTGGTCCTTTTGCCATTTGCATCTGACCAGCACTGATAGAAAATATCTGCTCAGGGTCAGGACCTAAGGGTGGGGGCTGACTTCTGGGTACCCTCCAACCTCAGGGCCAGGAAGCCTTTGGCCATGACAGTGAGCAGGTGTGAGCCCACTGACTGCAGGGTTCTTTCTCCACAAGACTGAGACCTCATAGGGTCATGGCCAGGACTCCCAGCTGGGCTGGGGCAGCAAGCTGTCAGCTGGTCACAGGGAGACTTCTTTCCCATTTAGCTTGTTTTTTCATGTGAAAAATTTGAAGAGTCATAGGTTTAAATTAGAAAAAAAAAAAAAAGGGCTACTAAACCCATATTTTTGTAGGTGAACACATACTTTAAAATTGTGTCCCGCCTGGCCAGTGTGGCTTGTCGACCCATGCACCAAGAGGTTGCCAGTTCGATTTCAGGTCATGGTACATGCCCAGGTTGTGGGCCCAATCCCTACTGGAGAACATGCAGGAGGCAGCCAGTCGATGCTCTCTCTCATCGATGTTTCTATCTCTCTCTCCCTCTCCCATCCTCTCTCTCTAAAATCAATAAGAAAAAAAATGTTTTTTAAAAAAATAAAATTGTATCCCACTTAGCCCTAGCGGTTTGGCTCAGTGGTTGGAATGTCGGCTCTCGGACCAAAGAGTCATGGGTTTGATTCCTGGTCAAGGACGTGTACCTTGGTTGCAGGTTCAATCTCTGGCCTTGGTTGGGGTCAGATGGGAGCCAGTCAGTGTGTCTCTCTCGAATCCATCTCTCTCTCTCTCCCCCCCTTCCTCCCTTCCACTCTATCTAAATATCTAAAAATCAGTGGAAGAATATCCTCAAGTGAGGATTAAGAAAATAATAATAATAATAATAATAATAAATAAATAAATAAATAAATTGTGTCCCACTTAATGTGCCATTTGTATTTATTTTATTTATTTTTATAACATGCACATTTAGTGTATACTCATTGAATTTTTTCTTTATTGATTTTTAGAGAGAGAGGAAGGGAGAGGGAGAGATAGAAATATTGATGAGAGAGAACATCGATTGGCCACCTCCAGCATGCCCCCCACTGGGGATAACGGGCCCACAACCTGGGCATGTGCCCTGACCGGGAATCGAACTGGCGACCTCTTGGTGCGTGGGTCGGCGCTCAGCCACTGAACCGCACCAGCTGTGCTATTTTATTTTTTTGTTAATCCTCACCTGCGAATATGTTGCCATTGATTTTTTTTAGAGTGGAAGGGAGGGAGTGGGAGAGAGAGACATCGATGCAAGAGAGACACATCAATTGCTTGCCTCCCGAACGACCCCAACTGGGGCTGGGTATCGAACCTACAACCCAAGTACATGCCCTTGACCGGGAATACACTGCTCTAACCGCTGAGCCAAACCGGCCAGAGCTTAATATGCCATTTTTATAGTTTATGCCTTTCATTTGCCTTTTTTCTTTAGCTCATCTATAAACATTCTTAAATTTTTTGTTGGTTCTCAAAACCAATCAGTAGTAGTTGACATTCAATCAATAGTTGTTAAATGAATGTTCGTTTAAATTTTTATTTATTCATTCATTCATTCATTCATTCATTGTTGTTGTTGTTAAATCAGTGGATATTTTTCCATTGATTTTTTATGGAGAGAGTAGGAGGAGGAGAGAGACAAACCTCAGAGTGAGAGAGAAACATTGATTGGTTGCCTCTCGCAGGACCCGGACCAGGGCAGGGGATTGAACGTGCAACCCAGGTACATGCCCTTGACCGCGAGTTGAACCCATGACCCTTTGGTCCAAGGGCTGACACTCTAACCGCTGAGCCAAACTGGCCAGGGCCTGAATTTTATTTTTCAATTACAGTTTGCATTCAGTATTATTTTGCATTAGTTTCAGGTGTATAGCATAGTAGTTAGGTAGTAGTGATTAAGCAATCATATATATATATATTTTTTGTTGTTGTTAATCCTCATCTGAGGATATTTTTGATTGTTAGAGTAGGAGGGGAAGAGTAAGAGAGAGAAAGAAAGAGAAACATCAGTGCGAGAGAGACACATTCACTGGTTGCTTCCCACATGCACCCCAACTAGGACCAGGGATAGAACCTGCAACCCAGGTACATGCCTTTGACCAGGAATTGAACCCGAGACCCTTTGGTGCACTGAGCCACACCAGCCAGGGTGTCAATCATACTTTTTTGTTTTGTTTTGTTTCTTGTTAATCTTTACCCAAGGATATTTTTCACATTGATTTCCAGAGACAGTGGAAGGGAGGGATTGGGGCGTGGGGCGGGAGAGAGAGAGAGAAGACACATCGATCAGTTGCCTCCCACTTGCGCCTCAGCTAGAGCCAGGGCTGAACATGCAACCCAGGTATGTGCCCTTGACTGGGAATCGAACCTTCAACCCTTTGTTCCCTGGGCTGACATTCTAACCACTGAGTGACACCAGTCAAGGCAACAGTCATATACTTTACCAACTGTTCCCCTTGATATTCCATGCCCATTGGCACCATGCATAGTTATTACAATATTATTAACTATATTTTCTATGCTGTACTTTACATCTCTTGACTATTTTGTAACTACCAAGGTCTTAATTTCTTCGCCTTTTTCATCCAGTCCCCCAACCCCCCCTCCCCTCTGGCAACCATCAGTCTGTTCTCTGTATCTATGAGTCTGTTTCTGTTTTGTTTGTTAGTTTATTTTGTTCTTTAGATTCCACATATAAGTGAAATCATGTGGTATTTGTCTTTCTTTGACTGACTTATTTCAGTTAGCATAATACCCTCTAGGTCCAACCATGCTGTCCTAAATGGTAAGATTTAATTCTTTTTTTATGGCCAAGTAATATTCCATTGTGTACCACAACTTTTTTTTTTTCTATCTTTTTTTTAATCCTCACCCAAGGACATTTTTGCATTTATCTTCAGATAGAGCAGGAGGGAGAGAGGGAGGAAGAGAGAGAGAGAAACATTGATGAGAGACACATCGAGTGGTTGCCACCCACACGACCTCAACTGGGGCTGGAGACAAACTGCAACCGAGGTACATGCCCTTAACAGGAAACAAACCCAGGTCTCTCTGGACCGCGGGCTGACGCTCTAACTGCTGAGCCAAACTGGCCAAGGCTACCACAACTTTTTTATACACTTGTCTACTTATGGCCACTTGGGTTGCTTCCCTGCCTTGGCTATTGTAAATAATGCTGCTATGAACATAAGGGTGTATATATATTCTTTTGAATCAGTGTTTTGGGTTTCTTCAGATATATACCCAGGACTGAAAATGCTAGATCATAAAGCAGTTCCTTTTAAAATTTTTTGAGGACCCTCCATACTGTTTTCCATAGTGGCTGCTCAAGGGTTCCTTTTTCTCCACATCTTTGCCAACACTTGTTAAATTTGTTGATTTATTGATGATAGCCATTCTGACAGGTGTGAGGTGATATCTCACAGTGCTTTTTTTTTTTTTTCCCTTTATTGATTTTAGAGAGAGAGGGAAGGAGAGAGAGAGAGAGATAGAAACATTGATGAGAGAGAACATCGATTGGCTGCCTCCTGCATGCCCCCCACTGGGGATTGGGCCCACAACCTGGGCATGTGCTGTGACCGGGAATCGAACTGGCGACCTCTTGATGCACGGGTGGATGCTCAACCACTGAGCCACACAGCCAGGCTCATAGTGCTTTTAATTTGCATTTCTGATGATTAGTGCCGTTGAGCATATTTTCATATGTTTCTTGACCATTTGTATGCCTTCTTTGGAGAAGTATCTATTCAGGTCCTCTGCCCATTATTTACCTGTGTCTTTAAGTATTCTGACACTTCAATTTTAGTGTACAAGGTAGGTTATCATAAGCTATTTCTGAACCAAACTTAGCCAGTCCCTCATTATTGCAAGTCTTGATCTCTTTCTCCCCTTTCGATGACCATGTGGTGACATTACTAGATGGATCTGTTCCTTCACGTTGAGCTTCTGTATGTGGAATTTCTCATGGACCATTTTATTTTCCTTTATTTTGTTTTTATTTTATTTTTTTCAGAGAAAAGCTTATCCAAAATTTTTATTTTTTTCTGTAGAAAAAATTTTAAATTGTTGAAAGTATTACAGATGTCCCCTTTTTTTCCCCATTGACCCCCCCCCATTCGTGCTCCCCCTTCTGCATTCCCCAACCTGATGTCTGTGTCTATTGGTTGTGCATATTTATCTTCCTTTATTTTGAATCTTTAAGATAAAATGTTGACATGTTTTTAGCAACTTCTTACTTGAAATTGCTGGGGTTTCAAACAGTACCTGCCATGAATATAAAGTATCATATAAAATGGTTATGGCCAGCTGCAGCTCTGCAGACCTCCACAAGTGGCTGGAAGCACAAGATGGATAGCATTTGTAGCATCTGGTTTTCCTCTTCCCCAAAACTCTGTTACTAAAATGAAAGTTAATCTGCCTACCCAATTTTCAGTTTTCTTGAAAAGTATCTTAATTCTCTCCAAGAAAGTATGTTTGGTAAAGGGAAGATCTAAAAATTTAAAAATATTTTCCCCCTGATATTTGCTGGGGTCCAGCCTCGGCAGGTCCAGGGGTTCCCAAAGGTGTGGACGGAGTCGGCGAGAGAAAGATGTGTGAGGCAGAAGGTGCTTGATTCTTCTTTTGCTTAAGGCTAGCAGAATCTTTATTTATATATATCTGCAGGTTACATTGTTTCTCCTAAACCTTTTAGGCAAATAGGTACAGACATTCTTCTTTTTTTTTTTTTTGGTACGTGCCCCTAGCGGGAACCAAACCCAGGACTCTCTGGTTCGCAGGCCGATGCTCCAACCGCTGAGCCAAACTGGCCAGGGCAGTACAGACATTCTTTTGGTTGTTTACCTAACTCTTAGGTATATTACATGTTAATTACCAACTATTTTTATCCTTCACCCAGATATCTTCTTAGACTCCTGCCTGACCTTTCCTTCTATCTAAGATCCTTCCAAGCTTCCATATTCTTATCCTAAATCTTTATTACTTTTCTTGCTTTTCTTCCTGCAATCTTTTCTACCATCTACATCATTAATCATCTACATGTTACTTCTATAATGATTCCTAACAGACAGCTAACAGACAGAGAAAGCAAAGATTAGTCTTCTTCAGTTGCCATCCTGCATTTGTATTTTCCCATTACTTTATATCTTCAGTCACTGTTCTTCGTGATTCCTGCCACGCATTGAATTCACTTCTCCAGGGTCTATGTCAAACCGTGGAGGCCTTCATAACTCCAGGGACTATGTCAAACCGTGGAGCTCACCCGTGACTATGTCAAACCGTGGTGGTTGCTGTTCTAGTGACACTGCTCCCAACAGATATTCTGTTCATCTTGGTTTATACTGAGAGTCAGAAATGTAGGAATAGTCAAGAATTTGGAATGTAAAATTATGACATATTTGAATGCATGTTAGATGCAAAAAATAGGATCATGTGTTTTATCTAAATTGTTGTGGGGGCTATTGCACTCAGCATTTCAACCACATGACAAAAACAACGGACCACCTTAGTAAAAGGTCTGAGCCAGCGGGAGATCATATCCACAGCATGAGGCCAGTGTAGAGTAAAATAGCTTTATTTACATATGCCTGGGTGGAGGCAGGCTAAGCCGAAAAGGGCTTAGCACCGAGGCTTTTTTGTTGTCTGCTTTTAAAGGCACAAACTACAGGGAAAAAAATTACGTTCTCTTGCCGTTGATTTTGGCGCCGTTAAGGGGGGAACCGATAGAGGAAGGCTAGGGGAGCTGTTAGGTCAGGGTCAGGGTGACCGTTAATCTCTTCTCATGGTTCCTCTGAGTTTCCTAAGGCCTTCATTAACCCCTTATCTTTATAGTTTTCTTTGGGTGTCTCAAGGCCCTCATGTTTACTAAAAAGAAACTGCCAGGGTGTGTGTGTGCAATAACTGAGGGTCAGAATGGAGTTTAATTTTGTTAAAACATTATTAACCCTTTCACTTAGTAGTTCATGTACTTTGGACATAGTTGTCTAAGGACACTGCCTAATTCCATAGAGGAATTTTTAAGTGTCCCATTAAAGTATATGGAGAAACAAAGAAATTGGTGGCTCAAGACATCTGAACAAACCCCTCAGGACATGTAAACATGTTTTAAATGTATCCGATGCACTTGTTCCTTGACACCTGTCCCCTTGAGTGCCCCTACCCCCACTGGATCGCTGAGCCAACTGTACTGCAGTACCCATCTGGTACCCTGATAACCAGGGATTACCGAGGCAGTGATAGGAGGGAGAGGCCATCACAGCCTGTCTCTGCCCTGCTCTGAACCAAAGCTTAATCTTTTCCACCCAGACCAGAGCTCTGAGGAGAATGTTGCAGTCCTGCCTTCCCATGAAGCTGCTGAGCTGGCAAGTGTGCAGCTGTCTGGGCCAGGGGCCAGGTCACACCAAGTGTCTTATGCTGTGTCTTTAAGGAGCAAGGTGGCCTCTTCACTAGGCTATCCATCAGTTAAAGTGGGGTTAGAATCATCCTGGCTGCGTGTTTGCTCCCATACAGTAAGAGCAGTGCTGTGCTGGCAGTATGGCCTCCCCAGTGGGCAGTGCTTGGGAAGGAGTTGAGGGGGTGAAAATCCCATATAGACATTCACTGCACCTTGGAGAGCAGGAAGGCCCCGCCTGGGGCTCCTTCAATGGGAAGGGAGTGGGAGCCCAGAGAAGCCACTCTAGTCATCCTGCTTTGGTGGGCTTCTCCTCCCACTCTGTCTCCTGGTAGCTGCTGTGTTCCCCAGCGTAGCTTTTAACGGCAGGGAGAGGGCTGGAGAGTTTTTAAGGATTGCATACGTGCAGTGAATTATTTGTTAAATCTGGCATTGATCTTGAGTAAGTTCATTTAATTATCTTAAAGACTATATAATTTGATTTATATTTTTATCATAATCCTCAGAAATTAAATCTTCATAGCTAAAACTTATGTCAAGAAAACTAATTTGAGCACCCCTGAAAGAGTACACTGCTTGACAATTTACCCTGGAAGAAAGCAGAATAATGAAACATTAGAAATCTCTTTCACTATGATCTAGATTTTTTTTTTTTTTTATCCTCATCCGAGGACATTTTTTCATTTTTTGTTCAGATAGAGTGGGAGGGAGAGAGAGGGAGAGAGAGAGAAACATTGACGTGAAAGGGACACATCGAGTGGCTGCCACCCGCACGACCAACCAGGGCCAGGGACAAACTGCAACCGAGGTACATGCCCTTAGTGGGAACCGAACCCGGGTCTCTCTGGACCGCAGGCCGACGCTCCAACCACTGAGCCAAACCGGCCAGGGCATGATCTAGATTGTTTTGACTGCCCATTTTGCAGCCCTCACATGTTTCCCATCTGTGTCGAGCACCCCTCCCAGATAGGCACACTGAGTCCTGCCTGGGTGATAAAGCAGGGATCAGCAAATGTTTTCTGTAAAGAACCAGTAGTAAATATTTTAGGCTTTGTGGCCAAATGTTCTCTGTCACATATTCCTCCCCCACTTTAAAAATGTGAAAACCGCCCTGGCCAGTTTGGCTCAGCGGCTGGAGCGTCAGCCTGTGGACCGGAGAGTCCCAGGTTCGGTTCCTGCTAGGGGCACATACCTCGGTTGTAGTTTGTCCCTGGCCCTGGTTGGGGTCGTGTGGGTGGCAACCACTCGATGTGTCTCTCTCACATCGATGTTTCTCTCTCTCTCCCTTCCTCCCTCTCTCCTTCCCACTCTGTCTGGGGATAAATGCAAAAATGTCCTCGGGTGAGGATATAAATTAATTAATTAATTAAAATAAAAATGTGAAAACCACCCTGGCCGGTTTGGCTCAGCAGTTGGAGTGTCGGCCCTGGAACCAAAGAGTCATGGGTTCAATTCCAGTAAAGGGCACGTACCTCAGTTGCGGTTCAGTCCCTGGCCCTGGTCCGGGTTGTGCAGGAGGCAGCCAGTCAATGCGTTTCTCTTGCATCGATGTTTTTCTCTCTCTCTCTCCCTCCCCACTCTGTCTGAAGATAAATGGAAAAATATCCTCGGGTGGTGATTTTTTTAAAAAATGTAAAAACCTGCTCTGGCCGGTGTGGATCAGTGGTTAGAGTGTCGGCCCGAGCACTAAAGGGTCACTGGTTTGATCCTCAGTCAAGGACATGTACCTGGCTTGCAGGTTCGATTTCTGTCCCCGGTCAGGGGCATGTGCAAGAGGCAACCAGTCAGTGTGTATCTCACATCGATGTTTCTCTCTCTCTCTCCCACCTTCCTTCCACTCTAAGAATCAATGGAAAAAATATCCTTGGGTGAGGATTAACAACAACAACAAAAAAGTAAAATCCTTTCTTACTTGTTAGGCCTTAGAAAAACAAGCCACATGGGCCCGCCCATGGTAAAGCCGGCACAGCTATGCTTCGTGGAACTGTTCTGTGTGCACTCACACCAGGCTGTCTTTCTTCTGGCAGGGATGGAATCCCACCGTACAGGATCCGCAAGCAGCACCGCCGAGAGATGCAGGAGAGCGTCCAGGTCAACGGGCGAGTGCCTCTACCTCACATTCCTGTAAGTTCTGCTGCACAGCCCTCACCCTCACTATCTCTTAGTTTGGGGCTCACCAGTCTTCTCAGACCCATTCCTATGTTTTCCCCATTCTGACTGGGCTGCTGTGGCCACGGCCAGTGGGAAAGACGCCTGCTTGACTTTCTGTGAGCTCAGCTCACATCCAGGTATAGCTTGTGATCACACTTGGTCATGCCTTGCAGGCTGGAGGGAGTGGCTTGTAGGACCCAGCCCACACGGTCAGTTCAGAAGAGAACAGACTGCCCTTCCACCATGCGGTCTTTTCTCATTGTCAAGTGAGGTGCTTCTCTCCTTGAGGTAGGAGAGCATCTGTAAGCCTCTGTCGCAAGCTCAATGCCCAGGCCTGACTGTGGCTCTGTCAGAAAGCCTGGCGGTGCCTCTTGGTATCCCCATCCCGAGTTATTATGAGCACTGCCTTGTTCAAGATGAAAAGAGGCATCAGCCTTTCTGTGGCTGAATGGTAGGAGTTACCACATGGGCATCCTGACTTCAAAGCTGCCTCTGCTTCACCTTCTCAATAAAATTAAAAAGGTGATAGCGGTTCTCCTGCTTGTAGGGGTTCACAGAGCCCAGCGCTGAGCAGGCTGGGCACAGCCTGTCTCCACCTGCAGAGAGCTCCTTTGTTGATGAACAGAATGACTAGTTTTTCTTATTTTGACATAATGACTTTGAATGGGAAGACTTTTAGGGGAAGATAAGAAAAGCTTACAGTAGAGGCTCCAATCCATTGGTGCCTGCAGTGTCTGAGGGCAACTCAGGCCGCTCATTTGTGGTTTCTGTGCAGGTAAAGTGGTTGTTTCTTGGGATCAGCATACATCCACCCTTAATCAGGATTCCTTGATTAGAATCTCTGCAGATACTTTAATTTCCACATAAGAAAAGTGATTGTTTATAGTTGAGAAGAAAGGATGTTAGTTTGTCCTTACTTCTGAGAAAATGATGTTCAAGCTCTTTGTTACCTGGCAGCTAACCCTTGGCACAGATTTGGCCTAAGCTAGGCACTAATGGAGTCTGCTTAGGGAAAAGTGGAAGACACTGTGGGTGGAGTGTGTGTACACATGTGTGTGCATGTACACATGTGTGTGGGTGCTGCAAGTGAATTGGGAAGCATCCAGCTTCACTTGTGTCGTCTGGATCAGTCTGAGCCTGAGCTCAGGCAGTGACTGCACACATCTTCTCCTTGTCCTACAGTGGTACAAGTGTCTTCTCACTCTGCTCAGTGGATGTTTAAACTCAAGACCAGGGCTGGGTGCAGGGTGCAGAGGAGGAGCCTGGGCATCTTGTGTCCCCAAAATTAAGGGAGTGAGGGCACACAGGAGCTGCTTAGAGGGGCTTTTGCCACCCAAAGCCTAGACAGCTGGAGTTTCAGAATTAGTGGCAGTGAAGTCGGAATCCATGCATCCATACTGACATGACGAATGAGTTGAGAGTTTAATGAGGAACAGGATATTTACATCGGCCCGAATAACGCCTCACAAAATATTTACTCACAATGGGAAAAAGCAACGTTTGAGGAGGACCTGCCAGGCCCTTCTGAGTCAGGGGTCAGGTGCTATCATCGGTGTCGGGACAGATGGACACTGCCCCTGTGAGGAGAGTGAGAAGGATTCAGTGCACCCAATGGCCCCTGCCAGGGATGTTGCCGAGACACAGCCCAAGTTGCCATATTATATAAGAACTGGCCTCTGTTGTCTGCTTAAATGCCCTACTCTTTCCAGGGTCTCCCCCACTGCCCTGGGGCTTGCCATCCATACCTACATTTTCTCCCAGGCTCCTCTCCCAGGACCCTCTAGAAGCACTGGACACCCTGACTGACTCTTCTTCTAGAGTCTGGTCTCTTCAGCTCCAACACAGAGTCCTGCCTGGTGTTGGACACCACCAGGCCTTCCACACCAATTTTTTCCACCCCTGAAACATTGGCCTGTGTCCTGGCTTGCCCTCAGCCCCTTAGGCACTCCAGGCCCCTCAGAGGTTTCTTTGGCCACCTCTGAATCCATCTTTGGACAGCATCAGCCCCACACATGGATGTCTGTCTCTGAGCCCTTCACATAATTTTCTTACCTAATCTTAAAAGTTTCTGTGGTATTGGGTATTGTCTTTACTCCTGTTTTGCAGATAAGAAACAGGTAGGCAGACTAGAGACTGTGCCCAGAGCCCACCAACAAGAGGCTGGTGGAGGCACTGCCTCCCCTCGGGCTCCCGCCCTCACCCTGAGTCTTTGCTCTTTGCCCTGTTCCACATCTGAAGGCCAGGGTTCTAAATAGCCACTGTCTGCCCACAGAGTTCAGAGAGGAGTCCTGTATGCCACCCTGTCCCCAGGCTACCTCTTTCTTCCACCTGTCGTCCTGCCACATCTGAGGCCCCTCCAGACCCTCTTCCTCCTCAGTCCTCCTTCACTTATACCTTGGTGGCTTAGATTCTTAAAACATGTTTTTCTATAAAGGACATTGGGACAGCTGGTGAAATTGGAATAAGATCTGCTAATTAGGTAGCAGTATTATATCAGGGTTCTTTTATTTTTAGTAATTGTCCTGTTATAAGTATAAGAATGCCCTGGGTTATTGTTAAATACCCTCTAAAGTGTTTAGGAGTGAACAGATATCATATGTGCAGTTTGTTCTTGACTGGCTCAGAGAATTAATTGCATGTGTCTGTGTGTGAGAGAGAGAATGACAGTGTGAGAGAAATGTCAGTAATTGGGAAATCTGGGACAGAAATTCTTGTGCTATTCTTGCAACTTTTAAATTTGAAATTACCTCAAAATAAAGCTATCCCCCCAAGTTATACAGTGTATCACTATAAAATACACTGCAGAATTCTATTATCTGAAAAGGAAAATCCTTCATCGTCTTCCCTTTGTTCCCTGATTTTTTTTTTTCTGTACCCTGAACTTTATGTCCCCCAACCCTGCAACAGCCTGGTCCATGCACACCTAAGCACCAGGGGCTGCTGCCCTCTTGTGTGCAGGGCGGGCACTGCAGGGAGCAGATCAGTCCTGCCTCTCCCTCCTCTGTGGTCTTTGCAACTCTACCTGCCCAGGCCCAGGCCTCACTAGGTCTCAGCCTGGCCAATTGTATTAGAAGCCCTTTTTGGGAGCAGTCTGGGAGGCCCTCTGTGCAGAGCATACTCACAGGCCCCAGCTGACCACTACCCTGATGACCTTACCCCAGGAGACCAAGTTCTGCGCTGCTCATTGTCTCTGATTCTGTGGCCATGGGAGTAGGTGCTCCATTCTCACCCCTAGATCAGGGCTGGGTGAAGAAGAGATTTAGTCTCATTAGAAAAGGGGGCAGTGAGGAGGTTGATTCCTAGGTGAAAGGGGGTAAAAGTAAACACTTTAAAATAAAATTCAGATTTAACATTATTTTCTCCCACCCAAAAAGTGTTTGAATGCCACTTTGGCACAGAGAACAGTTGTTCAAAGCTGTGTATGGCCAACTAATCAGCTGTGTCTCTTTGCAGCGTACTTACCGAATACCAAAGGAAATTCGCGTGGAGCCCCAGAAGTTCGCTGCAGAGCTCATCCACCGTCTGGAGGCTGTTCAGCGGACTCGGGAGGCAGAGGAGAAGCTAGAGGAGCGACTGAAGCGCGTGCGCATGGTGAGTGGGCCTCAGTCAGGGAGGCCATGCACTTCGTGGTTTCCAAGTTATTTTATTACAGCTTTGACCCTGTGGGGGCCCCTCCAGGTTCTCCCAGAGCCCTCTTCTCCGTACTTGACTAACCACTGGCTCCTGACATGCTTTGACCTGTCTTGATGTATGGCCAAGGCAAGCTCTCCTATGATGTCTGCCCCCTCTAAAGCCCTCCACCCCCTTGTTCCCAGCCTGGGCTGTCTCCCAGGAAGAGGTCCCTGTGGTGGGGCCCTGAGTCGGGGCCTGGGGAGCAATCAGCAGGTGTCAGAGCAGTGATCTTGGTTGCCGGAGTTGGGGTTTATATTCCATCGCTTATGGGAAGGCAGTTAAGGGAAGCCAAGACAACTCCCAGTGGTCGTCTGCAAAGTAGGCACCACACAGAGGCAATACCAGCTCATCTTGGGGAGACTTGGCACAGGACATGTACAAAGTGCATACTCACCCAGGCTCTCCTTTCACCCCAGGCCCAACTCCCTTCCTGCTGTCCTCCTGTCAGTGCCCCAGGCTCACTCCCCTTTGCCGAGCCCCTCTGGGCCAAACACCTGACCCCATGCATGAGCACACCTGCCTTGCTAGCCACCTCCCTCATACCCCATATGTCCCCTTGGCATGTGGAGCTGAAATTTCCCTTGAGTGCTGATAGATGGAGGTCCCTCACAAGCACCGTTGGGTCCTGGGCCACATGCGCCTGTGCAGAGCAGAGCAGAGCATGTGTGTGGCAGGAAGGGCTGGTAGCTTCCACTTGTCACCTCAGAACACAGAATGACTTTAGGTTTGGATGTAAGCTTCTGTTTATCTTATCTTCTGACCTGTAGCCTCACTTGATGAAACATTGAATGCTAAGAAATTTTGTAATATTTGTAATTCATTTGCTTAAATACCTTTCTGTCCCTGACTACTGAAGAGATACCTTGCCTTTGTTGTCCCGGGTGCCATTCTATAAGACTCAATTCCATACACATTCAGGGGAGTCAGTGCTGAGAGAGGTAACAAGTGTGCCCCTGGAGGGAGGCCTTCCCTGTGCCCCTTGCACTTCTAGCTTGTTAAACTTATTCACTGAACCCAGTCCCTCTTGAATGCCATGAGCCTCCAGTGTTGCTGGTAGGCAGGCCTTTGCTTTTCTCTTAGCAAGTAGAAATTACCTGCTGGAGGTAAATGGTCACCACCAAGTAAGTGGTTGTCTTCCATTCTTTTCTCAGTATTTTGTGCCCAATACCTGAAACTCAAAAATGTGATGTTTCTTGCCCTGGCCGGTTTGGCTCAGTTAGAAATAGCGTCGGTCCACAGACCAATGAGTTGCAGGTTCGATTTCGGTCAAGAGCACATACCTCAGTTGCGGTTCATCCCTAGCCCTGGTCGGGGTCATTCAGGAGGCAGCCAGTCGATGTGTCCCTCTCACGTCGATGTTTCTCTCTCTCTTCCTCCTTCCCACTCTATCTGAATATAAATAGAAAAATATCCTCGGGTGAGGAAACAAAAATGTGATGTTTCTGGAAGGAATTACTTCTCTACCTGATCACCTAAAATTCCTATTTAAAATACAAAACCTACTGTCCATCAATAGATGAGTGGATTAAAAAGCTGTGGTACATATACACAGTGGAATACTATACAGCTGTAAGAAAAAAAGACCTCTTACCCTTTGAGATGACATGGAGGGACCTGGAGAGTATTATGGTAAGTGAAATAAGCCAATCAGAGAAAGACATGATCTCACTTATTTGTGGAATATAATGAACAAAATAAGCTGATGAACAAAATAGACCCAGAGACATAGAAGTGTAGGGTACAGACTGACAAACCTCAGAGGAGGGAGGCGGGGAGGAGGGAAGAGATAAACCAAAGACCTTACATGTATATATGCATAACCATTGGACATAGACAGCAATGCCGTTCTGGGGGGCAGAGGGAGGGATCGGGAGGAGGTTGTCAATGGGGGAAAAAGTAGAAACATCTGTAACAAAAATAAATTAATTAATATAAATAAAATACAAAACCTGAGCCCTCCTCAGACCCCATCGAGAACCCCTCAGGAGGGGCTTGCTCTTTTACTTTACATGTCCCCAGATGAGTTCTGTGCACCTGAAGTCTGGAGACACTGCCATAAGGGTAGATGTGGGGCATGGCAGATGGTCACACCTGACGATCTCCTTTCCTGCCCACCCTGGCACTGCACATAGGGAGTCCTGCTGGCTGTGCCTTGCAGCTATGATCCTGGGTTCCAGAACTCCCTTACATGATACCCAGCTTCCAACCAAAGGGCGTGGCTCCCCCATCTTTTCCTCACATCAAGATAGCAGGTAGATTTCAAATAGCACATCAGAGCTTGAGATTCGTGGCAGGAAGACAGACGAGAGTTAGATAAATAGCCAGATGGTAGTGATTTCCAGGAAGGAATTTGCATGGAAGTATTTTTAAGCGCTTGCGCACATATACAAGTAAATTTTTCTTACCAGCATTCTTTCCTCTTTCCCTCATGGTAATTGGGTGACCCTCACTCTGGCAGAGCAGGTGCCAGCTTGAGGGCTTCACATGTGCTGACCAGCTGTCCTCCCCACAGTTCCCACAATTCAGTAATGTATCCAAGGTTACTCAACAGGGCACCCACCATGCCGGGTTCTAGTGAGGGCAAGGGTGAGATTTCTTTGACCTAGAAGGAGAGGCTCTCAGGAACCAGCTCAGAGCCAGGACATCTGGTGGGAGCCAAGGACACTGGGTGTACGCTCACTGAGGCCAGCTCTTTCTCAGAAGCTCTTTCTCAGTAATTGAAGGAATAGTTAGGAGCATAGTTTCAGCATTTTAATTGCCTTCTATGAACAAACAAATATAGGGAACAGAGTTGCCATGAAATATGGAGTATTTTAGCAGGAGCTAAATCCCGGTTTACATGTAACAAAGCTGGTGTCTTCATTTGTTTAGCACAGCATTTCCATGGGCATCAGCTCTTTTTGTGTGAAGGTTTCCCTGAGCATGTGACAGTTAACAACCCTTAAAACAAATGTGCTCAGGAAATAATGTGTGTAATGTTTTTTTTTTATCCTCACCCAAGGACTGTTTTTGTGTGTGTACATTTATCTTCAGATAGAGCCAGGAGGGAGAGAGGGGGGAAAAGAGAGACAGAAACATCGATGTGAGAAAGACACATCAACTGGTTGCCACCCACACAACACCAGCGGGGGCCGGGGACAAACTGCAACCGAGGTACGTGCCCTTAGCGGGAACTGGGTCTCTCTGGTCCACGGGCCGACGCTCTAACCGCTGAGCCAAACTGGCCAGGGCAGTGTGTGTAATGTTTCTTAAAAGAAGTCTAAGAAGGGAAGAATTCACCACATTTTTGCTACAGAATTGAGCTATTGTAATTGTTCTGTCAAGTTTTTAGTCTTGGCTCAGTGGCTGAATGCTTGTGGTCCTTGGCAGGTGAAGGTTTGGGTGAGACATTGTGAAGGCAGTTGTGGCTGTGGGTATTGTGTGTTTTTCTGATGTCTGACTCATGTTTTTTCTCTGTGGTGTCACTGGAAGGTGCAAAGTGGTTGTGTCTGGAACTACTACCAGCTCTCAGGATGGGCTGGACCCAGCTGCCAATACCCAACAGTGTTCTTTGACAGAAATGTTCAAGTGAACAGCCCTTTGTATGTCTCCATTATCAGTTTAGGAACTAACTGGCAGGCACATGGCCTCAAGCTCAGGTGGGCTTGCCACATGCTATGGCCTGCAGTGGCCTTCAGACATGGGTGCCCGGACTCTAGGTCATGTGCTCAGGCCTGAAGCTGCTGTATCAGGTTTGCTCCCACAGGTGTCCCTTAGTCCTTGGGTGTGGCACACTGCCCAGCAGCAGACAGTATATAGTCTCTGTTATGTGCAACTTTGTAATCTAAATAAATCATACCATAAATAATAGTCATTTTTTAAAAAAAGGAATAACTACAGCCCAGCTAGTGTGGCTCACTGGTTGAGCATCAACCCATGCACCAAGAGGTCACCGGTTCGATTCCCGGTCAGGGCACATGCCCAGGTTATGGGCCCAGTCCCCAATGGGGAGCATGCAGGAGGACAGTCAGTGTTCACTCTCATCGATGTTTCTGTCTCTCTCTCCCTCTCCCTCTAAAATCAATAAAGAAAAAATATGAGGGATCTTCTCTCTCTCTCCAATTTTTTTTTGGGGGGGAGAGCACAGACACAGTACCCCACTACCACAAATTATGCAGTCGAGTTTCCCACATTTGGGGAAATTGCAGGGGTCAGCACATCCGGAGTGCAATGGCTAAGCCTCGCCCTGGGAAAACCACCTTCATGATCATGGTATCTCCCCTGCCAGGTAAGTATCTCTCCCATTTTGCGGGGGAGGTAACCAAATTTTTGGTGGCCTTGTTTCAACAAGGCTGATTAAACAATTTTTAAAAGATGGAAAAAAAAAGAAAGAAAAAATATGGGGGGGGGAGGAATAACTACAGAATTTTAAAATAATTTTTATTATAAATTTTTGAAAATAAAATCAAAGAAGAAAATGAAAACTATTAGCTGAACAGTTAAGTAAATCTATAACATTTCAAAACTGTAAAATTGAACTCTTACATATGCAGAACTATTAAGAAAACTGGATCTCAGCTCAAGGTTTGCACTCTCCCACCTCTCAGGGGTCAGAGGTTTTCTCTTGCTTGCTGCTGCCTTAGAGAGTAAATGGCTTCAATACTTTCAGTGCCCTGGGAAGACCCTCTCCCCACAGCTTAAAGTCTCTTGGTCTCTTAGGCCTGCAAAGCTAAGGGGTTGGGATGGGGACATGGGATGGGGTGTGGGAGCCCAGGGGTCCAAGTCTCTGATGAAGTGGCTCCAAGCTGGAGGGGGTGCATTCACCCTCCATCTGTCGGTTCCCTTCTCTCTCTGTTTTGTTTTTTGTTAATCCTCACCCAAGGATATTTTTCCATTGATTTTTATTTTTTAATCCTCACCCAAGGATACGTTTTTCCATTTTTATCCTCTGATAGAGTGGGGGAGAGAGAGAGAAAGGGAGAGAGAGAAACATCGACGCGAAGAGACACATCCACTGGTTGCCTCCTGCATGACCCCGAACAGGGCCAGGGATCGAACCTGCAACTTTCTGGTCTGCAGGCCAACGCTCTAACTGCTGAACCAAACCGGCCAGGGCAAGATCTTTTTATATTAAAGTACAGGTTTAGCTTAATCTCCCTTTCTTTAAAATTATTACCAAATTTACTCAACATTATTCTGGTTTGGACAATTTAATAAGATGAGAAAACAAATATGAGGTGTGTCTTTTGGAATTAAAGTGACAAAATGTTTATGTTTACAGATATGGTTAACTTTTAGAGAACTGGATGAAATTCAATTAGTTTAATGTGAGGATTTATCAAGAAACGCATAGCAAGATAAACAATAAACAAGAGCTCTTCTGTGCAAGGGCCATATTCCCTTTGAAAATATAATGGAAAATATGGCAATATAAATTGAAGAATAGGAAAATTTAACTGAAAGAAAACAAAAATCTTCATTGAGAAGCATAAAAGAAAACTAAACCAAAGGAGAGGTTTCTTTGTGGTCCGGACTGGCATTGATGTTGTGTTCCCTGAATCATTGGTGTGGAGCAGTTGCGTGCCCTTGCACACTTGTGGGTGAGCACAGTTCCCTGTCTACATCCTGTCTGCACCCTGTCCTGCAGCATAGCCTGCTGAGAGCCCAACTGAGCTTACTCAGGGATCAGCAGGGACAGAAAAGTCTCTCAGGGGCTGGGCAGCACCTCCAGCACCTCCCCTGGCCCTTGTCTCATCCTGGGCTCAGGACTCCTGACCCCCAGGACACGGCATTGACAGGCTTTGTGTATTTTTGGTGGTCGTTTGTAATTTGTTGTTTGTTTCCTCAAGTGTAAGGTTTCCTTGATGCAGCAGGTGCCAAGGGTTGACATGCAGCCTTGTCCCTACAGGAGGAAGAAGGCGAGGATGGCGATGTGTCCTCTGCCCCCCCAGGGGCCAGTCATAAGCTGCCTTTGGCCCCAGCTTGGCACAATTTCCCACCCCGCTACGCAGACGTAGGCTGCACAGGGCTGCGGGATGCACATGAAGAGAACCCTGAGAGCATCCTAGACGAGCATGTGCAGCGGGTCATGAGGACTCCTGGCTGCCAGTCGCCCGGGCCTGGCCACCGCTCCCCTGACAGCGTACACATGCCCAAGATGTCTGGGGTACTGGGGAGCGCAACCCTGGGGCATGGTAAGCATGTGCCCAAATCCGGGGCAAAGCTGGAGGCAGCTGGCCTTCACCTCCACAGGCACAGCCACCACCACAGCCACCACGGTGTGGCCAGGCCCAAGGAGCAGGCCGAGGCCGAGGCTGCCCGCCGGGTACAGAGCAGCTTCGCGTGGGGCCCGGAGCTGCATAGCCATGCAGCCAAGACCCGAAGCCACTTAGAGAGCGTGGGCACCACCCCCAGTGCCAACGACAGCCTGGGCTACAGGTGAGTATCTGTGGTGGCCTGAGCCATGCTTTGAGATCAGGGTTATGGATCCTTTGTCCCTGGGCTTGTGTCCATGAGGTCACACGTGTCTTCCCAGGGAGGAAGGGGCAAAGTGAGAGGCCATACCTCCTGTGGATTCTGTTCTGGTATTCTAGGCTAGAATTCCCCTTTAAAAGTCATTACCAAAAAATAAATAAATAGACGTCATTAAACCAAGGTCAGCTGCAGAGACTGTAGGCATGTCATGGCCACAAACTCAGGTGCCAGGTCTAGGCACCAGGCCTCTGCCTGGGGTGCTGGTCCGGCTGGAGCTCCAGCCATAAAGTGTGGTTGGATAAAGATCCATTTTAGAGGGAGGTGTCTGGGTGAGAAGGAGTGGCTGGGCCTTGACCTGGGCTGGGAGGACAGAAGACAGGCAAGTGTTGCAGCTGATCTTTGATTCCAGCCATCTCAGCCAGTGCTGCCTTCCTTCACTTCTTACCATAGAGTAGCATGAAACAAACCCCAGTAACCCCCTAGAGACGGGGCAGAAACTGCTGGAACATGCCACTTTGTCAAGGCCTCCACATTTAGGGAGCCGTATAGGGTGTGGAGCAGAGGTGGCCAGCCATCCAATGACGGGCCAAATAGAGTCAGCGGGTGACCCCCAGGTCTTGCTTTTGCAGTGGGAAGGCTGGCACAACCTCCAAAAGAAATGCCAAGAAGGCTGAGTCAGGGAAGAGTGCCAGTGCCGAGGTGCCAGGCTCTTCGGAGGACGCAGAGAAGAACCAGAAGATCATGCAGTGGATCATTGAGGGGGAGAAGGAGATCAGCAGGCACAGGAAAGCTGGCCATGGGTAAGCAGCAGCTGATGTCCTGAGGGTGTGGGCACAGGTGTGTAGAACCAGCTGACGTGCCTCTAGAGCCACTTTGCCAGTGTCCTGTGTGTTGTGGCCCCACCCACTGTCTTAATACAAACCATGTACAGTGGAAGTGATCATTCAAATGGATCAGGTTTGACCTGTCACAGCATGAGCCTGCCCTGCATGGACCTGGGATGGGGTGGGGTCCCAGATGCAGTTTCAGTGTCCTGGGCTGGAGTGCCCACTGAGGAGGTGAAGTGTGAGACAGGTACCTGACCCCAACTCCAGACAGACAAGCTTCGGGAGAAGCCTTTTGTGTTTGTACCTGGTTGTCCCCTCATTGGTGGGAGAAGGTTCTTGTTTAGTCTGTATCCCTTTGAGCTCTGGATTGCCCCACAGGGCCAGAGGCTTCTCTAGGGGTGTGAAGCCAGGCCCCCTAGACACGCCCTCACTGCCCTACATGAGTTCATCCATCCTAAGGTGGACAGGGTTGGCTTAGATGTGAATGGGCCAGAGGTTGGTGACAACCAGGGGCCACAGGCCTGGGGCTGGTGGCATTCGTCCGTTGGTGGGCAAGCTGTCCCTCCTTCCTCAGTCTCAGATTTCCCTGACCCTCAGCATTCTTTGGCCATGGTTTAGGAGAACTGAATTTGTATGTGTGAGGCTGGTGAGCCTGACCATGGAAATTAGCCCCCCACCAGTGTCCAGACCCCTTTGCAGCCACAAAGCCTGTCCTGCTGAGGGGGCCTCTCCAGGAGCTTCTCTCCTGCTCTGGTTGGGGTGGGGTCAGTTCTCTGCTTCTCTAGATTTCTGTCTTGTGGGTTTTCACAAGGAATGGATCTGTCCTGGCCAGTCCTCCCACCCTAAACGGAAGGTTTCTATGGCTGAAGAGTGAGAGGCACATCTAGAAATAGCCTCCCAGGTTCCAGAGGCTCCTGTCATCAGATGGGCTATTTTAAATGATGGCCTTCAGTGTACCCACTAGGCCCTCTCACCTCCCTGGAGTCCGGGGACTTTAGGGCCTCTGCCTTTGTTGTTCTTACATAAGGCAGGTGGGCTGGGGGGCATGGATGGCAGGAAAATGTATGGGTAGGGGACAGGGAGTGAGGGGTGAGGAGGTAAGGGGGTTGGGAAGATGGGGGTGTAGGGGGCTAAGGAATGGAAAATGGTGAGGGGTCGATGGGGGCCAAGGTCTCCCTGGGCCAGCCTGGGACTTTTTAGGAGGAGGAGCCCACCTCCCCTGGGTACCTTTCCTTGGGCAGTTCTGGTGTCATGAGAGCACTGGGCCAACCCACTTCCCAAGGGCCCCTTGGGTTCCCTCATCTTTGCTCCTGGTGCTGAACCCCATCCCCCTTTCTAGCTGTAGCTGAGAGAGGCTGACGTTGTCACTTGAATCCCATCCAGTGATTGAGTAATGGCGTGTTGCACAGGTGTAAAGCACATTGTCAATGTTGAACAAGAGAGAAAAGCATGATACCACATCAAGAGGAAAAAGTCAGGAAAAATTATGTTTAGAATTATGCCAAGTGTGTTTAGTATTTTTTTAAATATGTTTTTATTGATTTTTTTAGAGAGAGAGGAAGGAAGGGAGAGAGAAATATCTATGTGAAAGAGAAACATCAATCAGCCACCTCCTGCACGCCCCCCACTGGGGAGCGAGCCAGAAACCCCAGCATGTGCCCTGACTGGGAATCTAGGAATCTGCACCGGGACCTCTCAGTCCATGGGACGACGCTCAGTCCACTGAGCCACACCGGCCAGGCAGTATGTTAAGTATTTTGAATGGGGAAAGAAATAGATCAATATTTTGACTATTTCTAAATTACTGATTTTTTCTTTGAATTTCCTACATATTTTAGGTTTTCCACAAAGAGTATTAAATACCAGAACATTTTTTTTTATTTTAATTTTTTACGTCTTTGTATAGGATATGATTTATATTTCAGTAAAGCTGTTAAAAATGAGTTACAGCCCGGCTGGAGTGGCTCAGTTGGTTGATCATCGTCCTGTGCACGGAAGGGTTGCCAGTTTGATTCCCCAACAGGATACATACCCAGGTTGTGGGTTCAATCCCTGGTTGGAGCACGTGCAGAAGGTGGTAGATTGCTGTTTCTCGCTCTTGCCCTCTTGCTCTCTCTAAGCATGTCCTCCAGTGAGGATTTTTAAAAAATGAGTTACAAAAAAAGTGTTTAGGAAAGGAATGTTTGTGTCATGTAGCATAGGAGTAATTGCTGACGTTCACATGGCTTCTGAGGTTTCAGATTGTGCCACATCTGTTCTCTTGCTCCCAAAGGTCTTCTGGGGCAAAGAAGCAGCAGATGCACGAGAGCTCCAGGCCCTTGTCCATTGAGCGTCCTGGGGCTGTGCACCCTTGGGTTAGCGCTCAGCTCCGGAACTCTGTCCAGCCCTCTCATCTCTTCATTCAAGACCCCACAATGCCACCCAACCCAGCCCCCAACCCTCTGACCCAGCTGGAGGAGGCCCGCAGGCGCCTGGAGGAAGAAGAGAAGAGAGCCAGCAAGTTGCCCTCGAAGCAAAGGTACACGGCCATCGGGGAGAGCAGAGCTGGCACCTTTCAGGGCCCCTCCAGGTGCCCTGGCTATGCTTTGGGGTGGAGCTCCCTGAGGCCTGAGGTACATACATAGAGCCATGCTGGGTGCCCACCAGCAGTACTGGGTTTTTCCTTTTCATTTTGTTCTGCACAGCTCTGCTGAGTGACCAAGAGCTGGGAGGGCAAGTGGTCATTATCCTGTAATTGGGAGGAGAAGATGTCCCCTGATCATGCCTGCTCTGCTTTCTGAGCATGCACTTACCCTGGGTGTTTGTGGGAGGCCATGGGGTCCCCTTAGTGGCACAGAACTGCTGGAGGTCACACAGTTAGGTCACCACTGGCTGCTGTGCATGCTGAGCTCAGAGGTGTTGGTCCCAGGGAGTCCTGGCTGCCTCCATTCAGGAGCCTTAACCAGTGCCACCTGCAGGTTGGACAGTAAACAGTGCTGAAGTCTGTGCAGGTGTAAAACACTTATGGAGCGACCCCAGCCACTCCTCACTATGCTCTCTGTGACCTTCAGGAGCAGAGTGGCTCAACCTGCTGCCTCCATGGCCTTAGGCTAGGCCCTGTTCTCTCCTCAGGGGGAGTAGGGGTGGCCGATCTTCTCTCCAGGCAGGAGTGTGGTTTCCCTGACCCTTTCAGCTGGGCCTTGAGGTCACCTTTCGCAGACATGCTGGTTCATTGGAGTCCCCAGGCAATAAGGGTTTCTGGGGGCCCTGGCATCATGGCCAGTGTTTCCTCAGACGTTACTGGTTCCCCTTGCCCAGTCTTCAGTCATCTGGTTCCTGACTCCACCTCCCATGGGCCTCACTGTGTGTGGGGCTATGCTGCTCTGGGGAAGCTGGTGTCAGGTGCGAACTCTCCCCAGTGTCCATTTCATCAGGGACAGGTGGAAGCCTAAAGGTGGCCCCCAGGTCATTGAAGGTGACCATGTTTTTTATAGCCGACTGTCACACTCTGTAATCTTGTTAATCTTGTAGTCAGCATTGAGCCAGCTGACTCTGTTCAGGACGCCTGTGGCGGCAGCAGAGGAGGCCTGGGGAGAGGCTAGGGTGCAAAGGCTGGAACTTCTCCCTCTGCCAGGAGCTTCCTGGGACCTCATTTTTGCCGTAATCTTCAGGGGTTAGGACTCGTGTGCCCTCTTCTCACCAGCACCCACCCAGCCCCTCACAACAGTATGGTCTGTCTGTGGCCAGTGAAGCCATTCTGTGACTTGTGTTTTGGGGGGTGAGCTGCCTGTGGGGTTTCAGCCAGTGGCTCTGGCATCTCCACATGTCGTCGGTCCAGGGTATGTGGGCCTTTTGTAAATGGCCAAAGAGCAGAGGTCTGGAGGTGGCAGTTGAGGTTCTGGGACTCCCGAGCTCCTCGTGGGGTGACCCCCACCCAGGTCTGTCAGAGCAGAAACTACTGTTAGGGTTGCTCAGTGCATTGCCAGGGTGGATGACCACTTGGAGAAGAGCTGCTGGGCAGTGAGCCGCAGAACAGGACTCTGGCTGCTTTGGACAGAGCGGTGACCATACTCTAGGACCTAGGCCCACATCAGAGCGCCAAGTGGAAAGAGCTGCGCCCATGGGGAGAAGGCCAGAGGCAGGTTCTCTCAGTGTGGATGAAATGACAGGATCCTGGCGCCTCAGATGAGGGGTTCCCAAAAGTGTGTTCCAGGGAGCCCGAGGGCTTTGACCACAAACGAGGAATCTGGGGAATCTGAATGATGAAGGCAACATCTGTTTCTTGACTCATCCTGACAGCTTCACCACCCAAGAAGGGGTTTTCCATCTCACACAGTGGTAGCCTTACGTGGTGGTGATGGAATCTCTTGGGGAGCACGTGCTCCGCCTGCTGTCTGTCACCTTGTTGTCACCGCGGAGTGTGGAGGCGGCCCTGCCCCAGGCCTGTGTGGCTCACTGACGCGGTTGTTCCCTAGGTATGTGCAGGAGGTCATCCAGCGGGGGCGCTCTTGCGTCAGGCCGGTGTGCACGCCCGTGCTGAGCGTGGTGCCAGCAGTGTCCGACACGGAGCTCTCCGAGACAGAGTACGTGCGTCCCCTGCGGGTCCTCTCATACTGCTCGCCCAGCCTGTGCTGTGGGCCAGGGGCTATGGAGCAGCAGCTATTCCCAGGGAGCCCGGGCACTGCACTGGAGGAGCTGGGGCTGCAAACTGTTCGAAGGCCTTTTCTTTCTGTCTCCGTCAAAGGGGACACTGACTGTCCATGTGGTGACAAATGAACAGGTTAGAGAGGAGGTCCACTCTGCCTCCTCCACTCTGGGCATATGTCACCCCCGCCTGCCTTTACTTTACTGAGATTCCCAGCCAGGCTCGGGACTTGAGAGGGTCAGGGCTGCAGCCATGGTTCCTTTGACACGCTGCAGACTGAAAGCATCAGCACCTGGGTGCGTGTTCGTTCACATGCTGTGTGCACAGTGAGCCTGGGTTCTCATGTGGGATGCATCTGTTCCCCAAGTTTGCGTGGAGGAGGGTGGGCATTAGGGAGCTGCAGACAGTGCTTGTTGCCCCATCCTTGTACTTCTGCTCAAGACAGAGCAGAAGGTGGTCCTCCACCTCAGCCCTCACTGGCTTATCCCAGACAATGCCAGCTCAGAGCCTCCCCACCAGGTCACTCCTCCCGAGTGGGCCCTGGAGGGGCAGAAACACTGCCTTCCTTATGTAGAGAACAGGCCCACACAGGACCCTGAGGCAGGCTCCCAGGGCAGGCTGGGTTTGAGGTTTTAGGACTAAGTGAAGGAAAGCAGGGGCCATGGAGCTTGGCTCAAGTGGTGGACAGCTACACAAATGAAGTGACTGCACAGTGTCTGTCCAGGAGCACCCGGGAGGGGAGGGTCCCCAGGGAGAGAAGAGCCCCCTGTGAGCTCAGGTGGCTTTCCTGACATGACACTGATGCAGGAAGCTTCCTACCACGCCCAGCTGGCAGGAGCCAAGGAGTGTGCCTGAGCAGCTCCAGAGCAGTCACAAGGACCAGGGGCACTGCGGGACAGAGGGAGTGCTGCCTGTCCCAGACACAGAGTGGCTGCTCAGCACCCATTAGGATGAGGGCCCTACCCCAGCCTGAGCTGGAGATGGTGCTGGCCTCACGCCTGTCTGGAAATCTGACTGGCCACTTCCTCTGGTCTTTGGACAAGCTCTCTGCTGTGGGGCAGGTCCATTTCAAGATCCATCACAGTTCTAGTTGTGCAATCCCTGGCCTTCAGATGTTTCTGAAGTTTGGGCGCAATAGGCTTTACTAGGGTACAAGTAGTGTAATCCATCCTGAGGTGGGGCTACATTGGTTCTAGGGGACTGGCTACCGTAAGAAGCCAGGTGGAAGGATCCACTGTGGATTCCAGCCCTGAGAAGCCTGCTGGCCCACTGTCACGTGGTCTGTGTCAGGGGTGCTGCCCATTAGCCAGCTCAGGCCACCATGAGACTTGGGGCTTTCCAATGGGTGGAGGAGGGTGGCAAGTGAGCTGGGGCACTGTGGAGATGTGGGGCAGGCAAGGAGGGGGGAGATGAGCTGGCGTCCGAGTTGTGTGTCTTTGTGCGTGGGGTTGGCACAGGATTGGAACCCTAGGTTGAGGTGCCATGCGGGGCAAGGGCCCCTGAGGGCTGGGTGCAGCTTTGTGGGTGGGATGGGCATTGGGGTCTGTGGATGCATGGCGTGTGTTGCAGCTCACCCCTGCAGGCCTTGCCCCGTCGTTTACTGGGGAACCTAAGGCCTGAGGCCTGTTGTGGGGGGTGCCCTGTGGGACTCGGAGCTCAGCAATAACCACTGTCTCTCTGCCTCCAGGACGAAATCACAGAGGAAGGCGGGTGGTGGGAGTGCCCAGTTGTGTGACAGCATCGTCGTGGCCTACTACTTCTGTGGAGAACCCATCCCCTACCGGACCCTGGTGAGGGGCCATGCGGTCACCCTGGGCCAGTTCAAGGAGCTGCTGACCAAGAAAGGCAACTACAGGTGAGAGTTAAGGGCTGTGGCCTGTGGTAAGCAGGTACCCTGCCCAGGAGATAGTGTCGGGTGCTGGGTGCCCTGTTCTTATCCTATCTAGTCCTTACCTGCTTTACCAACCCTGAGCTGTTGGTAGGAGCACCTTGATGTGTGAGGTGTTGGTGGCCTCAAGTCTCCCAGCCCCAACTACCAGCTTTAGGTGACTGAGGCCTCCAGGCTAACCGAGGGGTCTGGACAGTCCTTGCCTTAAAGGTGGGGAAACGGGCCCAAACACTGGTTTGTCTGTTCCCATGCCAGTCTGACCTAGGTGGACCTCATCTCCAGCCTCTGACTCAACTCATTTTACTAGACACAGAAGCCAGGGTCCCCCTTCCTAGGATCCAGGGGGTCCCCCTTCCCAGGGTCTGCCTGAGACCAGCCTCTGAAGGCTCCTGAGTGAGCACTGCAGAGGAGGAGGGGCCGCACGGGGTCTCAGCTGGGGTCAGCCCACTGTGGCCTGGGGTGGGTGGTTTCTTCTGTCCACTGTCAAGAAAGTGCCCTTTGGAGGTAGAGGGTGTGGCCACTAGAGGAGGGCTAGGCTCACTGGCCTCTGCTTGGGCCTTAGTGGGGGTACAACACGCTGATGGAGATGACAGGCTCAGCCCTTAGGAAACAGAAACCCCAAATCTGCTACTCCTCCCTCATAGCATTCTAGGAGGCCAGGGCAGAGGACCCCACATGTGGTCACTGTGTTGTTCGTTGTCAGCTCATATGACCTGCATGATGGTGTTTGGAGTGTGGCTGCCAAGTGCCGTGCATGTGTGGAACCATGGGGCCACCCGGCTTAGGAGGTCAGGAGGCCGCATGGGTGTGGGCAGGAGAGTGGACAGGTCCTCATCTCCTTTCTTCCCCATCCCCCAGATACTACTTCAAGAAAGTGAGTGACGAGTTTGACTGTGGAGTGGTGTTTGAGGAGGTTCGGGAAGATGAGGCCATCCTGCCTGTCTTTGAGGAGAAGATCATCGGCAAGGTGGAGAAGGTGGACTGACTGGCAGGCCAAGCGTCTGCACCAGCCTGGGCCCTCATCAGGTGGGGGCGGGGAAGGCCACACTGAGGGCTAGGTAGGGCTGCGCCATGTCAGGTGCTCTCGTGTGTGCAAACACACAGCTCGTTGTGTGAGGCCAGGGACTACCTGCCCCATAGCCGCCAACCCTTTGGTCCATCTGTGTTCAGGTGAACAGGGGTCCCGCTGAGTGGTCACACAGGCATCTGTCCTGCTGCCAACAAGGAAGGGGCCCCACCCACCCCTCCACAGCACTACTCTGAGAGTCCACCCAAACAAGCAGGGAGCCCCCCCATGGGGCTGACTTGATGACCCTCCCCAGCGTACCCCTGCTGCTAACC
This sequence comes from Tadarida brasiliensis, assembly GCA_030848825.1. Taxonomy (NCBI): domain Eukaryota; kingdom Metazoa; phylum Chordata; class Mammalia; order Chiroptera; family Molossidae; genus Tadarida; species Tadarida brasiliensis. The sequence continues at coordinate 118,442,426 of CM061258.1, forward strand.
ACGGGCCAAGTCCCTGGCACCTCCCGCCAGGGCTCTGCTTCTCCCTCCAGGAATTGCCCACCATGCCCTGCCCTGGTCAGGGCCAGCTCAGGCCTGGGGTTCAGGGGGCCCTTAGAGGCGTCTAAATTGTACATGTCACCGAGTGCCTTCAACACAGCTTGTCTCTTGCCTGCCACTATGTGGATCCGGCGACGGGGCACCTTAGTGCTCCCTCTCCACCCTCAGTTTCCACAACGCCGGCTCAGCGGGTCCCGGGCCCCTCCTTTCTAAGGGCCCATGTAAATATGTACATTTCTCAGGCTAGGGCTAGCAGGGGGCTGCCCCGAGCCCATTTTTCATGCGCTGACTTGTACAATTATCTTTTCAAAGGTACTTGGATAATAATGAAATAAAACCAGTTTTGAACCTTCCCTGGCTGTGGAGTGCACAGGTCTTCTGTCCATGGGGCCTGGTGGGTGAGCACGCCATCCTCAGCCATGTTTCCGCACGTGTGGTCTGTCTTCTCTAGCCTGGCCTAGTTAGGCACAACCCCCATCAGGCCTCAGCAGCAAGGTCACACTGGCATCCAAGAGTCTTGGGAGTGGAGTATCTTGTGGAGCCAAGATGGCAGAGCACTGGACAGTGAGGGGCCAAAGCAGGCAGCAACACCATGTCCCATCCAACACGGAACCCCAGGAGGCTGAGATTTGGCCAGAGCCAAGGGCTGAGGGCCAGCCATGCTCAGGAACCACACACAGTCCAGGACCAAAACTTTATTCAATGCCCACAGCTTCCCAGGCACCCAAAGAGATGGCTCCCCAGCACTGATGGGGTGGCTAGAGCTCCTCCTTGGGATCCATGGTGGAATTGGCTATTGTCTCCTGGAAAAGGTCACAGAGGCCCAGCTGGAAGCTGTACCCTTAGCCCAACCTTGCCCAGTCAGTCCCATAGCCACCCATCCAAAGACTTGTCCAGAGGCCTGGAACCTTGGAATGGAGGCACTCACCGGGAAGGGGGCTAAGGGCTCCTCGATGGGTTCCTCTTCAGGTAGTTTGCCCCCATTGTCCAGGAACTTGGAGAAGGTCTCCAGGTCCCTGGCGCTTTTGTATTCAATCACCTGAGGAGGGGCAGGAAGGTCTGGAGGACGCACCATGTCCTCCCAGATCATGCCCTGCCCAGGCCACACCCACCCTAGACTCTACCTGGCTAAGACCCCACTCTAGCCCTGGCCGGTTTGGCTCAGAGGTTAGAGCGTCGGCCTGCGGTCCAGAGAGACCCGGGTTCGGTTCCCGCTAAGGGCATGTACTTCGGTTGCAGTTTGTCCCCGGCCCTGGTTGGTCATGCGGGTGGCAGCCACTCGATGTGTCCCTTTCACGTCGATACTTCTCTCTCTCTCTCTCTCTCTCTCTCTCCCTCTCTCCCTCTCTCCCTCTCTCCCTCTCTCCCTCCCACTCTATCTGAACAAAAAAAAAAAAGACCCCACTCTAGCCAAGACCCTTTCCTGTCCCAGGCCACACCCTATGCTAGCTAGGCCTTGTACTCTAAGACCACACCCCACCCCACCCCAGAGCCTGCCTACTAAGAGCACACCCTCTCTGTCCTTGCCTGGCTCCATCTGAGGACTCAGACCAAGGAAGATGGTGTCCTGCCTCACCTTCCGTCCCTGCCCTGCCGGGAAATACTTGAGGGTGGGAAAGCCTTGCACAGCGAAGGCCTCCAGCTCATTGGCCGTGGCATCTAGCTCAGCAATGATGATGTCCTCGTGGTCCCTGTACTTCTCGGCCAGTGCCTCCCAGGCTGGCGCCATCTCCTTGCAGTGGGTACACCATGGGGCATCTAGGACAGGGGGTGTTGGTACAGACAGCAGGACCCTGTACTGCCCACCTACCCACCGTCTACTGTTCTCCACACTCACAGAACTTGATGAACACATTCTTGGTTTCATCAAAAGCCACCTGCTCGAAATTCTTGCCTACAAGAGTCTTGACTGGACGCTGGTCCCAGTCAGGGGGGACCTCCTGGCTCAGAAGATAGGGCTGGGGGGAATCGGGCAGGTGCTTTGTTGAGAATCTCTCCTGAGAGCTGCTGCTCCCACCCCCACACCCTGGGTGGGCCACCCCGCACGGACCTTGACCTTGCCGCCAAGGACTGAGTGGCAGAAGGCAGTGACCGAGGCTGCAGTGACCGGCCCCTGGTCTGCAGGCATGTACTTCTTGGTGGTGTCCATGTTGATGAAACGCAGGGTAGGGGCCTCCTCTGCCTTGAGCCCGAAGTACTGTAGCACGTGGTTGTTGTTGACACCCACGTCCACTACCACGAACAGCACCTGCCGGCAGGGAGTGTGCACTGGGCCCTGGCCTCCCCACCACCCACCCCCCTAGCCCACCCAGCCAGTACCTGTCCTCGGAATGGAGGAGCCGCCTCCCTGAAGCCCACCAGCAGCTCCTGGTGCAGGGCCAGTGTCTGGTTGATGAACAGCAGCAAATGGTTGAGGATCCTGGCTGCAAAGATCTTGGGGGATGTCTGCAGGGACACGCCGGACTCATGGGGGCTGGCTTCCATGGTCACCCTCCCACTCCCCCCAACGCCTACTCCTGCCCCCGCAGCCCAACTCACCTGGCTGTTGAACTCTGTGACCAGGTGCATGCTGTGCGTGAGGAGGAAGCGGGACAGATCACCCTGGTCCAGGCCCAGCTCCTCATCCACTGGGAAGTCTGCCCGCCCCTCATCAAACTAGACAACACAGGGTGGGTTAGTAGGAGCCACAGCCTTGACCCTAACTCCACTTTGGCCCTGACCCACCTTCTTGAAAAGGACCACGGTGTCCTTGGTGAGGCCAAACTTCTGAAAGAGCTGTGGCTGGTCAGTGAGGCCAAAGGTCATGTCCAGAGCATCCTGGGCCAGAGCCAGGAAGGTAGCCACGTCTTCATCCTGCAGGTCCTAAGGGGTCCACATCTATGAGGCTACCTGGAGCCACAGGCCCTGCTCCCAAGGCCTGGCCCCATGCCACTAGCTCACCTGGAAGAAGCCGATGACCACTACATCCTGGGCATCTATCAATGCTTGGGCGCCCTCTTCATCCTCCAGGCGTGTGGTGCTGGACCCCACCCGCCGCCTTAGCCACTCAGCAATGCCCTCAGCTTCCCTGGGGCCTGTGGAGAGTCCCATCAGCTTGGGCCCAGCCCCTGCCCCATACCACCTCACACATGCCTGCCCCCTGTACCGGTATATTCCTCTGGATTGGTGCGGTTCCCATCACGGAAGAACTTGAGCGTGGGGTATTCTGTCACAGCGAACTCCTTGGTCAGCTCCGGCTCTGAAGGCCCGTCCACCTTGGCCAGCCTGGTTTTGGCTGACTCTGCCGCCAGCAGGGCAGCTGCCTTGATGTACTCTGGGGCCAGCGCCTTGCAGTGCCCACACCACGGGGCATCTGGGGGACAGGGCCATGAGTGCCCCCAGCCTCCATGGCCCCAGCTGCAGCCCCTGCTCCCGCCCGGCCAGAGCTGGCAGACCTGGGGTCAGTCAGGTCCAGCATGGAGCATGTCCTGCATACCTCTTTCCTTCAGGGGCCCACCCAAGCCTCAGCCGCACTAAGCCCAAGCACCAGAGACCAGACTACTCAAGGCTCCCAGATCAGGAGTGCAGTGGTCAGCACCATCCAGACCGTGAGTCTGAGAAGAATCCTCCGTTGCTGCTCCCTAAAGCGGCGCTCCCTGCCATATGCCGCTGCCTGTTGAGGCCGGCCAGCTCAATGGCTTTTACATGCGTAAAGGGTTGTAAAAAAGTCACAGAAGAACATGCAAGGTGTGAGTTTTATCTGGCCCTTCACAGAGTCTGCAGAAGGACAACGACCATGGGTCTCCCCTCCATCTGTGCCTCCCCTCCCACCTGCTCAAGTTGGACCCCCAGACCCAGCTCAGCCCCAGGGCTCTGCCTCAGGTGCCCTCTGATGGAGCCAAGTGCCCAGCAGGAAAGCCCCTTCAAGTGGATAAGCCCCCAGGTCCATGTGGTAGGGGGTTGAGCTCACTGGATGACACTGGCCGGTCCCCCAACCCTGCTGACCCTGTGCACTCACAAAACTCCACCAGCAGGGCAGGGTGCTCCTGCAGGGCCAGGCCCAGGGTGCGGTGGCTCAGCACCAAGATCCCATCCTCCTCAGGAACCTCCTCCTTCTGGGGCTCCTCCGAGGGCCCCCCGGGCCCTGGCCCCTGGCCCCACAGGCCCAAGGCCCCGAGCAGCAGCAGCAGCACAGACAGGAGCTGGCTGTCCATGGCAGTGCTGGGGCCCACGGGGCGGGGGCAGATAAGGGGGCCGGGGGCCAAGCAGGAGTTGCCACGTGGCACCCAGTCCTGGTCTCAGGAGAGATAAGGCCACAAGGCTCCCCCCACCCCTGGGGGAGGGGAGGCAGACACAGGCAACACTGTGGGCACTGAGACAGGGTGAAGTTTAATAGGGCTATTCAGGGCACAGCGCCAAGCCCAGGAAGGGGGTGTCCCGAGACAGGGCAGAGGGCACGAGGGGTCTGGTCACTGACTGAGGGGGCTGAGGAATGTTTTGGGGTCCCTGAACCGTGACTGACAGAAGCAGAGGAAACAAGGACCCCAAGTGGGAAGATAGCTCCCAGGGCAGGGCAGGGGGATGGGCGCTCAGCTCTTCCAGTCTTGGCAGATGTGGAGGCCCCACTCCCAGGAAAGGTGGTCTGCCCTGTCGTCATCAGTGAAGAAGGATGTGACCACGTAGGCGCCCCTCACCAGCGCGCCTCGCGGCGCCTCCTCCACCGGAGTTACAAACTCGTACTCCTGGGCGCTTGGGCCGTAACTGCCCACCATGTACACAGCCTTGTCCACTGGGGGAGGAGGAGGGCATCAGGAGCTGCCCTCTGTCCCACTGGCCCCTGCTCCCCCAGCCCCCAGGCCACCCCCTTCACATGACCCTCACCTCGCAGGCCCCTGCGGTAGGTGTGATGCAGACACTTGAGGCCACTGACAATTTCCTTATTGACCTGAGGGACAAAGAGTGTTAAAGGGTCCCTTTGGGGAGCTGATCCTGTAGTGGCTGGCATTGCCCATGACAGCTGCCCTCACCTTAAAGGTAATCTTCACTTTGTAATCAACACCCTCCTTCAGGACGAACACCTGATTTTTCAGCGCAGCCAGCTCCCCTGTTAGGGAAAGTGCAGCTGAGGAACAAACTCCTATGATGCTGAGACCCTGCCCCAGGAGCCCCCATAGTGGGGCGGTATCTGTGAAGTCTACGTGATGGGTCTGAGGACTAGGGTTTGGGCACGGAGTTCTAAGAGGTCTCTACCTCAAAGATCACTCTGTGGTTTGTAGGCAGGGATTACCTGTGAGGTCCATGGTCATGGGCCCTGGAGCCTGCTCAGACATCAGTGTCAGCCTGGTCACCTGCACGTTGGGCAGGCTCGGGTCTAAGGAGAAACTGGAGGTCTACAGGATGCACCCCAAACCCTCAGCCTGCCCCTCTCACACCCAGGGCCCATGCATACCCACAGCCGGCGGCAGGGAACCCAGAAGCACCCGCTTGTACTTGGCCAAGCTCTCATCATCTGGGTCCAGCTGCTGGATCTCTAGGAGGCTCTTCCTCACTGGGGCCCGGTACCATGGCACAGCCTCGTCCAGCACCTCATCTGGCGGCAGCTGCTCCCCCCCTTCCTTGTCTGTCAGAAGGACTGAGGTCAGGGAAGTGAGTGAGCAACTGCCAACAACTACCCTGGCATTCACTTGTCAACCTGGAGCCCCCCATCTGGTCAGTCGTACCTCTCTCTGCCCAAAGGAACTTAACAGGAAGCCAGTCGGGGCTCAGGGAGGGAGGGAGTGTGGGATTAGGGAAGAAGGTGTGAACTTAGAGAGGGAGGGGTGCATGGGGGCTCAGGGAGAGGGGTGAGCTATAAGACAAACAGCAGCACCCACACCCAACCCCTTTAGGAGGGGCCTGAGGGTTGACGAAGGTTCACAAGAGCTAAGTGACATCCCTGGAGGCACCAGCTGCCTTCTCCTGGCCCAGCCATCCATCCAGGGCCCCTCCCGGACTGAGGCCAAAGGTGGGGGGAATGAAGACCCCAAATGGAGGACAGCCCCAAGGACTGGGGGCCACCATCATCCAGTGGTGGTCTTTCCTGGAACAGAGGCTCTGCCCTCATAGTCTTCTGAGGACCCCAGTGCTCTGGGGCCTCTTCCCATATTCCCATAATGCACTCAGAAGCCTCTGGCCCCTATCATCCTGCTCAGAGATTGGGGTCTCTGAACGCCTTCCCACGGTCCTAGGAGTTCCTTCCAAAATGTTCCTGGAGGGTGGGGGTGGCTCTCTCTAAACCTTTCCGTTTATACTCTGGGGCCACCTCCCAGAGTCTTCTAGAGCCCCTTCATAAGCTGGGCTGGGGTAGGGGTCTCTCTAAGCCCTTCCCATAGTGTCTTGGGACAGGATTTGTCCGAGTCCCTGCCCATTGCGCTCCTATCTTCTCAGGAATCGCCACACACTCTGAAGGAGCCCCAGCCCCACCCAAGGGAGTGGGATCTCTGGACAAGGTTCCCTAGGGGGGAGGGTCCCTCTATCACCCTGGCTTCAAAAGCAGACCCGCCCACTCTTGGCTCCTTTCCCCATGAGTGTTTAGCCTGGAGGAAGCCCCCACCCCAGCCAGAGCCCTGCCGGTAGGACCGCACCACAATGTCCCCACCCGCGCCCCCAAAGTTTCCATGGGGAAGGGGCCGGTCCCCACCCTGAGCTAAAACCGTCCCCCGCCAGAGCGCGCCCCCCCGCCCACGTGGCCGCCCTGGCCCCAACCCTGCCGGCTCACCTCGGGCGCACAGCGCCAGCCGGAGCAGTTCCAACAGCTGCGCCCCCAGCTCGCACGCGTCCAGGCCCAGCATGGTGGCCCTCGGCCCGGCCCCGCCGCGGAGCCGCCGAGGAGCCACCGCCCGGCTTGGCGCTCAGCCCCGGCGCGACTGCGGTGAGCTCATCCCGGCCGGGAGCGCCCCCCGCGCCCAGCGCCGCGCCCGCGCCGCGCGCCCCCAGCCGCTCCGCGGACCCCGCGCAGCCCCGCAGAGACGCGCGTGTCGCCCGCACCGCGCGGGCACCCGGTTGTCCCCGCCTCCGGCCCACCCGAACCCTGCACAGCCGCCGCGGACACGGCCGCGGTCACGCTCCCAGCGGCCCGCCCGACTGCACCCTGCTCTGCCCACCAGGGCTGCCTTACCCGCACGGCGCCTGCGGGAGTCTGGGGGCTCTCCGGCGAAGCCCTCTGGGCGCGGCCGGTGGGGGGCTGGGGCGCGTGGAGCAGGTGCATTCCCCCTCCTCTTGTCCCCAGGCTCTCATTTCCAGCAGGCAGTGCAGGCCGCACCTGGGGCCCAACAGTCTCCCACCCTCCCCCTACTCCTGATCCGCGGAGCTTCTGTCTGGGTAGAGAGGACTCGTAGAACCGCCTGGCCTTGGGGGCTGAGGGACGCTGTGTGTGTCTGCAGTCTCCTGGCCCTGCACCCCAGAGGTTACAGTCATCAGCACAGAGCCACCTGAGTACACATGCACAGGGCTGGGGTCCCCACCCACACAGCCATTACTCAGTGTTTATTGGGCTGTGTGAGTGTGGTGGGGGTGGGGGTCTCTGTATGCTCTGGGGACCCAGAGGATTCTGAAGACCCCTCCTTGTCCTTGAGGAAAAGAGGAGACTGATCCAAAACAGAACTGGGGTGGTGGAGTGTTGAGGGGGCACAGAGGCGGCCTCTGGTCTTGACACCTAAACAACCTCTGGGGTGGTGGGTAGATGGGAGTTAGCCAAGGCAGGGAACAGGGGTGAGCTGGACTTAGGCTGGAGGCAGCTGGATCAAAGTCCTAGGTCTGAGTGGAGGAGGAGGAGGTGGAACACCAGCCAGAGTCCCCTTCTTTCTAGACACCCTCTGCCCAACTCCCACTTCTGAGGATACCCAGGGATTGGACCCAATCTTGCCCAAAGGAGCCCCTATGTGAGCATCAGGCCAACAGGCCATGGGGACTAGGGACCACTTGGGCTTGGGTAGGAATGTCCCCATCAGAACCCCACCTGCCCACAGTCCTTCCAAGGCAGGATTCCCCCAGCTGTGGCCCAGGTCTTTCTAGGGCCCCATTCCTGCTGCCTTTTCTCTGGGATAGGGGGAGTCAGTCAGGGAAGCTGCTTGTCCCCAGATGGGGGACAGCTCTGGCCTCTGGTGGCCTTCAGCCTCTGTGGATGCCTACCCATCCAGAGAGGACAGCCAGGCCTGGGCCCAGCCTAACCCCATCCGTGTGGGTGGGAGGAGTTCACTGGGATCTAAGGCAGGATGGTAACCTGGCTGGGACAGGAGCTCCCTCCAGTGCCCCTGCCCTAGCTCATGCTGGACTGTCCTCACCAGCAGTGGAAATGAATTCAGATCATGTCTAAGGCTGCTGGCCAAAGGCTAACCCCATCCTGCCCTGCCCCCAACACCCCCTGATTGGGGGGGGGGGGACTATTATCTCCAAAAAGCAGAAATGGACCTGTTTGCACCCCTTAAAGAGGTCCTAGCAAAAGGGGTCTGGGGTGGAGATGGCCAAACAGTTGGAGGAGGGAAAGGGCCCAGAGGCTGCTGGCCAATGTGTGTGGGGTGTGTAGTGTGTGTGTGTGTGTGTGTGTGTGTGTGTGTTTGAGATCCTCCCTCTCCAATAAAGCCCCTCTCCCACAGTCTTGGGGTGTCCTAGGTGGGATCTCTGCCTGTTCTCTAACTGGCCCCACCCAGGTCCTGTGCAGCTGATAGAAAGTGAGCTACCTTCCACCTTCCCAAGTCTCAAAGGACTCCTACCCAGCACCCTATGCAGCCCCACAGTGTCATGCGGTGCCGACGGCATCCCCATGATGTCACCCATTGTGTCACACAACGGCAGGCACACACTCCTAGGGCAGTCAGACCTCTTACCCTGACCCCACACCCCCTCCACCCCTGGTCTCCGCAGGGCTTACTGTAGACCCATTGACCCCCACCCCAGGCCACTTTGCCAAAAGTCCCCTCTCCTGGAGACCCTCCCCTCATGCTGCCCCCTCCCCTTCTCTGATTTCCCATCCTCTCCCTGAGTCCTCACCTCCTCTCCGAGCTCCCCTCCCTCTTCCTGAGCCCCTATTCCCTCACAAGACCCCTCTCTAAGCCCACATCTCCGGGTCCCACCTCAGGGCACCTCCCACAGTCACGCAGCCACTCCGCAAGGCCTCACGGGCACGAGCCTCAGTTTCTCCCGACGTGGGAGGAGACTCCTTGGGGTGGCCCGTCTGGCGCCGGCGCCTCCCCAGACCTGGAATGGGACGTGGGACCAACTCCAGACCCGGGAGGGTTAACTCCGGCGTGGGGCGGGGCAGGGCGGGGCAGGGCGTCTCAGAGCTGATACCCCCGCGGGCTTCTCCCGTAGCCATGGCCTCTGGCCTCGCGCCCCTCGGTGGGCGCCCCCGTGCGCAGATGCCTCACCTAAGCAAGGTGGGTGCCGGGTGGGGGTCCCGCAGTCCCCGGGTTTCTGGCATCGAGGCCGGGAGGGGAAGAGGAGTGGGTGCGGGTGAGCGCGAGTGTAGACTTGGGCCTGGGAGCGTGGGCATTTTGTGGGGCGGGGTGAGGCGGCGGAGACCCCAGGTGCTGGAGGGGTGCTTAGCCCCTCGCCTCCGCCTCGCCCCCGCCCTCTCCCGCCCACTTCCAGCAAGGCCTGAAACCCCACCATCTGTGTGCGTTAATCTCCGCGCACACTGATCCGGGCAACCCGGCCAGGTCCGTGGGTGTGGGGCGGGGGAGGCTGGAGGCGCAGCCCCTCACGCACCCTTTGCCCAGATGGAGCGGGTGGTCGTGAGTATGCAGGACCCTGACCAGGGCGTGAAGATGCGGAGCCAGCGACTTCTCTTCACAGTCATTCCGCACGCGGTGACTGGTGAGGCTGGGGGTGGGGATGGGGGGGAGTGGTGGCCCTGCCTTGGCCTCCCCCACTCAGTCTCTGCTACGCAGGCAACGACATCGTGGAGTGGCTAATCCAGAAGTACTGCATCTCAGAGGAGGGTAAGGGAGTCCCAGGGCTGATGAGGCCGGGCCTTCTGGGGCTCACCAGTGCCAGGGCCAAGCCAAGTGTGTTGGGGAAGGGGAAGTCATCCCCAGAGACCCTGCTCAATTCTCCCCAGAGGAGAATTCACCACCCTGCCCCACCCTGCCACCCCCTGCCGCAGAGGCCCTGCACCTGGGCACCCTCCTGGTGCGGCATGGCTACCTGTATCCACTTCGTGACCCCCGCAACCTCGCGCTTCAGCTCGATGAGACGCTCTACAGGTTCCAGGTCAGGCTCAACTGGGAGCACGTGGGAACCCCATATCCAGCAGCCCAGCTAGTGGGGAGTCCTGAAAGGGGTGGGGTGGGGTGGGAGCAAACTGTGTTGATGTCACAGCAGGCCTGGTGGTTACTGTTCCCTCCCCGAAAGGCTGGACTGGAAGCTGCCTTGTGGTAGAAGGATCTTGTTCAGGGGAAGAGCCTTCAGTTTCTCTGTGGCCACAGCAGGGCCTCCACAAGGGGTAGCACCTGTGGAGGGTTCTGCCAGCTTCCCCAGTCCTTAGGTCCCCACTCCAAGAAGGAGGCTGTGTGGGGCCTGAGGACAGAATCCCTGCCCCTCAATGTGTGTGTGTCCCAGTCATGATGGAGCCCCCAGCCTGTCCGTCCTGGCCACTATAGGAACCCAGGTCAGGCCTGCCTTCAGTTTCTGTCCTTGCCTCCCAGCATAGACTGTGACTATATCTGGGGCTTGGGAAGACCCTCCTTGGAGTGGGGGCTCCTGGAGCTCAGAGTCAGGGGGTAGCCCCTGCACAGGGCCCAAGGGGTGAGTGGAGCTCAGTTCCAGGTGGACATGATGGCTGGTGGTCAGCTTAGCCTCTGGGCCATGGGCAGATCCTCAGGCACTTCACCCCCCGCCAGCTGAGAGGGTGGGGGGACTCTTGGGGTGGGGAAGGCCCAGGAGGTCCCAGACACTTCTTGTTTGGCATGGCACCAGACACCCTATTTCTGGACGAGCACTCTGTGGCCAGCTGCTGAGCTAGACTACGGTGAGTGAGGAGGGGTGGGCTAGCCTGGGACAAGCTCCCAGGACTGGTGGCTTCTGGGTGATGCCACAGGGAAGGAGGGGGCAGAGTGCCCTTCTGCAGCCTGTCCCTCTGTCCTTCCAGCCATCTACCTGGCCAAGAAGAATATCCGAAAGCAAGGGGTCCTGGTCGACCATGAGAAGGTGGGACTCCCCCCTAGGCTGAATCCAGCCAGAGGAACACAAGCCCCACTCGTGTCCCAGGGCCTCACAGTGCCTTGGAGAACACAGCCCAGGCCCCAGGCTAATGCAGATGCACAAACACACCATACCCCCTAGTCGTGTCTCAATGGGGAGGTGGGGGGGTCCATGCCCCACCCCTGAGCTTGGCAGGGAAGGGGGTTACCCACTGGAGACTTCGACACCACCCCCAGGAGCACTATGACCAGCTGCACAGGAAGATCAACCACACGTGGGACCTGGTAGTGATGCAGGCGAGAGAACAGCTGCGGTGAGACCCCAAGCCCAGCAGGCAGAGCCCAGGCTGCCCAGGAAGCTCAGAGGCACTTAGCCGGGCACTGGCAGCCATGGGACCAGAAGCAGCACAGCCTAGGCTTGGCTGCCTGCCCACGCCCGGGCCTGATGGTGGGTGGGGGAGGTGCTGTGGTGGGCACCATGTTCCCCCAACTCTCCTACCCCCAGGGCAGCTAAGCAGCGCAGGAAGGGGGACAGGCTGGTCATTGAGTGCCAGGAGCAGACATACTGGCTGGTGAACAGGCCCCCGGTGAGCCCTTGTGTGGGGAGGGGTGGTTCCTTGCAGCAGCAGGTCCTGCTGAGAGTCAGTGTGTGCTCCTCAAATGGTGCCTGGTGGGTGACAGGAGGTTCTACTTCTGTGGCTCATCAGAACCCAGAAATCATGGGCCAGATCTAAGGCTGCCCCCCACTCACAGACCACAGAACAAAAAACTTCTCTCTGGGTCTAAGGGAGAGGCCTGGGGAAGTTGGGTGGGGGGACCTAAAGACCCTAGGAATGAGGCAGGTTGGGGCGAGGCTTAGCTGCAGCTTCTGGGGGTGCTGGCCAGGGGTTAGGCCTTGCCCAGAGCCACAGTCCTAGCAGGTGGTTTGAGGTCCCCTTACTGTGTGGAGCAGTGGAGAGATGTCTGGGTCCATTGTGACAGTCACAGCAAACCATGAATGGAAGCTCCTGTGGGAAAAATCCAAGGAAAAAGATTCCAGGAGGCACCCACAGGCCTGGTTACCTCACAAGTGTGTTTAGAGGGTATCTCTGGGAAAATGACTCAATCCACCTGAGGGCCAGGCGGCCAGACTCGGGGAGGAAGGTGGAGTGGGCATGGCCCCAAGGCTGTGCCTGTGAGCTGAGGTGGGGCCCAGGAGCGGGCCAGGCCAGCCATTCGGGGTGAGGGGTGCGTGTGGAGGGGACCAGGAACGGCAGCTAGAGCCTCTGGGCAAGTAGCCACGAGGGTTCCGACCTGGGCAGAGGGAGGGGGTGGCCAGACCAGCATGTGTGTTTGAGTACAGGGTGCAGGACAAGTGGGTTTGGGGGAGTGGAACCGTCTCTAGAAGTCGGTTAGGTGGTTAGGTTTCTGGCTTGAGCAGGCAGGTACATAGAGATGAGCTTGGCTGAAAAGAGGAAGAATGAGGAGGTTTAGGGAAAAAAGTCAAGGATTTTGCTTTTGTGGCAAAGCCGGCTGGGATCACACACGGCTTTGGAGCTCAGAGGAGCCCTGAGCTGGGTGAGGAGCTGGGCAGAAACCCAGAGCAGCTCTGAGAGGGTGGGCTGAGACCATGGTGTGGGAACGGGCAGGGAGGAGACTCAGGGGCTCAGGACTCAGGGTTCCTTGGAGTGTCAGTTTCCATCTCAAAGGGTGACACGTGGGCTCAGAGCTTCAGTATATGGGGGCTAGTGGGGGGCAGGAACATAGCTGTAGGGTAAGGTCTCAGCAGCCCACCTGAACTGTGCCCCCCAACTCATCTAATCTCCCCTCTGCAGCCTGGGATCCCCAGTGTGTTGGAGCAGGGCCCAGAGCGGGGCTCCTGCATTGCCAGGCTCCAGCAGATGGTAAGACCCCTACACGCATGCATGCCCCCCCACTCCTCACACCTACACACACGCCCCCCCACTCCCCACCCCTGCACCCATGCCTCCTGCCACCCCTACCCCTAACACGCCCATGCACACACCCCTCCCTGCCCCCACTCCACCACTATGGAACTACTTGGGGCTGCCCACCCATCCGTGCATTCATCTGTCCACCCAAATAGCAGCCTCTCCAAGTGCCCCCCCACTCGAGTCTCATTCTCTCCTCACCCCACCCCCTTCCCAGCCCCACTGCTAACTCTTGCCCTTTCTTGCTTCCCACGTGCTGCCCTGGGTGAAAGTAAGTGCAGTGGGCCCTGGGGAGGGGGGGCTCTTTCCCAGGCCAGGCCAGCCCCCCCTCCGAGGCCTCTGTTGGCCGGGGACCCGGAAGGGACGGCACCGGGACACGATTCGTAGCAGCAGAGCTGCCTGTTCAAACCCTGTGAAACCCAGAACATAGAACAGATACATTTAGTACCTTACTGATAAAATTCCTTCCTAAGTTCAAAATCATAAGCTCATCATCATAGGTTTAAAATTTCCCCATAATAAAGTCAGTCCAGCAGCGCTGAGACAAAAATCGGAAGTCGCCAGCATCCCCTGGGCTGTGTCAGTGACGGCTGTGGAGTGCTCGGCAGGCTGGCCCGCCCCATGGCCACGAGGAGGTGACAGGAGGGTTCCGAATTCTGAACACGAGTCTGGAGCAAGGCAACAGTCTGGGTTCCTAGTGTGACTCACTATATTTCTTACCTATATGTTGTTTCTAAAAAGTGATTTAAATACATTTGAGAATATGGGATAGTGATAATTGGGGAATCTCAAGGCAACTTTGAGAACATTCTGGAAACCTCCAAACTGTAGGCTCCCAAAAGCTTCCTGGAAAGTCAGACCCTGCCCTCAGAGGAGGGGCTCCAAGGGACCCCGCACGGACCTGGGCCCTTCTCTGCCAGCCATGGTGGGATGTCAGTCCCGAGCAGGGGCCTGCCTTCTAACTGGAGCTTTCCTGGCCCCTTGCAGACCAAGAACACGGATTTCTACAAGCGGGAGGTAGGTCCTGGGGGCCGGAACAGGGGAGTGGGCTGGCCAACCCCCAGCCCTGGCCCTGCCTCACAGGTCCCGTGTCGTAGATTGAGTGCTGCAGAAAGGCCCTGGGCAGGATCCGGGTGAAGTCCTCTGTCTGCCTTGAGGCGTGAGTGGGATGGGGGTGATAGCTGGAGACCCCAAGCCCAGAGCCCAGACCCTTCCTCTAGTGCCCTCAACCCATAGCCCCGCCCTGCACTGGCCCCTGGCACCATCCCCACCCCCAGGTACCTGAAGTTCAGCAACCAGCATGGCCCACATGACCCCATCATGTCGGGGTGTCTGCCCAGCAACCCTTGGATCACAGATGATGACACCTACTGGGCCATGAACGCGCCCAGGTGAGCTCAGAGTGGGAGAGGGGGTCTGAGGTGTTCTTCCCACTTCCCCACCCACTCCACACTCCTCCTGCTCCTGACACACCCACTCCTTCCCCTAGCGTGGCTGCACCCACGAAGCTCCGCGTGGAGCGCTGGGGCTTCAGCTTCCGGGAGCTCCTGGAAGACCCTGTGGGACGGGCCCATTTTATGGACTTTCTCAGGAAGGAATTCAGTGGTGAGATGCCCCCAGCTCCTGTTTGGGGCCCCAGTGAGGGAGGCTGTTGCCTGGAACTCCCCCACCCAGGTTTCCGCCAGCCCTGGCTGCAGTTCAGGGTGGGCCTGAACTGGTGCTTGGACCCCCAGCCGAGAACCTCAGCTTCTGGGAGGCATGTGAGGAGCTGCGCCATGGAGGGCAGGCCCAGGTCCCCGCCCTGGTGGACTCCGTGTACCAGTGAGTGTGAGAGGTGGCTGGCCGACTGGAGGGCAGGCCTGTGGAGCCTGGACCCACTGGGGCTGTCCCCCGTCCCCACACACAGGCAGTTCTTGGCCCCTGGTGCTGCCCGCTGGGTCAACATCGACAGCCAGACGATGGAGCGGACCCTGGAGGGCTTGTGCCGGCCCCACCGCTACGTGCTAGACGATGCCCAGCTGCACATCTACATGCTGATGAAGAAGGTAGGCCCTTCCTCCCATGACTGTCACACGTTAGCAGCCGTGCTCACTCAGTGCCCTCGAGTAGCCAGCCAGGGTCCACACCTGCCCACTTGGCCCCTTGGGATAGTTTCCTGTTGCTGCGGTAAAAAACACCACAAACTTGGTGGCTTCAATGAACACACATTTGTCCCCTGGAGGCCAGAGCCTGAGATGGGTCTCTGGGCTAAAGTCAAGGAGTCCACAGGGCTGGTTCCTTCCGGAGGCTTCAGGGGAGAATCCAGGCCATGGCCTTTCCTTTCCTTGGACATGGCCCATCTTCTGTCTTCAAAGACAGCAGTGTATCTATCATCTTTTTTTTTTTTTTAATTAAAATACTTTTTGTTGAATTGAGAGAGAAACATCGATCCATTGCTCTACCCATCCACGCATTCATTGGTTGCTTCTTGTATGTGCCCTGATGTCTTGAACCTGCAATCCTGGTGAATCAGGATGACACGCCAATCAACTGACAAGGCTTTGTTTTTTTTTGTTTTTTTTAATTTAAATTTTTTAAAATTTATTTTTCAATTATAATTGAGATACAATATTATATTCGTTTCGGGTGTAGCAGCAGTGATTACTATTAAATCTCTATCTAATCCTCCTGCCTCCCTCTTTCACTTATAAGGATTCCTGTGATTACGTTGAGCCCACCTGGGTAATCCCAGCAATCTCCCCATCTCAACATCATTTATTTAATCACATCTGCAAAGTCCCTTCGCCACATAAGGCAACATGTTCACAGGGCCTAGGGATTAGGGTGTAGACATCACTGGGCAGCTTTATTCTATCTACCACAGCCTACAAATACTTATCTTTCTCATTTTTTTCAATTTGCTTGACTTTGGATTCAAACAAGGTCCATACATTAGAATTGGTTAATGTCTCTTAAACCTCTTTTTAGAATACGGTATAGGTTTCCTCTCCATCTTTTCTTTTACTTTTTTGTTTTGTTTGGAAAGAACTGGGCCTCAGTGCTGTAGTTTCCCACAGTCTGGATTTTGCTGAGTCCCTGTGGCATCTTTGTTTGTTTTTAATTTTTTTTTTCTTTATTGATTTTAGAGAGAGGGGAAGGGAGAGGGAGAGAGGGATAGAAACATCGATGAGAGAGAACATTGATTGGCCGCCTCCTGCATGCCTCCCACTGGGGACTGAACCCACAACCCGGTCATGTGCCCTGACCGGGAACTGAACCGGGACCTCTCAGTCCATGGGACAACGCTCAATCCACTGAGTCACACTGGCCGGGCCCCTGTGGCATCTTTGATGTGTTTCTCTAGGGATTGGTAGTTACATTTAAGTCTTGATCAGAAGTCATTTTCAGTTTTGTTATTTGTTCAGTTTTGTCAAGAATATTTTCTTCAGTTTGGTGTGTTCTCCCATCAGGAGGTACACGAGATTTATTTGCCTCCCTTTTTGTGACCAAGCAGCCGCTGACAGTCGTTGCCCAGACTCATGATTTCATCAGTAATGTTCTAATCCCATCACTGTCTCTTTGTTTATGAGCCGGAAGCCTCCCCACCTGCTCTTTGCTGGCCAGTGGTACCTGTCATGTAGGAAAGGCAGAATCAATGCTTGATTCCTTCTTTTATTTATTTATTAAAAAATATTTTTTCTTTATTGAGTTTTTAGAGAGAGAAGAAGGGAGAGGGAGAGAGAGCAACATCAATGAGAGAGAACATCGATTGGCTGCCTCCTGCATGCCCCCCCCCCCCACCCCAGGGATTGGGCCCACAACCTGGGCATGTGTCCTGACTGGGAATTGAACCGGCGACCTCTTGGTGCGTGGGTCAATGCTCAACCACTGAGCCACACTGGCCAGACTTGATTCCTTCTTTTAATGACCACTTATCAAAATAATGAGTTCGATCCGTATCTACCAAGGGAGGTCATGAGATTTCAAGGTTTTTAATACCATCATAAATTCACATTTTCACTGGATTTGATGGGGTTCAGTCCATGTCAATTTTTATTCTTACATGATATTCAGAGGTCTCCAAGGTGTCTTGCAGTCTGTAGTGGCTCCCTTCATTTCTGGTGTGATAGCTGTCCCAAGTTCATCCTGCTCCAACCTAGAGCTGGCCATTTCCAAGGGCAGCCCTGGCCCTTTTTCTTTTTAAAGTTTTTATTTATTTATCTTTTTATCCTCACCCAAGGACATTTTTGCATTTATCTTCAGATAGAGCGGGAGGGAGAAAGGGAGGAAGAGAGAGAGAGAAACATCAATATGAGAAAGACACATCGAATGGTTGCCACCCACACGACCCCAACCGGGGCCAGGGACAAACTGCAACCGAGGTGGGAACCGAACCCGAGACTCTCCGGTCTGCGGGCGGACACTCCAACCGCTGAGCCAAACTGGCCAGGGCAGCCCTGGCCCTTTTTCATGGGTGGTGTTTAGAATCCTTGACCTTATACACCAGATGTGTTCATGCCAATGGGGTGTTCATCATTTCCTGGCCTTCCAGTGGACAGAATTAGGAAATATGTGTTTTTATTTTAAATATGTTTTTATTGATTTTTTAAAAAATATTTTTTCTTTATTGATTTTAGAGAGAGGAAGGGGGAAGGAGAGAGAGAGAGAAACATTGATGAGAGAGAACATCGATTGGCCGCCTCCTGCATGACCCCTACTGGAGACTGAGCCCACAACCCGGGCATGTGCCCTCACCAGGAATCAAATTGGGACCTTTCAGTTCATGGGACAATGCTCAACCCACTGAGCCACACTGGCGGGGAGGAAATATGTGTTGTTTTTTTTAAAAATGTTAAAAAAAAAAAAATATATATATATATATATATATATATATATATATATATATATATATATATATATATTTATTTATTTATTTTTTTTAGAGAGAGAGAGGGAGGAAACATCCATTGGCTGCCTCCTGCATGCCCCCTGCTGGGGATCGAGCCTGCAACGCCCTTACTGGGAATTGAACCGGTAATCTCTTTTTATTTATTTATGTTAATCCTCACCCTAGGATACTTTTCCATTAATTTTCAGATAGAGTGGAAGGAAGGGAGGGGGAGAGAGGGAGAGAGACACATTGATTGGTTGCCTTCCACGCGACACTGAGTGGGGCCAGGGATTGAACCTGCAACCTTTGGTCTGTGGGCCAACGTCTAACTGCTGAGCCAAACCGGCTAGGGTGAACCAGCGACCTCTTGGTCCATGGGTCGACGTTCGACCACTGAGCCACACTGGGTGGGCAGGATGTATTTGAAGTTCATACTGACACTTCTCATTCAGGTTCAGGGTTAGACTTTTCCTCCCTCTTTGACTTTAAATCTCTTTTTTCACTCCCACTGGAAATTCTGGTTTCCAACAATGCTAACATAATTACTTGTTTACTTTTCTCACAATTTGCTCGGTAGTCTGAACTGAAGGACACACATCACCATTTACAGTACAACCACTGAAAATGGTTTACTTTTCTCCTTTTTTGGTCCCTTGTATGTATCCTGTTTGGGACATCCCCTTGAACCACTCTGTTGTGTGTGGTTAGGGTAGTGTCACTCACTGGATGTCCAGCTCCATTTGTGACCCTTTACTTTCAATGTGTGGGGATTGCTTACTTATTATTTTATTTTATAATTATGTGAAATACCCCTGGCCAGTTTGGCTCAGCAGTAGAGCATCTGCCCGAGGACCAAAGAGTCACCGGTTCGATTCTGGTCAAGGGATGTACCTCAGTTGCGGCTCAGTCCCTGGCCCTGGTTGGGGTCATGCAGAAGGCAACCAATCAATGTGTCTCTCTCACATCAATGTTTCTCTCTCCCTCACTCCCTCCCACTCTACCTGAAGATAAATGGAAAAATATCCTTGGGTGAGGATTTTTTAAAAAAATTATAATTATGTGAAATAGCTATATAGTTTCAATATCCAATGTACAAAGCAAGGTAAATTAAAATAAATTTAGCTTCTATCCCTGCCCCTCCACCTTCTTCCCAAGATGCACTTATATTTATCTTTGTAGCCCAGCTGGTGTGGCTCAGTGGTTGAGCGTCGACCCATGCACCAAGAGGTTGCCGGTTCGATTCCCGGTCAGGGCACATGCCCAGGTTGTGGGCCCGATCCCCAGTGGGGGGCATGCAGGAGGCGGCCAATCGATGTTCTCTCTCATCAATGTTTCTGTCTGTCTCTCCCTTCTTCTCTCACTAAAATCAATAAAGAAAAAATATTTTTAAAAATTAAAAAATAAAATACAAGTAATTAGCCCTGGCAGGTGATGCTCAGTGGTTAGAGCATTGGCCCTTGGACTGAAGTGTTGTAGGTTCAATTCCCGGTCAAGGGCACATGCCTGGGTTGCAGGTTCTATCCCCAGCCCTAGTCAGGGCATGTGTGGGAGGCAACCAATCGATGTGTCTCTCTCACATAGATATTTCTCTCTCTCCCCCTTCCCCCTTCCCTTCCCTTCAACTCTCTCTAAAAAAAAACATCAATGGGAAATATCCTCAGGTGAGGATTAACAACAAAAAGCAATTAGATTCATAGATTCCTGTCCCACTTTATTGTCTACTGTACAGTTTTTCTTGCCCTCGCTTTTTATTCAGCGTGTCCTCGCCCTCACTCTGTGGGGTGACAGCTGCTCCGAAGAATTCCCTCACCAGAGGTGCCACAGTTCACTCCTCTGTGCGTGGCGCCGGGCTCTTGCTCGTCTTTAACTGTTAAATGGCCCAGCTGGCTGGGAGCCCAGGTCTCTGAGTCAGCTGGCTTGGATGGCCACCTCCAGCACTGTCCACTGGGAGCTCTGAGGGTCAGAGCAGTGCCAGGCTGGCGCTGGGGGAAGCTGAGCGTGAGGAGGTGGAAGGTGTCAGGGCTGACCACCATTTCTTTCTTTTTTTTTTTTTTTTTTGGTTAATCCTCACCCGAGGATATTTTTCCATTGATTTTTAGAGAGTGGGAGGGAGCGAGGGAGAAACATCGATGTGAGACACATCAATTGGTTGTCTCCTGCACGACCAGTTGGGGTCAGGGATTGAACCTGCAACCCAGGTACCTGCCCTTGACCAGGAATCAAACCTGAGACCCCTCGGTCTGCAGGCTGATGCTGTAACTACTGAGCCAAACGGGCCAGGGCTGACCACCATTTCTTTTTTTTCCTTTTTTTTATTTATTATTTTTTATTAATTTATTTTTGTTACAGACAGATGTTTCTCCTTTTTTCCCCATTGACACCCTCCTCCCCATCCCTCTACCCCTTCCCCAGCTTTGTTGTCCATGTCCATCAGTTATGCATACATGCGTATAAGTTCTGTGGTTTATCTCTTCCCTCCCCCCCACCCCCTCTTCTGGGGGTTCTGACCACCATTTCTTACAGGACTCCTACCCGAGGTTCCTGAAGTCGGACATGTACAAAGCCTTGCTTGCAGAGGCCGTGACACTCCCGGAGACAAAGAGACGGTGAGCCCAGGTGGTGCCCTGTGCCAGGAACTGTGAGGCAGGCAGGATGCTTGAAGCCGCCCTGCACTGAGACCCCTTCTTGCTTCCAGGGTGTTCCCGTTCATGTGGAAGCCACGACATTCGAGCCTGAGCCCTGCTGTCCTCCCTGCTTCCGCTTCTGGGGAAACTGCAGCTGCGGCTGGTGGCCCTGGGGGTGGTGATGGGGAGGCATAGGTGGGCCTGAGCCTGGAGGAGGAGGGACCCTGAGCCTGGAGCAGGAAGTGACCATCCTTGCCTCTCATCAGCCTCTTCTCGTCCAGGCAGCTGCCGAGACCCCCAGCATGGGCATCCCCTAGTGCACAGAGGGTCTGGCCTTGCTGTGGGGCACAAGAGTCCCTCAGACTTCACAGAAGGGATTAGTCCCGGTACTGACTACCAGGAAAGGGGTGTCATTGGCGGAGCTTGTGTCACCTGGAGATAGGTGGGACGAAACAGGCAAACCAGATCAAGGCCCGGATCCTGGCATGATGTAGTCTTCAATGGGCTCTAGTTGCCCACCCCATCTCCAGACCATTAAATAGGCAGGCGAGTACCTGGGAGCCAGGTGCACAGACAGGTGGTGTCCAGCAGGAGGCACTTTGTCACGTGGTGAAGAAATGCAGGCTTCAAAACTCATTTACCCCACTCCACTCTGCTCAGTGTGACCCAGTAGGGACTCCAGAGCTCCCTGAATTTTCCTGGGGCTGTGCTCAGCCTTCCAACTAGTACAGAGCTGTCCCCACGGGTGCTGCCCTGACCTGCACTGTCACTGCACATGTCCCAGACCTGTCCTGCAGGTGCACCTGTTTGTTCTTCGTGAGGCTCTTGAAGCTGTAGCTTTTCTGCCAGAGTTGTAGAGGACTCCAACATCATCACCCCCTCACAGCTGTCCCCGTTCACAGCCCTGCCTGGGTGGGTGGGCAGAGCCTTCCCGGAGAGGCGGTGACACCAGCTATCCTTAATTCAGAGGGCCCCACTGCCCCCAGTCCCCTTCCCAATTCAGAGTGAAGGAACACCACCCCTTTGGGGGTGCAGCTCTGACTGGCTCAGCTGAGGCAGTGCCCCATCTCACAGGGCTAGCCTGCTCCTGCCCACCGCCACCAAAATAAAAGACTCTTAGCCTGGCTAGCTCAGCTGCTTCGAGCGTCGCCATGATACACCCAGGTTGCAGGTTAGAGCCCCGGTCAGGACACATACAAGAATCAACCAATGAAAGCATAAATAAGCAGAACAACAAATCAATGTTTCTCTCTCTCTCCTTCATCAATAAGTAATAAAGAAAAGGAAAAAAAGATCCCCGGCTCTCACTCTGAGCTCATCCTGCCGTGACCCAAACCAGGGGGTTGTGTGTGGTGTGCGTGCAGTGTGCAGTGGTGAGAGAATGCGGCAGTTCAGGCGTCATGGGAGGTCCTGTGTGTGGGCGTCCACGGCACAGGAGAGACCAGCTCAGGCTGAAGTCGGGTTGCATACTTGGGGGTGTCTGGTCTTTGGAGACAGCAGGAACACTGTATGTGCCCTGATGGAAACATGCCCGCGTGCTCCAGGGGAGAGTAGGAACAGTCCAGACACCTGGTACCAAATCCATTGTCTCCTGGGCAGGTTGTGCCCTAAGGCCAGGGAGTGCCAGGGAGCATGGCATGGAACCCCATGGGTACAACTGCTTTATTTACAAGTCCAGGGTGCAAGAGGCCCACCAGTGAGGGCCCCTGGGCTCAGTCCCCTAAGTCCTGCTCACTGTCCCAGGACCTATACAGGGTGGTCCCTCCCCAGAGTGTGGGCCCCAACCTGGGCCTGGGAGGCCTTGGGCATTGCTCGAGCTCCCAGCCCTACCTGGCTCTAGGTGCTCCTCACTTGCAGGCCTGTCACTTTTCACAGGGATGTTCTTTGTGGGTCTCTGGCCTGGGCTCCTACCTGGGCAGCACCGGAACTCACCCCTAACCTCTCACTGGCCAGCCCTTGGAAGATGCAGGGGTAGTGGGGGGCCGGCCCACTGCACTGCCTGTCCCAGGTGGGGGCACACTCATGTCCATGGGCTGGGTTCCTGGCTTGCTGTGGGTGAACAGGGAGGGGTCCTCAAACCCGAGATACACTTGGAGGCTGTGCTGAAAAAGACCTCTGGGCCCTTAGTTTCTGATCTGGCAGGTGTGTGTGGGGGAACCCCTAAAAACCACAGGGGTCCCTCACCTCTTCAGCCATCTTTCCCATCCTGACCCAGAAATCTGGCCAGGAACAAATCCATTTCACCCCTTTGAAGCAGACAGACACGAGGCTCACATGTGCCCTCTGGGCTTTTTCAACTAGTGCAAAAAACGTTTATTCTGGTTTCTTCCTGTGGCACCCAGAGTCGTCAGGCTGCTTTTTCCCCTGGGCTAGCTGAGCTGCACAGTGTACCGCAGCAGCCCTGGAGTGCGACAAGGCACAGAGGTGAGTCCTGCATCAGGTGACACCAATGCTGGGGATGTCTGAGCACCAGGAAGGAGGGGAGCTGGCTACGCCTAGGGGTGCAGGGACTCCAGAGGGACAAGCGGCTCCAGTGTGTATCCAGAGGGTGCAAAATGACCCCAGTGTGCGTCCTATGGCCAGTTCCTCGGGAAAGTCACAGCACAAGCAGCCAGCACTAGGGTGTAAAGCCCCTCAGGGTGTCCATGAGCAGTGCTACCCGCCATGTCCTACAAGCCCTTCTTCATGGGCCGGGTCAAAGAGGCTCCCCAGGGCAAGCCACCACCAACCATGCTAGCCTTCCCTCCTTGCGCTGGGAAGGGCTGGGGCTGGTCCTGCCTCAGGTCCCCGCTGCTGCCCTGAGGCCACCCCAGAGCCCACCACCCTCTGAGCTCCATGACCCCAGGGGGACTGTGCAGAGAAGAGTGAGCTCAGATGGGGAATGGGAAGGGGACTTCTGCAGGATGGGCCTGGGCTCTTCCCACAGGGAGACCACCGTGAAGGGCCTCTGAAGTGGGGCACAGAGTGAGGACCTGTGTAAGGACACAGCGTGCTGGGCAGGAGAGAAGCCTGGGTGTCCCCTCATCACCCACCATGTCCCTGGGTACTAGGGAGACCCTGTGGAGAACGTCGCGAGGCTCAGGAGTGGGGAGTTAGTGTAGAGAATAAATGAATGAAGGGCCACCTTCCTAGGATGTTTAATTCCAGCAGCTGGAGCCTCTCTCGTGTGCTCTGGCCGCTGTGCATCTAGGCCTCGCTCTGGTACCGCAGGCGGGAGAGCCGGTCCCTGATGGCCTGGTCGCTGTCGGAACCGCCCTCGGTCAGGTGAACCACCCTGCTGCTCAGGACAAGGTCCTGTACCTTGTGCTTGGCCACGGAGACCAGGCCGGGTGCATCTGGGCTGGCCGGGCCCGTAAGGAGGATACAGGCGGCGTGGCGGCTGGGCTCAAACAGGGCCACTGTGGAGGACATGGCTGTCAGGTCTCTTGGGACCAGACACAGCAGCCCTCCCAGGGGGCGGGGCTCAGGTCCAACCCAGGCTGCACTCACTTTGGAAGGCAACGATGTTGGCAGAGACGTTGGCCAGCTCCAGCAGGACGCCGGGCAGAGTGGGGTGAAACATGTACAGGCTGTGCTGGGTGTCTCTGGGTTCCTAAAATGAGAACCAGCGATGGGCACGAGACTGACCAGGGCTATAGCCATTTCTGCATCTGGGCAGAGAAACCAAGTATCCTGGGCCTGTTAGCTCGGCCATGCTGAGCTCATTCCTTCTGGGACACTCCTGACACACGGCCCAGAGCTGTGTCCACTGGGGTCCCCAAACACCAGTCCGAACTCTGCATCCCCCTCCCCCGCATTCCCCAACCTGACCCGGATCCTTCTCCATACTCTCCACCTGGAACTCAGCCCCGCCTCCCCCAGTACACTCCACTTCTTCCCAGATCCCCCTAGTCCGCCCCCGCCCTGGCCTCCCCTGTGGTCAGGGCGCTGCCTCATCCCACCCATTCTATTTATCTGTGCTTGTCCAGTCACCCAATTAGCTCAAGGTGGGGCCTAAAACAGGCCTCTGGTCTTTGGTCCTGGCTCCTGGCATGGGTGTGTCCCAATTGTGTGCTCTGCCCGTACCGTCTGGTTGGCACCGACCAGTTCATGGAGGCCCCAGAAGAAGAAGGCTGAGCGGTGGTCTGCAGTTGGCAGGCTGGCGGACTGAGGGTACCCAGGGAGGGCTGGAAGGGCCTGATCCCAAAGGACCACCCCAGTGCTGAGGTCCAGGAGCAGGATCTGGGGAGGAAGGGGGCAGCATGGGGCAGCTGAGGGTGGGGCT
This sequence comes from Tadarida brasiliensis, assembly GCA_030848825.1. Taxonomy (NCBI): domain Eukaryota; kingdom Metazoa; phylum Chordata; class Mammalia; order Chiroptera; family Molossidae; genus Tadarida; species Tadarida brasiliensis. The sequence continues at coordinate 118,467,328 of CM061258.1, forward strand.
CACATAGGTACATGGGCCAGCCCTGAACAAGCCGCTCCCTGAGGCCCCTCTTGTCCCAGCTCAGCCTCCAGGCCCCTGCCCTGTCTGCTGTTCAGACTAATTTCCCTCAGCTACAAACAAAGGTGGGACCACAAAAGGAAGTGTAGCCAACCTGTCTGTCAATGCCGGTTCCATTTTCAATGACCACTGCCAAGGTGTCAGGTTTGTAGTGACCGAGGATGGGTTTCCTAGGTGAATAGGGAAGGAGAGGTCATGAGGTACAACCATCTTCTCCCTGGCCAAACCTGGCCCTGGATGGGAAGCCAAGGGGGTTTCACTGGCCCCTCAGTGCAGGGCAGCCCCAGGTGACAGGCAGAAGGCCTCTGGCAGAAGCACACTGGTCCTCTTGCCCACTCCAACTCACAACAGCTGCACCAGGTCCTGGAGAAGACCCCGTACCTGAGGACCTGGGGTGCACTGAAGGTCCACCTGGGTGCCAGCTCCTGCCCGTCCAACAGCACACAGGACTCTGAGCTCACGAGGAGGAGGTCCTCGCCGCCTTTCCCAGGGACGTTCATCAGATAGTGGATGGCTCCATAGCTGGAGGAGGGAGGGACGCAGCTTGGACGGAGGCTGGAGGTGGGGCCCTCCCCCAAGCACTGTCCACTAGATTCCCATGTGCAGCACGTAATTCTTAGTTCTCTGGTTTGAGAATATAAAAGCAGACCCTTACAGTGCTTGGAGAAGGGTGAGCCCACTGTTGGGAACCTTTTCCCTGGTTTTTACGTGGCTTCTGTTTGCCCAGTTCCTGTGTCTGAGTCCAGGATGGCCTCACAGTACCAGCAGTAAGGCCCTCAGCCCCTGGACTGCTCTGAGCGCTGAGGGGCGGGATCTGCCTGTGTGACGCCCCCAGACCAACCTGTGGGAAAGCAGCCTCTGGGCAGCGGTGCTGAGCACATCCTCCCAGCTGGGGTCTTTCCTTAGTGGGCTGTCTCTCCCGGTCACTTTTTCGTAGATACCCTTCACAGAGCGGCCACAGAGGGAACTTGCTACTCAAAACACAGAAGAGCCTAGGGTCACCAGGGGTTGTTGCTGGGGACCAGGAGGACGAGCGCCCATCAGCCCCACTTCTAGGAACATGGGGTGCCCTCCCTGAGCCTGGGAGGGGGGCTGAGACCCTCTGTGGCTTTCTTAGCTTGTCAGGGATTAATCCAAATCCCCAGAATAAAAGCAGGAGTCGAGGAGCCTCACGCGGTTACAAATCTCATCACACTCTGCTTTCTCCAGGATGCAGAGCTCATCTGAGACCAGCATGGCCTCCGCACATGAGGCTGTTCTGGGGCCCAGTAGGCACAACATACCGCAGGGGAGAAGGATGTAGTGGGCACCCGCCCTGGTGACATAAAGGAGGAAGCCACTGGTCCCATCAACACCGAGGCTGCCTCGGTGGCCAATCTGGTGCCCGGTTTTGCCTGAATAGATGTAGCTGTTTACCTGCAACACATGGGAAAAGAAAGGGATCAACATTCCCCTGGTTTGGAGGAAGATTGCTTTGATTTAAGAATGTCTGATATCACCCTGGCTGGTTTGGCTCAGTGGTTAGAGCGTTGGCCCTCGCACCAAAGAGTTGTGGGTTCAATTCCGGTCAAGGGCACGTGCCTCAGTTGCGGTTCGTCCCCGGCCCTGGTTGGGAGGTGCGGGAGGCAATCAGTTGATGTGTCTCTCTCACATCGGTGTTTCTCTCTCTCTCTCTCTCTCTCCCTTCCTCCCACTCTGTCTGAAAATAAAAAAATAAAAAAAGGAAAACTATATCCTCAGGTGAGGATTAAAAAAAAAAGAAAAAAGTCTGATATTAGGCATGTATTCGTGACTGCCTGGGAGAAGTGGGCAGTCTCCCATACTAAAGTCCCTCAAGGTCCTCAGAGCCTCACCCAGGACAGTGGCACCAACGGGGAGTGCACTCCCATTCTTGGGGAGGGCAGAGGCTGTGGACAGGGACGGAGGTACCCCAGTGTGCTGGGTCTGCAGGTGCCAGAGCATAGGGCCTTGGGCAAGTCCCCTGAACAGACCCAAATTCCGCCTGGGAAGGGAAAGGGAACCAGGGAGCAAAGACAGAGGCCACGTGGCACGTGGACTGCAGTGACTTGGGAGGAGAGCTCTACCTCCTTGTCCTCTTGGGTGAGAACCAGCAGATCTGGTGTACCGTCAGCATCGAGGTCAGGCACCTGGAGTAAAGGGCTCAGGATGGAAGCATTCCTTCTGAAGCTGCTGGAATGGTTCCACAGGGTGTTCCCTAAAACCAAGCACATATCACTGGGCGCTGGCCCCAGGTCCTCTTCCACCCTGGCCTGGCAAACGCACACACTCCCACTTGGAAATGGAGACACCTGCCAGCGGGAGGCTGCAGGCAGGTGCAGTGTGAGTACAACTGCTGAACACTGACATGCACGTGTGAAAACAGGGGCTTACCTACCAGACTGCTCAAGTATTACTTCTGGGAACTGCAGAACTCGCCCCACACACAAACACACCTTTTTTTGTTTACCCATTTTCTGACATTTGGCTCTAGAGCACCAGAGGGCCAATGCTGACTCTCCCCACCTCGATGGACCAGGGCTGGACCTTGCCATGTCCCAAGTCCCCTCAGGACCCGTCTGCTGCTGGGCTCAAAGGTGGACCCTCTGCCCCCACGAAGGCCCTGGCTGAGTGGCCTCTGCCTTTGCCCTTCACACAGGACAAGAGAATGAACCTGCTTAGGGTTAAACCTGGAGATCGCAGGTCCTGAGGTAACAGCTTCTGACCCAGACATAATCTTCTCCTTTTTTTTTAAGACAGATTCCTCTCTTCTTAAAATATTTCCAACCTGCTCTTAAACCACAGCTTGTAAGGGAAATGTTAACACCCACCAAATCCAGTGTCAAGACACAGAATTCCTTAAGACCTGGGTAAGGTATGAGTGGCCATCCCCTCGGTGCCTAAACACAGCCGGCTGCAGGAGGCCCAGAGGAGCACCTGCATGTCTGGGCACTGACAGCCCAGATCTGCCCTCCCCCATGCTGCACGGCTGCGCTCGCCCTGGGTGCTGCAGAAGGCTGCGGCCACTTCTCCCTACAACAGCAGCAGCCAAGCTCCTCCTCCTCCTCCCTGCCACCCCACAGAAAGTGCTCTGCTGTGCTCCCACAAGCACGATTTAAACAGGAGGTGACAAGCTACAATGGCATTCGACACGTCAGAGTAGTTTTGGTGTTGACAGCTAAGTGGCTGTGCTCTCACATGGGGGTTTCCTTCCACTCTAAAACCATCCTTTCCATCCAGTCACACTGCCTAAGAGCACAGGCTGGCCTCAGAGCATGCTAGCCGGGCCTCCCGTCTGAGGCCCAGGTGCGGTGCAGAGAACTGGCCTACCTGTAAATAAGTCGACTGCGATGAGAGAACCGGCTCTGCCCATGAGGATGCAGGCAGAAGAGGCCCCGCCGTCCCTTGGCTGGGGGACATCACACAACACGAGGGCCCCATCCTGGGCTACGGGCCTTTCCCAGAGGATGCTGCCATTGGCACCTGACACAGCAGCCATAAAGGAGCAGGGCGAGGAAAAGCCTGGGGGGACAGAGCCAACTGTGGGGCCGTGCACGCAGACCATGCCCTGCCAGTCCTCCCTCACACCTCGCTCCCTGCCACAGCCCCTACTGCCCAGGCTCATTCCCTTTACACCTGGGCCCCTTCCCCACCCCAGACCCATGCGGCCCCAGTGTTGACCCCATGGGGATCAGAAGCCAAACAAGGTGAGTGCTGAGACTGGCCTTGTCTCTTTCTATTCCTGCTACAAAGGGCAGGCAATGATGGTTTACAGAAATTCCACCAATTGCTTCCCCAAAACACTGGAAGAGCAAGGATTCCTCCTCTTACGGGAGTTCCTCCTTCTTTGGATAGAAACAAAATTACCTTCATCAGCGCAGGACTGGTTGAAATTGTTGCTGCTGTTGGTGTTTTTATAAAGAAAGAGAACATCTTGGATCCTGTCCCTGTTTATGTCTTTTGTGGCCAGAAAGTCGTAGGTGACTGAAAAAGAAAACCACAGACTATATTCTGCAGGCCATGCCTGGTTTAAAGGTCAGGCCATGTCTGACAGGACCTACTTCTCTGCTGTTAGGGTTTAATGCCAGTTAGAACCTGCACTGTGAGATCACCACAGGGACTAGCCATCTCCCACAGCTCTTCAGAACACCAGCAACTCTTCATGCACATAATGGATGACAGTATCAGAGGTTAACTGTTTTTTTTTTCTTTTTTCTTAATCCTCATCCGAGGATATTTTTCCATTGATTTTTTAGAAAGAGTGGCAGGGAGGGAGGGAGGGAGGGAGGGGGGGGAGAGAGAGAGAGAGAGAGAGAGAGAGAGAGAGAGAGAGAGACATCAATGTGAGAGAGACACATCAATTGGTTGCCTCCCGCACAACACCGACTGGGGCCAGGGATTGAACCTGCAATCCAAGTACGTGCCCTTGACTGAGAATCAACCCTTCAGTCTGAGAGCTGACGCTCTAACAGCTGAGCCAAACCGGCCAGGGCCAGAGGTTAACCTTTAGGAAGGAGCAAGCAGGACACCTGGGTACCACAAATGGATGTCTGAGCACCTTCTGTTCAGGAATGAATTCCTCCTTTGGTCAGTTTGGGATCAAGAGAGATCCCACTTCCATACTCGTTAGGGTCTAGCCCTTCTCTTCATTCAAGGCCTCAAAAGATATAAATATATGTTTTAAAATCAAACACCAAAAGAATGAATGGACCCTTACCTTACACCATATACAAAAATATACTCAAAATGGATCAAAGACATAAACTTAAGAGCTAAAACTATAAACTCTTAGTAGAAAACATAGGGAAATCTTCGACTTTGGTTTTGGTAATGACTTCTTTGACATAACAAAAAAAACCAACAACATAGGCAACTCTAAGAAAGAAGTAGAGTGTCCAGAGAGAGGCTGATTCAGTTGCTCTTCATAAAGGCCAAGATTCCAACCTGCCAATTTTATTCGAGAAATGAAAGTGCACTTTGCTCTAGCTAAGTCGACTAGAATGCTAGCCAGAGCCCTTCAGGAAGACTGGACTACAAATCAGCTGCGTATTTGCCACATTTCATAATCGGCCTTCTCTATATCTCTTCTACCGGTTACTGTTTTATCATTATTTTAAAAATTCTGAACGGTAACCAAAAGGGCCAGTTTCCTTTACTGACCCAGCTCATTCTTCCTAAAGTGGGAGAGCAGACCACGTGCTCTCATAGCAGTCCTTCCATTTTCACGAAAGGCTGCTGTTGCAGTTCCCCCAAAATCCCAGGAAAACTGTGGACACAGCATTGGCAGCCACTTAGGGCTGATTCACTGTCAAAGATGACTTCCAGACTGCAGGACACACATGCTGCCGCCCACCCACCCAGAGGAGAGAATGTCACTGGGGTGAGGGGGAGAGCACACCTGCCGTGTTGTAATTGATCCTCCACATCCCCTGTGACACTGGCCTGTCAGGACACGGGATGATGAAGGAAATCACAAACACCACCAAAAGGCAGATAAACAGCGAGAGGAAAAACGCCACCGTCCGGCATCGGGAGAGGCGGGACTGCAGGGGCGCGCTTTTCAAGTTATCTTCCTTTTTCAATCGGTTTCCCAGATTTTCCTGCAATTTCCCATCTTCGTTCTTCAAGGGGTGGATTTCAGCTTCTACGTCCTTGCTGTCCATCGTCCGCACATCCCAAAGTTTACCTTCTGATCACTGCAGCAACAGAACAAGAGAGTCAAGAGCTACAGCGCAGTATGATCTCCAAGGCCCTGCAGGTCTCAGCGTCGTAGGAGCACGGTTCCAGTGGTGACTGTGGGCCACCAGCCCAAAAATAAAAGCTAAATAAATGTTTAGGGTGTCACAAATTCCACTAAGGAAGGTCTTTAATCCAGAAAGGCAAATTAGTTGTACAGAGCCAGTACAGGAAATATTTTCACCATTCATATACTGATTATGTCTTGCCCACTGACCCTGGGACAAGCAGGGCAGTGCTGGGCTGGGGCTCTTAATAAGCCCATACACTAAATATTAACTAAGTCCTGCCAGCTCATAGGCTGGGCACCTTTGATCAGCCTTCTGCCAGCCTGAAGGACAGATGGAACAGCTTGGTGGGAGTCCCTAAAGGGTCACGGACCCTAAGTTAAAATCGTTGTGAGTGAAGGTGGGCTCTGGAGCCTCAGCCTTGCCTCCTACTCACTATGTGACCTGGGCAGCTTCTTTCTTTCTCTTTCTTTCTTTTTTTAGGTTTATTTTGTGATCTTTAGGTTTATTTCATTGTTGACTAGCTTGGACAAACAGGAGAAAGAAGATAAATCAATAGCAAGGAAGAACGGAGTGGCATTTCATAACGGTCCATTTGGTCAGATAGCTCATGCCACTCCTTTGCTGCAATCCCATCTGAGAGTCATTGTTCTAGGAAGTAAGGAATTTTGGTCACTGTGAGCCACTCTGGTTATTCCTCAAGGGATCAAAACACAGTAGAAAATAGCTGCCCAACTTCCGTCACTCCTGCCACACGGGCCAACGAGCCAAAGCCTGTTGCTGGCCATTTGAGAATGCTCTGGGCAGCTTCTTGATTTGACTGTGCCTAGTTTCCTTATCTGTAAAAGGAAAACAATATCTATTTATTTAAGTATTTTTTTCTTTATTGATTTTAGAGAGAGAGGAAAGGAGAGGGAGAGAGAGATAGAAACATCGATGAGAGAGAACCAATGATTGGCTGCCTCCGGCATGCCCCCCACTGGGGATTAGGCCCACAATCTGGGCATGTGCCCTGACGGGGAATCGAACCGGTGACCTCTTGGTTCACGGGTCGATGCTCAACCACTGAGCCACACCGGCCGGGCATAATATCTACTTTAGAAGGCTGTTTTAAGGGTTAAATGAGTAAGTGAATAGAAAGCATTTAGAACAGTATCTAATACATATGAAGCACTCAAAACACTAGCTAATTATTATTAACAAAAAAATAAAATATGTTAATGGAGGAAAGTGGACAGCCGCATGGATGGGTGCACAGGGGCTATGCACAACTTCTGTGCCTTTATGTGGGGGAGAACATGCTCTCTCCTGCCCTGCTCTCCCTCCTGTGGCTGGACCTTGGGTGGGTGTAGTGAGGAAACCTGGAGCGGCTGCCTTGGAAAGTAAGATGGAAAACACTTTTGCAGACGAAGCCACAGGACAGAAACAGCATGGTCCCTGGTAGCTGGAAACCACCACCATCAGTCCCTGAGTTCTTCACACTCTATTATATGAGAAAGAAACTAACTTCTATCTTGTGGAAGGCAAGAACTTTGTTGTTTTGATCCTTTTGAAACAGTCAAACCAGTGTCCTAACTAACATAAGTATATTGAGTGAATGGAAGGAATCATATGCGCTACAATGAGTTGTAATCCTCACCTACACAAAAGAGAAATCAATGATTCAAAATGGGTAAATGAGAATATGCCAGAGGTTAAATGGAGGTAAAATCCAGCAGAAACAATAGTGACTGACTCCTTCTATGAATAGGCTGAAGGAGGATGGAAAGAGACAAGATGTTTTCAGTATAAACTTTTTACTTTCTCACTTTAACTGCTTTTCTCCATTTAACAAAAACAATTCATGCCTGGCCGATGTGGCTCAGTGGTTGAGCATCAACCCATGCACCAAGAGGTCACTGGTTCAATTCCTGGTCAGGGCACATGTCCAGGTTGTGGGCCAGGTCCCCAGTGGGGGGCATGCAGAAGGTGGCCAATTGATGGTCTCTCTCGTCGATGTTTCTATCTCTCTCTCCCTCTCCCTTCCTCTTTCTCTAAAATCAATACAGAAAAAAAAATTTTTTTTAATTCATTTATAATTCATTTAAAAAGCTGCATACACCCTCACTAGGGTAGCTTTAATTTAAAAAAATACAAAATGACAAGTGTTGGTGAGGAAGTGGAGAAACTGAGACTTTTGCACATAGCTGGTGGACGTGGAAAACGGTGCAGCTGCTGTGCAAGTTTGGTGGTGCCTCACAAAGTCAAACACAGAATTACCACATGACCCAGCAATTCCACTTCTAACCCAAAAGGAATGAAAACAGACTCACACAAAAACTTGCAAACAAATATTCATAGCTTCATTATTTGTAACAACCCAAATGTCCATCAACAGATGAATGGGTAAGCAAAATGTGGTAATTCCACACAATGGAATATAATTTGGCCATAAGAGGAATAAAGCACTTATACACTACAACATGGATGAACCTTAAACATTTATGCTCAGTGAAATAATCCAGACACAAAAGATCACATATTGTATGATTCCATTTACATGAAACATCCAGAATGGGCAAATCCACGGAGGCAGAGTATAGACGAGTGGGGTTGCCAGGGGCTGGGGGAAATGGGGAGTGACTACTAATGGATGCAGGGTTTCCCTTTGGGGTGATAAAAATGGTGGGGTGGTTGTAAAACATTATGAATGCACTAAATGTCACTAATGATAAATGTTATGTCATGTGTATTTTACCACAATTTAAAAAGAAAACCAAACAAATCTGTGTACATTCTCCTTAGTGCTGACACATAAGTTTTAACATCTTAGAAGTTAGAAAAGGTGTGTCTGGCCCTGGCCGGTTTGGCTCAGCGGTTAGAGCGTTGGCCTGCGGTCCAGAGAGACCCGGGTTCGGTTCCTGCTAAGGGCATGTACTTCGGTTGCACTTTGTCCCCGGCCCTGGTTGGTCGTGCGGGTGGCAGCCACTCGATGTGTCACTTTCACGTCGATGTTTCTCTTTCTCTCTCTTCCTCTCTCTCCCTCCCACTCTATCTGAACAAAAAATGAAAAAATGTCCTCGGGTGAGGATTAAAAAAAAAAAAAAAAGAAGAAAAGAAAAGGTGTGTCTGTCAAAGTAATAAGTTCAACACAGAAAATCAAACAGTGACTCATGACCAGGGACTTCACCAAATCAAAGTACCTGACATGGGTGTGGGGGAGGTGGGGCAGGGTGTCTGGAGCGGTAACTAGGGAAAGAGCCAGCAACAGAACCTGGGACTGGGCTTGACCAACAGGAGAGTCGCTTACTCAGCAAATCTGGCCACTTTGTCCCCAATGAGGGGATGTTTAAAATAATTAAAACACAAATTCCTTTGGCAAAGGAAAGAAAACTGAGAAATCAGAATTCTAAAATTCTTAATTTTTAAAGCTCTATCTTTAATATGTTTTTATTAATTTTTTTAGAGAGAGGATGGGAGAGAGATAGCAACATCAATGTGTGAGAGAAACATCGATCAGCCGCCTCCTGCATGGATCCAGCCCACAACCCAGGCATGTACCCTGACCAGAAATCGAACCAGGACTCTCAGTCCATGGGACGACGCTCAGTCCACCAAGCCACACTGGCCGGGCTTGCCCAACATTTTAAAGCTCTTAAGAGAATTTTAAAGATAGAGCTTTTTTCCCAGCTGGTGTGGCTCAGTGGACTGAGCATCGTCCCATGGACTGAGAGGTCCTGGTTCGATTTCTGGTCAGGGTACATGCCCAGGTTGTGGGCTCGATCCTCAGCAGGGGGCGTGCAGGAGGCAGCCAATCAATGTTTCTCTCTTACATCGATGTTTCTTTCTCTCTCTCTCTCCTGTCCTCTCTACAAAAATCAATAAAAACATTAAAAAAAAAATGTTGGGCAAGAGCCTTGGCCAGTGTGGTTCAGTGGTTAGAACATTGGCCGGGGCCCCAAAAGGGTCAGGGGTTTGATTTCTAGTCAAGGGCATGCACCTGGGTTGCAGGTTTGATCCCTGGTCTCAGTTGGGGCACATGTGGGAGGTAACCAATCGATGTGTCTCTCTTACATTGATGTTTCCCTCCCTTCCACTCTCTAAAAATCAATGGAAAAAAAACCCTCGGGTGAGGATTATCCAAAAAAAAGCTGGGCAAGAAACTCAAGCTCTCAGAGTTAGAACTGCCCCCATCTCTCAGAAGCCAGAGCATATACCAAGAGACAGCAAGAAATCGCCCTAAGACGGTCTATACAAGAACGAGGGGCATCTGCTCAAAATGACACCACTATTCACTCAACACTCAGCCTCTTACCCTCGTTTCCCAGACCTACCTTGTGGCAGGAGCACCTGGAAGACGTGTTCAACATTAGCTTCCAGACAGCCACTGGTGCATCTGGTGATTGGGACTGGACAGGCAGATCTAGGGATTATAAAGCTGTTGGTGAAATGCATCTCAGGGCAGTCTGTGTATGTGTCAGGTGAAGGATGTAGGTCCTTCTGGAGCAGGATTCTCTGCCCTTCCCTTGTCTGGTCATCCCATTTTTGCCATCAGATGATGACTAGGTTTCTCTTGCCTCCTGGTCCCTGAAGTGGAGACTCCACCCCCACTGCCAACCAGAAGGAAAGCAAAACAAGGGGAGGAAGAGCCTCTCCCAGTAATCAAGCTGCCTAAGGCCGCTTTTGGGGTGTTGTTTTCCTTGGAACTGTTGGAAAGCTTAGTAAAGTAAATCCAAGTGGAGACACCAATCTAGTTCAACTGCTCCTTTTCCTTACCAGTCTTAGAATCCCTAAGCTACACGGGTCCCTAAAGCTAAAAACAAAGGACAATGCAAAACAGTTAGTACTGATGTAATTTAGGGATTTATTTTCTTTCTTAAAAAAAATTTTTTTTCCTTGACTGATTTTATTTTTTTTTTATTTTTTTTTTCTTTATTGATTTGAGAGAGAGAGGAAGGAAGAGGGAGAGAGAGAAAGAAACATCGATGAGAGAGAACATGGACTGGCTGCCTTCTGCATGCCCCCCACCGGGGATCAGGCCCACAACCTGGGCATGTGCCCTGACCGGGAATAGAACCATCGACCTCTTGGTGCATGGGTCGACGCTCAACCACTGAGCCACACCAGCCGGGCTCCTTGACTGATTTTAGAGAGAGAGAAAGTGAGAGGGAGCGAGAGATAGAAACATTGATGAGAGAGAACATCGACTGGCCACCTCCTGCATGCTCCCCACTGGGGATCTGGCCCACAACCCAGGCAGGTGTCCTGACCGGGAATTGAACAAGTGACCTCTTTGTGCATGGGTCAATGCTCAACCACTGAGCCACACAGGTTGGACGGATTTACTTTCTTTAAGTCAGCATTATACATAATACATTTGAAAGGTGTAAAAGTGTAAATGTCCCTCCCAGTTGGGGGCATGCAGGAGGTGGCCAGTTGCTGTTCTCTCTCATCTATATTTCTATCTCTCCCCTTCTCCCTCTAAAAATCAATCAAAAAAAAAAAAAAAAAAAGAATGTGAAAGAAAGGAGGCAGTGAGCGCACAGGCAGCAGGCTCCCACTGTTCCCCACAGCCCTCTTCTTTGGGTTTTCCGGATGTGGAGCTGAAGACTGAGGTTGGGCTGCTCGCCTTTTTGTAAGGCAGGGCTGTAATACTTGTAGTTAAGAACTTGCAGTTCGCCCTGGCCTGTTTGGCTCAGCGGTTAGAGCGTTGGCCCGCGGACCAATGAGTCTCGGGTTCAATTCCGGTCAAGGGCACGTACCTTGGTTGGGATTCGTCCCCAGCCCTGGTTGGGGTCGTGCGGGAGGTAGCCACTCGATGTGCCCCCCCCTTTCTCTTTATTGATTTGAGAGAGGGAGGAAGGGAGAGGGAGAGACAGATAGAAACATCAATGAGAGAGAATATCGATCTGCCGCCTCCTGCATGCCCCCCACTGGATATCGGGCCCACAACCTGGGCATGTGCCCTGACTGGGAATTGAACTGGCGACCTCTTGGTGCATGGGTCCACGCTCAACCACTTAGCCACACTGGCCGGGCTCGATGTGTCTCTTTCACGACGATGTTTCTCTCTCTCTCTCTCCCCCTCCCACTCTATCTGAACAAAAGTAGAAAAATGTCCTCGGGTGAGGGTTTAAAAAAATAAAAATAAAAATAAAAACAGCAGCATTAGAAATCAATATCATAAAATAAAAAATTGTTTAAAAATTAAACAGCACTTCAAAATAACCCATGGATAAAGAAAGCAAAAATAAAAAATTTAAACTGAATGAAAATAAACATTTTAAAAATTGTATAATGTTGCTAAAGCTATACGTGGGGAAATTTACAGCCCTAAATACCTATATTAGAAAGATATCAAATCAATATTTCAAACATCAGCTGAAATTAGAAAAAATAAAAGAGCAAATTAAACTCAAAGGAAGCAAAAGATAGGAGGTAATAAAAACAAGAGTTGAAACTAATGAAATAATAAACTGAAAAAATATTTTAAAAAATTAATACAGAAACTGCGGCCTGGCCGGTGTGGCTCTGTGGTTGAGCATCAACCCATGCACCAAGAGGTCGCTGGTTTGATTCCTGGTCAGGGCACATGCCCAGGTTGTGGGCCAAATCCCCAGTGGGGGGCATGTGGGAGGTGGCCAATCGATGTTCTTTCTCATCGATATTTCTGTCTCTCTTCCTCTCCCTTCCTCTCTCTCTAAAATCAATGAAAGGGAAAGAAAAATTTTTTTTTTATCCTCACCCAAGGACATTTTTGCATTTATCTTCAGATAGAGCAGGAGGGAGAAAAGGAGGAAGAGAGAGAGACAGAAACATTGATGTGAGAGAGACACATCGACTGGTTGCCATCCACACAACCCCAATCGGGGCCAGGGACAAACTGCAACTGAGGTACGTGCCCTTAGCGGGAACCGAACCTGGGACTCTCTGGTCCGCGGGCCGATGCTCTAACCGCTGAGCCAAACCGGCCAGGGTGGAAAAAAAATTTAAAAGAAACTACAGCTCTGTTGTTTTTGCATGCATTTAGGACTGCTGTATTTTCGGTCGGTTATCCTTTTTTCATTATACCATATCCCACTCTGCCCTTAGTAATGTTCTTGCTCTGATGTCTACTCTAATATTATTATAGTTATTCTTATCATCTTTGGATTAATGTTTACAAGATACATCTTTTTCCATCCTTCTACTTTTTTTTTTTTTTTTTTTAAGGTTTCAAATGTATTTTATTTCTCCAATCATGTCATATTTTAACGGGTACACAGTGCTTTCACTTGGCATCAATTATGAGTTGGTTTTGAAACAATTCTTTATTACACCAGCGGGGATGACTACTAATCTCTCCATTCCTTTGGGGTGACTCTGCCAACAGGCGACAGGTTCCATTCTATTCCAATCTGCGTTGCTGTATATGCCCATGCAGCAATACAGAAAGTGGCTCCACTAGCTAATACAATATTACCATATTTGTCATGGAAGTCAGGTGCCTGTTTCTGGTGCATCTGCCTTGACATTTTTTGCTGAATGCTTCGAACTGGGAGACGACTTAGCGCGTTTTTGGCCAATGGAAACATCGTGAAGCCGAAGACGGAACTGCAGCAACTGCAGCTGCTGGTTGTTGGAACTTCGCGTCAAGTACCCTTGCAAAGAACCCTCCATCCTTCTACTTTTTAAAAACTATTTCAGATATTTTTATTTCTTCAAATTTGTTGTTTATCAGGAGTAATTGAAATAAAAAATATAATTGAGTCCCATCATCATCATGGAAATGGCTTTAAGAGAAAACTGGTCAGATGAATGTTTATTGCTTTCCATTTTCAAACAGTAAATAGTTGCCACTGATAAACAGACAGCCAACAGTCTGTCAAGAATGCTCAAGATATGTTACATAATACAACATGCCTGTTCACGGCAGGGGTGGAGGCGTACTAGGAAATAATTTATGTGAACCTCTTGATTTCAACAAATAAGACAAACACAAAAGCACCAGTCATGCCTCTAAGAACAATGGACCATGCACCCTTGAAAAAAGCTTTGCCTCAGCCCTGGCTGGTGTGGCTCAGTTGGTTGAACGTCGTCCCATGCATCAAAAAGTTGCTGGTTCGATTCCCAGTCAGAGCACATGCACAGGTTGCAGGTTCGATCCCCAGTAGGGGGCATGCAGGAGGCAGCTGATTGATGTTTCACATGAATGTTTCTCTCTCCCTTCCTCTCTCTCTAAAATCAATAAAAATATATTTTAAAAAAAGCTTTGCTTCCTTCATCACAAGCAATCTTCCCCCAGTAGTGGAGCATGCTTGTGTACATGATATCAGTTTCTTTGTGCCCTGACTGCATCATCATGCGACAATGAACAGTGTCAAAGTGTCAGATGGATAGAAAGTCAACTCAGCCACCACTGTGAGATCGTCTAGCTGATGAAAATGTGAGTATTCTAGGGATCTGGAAACATTTCCTTTGCAGTGTCATAGATACTGAAGTAGGCAGCTCGGTTGATATAATACCCTGCACAGACACATTAAAACCTTGGTACAGGCCCTTAACCCCATCAAATCTATAGATCTTAACCAGGCCTTTGAATTCCCTTTCAGCTCCAGCTTTGCCCACATCTGCTGCTACATGGGTACAGGCAAAATCAAGAGGACACACAAAACACAATGAAATGGCCCCAGCAGCACCACCTGATGCCAGATACCTTGCAAAGCATCACCAAAACTGGGCTCTGTTGTCCACACCACCCAGGAAGATCTGCTTGTATTTATCTTTGAAGGCAAAGTTGAGAGCCTGGGTGGGGAAGTATCTGATGACATTCGCCAGGTTACCACACCAGAAGGACAGGGCTTTCTGCTCCTTGGGGATATGCACCATGCAGTCTGTAATGCTCTCGTATTGCTTATCTGCAGTGATTTGCTTGCTGGTATGCTGCACCAGCAGCAGCAGCTTGACTAGCTCAATGGGCACTACCACTGTCTTGGAGATGGCTATGACCACTCCACCTGCCAGGGAAGTCCTTGGCAAAGGACACAGAGGCATCTGTCATACTGAAAGGAAACAAGCGGGTGACTGTGGGACTAGGCTCATAACTGCCTGGGACTCCAGGCCTCATAACTGGCTGGGACTCCGGGGCTCTAAGCCCATCCTTTTACCTTTTTTTTTTTTTAATCCTCACCTGAGGATATTTTTTCCATTAATTTTCAGACAGTGGGGGGGGGGGGGGGGGAGGAGAGAGAGGGAGGGAGGGGGAGAGAGAGAATCATTGATGTAGGAGGGACACATTAATTGGTTGTGTCCTGCACACACCCAACCAGGGCCCAGGATCAAACCTGCAACCCAGGTATGTGCCCTTGACCGGGAGGGAATCAAACCCAAGACCCTTCAGTGCACAGGCTGATGCTCTAACCACTGACCTACACTGGCCAGGGCCATTCTTTTACTTTTAATTCACTTGTTTCATTATATTTGAAGTAGGTTTCTTTTAGATAACATGGATCATTTAAAATTGTTTTTATTGATTGACTGAGTTTTAGAGAGAGAGGAAGGGGGGAGAGAGAGAAACATCGATTTGTTATTCAACTTATTTATACATTCATTGGTTGCTTCTTGTTTTAAAAACTTTTTTTCTTTATTGATTTTTAGATAGAGAGGAAGGGAGAGGGGGAGAGAGAGAGAAACATCAATGAGAGAGAACACTGACTGGCCACCTCCCACATGCCCCCTTCTGGGGATCAGGCCCACAACCTGGGCATGTGCCCTGACCGGG
Source organism: Tadarida brasiliensis (assembly GCA_030848825.1). Classification (NCBI taxonomy): domain Eukaryota; kingdom Metazoa; phylum Chordata; class Mammalia; order Chiroptera; family Molossidae; genus Tadarida; species Tadarida brasiliensis. The sequence goes on from CM061258.1 coordinate 118,482,865, forward strand.
AATTGAACCGGAAACCTCTTGGTGCAAGGGTCGACGCTCAATTACTGAGTCACACCAGCTGGGCCACTGGTTGCTTCTTCTATGTGCCCTGACCAGGGATCAAACCCACAACCTTGGCACATTGGGATGACATTCTAACCAACTGAGTTACCCAGCCAGAGCTAGAACATTTTGCTGTTGTTAATCCTCACCCCAGGACATTTCCCCACTAATCTTTAGGTAGAGTGGAAGGAAGGGAGGAAGGGAGGCAGAAAGAGGGGAGTGGGAGGGGGGAGAAACATCAATGTGAGAGAGACATATCAATTGGTTGCCTCCGCATGACCTCGACTGGGGCTGGGGATCACAGGTATGTGCCCTTGACTGGGAATTGAACCCAAGACCCTTCAGTCCAAGGGCTGAAGCTCTGACCACTGAGCAAAACTGGCCAGGACTAAAGTCCACATTTTGATTTACTGTCCAGTAAAATAACAACAAAAATACCCCCCCCCCAAAAAAAAGAAACAAAGAAAGAAAAATGTGAGGGATGAGAAAGAAAATGTATCAATATGACATACGTATATTAATGTAAAAGATGTGACTCTAGCCCTGGCCGGTTTGGCTCAGCGGTTAGAGCGTCGGCCTGTGGTCCAGAGAGACCCGGGTTGGGTTCCCGCTAAGGGCATGTACCTCGGTTGCAGTTTGTCCCCGGCCCTGGTTGGTCGTACGGATGGCAGCCACTCGATGTGTCCCTTTCATGTTGATGTTTCTCTCTCTCTCTCTTCCTCTCTCTCCCTCCCACTCTATCTGAACAAAAAAATGAAAAAAATGTCCTCGGGTGAGGATAAAAAATAAATAAATAAATAAATAAATAAATAAATAAAAAGAAGAAAAAAAAAAAGAAGAAAAAAAAAGAAAAAAAGATGTGACTCTAAGGATAACCTGAAGTGAGACAAACACATAATCCATGTGTATGGATTTTCAAACAGATTATTCCCCTGGCAGTAAGGAACTATGAGGAAGAAGACACACCAGACTACTTGGGTGTCTCAGTTTAAGATCAATGTAGCTGCCACCCATCCTCTCCGGAGTGCACAGGCTATGCCATCCAGGGTGGAAACTCTAATTATGGGGAAAACAAAAAAATAACACAACAGTTTATGCAGCTCATTAACTTTTCAAGGGCAGGAATACTATAGTACATGCAGAAAAAAAATAAAGGATGTCTCCTTTTTCTCCAAGAGTTCTTTCTCTAGGAAGAGTTTATTGAGTCAGAGAGAATAAAAAATTAAAATAAAAAAAAAGTCTCATTCTAATAGTTTCTTTAAAAAAAAAAATTTTTTTTTTCTTTATTGATTTTAGAGAGAGAGGAAGGGAGAGGGAGAGAGAGATAGAAACATCGATGAAAGAGAATCGATTGGCCGCCTCCTGCATGCCCCCCACTGGGGATTGGGCCCACAACCTGGGCATGTGCCCTGACCAGGATTCGAACCAGCGACCTCTTGGTGCAAGGGTCGACACTCAACTACTTAGCCACACTGGCTGGGCTCTAAAAGTTTCTTAATAGATAAACTAAAACTTGATAACTTTTTTTTTTTGAGAAAAATGTCATTTCAGGGTAATAAAAACCCTCCCCCACCCATTCCACCCTCCCTATTTTTAAATTTTGAATTTTATAGCATTTTTAAAGGGAATTTTCAGACAATGAGCCAAAGAGATCCGATTTCCAAAATTAAGCACTTTAACCTAAAAGGTAGTTTGCATATTTTAAAAATTGGTTTAAGCCCTGGCCGGTTTGGCTCAGTGGTTAGAGCGTTGGCCTGCGGACCAGAGAGTCCCAGGTTTGGTTCCAGCTAAGGGCACATACCTCGGTTTCGGTTTGTCCCCGGCCCTGGCTGGGGTTATGTGGGTGGCAACCAGTCGATGTGTCTCTCTCACATCGATGTTTCTCTCTCTCTTCCCCCCTCTCTCCCTCCCGCTCTATCTGAAGACAAATGCAAAAATGTCCTCAGGTGAGGATAAAAAAAAAAAAAAATTGTTTTAAACTAAGTAAAATTTTTATTTTTAACTTCATGTCTTAAAGTCATAACTTTGGATTCACCTGAGAATTCTGAGAACTTGGTACTACAGCTTGATCTCTGTGAGGGAATAAGGAAGAAGGCTCACTTCTGTGTGCTCAGAAATTCTAGCACAGACAACTGAATTCTTGCCATCACTCAAAGAATATCTACCTCTTGCATTCCTCGACCACAATTTCACAAAGTAGACATTATTTAAATCAAGGCTACTTCAAATTTAAATAAATAAAACAAGAGGGGAAAAAGTGTACCTGCGAATTAAAAAACAGAGAGAGAAAAAAATACATTTATAGAAGCAGAAGAGATACTTGGAGGAAATAGTAGATGAATGTTATTTTTATTTTTAATTTTTTTTAATGTTGTTGTTTTAATGGAGAAAATATGTAAGGAATACTCAGGGAAAAGCTCTGATTATAGATTACCATTACTATCTAGCTTCACCAGCTAGTAACAGAAACTGAAAGGATCTTGTCAACGGCTTGAAGAAAATTAAAAGATCGCCTCACCACTCTAGTACTAAGTACTGATGAGGTCAAAAGTCATTCTTAAGGCTTCGGTGAGAGGAGAGATTTCTTTCTTTCTTTTGGGGAACTCTTACCCCTAATTTACACCCAGTTGGACTATTTTCTGAAAAACAGGAATTGTATAGAACAGCATATGCTGCATCTTGTCATGTAAAGTAGCCGCCCCCCTCCCCCCCCATCTGTGGTTTCAGTTACTTGTGGTCAACCAAGTTCTGAAAATATTAACTGGCAAGTGACCCCTTGAAACAAGTGACCACATACACATAACTTATTACAGTATATTGTTCTATTTTATTATTAGTTATTATTGTTTTTCTCTTACTGTGCCTAATATATAAATTAAACTTTACCATAGGTACATATATAAAGGAAAAAACATAGTATATATAGGGTTTGGTACTATCTGGGGTTTTAGGTATCCACTGGGGTCTTGGAATGTATTCCCACAAATAAGGGGGGACTACTCTATTCACTGGGCATTTATATTGTTTTATTAAATTGCTTTTGTCCACTTAGCTTGTGCTATGATTTGACCAGTAAGGAATATTGATTTTCAGCCCTTCCATATGCTGGTCCTCCTGCCTGGGAAGCCCTCTCTCAGTCCTCCAAGCCTCAGCTGGCGAAGCATCAAGCCTCGCTGAGCACTACTGACCTGGCCTTTTCTTTCAAAGCACTCCCAATACCCCTCCTGCAGCTGACTAAAGCTATTTAAGGGCAGGAGGACTCTGTTGCATCTCCTGTGCCAAACATGTGGCAGACATTCAGTAAATGTCAGTTAAATGGAGGGGAGAGAGCTTTATAGAGCCTTGGACAAGAAGATGAGTACAATAAATAACGCACAATCAGTCTCTTCACTCCAGGGCCTGTCTTCTTGCAGACTTCATGATTTGTAATCACTAAGTGATCAAATGCTTGTCCCTAAAGCTGGCAGTTATATATAAGAATGGTTTAAGAATATCTTTTACATTAGGAGCCCTGTGTCACAGCCAAGAGTAACCCAAGTATTCTGATAGTTCCACATGGGTATTTGGGAGACTCCCACAACTAGGGAGTGCTTGGATTTTCCACTGAGCAGAGCAAAAGTCAGACAATGACAGCTAGTGTTCAATTGTTTACAGCTGAACAACTATTTCCTCTCTTAACCAAGCAAATAAACTCAAGACAAAGAATAGGCCCTTAATCATATTTCAAATGAGGACAAATTTTAAGGTCACAGTGCCCAGATAAAGGCAAATGAATCACAGCATATACAGTCAGCAGCACTCACAACCCCAACACAAAGTTCCTTTCCTTTACACAAGTGCAAAACTTTTAAAGTAACTGAGGATGGCTCACAGAACCTCCTAAAAATAAGTTAATGAGGAATATTTATCTCCATTTCAGACAAGTAACTATTACATGGAATAAGTTGTGTAGGTTTGTCCAGAAAATAACATAGAGTAAGCCTTTTTCCTGAATTCTAAGGCAGATTTTATTTCTTTTGACACAACCCCCACCCCCCGCCCGAAATCAATGTTACTTTTTACGCCTACATTAAGGGGAGGGGAAAAGCAAAAACTCTCAGAAAGATAACATATATCTCTTACTTGATCTAATCAATACTACAAGACAAGTAGGCCTTCAATTTACTTACTTTTTAGGCATTTTCTTTTTTAAATTCTTTTATTGGTTTCAAAGAAAGGAGGGGAGGGGGAGGGGGATTTTACAAAGTGAGAGTAGGAACAAAATTCACTAAATTTGTGGGCTTTATAAAGATCAAGTTTGAGTGAGATATACAGTATGTTTTTATTTATTTATTTTTTTTAAGAATTTTTTTTTTCCCTTTATTGATTTGAGAGAGAGAAAGAGAAACATGGATGAGAGAGAACATCGACTGGCCACCTCCTGCATGCTCCCTACTGGGGATCGGGCCCACAACCTGGGCATGTGTCCTGACCAGGAATCGAACCAGCAACCTCTTGGTGCATGGGTCAGCGCTCAACCACTGAGCCACACCTGCGGGACCGGCGGGACTATACAGTATGTTTTTAAACATCCAACAATGTTTCTAATGTATCTCTCTCTTCAATTTAGCTCCTCCTTCCAACGGCCACTGCCTTTAGGTCATCTTTCTATAACTTCTCACCTGGATTTCTGTAGCCCTTTCAAATCTTCTTTCCTTGAAGCTGTGAGAGACAGCGTTCTAAGATATCTCGTGAGCATGTCATTCCCCTGCTTAAAAACTCCTGAAAGATCCCTCACAACTTTACATATATATATATATATATATATATATATATATATATATATTTTTTTTTTTTTTAACCCTCACCTGAGGACACTTTTTGCATTCATAGAGTGAGAGGGAGAGAAGGAGGAAGAGAGAGAGAGAAACATCGATGTGAGAGAGACACATCGAGTGGCCGCCACCCACACAACCCCAACCAGGGCCGGGACAAACTGCAACCAAGGTACATGCCCTTAGCGGGAACCAAACCCGGGTCTCTCCAGACCATGCTCTAACCGCTGAGCCAAACCGGCCAGGGCCCCCTCACAACTTTAGAACAAAGCTTAGACACCCCAGTTTGGCTCCAGGTCTTTTCATCACCTGGCTCTTGCCTACCTCTGGTGTCATCTCTCCCCAAACCCTATGCCCAACATCTGTTCCTCTAGTCACACTGCTGATCTTTTTGTACACAGTTCCTCTGTATGTCTTTGTCTAGTAACTCCCACTATGCCTTCAAAAAACCTACTCAAACCTGACCTCCTCCTTCACACTGCTCCACACTCACTGAGCCACAGGTGATAAACCATATCACCTAACTAAGCCACTCCAGAATGCCTGACCCACAGAAACTGAGATAAGAAATGTTTGAATTTGTGGACGAAAACAAAGTAATAAATCATAAATTCCTATCTGGGCAGGTCATGGTGAGTAATCACACCCCAGGCCTATATTTTCTTTAGTGAAAGGTTTTTAAGCAAGGTCTGTCCATTGCTTTTGTGCATGTAAGTTAACACACCTTTGAAATGCCTTCTTTCAGACCTCCTCCTTCAAAATTGTGACCAACATCAAGAGAGCACACAATCTTAACTATCTTGCAATCAGATCCCCACCTTGCTTTCTCCCACCTCCGTGTATTCCTTCTTCTTCTTTTTTTAATCATCACCCGAGGATATTTTTCCATTCATCTTTAGATAGAGCAGGAGAGAGGGGGAGAGAGAGAGAAACATCGATGTGAGAGAGACACATCGACTGGTTGCCTCCTGCAACCGAGGTAAGTGCCCTTGACCAGAATCAAACCCGCCCCACTCTTTGGTCCGAGGGCCAACACTCTGTTAAGCCAAACCGGCCAGGGCCGGTTACACTAGTTTTAATGGATTCTTGACACTTGAAGCCAAAAGCATTCCAATCAATGCAACAAGGACCCAGAAAACTGGTAAAATGCCCTAATAAATGTCCACTTGATACCAGGGTCTTTTCCTTTATTTCATCTTTCCCTACTCTGTATATTCTCTTTAGCAGGATCCATATTTTGCTTATTTATCTTATTATCTGTATCCTCCTGTAGAACTGAAGTTCCTTGAGAACAGGAATTTTGTGTTTTGTTGTGTGCTATATGCTCAGCACCTAGAACTATGCCTGGTACTCAGCATTTGCTGAATTAATCTAAGCTGCCGTACAATGCTCAGAGAAATTGCAGTGAAAGAAATGGTACAATCTGGAGGTGGCATTAGAAAGACATTAGCAGCCAGTACTTGGAGATGAGCACAAAACACAAGCTCCTCAGCTGAAATCACAGGGTTTCTTAAAGAACAGCAAGTAACTGCAATTGCTTACCCTGATAACTTATCATTCCGTTCAAAGGCGAACTCTCCTTGTTCGCTCTCAGCCCATTAGTTCATGGAGGAGCTGGGAAGTCTTTCACAGGCCGACAGTGTTTTTTCCTTTTAAACTCTGCCTTGCTTTTGTTCAGTAAGACAGGCCATAATGAGTGAGCTTCCCTACAGATGAGTCAATATCAGCTGAGCTTTGGGTTACTTTGCCAGTTTGTTTAGCAATGACCAGACAAGAGGACAGCACTATCTGACTCTTGTGAGAGACTTCTCATGGACATTGTTTTAGTATCACGTTTTCAATTAATTTCAAGCAAGCCAGGCAGCACCCTCAAGAGCATAAGCAGCAATGGCTAGCTTACCTACTGTGCAGGCAACACGGGGTGGGAAGTCTCCTACTGGGAGTTAAATCCTGTGTTTGGGGGAACCAGGCTCAAACTCAACGCAACTTAAATGGAGACTGCGGAAACCGGATCTGCTGATCCTCCGGTGCTGGAAGAGCCGGTGGAACTGGCTGTCCCCAGTTTCTGCTGCTGCCTTTCCACCCACACTACACCGACTCGCGTGGACTCGAATACCAAGGGGAGGTGGGCGCCAGCACGGGCGGGGTCCTTTGGGACCGGGGTCGCCGAAGCGGAGAAACCGGGTACAGAGTGAAGAGATGGGACCCCATGTAGCGCACGCGCGAGGAGGACGAGGCCGCCTTCACTCACCTGCCGCCGCGCCCTCTCGCACCGTCCGCACCGCCTCCGCCCTCAGCCTCGCCCCCGAGCGTCACTTCCGGTCGGCCTGGGCCGGGGCGGAAGCGCGCCTCAGTGGGCTCGCTTCTCGGCTGGCCTCGATTGCTGAGCGACGCGGGCTTGGGCCACGCCCTCCGAGGACTGGGCTCTAGAGCGTGACCCAGTCTGGAGCGCTGGGCTGGCGGATCCCGCCGACGCCTGGCCGCGGGGCTAGTCCGGAGATGGTGGTGAAGCGGCCGTGCTCGTGGGGGTCCAGTGCCGCGTGAGCGTGCGGTCGCCGCCACCCAGAGCTGGCCTTGTCAATCCGATGGGTTTGAAGTAGGATCAGCTTGTTGTCTTTATTCTCTTTCCACGATTTTAACACATCTTTCCACCTGTTCATTTGCTAAGACATTTTCTCTTCTCTGGTCCAATTTTATATTGAATGGTTTTTTTTCCTTATTGTTTCTTAGCTCTTTTTTTTTTTTATCCTCACCCGAGGACATTTTTCCATTTTTTGTTCAGATAGAGTGGGAGGGAGAGAGAGAGAAACATCTACGTGAAAGGGACACATCGAGTGGCCGCCCTCTGCACGACCAACCAGGGCCGGGGACACACTGCAACCGAGGTTCGCGCCCTTAGCTGAACCGAACCGGGGCTCTCTGGACTGCAGGCTGACGCTCTAACTGCTGAGCCAAACCGGCCAGGGCTTAGCCCTTTTTTTTAATATTAAATTTTTGTTAGTGATTTGTATTCTAAGTATCTCAGTTTGCGTCTTGTCGTTTCACTTTGTGGTGCCTTTTTGATGTACATAAGTTTTTATTTTAACAGAAGAATTTTTAGAGAGGAAGGAAGAGGGCGAGATAGAAACATCCATGAGAGAGAACATCAATTGGCCGCCTCCTGCATGCCCCCTACTGGGGATCTGGCCCACAACCTGGGCATGTGCCCTGACCAGGAACCCAACTGGTGACCTCTAGGTGAGTGGGTCGACACTCTGACGATGCTCAACCACTTAGCCACACTGGCCTGGCAGAAAAATGTATCTTTTATGCTTAGTATTTTTTTGTGTGTGTGTCTTGTTTAAGGAATTGTGCCCTACCCCAAGTTACTCTTCCACATTTTTTAATAATGGTTTTAAAGTTTTGATTTTAACATTGAAGTCTTCAATTCAGTTTGGAATAGATTTAGCTTAGTGTGGGGTAAGGAGGTAATTTCATTTTCTTTTCCATTTGGATAACCAGAAGTCCTAGTGCCATTTACTTTTTCTTTCTGAATCACATCCTTTATGAATTCCTTTGGTGCAAGTCTCTTGATGTTTTAACTTTGGTTCCCCAAAAAGCAGAGCTTGACAGAGAAGCTTTTGTGCTGCTACTCTATTAAGGGTCTCAGTCACAGGGAATTAGGAATGGGGACTAAGGAGTGAGGTGGAAGGAAGAGAACACAAACAAGGGTGAGTTAATGAGCAGGCCACTATTTGGTATTAGGCCGTTTAGATTACTTGCTTTCCTAAATTGGCCTCCAGAGAAGATAATGGAGTACTACTGTGTATCAGGGTACCTAGTGGGGATTGGGAGTGTGTATGGGAAGAGACACAAATTTGTCCACCTGACTGCATCTCCATTTGGTCCAAATTTAAGTTTTGCCCCATAGAATACTCCTTTGTGTTTCTGGGTGGCACATGTGTGTTCATGTCAGGCCTCAGTGACAACCAGGAAGCCCCTGGGTGGGGCAAGGACAAATTCTACAAAGCAGTCAATGAGAGCAATGATGAGATGTCAGTACTGCTTCCCACCCTTAATTCCAAAGCCTGTGTATTTTAGCTATTGGGGACTTCCCTCAGTAGTCTCCAAAAATGGCTATTGCAAATTCTTCACATCTTTGTACACACAAGCTGTTCCTGACATCAAAAGGTAGCATTTGTTTCCCCTCCCCTCGAATCTGCATTAGCCCTTTTGACTTGCTTTGACTGACAGATAATGGTAGGAGTAAAGTTCTGGGGTTTGAGCCTAGGCCTTAAAAGGACTGACAGTTTCCACTCCCTCCCTGGGGGCAGCCAGTTGCCATACTAGGAGCAGACAAAGAGGCCACGTGGAGCACCACAGAGGGGCCAGGCATGTCAGTGAAGCCTCTTGGACTTTCACTTAGCCCAGTTTCATATAAGGAATTTTGTGAACCCAGTCAACACCACCCAGAGCTGAAGAGCATAGGACGAAGCTAAGCCCTGGCTGAATTCCACAGAATCATAAGAAATAACAAATCACCTTTGTTTCACACTATTGAGTTTCTAAGTGGCTTGCTACATAGAAATAAATATTTGACCTGCTGCAGACTGGTGCAGACACTGTGGAAAACCCTATGGTGTTACCTCAAAAAATTAAAAATTGAATTGCCATTTGACCCAGTGTTCTCACTTCTAGGAATATACCCTAAGAAGCCTGAAACATCAATCAGAAAGAATACATGTACCCCCATGTTCATAGCAGCACTGTTTACAATAGCTAAGATCTGGAAACAGCCCAAGTGTCCATCAGTAGATGAATGGATAAAAAAGTTGTGGTACATATACACAATGGAGTACTATGCAGCTGTAAGAAAGAAAGATCTCTTATCCTTTGAGACGACATGGAGGGACCTCGAGAGTATTATCCTAAGCGAAACAAGCCAAGCAGAGAAAGACAAATATCACATGATCTCACTTTGTGGAATATAATGAACATAAGTCTGAGGAACAGGGTAGACCCAGAGATGTGGAAGTAGGATACAGACTGACAACCCTCAGAAGAGGGGGGGGAGGGAAGAGATAAACCACAGAACTTATTCGCATGTATGCATAACTGATGGACATGGACAACAAAGCTGGGGACGGGGTGGGGGGATGGGGAGGAGGGTGTCAATGGGGAAAAAAGGAGAAACATCTGTAACAAAAATAAATAAAAAATATATATATATAGTTAAAAAAATAAAAAATTAATAAATGCCACTTATCCTTCCCCCCCCAAAAAATATATATATTTGACCTGCTTTACCATGAAATGGATCTCTTGATATGAGGCAGTGTTGTGCAGGATTCCATGTCAGTAACTCAGAATTTTGCAAGCCTTTGGATGTATGGGCTGGTGTAGAGGTGCTGTAGTCAGAAAAAGCCAATATACATGTGGATATGTTGACAGTTCCAAAAGGGTGAATCACTGTCCCCCTAGAGTAGAAAGAACCCAATGTAACCAATCCACCTTCAAGTAGTGGGCTGCTCTACTCAAGGGAGAGTACCATATCAAGAGTTCATTGTCGCCCTGGCCAGTTTGGCTCAGCGGTTAGAGCATCGGCCCGCGGTCCAGAGAGACCCGGGTTCAGTTCCCGCTAAGGGCATGTACCTTGGTTGCGGTTTGTCCCCAGCCCTGGTTGGGTCGTGCGGGAGGCAGCCACTCGATGTGTCCCTTTCACATGGATGTCTCTCTCTCTCTCTCTCTCTCTCTCTCTCTCTCTCTCTCTCTCTCTCCCTCTCTCTCCCTCCCACTCCATCCGAACAAAAAATGGAAAAATGTCCTCAGGTGAGGATTAAAAAAAAAAAGAGTTCATTGTCAACCCTGGCCCATGTGGCTCACAGTTGATTGAGTGTCGTCCTGTGCACCAAGAGTTTGCAGGCTCGATCCCCAGTAGGGATCCTGCAGGAGGCAGCCGATCGCCCCCCGCCCCCATCGATGTTACCCTCTCACATAGATGTTTCTCTGTTCTCCCTTCCGTTCTCTCTAAAAAACTATTCTTTAAAAAAAAAAAGTTCATTGTCAGTCTCTTGATGTGGCTACTAGCACCTAGAAGAGCCTTGTTGGATGGCAGATTATGAGCTCACAGGACAATCACAAAACAGTAATCACGAACCAAACATTAATTCCAGGCTTGACTTAACATTCACAAATCATATGACAGGCACCATTAGAATCCCCATTTCCCACATGTAAAAAAACTGAGTCTGAGAGTAGCTAAATATGTTCAGGATTTCATGGCATTAACCACAAACAAAAAGTCAGCTAGGAATTCCTTCAGCAAAAAGGATTTATTCAGGAAAGAAGAAAGGATTGCAATTCCATTTGTGCAGCCATAGCAAGCTGGGTAAACAAAGGAGAGGAAGTTCTACAGAGGGGAAGAGAAAGTTGGGGAATGAGGGCTATTAAAACCATTGAGTGTTTCCTGTGGGGCTGTCACAAGTGACATAGGGCATGGGAATGCCTACAGGGATTGTTTTTTGTTGTTATTGTTAATCCTTACCTGAGAATATTTTTTCCATTGATTTTTAGAGAGAGAAAGGGAGAGGGAGAGAGGAAAACATCAATGTGAGGGCAGAACATCACTGCTTCCTGCACACCCCCTACTGGGGATCTAACCTGCAACCCTGGCATGTGCCCAGACCGGGAATTAAACCAGCAACCTTTTGGTGCATGGGACTACACCCAATCAACTGAGCCACATCAGCCAGGGCGGGACCATGGTTTTTAAACAAATTTGGCTGGGATCTCTGCAGGAGGGAAATATTTAGATATCCGAGAACAAGGGCCCAAACAGGCTAAGCCACTCAAACAGCTTAAATAGCCTGGGCAGCCTACAGGCTTAATATCAGCCAGTTCCATTTACAATAGTCCAATCCAGCTCTAGCCAGGCAGCCCCCCCCCCGGGGATTTGGCCCACAACCTGGGCATGTGCCCTGACCAGGAATCGAACCGGCGACCTCTTGGTGCATGGGTCAAAGCTCAACCACCGAGCCACACCAGCTGGGCATGACTTGATTCTTGTAGACTACCACAGTACCAAGAAACAGACTGAACCTCTAGGGAATCGGGCCAAAGTGTGGAAGGAGAGCTCACAAACAAGGCCTTTTAACATAAAAAGGAAAGAAAAAAAACCTCTAAACAATTTCCGAATAAAGCCCAGAAAGCTTTAAAATGCAAGGCAGAAGCTTGGACTCGGGAGAAAACTTACTCTTAAGCTTCTGAGAAGGGGAGAAAAACAGCGAATTCCAATGGCTGGCTCTGTGGGCGCCACGCTTGTTTGCTCACCAGCCCAGGACTACCAGGGTCTTATCTGTACCCCAGGTGAGCCCTCAGATGTGTTGACCGCAAAGTCAGCCAGGTGTTCCTTCAGCAAAAAAAGATTTATTCGGTAATAAAGACAGGTTTGCAATACAGCTCTTGCCACCATAGTGAATCAGGTACAAGTTTGGGGGAAAGCAATGGAGAGGAAGTCTTTTATACAGGGGAAGAGGCGGTGTAAGTGGGAGGGCTGTTATAACCATAGAACTCGTCTTGTAGGGCTTTCCACCACCACATAGGGCGTTAGAGCTCCCCTTACAGGACTTCCCGATTCCTGCCCAGGTTAAAGACTCATTAATTTTGAAATTGGCTAGCAAAAAAGCACAGGATTTATTTTGTTGTTTTGGTTTGTCTATATTTATTTTGTTTTATTGCAGGTTAGCCTCCGTAGAGTATATAGGTCTTGGGCTCCAGAATTAAATCAGAGTAGAGACGGGTTCCGCCCCTTGGACAACTCGCTTGGACCACCCAGCCGCAGTCTCCTCCAGAGCCGAGTTCCACACCCACCTGCCCAGAAACTACATTTCCCAGTAGGCAAAACGCAGGCGCTGACGCACTTCCTCCCGACTTCCCTAGCGAAGGGAAGAACTGAGTGGGCTCGAGGCCGACGAGACCATCCTTCGTCGTTGCCGCCGCGGCCGCTGGTTTGAGAGGACTCGTCGCAGACGTCCCTGTCGTCCCCGCCGGCCACCATGTCTGCCCAGGCGCAGATGCGGGCCCTGCTGGACCAGCTCATGGGGACGGCCCGGGACGGTGAGTCGGGACGGCCGGCCAGGCGAGGGGTGGGGCGGGAGTGAGGCGAGGCCGCCGGGCGGCCTGAAGCCGGGGCCGCGATTGTCTGCGCCTGCGCCCTCCCCTCCCCCACGCGCGGACGGCAGGCGTCGGGCCTTTGTCTGAGCTGGTTCGCGGGGCAGGCGATCAAGGCCGACTTTTCTCCCACTGGCGGCTGATTTTCGGCGGGCTCCTCCCTCCGAGCCCTCTCAGTCCGTGGGGCCCCTTCCCCATTTGCGGTCCTGCCATTAACAACCCGGCCCGGCGAGCGCCGCAGCTTCTTCAGCCGGGGAGTCGGCGAAAGGCTGGAGTTACCATGGGCTCCAAGTCGCCGGCAGCTTGGGAGAAGCTACACCCAAGGGAGCCGATGGGTCTCGAACCCCGGGCGTTCTTGTTCTGTACCATTGCAAGGAGAGCCGTAAATTGAGCTTTTCTTACGTGGGTTCCTGCCGAGTGCTTTTCCAAGACCCCTTCCCAACCACACAGGAGAGGCTCTGTTTAGCCAGCGCTTGTCAGTCGTTAGGTAGGTTGTATTGTAGGGAGGAGTGCAAGATCATGGTGGTTGTCTCAGGAGTCGGTTACATCTTTGCAAAACTATATACCTGCTGTGGTTTGTGTTTTCTTTTCTACTGAAGTAATGAAGTTGTAAGTTCACACTGGCACATTTCTCAGGGCTGTGCAAATTCTTCGCACTATATTTCATAGGTGAATAAGTGCTTTTTAGCTTTCTTTGTATATTGAGTTGCTTTTGAATTGCTTCCCATATTTTTATTTCATACAAACTGAACAATTGTGGCCCCTCTATTTTATTTATAAAGGTTCAGTGTATCTTTGCCTGCCTACATCAATCTGCAAGGGAGTTGCAGAAAAGCCTCATGTTCATCGAGCCGTGAGTCACAACCAATTTCTAAGCTGTTATAACAAAAAAGTGTTTGCTTTTTTTCACAAGTATCTTTAAAAGTGTAGTTTAGAAAGAAAGCATTTTCAATAAAAAGACACTACATTAATCCTGGATGCTTGCAAATCCTAAAATATATTCCTCCTTTAGTATTACACAGCTCTGTGTCATATACACAGATTAGCTTTAAAATTTGTCACATTCCACTTTGCTTTTTCTTTTATGTATCATTCCCCTGACTTCCTTACTGCAGGTTGGGCAAGAAAACTTTTCCTTTAAAACTTTTCAACAGCGGGCATAAAATTCTGCAGCTGAGGTCTTGAAGAATGCAGATGGGTACAGTATATGTTGGAACTCACAGTGTGTATTGACTAACCTAGCTCCTTTATGCCTTTTTTTTTTTTTTTAATATATATTTTTTAAAGTATTGTCTTGTTAACAGTGACTCCCAGGTGCCAACTCTCTTTTTTAAGGGTGGGGGTGAAAAGGGGATAGGAAAACTAGGTCTAGATTACTTTTCAGCGGTAGAATTTGAACGCTTTCCTTGTATTTTTGGGCAGAATACTGCCTGCACATTTGTCCACAGCAAAACAATTAGATTAATAAGTAGCTTTTGTTGGTGGAAACTGCCAGCTATAGGTCATATGTGGTGATTCGTGGCCCTCAGATTAGCATGGGTTTTGGTATCTCATTTCCCACATGTATGTGTGGGGCTAATGGCCTTTTGGTGCTCAGCCTTTTATTTCTGACTCCTTGACTTCTTGGCACAATGGTGGAGTCAGATCTCATTAAGTGTGATTCTTTATGATACATTTAGCATCAGAAAACATCTGTATTCTGCTCCAGTTGTAAATATCTCTAGATCAGCTTTTCAGTGTATTTGGTAGTCTGCAAATCATCCAGGCGACTTGTACCAGATATGCTTTTGTGTTTAACGTGGTATTGTCTTATTTAAAACCACAAATAAATTTCAGGAGATGAAACCAGACAGAGGGTGAAGTTTACAGATGACCGAGTCTGCAAGAGTCACCTTCTGGACTGCTGCCCCCATGACATCCTGGCTGGGACGGTAGGTGCATGAGGAGAAGGGGGAGGGGGGCATCACAGAACATTCAGACTGGGGTGTTGTCTAGGCAGTATAGGTTTTCCAAGTTGAATTCTGTTTTTCTTTATTAGGTAGAAATCACCTTTATTGCCGCATCAAATGATAGGTTCTGTTAGTTTGGTGGGATTTTATATTGTGGAACATATTTTACTGTTGTAATTCTCTCTCTAAAGTTACCAGGCTTACCCTGGCTGGTTTGGCTCAGCAGTTAGAACGCCGGCCCACGGACCAGGGAGTCCCGGGTTCAGTTGCAGTTTGTCCCCGGCCCGGGTTGGGGTCGTGTGGGTGGCGACCACTCAGTGTGTCTCTCCCGCATCAATGTTTCTCTCTTTCTCTTCCTCCCTCTCTCCCTCCCGCTCTATCTGAAGATGGATGCAAAAATGTCCTCAGGTGAGGATAAAAAATAAATGAAGTTACCAGGCTTTTGTAGAGTCATTTATTTGGATGACCGAGTCTACTACAACTACAACTACTACTGCAACTAAGTTGTGCAAGTAGTCTCATTTGGCTGTAGTAAAAAAGTATATATCAGGTCAGCCTACAGTTCTCTGAAAACCCTGGGTTGGTTGGTTGATTTTCATGTTTTTTTTTTTTTTTTTTTTAATATATATATTTTTTTATCCTCACCCGAGGACATTTTTGCATTTCTCTTCTGATAGAGCAGGAGGGAGAGAGGGAGGAAGAGAGAGAGAGAAACATCGATATGAGAGAGACACATCAACCGGTTGCCACCGACACGACCCCAACTGGGGCTGGGGACAAACTGCAACCGAGGTACGTGCCCTTAGCGGAAACTGAACCCAGATCTCTTTGGACCATGGGCCTACGCTCTAACCGCTGCTCCAAACCGGCCAGGGTGGTTGGTTTTCATCTTAAACATAGTGCTAGACTTTTTATCAAACAAGATACATTTTCCCCCAAATTTTTACGTTTTTAAAATCAGTTGGGAATAACATTGATTTTCTAGTTCTTTTTTTTTTTTTTATCCTCACCTGAGGACACTTTTACATTTATCTTGAGATAGAGTGGGAGGGAGAGAGGGGGGAAGAGAGAGAGACACACATCGAGTAGCTGCCACCCACACAACCCCAACCGGGGCCAGGGACAAACGACAACCAAGGTACGCGCCCCCAGCGGGAACCGAACCCGGGTCTCTCTGGTCCGCGGGCCGACGCTCTAACCGCCGAGCCAAACCGGCCAGGGCGATTTTCTAGTTCTTTGTTTTGCCACCCTTTCAAGGAAGTAACACATGATCCAATGAATATAGACCCCTAAAATTTTAAGTTTACTTTAGATGAACAAAACAGATAAGTGCTAGTTTTGTAGAGTGTGTATTTATTCAAAATTAGATAGGATTTAAGAAGACTAAAGAGAGGATGATTATCTACCTCTCTTACCCACCGTGATTCACCACTTACAGAAAAGGAGTCCTGTGAAGATCACCATTTTAAGATTTCACAGTTACTTCGTGGATATAAAAACTGTCTTCTCATTTTAAGGGTCAAATGTGCATATACTAGTGAACATTTTCTTCGTGTTTAATCATTGCTTTATTTCACTGTAGTGGGAACAGCCACTGGAAAACTGCTCCGGTGTATTAAATCTCCTCAAGCTGGCTCTTTTGACAGCAAATAGGAAATGAATGCCAATCCTTGTGACTCTTTACCTGAGGCTTGCCTGCACTTTGACCTTGTGTAGGAAAGCGTTATAACTAGTGTTTGCTGCAGATTGTTTGTGTCACTCTGTGTGTACCAGAGGAAATGAAGCAGTATAGGCTAATTCAGAGCCAAGCGAATCCATCAATGTAGATGTCTGGCTTCCATTAGTCATAAACAGTTCAGCTATAGGATACTCCTGTAGAAAGTTTCATAACCTGGAATTATTGATAGATCTTAGTGGAAGAAGTCAAAGGGAGAAGAGGAATGTGCAGCAGAGTGAAGCATTTCAACCATGTTTTTTTTGGTCAGATCCCTGTGTAGCATTGTTCCAGAATGCTAGTGAGAAAAATAACCAGAACGAGGCCATTTCCTACCAATGTACATTGTGTTAGGTATAGATTAATTCACCAAATATTTATTGAACATCTACTCTCTGTGCCAGGCACTGGGGATATGGTGCCAATAAGCCAGAGTCTTTACTCTCAAGAGGACAGACAATAAATAATGACTAGATGATGGACTGTTCTAAATAAGATGTTAAGGTAAGGCCTCTTAGGGACATTGGAGTAGAGACCTGAATGATGAGAAAGAACATGTGCCTGCTTTGGGGGTATAATGCTCTGGGTAGAGGCAGAAACTGAAGGACAGCAGGAATGCCATTGGTATATGTGGACTGATGTGAGTGGACAGAGAGAGGCAAAGGCTGTGGAATCAAAGGAGTGAGTTGAACCCACAGACTGATCGATTCACTCCTGTGGGGTTGGGCAGGGACAGCTCAGTAAAGGGAGTCTGAGAAGGAGCAAAGTGAGGAAGAGGAGAAAACCCAGGAGACATGTTCATAAAGATGCAAATAAATCTCAGGAGCTCCCAAGGGTTGATTAGGATGAGGATTGGGAATTCAAATGGAGGTTGTTGTAAAGGTTGAGCCTCATTGGGTGTGGGCTACATGGAATTGGGAGGTGAGAGGTAGAGTTGAATGATGGGTCTTAAGAGGAGTTAGTGTTTTGTGTTGAATTAGAATGAATGTAATTCTTTAGAGTGGAGCAGCAAGATGAAAGTGGTTATAACCCTCAGCCTGCCTAAGGGCTACTCCAGGCCCAAGTTTTTGTTCAAAACCATATCCTGTCATTAGTGATCGTGAGGCAAGGATGAGTGGAAGTAATAATGTTATTGGGGCTTGCCCTGGCTGGTTTGGCTCAGCAGCTGGAGCATCAGCCCACGGACCAGAGAGACCTAGGTTCAGTTTCCACTAAGGGCATGTACCTCCGTTGCGGTTTGTCCCCGGCCCCGGTTGGGGTTGTGTGGGTGGCGGCCAATCGATGTGTCTCTCTCACATCAATGTTTCTCACTCTCTTTTCCTCCCTCTCCCTCCCGCTCTGTCTGAAGATAAATGCAAAAAATGTCCTCGGGTGAGGATAATAAAAAATAATTTTGTTGGGGTTTAATGGGAAAATATACTATTGGTTAGTAAGTTTGGAAGTGTAAAATAGCTGGAGGGAAGGTAGTGTAACTTATCTCAGTGGAAGAACTTTGTTTTCCAAAGGTTCTGGAAGAAGCCGTTAGTATCTTTTCCTGTCAGTGGTGTGAGATCACTAGAGGGTGGAGAACACAGGTGTTTGTGCAGTAAAAAAAAGTTCTGATATTCTTGATTTAACAGCCACTTGGAATATTTTGGAAGGACCTAGTGAGTGTGGTGTTTGAGCTCTGCTTGGTGTTTAGCTGCCAGGAGAATTGGCCAGTACTTCCCTGCCTCCTTGGCAAAGCTGAAAAGATACTTTTGGAGAGTAACCATGGCACCCCGCCTATCCTCTGATTACTTTAGCTTGAGGGCTGTCACCCAAAGGAAGACAGTGGTAAATTTTGCTTCATTTGTAGTTCCCTAATATCAAAACTGTCTTGACATTTAGAAGTTTTTAGATTGGAAATTGGTTGGCACTTAAAATTTGTGGTACTTATGGGTTTTTTTTAATGTGGTTTTTATTGAGTTTTTTAGAGAAGAAGGGAGAGAGAGAGAGAGAGAGAGAGAGAGAAACATCAATGTGTGAGAGAAACATCGATCAGCTGCCTCCTGCATGCCCCCCACTAGGGATTGGGTCCACAACCTGGGCATGTGCCCTGACTGGGAATCGAACCAGGACCTCTCAGTCCATGGGACGACGCTTAATCCACTGAGCCATGCTGGCTGGGCAATACTTAAGGTTGTTTTTTGTTTTTGTTTTTGTTTTTATCCTCACCAGAAGACATTTTTCCATTTTTTGTTCAGATAGAGTGGGAGGGAGAGAGAGAAACATCGATGTGAAAGGGACACATCGAGTGGCTGCCTCCCGCACCACCAACCAGGGCCGGGGACAAACTGCAACCGAGGTACATGCCCTTAGCGGGAACTGAACCCGGGACTCTCTGGACCACAGGCTGATGCTCTCCGCTGAGCCAAACCGGCCAGGGCAGTACTTAAGGTTTTAATGCTTGCTTCTGGTGGTGGTAGTTTTTCTTTTTTTCAAAAATCCTCACCTGAGGATATTTTTCCATTTATTTTCAGATAGAGTGGGAGGCAGGGGTAGAGAGAGAAAGAGAGAGAAACACTGATTTGAGAGAGACACACATCGATCAGTTGCCTCCCCCATGACCCTGACCAGGGCCAGGGGACAAACCGCAACTGAGGTACGTGCCCTTGACCGGAATTGAACCTGCAATTCTTTTTTTTTTTTATTTTTTAATTCTCACTCAAGGATATTTTTCCATTGATTTTCAGAGAGAGTGGGAGAGAGGGAGGGAGGGAGGGAGGGAGGGGGAGAGAGAGAGAGAGAGAGAGAGAGAGAGAGAGAGAGAGAGAAAGAGAGACATCAATGTGAGAGAGACACACCGATCAGTTGCCTCCCACAGGACCCCAACCAGGAACCAGGGCCAGGGATCAAACTGCAACTGAGGTATGTACCCTTGACCGGAATCAGACCTGTGACTGTTTGGTCTGCAGTCTGACACTCTAACTGCTGAGCCAAACCGACCAAGCCTTTTTTTTTAATATATATATTTTTTTCTTTATTGATTTTAGAGAGCAGAAGGGAGAGGGAGAGAGATAGAAACATCGATGAGAGAGAACATCGATTGGCCACCTCCTGCATGTCCCCCCGGGAATCGAGCCCACAACCTGGGCATGTGTCCTGACTGGGAATCGAACCAGCGACCTCTTGGTGCATGGGTTAACGCTCAACCAGTGAGCCGCACCGTCCGGGCGGTGGTAGTTTTTCTTTGAGCAACAGAGACATTGTTAGCTTTTAAGCATTTCTGATAGCTGCCACTGATTTTTCAGTTATCACACATAGTTTCATTTGTGGAAACTATATATTTTAAAGAATCATATTTGGTACTTAAAAGAGTGAATGTAGCAAAAATGAGCTTTATAGGGACAGTGATTCTAGTTGCAACTTTGACTTCTAGAACCACTGTTGCCCTACCTCTAGATCCCATATGTAACCAACATACATGAGCTACATATGACTTCAGAGTAAGAATAATGAAAGAGAAAAGAAGTTTTAGCATTTAAATGCAGTCAATCTTTGGTATAAATGAAAATAAACTCCACACTAGGCAGTCTACTGTCAGTATTATTGTCACTGGTGACACTGAAGGATATTTTGTTATTGAGCATGGCACACACCATCTGTGAGGTAGGGCCCAAGAGTCAGGCACTGTGAGTCTCTCTAATTTGCCTAGAAGGATTTTATAACCTATGAAGGTTTTGATCTCATTTTGAACACAGTTTGAGCTTAAAGGAGTTCCTGGGCTCCTTTTTTTTTTTTTACTAGTTATGTAGACATGTACTTTTGTTCAATAGCTTAGACTTCAGAGATGTCTCATTGGATGTTGGGTTTTGTTAACCTCCACTTTGTGACTTGATAGCATGATCCTCAGCGTACAAACTTTCCTGTTGCTGTTTAGATGGTCAGAGGTGGTGTGTGTGTGTCTTTACAGAGGAGTTAGATAAGAACTATGCAGTGTTAATTGGTCTGCATGTGCTTACAACACATAATAGCACATCAGGCTAATCTTATTCTAACACAGATTATTTATTTTAGTAAAAGGGCCTTTTATTTCTCAAATGGGGCAACTGGCCCAGTTATATGTCCAGGGTCATTTACCAGGTTAGGAGAATGTTTGGAGGATTCATTTGGCTCTGAATCAGCCTATTCTCCTTTTATTCCCTTTGGTATACAAAGAGCAACTCAAAAGCCAAGTATTAGGTTGTGTTGTAATTGCCAAAACCTGATTTCTTTCTGCTCTTTCCTTGTCTCTGCAACTTGAGCATCCTAAATAGTAAAGATTGCAAGATGGAATGCCTAGAAACTTGTTGCTATCAAGACACTCATGTTTTCTGGCCTCTTCCTTGCCATTCCCCACCCTCAATTCTGCTGTTCTTTGATATTCTGTGACTGGTGCAGAAATAAAATTGATAAAGCTAATTAATGTGTTTTTCATTATTAGTCCAGTTATCTCTGGGTATGAAAGAGATAAACCTTTACACTGTTAAATGCATTAGTTCTGAGTATCATATAGTCAAGGTGATAAAAGGAAAATAAGACTTCTCAGCCATATTGTTTCTTAATTTTCTTATCATAGTTTAGTATTCAAAAAAGTATTGGTTATTATGGTGACAGTTGAGACACTAGGTCATGTGCTTTCTAATGAGTATTTGTGTAAACTTTTGTTTGTTTCTTACAGCGCATGGATTTAGGAGAATGTACCAAAATCCACGACTTGGCCCTCCGAGCAGATTATGAGATCGCAAGTAAAGAAAGGGACCTGTTTTTTGAATTGGATGTAAGTTTTATTTGGTGTTAATTAGTCCCTACTGTGAAGAGCCAAATATTGAACTAACAGGATTAATGCAACATATGTAAGTTATGAAGCAAACAAAATAGATACTTATTATTCCATCACTCTAGCTGAGGGCTGGAACATGGCCAATACCATTTTGTGTCTGCTTGTGTATCCCTAACACTATTCTACATTTTGTATGTATCATTTCTGTTAAAAATATTTTTATTACATATTTTTGTGATTCCTTGGATATTATGTTTATCCTTGCTTGTTTTTGAGTCTTATAAAAATGGTTTCAATTACTTTATTTTTTTCTGTTCAATATTATGTTTCTGTTTACCCATTTTGCTGGGTATGGTTTGTTTCCATTGCTGATTGAGTATTCCCCAAACTATCCATTCTTCATTCATAGACAGTTGGGATGATTCTAGATATTTTTTTTGCTATTATGAAGAGTATAATGAATATTCCTGAATATCTTCTTGGTGCATGTGTACAAAGATTTATCTAGGATATATTCTATTATCTAGGCTATATTCCTAGGAGAGGAACTGATAGCATGTGAGGGATGCACACAGTCATCCTTTCAAGATAGTTCTGTAATGTTTTTTTCTTTTTCTTTCTATTGTTTGTTAAAGTGGCTGGATCAATTTACATCCCCAAAGCAATGTGTACATCTTCACCAGTACTTGTTATTATCAGACTGCTAAATTTTTGAAATTTAGTGATTATAAAACGACATTTCACAACTTTTGTTTATTATTGCCTCCCAAAGGAGCCTTTTTAAAACCTTTTCCTAATTTGTCCCCCTCCTGGATATCTTGATGTCCATGATACCAAAGATGCCCTGCATATCAGTTTATGCACTGTGATTCCACACCACAGTCACTGTAATATCTATAAGGTTTTTTTCCACCCTTTAGGACTAGTTTTCCCCCTCCCCTATTGAGAATGCATGATTTTAGAGTCATTTTGTTTTAATTCTTTCTTTTCCCTAATCCTCCAACACTAGTATGACCAGAGGTCAGTGGAGGGGTTTGGTGCCATTCAGTTTCCTGACTTGAAGACTAGGAAGGAAGCCAGAGAAAAACGAAACCCAAGGAAAGGCATTTTTCCCCACAAAGGACATTTTATTTTTTATATATATTTTTGTTAATCCTCACCCGAGGGTATTTTTCCATTGATTTTTAGAGAGAGAGAGAGAGAGCGCGCGCGCAAGAAACATCGATGTGAGAGAGACACATCGATTGGTTGCCTCCTGCACAACCCCAGCTGAGGTCTGGGATGGAACCTGCAACCCAGGTATGTGTCCTTAATCAGGAATCGAACCTGAGACCCTCTGGTCCACAGGCCGATGCTCTAACCGCTGAGCCAAACTGGCCAGGGTGACATTTTAGAGGATATATTGTTGCTGGAGTAAATTCTGTTTAAACCAGTAGTCTTAAAAAGTGATTAAAATTAAGAATTCTTTTTCAGATACATTCTTTAATAACAGTGTGCTCTCAGCATTACATCTTTGAATAAATGAAAAACGTCTTTAGCAACAACTCAACTAACACATGGGTCTTGGAAATGGTAATTTTCTATATTATGAGTTTTAATTCTTCAATAACCTGAAAATGATTAAATAAAGAGACCATTACATTGGGATATCAGGCTTCAGAAACTGATAGGTATACAGATGTACAGGTTGATAGATGTACAGATGTATAGATGTACAGATGAAATCTCAGTTTTAGTTATGTGATTTTTGGATCACAAACCTTAGCATTTTTACTAAATCAGAAGGTCAGGGCACTTTTTAAATGGCCTTATTAATTTAATGCCAGAGAATAGATAAATAGAAGTAATTTGAGACTACAGAAAGAGACTGAAATATATATAGTAGTTTAGTTTATTATGAAGGGTGTGTGTTCAGTCAAGAGTAGAGAAGGTTGGGTTTTAATGAACAGTGTTGGAAACTGTGCATTAGCCAGTTGGAAAAATACCAAATTGGATCCCCCAAAAGTGAATTTTGTTTTTGTCATCTTCAGATGTTACAAAGCCTAGAAGCTATAAGAGAAATGTAGATATATTTGTCTATATGGAAACTTAAGATATTATCATGTGAAAAATTTCCATAAATAAGACAATAAATGAGCAAAATATTTGTAGTATATATGATGATGGGCTAGTTTCCTTTATACAGTAAATCTTCACTTAATGTTGTTGGTGGGTTCTGTGACTTCAAGTGAAACGATATTAAAAACAAACAATTTTACCATAGGCTAATAGTAGATATAAACAAGAGTAAAGTTCTTGTAACATCTCATGGATGTCCAATGATATGATGTTATCTGAGGACCTGCTATACATAAAATTCATCATGATTAACAAGAATAGTATCAGTATCTCAATAGAAAATGGTCAAAGAACATTTCCTAGCAGGCATTTAATCCTATGGCAGGTGCTTACCTTCACTCAGAACTAAAAAGATGGAGAGTTAAGTAATCCTGATACACTTCCTGGATATTTGAGCATCTCAAGATGTGAAGACACGTTCCACCAGTGCCAGTGGTGAGAGTATATCTGACTAATACACTTGCATATGTACAAAGATACATTTGCTTCAGAATATTCTTACAGCATTATAACTGCAGAAAGCAGGAACCAAGAAGACTGGTAAGGGACTGGCTAGATCACAGCTCTTTACGATGGAATGATGTATAGCTATGAAAGAGAATTGAGGTAGTCCAGTGTATGTTGATGTGCAATTACCTCTTAGATAAGTTTATGGAAAAGCAAAATGTTGTTATGATGCTTCCATAGTGTACTTTTCAAAAAGGGAGGGTGTTTTACACTTGTTGACATGTTTAGATGTGCAGAGTAATTTTAGAGGAATCCAAGAGATTATGAACACTCTTGTCTTGGTTTGAGAGCTAGAGCAGGTCAAAAGACTTAGTGCTGTGTGAAAATCGACCACATGTGGGAACTGCTTTTTCTTTAAAAAAAAGTAACCACCCCTCCCCCCATCTCCTTAAAAATAACTGACATTATAGAAAGCTTATATTAAAATGTTTGATAACCTGTGCCTTGAACACGTGGAAGAGGTTCTCCTGACCTGGAGCAGCTGTGTTGTAGAAGGGCAGTCTGTCAGGAACTGTCAGCATGTCCAGTGCACATATATTGTATGCTCCTCCCAGAACTCCACAACTGGGAAGGTGTAGAGATTTGTGCATATGAGTAGCACAAAAAATGGTTGTTGCAACTTTTTTAAATGGGAAGAAAAGCTGTAATGAAACTATTAATGGAGGACTGGTTACACAAATTGTGGTCCTATCCTGATGGTTCATGAAGCTTAAAGCAGTATGATACCTCTAGGTGTTAGGGAAGGAGATTTTACTTTAAAATTTTTTTTTTTTTTTTTTACAGTAATGGCGTTAGATATAGTTCACATGCCATAGAATTTACCCTACCTTAAAAAATTTTAATTTATACATATAAGTAGTGTTTGGATGTGTCTGGCTACTTTAATAATAAAAGTGGCCTGACTTTAAAATACCAAGGTGTAGTCCGGCCGATGTGGCTCAGTGGTTGAGTGTCGACCCATGCACCAAGAGTTTGCTGGTTCGATTCCCGGTCAGGGCACATGTCCGGGTTGTGGGCCCGATCCCCAGTGTGGGGCATGCAGGAGGCGGCCAATCAGTGTTCTCTCTCATTGATGTTTCTATCTATCTCTCCCTCTCACTTCCTCTCTCTCTCTCAAATCAATGAAGGAAAAACACACCAAGATATATTAACGTATTTCCTTAATTTTGCAGAATAAACTTGGGGGAAAAAAATAAAGTTTTTTCTCAAAATACAGATTTGTTAAATTAATTTGATGAAAATTCTTTTTGGTAATAGTATGTACTCACTGTTACAGATTTACAGAGCTCTAGAAGGCTCTGAATCTTCACATGAGAAGATTTCCTTTTTTGACTGGCCATCCAGTATCTGTCTATTGAGGTCACTTGTATCTTTCAAAGAACATCCATTCAGAATGAACAGTTTATCAGAGAGGCTAGTTGTGATTTTTTAAGCAGAACACATTAGGAGCTTTTTGGCCAGATGTGGTCAGTGGACCCACTATTGCTGACCTGCTGCTGCCTCCTGGTAAATTGTTGGCACCTGGCCCCCAGCTTACCATGTAGCCCATGTGTTGTCAAAGTCCCAGGCTTGAGACCAATAGCTCCCAAGTGTCCTTTTTTTGTTTGTTTGTTAATCCTTACCCAAGGATATTTTTTCCATTGAATTTTTAGAGAGAGTGGGAGGGAGGGAGGGAGGGAGGGAGAGTGCGGGGAGAGAGAAACATTGATGTGAGAGAGAGACATCAATTGGTTGCCTCCCGAATATGCCCAGACCAGAGCCGGGAATCAAGCCCTCAACCCTTTGGTCCTCTGGCTGACACTCTAACCACTGAGCAAAACCAGCTAGGGCCCAGGTGTCCATATTGAGGTTGGTTTCTGGGAGGGCTACAGTGTTATTGTCAGTATTGGGAGATAGACACATTTCATTTTCACAAGTTGGGAACCATCACTGAGCCATGATTTGTTCTGATTTTTCTTAACTTGTGTAGCTCACCAAATGTTTTGGTAGAATCTCTTCATTGTTGGCAATAATTCTGTGAGGTGAGCGAAACATTTATCTCCAAAGTCTCTGAAAGTGCTAAAGTTTAGTGTTCTTTGCCAGACTTCATTGAAGCAGCATGATGTGATGCTGGGTGGGAGAAGAATCAGATTCTGTTCAGTAGATCAATCAGGGATATTTAGGAGCTTTTTTTTTTATTTTTTTTATCCAGGTTATATTGCAGAGACAGCTGACAAAAAAGTATAACATTTGGTTTTTGTTTTGTTTTGTTTTGTTTTTTCAAGATGTTTTTAATTGTTTGTTTTTTTTTTTTTTAGAGAAGCGGGAGGAGGCAGAGAGGGAGAGATAGAAATATCTATGTGATAAAGAAATATCAATTGGCTGCTTCCTGCACTCCCCCTACTGGGGATTGAGCCCGCACTCTGGGCATGTGCCCTGAACTGGGAATCGAACTGGGACCTCGTAGTCTGTGGGATCGATACTCAATCCACTGAGCCACACTGGCTGGGCAACTCTTGTTTAAATACTGAAAAAATTTAGTCAAATATATTTAATATAGCAGGCATTTGAATTATATTTTAAATCATTTTTATTATACAGGGGGTGTTTTTTTTTTCAGAACAAGTTGTTGAAGTCAGAGCGACATGAAAGCTTTGCATCTAGATGATACTAAGACACTCATGCCTTTTGTTTATTTTAGAAAAGAAAAGTTCTTAAAACTCAAGTTCGTAGTTGATTTATTAATTCATGATGCAGTAGTTTATTTGTACTTATTTTTGTTATTTTTTTAAATATGTTTTTATTGAGTATTTTAGAGAGAGAGGAAGGGAGAGAGATAGAAACATCGATGTGAGAGAGAGACATCAAATCAGCTGCCTCCTGAATGACCCACACTGGGGATTGAGCCGGCAACCCCGGCATGTGCCATGACTAGGTGTTGAACTGGGACGTCTCAGTCCATGGGTCTGATGCTCAATCCACTGAGCAACACCGGCTGGGCCATGATGCAGTAGTTTAAAAGGAAAATTCTCTTTACAGAAGGTAGCATTACTATTAAAATCTATTTTATTTCTTAATTAGTTGTTAAGCTTGTAAGTGACATTTGATTTTCAGTAGATCTTTTGTAAGAACTCATCAGCCCTTTTTACAAATTTGAAATATTTATAGACTTTGGGTCACCTCTAAGCAATTTGTAAGAAATTGTCTTAAAATAGTATTTGCCTATGTATGAGAAGACATAAGATGTTTATTGTATCATTTTGAATTAGTGAAATTGAAAAGTCCCCACTATGTATTTATTAGAGGGGTTAAAATAGTTGTATTAAAATAGAGCAAAATACTGCACAGCTGTAGATCTTTGAAAATGTATACACATGTACATTGATATGAAAAATATAAAAAGGAAACTTGCAAAAACCTGTTTGGCTGGAATAAAAATTGTATGCTTCTATATATATATATATATATTTTTTTTTTTAATGTCATTTTTTTTTTTTAATCCTCACCTGAGGACATTTTTTCATTTTTTGTTCAGATAGAGTGGGAGGGAGGGAGAGAGAGAAACATCGACGTGAAAGGGACACATTGAGTGGCTGCCACCCGCACGACCAACCAGGGCCAGGGACAAACTGCAACCGAGGTACATGCCCTTAGCGGGAACCGAACCCAGGTCTCTCTGTACCGCAGGCCGACACTCTAACCACTGAGCCAAACCGGCCAGGGCTAAATGTCATTTTTTAAATTACAGTTTACATTCAATATTATCTTGTATTTCAGGTGTACAAAGTAGTGGTTGGACAGTCATATACTTTACAAAGTGGTTCCCCTGATATTTCACGTACCCACCTGGCACTGTACATAGCTATTACAATACTGTTGACTATATTCCCTACGCTGTACTTTACATTCCCATGACTATTTTGTAACTACCAGTTTACATTTTAACACAGTTTGAATAAGTATATACCAAACTCTTTAAGTCAGCGGTTCTCAACCTGTGGGTCACGACCCCTTTGGGGGTTGAACGACCCTTTCACAGGGGTCACCTAAGGCATAACAGTAGCAAAATTATAGTTATGAAGTAGTAACGAAAATAATTTTATGGTTGGGAGTCACCACAACATGAGGAACTGTATTAAAGGGTCGTGGCACTAGGAAGTTTGAGAACCACTGCTTTAACTGATTATTTCTATGTTATATAAAGTTACTAGGTCCAGTCAAATTGTTTTTTTTGTTGTTGTTGTTGTTCAGATAGAGTGGGAGGGAGAGAGAGAGAGAGAGAGAGAGAGAGAAACATCGACGTGAAAGGGACACATCGAGTGGCCGCCACCCGCACGACCAACCAGGGCCGGGGACAAACTGCAACTGAGGTACATGCCCTTAGCGGGAACCGAACCCGGGTCTCCCCGGACCGCAGGCTGACGCTCTAACCGCTGAGCCAAACTGGCCAGGGCTATCCAGTCAAATTGTTGATATAGTAGGCAGAAATGGAAATTTGAAAGTATTTATACTTTGTGACTTATTTCTACAAATCTGTATCCTAAGGAAGTAATTGAAATAGGCAAAACATATTTTTTTTTTGGATTAAACAAGTTTATTGACTTACAGTTTTGGAGGCCAGATGTCTGAGATCAAGGTGTTGGCAGGTTGGTTCTTTCTGGGGGCTGTGAGGGAGAATCTGTTCCATGCCTCTTTCCTTGCTTCTGGTGATTTGCTGGCAATCTTTGGTGTTCTTTGGGTTGTAGGAGCATCACCCCATCTCTGCCTTCATCTTCACATGGCGTTCTTCCTTTGTGTCTACAGGCAAACATTGATACACAGAAATGTTTGTGGTAGGATTTTTTATAAGATTGAGAAATTGGATACAACAAAAATGCTCAAGAGGGAAATGAACAAACTGTCATAGACGGTGCCCTTGAAACTGTTTGCGAAACTTATTTAATGACTTAATTGCTTTTGATATGAGCAAGACAAAGACACAAATTGTATACTGGAGATTTCAACTCTAAACTTGGGTCTGTGCACTTAATCAGAATTTATAGACCTGAATTCAAAGCCCTTGTCCCCTGTGCCCTTTCTGCTTCTGGAAGGCAGTCTCTTTACATATTGCTTTTAAAATAAAAAGAAACACTTTTTATTTTTAACATTTTTTCTTTATTGATTTTAGAGAGAGAGAGAACATCTTTTGGCTGCCTCCTGCATGCCCCCCACTCGGGATCGGGTCCACAACCTGGGCATGTGCCCTGACGGGAATCGAATCAGCAACCTCTTGGTGCATAGGTTGATTCTCAACCACTGAGCTACACCCACCAACTGGGCTCACTTTTTAAAAGCAACAGCTTACTGCCCGGCCAGTGTGGCTCACTGGTTAAGCGTCGGCCCATGCACCAAGAGGTTGCCGGTTCGATTCCCAGTTAGGGCACATGCCCAGGTTGTAGGCCCGATCCCCAGTGGGGGGCATGCAGGAGGCAGCCAATCGATGTTTCCATCTCTCTACCTCTCCCTAAAAATTAATAAAAAATTAATAAAAAATTAATAAATAAATGAAAGCAACAGCTTACTTTTTTTCAATTCTCATCCGAGGATATCTTTTTATTTATCTTCATAGAATAGGAGGGAGGGAGAAAGAGAAACATCGATGTGAGAGAGAGAGAGACATTGACTGGCTGCCTCTTGCATGACCCCAATCAGGGCCAGGGACAAACCACAACCGAAGTACGTGCCCTTGACTGGAATTAAACCTGAGACTCATTGGTCTGCAGGCTGACACTCTAACCCCTGAGCCAAACCGGCCAGGGCACAACAGCTTACTTCTTTTTTTTTTTTTGTAACTTATCTTTATTGTTGAATGTATTATAGATGTTCCTCATTTTTCCCCCATTGACTCCCTCCTCCCCATTCCCGACCCCCTCCTGCCTTTCCCCACACTGTTGTCTGTGTCCATTGGTTATGCATATATACATGTAAGTTCTTTGGTTTATTTCTTCCCACCCCCCAACCCCCCTTCCCTTTGAGGTTTGTCACTCTAACAACCAATTTGTACTTCTTAATCCCTTCACCTTTTTCACCCATCCCCCAACTCCCCTCCCATCTGGCAACCAACAAAATTTCTCTGTATCTATGAGAATGTTTCGGTTCTGCTTGTTCATTTTGTTTGTAGATTCAATTGTCGATAGATATGTATTCATTGCCATTTTGTTTCTTCAAATTTTTTATCTTTTTCTTCAAGAAGACCCTTCAACATTTCATATAATACTGGTTTGGTGGTGATAAACTCCTTTAGCTTTTCCTTGTCTGGGAAACTCTTTATATGGCCATCGATTCTAAATAACGGCTTTGCAGGACAGAGTAATGTTGGTTGTAGGTTCTTGATTTTCATCACTCTGAATATTTCTTGCCACTCCCTTCTGGCCTGCAAAGTTTCTTTTGAGAAATCAGCTGACAGTCTTAATGGGAACTCCCTTGTAGGTAACTAAGTGCTTTTGTCTTGCTGCTTTTAAGATTCTCTCTTTGTCTTGAACCTTTTGCATTTTGATGATGATGTGTCTTGGTGTGGGCCTCTTAGGGTTCATCTTGTTTGGGACTCTCTGTTTTTCCTGGACTTGTATGTCTCTTTCACCAAATTAGGGAAGTTTTTTGCCATTATTGTTTCAAATAGGTTTTCGATTTCTTGTTCTCTCTCTTCTCCTTCTGGCACCCCTAAGATTCGAATGTTGGCACGCTTGAAGTTGTCCCAGAGGCTCCTTACACTATCTTCATTTTTTTGGATTCTTTTTTCTTTTGTTGTTCTGATTGGGTGTTTTTTGCTTCCTTATATTCCAAATCGATGGTTTGCTTCTTGGCTTTACCTATTCTGCTATTGCATCTGTGTAAACTATTCTTTATTTCAGTGCCTCCTTCATTTCTGACTAGTCCTTTTTTATGCTCTTGAGGCCCTCACTAAGTTCACTGAGGTTCTCACTAAGTCTGTTGAGCATCCTTATAAGCAGTGTTTTGAACTCAGCATCTGTTAGGTTGCTTATCTCCATTTCACTTGGTTCTTTTCCTGGAGTTCTGTTCTGTTCTTTCATTTGGGACCTGTTTCTTTGTCTCCTCATTTTGGCTGCCTCCCTGTGTTTGTTTCTATGTATTACTTAGCGAGAGATATGGGGCTAGCTGAGACCAGATGCTGTTTGTTTGAAAGAATTTAGGAAAAGCTGAAGCAGGATCCAAGACAGGCCAATCCTATGGTAAAGCAACTGGCAACAGCTTGGGTGGGCCTGAAAGTTGGGTGGGGCGGTGCCTCAGGGAATCACCAGGGCAGGGCAAACAGTGTGAGCCATGTGAGCCAGGTTGCTGGAGTCCCAGATATGGCGGCTGTCTGCCGGCCCAGGGAAGGGCTCACCAAAGGAACAAAGGCCTCTGACAGCATGTCTGTCCAGGAGAAAGCTGCCTCTCCAGCCCTCGCTCCAATGCCAAACAACTCAGTTCTTCCCCATATAACTCTGGTGCCTTTCAAGCTGCCTTCCCTGTGCTGGAGCCTGGAGGGTGCGAGTTCAAGTAAGTCCGTGTGCGGGCCCTTTAAGAGGAGCTGCCTGGGGCTCCAGCCGCCTCAGCCTCAGTTCCCGCTGGTTTTTCCAGCCAGAAGTTATGGGGACTTCTCTTCCTGGCACTGGGACCCTGAGCTGGGAGCTTGGTGTGGAACGGGGACCCCTCAGTCCTCAGGGAGGGCCCTCACAGCCAAGGTGTCCCTCCTGATTTTTATCTGCCACACGCGGGTGTGGGACCAGCCGTCGCGCCTTTGCCCCCTCTACCAGTCTCGATGCGGCTTCTTTAATTTCATAGTTGTAGGACTTCCATTCAGCTTGAGTTCAGGCAGTTTTGAATGATGGTTGTTCTGCAATTCAGTTGTAACTTGATGTGGTTGTGGGAGGAGGGAGACCACATTTACCTAACCGCCATCTTGACTGGAAGTCAACAGCTTACTTCTTAAATGCCATATGATCTTGGTTGGTCAGCTTTTTTTTTTTAATCCTCACCCGAGGACAGTTTTGCATTTATCTTCAGATAGAGCGGGATGGAGAGAGGGAGGAAGAGAGAGGGAGAGAAATATCGATGTGAGAGACACATCGACTGGTTGCCACCCACACGACCTCAACCGGGGCTGGGGTCAAACTGCAACCGAGGTACGGGCCCTTAGCGGGAACCGATCCCGGGACTCTCTGGTCTGCAGGCTGACGCTCTAACCGCTGAGCCAAACCGGCCAGGGCGGTTGGTCAGCTTTTTAGCAAACTATTTCAGAGTAGTTGCTGGAAGCCGGTGTCACTGCCAGTTAAGGGATTGGCCCTAGGTCAGAATTCTGAGGCTCTCTGCTGGCAAAAAGGAGGTTGGGGGTTATATCCATAGAACTTGCAACAGTTTAAAGCTATGATTAAATGGAATATTCTACTATAAAGGAAAATTGATTTACCAGGGATGTTCTTTGTTTTTTACTTTTTATTATGAACATCAAAAATAGACCTAATAGTATAATGAATCTCCATGTATCCATCACTCAGCTTCAGGAATGATCAGCTCATGACCAGCTGTATTTCATCTTTATGTCTCCACTTCTCTCACAAATCTCAAAACACCTCACACATTGTATTATTTCATCTGTAAATATTTAGGCATTGCCACTGGTTCTTGAAGTTCTCTTGTCGTGCATACAAAGATCTGATATTTTACTTACTTGTGACAACCTACTTAGCATGCTTTAAAAAATGTGGTAAGGCCTGGCCAGTGTGGCTCAGTGGTTGAGTGTCCACCCATGCACCAAGAGGTCACCGGTTCGATTCCTGGTCAGGGCACATGCCTGGGTTGTGGGCTCAATCCCCAGTAGGGGGTGTGCAGGAGGCAGCCAATTGATGTTTTCCTCTCAAGGATATTTCTATATCTCTCTCCCTTTCTCTTCCTCGCTATCTAAAAATCAATAAAAACATTACAAAATAAAAATATTTTTAAAAATGTGTTAAGGAAAAAATTTTAACATACAGAAGTGAATAGAATAATGAAATCTCTGGGTTTTATCTCCCAGTTTTCAGTGATTTTTGACATGAGGACTCTTGTTTTGTCTTTATCCTATCATTCCCCACTGGATTATTTTACAATGGCTCCTAGTCATAGAATTTCATATGTAGATACTGCAAGTAGTATAACTAGAAGATAAGAATTTTATTTAAAATGTCATAATTTAACCCTGGTAGGTGTGGTTCAGTAGTTAGAGTGTTGGCCCTTGCACTGAAGGGTCATGGGTTCGATTTTCAGTCAAGGTCTTGTACCTGGGTTGCAGGTTCAATCCTCGGCTTTGGTTTCGGTCGTGGCTCTTGCAGGAGACAACTAATCTATATGTTTCTCTCACATCAATGTCTCTCTCTCCCCTCTTCCCCATACCTCCCTCCCTTTCACTCTAAAAATCATTGGAAAAAACATTCTCGGGTGAGGACTAATAAAAAGATAATAATCATAAGTATAATTTCTTTTTTTTAAATCCTCACTGAGGATATTTTTTCACTGACTTTATTAGATAGAGTGGAGGGGGCGAGAAACATCGATGTGAGAGAAACACATCAACTAGTTGCCTCCCACATGACCTCAACTGAGGCCAGGATCAAACCAGCAACTGAGGTATGTACCCCTGACTGGGAATTGAACCCGCCACTTGACAGTCCATGGGCCGCAGCTCTAACCACTGAGTCAGACGGGCCAGGGCTAAAATATAATTTCTTGCCCTGGCCAATTTGGCTCAGTGGTTAGAGTGTTGGCCTGCAATCCAGAGACACCTGGGTTCAGTTCCCGTTAAGGGCACGTACCTCGGTTGCAGTTTGTTTCTGGCCCCAATTGGGGTGGTGTGGGTGGTAACCACTCGATGTGTCTCTCACACGTCGATATTTCTCTCTCTCTCTCCCCCTCTCTCCCTCTCACTCTATGTGAAGATGAATGCAAAAGTGTCGGGTGAGGATAAAATATATATATATATATAAATAAAATTTCTTAACATTCATAGGCATTGTTCAAATATCCCAGATTGACTCAAAAAGGATTTTATTTACAGTTATTTGACTCAGGATCCAGTTAAAGAGCACATGTTAGAATGCTTTGTCGATCTTTTTAAATCTATTTGAAGACATTAATTTTTAAGTCACTTCCAAGATTTTGCTGATTGTATCTTCATGATGTTTTTTTAAACATGTTTTCCCTTATTTTTGAAATTCCCTGTAACTTAGGAGTTAGATCAGAGTTAAGTTCTTTGACCAGGATATTTCAGAGACAGAGCTGTGCACTTCCTGTCAAATCGCCTTGGGTAGTAGTATGGTCATTAGGCTTGGGTGTTGCAGAAGCTTGCTGTTGATTGTAAAGGTCCCCATTAGCCTTTGGCCTAATGCTTTAAGCAGCAGTTGAGGATTGTTGCCTAGATCAGTTATTTAAACTAGGGTTGCAGTATCTCTTACTAATTTAAAAACATGTAGAACATTCACATGGTTCAAAATTTAAAAGCTACAAAAGGTATGCTGTGAAATCTGTCTTCTCTATTCTTTTTTTTTTTTGCACTTATCTTCAGATAGAGCGGGAGGGAGAGTGAGAGGAAGAGAGAGAAACATTGATGCAAGAGAGATGTATCGACTGGTTGCCACCCACACGACCCCAACCGTGGCCAGGGACAAACTGCAATCGAGGTACGTGCCCTTAGCGGGAACCGAACCTGGGACTCTGGTCCGCGGGCCGACGCTCTAACCACTGATCCAAACGGGCCAGGGCTCTTTTTCTGTATTCTTAAGTTACCTGGTTGCCACCAGAGGTAACCAGTTGTTAAGTTTCTTCAGTTAACTAGAGTTTGTGTGGATAACTGAGGAGAAAGTATACATTTCCTTTTTGTACATAAACAGTCTACTGTGCACTTATTCTACACTTACTCCTCCTTTTTGTTTAACTTTTCAGTATATTTTTGAGACTATTTCCTATTGGATAGGGTTTTCTTATTCCTTTTTATGGCTACATGGTATTCCAAAGAGGATAGGTATCTATTTTATATGGCCAGTCCCCCATGATGATCATGGTGTGTGCTGCATTACACATTGGCACATCACACATGTTTCTGGGAAAGATGCCTAGAAGCGGGACTGTTGGGTCAGAACAGTGCGTGTCTGTCATCTTGATGGATAGTACCACAGCGAATGCTTCTACTCGTGGTGGGTGAGATTTCCAATTTTCACGTCTTCACTAACATGAGTTGTCAAACTTTGGGTCTTTGCCAGCCAGAGACCCAAAAGGTATAAAAATGTATTTCTTTGTGGGCCTGACAAAGTTGTCATAAAGGTATTTTTTTATGTAGCTATTCCCTGCCTTTACCCTCAGTTTGAGCTTGATGAGCAGGACTTGTGGCACTTTCCACTCAGGAGCCACCCAAAACTCAGGTGTTTTATGTGTGTGGGGGGGTGCCTCCCAGTCTTCTCATTAGCTTCTTCCAGCCTAATGCAGCCTCAGCCTGACCATGCCAGGGCAGGCCTTGATTTTGATTTCTTCAGTGTTTGTTCAGGAATTCCCTAGGAAAGGGTATGTATTTACTATTAGGTCATCTATATAAGTGCATTTCAAGGTTCTAAACTTGAACACTGGCAAATAGCAATGTTAATTCATTAGTCTAACCTGTGGAAAAGTTACAAAGCACTACATTTCTTCAATATTCATATGTTGAAAATGTAAATTTTTTTCTGTTTAATTTAGTGAAAATACAGTTAACCTTTTCCTTATTATCTTGCTCTGTGATGTTATATTTGACAGGTTTCTAGAACAACACACCATATCAGCTAATTTCCAAACTGTCTTTAATATACCAAATGTGACCAGTTTTAATTATACCTGGTTTTTGTCTTACAGATGTACAGTATATACTAGTTATATTTTATAAGATATCCCGGGTTAGAATCTCTGTGTCACCTTGGGCAAATTATTTCACCCATTTCTATTCATCTAGAAATTGGGCTGGTGATAACTGCCTCAGAGTTGTGAGGAACATGGTGTAGGAAGCCAAAACACAGCAGTCCTCTGATCCCATCACTTAGTAGTTTGGAAACTATACCTCAGTTTCCTCCCCTGGGAAATAGAGATCTTAAGAGACCCTACTCGGTTATTTTGAGGCATGTGTGCAACAGGCAACGCTTCACAGGGCCACTTTTGCCGTGACCAGTTCTGACAATGTGGTCTTGTCTTAGACTCACCTGATTGCTGGCTGGTGTCATTGCTAGTGGGTAGGCAGGGTCAAGAACTGCACAGACAGTCCTGTGTATGAAGGGACAGCCTCCTGCAGCAGCAGTGAGACCTATTGTATGCTAGTGCTACGCTCAAGTTCCCTTAGTAGTTCATATTTCATCTCATCACCTTTGAGTTAGAGAAGTTGTGTGACTTTCTAGTAAGTGGTAGGTTGTAATTTAGACGCAAGTGATTTTTAGGCTCAAGTACCTTAAAAAAAAAATCATTTAGACCTGCTCTTTGATTTAGGAACTGCTCTGAAACTGAGAAGCACATTGAAGAGAGGGAGGGGCAGTAGAACAGAGAGCCATCTTTTAAAGTACCTGGAAGTTAGCCCTAGCCAGGTGGCTCATTTGGTTGGAACATCATCCTGTACACCAAAAGATTTTGGGTTCGATTTCTGTTCGGGGCACATACCTAGGTTGTGGGTTCGATCCCTGGTAGGGGTAGGTACGGGAGGCAGCTGATCGATGTTTCTCTCTCTCTCCCCCCTTCCTCTCTTCCCCTCTCTCTAAAATCAATAAAACATATCCTCGGGTGAGGATTAAAAAAAGGGGGGTAGGGGGAGAATAGAAAGAACCTGGTAGTTAAAAGATGTCTATGCCATCTACCTATTCTATTTTGTGAAGTGTACTGTTTAGTTTATAACTTATCGGATGTCTGATTCTGATTTTTTACTCTGCCAAGCCAATTTGGATTCTGCTTAAGATATAAGTGGTTTCTCTAATTGGTAAAGACAGTGGCAGAGTTGTGAGATGTCTGTTCCCTACTCAGCCCCTGATGAATGGATCCTTTGGGTCTGTCTCAGGTGTGAGATAGCTCTGTGTAGACATTAGAGGGGATCAACACCAGTCTCAGTGCCTGTGTGGGGGTGAACTGGGGTATCTCAGGCCATTTTCTTAGGAGCTATTGTTCTTGATGAGCACAGGTGGTACATGACCCTTATCAGTTCACTGGCACTTTGATCCCAGTGACTTCAAACTTGTCAGCACAACTGATTTACTCTACATTTTTCCAGGAAATAACAGTGTGTGCAGGCAAACAAATGCCAATCATTTGCTTTCCTGATTATTTGATTTGAACATAGTGAAATGTTCTAGTAGAGAATATTTGGGTGACCAACAACAGGAAAGAGGTCTTAAATTCCAAAGTCATGGAGTGAAATCTGGGGGTTGACTTCGGTGAATGATAATGTGTCCTGGAGGACTCGAGGACTCGGCACCACCACAGAGTCTCTTCCCTGTCTTGACCTACTTCCAAGAATGCATTTAATTTAAAAAAGTATCTGCCCTGGCTAGTTTTGTTCAGCGGTTAGAGCATCGGCCGGAAGAACTCTCACATGGATGTTTCTTTCTCTCTTCCCCCCTCCCTCCTCCACTCTATCTAAAAGTCAATGGAAAAATATCCTCGAATGAGGCCCTGGCCGGTTTGGCTCAGCGGTTAGAGCATCGGCCTGCGGTCCAGAGAGACCCGGGTTCGGTTCCCGCTAAGGGCATGTACTTCGGTTGCAGTTTGTCTCCGGCCCTGGTTGGTCGTGCGGATCGCAGCCACTCGATGTGTCCCTTTCATGACGATGTTTCTCTCTCTCTCTCTCTCTCTCCCTCCCTCCCACTCTATCTGAACAAAAAATGAAAAAATGTCCTCGGGTGAGGATTAAAAAAGAAAAAAGAAAAATATCCTCGGGTGAGGATTAACCAAAAAAAAAGAAGAAGAAAGAAAAGAGTATTTAAGATTTCTGGAGGGGACCATAACCCTCTCCAGTGGTCCTCCTGTTTATTCCAATGTCAACCCATCCTTGTGGAGCACTTTCTTAACAGCTGACTTGCTCTCTCCTGGCCATCTTTGGGGGGAGGGATATAGATTACCACCACTTGGTCTGTTGGCCTAATTTTCATCTGCCTTGTTTATCATCTCCACCCCAAATTTTCTTTTCCCTATTTTTTTTTTTTTTTTTTTTTTTTAGTGATAGAGCATACTGTCTGACCCTGTCATCCATGGCTATACTCAACTTGCTTTCATACTTAACTTGATGCTGACATTAGCAGGCTGGCTTGTGGGTGTAACTTAGGAGGTGCTGCTTATTACTGGTTGTAGCCTGAAAGTTGGACACACTAGGAAATCACTTTTCCTATTTGTATGTATGTGAAGTTATTTTGGGGCCTTGACTAGTATGGCAGATTAACTGCTTAGCATATGTGACAGCTTGTTAATTAGTATTTTTATTGTATCCCACCAACTCTCTTCAGAGTAAGTAACTAGATTTCTAGAGTTTCTTTTCCTTTATCTCTTTGGTAAGTAGTATACCAGTTTTCCTGCTACTTTAGACACTAGGCAATAACTAAACGTATTCACAGCTCTCAGTAATATTTGTTCTATTGTTTTGTTTTGAGGTGGAAGGGGGAGCTCTACCCTCAGAACATGAGGGGTAATATTTGCGTGGCTCACAAAGACCAGTGAGTACATCATCTGCATTTCCCACAGCTCACCAGAGGAGGGCTCTAACACCAGTCTCAGTCCAGCCTTTTCTGTCCCTCAGAGAACACTATTCATTATGGCCAAGTGTTGTAATTTTCCTTAATATTTTCTTGGAAATGTTATTGAGGGATGGGGGTCCTTTTACAAATTTTGGAACTAAATAAATCAGACAAGAAGACCATGCTTCTGAATGATCATTTGGTTTAACAAAGCCCTTTGATTTAATGTGACTATGGATGTGTTGGCTGGAGTGTAGTTTAAGATCTTCCCACTGAACCTACAGGCTTTAAGAAACCAACCCAGGAGTTTTTCCTGTCGAACAAATGGGTTCTGAGATTGTACATGTAATTGATCCTAGCTCTCTGCTTCTCCTGCGCTAGGCAATGGATCACTTGGAGTCCTTTATCGCTGAGTGTGATCGGAGAACTGAACTTGCCAAGAAGCGGCTGGCAGAGACACAGGACGAGATCAGTGCAGAAGTTTCTGCAAAGGTATGCCTGGGAGGTTTTCACCTTGAGTTATTTTAAAGCTTGTCTTTTTAGCACCCCACATAAAACAGAAAATGGAAAGTGGGAAAACGGTTGAACTGTGGTAGGTACATCCATATCACGGAATGAAGGTACATCTGTATAATTGGCCTGAGTGTCAGCTACATTACTCTTCTGTTCTCCCTATGCAGTGGAACTAAATCTGTTCATTGGTTTTGTTTTTTTTTTCTTTCAGTTTTATAAAAGCATTTCTTAGGATATATGCAGTTGTTCACTGAACCAAAGGTGCTATTTTATTTCTGAAAGTAAATACAAATAATTAGCCATTTTGTTTACAGTATAAGTTTATGTATTTGAACCTAGACATTTTTAATCTTACCCAAAAGATTGAACTGTGGTAGGAGACATAAAAAGAGACAGCCTAGAAAATGACCAATGTGTTGTTCCTTGCAACTGTATTGGAAGTGACAGAAATGCTGCTTTTTTTTTTTTTAATCCTCACCCAAGGATGTATTTCTATTTACTTTCAGATAGAGTGGGAGGGAGGGAGGGAGGAAGAGAGAAAGAGAAACATTGATGTGAGAGAGACTCATCGATTGGCTGCCTCCCGCACAACCCTGACCAGGGCCAGGGACAAACTGCAACCGAGGTATGTGCCCTCGACCGGAATCGAACCCACGACTCATTGGTCCGCAGGCTGACACTCTAAGCGCTGAGCCAAACCGGCTAGGGCAATGCTGCTTTTATTGGAACTTGGCACAAGTTTGGTTTATGGTCAGAGTCTCAATGTTGGCAACAAGGATATCATAATTGTCCCAATTCATGTGATCCACCGAAGATCTTTGACTGTTTTGTTTATTATCAGTGGAACAGACCAGAAATACAGTGGGAAAAACACTCATTTTCTTTGTATTAAAAATCTTTTGTTTTTAGATGCCTGCTTACTTGATTGTTTCTCTCTCCCCTCAGGCAGAAAAAGTACACGAGTTGAATGAAGAAATAGGAGAACTTCTTGCTAAAGCTGAGCAGCTGGGAGCAGAAGGAAATGTGGATGAATCCCAGAAGATTCTTATGGAAGTGGAGAAAGTCCGTGCAAAGAAAAAAGAAGCTGAGGTTGGTGAGAAAAATGTCTTAGAGAAAGGGGAAACTGAGTAACTCCAGAGAGTTGACCATCTGGGCTGAAATTAAGCCATGCTTCTATTTTTTTTTATTAGGGAGGAGTTAAAATATTGACAGGATCCCAGTGCACACCTGGATATTTCTTCATTGTGCCCCCTGTACTCCCTTTGTTACCTAAAATCAATCACTTGCCAGCTCTGAGCATAATTCCCATTTGTGGAGCGCAGTCCTGAGTATTGAGTCAGTGAGGTAGTGTTAGTGAGTATATCCTGTTAAAAGTCCCATAGAGATCAGTTTTACTACCTGTTCCTCTGGCTCCCTATGGAGTTGGTGGGCTGTGGTGGTTTTATTTTATTATTTTTTAAAATCTTTACCCAAGGATATTTTTCCATTTATCTTCAAATAGAGTGGAAGGGGGAGAGACAGAGAGAGAGAGAGAGAGAGAAACATCGATTGGCCCCCTCCCGCACGACACCAACCAGGGCTGGGACTGAACTGCAACCGAGGCATGTGCTCTTGACCGTAATTGAACCTGTAACTCTTTGGTCCAAGGGCCAACGCTCTAACTGCCGAGCCAAACTGGTCAGGGCTGTGGTGGCTTTATAGCTTGTGTGTGACTGGGCCAGAGTTGTATTGCAGATTGCTGTAAAGTACGAAACCTGGGTGTATTTATTTTATTTTTTGTTTATCCTCACCTGAAGATATTTTTCCATTGATTTTTAGACAGAGTGGAAGAGGAGAGGGGGAGGGAAAGAAACGTTGATGTGAGGGAGACACATCAGCTGGTTGCCTCCCACACAACCCTGACGGGGGCCGGGGATTGAACTTGCACCCAGGTATGTGCCCTTGACTGGGAATCGAACCTGAGACCCTTCGTTCCTCAGGCCAACGCTCTAATCCCTGAACCAAACTGGCCAGGGCAAAACCAGGGTGTTTTTAGTGATGCTGCATCTTTGTTAGAGAGAGCCGGTGCAGGTTGGGGTAGCATACAAGTGGTATTGGCCTGGGTGCCAGGCCAGGACACTGGCAGTGTGGTAGCGGAACAGGTCAAGGGCTCAGTGTTTGTATTACTGACAGCTGTTGCCTTCCTCAATTTTATCTATTGGATACCCTGTGGTTCTTGAATCCTCACCACTAGAATTGGAGATGGTTTGAGAAGGGTAGAGCCAGAGTGAGACAGGGTGTGTTCCTTTAGTAAATGCTCGCTGAGCTCCAGCTCAGTGCCAGGCACTTTGCTATTTGTGAGCAAGCCGGAAGAGGCCCTCCCCTCATGGAGATGGCACAGGAGAGGGGGTGGGGGCACAGACAGAAGAGAATGTGAACAGTTGGGTAAGATGTGTTCAGATGAAGATACATGCTCAAAAGAAATGGGGTCTGAGCCCTGGCCGGTCTGGCTCAGCGGTTAGAGCGTCGGCCTGTGGACCAGAGAGGCCCGGGTTCAGTTCCCACTAGGGGCATGTACCTCGGTTGCAGGTTGTCCCTGGCCCCGGTTGGGGTTGTGTGGGTGGCAACCACTCGTTGTTTCTTTCTCACGTCGATGTTTCTCT
The DNA here is from genome assembly GCA_030848825.1 of Tadarida brasiliensis. Classification (NCBI taxonomy): domain Eukaryota; kingdom Metazoa; phylum Chordata; class Mammalia; order Chiroptera; family Molossidae; genus Tadarida; species Tadarida brasiliensis. The sequence continues at coordinate 118,524,815 of CM061258.1, forward strand.
CTCTCTCTTCCTCCCCCTCTCTCTCCCTCCCGCTCTATCTGAAGATAAGTGCAAAAAAAAAAAAAAGAAAGAAAGAAATGGGGTCTGAGTTTGAGAGTGACCATGGGTTGTAGGGGGTCTCTAGGTGTAGGGTAAGGTAGTCCTGAAGGCCACTTAGCTGAGATCCACACACTGAGAAGTTCATCAAAGTGGTGGGGGCAGGACAGCCAGGTAGAGACGAGGTGATGGCATGTACTTGTCCTGGTGCAGGTCTGGTTTTGGTTGTCACTATACCCCTTGCTCAGCATGGTGTGCAGAATAGGATAGTGTCAAAGGCTGTGGGTATTAGAGCAGTGCCTGCTGAGGCAGTGACAAGTTGAAGAGACAGATTAATAGGGTTATTGACAATGGGGCTGTCGGGACTCCTTTCCTTGGTGCCCCAACACAGGCTGGAATTGAGGTCAGCAATGTTTATTGGAAGGTGGTGCTGAGATAATGCGTCATGTGCTTGTCAGACCAACATCTGATATTCATAGGTAATATAATCCATTCTTGAACATAAAAGAGAGATAAAAGAATTCACAATACGTATTTGATGTGCTTTTTTTTCTCTCCATTGATATGTTAGATAGAGTGGGAGGGAGGGAGGGAGAGAGAGAGAGAAACATTGATGAGAGAGAGACACATCGATTGGCTGCCTCCCACATGAACCCGACCGGAGCTGGAAATCAAACCTGCGACCCTTTGATCCACAGGCTGATGGCTCTAACTGCTGAGCCAAACCAGCCAGGGCCATATCTGATGTTTTTGTATATAAATGCTTAGATGTGGTCACACTAAAAGACAAATGGGGTGCCCGGTTGGTATGGCTCAGTGGATTGACCATTGCCTCATGGACTTAGAGGTCCTGGTTTGATTCCTAGTCAGGACGCATGCCCGGGTTGCAGGCTCAATTCCTAGTTGGGGGTGTGCAGGAGGCAAAAAGACAAATGGGGTCATGATAAGTCCTGTATAGGAACCAAATCCCTGTATACTTAAATGGGAAATTGGTGTTTGTATGTACCACAGAGTCAGGCTCCCTGGGTTGCTGACAGCTCAGCTCTATAAGAAAGACCAGAGTCAGGAGAGACACTCTGTGGCCTCTTACCACGCCCTGAGGGCCAGCTCTTCCTGCTTCAAAGAACCAAGTGGACACCAAGCTCTTTGGATGGCTCAAAGATTTATACATAGGCTAAAGTAATTATAGATGTGGAGTTCATCACATGAATGTCTGCAGACAGCAGAGACGGGCAGGATGTGGGACCCATGGCTGTTCGTTCATGCCTAGGGCTACTAGCATCCTTGTCTCTGCTGCTGTCCCCTGTCCCCATCACTTTGAGTGCCCCCAGGAGGCAGCACCACTTAAAACCACCAGACAAGACAGAATGGTGTATGGGAGGTCTCAGCAGTGCTGGTCTCTGTGGTGGCGTGGCACCTATGGGGTACTTTCTGCTCTTAGTAGCAGGCTTACGAGAGTACAGAGAGATCCTGTGTACCCTTGACTTGTTTCCCCCAATGTTGTAAAACTCTAGCACGATGTCACAGAAAGGATGTTGACATTGGTAACAGTCAAGATACAGAACAGCCATTACCTCAGATCCCTCCTGTTGCCCTTTATAGCCACACCTACTTCTCTGACCTCTGCCAACCACTAATCTTTCTTCTGTGCCTTTATTTGGTCATTTCAAGAATGTTATATAAATACAGTCATACAGTATGTAACCCATTGGGATGGGCAAAATGTATATATATTATTGATTTTACAGAGAGAGGAAGCGGGGGGGTTGGCGAGAGAAACATCAGTCAGTTACCTCCCATACACACCCAGACCAGGGATTGAACCCACATCCCAGGCATGTGCCCTGACTAGGAATCAAACCTGTGACCTCTTGGAGTACAGGACGATGCTCAACCAACTGAGCTACACCAGCCAGGGCAGGATCAGCTTTTTAATCAGCATAATGAGGATTTATTTTGAGAAATATTACAGGGTGGCATTCAAAGTTTCAAAACTAGAAGGGTAAAGAATAATGACAGAAATGTTTGTGTAACTACCATAGTTATTATTTTTGCTTAAGGTTTTTTTTCTTTTAATAAAAGATGTAGCACGTTATAATGGAAATTCAAGTTCTCAGTGTTTTTCCTCTCTAGTCCCAGTTCTCTTCCTCTCCAGAAGCAAGCATTAGTGTGCATAATCTTCAATTTTGTCTTTATACTTTATTTCACAGGTATACCCATAAACACTATGCATGTATGTGTGTGGGGGGAGTGCTTTATGCATTTAAAAAATCCTACATAGCCCGGCTGGTGTGGCTCAGTGGATTGAGCTTCGTCCCGTGGACTGAGAGGTCCCGGCTCGATTCCCATGCCCGGGTTATGGACTCCATCCCCAGTAGGGGGCGTGCAGGAGGCAGCCAATGGATGTTTCTCACATGGATGTTTCTGTCTGTGTCCCTAAAAAAAAAATCAATTAAAAAAAAATCCTACATAAATTCTGCCCACACTCTGTCTTTCTCTCACTTGGATTGTTCATTCATCATTGTGAGATCTCTCCCTGTTGCTGCCTGTAGATCTATTCATTTGGCTTATTGCTGTAAGATTCCATTTTTATGAACATATAATTGTCCATTGGCGGTTTTGTAGGTTATTGGGCGTTTCTCATCTTTACAAACAGTTGTACAATGAGTGTCTGTGCATCTGTCTGCTAATGCATGTGAGAATGTTTTGGGACAGAGACTTGGAAAGAGAGTTTCTGGTAATGGCACATGTGTGTCCCACTTTCACAAATAGATCACTAAAGTATACTCCACATTAGTTGTACCAACTCAGGCTCCTCCTGTTAGCAGTGTATGAGAGTACCTGTTTTTCTGTATCTTTGCCAGTTTAGTGAGAGTGATGTGGTATCTTATTTTAATTTGCATTTTTTAGGAAATGTTTTGAATGTGTGAATTAATAGAGGATTACTTACATTCAGGTCTCCCTTTAAATAAGGATAAATGACTGTTGTAATGCTTTTTTTTTTTCTTTTTAATCCTCACCCGAGGACATTTTTCTATTTATCTTCAGATAGAGTGGGAGGGAAGGAGAGAGAGAGAGAGAAACGTGCATCCATGTGAGAGAGACGCATTGACTGGTTGCCTCCCACAAGACCCTGACAAGGGCCGGGGATGAACCACAACCAAGGTATGTGCCCTTGACCAGAATCAAACCCTCGACTCTGGTCCTTGGGCCAACGCTCTAACTGCTGAGCCAAACCAGCCAGGACTGTAATGCATACCTTTTTTTTTTTTCCTTTATTGATTTTTAGAGAGAGAGAAAGGGAGAGGGAGAGAGAGATAGAAAGAAACATTGATGAGAGAGAACATTGATCGGCTGCCTCCTGCATGTCCCCCCACTGGGGATTTGGCCCACAACCTGGACATGTGCCCTGACCGGGAATTGAACCAGTGACCTCTTGGTCCATGGGTTGACACTAAACCACTGAGCCACACTGGCCAGGCTGTAATGCATATCTTAAACCTGGGTTTTGAAGGAGCGTTTTAACTTGGGCACAAGCAGCAGTTACCATGTCATGGTTTCTTTTCTTTCGTGTCTCGTATTTTGAGCCCGAGTGAGTCACTTCTTGTGATTGGAGGGAGACTGTCATGGCTGCAGGAAGGAGTGGGTTTTGTTCTGCTGTGCACACTTTCTTTTGTTAATCCTCACCCAAGGTTATTGTTTCCATTGATTTTTAGAGAGTGTGTGGGGCAGGTGCGGGGGGAGAGAGAAAGAGAAAAAATGGAGAGAGACAGACACATTGATCAGGATCGGTATGTTCCCATGACTGGGAAATGAACTTACCCAAGACCCTTCAGTGTGGGGGTGGGGGGGACACTAACCACCCCCACCGACCAGGGCCACACTTTCTTCTTTGAAGAGTGTGTCTAACATATTTGTCCTTCCAAGTTTTATCTTTTAGTGCTGCATTGGGGTATAGTTTCCTAGACATTGGGACACAAAATCTGTGGATGACTCTTGAGTTTTTTGCTTGTTTGTTTTATTGTTTTTTAAAGGCTCCTGTTGAACGTTCTCCTTTCTTGCCTCTCTGGTCCTCATAGAGCGCCGCACAGTGCCTAGCAGAGACCTGCCTTCACTACTGGCCTCTGAGAATAAGCAGCATCCTCTGTGTCTAAGTGCTTTGAATTTTCCTTGTTGCTTTGAAATCATGACTGTTGGTTCATTTTTTTTTTTTTTTTTAATTGCGTTTCAGAGAGAGAGAGAGAGACCTCAATTTGTTGTTCGATTTATTTATGCATTCACTGGTTGATTTTTGTATGTGTCCTGACCAGGGAATTAAACCTGCAACCTTGGCCAATCGGGCAGCACTCTAATAACCAACTGAACTACCTGGAGAAGACTATTGGTTCATTTCTTAAATAAGTGATGAAAATGAATTGGTTATAAATATCTGAAGCTTTGAAAATGATCTAATTAATTTTTAGTTATTTATAAGTCCCTTCAAATATTTCCATTTTGGGGGTTGAATATTCGGTGGCACTTTCATCACTCTATTTTCTTTTATTTTTAATATGTTTTTACTGATTTTTTAGAGGGAGAGGAAGGAAGAGAGAGATAGAAACATTGATGTGAGAGAGAAACATGGATCGGCTGCCTCCTGCACACCCCCCACTGGGGATTGAGCCTGCAACCCAGGCATGTGTCCTGACTGGGAATTGAACCAGGACCTCTCAGTCCATGGGACGACGCTCAATCCACTGAGCCACACAGGCTGGACTCATCACTCTATTTTCTTTTTCCAGGAAGAATATAGAAATTCCATGCCTGCATCCAGTTTTCAACAGCAGAAGTTGCGTATCTGTGAAGTCTGCTCAGCCTACCTTGGTCTCCACGACAATGACCGTCGTCTTGCAGACCACTTTGGGGGCAAATTGCATTTGGGGTTCATTCAGATCCGTGAGAAGCTTGATCAGTTGAGGGTACGTTAATGTATTGTGTTTCTGGAGAAACCTGAGAAGTCTTGTGATCTTCACATTTATTTCCTGCTAGAAAACTTTGTATTCTGATCCTCTCTGAGAATGTGCCTTGAATTTTATAGTGAAATGCTCCATTCATCACTTCATTCACACAAGAAGACCTAAGGGGCTTTGGGTATTTATTTAGTCTATATCCCCTTTTTATGAAGATAATGGCAGAGTCCATTACAGGGTACAGACACCTCTTGTATATCTCTGAAATAACTTCTATTAGGAGATGGGAAAGAACCAGCAGTCTCTAGTTTTTCTCCTTGGACAGAGCAATGCATGGAGAATGGTTAGGCTAGATGGAAGATGACACATCCTGGCCCTTGCCTTGAGACAACTTAGGACAAGAAGGTGATTGTTTTCCTGGGTTAGACTGTAAAACATTGGACATCTTGGGTAGAGAACACTCAGAAGAAAGGGTGAACACGTTTCAGATACTTAGAATTGTTGTTCTCCAAATTGACAGGAGTCTTCCCTGCTGTGTACTGTGTGCTAAAGATGGGATGCTGGGCCCTGGCTGGTTTGGCTCAGCGGTTAGAGCATCGTCCTGCGGACCAGACAGTCCCGGGTTCAGTTCCCGCTAAGGGCACGTACCTCAGTTGCAGTTTGTCCCCAGCCCTGGTTGGGGTCATGTGGGTGGCAACTAGTCTATGTGTCTCTCACATCAGTGTCCGTCCCCCCCGCTCTATCTGAAGATAAATTCACAAATGTCCTCGGGTGAGGATAAAAAGAAAAAAAAAAAGATGGAATGCTGGGAAATAGGCAGGTCTTCCCTCCAGACACCTGAAAGCTGGTGGAAGGACAGATATGTGGCACCTGACTATAGGACACCATGATAATCAAGACTGAGATCGTTGTGTGCCTCTCAGGAAGGAGCAGTGGGTGGCAGGGCTCTGCATCCAAAGAGAGGTCCCCAGAAGGTGTGATGTGTGATCTCAGCACTGGGCGAGGGAGCTGGGGTGGCAGTGAGGATATGCTCAGCCACCACTGGTCTTGACACATTTCACTCCTGTGCTCCCAATAGAATTTTGAAAAATGATATACTGTCATACATTTTTTTTTTTAATCCTCACCTAAGGATATTTTTCTGTTTATCTTCAGATAGAGTGGGAGGGAGAGAAAGGGAGAGAGAGAGAAATATCGATGCAAGAGGGACACATCAACTGGCTGCCTCCCGCATGACCCTGACCAGGGCTGGGGATAAACCGCAACCGAGATATGTGCCCTTGACCAGAATCTAATCCAAGACTCGTTGGTCCACGGGCCGGTGCTCTACCACTGAGCCAAACCGTCCAGTGCTACTGTCACACATTTTAAGTCATAATATTTTCTATAAGTTTATGGGTATCAAAGATGTAAAAATACTTTATATGTAGCCAGTAAAACATAAATACCAATTTTGTGTTTGTCCCCATTTAAAAAATCTGCACCTTGCCCAGCTGGTGTGGCTCAGTGGTTGAGCATTCACCCATGCACCAAGAGGTCAGGGCACATGCCTGGGTTGTGGGCCTGATCCCCAGTGGGGACATGCGGGAGGCGGCCAATCGATGTTCTCTCTCATCAGTGTTTCTCTCTCTATTTCCCTCTTCCTCTCTCTCTAATATCAATAAAGAAAAAAATAAAAAATCTGCACCTTAGCATTTGGAAATGTCACATTCCCATTGCTCCTTTTTTGTTGTTGTTAATCCTCATCCAAGGATATTTTCCCATTGATTTTTAGATAGAGTGGGAGGGAGAAAGGGAGAGAGAGAAAAACATCGATTGGTTGCTCTCCAGCATGACGTTGACCAGGGCCGGGGTTCAAACCCGCAACCAAGGTACATGCCCTTGACCAGGAATCGAACCCATGACCTTTGGTTCTCAGGCTGATGGTCTAACCACTAATCTCACTGGCTAGGGTGATAAAGCTTTTTTTTTTTATTCCTCACCCGAGAATATTTTTCTGTTTATCATTAGATAGAGTGGGAGGGAGGGAGAGAGAGAGGCAGAGAGAAACATCGATGTGATAGAGCCACATCAACTGGTTGCCTCCCGCATGAACTGACCAGGGCCGGGGACCAACTGCAACCGAGGTACGTGCCCTTGACCAGAATCGAACCTGCGATTCATTGGTCTGAGGGCTGATGATTTAAACGCTGAGCCAATAAAGCATTTTTAAGTGAGTTTTCTATTTTTCATTGTTTAAGATGGTTTTTTTTTTTTTTTTTATCCTCACCTGAGGACATTTTTTCATTTTTTGTTCAGATAGAGTGGGAGGGAGAGAGAGGAAGAGAGAGAGAGAGAGAGAGAGAGAGAGAGAGAAACATCGATGTGAAAGGGACACATCGAGTGGCTGCCACCCGCACGACCAACCAGGGCCGGGGACAAACTGCAACCAAGGTACATGCCCTTAGCGGGAACCGAACCCGAGTCTCTCTGGACCGCAGGCCGACGCTCTAACCGCTGAGCCAAACCGGCCAGGGCATAAGATGTTTTTAAATTGATCATGTTCCTGTTTTTTAAAAGTTTCTCTTAGCCTGGCCAGTGTGGCTCAGTGGTTGAGCATCGTTTCATGCACCAAGAAGTCACCGGTTTGATTCCCGGTCAGGGTACATGCCCAGGTTGTGGGCCTAATCCCCAGTTGGGGGCATGCAGGAGGCAGCCAGTTGATTTTCTCTCTCATCGATGTTTCGGCCTCTCTCCCTCCCTATTCCTCTCTCTCTCTAAAATCAATTTTTAAAAAAGTTTTTAAAATTTCACATAGATTTTTTAACTGCAAATACTGAGATCATATAAATGTGCTTTATTAAACAGTTTTTACACTCTAGTTTGTGTAATTTGCTCTTCTTTTGTTTTCCAATTTTTCATTTATTTAGAAAACTGTGGCTGAAAAGCAGGAGAAGAGAAATCAGGATCGCTTGAGGAGGAGAGAAGAGAGGGAGCGGGAGGAGCAGCTGAGCAGGAGGTGAGCCTACACATGGGCCTAAGTAAATCCCTACTCCTTTGATTGCAGTGTTGCTGATAACAGTTGAGATCTGCTAAGTATCTGAGTGGCCATTAAAAGAAAATAAGCAAACTCGAAGCATATTCAGTTAAGCAAGGTCTTGGCTGGCTTGTGTGTGCACAGGTGTGTAGCGCTGGACTGGGCCATCTTCGGCTGCACGAGAGCTCTGGTGACCTAATTCTTATCTGAAAAGGTGTAGACCCCCCCCCCCCCCCAAGGGTAAAGAGGAGAAGAAGAAGAGGAACTTGGTGCACTGTGACTCCTGTGGATGTAGCACTCTGAGCAGGTGTTGGCACACTGCTATGCCTTCCTGTGGGGGAAGGGCCTTCGGGCTATTTAGCCTCTGGCATTAACTTGAGTATTGTGGGGCCAGTGGAGGAGGGTGGGATCTGCTGCCTTGTTGTGAATAAGTGCAGGTGGTAGAGGTGGAAACTGTGAGAACGGTGAGGAGCCAGCTGGGAGAGTCCAGAAGGAGGAGGTGGCAGCTTGAATCAGGTAAGGGTGGGAAGGGTCTGGGTGTAGGGTTGATAGGATTTGTTGGTAGTCAGTGTGAGGCATGGAAAGGGGGAGTGGAGCTGGCCTCATGGTTTCTGGCCTTGAGTGGCCACTTACAGAGGTGGGGAAGACTAGGAGCAGTGTATTGGGGTGAGGAGGATGTAGGGAATATAATTTGGTTCTGGCTGTACTCAGTTTGAGATGCCTAAGAGACATCCAGGTAGAGATGTTGAGTCTAGTCAGAGTTCAGGGAAGAGACTTGAGCCAGGAGTAACTGTGCTCTCCTTTTGGGCACACAGCTCATTGTCCTGGAAAGGCCCAGAAACTGGGCTTTCCTGAAGGAATTCCTCAGTGCATAACTGAGAAAGGATAAATAAGTATTTATTGTTTTTTTTTTAATTATCTAACAGAATCTAATTACAAAGAGACAAACAGTATAAAAATATATTAAGCAGCCTGGCTGGTGTGGCTCAGTGGTTGAGCATCGACCCATGCACCAAGAGGTCACCAGTTCAATTCCCAGTCAGCGCACATGCCCAGGTTGGGGGCCTAATCCCCAGTGGGGAGCATGCTGGAGGCGGCCAATCGATGTTCTCTCTCATTGATGTTCCTATCTCTCCCTCCATTTCCCTCTAAAAATAAATAATAAATAAAAATATATTAAGCAAAACATTCAAATCCCTTTCTACACAGAGGTGATCACTATGGTGGTAGGTTGTGTCTGTGTGGCACCCAATCTCTGAGATCATCCCTCAGCAGGTGTGTTCTTATAATGGTGTGTCATAACTAAATATCTTTTTTCACCCTTTTTATTCACTTCCCCACCCCCTGCCTGTGTATGCGTTTGAGGGTGTTTTTTTTTTTTAATTCCACATATAAGTGAAATCATACAGTATTTGTCTCTGTCTGACTTATTTCACTTAGCATAAAGCCCTCAAGGTCCATCCATGTTGTCACAAATGGCAGGATTTCCTCCTTTTGTATGGTTTTGTATGACTGAATAACATTCCCTTGTGTCTTGTATTACACTTTTTTTTTTTTAGCAGTATCTGAGAACTGTTTTTATTGAGTGTAATTTGGGGAAGAGGTACAGTAGACCGACCTTCATTTTTTTTCTCACACCTGGCTTTGATCCACTTGATGCACTTCTGGGCATTAGTGGTGTCAGCAGCCAACTGTGGGTCTTTTTGGAGCAGCTGGGAACTTAGATTCTTTTTGCTTGTTCCTTTCATCTTTGTGTAGAGCTTTGTTTTGAAGTCCCCATCATCTAGGGCCTGGGCAACATGGAGTCACCATCTGAATCCCAAAAGTCTTCCCAGTTTTGCTAAGTGGTGGTGCAGATCAGGGGTTCCACAGGAGAGACCTGACTGCAGGGGCCCCACTGGCTGGTGTCCATAGTGTAGTATGCCTCTTAGATGGAGAACCAGCCCACTTCCTGAGGTATTCAGTGCTACCCACTGTGCCTCCAGTCCCATAGGCTCCATCCACCTCTGACGGTCAGGATTAGCTGACCAATTTCACTCCTTGAATTAAAATATCAGCGCTACCTCGGCCATGCTCAGGAAGCATGCCTGGCTGGTGCCCTAGCCTCAACAGGGATTCTCTTCCTCATCCTTCAAGTTCATCTTTGGAACCCCACATTTTCTTTATGCATCTGTCTATAGACATTTAGTTGGGGTTGTAGGTATCTTTTCAAGATAGTGATTTCATTTCATTCAGATAAATGTAGTAGTTCTCCCCTCCCACCCCCAGTCCTCCCCTTATCCATAGGAAATAGATTCTAAGACCCCCAGTGGATGCCTAAAACTGCAGATGATACTGAACCCTACGTATGCTGTTTTTTTCCTATGTATACATAATACTTTACAGCTTCACTTAGCATATCCAAATTGCCAGCATCACTACTCTTGTACTGCGGCCATTATTAAGTAGAATAAAGGTGACTTGAACATAAGCACTGCCATACTTCAGACAGTCTGATAGCCAAGACGGCTACTAAGAGACTAACAGGCGGGTAACAAATACAGCATGGGTACACTGGACAAAGGGATGATTTGTAGAATGGAGTGAGATGCTGCAAGATTTCATCACGCTACTCAGAATGGTGTGCAATTTAAAACTTACTAATTCTTTATTTCTAGAATTTCCATTTAATATTTTCAAACTGATGTTGACCATGGGTAACTGAAACAACAGAAAATGAAAGGGTAAGGGGGACTACTTTACCTAGAAATGGAATTGCTGGGTCATTGGTAGTTCTAGTTTTAATCCTTTGAGGAACTTCCATATTGGTTTTCATAGTGGCTGCACTAATCTACTTTCCCATCGACAATGTATGAGGGTTCCCTTTTCTCCACATCCTCACCAACACTTGAAATGTCTTTTTGATGATTGCCAGTCTGACATTGTGGTTTTGATTTGCGTTTCCCTAGTGATTAGTGATGTTGAGCACCTTTGCATGTACCCATTGGTATTTGTATGTCTTTCGGAAGATGCCTATGCAGATTCTCTGCCCTTTTTTAAATCGAATGTTTTTTTCTTCTGAGTTGTAGGAGTTTTTTATGTTTTGAATTTTAATCCCTTGCCCAGATACATGATTTGCGAATATGTTTTTGTATTTTGTACTTACCTTCTCATTTTGTTGATGGTTTCCTTTGCTGTACAGAAACTTTTTAGTTTGGTGTAGTCCCACTTGTTTATTTTTGCTTTTGTTGGCTATCTTTTTTTTTTTTAATTAATTTGAGAGAGAGTGAAATATCGATTTGTTGTTCCACTTATTTATGCATTCATTGGTTGATTCTTTTCTTTCTTTTTAAATATGTTTTTATTGATTTTTTTAGAGAGAGAGAGAAACATTGATTTGAGAGAGAAGCACTGATCAGCGACCCGGGCATGTGCCCTGACTGGGAATAGAACTGGGACCTCTCAGTCCATGGGATGACACTCAATCCACTGAGCCACACCGGCCAGGCATCGTTGGTTAATTCTTGTATTGGCCCTAACGGGATCAAACCTGCAACCTTGGCATATTGGGACGACGTTCTAACCAACTGAGCTACCTGACCACGGCTGTTGCCTATCCTTTTTCATTTTTATACTTTACAATATGAAAGATTGCCTAGCTATTGTGGCTCGGTCGTTGAGCATCGACCCATACATCAAGAGGTCACTGGTTCGATTCCCAGTCAGGGCACATGCCCAGGTTGTGGGCCAAGTCTCCAGTGGGGGCATGCGGGAGGTAGCCAGTCAATGTTCTCTCTCATCGATGTTTCTATCTCTCTCCCTCCTCCCTTCCTTTCTCTCTAAAATCAGGAAAGAAAAAAAAATATTTTATTTATTTATTTATCCTCACCCGAGGACATTTTTGCATTTATCTTCAGATAGAGCAGGAGGGAGAGAGGGAGGAAGAGAGAGAGAGAAACATCGATGTCAGACAGACATGTCGAGTGGTTGCCACCCACACAACCCCAACTGGGGCCAGGGACAACCTGCAACCGAGGTACGTGCCCTTAGCGGGAATCAAGCCCGGGCCTCTCTGGTCCACAGGCTGACGCTCTAACCGCTGAGCCAAACCGGCCAGAGTGGGGAAAAAAATTTTTAGTATGAAAGATACAAGATATTTTTAGGGTTGGAATGGAGGATGACTTTTTTTTTTTTCTTTATTCATTTTAGAGAGAGAGAAACATTGATGAGAGAGAACATCGATTGGCCGCCTCCTGCATGCCCCCAACTGGGAATCAGGCCCACAACCTGGGCATGTGCCCTGACCAGGAATCAAACTGGTGACCTCTTGGTGCATGGGTCAACGTTCAACCATTGAGCCACACTGGCCGGGTGACTTTTTTTTTTGTAATATGTTTTTATTGCTCGGCCAGTGTGGCTCAGTGGTTGAGCGTCGACTCATGCACCAAGAGGTCATCAGTTCAATTCCTGGACAGGGCACATGCCTGGGTTGCAGGCTAGATCACCAGTAGGGGTCATGCAAGAGGCAGCCAATCAATGTTGATGTGATATTGTTTCTCTCTCATTGATGTTTCTATCTCTCCCTTCTCTCTCTAAAATCATTAAAAACATTTTAAAAATAAAATGTTTTTATTGAATTTTTTTTTTTTTTTTTTTTTTTTTAGAGAGGGGGAGAGAGAGAAACATTAATGTGAAAGAGGAACATCAATCAGTTGCTTCCCAAACACACCCTGACCAGGGACCGAACCCGAAACCTGAGCATGTGCCCTGACTGGGAATCTAATTGGTGACCTTTGTGTGCACCAGATGATGCTCAACCAACTGAGCCACACCAGCCAGCGCTAATTTTAAGTTTTAATGATGGTTTTTTATAAAACTATTTTGAAGGAGTACTCTAGAGATCATCTTTGTATATGTTTAAGTGCTTTATAAAATTCTTTAAAATTTCTGGAACAAAGGAATTTAATATATAAATATTCATAGGTATTACAGAAATGGCTTTCCAAGACACTTTATCAATCACCTCAAGCCATACAGTATATGAGCATGTTTTTTTACTTTCTCCTCAGCACATGTTGGTGGCAGTCATGTAAATTTCTGCTATAGAACACTATAAAATGAGTCCACATTGCATTGTGCATTTTTTGAATTGCTGATTGTATACTATTTCCCTAGGGAGCTCATGGTGACCCTTATCTGGCAATGAACCTGCGTTTGGAACTTGATATTTTGATTTAACTTTGGTATCTTGGTGACTTGATTCTACCCAGCCCTGTGTCTGTTAAGTGACACTCTGCTTTGCTGTTTAGTGTCCACTGTTTAGACTTCACAGAGCTAGTTGTTGAAGTCAGGATGCTGGTCTTGTCCTGTTGCCAACAGCAGCTAGGAGCGGGGCGTTGGGGGTGGGCCTGCCTCATTTTGTAAACCTTGACACTTGATACTGCAGGCCTGAGAATCAGTGAGTGGCTAGAAGATAACACAGGTTTCTGTGGGAAGCTGACCCTTGTTCACCTTGTGGACTTGAGTCACCTCTCCTTAGATGTGAAGAATGGGGCTGTTTTGGAGAAATTGTTTTGTTGTTTTTTTTTCTTCGTTTTAGGTCTGGATCAAGAACCAGAGATCTCAGGAGGTAGGTTTCCACATCTATTTAAGTGTTCTCAATCAAATGTTCTTTCCACATGCATTTTTCTTTAATTCTTTTTATTTTGTTTTTTTATTTTAGAGAGAGAGAAACATCAATTTGCTGTTCCACTTATTTATGTATTCATTGGTTGATTCTTGTATGTGCCCTGGCCGGGGATCAAACCCACAACCTTGGTGTATCAGGAGAACGCTCTAACCAACTGAGCTACCCGCCCAGGGAACACATGCATTTTTCTTAACACTTAATCTTTATAACTTCACAATTATTATCTGGTGGTCAGGGCTGACTTGTGAAGGGGCATGGACGCAGGTGAGACTCGAGTCTCATCTATTGTTGGGTTGGTTGGGGCTTAGTGCAGCAGAAAGATTCACTGTCAATGAGAGGAAAGAGTAGAGGGCACTGCTGAGGTCTTCAGGAGTTTCCCAGCAAGATGTTTTCAGCTAGCATTGGTGGGTAGGGTCTGGTCATAATTCTTTCTTTTCTTTTTAATAATTTTCTTTTTTTAAATTTTTTTTCTTTATTGATTTTTAGAGAGAGAGGAAGGGAGAGGGAGAGGGAGAGAGAGATAGAAACATCAATGAGAGTGAACGTCAATCAGCTGCCTCCTGTATGCCGCCGCCCCCCCCCCCCCCCCCCCCACCGGGGATCAGGCCCACAACCTGGGCATGTGCCCTGACCGGGAATCAAACCAGTGACCTCTTGGTGCATGGGTCGACGCTCAACCACTGAGCCACACCGGCAGGGCTGGTTATAATTCTTTCTGACCAGAGATTAACTGATGGAACTATTGTGAACCCAAGCTGTAAGTTTCTAGGAGGAAAGGGGAGATACCGGTAAAGCATCAAGCAGAGTATGCTGAGAGAAGAGGGTTGTTGGGGTGGGGCCACCACAACCTTTAGAGCCTCTGTTCATTCATTGCAGGTCACGTTCCCGGGACCGGCGACGGAGGCGGTCAAGATCTACCTCCAGAGAACGACGAAAGTCTTCCCGGTCCCGGTCCCGAGACAGACAGCGGCGCCACCGTAGTCGTTCCCGCAGCCACAGCCGGAGCCACAGCCGGGGCCACCGCCGGGCTTCCAGGGATCGGAGTGCGAAATACAAGTAACTACTCTGACTTCTTCAGTAGCTGCAACCAGGAGTGAGCCCTTTCTCTTTGTGTTCCCAGGGTCTGCTGGGGTCCGTCGGCCATACCTGTTGCTCAGGAGACTGGCTGGGCATCTGTGGGACTGAGAGTTGGGGCCTTGAGGATTGGTGAATGGGGGCCCAGAGCGCTGGGAGCCCTAAGCGAGAACAGCAGATGGATTCAGGGATGGGACAGCTGAGGCTGTGGAGGTGGTTACACATGGACATGGCACCTACCAGGTGGCCTTCCTCACTCAGCCTGCCCACTCATTGTCAGTTTATTACACAGAGCCTCTGAGACTTGTGTCCTGACCAAGCCCTGCTTAACCTCTGTTGTGGTTTTTCTAAGGGAAAGAAACACCACTCATAACCCCTGTTAGTACTTTGGTATGCTTGGATTTAGTCTTTTTCATTGTGTTTTTACCTAATGGATTATATTTCACTTGTGGACTTTTGTTATATTTTCTTTTGTTTGTTTATGTTATAGCTGTTATTAGAAATCTTTGCAAATGTCACTTTTTAGTGGCTGTGGGTTGGACACGAGATGGCAGGCCTAACTGCTCTCTGGCCTGCTAGGGAGCCTTACCAGGTATGGTGGGTCTTGGCCTTCCTTGACCTGGTGTTGAGGGTCCAAGTTGTTGGCACCTGAGGAGACAGTCAGAAGGGAGACAACAGCCTCTGCTGAGCCTCTGGTTCCCATTTCCCAGGTTCTCCAGAGAGCGGGCGTCGAGGGAGGAGTCCTGGGAGCGAGGGCGGAGTGAGCGCGGGGCCACCGACTGGAGGCTTGAAAGCTCCAACGGGAAGACATCGGAGGAGAAGGAGGCTGGCGAGATCTGAACCCAATCCTGGGTGCTGTAAATAGTCTGATAAATGTTCGACACAGCCTGAAGTTACCCTTTATATTTGCTGAATACAACTCATCTACCCTTTATATTTGCTGAATACAACTCATCTTTTGTAGTTTAAAATTTCTATTGTTTTGGAGCTAGCTGTGAGTTTCTAGAGGTGTACAGAATTGCTCCTGTGTTCTGGGGTTATGTTGAGTAGGAATAAATAAATCTGACTGCCTCCTGACTGCTGCAGTGGGTCTCTGCTGTCTGTCCCTGTATGTTCTAGACACTTCATCTCGGCCTTCCACAGGTGGTGGTGACAACAGGCGCCGTTTCAGTGAGCTTTGCTCACTTTCAGAAATTGTGACTTACTGTTGGACTCCCCTTTGACTATGATCATCTGACAACCCCTACCTCCCCTTTCCCTAATGACTGGATCCAGGTGAGCCGGGCTGTCTGCTGTTAGGCTGCGCCTGGCCTTTCTTGAGTGTCTGAGCTGCCTGGCTGCACCCCTCAGTGCAGACCACAGGTTCCACTAGGGAGGAGGGAGGTACCCCATTTGCACACATTTCTTTAGGAATTTAGACCTGTCTGGTCTGCATTACTATGGCCTCAGCCTGGCACCTTAGCTCAGGAGAGCTACACTGTAGTTTCTACACTATCCACATGATAGCCACAAGGCCCTCAGAGGAGGGTAATAAGGTTGTGATTTGACTCACGCTCAAGGAGGGCCAGTGGTGTTATCCACTGTCCCTCAACTCTACATATTGCGAGACCAGAATGAGCCCTTCTGGAAGGATAACTGGGAGCTCTTTTCCCTTTTTCACTTCAGGGAGGTTTTTGGTTTATTTTTGTAAGGAGCTTCTGGTGGTCTCATTGTGAAAACAGTCCTCCCCACCCCTTCTATGCAAAGGCTGGTTGGCTCAATGAGCATATGGGCATTGGGTCTGGATCTTGTGGCTACCAACACCATAATGTGGCTGAAGGTCCTGCTCTAGGCTCCCCTGCCGCAGTCTGTCCCCTTGTCGGAGGATATGCGGATAGGTGAACGTGCTCTGTTGGCTTGTGACGCAGGTTTTCCCTGCCTGGGAAAGGAGGGTATGTATCCCTCCACCCAAGCCTGCAGCTTAGGCTGAACCAGAACAAAAGCAGCATCACAGGAGGCTCTTTATTTGGTGTGTGCACCAAGCTAGCTGGGGAGAGGCATGTCCTCTTGGGTTTGGGAAGTGGACACAAGTTGGTGGAAAGCCTTGAGTGGGTTAAAGGTGGTCCTGGGGGAGGGGAGAGGCAAAGGGAATGAGCTGGGGTCATGGGTTCCTGACTCAGTTGTACAGCCTGGCCTGTGACGGGGGTGCTAGACTGAAGCTGGAAGAAGACACCCCAGCTCAGGGTCGGGAGTACACAGCCAGGAGACTGGGCTGTAGAAGTACCTCCTACGTCCTTCATCCCCTGGGGGTAGGGGTGGGGGTTCTTTTTATTATAGTAAAATAGGCATACAATATACCATTTTTAAGTACACTTGAATGGCATTAAGTGTATTTGTATGTTGTGCATGGAGGGGGTGTGGTTTTGAATAGGCAGATGTCCCTGGATTTAGGAGTAGGCCTGGGGTCCCAGCCATAAGGCAGGTGGGGCTGAAGTCAAGATAGCCCTAGAAGGGCCCGGAGGGCTGCGGCTTCTTCCTGCACACGCGGGCTCTCTCTAGTTGATCCATGACCCAGGTGGTCTGAGCCCTTGTGCTGGGAGGACAGGATCTTGACTTTGTTGCCCAGCTTTTCCAACCCTAGTGCTGAAGGTACCCACCCACCTGCCCCTGGTGCACCAAGCTTGGGTGCCAGGAGAGCAGCGAACAGTGGTCTTGCCCTCTGGGTGTGCACAGAGGAGGTGAGGCTGATTGGGGCAATGCACAACAGGGCATGAGCTACTCTAAGGATGCTACAATCCCTCATCCCCCCTTTGGATCCCAGCACAGAGGGGAGCTCCCAGATAAGAGCTTGGGGGGTTGGGGGGCATGGCACAGGGTGCCAAGAGGAGGTCACTCATAAACCATGAGGGAGCTTGGGCCCAGAGGAGCCCCACCCCATCTTGAGTCCTCTCACTCTGTAAAAATAAAAAATGTGGGAAACGGGTATTTGTTTACAGAGAACCAAGGATGCAGGTCAGGGCTGTTCCTGAGGAGAGTTGAGTAGGCAGAGCCAACAGATACATATCCTCCAAGGTTATGG
The DNA here is from genome assembly GCA_030848825.1 of Tadarida brasiliensis. Taxonomy (NCBI): domain Eukaryota; kingdom Metazoa; phylum Chordata; class Mammalia; order Chiroptera; family Molossidae; genus Tadarida; species Tadarida brasiliensis. The sequence continues at coordinate 118,542,616 of CM061258.1, forward strand.
TAGATTCCAGGCCCCTTAGGTTCACCCCAGTTACTGTGTTCTTGGGGACTTCCCTTAGGTTCACCCCAGTTACTGTGTTCTTGGGGACTTCCCCCACCCACACCTTGCATCTGGCCAGTGGAGGAGGACATGGTGGTAAGCACCTTGTGTGGGTTATGGGGTCTCCTAACCCTGCGTAGAGGCCCCAGGCTGTCCTGAGGTAGGCATGGCTTCTGGGGCTGCCCACCCTACTCACACTGGGGATCTCTGGCCAGGTCCAGGGCTACAGTCTGGGGAAGGGAGGGCTGTAGAAACTGCTGGCCGTGCAGCCTGCATGGGAGCTCACAGAATCCAGAGCAGAGCCTAGCCTTGGGGTGCACCCGCCCCGGGCTTCACCGGCAGGCCCTGGGCCCTCACTGCATCATGTGTGTGTGTTTGGGTACCCTCTCTAGGGTAGCAGGGCTGCTCAGTAGCTGGGTGCACTTGGCTAGTGAGAGCTGCGGGGGCTTCCAGGAGGCGTTGTTGCCCTGCCATGATTCAGGCAAGTCAGGGAAGGGATATGCACAGGAAATGCCTCACCTGGGAAGAGGATGGTGGCCACAGTGGGGTTTGGGATCTGTGGAGATTGGGTCAGTTGAATGGTTCTTGGACTTGATAGTGTCAGAATTACCAGAAGACTTGTTAAAACAGGTTGCTGCCTCCCTCTCCCAGATTTTCTGTTCATCTGGGAAGGGGCCTAAGAACATACACTCTTTATTTTGTAGGTTAGATTTTTTTTAAGATAAACTCAACATAAAATTCAGTATTTTGCCCTGGCCATTGTGGCTCAGTTGATTGGAACATCCTCCCATATACCAAAATGTGGTGGGTCTGATTCCCGGTCGGGGCACATACCCACATTGCAAGTTTGATCCCGTCGGGCGTGTTTCAGGAGGCAACTGATCGATGTTGCTCTCTCCCTCTCTCTCAAATTTTTAAAATTGTTTAAAATTCAACACTTTAATAACTTTATAAAGTGTACAATTTAGTGGTTTTTAGTATATTCATAATGCCATCTAATTTACCACTATGTAATTTTAGAATATTTTTGTTACCCCAGAAGGAAACCGTGTATCCATTGGCAGTCACTCTCCTTTTGCCCTGCCCCCAGCACTACACAACCATGTAATCTACACTCTGTCCGTGGATTTGCCTGTCCTGGACATTTCATGTAAGTGGAAGCGCACAATAAGTGCCCTGTGATAAGCTTCTTTTACTGAGCACAGGGTTTACAAGGTTCATCCTCGCTGTAGCCTGTATTAATGGGTCGCTGTTGCTGCTGGTCCAAAGGACACTAAGAGCTGCAGTGGGTCAGCAGGAGAGAGGGTCCTGGGAGCTGGGGCACCAGCTTCAAATCCGGAATGGCAGCTCTTATGGAATTGAGATGCTCTCTGACTCCCTAAAAGCAGGTCTCCCAACTTTAACCATCAAGGCACATGCTGAATATAAAATACTTGTTCTGTTTGGACCTTAAGAAAAGAGAGTTGAGTCATCACGTCCTCAGTTGCTGGCATAACGTGTTCCTTTTATGTCCACTGCACAGTCCCTATACCAGCTCAGACAACCCTTCCTCTACGTCACCCACATCCCCACAAATGCTTTAACCTGGGAGCAGGGTCAAAGGTAACAAAGCTGATGGCTGCTCATGGACCAGCACAAGGTCTGCCAGCAGGTGCCCCTGGTTCCTGGCCCAGCCCATGGAGAAGGACTGACCATCCTCTCAGGAGTACCAGTCAGAGGTGGCCCTCCCTCCCTGGGGGTATCTGGGAGCCTCTAGGGAAGGCCCAAGCACCCACAGTTCTTTAGTGCTTTCCCTTCCCTTCCTCCTGCTCTTCCCTCTTTTCCAGAGCTTCTGCATCTACTAGCTCCCCTCCTGCCTTTGTCCGTTTGCCCACATCACCCTGCCTGCCTGACTCCCCCACGGAGCAGCTGTGGGGCTGCCCTGCCAAGGCGGTTGTGCAAGGGGTACCTGTGCTACGTGATCCTCACAGTCCGGGAGAGGAGCAGTGGTAAAGGGATTTCCTCCACTAGGACCCGGGCCACCTTTTATTTTTGAGATATAATTGACAAATGACTGTATTAGTTTCAAGGTGTACAACATAATGACTCGACACTTGTAAGCTGCTAAATCAGTGGTTCTCAACCTTCCTAATGCCACGACCCTTTAATACAATTCATGTTGTGGTGACCCCCAACCATAAAATTATTTTCGTTGCTACTTCATAACTGCTACTGCTATGAATTGCCATTGGAAATATGTGTTTTCCGATGGTCTTAGGCGACCTGTGTGAAAGGGTTGTTCGACCCCCAAAGAGGTCGCGACCCACAGGTTGAAATCTGCTGTGCTAAATGATCACCACAATAAGCCTAGTTAACATCCATCACCACACATAGTCACATAATTATTTTCTTGTGATGAGAACTTTTAAGCTCTACTGTCAGCAACTTTAAAATGTAGACTACAGAATTGTACATATAATACTGTATACTACAACACAATATTATATTTTCCAGGGCTTTCTGAGGCCACAAGTCTCTCCTTTGGGACATCCTCCACCTCCCCACCCAAGGTCCAGCAAGCCTGGGACTTAAGGCCATTGACCCCCTCCCCCAGTCATGCCCAGCCTCTGCCTACAGAAGGGAGCACAAAACAGTTTAGGGAATAAAAAACAAACCCAGCATGTCCATGGGAGTCAGAAAATAGAACACTGTCAGCTCCTGGGAAGCCCCTGTCCTCCCTCATCACAGCCCCTCTGTCCCAGAGGTCATCGCTCTCCTGACATGAAAATCATTTACCACAAACTGAACTGCTTACAACAACACACATTTATTATCTCACAGTTCCTGAGGACCAGGAGTCAAGTGTCAGTGGGGTTCTCACAGGCTACAATCGGAGAAGGATCCTTCCAGGCTCACGCGGTCGGTCGTTGGCAGCATTCAGCCACCTTCCTGCTGTCAGCAAGAGGCCCCATAGGGCAGCCCACACCTGCAGCTTGCTGACAAAGCCAGCAAGGGAGAGGACTTTCTCTTTTTAACCCAACCCCGTAGACAATATTACTTTACACGCATTCAGTGTATTTACCACTTTCTTTTGTTACTCATTCCCTCTTACATCTCAGTCTTCTCCCTAGGATCTTTCTGCTTCAAGTACATTCTTTAGTAGAGTCAGGTGAGGCAAGTAAGGCATCAGGGACACAAAATCAGAAGATGTACAGGGGCTGCAGTCTGGATAATTTATTCTGAACTAATTTTAAGTTTGCTAATTCTATAACTTTTATCTCTCAAACTTCTCCATTGAATGATGACTGTATTCTTTATTAAAGTTCTTTTTCACATGCGTTATATCACTTTTTATATTTTTGGCTCCCTACGGGTATTTAAAATCTCATCTCGTAAGTTTGTAAACATAGTAAGCATATTTGTAATTGAATCTAACATCTTCAGTGCCTGACACTTTTTTTTTTAAATCCTCACCCGAGAATATTTTTCTATTTATCTTCAGATAGAGTGGGAGGGAGGGAGAGAGAGGGAGAGAGAAACATCAATAAGAGGGACACATCGACTGGTTGCTTCCCTCACAACCCTGACCAGGGCAGGGGACGAACCACAACCGAGGTACGTGCCCTTGACTGGAATCGAACCTATGACTCTGGTCTGCGGGCTGACGCTCTAACCACTGAGCAAAACTGGCCAGGACCAGTGCCTGACACATTTGTGAGTCTGTTCTGCTGACTTGTGCGTCTGCTGGCTTTCATACTTGGTGCCTTATTTCCATGTGCTCAGTGAGTTTGCTGCTTGTTGCCTTTTGTGGCCTATAATAAAGTGCCTTGCCCTACCTGATTTGGCTCAGCAGTTTGAGCATCGGCCTGAAGACCGAAGGGTCTCGGGTTCGATTCCTGGTCAAGGACACATACCTGGGTTGCAGGTTTGATCCCTGACCCATTTGGGGTCCAGTGGGAGGCAAGCAATCAATGTGTCTCACCTCGATGTTTCTCTCTCTCCCCCTCTCCTTCCCTCCCTTCCACTCTGTCTAAAAATTAATGGAAAAATAGCCTCGGGTGAGGATTAACAACAACAAAAATAAATAAAATAAAGTGCCTTTATCAATGGAGGATTTATTTGCCTTGGCCAGGTACCTGGGATCTATGAGGGAAGTCCAGGATCATTTTAAATGAAATCGATAGAAATGGAGGTGAAAGGGGGGGGGTCACTCAGGTGATAGGAACTTGAGCTGCCAAAGCCATATAGTGTCAGCATGTGATTTCAATCTATCTGAGTTACTTTCTCTTTTCTGCTGAACACCAAGGTGGGTTTTTCGGGGGTGGGGGGGTTCCATCCCCCAAGCTTGGGGAAAATAGGAAATTGTCCAGTGGATATAGTCCACTGCTTTTTAGGTCCCCAGCTTTATGGGCAAGAGTTGTATCACTTAATTTTTTATTTTTTTATTTTTTATTTTTTTATCCTCACCCGAGGACATTTTTGCATTTATCTTCAGATAGAGAGGGAGGAAGAGAGAGAGAGAGAGAGACATCAATGTGAGAGAGACACATTGACTGGCTGCCACCCACACAACCCCAACCGGGGCCGGGGACAAACTGCAACCCAGGTATGTGCCCCTAGCGGGAACCGAACCCAGGACTCTCTGGTCCACGGGCCGATGCTCTAATTGCTGAGCCAAACTGGCTAGGGCAAGAGTTGCATCACCTTATATTGGCCCTTTTTTTTTTTTTTTTGCATTTATCTTCAGATAGAGCAGGAGGGAGAGAGGGAGGAAGAGAGAGAAACATCGATGCGAGAGAGACACATCGAGTGGTTGCCACCTACATGACCCCGACCGGGGCCGGGGACAAACTGCAACCAAGGTACGTGCCCTTAGTGGGAACCGAACCCGGGACTCCCTGGTCCGCAGGCCGACGCTCTAACCGCTGAGCCAAACCGGCCAGGGCTATATTGGCCCTTTTAACCCATGAGCCCACAAAGAAAAAAAAACCAGCTCAAGTTTGCTAGTTTGGCAAAAACATCAGAACTCAAGTAGTTTCAGTGCTGTGATCACCTCTCTGGGTTCTCATCTTTACTTGGTTTTTGGCCTGAAAATTCCTTATATCTTATTTGCTTTTTGATGCTTTTAATAAGATTTAAACCATTTTATCCAGCATTTTCAGTTATCCATAAATGAAACTGTAGCCTCTTTTCCCAGGTTGGAAATGGCAGCTCAGATCTGGCAAAGCCATGGAGCAGTGACAGGTCCCAGAGGCCTAAAGGAAGAGCTGCATATATCTGGAGGAAGGGTCCCCCCACCAAAAAAACAAAGAAAAAGCCCGACTGGCATGGCTCAGTGGTTAAGCATTGACCCATGCACCAAGAGGGGCCACCAGCTCGATTCCCAGGCAGGATACATGTCCAGGTTGTGGGCTCAATCCCCAGTAGAGGGCGTGCAGGAAGGGGCCAATTGATGTTCTCTCTCATCCACGTTTCTCTCTCTCTGTAAAAATCAATTAAAAATATTTTTAAAAAAAGACAAAATTTGGGCAAGTAATCTCAGTGTATAAGATGGACTGACAGTCTTCTACGGGTTATAGAAGAGCTTCATGGGTTAATCTGACAATGCCACAGTAGGAAATGAGCAAAAGACACAAATGGGCCCTGGCCGGTTTGGCTCAGCGGTTAGAGCGTTGGCCTGCGGTCCAGAGAGACCCGGGTTCGGTTCCCGCTAAGGGCATGTACTTCGGTTGCAGTTTGTCCCCGGCCCTGGTTGGTTGTGCAGGTGGCAGCCACTCGATGTGTCACTCTCACATCGATGTTTCTCTCTCTCTCTCTTCCTCTCTCTCCCTCCCACTTTATCTGAACAAAAAATGAAAAAAATGTCCTCGGGTGAGGATAAAAAAAAAAAGACACAAATGGGTGATTAACGAAGGCGAGTAGAGATGGAGCCAATAATATTTACCTTTGCAACTAATCAAATAAATAGAAGCTACCAACCATGGAGGACAGTAGAGGGGATGTAGGCACTCGCCTCTTGCTGATGAAACTAAAGAGGCAATTTTGGTAATATTATCAAAATTCATAGCAATGCCATACCATTACCCCAGAAATTCCACTTCTATAAAAATCCCCCAAGGAAATAATTATGTTTGTGTGTAGTATTTTAGCTACAAATATTCAGGGCAAGGTTTTCTGCAAATTTTTTTGTAAAAATGAGAAACATACATACGAATGAAAAACCACACTCCATTTACCTTTTCTGAGATTATATAAAGTATTGACAATTACCTTCTCTGTCTCTTTAGTGTCCCATACCTGTGGAAAACTGTTGCCAACATTTAGTGTGTATTGTTTTCTAGTTTTCTTGTGATTATATCAATATGAAAATTGATTTCTGCTCTACACATTGACCTGCAGCATGCGTTCTAGAATGGCTTGGCATTGTTCATGCCTGTGCCCAAAGGCTGACCTTATTCCGTGACAGGACATACAAAGGTGTCTTATGTGACTCTGCCATATTTTATTTCACTTCTCTCCTATTATTTCTGTGCTCAAATAAACAGTTCTGCAAAGAACATCACTGCATATATAACGTCTTCATATACATGTGCCACTATTTCTGCAGGATAAATTCCCAGAAGCAGGATTGCAGGCTTAAGAGAGTTTGCACTTTTTGGATTTAAAGGATACGACGAGTGGTGTGCTTAGATTTTCTCATGTTAAATTTTCAGGAATTCTGAGAGCTGATTGTTAAACACAACCTCTATTAAAAATTAAACTGTTAATTTAAAAATAAATAGGTCATGTTAAAAACAAAGCTAATAACATCACAATTACAACTAAACTACAGAACAATCATCATTCAGAACCACCTGAAATCTGGCTGAATGGAAGTCATACAACTAAGCAATTAAAGAAGAAGCCACATCCAGACTGGTAGGAGGGATGGAGGCGCAGAACAGGCTGGTCCCACATCGTAAGTGATATCTTGGCTGTGGAGATACCCCTTGAAGAGTGAGGAGTCCCAGCCCCACGCCAGACCCTTCAACCCAGGGTTCCAGTGCTGGGAAGAAAAATCTTGGTATGTTTGGGCAGTAAAAACCAGCAGGGATTGTGGCTGAGTGACAAGGAGGCTTCCGGAGTCCCAGGCAGTTCCTCTTAAAGGGTGTGCACACGGATTTACTCAGACTCACTCCCTCTGAGCTCCAGCATTGGGACAGCAGCTTGAAATGAACCAGGGACATACGGGAAGGAACTAACTTCTCTGACATAGGGTAAGAGCTGGGTGGGGGGTGGGGGACATATTTCTCCCAGAAAATACTGCTGGCAGAAGCCATTGTTTCTTTGCTGAGCCCTCCCCACCAGGTACTATATCTGAGTCTCCATGGACTTGGCTTACACTCTTTGCCTCACCCAAATTGCAGGCTTATCCAAGCTGTTTCCAGTGGCTTTTCCATATGAATGGCCTGTCCTGGCTCATGCTTCAGACTCCCCTAAAATCTCTCAAATAGCAGCTGGCCTCAGCATGCCCCATACCTCTTGATAAGTGGCCCCAGGCCTGGCACTAGCAGCTGCCTGCCTTGGTTCACAGCTTGGTCTCTCCTGGGCACCTCAAAACCCAACACAAGTAGTAGCCATCTGCAGATTGCTCTGTAGCTAGTGCTGGGTGGCCTCAGGCAGGACACAGGCAGTGGCTGACTTTGCACCTCCCAGGAGGCCCAGAACCAGTGCACCCTGTGGTCAGCTTCAGACCACACAAAATTATAACCCTACCACTTCCATGAGCAACACACTCAAGGGGTGGACTCGGTGAGGACCAAAACCCCACCAAAGCAAGTCCTGCTCCACAAGGTTGGCTCCTACACAGTAGCTCTTTGGCTGTAGTCTCAGCTGGTCTTCACAGCCTGTTGGCCTGGAGGTCAGTCTCTCCCAGTGACATCAACAACAATCAAAGCACAACTACAACAGGACAGTGCACACAGTCCACACAAGGGTGCACCTGAAGCGCCCAACTCAGGTGACTAGGGAGGCTGAGCCACTAGGCCCTACAGAAAACCTACTACACAAGGCCATTCTATCAAGTCTGGGAGCCATAGCAACTCTACCCTAGAAAGCCTAGGAGACATAGCAACTCTACCTAATATATAGAAACAGGGAGGCAGCCAAAATGACGAGACAAAGAAACATGTCCCAAATGAAAGAACAGAACAAAACTCCAGGAAAAGAACTAAATGAAATGGAGATAAGCAATTTAACAGATGCAGAGTTCAAAACACTGCTTATAAGGATGCTCAGTGAACTTAGTGAGAATATCAAGGAACTTCGTGAGGACCTCAAGAGCATAATAAAGGAACAGTCAGAAATGAAGGAGGCACTAACTGAAATAAAGAATAATTTACAGGGAATCAGCAGTAGAGTAGGTGAAGCCAAGAAGCAAACCATCGATTTGGAATATAAAGAAGCAAAAAACAATCAGAACAGCAAAAAGAAAAAAGAATTTTAAAAAATGAGGATAGTATAAGGAGCCTGTGGGACAACTTCAAGCATACCAACATTCGCATCATGGGAGTGCCAGAAGGAGAAGAGAAGAGCAAGAAATTGAAAACCTATTTGAAAAAACAATGACAGAAAACTTCCCTTACCTGGTGAAAGAAATAGATATATAAGTCCAGGAAGTCCGGAGAGTTTCAAACAAGATGAATCCAAAGAGGCTCACACCAAGACATCATAATTAAAATGCCAAAGGTTGCCCTGGCCGGTTTGGCTCAGCGGTTAGAGCGTCGGCCTGTGGTACAGAGAGACCCGGGTTCGGTTCCCGCTAAGGGCAAGTACCTTGGTTGCAGTTTGTCCCCGGCCCTGGTTGGTCGTGCGGGTGGCAGCCACTCAATGTGTCCCTTTCACGTCGATGTTTCTCTCTCTCTTTCTCTTCCTCTCTCTCCCTCCCACTCTATCTGAACAAAAAATGAAAATAAAATAAAATAAAATGCCAAAGGTTAAAGACCAAGAGTGAATCTTAAAAGCACAAGAGAAAAGCAGTTATTTACCTACAAGGGAGCACCCATTAGACTGTCAGCTGATTTCTCAGCAGAAACTTTGCAGGCCTGAAGGGAGTGGCAAGAAATATTCAGAGTGATGAAAAGCAAAGACCTACAATCAAGATTACTCTACCCAGCAAAGCTATCGTTTAGAATTGAAGGTCAGATAAAGAGCTTCCCAGACAAGAAAAAACTAAAAGAGTTCATCACCACCAAACCAGTATTACATGAAATGTTAAAGGGTCTTCTTTAAGAAGAAGGAAAAAAAAAGATAAAAAATATGAACAATGAAATGGCAATTAATACATATCTATCTATTTGAATCTAAAAATCAAAATAAGCAGAACAGAAACAGACTCATAGATACAGAGAACATTTTGACGGTAGCCAGATGGGAGGGGGGTTAAGGGAATGGATGAAAAAGGTAAGGGATTTCAAAGTACAAATTAGTAGTTACAGTGTAGTCATGGGGGTGTAAAGCACAGCATAGGGAATATAGTCAATAATATTCTAATAACTATGGGTATGAGACTTTGGGATGATCACTTAATAAGTTTTATAATCTCTAATCACTGGGGTGTACACCTGAAACTGATATAATATTGAATGTCAACTATAATTGAAAAATAATGATTTTTTAAAACAAAACAAAAAACAAAGCTAATAAATACTGAAAACTCATAACTTTCTTTTTTTTTTTTTTTTTTTTTTATCCTCACCTGAGGACATTTTTTGTTCAGATAGAGTGGGAGAGAGAAGAAGAGAGAGAGAGAAACAGCGACGTGAAAGGGACACATCGAGTGGCTGCCACCCGCACGACCAACCAGGGCCGGGGACAAACTAACTGCAACCGAGGTACATGCCCTTAGCGGGAACCGAACCCGGGTCTCTCTGGACCCCAGGCCGACGCTCTAACCGCTGAGCCAAACCAGCCAGGGCGAAAACTCATAACTTTCTAATTAGGTTACTACATTTTACTGTTATCTGTGTTCACATCTCTTGTATCTGGACAACAGAAATACAACACAATAGCAGCTACTATGCATTTCTTTCTAATTTCCCATTCAGTGATAGCATATTGATAGCTTGAAATCAACCACGATGGCAATGTTTACACCCTGGAAACTGGTAAATGCTACAAATCAGCCCTCTTCCTCTTTTCCCAGACTGCCAGTTACTAAACATTTGCTGGCCCACAACTGTATACAATTGAATTAAAGTTATCTATTATTTAAAAGTTATATATTAAGTTACACTTCCACCAAAAGTATATTAGATCTTGCTTTTAAAATGTTTTTTCAGCCCTGGCCAGTTTGGTTCAGCGTTTAGAGCGTCAGCCCGCAGACCAGAGAGTCCTGGGTTCAGTTCCCGCTAAGGGCACATACCTTGGTTGCAGTTTGTCACTGGCCCAGTTGGGGCCCTGTGGGTGGCAACCAGTTGATGTGTCTCTCTCACATCGATGTTTCTCTCCCCCCCCCCCCCACCCTCCTGCTCTATCTGAAGATAAATGCAAAAATGTCCTCGGGTGAGGATAAAAGAAAAGTTTTTCCATAACATAACTTGTTGTTAATGAATGTTTTAATTTGCATGGCTTTGTGTATCATTGCAAATGTCTTGGCCATTGGTACACTGTGAGTTGTCTGTTATTCATTGGCTTATTTATCTATTAGGTTAGCTGACTTTATTTATTTATTTATTTTTTATCCTCACCCGAGGACATTTTTTCATTTTTTGTTCAGATAGAGTGGGAGGGAGAGAGAGGAAGAGAGAGAGAGAGAAACATCGACATGAAAGGGACACATCGAGTGGCCGCCACCCGCACGACCAACCAGGGCCCGGGACAAACCGCAACCAAAGTACATGCCCTTATCGGGAACCGAACCCCGGTCTCTCTGGACCGCAGGCCGAAGCTCTAACCGCTGAGCCAAACCGGCCAGGGCAGGTTAGCTGACTTTAAAAAGAAAAAGGAGGAAGGTGAGAAAAAGAATTTGGTGGTTTAGTGATAAATAACCTTTTGTCTGCTGTTTGTGGCAAATATTTTTCTCCCAGTTTTTCTTTTAACTTTTCTTATGTTTTTTTCTTTCCATACTGAGTATTTTTCTCTTTAGTCCAGTGTGACCACTTTTCCTAATGTCACTTTGAGGATATTATTTCTTAAGAAAAATATCTCTAAATGTCCCTGGAACTACCTGAAAGGCTGTACATTAAATGTTACCTTGTTACATTTCTGGCTGGGGCTGTTTCTGCCAGTCTGTGTGCTTGTATCTGTTTGTGTGTGGTTTGTCTGTGTGTGTGTGTGTCACACGTTCTTGTATCTGACTCCCATGTCCTCCATTTGTTCACACATAGTTTCCCCATGTGTCAAGTGCGAACTGAAGGACTAATGGGTGTGCTGGACCCACTGGGATACATACACATACACAGTAAGTAGAGTAGTTACTGCATTTTCTGAACTTTCTACAACGACCATAATTGATTTAATGAGGAAAAAATTTACAAAGAAAGCAGTTTTGACGTCTGTTTTCTTAGAAGTGTGGATGTAGGCACACTGGGCTGACTCTGGGCGGGCTCCCTGGTTCACTTTGCTACTGACTTCGTGCTAGGGTAGGACGCACCTCCTTCCACAAGGTCCAGAGTCTGGCAAATGGAGCCTTCACCCCAAGCCTCCTGGATTCCCAAAGTCCCCAATACCCTCTAGAGCTGCTCTGCACTGTTGTGCAGGTTGGGCTCTGAGTAAATCCTGTCTTCACCGGCAGGGGGCGCCATTCCCTAATTTTCTCAGGGGCTGTGTCCTGCTGCCCAGTTCCCTGCCCTCAGTTCTAGGTGGGTGAAGGACCAGGTCCTTCTACCTTGATTTCTGTGGAGTCCCCCAAAGCGAGCATCTCTGGGGAGGGGCCAGGCCTCGTCAGCTAGGGCAAGCCCATGTCCCCCGACATGCCACTCCACTCCCGAGGGGATGAAGCCTTGGAACTGCGGTCTCGCAGTGGCTGCACCAAAGGCATAGTGGGTTGAGGTTTACCATATGGCATTTGGGCTTCAGGCCGCCGAGGGTGGGGCGACCTGAATCTCCCCTCCGCCACCCAGGGCATCCAGGGAATGCAGGCTAGGGGGCGCTGGATCTGACCTTGGCGGGATGTGAAGCTCAGGCCTTTCCAGACACCCACCCTTTGTTTGGTAGGAGAGGGGCACCTCTCCCCGAATTCCATCAGGCCCCTGGCACTCACCCCCCCAGGGAACACATGCACACATGCAGGCTGAGGCTTTCTTTTGGGGACTTTACTCAAACACTGGAACGTAGCAGGAAGGGAAGGCTGGGGGTTCCCGCGATCACCCACCCCTAGTTTAGTGATAGTTGGGGGCCAGCGCCAAAATCACGTGGCTCAGAAACTTGTCCAGCGAGGCCTGCAAGGCGGGGCTGAAGTCTCCGGGATAGTGCCGAGCGAGGGTCACCAGCAGACAGTGGCCCAGGAACTGCGGAGAGATGGAGTCGACCTCACCGAGATCCAGCTGTCCCCTACACCCTTCCCTGGTAGGAACTGCCTCACCCCTGGTGAGACAGTCTAGCCCCCACCCGCATGCTCACCTTGAAGTTGATGGGGTTCACTTTCAGCTTGTGTATGTGCAGGTCGCTCAGAGCCTCCAGGGTGCCAGGCAGGTCGTCCAGGTTGTTCACGGCCAGGGTCAGCGCGTCGGCCACCTTCTGGCCGTGGGCTTTGACCTGGGCAGAGCCGGGGCTCAGGTCCAGGTGTAGGAAATAGGTCTTGGTGGAAGGGAAGGCCAGGAAAGTCCTGTGGGGGCAACGGTGAGTGAGGTGCGCCCCTGGGGTGGGGGCTAGAGGAGGGAAGCATCGGGAGGGGCAGGAACCCCTTCCCTGCTGTGGGCAGGAAGGCAGGTGAGCCCCGAGGGCGCTAGGGCCTGTCTGCACCTCTCTAGGGCCTCCGTGGTGTAGACTCCGACGTTATTACTCAGCTTTCTCCACAGAGCGCGCACTGCTGCCTTGTCTGCTGCGGACAGCACCATCCTGGAGCCCTGGGCCGCCAAGCAAGCTTAGCGCCCGAGGCTGCGCCTGCGCCAATCCGGGCCTGCAGGTCCCCCACCGCATCCAGGGGGCGCCACGCTGCAGTCTCCATCTGCTCTGACCTGGAAACTTCCCAATTGCCCTGAACCTGGAGGTCCTCATTTTTGTAGTGTTTGATATATGGAAATATTTTGATATATCAAAATATTTAATACATATTATTATTAGATAACACAAAATTTTAGCATGGATTTTGACATTGCATGTCAGATTATTCTACCTCCCTCCCTATTATGACACCTCCCTGAGTCTATTTTCTCATTTATTGTATAAAATGAATATAATTTCTTCTTCCCAAGGTTGTTGTGAGAATTAAATGGATAAGAAATGTTAAGTGCTTCACTTATAGCAGATGTTTTTTCTAGGACAGTGAACATTTATTGAGTGCCTAGGATGTATCATAATAATAATAGCTAGTACCTATGGGGCACTCATTCTGTACCAAGAACCACTCTTTTTGTTGTTGGGGGTGGTGGTAATGGTGGTAAAATTCATATAACATAAAATTTGCCATCTTAGTCATTTTAAAGTGTACAATTTGGTGTCCTTAATTACATTTACTCTACCACGATCCAGTTCCAGAACTTTTTCATCATCGCAACTAGAAACTCTGTATCCACTAGCAGTATCCATAACCCTTCTCCAGCCCCTGCCAACTACCAGTCTCTACTCTGTCTCTGTGGATTTGCCTATTCTGGACATTTCATAGGAATAGAATTATGCAGTATATGGTCTTTTGTACTTAGCTAATTTTCAAGATTGATCCACCTTGTATTATGTATCAATACTCCATTGCTTTTTATGGCTGAACAACATTCCATTGTATGATGGACCTTATTTTGTTGGTTTATTTGTCAATCGATGGACATTTGTGTTGTTCCCTCATTTTTCTTTCTTATTTCTTTTTCTTTTTCTTATTTTGTTGTTGTTGTTGTTGTTACAGATGTTTCTCCTTTTCCCCCCATTGACATCCTCCTCCTGATCACCATCTCATTTTTCTTAATAATAAAATAAGGAAGACTGCCTCTTACTGAGAACTCAGACTGTGCCACCAGCTGTGCTAAAAGCATCACAAACTGAGGCAGGGGACCTGCTGTCTCATTTTCTAAAGACTACTCTTGAACTCAGGGAAGAAAGGACACCACTCTCAGGTGGAAGCTTGAGGCTGGACAGCGGCCCTCACTCTGAAGCTGCAGCACTAGGGGTCTGCTCTGTGGGGCGTAAGCACATCAGAGTGCAGGCTCCTTGGCCCTAGCTCTCCTCTCCCCTGCAGCACTGTGGGGAATCGAGGTGCCAGCCTGCAGTGGATGCCCAGCTGGGACCCAAAACTGGGCCTCCAGACTTGTGATGGCTCCAGGATGTCAGTGTCCAGAGTAAGCATCCTAGAGGTGGATCCAGGAGAAAAGGGTACCTCCAGGAAATTGCCTGGCATCTGCAACTGCAATGCTCAAATCCAATTTCATCTAGACTGTGTGTGTGTTTGGGAGGCACTTGGTGGAGAGGCGAGCATTCAGTTAGACTGAGAGAGTGTGACCCGCATGCTTCCCCACTGTCCAACTCTGGAAGGAGCCATGGAAGAGCTCAGAGGTCCTAGGCTGGAGGCCGTGAACTCTGACTGTAAATGCCATAGAATGTAAAGATGGAAAACAAATGGAGCAAATTCATACTGAATAGCAAAGGCTGGAGAATGAAATGTAGGAAGGGGAAAGTATGCAGCAAAGGGTGAGAGTGGAGGGTTGCCTAGTGAATCACTGGCAGTGACAGCAGGACTGGTTCCACTCCCTCCTTTGCCGTTTTATACCCTTCTTTCTCTTTATCTGCTGCAAAGAGGCCCTTGGTCCAAAGCAAGGAGAACCACCCACACCCGTGGCACGTTCGAGGACACAGAGAACCAAGGCCACACAAGTTGCAGCCCACTCAGACTTTATTCAAATATCAGGAAGTGCGGGTACACGGGCAAAGGGGCCCCGACCCGGGGTAGGGATAGCCGCGGCTCCAGCTTAACGGTATTTGGAGGTCAGCACGGTGCTCACGGAGGCCAAGAACTTGTCCAGGGAGGCATGGACGGGAGGGGTGAATTCACCGGGGTTGTGGCAGGCCAGAGTCACCAGCAGGCAGTGGCTCAGGAGCTGTGAAGAGAGGCGGTATCAGGGGCCGCCCGCGCTCCCCGGTCTGGAACCCACGGGAGCCCTCCGCCCAGACCTCTGCCGGCCCGGCCTGCCCCCTTGCTCACCTTGAAGTTGACAGGGTCCACACGCAGCTTGTAGGCGTGCAGGTCGCTCAGGGTCGACAGGGCACCAGGCAGGTCGTCCATGTGGTTCACAGCGGTGGTCAGAGCCTCACCCACCTTCTTGCCGTGACCCTTGACCTGGGCGGAGCCGTGGGACAGGTCGAAGTGGGGGAAGTAGGTCTTGGTGGTGGGGAAGCTCAGGAACATCCTGCGAGGAGAAGAGGGTGAGCGGCGGGCTTGGAGGTGGGGGTGGGGGTGTCCAGAACAGGGTCATGAGCCTTGGATTCGGATGAAGGCACGGGCTGGCCTCTTTGGGCAGGTCCGCAGTCTGGACCCTGAGATCTTAGGGATGTGGGCGCCAGCCAGGTCGGAGCAAACCCAGGCGTTGCTGGCAGGCCCGTGGGCGGTGTTGCGACCCCGGGTCGAAGCAGGGAAAAGAAAGTCCTCACCTCTCCAGGGCCTCTGCGCCATAGTCGCCAGCTTGGCCGCCAACCTTACTCCAGGCGGCCTTGACGTTGTTTTTGTCTTCGGGGGACAGCACCATGGTTGCTTCTTTCTGAGTCTGTGTATGGACCAGAAGAGTGGCAGGCGGGGAGCGTGTGGAGCTTTTATGCCTGGGGCCCAAGGGGCACGCCCGCCCGGGCCGCGCTCATTGGTTGCCTCAGAGCTGGGGATACACCGCTTAGCCAGCACGGCAGGGGGCGCCCCGCGCTGAAATCAGCGTCTGGCTGGAGCGTTTTTGGGCTTGCTTCTAGTTTGCGGAGGCGCCCAGCGTTCCTGGGCCAGGATATTTCTCCCTCCCTGGATGCGGCTGCTTCTAGACCGCTGCGTCCAGCTCTCCCGGAAGTGGTATCCTTGACCCCAGCTGGTCAGGGCCGGTTGTAGACGTGGGTCGATGCTGGCTCTTTCACTACGTGAGCTCATGGAACCCTTTAGGGTCCCTGAGCTTCCCCAGCCCCAGGTTGCTTTCACCTGAGGACCAGCCCTGGACCTAGGCTTGATACACGCTGTACATGTTTTACTTGGGCAGAATCAGTGAATGAATGAATGGGCTACTGAGTGCGGGAAGGAACAAAGGCCTGCCTAGTCCAGGACAGAGAGAGAGAAAGAATCGTGCACAAAGACGCCTTTGCTCACATGTAAAAAATTCCTGCCTGGAATCCCTCCTGCTTCCCTTCAGTCTTAATTCTTCCAGTGCTCCCCCCCCCCCCCCCCCAATAATCATTGAGTGTCATTGATCATCAGTTGTGGAAAAACAAATATTGAGGAACTTGATTCACATGGCTGGGGTGGTACTTCAGCTTCTTCTCCCAGTGTGGTGGTCCTGCAGCCCCATCTTGGGAACTCAGAGGTGGCCTCTCTTATTCAGGATCCCTGTGTGATTGTGTGAATGACTGTCTCTCTCCCTGACTGACCAAATGGTCCTGGTTCACAATGACATCACCATCCCCCATCCCCCAAATTGTGCCTGACACAAGACTCACTAGATAAATAGTGGCTGAATTGATAAATAAAGGAACTACTTAACAAGAGCTGAACTTTCAGCCTAGTTAGGGACATAGATGTCATCAAATCATCACACAAGTATGTACAGTCTCAAACCTCATTAAAGGTCCTAAGGAAGCATGAAGGGAGTGGATGAGGCATTCAAGGACATTAGGGTTAGTCTGAGGATCATGGTGGGTTTCCCTGAGGAGGTGACTGGAGGATGAATAAGTATTAGGTGGAATAGGGTGGAGGGGGAGCCCCCCACTTGGCTTGTAAGGGGTCAGGGAGAGAGAGGGCCTCTGTGGCTGCAGAATGGATGTAGGGAGATATGGGTGGTAAGAAGCTGCCCAGACTCTGCAGGATGGGGGAAGGAGGGACTTCTGGAGAAGCAATGAGAAGGGACAGGAATTCTAGCTGATGCAGTCCCCTTACTGGTGACAAGTGATGGTCCCTTGGTCTAGTTGGCAGGAGGGAATTACTAAAGGCTAAATATCAGAACTGGGTGAAGAGAAAAGGGAGTGAGAAGTCATTGATATGCCCTTTCCTGGGAGGCTGGAGGAAGACTTAGCTTTGGGGAGTGAGTTGGATGGGCTTCATTCAGCCCACCCCTCTGCCCCCATCCCTCCCCTAGGACTTTCACGCAAGACTTGCCTTGTGTGTCCAGGAGAAATTGATGGTTAAACTGACTTAGACAGAGAAGAAAGCAGCTCAGACAAGCCTCAGCAGTGGTCCCTTGGGCTCTGTCCTCTGTGTCTGCTCTTCTCATTTGGTTCCTCCTGGACCCTTTTCCCACTTCATTCCATTTCCCCTTCCTACTACTCTTCACTCTTTTCCTGATTCTGTCAACAGCCTCAGGCCCATCCTGACCTCTGAAGAACAAAAAGGTGCTTCTAACCCCTGGGGGCTTAGAAGCACCAAATTCCACTCCCCAGGCCTGGGACCGAACCCCTGCTTCTGCATTTTGCTTCAATCCTCCTGCCCCTTCAACTCTTTTTTTTTTTTTTAAATATTTTTTCTTTATTGAATTTAGAGAGAGAGGAAGGGAGAGGGAGAGAGACAGAAACATCCCATTGGGGATCTAGCCCACAACCTGGGCATGTGCTCTGACTGGGAATCGAACCGGCGACCCCTTGGTGCATGGGTCAACGCTCAACCACTGAGCCACACGGGCTGGGCCCTTTGAACTCTTTTAAGGCAAGACTTAGAGAACATATTTCAGTCAATGGCTTACACTTTTCATATGGGAAAAGACAAATAAATGGTTTAATAGAAAAATTGACAAAGGAAATTAACAAAAATTTAGAAATAACCAATACATTGCTGAAAATGAGACAGTTGAATAAACTGGCCAGAAGAGATGTAGAGAAGACAAGGTTGAGAGAGAAGAGCAGGTTGCAGACAAATATCTATGTTATGATATTTTTTACAAAAAAAAAAAAAGTGTAGTTGTAAATGTAGCTGTGTCCCCTCAGCACAGGATAGGAAACAGTAGGCTTAGTCCCAAACTCTTGACTTGACTTTTTCTGTAGAAGGGGGGTGGGAGGGGCAGGGCAGAGGAACATTCTCTCCCTCCTTTGAATAACATAAAAAGGGTGTGTGTGTGTGTGTGTGTGTGTGTATGAAAGCATAACTGGATTTTATACTTACTACGTTGTTTTTCTCCTTTTTTAAAAAACATGTTTTTATTGACTTTTTAGAGAGAGAGGAAGGGAAAGAGAGATAGCAACATCCATGTGAGAAACATCTGTTGGCTGCCTCCTACACGCCCCCTACTGGGGATCAAGCCTGCAACCCAGGCAAATGCCCCAACTGGAATCGAACAGGAACCTCTCAGCTCAATCCACTGAGCCACACCAGCAGGGCTGTTTTTTCCTTTTAAATAAAAATAATTTGGACTGTGAGGCTGAGAGAAAATGCATGGTGGAGAGTGTGAAGCAACTCCCCAGCTGTTCAGAGTCCCATGTTCCCCCAAAAAGTGGTGAGCAAGGGGTTTGGCCTCCCCAACTTTCATCAAGCATTGTATGTTGCCCTGGAGATCAGGGCTGGGCTGGGGCACTGATGGTGTGCTTCAGGTGGCTACAAGCCAGGTGACGTGTGCAAGATTCCAGTGTGGAGTCCAGGGCTTCAGCACCTGGGACAGGGGCCCATCTAATTACAGTATTGCTCACTGCACCATAGATTTGTTGGGAGACCTCAGAAGCCTCTGGCTACAGAATGGGGGGGGGGGCGTTGGCGATGAGCTGGGGGAAACAGGTCTGGGAACACAATGAGCTATCAATGTGCCTCCTGAAGTGCAGAACAAGGGAGCAAGGTACTCTGCTAAAGTGCTCCACCCAGTGCACACTCACTGCTGCAGGCAGCTCATGCTCCTCTGTGTTTCCCAGACTGCCAGCAGCAGAAAGTTTTTGTGACACAGGAAGGATGCTTGGGACTCTGATCCCCATTCCAACACACCTTGCTTCTGGTAGGGAGAAGGTGGGACTCTCATGAAAATTGTCTAGCACCTGCCTTTGCACCAGGAGTGGCATACTTGGGGGTTTGATTGTTTTTCTTTGTTTTATTTTGATCTAGATCGTTTGTTTAACAGTGATCAGTCAGAGAAACTTTAAAGTGGATGGCGGTTCTTAACACTCCCCACCTCTGCCCCAGAGAGGAACCCTTGGAGGTCTGGCTCCTCCTAGGACTGAAGCTTGGTTCAGCGCATTCCTGGAAGCCTCAACCTTAGTTAGATCCCTTCCCTCCTTCTCCCTCCAGTTCCCTTTCTTGGCCTGCCACCCAGAGGCCCAAAGCAAGGAGAACCACCCACACCCGTGGCACGTTCGAGGACACAGAGAACCAAGGCCACACAAGTTGCAGCCCACTCAGACTTTATTCAAATATCAGGAAGTGCGGGTACACGGGCAAAGGGGCCCCGACCCGGGGTAGGGATAGCCGCGGCTCCAGCTTAACGGTATTTGGAGGTCAGCACGGTGCTCACGGAGGCCAAGAACTTGTCCAGGGAGGCATGGACGGCAGGGGTGAATTCATCGGGGTTGTGGCAGGCCAGAGTCACCAGCAGGCAGTGGCTCAGGAGCTGTGAAGAGAGGCGGTATCAGGGGCCGCCCGCGCTCCCTGGTCTGGAACCCACGGGAGCCCTCCGCCCAGACCTCTGCCGGCCCGGCCCGCCCCCTTGCTCACCTTGAAGTTGACAGGGTCCACACGCAGCTTGTAGGCGTGCAGGTCGCTCAGGGTCGACAGGGCACCAGGCAGGTCGTCCATGTGGTTCACAGCGGTGGTCAGAGCCTCACCCACCTTCTTGCCGTGACCCTTGACCTGGGCGGAGCCGTGGGACAGGTCGAAGTGGGGGAAGTAGGTCTTGGTGGTGGGGAAGCTCAGGAACATCCTGCGAGGAGAAGAGGGTGAGCGGCGGGCTTGAAGGTGGGGGTGGGGGAGTCCAGAGCAGGGTCATGAGCCTTGGATTCGGATGAAGGCACGGGCTGGCCTCTTTGGGCAGGTCCGCAGTCTGGACCCTGAGATCTTAGGGATGTGGGCGCCAGCCAGGTCGGAGCAAACCCAGGCGTTGCTGGCAGGCCCGTGGGCGGTGTTGCGACCCCGGGTCGAAGCAGGGAAAAGAAAGTCCTCACCTCTCCAGGGCCTCTGCGCCATAGTCGCCAGCTTGGCCGCCAACCTTACTCCAGGCGGCCTTGACGTTGTTTTTGTCTTCGGGGGACAGCACCATGGTTGCTTCTTTCTGAGTCTGTGTATGGACCAGAAGAGTGGCAGGCGGGGAGCTTGTGGAGCTTTTATGCCTGGGGCCCAAGGGGCACGCCCGCCCGGGCCGCTCTCATTGGCTAACAGGGTTCCAGGAGGTGGGGCCGAGGGCACAGTCTGGACAGAGCGGGCGGGGCTTCCAAGGCCGCCTTACACTCTAGGTCCCGCAGGCTGAGTTCCAGCTCTCTACGGTATCCTCTATTACTACTCCAGCCTTTCTGGGGTTCCCACACAGGCTTCTGAGCCACCGAAACCCACCGTGCACCCACCTGTGGCCGGAACCGGGGAAAGCTTCGAGGAGTCTATTTGCCTTTCGTGGAGGGGAGCACAATTTTTTCCAAAGTGAGACATGCTGCTTTCGCACCAGACTTTGCCCAGTACCAAGAGCTGTCAATTGTTTATGTAAACAGTGAGGATGAAGGATAATATGGGGTGAATCCTCCACACCCTCCTACTCCTAGTGCTGGGCAGGCCTCCAGGTCAGCACCTGGGAACTTGGCTGAGACACAGTCAGGGTTAGCCCCCAGCATCCCTTTCAAACTTGGGTGCCCACCCCTCTGCCAAACTCAGCCGCCCCCCCTCCCCCCAGACCAGACCGGTCAGCCCGGAAATCGTCTTCAGAGTCTGCAGAGCACCAGAATCCGCTCCTAGCTTCCTCCTCTTGTCCGCAAAGGTTATGGGCGGAGCCGCTAAGGTTTTTGCCCCAGGCAGCAGGGTGGAGAGTTTGGAGGAGGGGGGATCTTGACTGGAAAACTGAGACGCAGTCCCAGAGACCGAGATGCAGCGGCTGGGGCTGGGGTGTGGGGTGGAGGTTGGGCGGCCATGGTCCTGCCAGACACCGACCCTGTATTATGATTTCAAAAATTACTGCAGTCGCCCTGGCCGGTTTGGCTCAGCGGTAGAGCGTCGGCCCACGCGTCAAAGAGTCGCGGGTTCGATTCCGGTCAAGGCAGGTACGTCGGTTGCAGTTCGTCCCCAGCCCTGGTCTGGGTAGTGCAGGAGGCAACCAGTTGATGTGTCCCTCTCACGTCGATGTTTCTCTCTCTGTCCCTTTCTCTCCCTCTCTCTCCGTCCCATTCTATCTGAAGATAAATGGAAAAAATATCCTCAGGTGAGGATTAAAAAAAAAAAAAGGTAAAAAAAAATTATTGCAGTCCAGCGAGGTAGGTTTTTTTTTTAATTTTCTTTCTTTATTGATTTTCTTTCTTTATTGATTTTATTTATTTATGTATTTATTTATTATTATTATTATTATTTTTGGTACGTGCCCCTAGCGGGAACCAAACCCGGGACTCTCTGGTCCGCAAGCCAACACTAAAACCGCTGAGCCAAACCGGCCAGGGCTCTCTATTGATTTTAGAGAGAGAGGAAGGGAGAGGGAGAGAGAGATAGAAATATCAATGAGAGAGAACACTGATTGGCCACCTCCCACATGCCCCCTTCTGGGGATCAGGCCCACAACCTGGGCAAGTGCCCTGACCCGGAATCGAACCGGCAACTCTTGGTGCATGGGTCGAAGCTCAACCACTGAGCCACACCGGCCGCCCCCCACCGTCGATGCCTTAGGCTCAGATCACACAGCTTGTTGGAGTGAACCCAGTTGGAAACTTGCTCTGTCTGCCTGATTGAGGCCACCTACGAATTCCTCTGTACCCCCATCCCCAATCCAGGAGATTCAGAGAAAGGGACTAACTTGGCTGAGGGCAAGGGTTGCTGCAGATTGAGCGTGGTGGCGATGGGGAATATGGGAGGAAGCGGAAAGGAACAGAGAGACAGGGGTCCAAGGAGCCCTGGACCCCGAACTCTGTTTGACCTCAGTCGGAACTTGGCCCCTGTGCCTGGGTGCCCGCATCTGTCTGCAAAGGAGGCTGAGATTTCTGCTCGCAGCTCTCGGTGCGAGGTGGGGTGGAGGGAGAATAAATGAATGAGTGAATGCGATGTGCTTTGAGAACCGTATGGTACAGCGCGGGTGCCCGATGCGCGCTGAAACCTTAGACGCTCCCCCCATTCGAGCACGCACTCTGCCCCACCACATACCCCCCCGCCACAGGAGGGCAACTGTTTTGTTCAAGCCTTCCCTTCGGGTATCGTGTCCAGACTCCGGATTGTCCGCGCGGGAACCGTCCTCACTCTGGAGAGCTCCCAGGGTCGCTCCCGGGCCCCATTCCCTTGTCAGCAACGTTTTGGGGTCACTCCCTAAAATTCCAGGCGGCTCCCGGCGGGACCCAGAGCTTCCCTGCTCAGCAACAGTAACGTCTGCTCAAAGCCCCAAAGATTACACATGCGCAGGGTTTCGCCGTTTAAGGCCTGTTTATTGACGTGTAGGGCACAGAACTTAGCGGTACTTCTCCGTTAGCACTATGGCCACGCCGGTCAGGAACTTATCCCACGCCACCTGCATCTCCACCGTGAACTCGTCCTGTAAGTGGGAGGCCAGCACCACTTGGAAGCACTGGATCAGCAGCTGCGGGAGAAGGCGGGTAAAGGGTGTCTGCCACCTCCAGTTCCTTCCAGAACCCCCCCATCCTCGGCTTCGCGCGCACCCCCCTGCGGCCCGGGCTGCCTCACTGGGAAGTTGGCGGGGTCCACTCGTAGCACGTGCGCGTGCAGGTCCGCTAGCGGGCTCAGGACCGCTCGCAAGTTGTCCACGTGCTGCACGGCCACGCCCACTGCCTCTAGCAAGCGTTGTCCGTGGCACAGCAGTTGCACCTCGTCAGGAAAGGCGCCCAGGTGCTTGAAGTAGAGCTTGGTGCTGGGGTACACCGTGAAGAGCCTGCGGGAGCAGGTCAGTGAGGAGAGCGGGCAGCGTGGCGTCCTGCAGCTCCTGCACCGCCCAGACCCCTGGAAACCACCGTTTCTCCTGCTCCCCACTCCCACCCCGTCTTAGGCCTAACACTCCTGTCTTCACCTCCTTGCGACCTTGGAGACTTACCCCATACTCACCTGAGTAGCAGCTCTGCCCCAAAGGGCGCTTCGTGTCCTGCGATCAGGTCCCAGACCTGCGCGACATGGGCGCGCTCCTGAGCATTGAGCATGGTGCTGGCGTGACGCGCTTTGGGAACCCCCGGCCGCCGCCCTGGCCTCCTTATAGCAGCACCCGCCCACCTCCACCCCTGCTGCACCCCGCCCGCTTTTAGATGCCGGAGCGAGGCGGGAACTCGGGAACCCTCGCCTTGCACCGGGAATTGTCGCCAGCCCAGGTCCCCACCGTTGCGGAGGCCACGGTCTCAGGGGTCCCCGAATTACTGGCACCAACACCGCTGAGCGTGGGTGCCTTTGCTGCAGACTTTAGCGGGATTTGTAATGACTTCCCTGCGGGCAAAGTTACTGTTTCGCTCGCCAGGAGGGAGCCCATGAAGGGATCAGGAGAAAGAGCGCGGGGCAGGGTACCCCTTGTCCCCGAGGGGCCAGGAGGAGAATCGCATCAGGGGTCCCCGCAGCGCGGGGGCCATGACATCAGGTTTTGAAGAAAAGTTCCCTGAGTCCTCACATGCAACCAACAGGCTGAGCAAAGCGACAGTCTTTGGGCGATTGGTAAAGGCGGTTTGAAGCGCTTACGCACCCAGTGAAAACAGCGTGGGCGTGCCAGGGCTGCTCGGTCCTCTCCTGGTTGCTCTCTTGTGGTCCGCAGGCCCAAGGACCGCCCCAAAACGTCCTGGGAGTGGCCTCCAGTCTTGGAGTGACACTATTTTCACTTTGTCCCCTCCTTCCCCCCAGTACTAAGGACGCAGGACCCAGCTCACTCTATTCTCATCCATTTATTGGGGAGTACCAGGAGGAACAGTGGGAGGGTTCAGAAGTAGAAGAGAAGTCGCAGCCTGTCCTCTGAGGTCCCTCGGCTGTTCTCAGCGGTACTTCTCGGTCAGGACGCTGGACACCACGGACAAGAACTTGTCCCAGGCGGCATGGGCATCAGCCGTGAAGTCCACGGGGAAGTGCGAGGCCACCGTGACCAGCAGACAGTGGGACAGGAGCTAGGGGGCAGGAGGGCTGCTCAGCGAGCGGGGCTGGAGTGGGGCTGGGGTGCTCTTTGGGTGGGGGAACCGAGCCTCTCCCACGGAGACCTTTCCCTCCTCGCACTCCGGCCCTCCTCTGTCCTGACTCGGCCTGGATCCCCATCCCCGCGCCCACCTTGAAGTTGACCGGGTCCACGCGCAGAATGTAGGCGTGCAGCTCGCTCAGCTTGGACAGGGCGCCGGAGATGTTGTCGATGTTCTTGACCGCGTCTCCCACGGCGGCCACCACCTTGGAGCCGTGCGAGCGCAGATGCGCAGAGCCAGGGTGCAGGTCGAAGTGTGGGAAGTAGGTCTTGGTCTGGGGGTAGCTGGTGAAGAGCCTGCGGGTAGGGGGCGTGGCGTGAGCTCCAGAGGAGAGCAGCCTGTCCACCTCTCCACCATCCCTCCCCTCTTCTCCAAGCTCCAGGAATCCAAGTTAAATTCTGCCACAGGCCTTGCAAGCTTGGCAGGTCCCACTTCTCTCCCAGCCTTAAGTCTCCCACCCAAGCTCCACCCTCCTCAACTCGAGGTCCCCCATACCCCTCCCACCCAGACCACAGCAACTCCTGGCCTGTCTCCTTGCTTCCAACTGGGTCTGCACAGCAGTCTTCAACTCCCGCTGCCTTTCACCTCCTCTGGCCAGAGGGGCCTCCTTCCATCCCTTGACCAGGCTTCCCACTTCACCTTTGGCCAGAAATAATGCTCTCTCCAGCGGCATCCCAGGAAGGCTCTTCAGAGAAACCTCTTTTGCCCACGGTTTCCTCAGAGTCAGAGACCCCAATATCAGTGCTGGTAGCAACCTGACTGCTTCAGAAGGCAGTCCAGGCCTTGGAAGAAATGCCATGCTCCTCCAAGTGCCTGTCCTTGCTCGGGCCTCAGTGAGCCCAGGGTCAGTCAGATGTCTGTGCAATTAATCTTCCCTAACTCACTGACCCCTTCTCAGAGAACCCCTGAACTCACTGACCCCTCCTCACTGTATCCTATCCTCACTAACCCCACATTGTCACCTACCTGGCCCCATCCCAGCCTGTCTGGCACTCACCTCTCCAGGGTCTCAAGGCCGATGGCATCTGCCTGTGTGGAGATCTTGCTCCACGTGGACATGATGATGGTCCTCTCGGCCTTGGTCAGAGACATGGTGGTGACTGAGCTGGAACTGAGTGAGCCCTGGACTGGCCTCCATGGTGCTCAGCCCCCAGGGTCCCCTTATATACATGGAGTTGGGCTGGGGGCCAGGCTATGATCATTTGATCAGGAGAGAAAAGGGGTCTCTTATCAGCTTCAGTGACAATGGGCAGTCAGAGCCTTAAGGGACAGGTGGCGTGAGGGGCTATCACTCCAGCCTCCCTCCCTGGGCTACAGCCAGAGCCCAGGTTCTAGGAGATAGGGGCCCAGGCTTAGGCTGATGGTCCATGTGTCAGCCCCGCCCAGAGACTGGCCTCTGTAATGATTGTCCCTGACCTCCCTGTCCTAGCGATGGGAGAGGCCCTGACAGAAGCTTCTGTAACATGACCTTATGAGCTCCAGTTTACAAATGAGTAAACTGAGGCCCACAGAGGGAAACTGAGATCAGGTGTCACAGGGTGTGAGCGATAGTTCTGATTTCAGACCCTCTCTGATTTCAGACCCTCTCCCAACTCTGCTGGTTAACCCCATCCTCACCTGGATGAGGTTCTGTCTGTGGTTCTATAGTCAAGTACCCCAGCAACTTGGTTGGGGGGTACTTTCCAAGATGGGCACCCAGGCTGGGAGGAAGTTAGACTCTTCATGCAAAGCTTGGGGTCACAGGAGCCTACAGTTCTATCTGTCACATTCTCACTCAGCCTGTACAAGACCCCCCTCCTGCTCTATTTATATCTCTTTACCCTCTCAATCTATTCCCTTTCCCTCGCTCCCCCATAGGTAATCATGCTAATGCACTTAATATATCCCTTTTCCTTAGTATGTGTTCTTGCAAAGGGTACATTTTCATGTAGATATTTTTAAGTTAAACAAAAAACAGCTTGATTTAAAATTTTTAATTATAATCGCCCTGGTCAGTTTGGGTCAGTGGTTAGAGCACTGGCCCGCAGACCAAAGAGTCTCGGGTTTGATACCTTGGTTGCAGGTTTGAACCCTGGCCCTGGTCAGGGTTGTACAGGTTGATGTCTCTCTCTCTCTCTTTCTCTCTCTCCCTTCCTCTCACTCTATCTAAAAATCAGTGGAGGCGGAGGCGGTGCGAGGCAAGCGCGAGGAGGATGTCGCGCGTGGAGGGGAAATGGCCGCTGAAAACAAGCCGGAAGAGCGTTTCCCAACGTGTATTCTGCGAAACTAGCACCTACTGTGTTCTCAACACTGTGCCACCTCTAGCAGATGATCATGGGAACAGCAATAGCAGTCACGTAAAAATCTTTTTACCGAAAAAGCTGCTTGAATGTCTTCCGAAATGTTCAAGTGTACCCAAAGAGAGGCCCCGTGGGAACACTAGTGAGGGATCATGATGCAGCCGTCCTTTTGGGTTTCTTTTTAATAATGTGTGACCCGCCCTGGCCGGTTTGGCTCAGCGGTTGGAGCATCTGCCTGCGGACCAGAGAGTCCCAGGTTCGGTTCCCACTAAGGGCACGTACCTCGGTTGCAGTTTGTCCCCGGCCCGGGGACCCCAACCAGTTGGGGTCCTGGGGCCGTGTGGGTGGCAACCAGTTGATGTGTCTCTCTCACATCAATGTTTCTCTCTCTCTCTCTTCCTCCCTCTCTCCCTCTCCCTCTATCTGAAGATAAATGCAAAAATGTCCTCAGGTGAGGACTAAAAAAAAAATGTGTGACCCTTTACCTTTGATCCCCTGACCTGCATTACCTTGGTAACCATTTCATTTTTAAATTTTGGTTTGTAAGCTGTAACATTTCTTCTCTCAAAGTTTAACACGCTGATTTCCTCAAATAGAGATATCCCTTTGAACGATAAATTTACAAAATGCTGTCTTTGTTTTTTGTATTAAAATTCATTTCAGCTTAAAAAAAAAAAATCAGTAGAAAAATATCCTTAGGTGAGGATTTAAATAAATAAATAAAGCGAAAATAAAAATACTTAATTATAATAGACATTTCTTTATAAACACACCTTTTTTGAAATACAGAATTTTTTAATAAGAAGGGGAAAAAAGAAGACATACACTATGATAGTGTTCTTTAAATAGAAGAAAGGTCTGGCTAGAACTGCCCCAAACTGGTAGCAGCAGTTATCCCTAAGTGATGAAGGTTAGTTTTTTTTTTTTTTTGGTTTTTGCATGGTTTTCACTGGGCTTCCACATTGAGCACATGTTACTAAAACTATTGAGTTCATGAGGTGGGAGCTGAGCTGGGGGCTGCCCCAGAGCCTGCCCTGTCTTTGTGTCTGAGCCAGGAGTTTGGGGCCTCCTGGCAGAGGGGGCTTGCAGACCAATCCTAGAGCCCGGGCCTGGGTCTGGCGGGGAAGCCACAGAGCTCCTCCTGTCACACATCCCCCCACAGCCACCTCCCAGGCTGCCTCACAGAAAGTACCCAGGGGTGCTCAGAGAAAAAGGCAGAACCTCCATCAACAGCTCTGTTTCTGGACTGAGCCCTAAGATTTGTGGTGTGGGCCAGTTTCTCCCCAGACTGGCTAACATTCAGTGTTACGACTTTTGTTTGTTTGTGGTAATATGTGTAGTGCCACCTGTTTTTATTTGTTGTTAAAGTTGACCTTTTTCTCATATGACAATTAGAATCTATTTGTCCATTTTCTCTGGTCAAATGGACTAGGGTGTCTTTTTGTAATTTGGCTTATTATACACACACACACACACACACATAATCTCTGCACACTCAGGCTTTGCTTTCTACATTTTCCTTAACACATGTTTTGTGCATGTATTTAAAATTTTTTATTTAAAAATTAAATGGCCCTGGCCGGTTTGGCTCAGCGGTTAGAGCGTCAGCCTGCGGTCCAGAGAGACCCAGGTTTGGTTCCCGCTAAGGGCACGTACCTCGGTTGCAGTTTGTCCCCGGCCCCTGGTTGGGTCGTGCGGGAGGCAGCCACTCGATGTGTCCCTTTCACATCGATGTTTCTCTCTCTCTCTCTCTCTCTCTCTCTCTCTCTCTCTCTCTCTCTCTCTCTCTCTTTCTCTCTCTCCCTCCCACTCTATCTGAACAAAAAATGGAAAAATGTCCTCGGGTGAGGATAAAAAAAAAATTAAATGCATTAATTGTAATAGCAATCCTGGCAAAAGTATAGCTTAAAAACCAAACTTTTCCTTTTCACCTCCTCACTTTCAGAGATAACCCTTTAACCATTTCCTATGACTCCTCAACAAATTGCAAACATGTGTGTAATAACCTAAACCATGCCTGATCGCTCGCATGACATTGTATGTTATTCTCCCCATTCAGAAGTCTGGGACTGCCAGGGTCCTCATCCCCAGCTCCAGAGGCTCAGGCCAGGGACCATAGTCCTCCTGGACCTTCCTCTCACCCCGGAAACCTGCCATGGCTGCTGATCGGCAGTGAGGGAAAACTTCCTGTCCCCTCCTGCTTCCTATCCTCTCTCCTTTTTCCTGCCCTCCTAGCTCTGCTCCCTACCCTCTGTCCTCCTGGATCCCACCTGAGGCCTCTCCCCTGAAAGCTCCTTCCCTAATATTGTCACTCCCTCAGACATCACCATGTTAATAGGCCCACATTGACCCCTCCATTTATTTATTTATTTATTTATTTATTAATTCTTATGGAAGATATTTTTCCATTGATTCTTAGATAGAGTGGAAAGGAGGGAGGGAGAGAAAGAGGGAAAGAAACATCGATATGAGAGAGACACATTCATCAGTTGCCTTCTGTACAACCTCAACCAGGAACAAGGATAGAACCTGCAACCCAGGTACATGCCCTTGACCGGGAATTGAACCCAAGACCCTTTGGTCCTCTGGCCAATGCTGAGCCAAACCGGCCAATGCTAGACCACTCCATTTAAAATTGCAACCCACTCCCACACCTGCTTGTCCAATCTCCCATCTGCTCTACTTCTCTTTTTTTTTATCCTCACCCGAGGACATTTTTTCATTTTTTGCTCAGATAGAGTAGGAGGGAGAGAGAGGAAGAGAGAGAGAGAGAAACATCGACGTGAAAGGGCCACATCGAGTGGCTGCCACCCACACAACCAACCAGGGCCGGGGACAAACTGCAACCGAGGTACGTGCCCTTAGCGGGAACCGAACCCGTGTCTCTCCGGACCGCAGGCGGATGCTCTAACCGCTGAGCCAAACCGGCCAGGGCTACTTCTCTTTTTTCTACAGGAAAAAACAACAACATTTTTTGGGAGGACAAAGAGGATAAAAGGAGTCAAATGTATGTTGACAGAAGGAGACTAGACTTTGTGTGGTGAGCACTCAATAGAGTATATGGGTATCACGTTATAAAGTTGTATACCTGAAACTTACATAATGTTATTAACCAATAAATTTTTTTAAATTAGAACTGAAAAGAAAAGAATGTTTTTTGTTTTTTTTTTCCCCACTAGAAAGTGAGCTCAGGAGAGCAGAGTGTTTTTATTTCAGTTTTATTTACTGGTATATTCCAAGCATCCCAAATAGTCAGTACGGCCCAGAGCAGGCAGCCTCAAAGTACTTGTTGAGTGAGTCAGTGATCCTTGTGCCTCAACCTAACGGAGCAGGTTAGGTTCTTGAGCTGCTGATCCTGCCTACCCTGCCTCCTGGACACTGAGCTCAGGGCCAGGAGCACCGGTAGTGCTTGGTGGGTACCTGCCTGATGGTGGACACGGAGCTGACACCTGTCTTCATGGATCTCTGACACACTCTGTCTTTAGATTCACCAGCACAAACAGGCACTGATTCTTTGTAATGTGAAGAGTCCTTGGAGTTACCTGGCATCATAGGAAAACCAAGGCCCAGAGGGGAGGAGAGGCCAGTCATGGTCACAAAGCCCATTGGAGATGGGGCTAGGGCCTCAGGAGAGAGATTCCTTATATCCAGGCCTCTCCCTGGATCTCTTCTCCCTGCTGAGTCCAAAGGCCCAGCTCCTGGCAGGCAGCTCCAGGACAGGTAGGCACATGGGACCACACCCCACACCCACACTCTTGGGCAGGAGCCCCTCTGGGTCAGAGTCTTCCCTGGAGAAAGGGAACCTATGTCAAGCACATCCCTGGGACAGTATCTATCTGCAGAGTCAAGACCACCCCCCAAACCCTAAAGTCAGGCAAGCAGCAGGAGCAGCCTCGGGTGGGCTTATGAATGCCCCTAGAAGCTCCATTCGTTCTTCATAAATTACACTTGGCCATCTATCCTGTGCCAGGCCAGCTCTAACAGCTGGGGACACAGCAAGCAACAAACAGGCTGAAACATCTGCTCTCTGGAGCTGATATTCTAGAGATGGAGGTATGCAAATCAGAATGAGTGCAGCAGATAAATACACCAGTGAGAAAGAGAAAAGCAGCCCCTGATACCTGGGCTCTAACTGCAAAGCCTGTGTACTGTTGAATAAAAACTTCAGAACACGGACATTAGACATGGCCACCTGTGACTATGATACTCGATACTCGAGACAAAAAAGAACCCTGTCAAACAGGAAACATGCATTGTCCAAACCATGGAAATAATCGGACATCCTGTCCTGGCTAATATGAGTGACTGCTACTTCTTTTTTCTTTTTTAATATTTTTTCTTTATTGATTTTAAAGAGAGAGGAAGGGAGAGGGAGAGAGAGATAGAAACATTGATGAGAGAGAACATCGATTGGCCGCCTCCTGCATGCCCCACACTGGGGATCTGGCCCACAACCTGGGCATGTGCCCTGACCGGGAATCGAACCGACGACCTCTTGGTGCATGGGACGATGCTCAACCACTGAGCCACACTGGCCAGGCTTGACTGCTACTTCTTTACCAATGGCAAGCTCTAACCTCCATTTGCTCTCCTCATCTCCTAGATAAGAATGATTAAGATGCTCAGTCATAGCATTACTCCCACCTCTTGGCAGCATCCAATCCAGAGTGAAGCCCTCCTTTGAGCCCACATTGCCTAACGCCAGGCTTAACCCTCTAACTCAGATACCCATGGTTCCCCGTGCTGGGTTGTCTCCTCTGTGGCAGTGAGTTAGCAAACCGAATTTGTTTCACTCCAGGAGAGTTCCAGGCGGTCTCTGACTGGACTTCATTGACATCGGAAAGGAAGAAGCAGGAAGGAGTGATAGGTATTGCCCACAGGGATTGCACTTTAAGATAAGGTGGCCGGGGAAGAAGTCCCTGAGATGGTAAATTTGAGCAAGTATTTGAAGGAGTTGGAAGAATAAGCCATGAGGTGTTTGGGGGAAGAGTGTGCATAGCAAGCAGAGAGGGGAAAAGCAAGTACGAAGGCCCTGAAAGGGCGGCCAGAGGCCAGGGCAGAGTGAGTGAGGGGGAGAGGAGCAGCGCTGAGGTCAGATCTCATAGTTGAAGAATAATATAGTATAATCCCCTCTTCTTCCACCACCTGATCCAATAATTGTTAACACTTGCTTTGTCAATATATACAGAGATATAGCTGAGTGTGTTTATTTTCCTTCGGAGCAATTTGAAAGAGTGTGATGGGCATCGTGAAGTTCTGCCTCTACACAAACAACCACAAGTCTGTTGTAAATGTAAGTGAACTAACAACATTCCTTGGCATCAAATTTCCCCATTCATCCCCAAAGTTTGTTCCAATTGGGATCTGACAGATTCACACGTAGCATGTAGTTGTCCTTTTATTCTCTTATTCCAGAAGCTCTCCACTCCACACCCACCTTTGCCTCACACCAATGGCTTTTTGAAGAGTCCTGGTCAGCTGTCTTGTAGAGTAGTCCACATTTTGGATTGGTCTGATGGTTTCCTTGAAGTGTTATTTAGCTGGTTTCCTTATCCATATATTTCCTGTACACTAGAAGTCAGAGCCAAAGGCTTGATAAGAGTCAGGTTAGTACTTGGCAATGAAAAAGCAATCCACAAGATGAAAAAAAAATAGTTTCAAACCATATATGCGATGAAGAACTTGTATCCAGAATATAGAAATAACTATTAAAACTCAGCAACAAAAAGGCAACCTAATTATGGCCTGGCCAGTTTGGCTCAGCAGTTAGAGTGTCGGCCCATGGACGAGGGAGTCCTGGGTTCGGTTCCCGCTAAGGGCACGTACCTCGGTTGCAGTTTGTCCCCGGCCCCGGTTGGGGTCGTGTGGGTGGCGACCAGTCAATGTGTCTCTCTCACATCGATGTTTCTCTCTCTCTCTCTTCCTCCCTCTCTCCCTCCTGCTCTATCTGAAGATAAATGCAAAAATGTCCTCGGGTGAGGATAAAAAAAAAAAAGGCAACCTAATTAAAAAATATACAAAGGACTTGAATAGACTTTTCTCCAGAAAAGACACACACACACACACACACACACACACACACACACACACACGCTCAATTTCATTCCTCATTAGGAAAATGCAAATCAAAACCACAATGAAGTACCACTTCACTCCCAGTAGGATAGTAATAATAATAATAATGGAAGCAAAATAAGAGTTGGCAAGGAGGTGGAGAAATTGGAACCCTTGTACACTGCTGCTGGCAATGCAAATAGTGCAGCCGCTGTGAAAAGTTTGTGGTTCCTGATAAGTTGAACATCATTACCATAAAACCCAGCAACTCCACTCCTAGGTATATATATCCAAATGAAGACATATGTCTACACAAAATCATATATAAGAATGTTCTTAGTCCGGCCAGTGTGGCTCAGTGTTTGAGCGTCGACCCTTGCACCAAGAGGTCGCCAGTTCGATTTCCGGTCAGAACACATGCCCACATTGTGGGCCTGATCCCCAGTGGGGGGCATGCAGGAGGCTGCCAATCAATGGTCTCTCTCATCGATGTTTCTATCTCTCTCTCCTCTTCTCCCTTCCTCTCTCTCTAAAATCAATAAAGGAAAAACAATAAAAAAAAAAAAAAAAAGAATGTTCTTAGCAGTACGAGTCACAAAATCAAAAGGTGGAAACAACCTAAATGTCCATCAGTGAATGAAAGGATAAACAAGATTTGGTATATCCTACAATGAAATATTATTCAGCCATAAAAAGAAAGTACTGGTGCATGCTATAACATGGATCGATCTTGAAAACATTACGCTAAGTGAAAGAAGGCAGACACAAAAGTCTGCATATTGTATGATTCCATATAAATGCAATATCCAGAATAGCCAAAATCATAGAGACAGAAAGCAGACAGCAGAGTGGTTGCCAGAGGCTGGAGGGCACGGAGTTTTTGTTTGGGTGATAAAAACGTTCTGGAACTAGATAGAGGTGATGGTTGCAAACATTGTGAATGTACTAAATGACTCTAAGTTGTTCACTTTAAAATAGTTAAAATAGTAAATTTTATGTTTTGTGTATTTTATCACAAAACAAAAAGAACTTATTGACTAGCGTTATAGGTGATGCTAAGGACTTGCATGACACCAGGAGGCATGTGAGGTCAGATTGTTCACTGTTGGTGATGCCAAGTTTAATCACTTGGTTAAGGAGGGAACCACCAGATAGCTTTATAATAAAGGCATCTTTCCCCTTTTGCGATTACCTAGTAATCTGGGAGTAATCATTCTGCACCATGGAACTACTCTATTAACAAAAACTTCTTCTATGGTTTTAGCAATCATTGATGATCTCGCTTTCATCCATTATTTTATTGGGGATCATAGGATCGTAGCTTTCTAATTTTGTGATTCCTTCTATATCAATTAGCTGGCATTATTGTGTAAAGAAGGTTTTCTTATCAGTTGGGGATGAAGGACAGTTGCTCTAAACGGTAGGATTTATGCTTAATTCGTTTTCTTTAATTAGCAGTTTTTATAGAAAGCTGTTGATGGTGGCAAGTTTTTACTCCACAGTGGACCTTAATAATGGGCAGAACTATGCAATATACACTTTAAAACATTAGTTTACAGTGATATTTCCAGTTCAAGTTTGATATGTTTAAATCATAACAATCTTCATGGGTTTTATATTTGAATCTCTTAGGTAGCATAGTTTCAAAATTATGAAATTAAAGTTGGCTTGATTGGGATATTGATAATATATGAGGGAACTGAGCAAATAAGTAAATATTTTGAGTACAATGGAAGTGAGGTTTCTCACTATTGCAGAAGGGAGGCATGAATATGGAAAGGGAGACGACAAGGATAAACCATGTGATATTGGACTGTAATTAGAGATATTGGTGTGAAGTCATGGTTTCTAATATACTTAGACATATATAGAATACATATATGTGTGTGTATTTGTTTATGTGTATGTGTGTATTTAAATATACCTTTTAGTTCTGTCCACTGAGACAACTATCAGGTTAACACTCCAACAGCAATGAACACAACAAGCTCCCAGCTCTTGCTTTGCAAACATCATTCTCCATTAGGAGGAAACAGAACTATGTAGAGAGATGCCGATTTTACGCTGATGCAGGGAAAGTACAAGATGAGCCTGGACCTTCTTACAGAAGAATTTAAGAATGTACTCAAAGAATGATGGAGACATGCCAAAGGTCACACAGTAGCCAGTTTGAAGGGATTCCCACTGTCCAAATCTGGGACAGTTTTAGGATCAAAATAAATAATGATTGGCAATAGATTATAATCCACCAAATAAAATGGGAACTAATGAGTTAATATGATATATATTTTTAAATAGAGAAGGAAAAGCTTTTCCTTTCAATAGAATGCCTACTAATAAGTATAGAAGAAACGATGGAGAATTGCATTGGGCAACCATAATAGTAACAATTGATATAGGCAAGAACCATCCATGGATGCTAAGACCAGTGGGTGAAATTATATAAAGAACAGGATTGTATCCGAAGAAACCCAAAACACTAATTCAAAATAATATATGCACTCCTATGTTTACTGCAGTGTTATTTACAATAGCCAAGATTTGGAAGCAGCCCAAGCACCCATCAGTAGATGAGTGGATAAAAATGCTGTAGCACGGTTACACAATGGAATACTACTCGGCTGTAAATATATATATTAATCCTCACCAGAGGATATTTTTCTGTTTATCTTCAGATAGAGCGGGAGGGAGGGAGGGAGCAAGAGAGAGAGAGAGAAACATATCAATGCGAGAGAGACACATCAACTGGTTACCACCCACACGACCCCAACTGGGGCCAGGGACAAACTGCAACCGAGGTACGTGCCTTTAGCGGGAATCGAACCTGGGACTCTCTGGTCCGCAGGCCGATGCTCTAACCGCTGAGCCAAACCTGCTAGGGCCCAGAGCTCATTTTTATAATTTGACAGTCTAAGGAAAAAGAGATCAGTGCCCCTGACTAAATAGTCAAGTATTGCATGTTTTAAAAATTCTTGCGCACACCGGTTGAAAATCGCTGGTCTGGAAAAATGCTTGGGAGTCTTCTATGCCAATAAATGTTTGTTTAATGGAAGAAGCAATGAGTCCGCGAATGAAGGAGTGGGAGAATGAATAAATGAATACCTCCATTACTCCTTTCTACCTGGTGCATAAACCAGGGAATAGTAAAATTTCCAGAGGAAGAAGAAAGAGTAACACGCCCCCACCCCCACCCCCTGGGGAGAGCCAGAGGGGCCAGATCGGCCCTAGTACTGGCCCCAGAAGACTGAAGGCACCCTTTCCGTCACCTGCCCGGATCTCAAGTGTCCCTCGTGCCTAGGGTGCTGACCTTTGCCCTCCGAGAGACCCTGGGCTCCGTGCAAAGGATTCCTGCAGCCCTCCAGGCAACCCTGAGGTCCACCCCCACCCCTCCCGCTCTCCTCCCCCTAGGGGCCCCAGTGACCACCGAGGCGCGGTGTACGTTCATTCCTTTATTGGCGCGTCACTCAGGAGGAGGGGGGTTGGGGAGGCCCCATAGAGCAGAGGAAGGGTCGTAGCCTGTTTTCTGGGGTCCCTCGGCTGTTCTCAGCGGTACTTCTCGGTCAGGACGCTGGACACGACGGACAGGAACTTGTCCCAGGCGGCATGGGCATCAGCCGTGAAGTCCACGGGGAAGTGCGAGGCCACCGTGACCAGCAGACAGTGGGACAGGAGCTAGGGGGCAGGAGGGCTGCTCAGCGAGCGGGGCTGGAGTGGGGCTGGGGTGCTCTTTGGGTGGGGGAACCGAGCCTCTCCCACGGAGACCTTTCCCTCCTCGCACTCCGGCCCTCCTCTGTCCTGACTCGGCCTGGATCCCCATCCCCGCGCCCACCTTGAAGTTGACCGGGTCCACGCGCAGAATGTAGGCGTGCAGCTCGCTCAGCTTGGACAGGGCGCCGGAGATGTTGTCGATGTTCTTGACCGCGTCTCCCACGGCGGCCACCACCTTGGAGCCGTGCGAGCGCAGATGCGCAGAGCCAGGGTGCAGGTCGAAGTGTGGGAAGTAGGTCTTGGTCTGGGGGTAGCTGGTGAAGAGCCTGCGGGGTAGGAGGAGAACCGGACCTTGGGGAGGCCAGTAGGGCCCTTTCCTTGGGGGAAAAACTTAAGCGGCGCCAGAAAATCCAGCAGTCAGAATAAATCATATTTTAACGCAACATTTTAAAACATAGCAAAGAATCACGTTGAACAAAATACTAACATTTTAAAGAAAGACCGAATCAGATTGGATCCTGTTGCCTCAGGCTCCAGTATAACATGGCGCTATCTCACTCTCACTGCCCTATCTTTCAATCATTCATTCGTTAATTCAACAGATGTTTGTGGAGACCTGTGTGTAGGGTCCAGGTGTAAGAGACACAGTCCTCATCTCCCCTTCCCGTCCGCCTCCCCACCTCCA
This sequence comes from Tadarida brasiliensis, assembly GCA_030848825.1. Classification (NCBI taxonomy): domain Eukaryota; kingdom Metazoa; phylum Chordata; class Mammalia; order Chiroptera; family Molossidae; genus Tadarida; species Tadarida brasiliensis. Next base: position 118,579,963 of record CM061258.1, read on the forward strand.
CTCAAACTCACTGATCCCTCCTCTCTTTCTTCTCCTCACTGTTCCCCTCCTCACTGACCCCTCTTCACTGTTCCCTCCTCACTGTCCCCTGTCCTCCATAACCCCACATTGTCACCTACCTGGCCCCATCCCAACCTGTCTGACACTCACCTCTCCAGGGTCTCAGTGCCAATGGCATCTGCTTGTGCAGAGATCTTGCCCCACATGGACATGATGATGGTCCTCTCGGCCTTGGTCAGAGACATGGTGGTATCTGAGCTGGAGCTGGGTGTGTTCAGGACTGGCCTCTGTGGTGCTCAGCCCCCAGGGTCCACTTATATACACAGAGTCACGGTGGGGGCCAGGCTGTGGGGGCTGTGGGGTTGGGGTCTCTTATCAGATCTGGTGACAATGGGTGGTCAGAGCCTGGTGGGACAGGTGGGGTGAGGGTTATCACCCCTGCCACTCTTGCTGGGTCTTAGAGGGGGCGTTGGCCACAGTCTGACCAGAGTCCAGCAGAGATAGGGGCCCAGCCAGCCCAGGAGGTCATGCCTGCATTTTCAGCCCAGCTCTGCACTGTCTTTGTCCATTTCAGACTCACAAAAATGAGGGAAATCAGAACGGGGACCAAAACACACCTTCCTGTGGCTGGGACATGCCCTGTGCTGCCTGCATGACTCCTGGGTGGGGTCCTGTGGCTAGCTCACCTGGCCACATTTCAGCTCCCTCCCCCTTGGCTCTCTGATTCCTGGGTTTCCTCAAAAAGCAATGGTTTTTCCCACCTAGCACTGAGGAAAGATGTACTGTCCCCTGAAAAGCTAGGTCAATAAAAGAATTCTAGTATATCTGCTATTAGAGTTTGCAATATTGCTCACCATATCATCATTTTAACAATGAGGCAAATATTCCTTTTAATTTTATTTTAACATACAATGAAATTGACTTTTTAGTGTACTTCTCTGTGAATTTTGATATGTGTGTGGAGTTGTGTAACTTCCACCAAAATCACCGGCTCCATCACCCGAAAAGACTCCCACCTGCCACCCCTTTGCAGTCTCACTCTGGATATAAGTTCTTTGTCAGTTTGATGTGTTGTATCTCCCCCAACTCTGTAGTTTGCCTCCACTGTCTTAATGCTGTTTTGGGTTGAATAGAAGTTCATATATATATATATATATATATATATATATATATATATATCTTCATTTTATTTTTTAAATATGTTTTCATTGATTTTTTAGTGAGAGAGGAAGGAAGAGAGAGATAGAAATATCCATGTGACACACACAAGAATAAACTCAAAATGGATAAAAGACTTAAATGTGACTCGTGAATCCATAAAAATCCTAGAAGAAAATATAGGCAACAAAATTTCAGACATCATACGCAGTAGAATCTTCACTGATACATCACCTAAGGCAACAGAAACAAAGGGAAAAATGAACACATGGGACTACATCAAACTCAAAAGCTTCTGCACAGCAAAAGAAACAACCATCAAAACAGATAGGGAGCCCTGGCTGGTTTGGCTCAGCGGTTAGAGCGTCAGCCTGCGGTCCAGAGAGACCCGGGTTCGGTTCCCGCTAAGGGCACGTACCTCGGTTGCAGTTTGTCCCCGGCCCTGGTTGGTCGTGCGGGAGGCAGCCACTCGATGTGTCCCTTTCACGTTGATGTTTCTCTCTCTCTCTCTTCTTCTCTCTCCCTCCCACTCTATCTGAACAAAAAATGGAAAAATGTCCTCGGGTGAGGATTAAAAAAAAAAAAAAAAAAAAACAGATAGGGAACCCACTCTATGGGAGAGCATAATTGCCAATGATACATCAGATAAGGGGTTAATTTCCAAAATATACAGAGTGCTCATACAACTTAACAAAAGGAAGACAAAGAACCCAATTAAAAAATGGGCAGAGGAACTAAATAGACACCTCTCCAAAAAGGACATACAAATGGCTAAGAGACATATGAAGAAATGCTCAACATCATTAATCATCAGAGAGATGCAAATTAAAACAACAATGAGGTATCACCTCACACCTGTCAGAATGGCCGCCATCAACAAATCATCAAACAACAAGTGCTGGCGAGGGTGTGGAGAAAAGGGGACTCTAGTACACTGCTGGTGGGAATGCAGACTGGTGCAGCCACTGTGGAAAACACTATGGCGTTACCTCAAAAAATTAAAAATTGAATTGTCATTTGACCCAGTGATCCCACTTCTAGGAATATACCCCAAGAAGCCTGAAACACCAATCAGAAAAAATACATGTACCACCATGTTCATAGCAGCTCTATTTACAATAGCTAAGATCTGGAAACAGCCCAAGTGTCCATCAGTGGATGAATGGATAAAAAAGCTGTGGTACATATACACAATGGAGTACTATGCAGCTGTAAGAAAGAAAGATCTCTTATCCTTTGAGACGACATGGAGGGACCTCGAGAGTATTATCCTAAGCGAAACAAGCCAAGCAGAGAAAGACAAATATCACATGATCTCACTTATTTGTGGAATATAATGAACATAACAGTCTGAGGAACAGGGTAGACCCAGAGATGTGGAAGTAGGGTATAAACTGACACCCCTCAGAAGAGGGGGTGGGGGGGAGGGAAGAGATAAACCACAGAACTTATGCACATGTATGCATAAGTGATGGACATGGACAACAAAGCTGGGGATAGGGTGGGGGGATGGGGAGGAGGGTGTCAATGGGGAAAAAAGGAGAAACATCTGTAACAAAAATAAATTAATAAAAAAAAAAAAAAAAAAGAAATATCCATGTGAGAAACATTGATCGGCTGCCTCCTGCATGCCCCCTACTGGGGATCCAGCCTGCAACCCCGGCATGTGCTCTGACCAGGAATTGAACCGGAATCTCTCAGTCCATGGGACAAGGCTCAGTCCACTGAGCCACACTGGCTAGGCTATATCTTTATTGTTTAAAGTATTACAGATGTCCCCTCCCCCCTTTTTCCTCCCATAGAAGTTTATATGTTTTTATTGATTTTAGAAAGAAAGAGAGGAAGAGAGAAGGAGAGAGAGAGAGAGAGCAACATTGATTTGTTCCACTTATTTATGCATTCATTGGTTGATTCTTGTATGTGCTCTGACTGGGGATCGAACCTGCAACCTTGACATATCGGAACAATGCTCTAACCAACTGAGCTACCTGGCCAGGGCCAGCAGTTTATAATTTTAATGTAGTCAAAGTTAGTGATATTTTGTCTTGTTTAAAAATGTTGTTCTGTTCTATTCACAATAACCAAAAGGTGGAAACAATCCAAATGCCCATCAATGGATGACTGGGTACATAAATTATGGTTATTTGTGGAATTACAACGAGCTATTATTATTTAGCCATGAAATGAAGCAGTGACACACCCTACAAATGAATGAAACTTGTAAACATTATACTAAGTGAATGAAACCAAATACAATGACCACATTTTCTATGATGCTGTTTATACAAAATGTCCAGGATAGGCAAATTTATACAGACAGAAAGTGGATCAGTGGGTGCCAGGTCTTGGGGGGATGGGCAGTAATTGTGTAATGGGTACTAGGTTTCCTTTTGGGACAATGAAAACATTTTAAAATTAGATAATGATGGTTGCACACCATTGTGAATACACAAAATGTTGCTGAATTATTTCCTTTAAAACGGTTAATTTTGTGTTATACAAATTTTACCTTACTTTCTAAAAAAGTGAAATAAGCTTTGTGCCGAATGCCGAGGTGTAGAGAACCGTCTATATCACCATTCTAAGAACTTTACTGTTTGGCATTTTGAGTTGGGTGACAGCCCACCTTGGACTGATTTTGTGTGGTTGGGAGGTAAGATCTGCTCTCTGGTTTTAGCTGACATTTATCAAGTGCCTTCTAAGTCCTGGGCACGGTATCAAACACTCTTCGTTTTGGGTATTTGACTCTCACAGCTCTCTGTGAGAGAAGTTTTATATTATTATCACTACATGTTATAAGATAAGGAAATGGATTGCCTTGGCCAGTTTGGCTCAGTGGTTAGAGCGTCGGCCCGCGGTCCAGAGAGAGCCGGGTTGGATTCCTGCTAAGGGCACATACCTTGGTTGCAGTTTGTCCCCCGGCCCTGGTTGGGGTCATGTGGGTGGCAACCACTCGATGTGTCTCTCTCACATCGATGTTTCTCTCTCTCTCCCTCCCTCTCTCCCTCTTGCTCTATCTGGAGATGAATGCAAAAGTATCCTCGGGTGAGGATTAAAAAAATAAAAATAAAAAATAAAAAGATAAGGAACCGGAGGCTTGGGAAAGTTATGAAACATGTTAAAAGTTTCAGTGGAGGAGGGAACCAATACTGATGGGAGAGGAGACCTCGGTTTGGTATGGGCCAGGCTGCCGGCCCTTTAGCGGTTGGGCAAGTCTATTCTGTTTCTGGGCCTTGGTTTCCTGGGACACGAGGAGTCCAAGCCTGTGCCCCAGGACACTGAGGACTACTGGACTCTGGGCAGAATTCAAAGCCCTAGGCTTGTTCTGAACTTGTGTAGCTGGAGCTGGGCTCAGAGGGGCCCTGGTCACTCAGCGGAGACAGGGGTTTGTAGACCCTCCCCAGAGAGCGACCCCTGGGTGAGTCTGGGCAGGCTAATTAACATTGTGAGCCCCAGTTTCACTGTCCTAACCTCTCAGGTGGGGGGTTAGAACAGTCTCCACCTCACTGTTAGGAGGGATAATGGCACCATGAATTCAAGATTCTTGTAGTTGCTATTGTTGGTGAGTGATCCCTCCTGGGCAGGAACATTGCACCAGAGAAGGTGGAGGTGTGGAAGTGGGTCGAAGATAGGGTCTTTGAGCCCCGCCCGGCCCTCTGAGTGCTGGCTCTATCAGACTTGGACTGAGTGGCAGGACTGATAAGGCCTGGCCCTGCCTAGGGGACCTCGGCTGGGAGGAAGGGTCAGGAGTTTCGGATTCCACGAATCCATATACCTTCAAAAAAGTAGGTTACAAAAGAGTTATTTAAATTTAAAACGAGGAGTTGTGGGGTATGTGCAAGGAAGAGTTTGAGGACGTACCCTGTAGTGAGACGAGGTTGGCCCTGGGCAGGTCATTGTCCAGGAGACAGTGTGAGGGCCTCAAGCTAAGACTACACTTAGAGGCCATCTGCTCTCAGTCTTGTTACTGGTGGGGAACCTGAGGCCCAAAGCATGGCCAACCTACCTTTGAGTCCCTCTGGCGGCCAGCACCAGCCTGGACTGGCCAGGGAGTGACAAGGAGCTCTGATTTCTGTAACAGCCCAATGCAGTTGACACATGTAGACACTGAGGTGCTGCAGCTGAGGGTGGTGTGGGAATCAGACCCCTGCTTGCTCAACTCCAGCCCTGGACATTGCTGCACCTGAGTCCTGTGAGGACAGCTTGGGAAGGAATGCATCCCGAACCCCCATGTGCCAGGATCCCGGTGACCTCCTTTCATCTTTCATGGATCCCAATGTACATTGTGGTGAAAAGACAGTAACTATTTAGCCAGAAAAATAATCAGTGAATGCTGTTGTGAACATTGCTAGCAGGAAGCAGGCCCTGAGGAGTAATTGGGGAATGGTGGATTCCTCCAAGTCTGGGCCTTTCCCCTGCTCAGAGACAGCCTCCCTGAGTCCCTGGACACTAGACCTGCTCCTCCAGGTTCAAGGTGCCATGGGACTGTTTGATGTGGTAGCAGCGTGGTCCAGGGAAGTTGGAGGAAGGATGCTGGAGCCAGAGGCCCAGTCCATATGTCTGGGCACCTGCAGATTCCCAGTACCTTTGTGGGGACATCCCCACTACTAAAGATGGCCATCTCTCCAGACAGTGGGCTCTCTCTTCCCCATCGGTCCAGCTCCCCTGGCCTTACCTCCTTCTTCTATGCCCTTATTTCCATTCCAGGGACATTCCTGGGAACGGTGGAGAACTCAGAAAACTTATGATTATACATAATATCAAAACATACAAGACTGGGGAAAAGGCTTGCAGAATCTGTAACAAAGGGTAATTATCGTGAAGAGAACATGTCCAAACCATCAAAGAAGGACAAACAAGAAGGAAATTCCGAGACACTGGCAAATAATCAAGTGATATACCTCAATCAAAGACATGCAACATAGAATAAAATACCATTTTCCTTTTTGGGAATTTTGGAAAAAAATAAAGTCAGTGCTTTGCAGCCCTGTGTAGGGCAATGAGTTTGTTGGTAATGTCTGCGGCATTTCAAATGCATGTGCCCTTCACCCTGGAAGGTTTAACCCGTGAATCTGCCTTGCAAAATACATGTTTGTGTCAGCTTCAGTGCAAGAGGTTACTTCAGCAATCCCTTAGTCAAGTGATTACGTTCTCATGCGTTTGAAGTGCTGGAGAAGATTTGGAAACAGCCACAGTAGACAGTTAGCTAGTTACCTCCTGGGGAAGACTGGGACGGGGTGGGTGTGGTGATTTTTTTTAACTTAAAAAAAATTTTTTTTTTTTTATCCTCACCCGAGGACATTTTTTTCATTTTTTGCTCAGATAGAGTAGGAGGGAGAGAGAGGAAGAGAGAGAGAGAGAGAAACATCGACGTGAAAGGGCCACATCGAGTGGCTGCCACCCGCACAACCAACCAGGGCCGGGGACAAACTGCAACCGAGGTACATGCCTTTAGCGGGAACCGAACCCGGGTCTCTCCGGACCGCAGGCCGATGCTCTAACCGCTGAGCCAAACCGGCCGGGGCAATTTTTTTTAACTTTTTAAAAACAGCTGTACTGAGATATAATTTGCACCAATTTAAAGTGTGCAATTCAGCCCTGGCCGGTTTGCCTCAGCTGTTGGAACGTCGGCCTGCGGTCCAGAGAGACCTGGGTTTGATTCCCACTGAGGGCACGTACCTCGGTTGCAGTTAGTGCTGGACCCGGATGGGTCGTGCGGGAGGCAGCCACTCGATGTGTCCCTTTCACATTGATGTTTCGCTCTCTCTCTTTCTCTTCCTCTCTCTCTTTCCCACTCTATCTGAACAAAAAATGGAAAAATGTCCTCGGGTGAGGATAAAATAAAATAAAATAAAATAAAATAAAATAAAATAAAATAAAATAAAATAAAATAAAATAAAATAAAATAAAGTGTGCAATTCAGGTCCAGCCGGTGTGGCTCAGTGGTTGAGCATCGACCCATGCGCCAAGAGGTCGCCGGTTTGATTCCCGGTTTGATTCTCGGTCAGGGCACATGCCCAGGTTGTGGGCCCAATCCCCAGTGCGGGGCATGCAGGAGGCGGCCAGTCGATGTTCTCTCTCATCCATGTTGCCATCTCTCTCTCCCTCTCACTTCCTTTCTCTCTAAAATCAATAAAGGGAAAAAAATTTTTAAAAAAGTAAAGTGTGCAATTCAGTTTTTGTTTTTTTTCCTCATCTACTTCGAGGGTGAAGACCATTCTCAGCAATCAGACTGTCGACATTCCAGAAAATGTTGACATCGCTCTGAAGGGATAAACAGTTATTGAGAAGGGACCCAGAGGCACCCTGTGGAGGGACGTCAATCACATCAATATAGAAATCAGTCTCCTTGGAAAGAAAAAGAGGCTCCGGGTTAACAAATGGTGGGGAAATAAAAAGGAACAGGCTACCATTCACACTACCTGCAGTCATGTATAGAACGTGATTAAGGGTGTTACACTGAGATTCCATTACCGAGTGAGGTCTGTGTACCCTCACTTCCCCAGCAGCGCTGTAATTCAGGAGAATGATTCTCTTGTTGAAATCAGAAATTTATTGGGCAAAAAATACATCTGCAGGGTTCAAATGAGGTCAGGTGTTGCTTGTTCAATATCTCAAGCCCAGAAATGTGAATTAATTCTTGAAGGAAATGACATTGAACTTAAATCAAATTCTGCTGCTTTGATTCAGCAAGCCACAACAGTTAAAACAAGGATATCAGCCTGGCCAGTGTGGCTCAGTGGTTGAGCATCGATCCATGCACCAAGAGGTCGCCAGTTCGATTCCTGGTCAGGGCACATGCCTGGGTTGTGGGCCTGATTCCCAGTGGGGAGCATGCAGGAGGTGGCCAATCTATGTTCTCTCATCGATGTTTCTATTTCTCTCTTCCTCTCCCTTTCTCTCTCTCTAAAAATCAATTAAAAACAAACAAGGATATCAGACAAATTTTGGCTAGTATCTATGTTTCTGAAAAAGGAACAGTTCAGCAGGCTGATGAATAAGATCTACGCTGTCCAGCTATAGAAACAGCAAGATGCCAGATGATTCCTCAGACTTACTTGTGATATTTTAAAGATGCAATAAAAGCCCTGGCCGGTTTGGCTCAGCATTTAGAGCATTGGCCCGTGGACCAAAGAGTCCCAGGTTCGGTTCCTGCTAGGGGCAAGTACCTTGGTTGCAGTTCGTCCCCGGCCCCTGCTGGGGTCGTGTGGGTGGCAACCAGTTGATGTGTCTCTCTCGCATCGATGTTTCTCTCTCTTTTCCTCCCTCTCTCCTTCCCCCTCTGAGGATAAATGCAAAAATGTCCTCGGGTGAGGATAAGAAAAAAAAAAAAGATGCAATAAAAGCCATGTATTGATTTTGGGGGCAAAATAAAGTGTGCAATTGAGTGGGTTTTAGTATATTCATTGAATTGTGCAAACATCACCATAAATTTAGAACATTTATCACCCTCAAAGCAACCCCATATCAATTAGCAGTAACACACCTCCAACTACCCCAGCCCTAGACAACCTAATCTATTTCCTGTCTCTATAGATTTGCCTTTTCTGGACATTTATATAAATGAAATCATGCACTATGTATTTTTTCAAAGTTCATTCATGTGTCAGCACTTCATTCCTTTTTATGACTGAATACTATTCCTTTGTATAAATTATACCAAATTTTATTCACCTATTCACCAGTTGACAAACATTTGCCTTGTTTGTATTTTTTGGCTATTATGAATAATGTTGCTATGAACATGCAAGTTTTTGTGTGGAATTATGTTTTCATTTCTCTTGGGTATATACCCAAGAATGGAATAGTTGGGTTGTATGGGAACTCTCTACTTAACCTTTTGAGAAATTGCCAGACTATTTTCCACAGTAGCTGCACCATTTTACATACCCTCCAGCTATGTGTGAAGATTCCAATTACTCTACCTCCTTGCCAACACTTATTTAAAAAAAATTTTAGTCCGGCTGGTGTGGCTCAGTGGTTGAGCGTTGACCCATGCATCAACAGGTCTCCGGTTCGATTCCCCGGTCAGGACACATGTCCAGGTTGTGGGCCCGATCCCCAGTGGGGGGCAGGTAGGAGGCGGCCAATCGATGTTCTCTCTCATCGATGTTTCTATCTCTCTCTCCTTCTCCCTTCCTCTCTCTCTAAAATCAATAAAGGAAAAAAAAAAATTAAAAAAAAATTTTTTAGTTGCCTTGGCCGGTTTGGCTCAGCAGTTGGAGCGTCGGCCTGCGGACCAGAGAGTCCCAGGTTCGGTTCCCGCTAGGGGCATGTACCAAAAAAAAATTTTTTTTTAGTTAATTCTAATCTGAGGATTTTTTTTCCATTGATTTTTTTAGAGAGAGTGGAAGGGAGGGAGGAAGAGAGAGAGAGATTGGTTGCCTCCTGCAGGTGCCCTGATGGGGTCAGGGATCGAAACTGCAACCCAGGCATGTGCCCTTGACCAGGAATCAAACCTGTGACCATTCGTTGCACAGGCTGACACTCTAACTACTGAGCCACACCAGCCAGGGCCCAACACTTGTTATTTTGTCTTTTTTATTATAGCCATCCTAATGGGTGTGATGTGGTATCTCTTTTTGTTTTTTTAAATATGTTTTTATTGATTTTTAGAGAAAGAGGGAGGGAGAGGGAGCTAGGAACATCGATGAGAGAAAAACATCCCACAAGCACCTGACCGGGGATCCAACCTGAAACCTGGATATGTGCCCTCACCAGAATCTAATGGGGACCTCTCGGTGTATGGGAGAATGCTCAACCAACTGAGACCGACTGGCCAGGGCTCTTTTTGATTTTTTTTTTAAAGAATGCTTTTATTTATTTTTTATCCTCACCCAAGGTCATTTTTACATTTATCTTCGTTCAGAGTAGGAGAGAGAGATAGAGGAAGAGAGAGAGAGAGAAACATCAATGTGAGAGAGACACATTGAGTGATTGCCACCCACACAACCCCAACCGGGGCCAGGGACAAACTGCAACCAAGGTACGTGCCCTTAGCGGGAACCGAACCCAGGACTCTCTGGTCCTTGGGCCAACGCTCTAACCGCTGAGCCAAACTGGCCAGGGCTCTTTTTGATTTTGTTTGCATTATCCTAGTGAGTAATGATGTTGAGCATCTTTTCATGTGCTTATTGGCCTCTTGTCTATATTCTTTGGAGAAATAGCAATTCACTTCCTTTGCATATTTTTCAATTGGTTACTTGTCTTTTTATTGTTGAATTGTAAGAGTTAAAAAAAAATTTACCTGGATACAATTCCCTCATCAGATATATGAATTACAAATGTTTTCTCCTATTCTGTGGGTGCTCTTTTTGCTTCCTTGGTGGTGTCCTTTGAAGCACAAAAGTGTTTAATTTGATCAAGTCCCACTAAGTTTTTCTTTCTTTTTTAAAATTTTTATCACCCAAGAACATTTTTCCATTTTTGTCCAGATAAAGTGGGAGGGAGAGAGAGGGAGAGAGAGAGAGAGAGAGAAACATTGATGTGAAAGGGACACATCAAGAGGCCGCCTCCCGCATGACCCCAACCAGGGCTGGGATGAATAGAAACCGAAGTACCTGCTCTTGACCGGAATTGAACCTGAGACTCATTGGTCCACAGGCCAATGCTCTAACCGCTGACTCAAACTGGCCAGGGCCCAACTAAGTTTTTCTTTAGTTGCTGTGCATTTGGTGTCATAGCTAAATAACCATTGCCCAGTCCAAGGTCACGAATATATATATTTTTTGTTAAGAATTTTATAGTGTTAGCTCTTAGGTTTAGGTCTATAATCTATTGAAATGATTTTTTAAAAATACTTTTTAATTTTAGTACTTTATATTTGTAAGTTTAAACTTTCTGCCCAAAGCAAATATTACTTTTATAATGAAGAATGCATCACCCTGGCCGGTGTGGCTCAGTTAGAGCGTGGGCCTGCGCACGGAAGGAACCCGTCAAAGGCACTGGGTTGTAGGTTCGAATCCTCCACCAAATATCCTTGGGTGAGGATTAACAAAAATATGAAATAATAATAATGAAGAAAGCATCATGTGGAGACAGCTGCATTGAACCCGAGAGCTGGCTGATTCCGCCTCAGTTACCCACTCAAGCAGGTGGGCGGTCCCCGTCTCCCCAAGCAGGAAGGGGGCGGTTCCACGCGCATGCCTGGCTTCCCAGAGAGAGCCCTGCGCCTGCGCACACTGCCGCCCACGCCTGCGCAAAGGCCCTCGGGTCCCGCGCGCAGGAACCTTCTGCGCTCTAGCCTGGCATTGTGGCGGAAATTTCACGAGCCGGGCGGGACGCGCTAGGTGTCGCGTAGGCTTGGCGACTGTGGCGCTGGCTCCGTCGGCCTGGCTCTCCGCGCCAGGCGTTTCCGTGGCCTCCGTGGCGTCCTTGTCAGGTCCCCTTCCCCCTCCCCGGGCGCGTCTTCCTCAGGACCCCCCACCTCCCCGGTCCGGGCCTCCTCAGAGCCTCCCAACGCCGCCCAGCCCTCCTCAGGCCCGCCCCAGCCCTCGCGTCTTCCTAAGGCCCGCCACACCCGGCCGGTCCTCAGAGCCCCCCCAACCCTCCATCCCCGCCCCCGGGGCGCACGGTAGGATGGGGGACAACACCAGCCCCATCAGCGTGATTCTGGTGAGCTCGGGGAGCAGGGGCAATAAACTGCTGTTCAGGTACCCCTTCCAGAGAAGCCAGGAGCACCCAGCGTCCCAGACAAGTAAGTGAGCGCTGGGAGCGGGCCTGGCGCTCCGGGGCATGCGCCTGGTGGCTGGACCAGAGTCAGCCTGCTGCAGGGGCCCCTTCCCTCACCTCCTAGCACGTGAAAATTCAAGTCCTTTACTTTTTCCTTTCCCTGATCATGCAGTCCCTGCCTACTCTTTATAGAGTACTGTTTGTAACGTGTAGAAAAGTAAAAAGGAGCAGGAGATAAATCGCTCATAATTCAACAGTCCAAGGCCTCTTTTGCTAACATTTCATCCATGTCTGCAGCCTTTTAAAAAAATATGCAAGCTCTGTATGTGTTAACTTAAAAATAAAAGGCCAAAATGAGAGGCAACAAACATTTACTTGAGATCACTAAGAATAGGTCCTTGGGATGCTCCAAATAGTGTTCTGATTGACAGACAAAGGCATTGGGTATTTATGAGAAAGGGAAGGGGAACAATTATATCAATAGAAGGAGAGCATTTATTTCTATTGGTCAGATAACAGTGATGTCAATTCTAAACAGTGTTTTTAATTCTAAACAGTGTCCAGTAGTCATAAGTCAGGTAGTTATCAGGCAGGTAGTCATCAGTCAGGTATAGTATTTGCTTTCTTTTTCTTTTTATCCTCACCGAAGGAACTTTTCCACTTATCTTTAGACAGATTAGGAGGGAGGGAGAGAGACGGAGAGAGAGAGAGAGAGAAACATCGATGTGAGAGAGACACATCAACTGGTTGCCTCCCTCGAGACCCTGATCAGGGTCGGGGAGGAACCACAACCCTTGGCCGGAATTGAACCCGGGTCTCATTGGTCCGATGCTCTAACCACGGAGCCAAACCGGCCAGGGCAGTATTTGCTTTCTTGTATCTTTACAATCGGTTCTTTGGGACACAAGTTTGCTTAAGCCCAGTCCAGAGGTTATTTTGCCCAGTTTCAACACTTCAAGATTTGACACATAAGACATTGAAGGCAGTTCCTCTGGGATGGCAGCTCCAGCTCCATTTAAAAATGGCTCCATTAATTGTTATTTTTTGGACATATAAATGTGTTCAGCTTAGAAAAAATATGAAATTACACATCCATCTGAAGTTTTCTTTGACTACCTTTCCCCAGTTCTGCTCCCCTGGTGCCTCAGGTAAATGTATCGTTCTGCAGTAGCTCTTTTTCCCATTGAACAGTTTTTTTCCATTGGACAGCCTTGGAGTGCTTGTGATTTAGTAAACAGAGATCACTCTCACTCTTTGTTGTAGTATACAGCTGCTGTGGATGGACATTTAGGTTACTTGCAGCTTTTCACTATCATGAATGTTCAGTTTGTAATTTATATTTTGTTTTAAAATTACTTTAGCCCTGGCTGGTTTGGCTCAGCGGTTAGAGCGGCGGCCTGCGGTCCAGAGAGACCCGGGTTCGGTTCCCGCTAAAGGGCATGTACTTCGGTTGCAGTTTGTCCCCGGCCCTGGTTGGTCGTGCGGGTGGCAGCCACTCGATGTGTCCCTTTCACGTCGATGTTTCTCTCTCTCTTCCTCTCTCTCCCTCCCACTCTATTTGAACAAAAAAATGAAAAAATGTCCTCGGGTGAGGATAAAAACAAACAAACAAAAAAAACAAAAAACAAAAAATTTTTAATTACTTTAAATTTTGTTAATATGGTACAGAGGGACTTAGATTATGAAAAAAAAGTTCTTTCCCACCATTGACCCCCCCCCCCCCCGCACCCATTTCTCTTTGTAGGGGCAGCTGCTATTACCATTTTCTTGTGCCTCTTTCTAGAATCTTCTGTGTAAATATAAGCATGTGCACATATTATTTTACTTTTTCTAACCACAAGTGATTGAACACATTGTAGGCACTGTTCTGCTTTGTGTGTTGTTTTCATTTTCATTTTATATTTTAGATATAGTTTCAGAATTATGATCAGAATCATGGGACGAACTGTGATTTATTTATCCAGTTCTCTGTTGATGGACATTTAAGTTGTTTCCAATCTTTTGCTACTATAACCAGTGTGAATGTCCTTTCTATATATATTATCATTTTGCTGGATATAGGATTAATTCCCAGGTGGGATGGTTAAATCTAAGGGATAATGAGCATATATTTTTCTCCTTTTTTTTTTTTTTTTTTGTTACAGTTGACATTCAATATTATTTTGATATTTTTTCTTTATTGATTTTAGAGAGAGAGGAAAGGAGAGGGAGAGAGAGATAGAAACATTGATGAGAGAGAACATCGATTGGCCGCCTCCTGCATGCCCCCCCACTGGGGATCAGGCCCACAATCTGGGCATGTGCCCTGACCGGGAATCAAACTGGTGACCTCTTGGTGCATGGGTTGATACTCAACCAGTGAGCCACACTGACTGGGCTAAATATTATTTTATATTAATTTCAGGTGTACAGCATAATGGTTAGACATCTATAAAATTTATTAACTGATCCCTCTGGTAAGTCTCATACCACCTGACACCATATATACTTATTAGAGTATTATCAAATATATTCCCTATGCTGTACTTTGCATCCCTGTGACTGTTCTGTAACTACCAATTAGTACTTCTTAATCCCTTCACCTTTTTCACCCTGCTCCCCAACCCCCTCCCATCTGGCAACCATCAGTTTATTCTTTGTATCTATGAATCTGTTTTGTTTATTTTGTTTTTTAGATAAGTGAAATCATATGGTATTTGTTTTTTCTCTCTCTGACTTATTTCACTTAGCATAATATCCTCTATGTCCATTCATGTTGTCACAAATGGTAAGATCTCGTTCTTTTTTTTTTATCCTCACTCAAGGACATTTTTCCTTTTTTTTTTTTTTTTGTTCAGATAGAGTGGGAGGGAGAGAGAGGAAGAGAGAGAGAGAGAGAAACATCGACGTGAAAGGGACACATCGAGTGGCTGCCTCCCGCACGACCCAACCGGGGCTGGGGACAAACTGCAACCGAGATACGTGCCCTTAGCAGGAACCGAACCCGGGTCTCTCTGGACCGCAGGCCGACGCTCTAACCACTGAGCCAAACCGGCCAGGGCAGATCTCGTTCTTTTTTTATGGCTGAGTAATATTCCATTGTGTATATGTACCACATCTTTATCTAATCATCTGTTAATGGGCACTTAGATTGCCTTCATATCATGGCTATTGTAAATAATGCTGCAATGCACATAAGGATGCATATATCATTTTGAATTAGTGCTTTGGGTTTCTTCAGATAAATACCCAGAAGTGGAGTTGCTGGGTCATAAGGTAGTTCTATTTTTAATTTTTTGAGGAACCTTCATACTGTTTTCCATAGTGGCTGAATCAATTTGCAATCCTTCCAACAGTGCACCAGGGTTCCTTTTTCTCCACATCCTCGTCAACACTTGTTTGTAAATTTATTAATGATAGCCACTTTGACAGGTGTGAGGTGATACCTTATTATGATTTTACTTGGCATTTCTCTGATGATTTCATATGTCTAATCTGTATGTCTTCTTTGGAGAAATGTCTATTCAGGTCCTCTGCCCTTTTTTTTTTTTTTTTTTTTAAGATTTTTAAAAATGATTTTTAGAGAGGAAGGGAGAGGGAGAGAGAGAGAAGCATCGATGAGCAAGAGAAGCATTGATGAGAGAAGCATTGATAGGTTGCCTCCTGCATACCCCCCACTGGGGATCAAACCTGGAACCTTGGCATGTTCCCTGACCGGGAAATGAACCGGCAACTCTTCAGTCCACAGGACGATGCCCAACCAACTGAGCCACACCAGCCAGGGCCTCTGTCCATTTTTAATTGGATTGTTTGTTTTTTTGGTGTTTAGGTGTATGAGTTCTTTATAAATTTTGGATATTAACCCCTTATTGGATGTACCATTAGTGAATATCTTCTCCCAATCTGTAGGCTGTCTTTGCATTTTGTTGATGGTTTCCTTTGTCGTGCAAAACTTTTTAGTTTGATCTAGTCCCGTTTATTTTTTCTTTTCCCTTTTCTGAGGAGATACACTAAAAAGAAAAAAATATTACTGAGACCAGTGTCAAAGAGTTTACTGCCTATGTTTTGTTCTAGGAGTTTTATGGTTTTGGGTCTTACATTTAAGTCTTTAATCCATTTTGAGTTTATTTTTGTTTATGGTTTAAGAAGGTGGTCTAGCTTCATTTTTTTTTGCATTATTTTGTCTAGTTTTCCCCATACCATGTATTGAAATAGACTGTCTTTACCCCATTGTATATTCTTTTTTTTTTTTAAGATAGAGTAAAAGGGAGGGAGGGAGGGAGGGAGAGAGAGAGAGAGAGAGAGAGAGAGAGAGAGAGAGAAAGAGAAAGAGAGAGAAACATCAATGTGAGAGAGACACATTGATTAGTTGCCTCCTGCATGACCCCGACCAGGGTTGTGGATCAAACCTGCAACGCAGGTACGTACCCTTAAGCGGGAATCAAACCTGAGACCCTTTGGTCCTCGGGCCGACGCTCTAATAGCTGAGCTAAACTGGCCAGGGCTCTGTTGTATATTCTTGCCTCCTTTGTCATAGAATAATTGACCATATAAGTGTGGGTTTAATACTGGACTCTCTATTTTATTCCATTGATCTATATGTCTATATTTACTCCACTACCATGTTGTTTTGATTACTGTAGCCTTGTAATATAGTTTGAAATCAGATAGCATGATACTTCCAGGTTTGTACTTCTTTCTTAAGATTGCTGTGGCTAGTCCAGGTCATATGTGGTTCCATATCAATTCTAGGATTATTTGTTCTAGTTCTGTGAAAAATGCTATATATATATATATATATATATATATATATATATATATATATATATATATATATATTTTTTTTTTTATCCTCGCCCGAGGACATTTTTCCATTTTTTGTTCAGATAGAGTGGGAGAGAGAGAGAGGAAGAGAGAGAGAGAGAGAGAGAGAGAAACATCGACGTGAAAGGGACACATCGAGTGGCTGCCTCCCGCTCAACCAACCAGGGCTGGGGACAAACTGCAACTGAGGTACATGCCCTTAGCGGGAACCGAACCCAGGTCTCTCTGGACCGCAGGCCGATGCTCTAACCATTGAGCAAAACCGGCCAGGGCAACCTTTGATATTTTGATAGGGATTGCATTAAATCTATAGATTGCTTTGGGTAGTATGGACATTTTAATGATGCTCATTTTTTCTGTTCACGAATACGGTATATGTTTTTATTTATTTGTATCTTCAATTTCTGTCTTCAGCATCTTATAATTTTTCCATCTTTTACCTCTTTGGTTAAATTTATTCCTACGTATTTTACTTTTTTTGATGCAGTTGTAAATGGGATTTTTTTAATGTCTCTTTCTGATAGTTCATTATTGGTATATAAAAATGCAACCTATTTCTGAATATGAATTTTGTATCCTGCTATTTTACTGAATTCATTTATCAGTTCTAAGAGTTTTTTGGTAGAGTTTTTAGGGTTCTGCATATATAGTATTATGCTATCTGCAAATAATGACAGTTTTATTTCTTCCTTTCCCATTTGGATGCCTTTTATTTCTTTTTCATGTCTGATTGCTGTGACTAGGACTGCAAATTATTTTATGTTGAATAAAAGTGGTGAAAGCGGACATCCTTGTCTTGTTTCTGATCTTAAGGGAAATACTTTTACCTTTTCCTCATTGAGTATGATGTTAGCTGTGGGTTTGCCATTTTGATTACTATAGCCTTGTAATATAGTTTGAAATCAGGTAGCATACTTCCAGGTTTGTTCTTCTTTCTTAAGATTGCTGTGGCTAGTCCAAGTCATATGTGGTTCTATATAAATTCTAGGATTATATGGAATAAGTCATGGACTTATTATGTTGAGGTATGTTCCTTCTGTTCCCACTTTGCTGAGAATTTTTATCATAAATGGATGTTGGATTATCGCAAATGTTTTTTCTGCATCTATTGATATGATCTTATGATTTTGTTTCATTTTGTTTATGTAGTGTATCACATTAATTAATTTGTGGATATTGAATCAACCTTGCACCCCAGGAATAAATATCACTTGATTATGGTTTATGATCTTTTTAGTGTATTGCTGAATTCAGTTTGCTAGTTTGGTTTTTTTTTTTTTTTTAATCCTCACCTGAGGACATTTTTCCATTTTTTGTTCAGACAGAGTGGGAGGGAGAGAGGGGAAGAGAGAGAGAGAGAGAAACATCGACGTGAAAGGGACACATCGAGTGGCTGCCACCCGCACGACCAACCAGGGCCGGGGACAAACTGCAACCGAGGCACATGCCCTTAGCGGGAACCGAACCCTGGTCTCTCTGTACCGCAGGCCGACGCTCTAACCGCTGAGCCAAACCGGCCAGGGCTAGTTTGTTTTTTTTAATCCTCATCCAAGGATATATTTTATTGATTTTGGAGAGAGAGAGAGAGAAACATCAATTGATTATGTCCCATATGCATCCAGACCAGGGATTGAACCCACAACCTAGGTATGTGCCCTGACCAGGAATTAAACCCGCAACCTTTTTGGTGTACAGGATGATGCTCCAACCAACTGAGCTACCCGGCTACCCGGCTGGGGCCAATTTGGTAGTATTTTTGTTGTTGTTGAGGATTTTGCATCTATGTTCACCAGGGATATTGGCCTATAATCTTTTTTTTTTTTTCATGATGTCTGGTTTTGAAATCAGGGTAATGCTGGCCTCATAAAATGAGGTTCTTTTTCATTTCTGATTTTATTTAATTGGATCCTTTCCCTTTTTTTCTTGATGCATCTGCTTAAAGATTTATCAATTTTATTTATCTTTTTGAAGAACCAATTCTTAGTTTTATTGATTTTGTTTGTTTGTTTTAGACTATATTTTGTTTATTTCCACTTTGATCTTTATTATTTCCGTAATTCTACTCACTTTGGGCTTTGTTCTTTTTCTAGTACCTGGTGTAAGGTTAGATTGTTTATTTGAGAGTTTTCTTGTTTTTTGAGGTAGGCCTGTATTGCTTCAAATTTTCCCTCTGCTTTTGCTCTGTTCCATAGGTTTTGGGTTGTTGTGTTTTCATTTTCATTTTGTCTCAAGGTATCTTTTAATTTCTTCCTTGATTTCATTGTTAACCCATTCATTGCTTAGTAGTATGTTATTTAGCCTCTATGTGTTTGTGTGTTTTTCTTTTTTTTTTCCTCTTGTAATTGATTTCTAGTTTCTTACCATTGTGAGTCAGAGAAGATGCTTGATATGATTTTATTCTCCTTAAGTTTATTGAGACTTGTTTTGTGGCCTAACATGTGGTCTATCCTGAAAAATGTTTCATGTGCACTTGAAAATAATGTATGTTCTGCTGCTGTGAGGTGAAATGTTCTCAAAATATCAATTAAATCCATCCGGTTTAATGTATCATTTAAGGCTGCCGTTTCCTTGTTGTTTTTCTGTCTGGAAGATCTATTCATTGATGTCAGTAGAGTGTTAGAGTCCCCTACTATGACTGAATTACTGTTGATCTCTCTCTCTTTATGTCTGTTAATATTTGCTTTATGTTGGGTGCATAAATGTTTACAAGGGTTATATTCTCTTGTTGGATTGATCACTTTATCATTATGAAATGTCTTTCTTTGTTTTAAAGTCTATTTTAGACCTGGCTGGTAGCTCAGTTGGTTAGAGCCTTGTCCCGAAATGCCAAGGTTGTGGGTTCCAACCCCAGTCAGGGCACATACAAGAAGCAACCAATGAATGCATAAGTAAGTGGAACAACAAAATAATATTTCTCTCTCCGTTCCTCTTCCTCTCTAAAATCAATCAATAAAAATTTTTTTTAAAAGTCGAATTTGTCTGATATAAGTATTGCTATCCCAGCTTTTATTTTGTTTCTATTTGTGTGAAATATCTTTTTCCATCCCTTTACTTTCAGTTTCTGTTTGTCTTTTGATCTGAAGTATGTCTCTTGTAGATTATGTATGGTTCTTGTTTTCTTATCCATTCAGCTACCCTGTCTTTTGATTAGAGCATTTAATCCATTTACATTTAAAGTGATTATTGCTAGGTCCGTAGTTATTGCCATTTTCTTATTCATATTTATATTCTCTTTTTCCCCTTTCTTCTTTTTAATCCTCACCCGAGGATATTTTTTCAAATATCTTCAGATAGAGTGGGAGAGAGAAAGAGAAACATTGATGTGAGAGAGACACATCGATTGGCTGCCTCCCACAAGACCCCGTCCAGGGCTGGGAACGAACCGCAACTGAGGTACGTGCCTTTGGCTGCAATCGAACCTGTGACTCTTTGGTCCACAGGCTGACGCTCTAACTGCTGAGCCAAACTGGCCAGTGCTCCCCTTTCTCCTTAAAGAAGTCCTTTAACATTTCTTGTCATACTGGTTTGGTGGTGGTGAACTCCTTTAGCTTTTTCTTGTCTGGAAGAGCATAGTTATTTTTAATAGATGAGATTTTTCTATCTTTGTTAATAAGATAGGTGAGAGATTGTATCTGATAGTAGTTTTTTAATTTTTATTTTTTCTTTATTGATTTTTAGAGAGAGGAAGGGAGAGGGGGAGAGAGAGATAGAAACATTGATGAGAGAGAACATCGATTGGCCGCCTCCTGCATGCCCCCACTGGGGATTTGGCCCACAACCTGGGCATGTGCCCTGACCGGGAATTGAACCAGAGACCTCTTGGTGCATGGGTTGACACTCAACCACTGAGCCATACTGGCCAGGTTCTCTTCATTCTTATATTCTTTATTAGCATTTCCATTTTCTTCTTGAGCCTTTTGCGCATGATGAACTTGCTCATGATGAACTTAAGTTCATCCTTAGGTCTAGTAAGATATTGTTTGCGTATATGAAGGACATTTTTTTCCAATGTAGTTGACATTGTATACTGAGATGATGTATGTGTAATATATATATATTCCCTTTTTTTACTAGCTTAATAATAGCAAAAGCATTCCTATGTTATAACTTCTTGGAAACCATAAATTTTTTTGAAAAAAATTTTGAGTGTACAATTCAGTGGCATTCATCACATTTACCATAATTGATTTTACCATAGTGTATAACCAGCACCACTATTTCCAAAATTTTTCATTACCCCAAGCTGAAACTTGTAACCAAGCAATGACTTCCCATTTTTCCTGCCTTTGGCCTCTTGTAACCACTAATCTACTTTCTGTCTCTGTGAATTTGCCTATTGTAGATATTTAAGTAAGTGCAATATTTGTCCTTTCATGTCTGGTTTCTTTTTCTTAGCATGTTTTTTTTTTTAATTAAAAAATTTTTTCCCTTTATTGATTTTAGAGAGAGAGGAAGTGAGAGGGAGAGAGAGATAGAAACATCGATGAGAGCGAACATCGATTGGCCGCCTCCTGCACGCCCCTCACTGGGGATGGGGCCCACAACCTGGGCATGTGCCCTGACCAGGAATTGAACTGGGGACTTCTTGGTGCATGGGTTGACGCTCAACCACTGGCCACACTGGCCGGACTAGTATAATATTTTTAAGTTCATCCACGTTGTAGCACGTGTCAGAATTTCATTCCTTTTTATGGCTGATTAATATTCCATTGTGTGTATATACTACATTTTAGAAACCATCACTTTTACTGGCTCCATAATCCTCCTGTATGTGGATGGATCCTGGTTTCTTAGCCATTGTCTCCTTTTTTGCCCTTACTCAGATAAGCCTCGTAGCAGATATGCTGTCAACAACACCGGAGATCATGCTGAGGACCAGGACGGTGACTCCAGGTAAGGGCTCTGAAGTCACTCTATGAGGAGCTAGTCCTGCCCCCACTCCTGGGCAAAGCCCCACCTCTTGTTGACCCAGATGTTTACTCTGAGAAACTGGATGTTCTTTTTTCCCATTTGGTGGGTGTTCTGGGTAGTGCAGAACTGGGGCTTGGTTTGCCAATCGCTGGCTTGCTGCAGAATTTGGTCACGTGTTCTATCTGTGGGCTATAAAGTAGGTCAGAGAACAGATAAAGCCATGTTTCTGTAGGACATTTATCTCCTGTGAGGGGAACATGGAAGAAAGCAGACCCCAGTGCTGTCCGCAGACCTTATCCTCAGGCACGTGCCCAGAGGTCAGATGTAGGTGCTTGGGTGCGGTACAGTCTGTCCAGGTGGTGATATGGGCTGAGAGTCAGGGCTGATTTGACCCTTGGTCTTTTAGGACACAGATGAAAAGCAGATCTTGTTCCTTCCTGTGTGTTCCCCCTTGTTCCCTGTGGGAAGGGCTATCATGCAAACATGAGAAATGACCACTTCTGCCTTCTTCTGTTCATTTTAAAGCTTAGTAAATGATAACACAGCAGACGAGGGAGGAGAGATTGTAAATTGCCTGTTCTGGTTAGGGCCTAAACATAGCTGGGGTCTTTGTGAGCTAAAGGACAGCCTCCACAGTCCCATCAGAAAGTAGCCGAGGTTCCCACACTGGGCCTTTGACATGCAAACTATTCATGCAGTTCCCATCAGTTCTCTGACAAGACACCACAGCTGCCATAGTGTTGTGCAGTTCCAAGGGTATGGTTTTTATTTTTTGTGTGTGAGGGTGTCGGGGGCCTCTGGCGTGACCAGTGACTGTTTCTGAAGGGAGCAGGCTTTAGAAGAGGGACCAGCAGGGGGGGAAGGGGATATGGGCTGTTGGACATTCAGTGGGTCCTTCTGCTTGATGTAGAGGCCAGTGGTCTTTTAAAAGTTGCAACTTGGAACAAACTCTTGTTATAGGCACACAGAAAGCTTTTTGCCTCTGCACACTGGGCACATGCGTTTTGCCTTCTACCTGTGCCACAGACTAGTTTAGAGCAGGGCTGGCTAGCTGCCTACCGTTCTTCCTCCAAGCTCCATGGATGTGAGGCTCAGGCTCAGGACGTGAAGACTCAGAAAGAGCTCTTGGAGTGGTCTGTGTGGAGGTATTTTTTGGGAGGGCCAGGAGCACATAATTCCTGCAGTTAATTTCAGAGGCTTATAATAAAATGACTGTTAGCTAATGTCATTTGGTAATGTTAGTGCATTATAGCATCTGATGATCCCACTCCCCACCCTTCACATTTTCAGACATACAGGTTAACAACCTTAGGGTCCCGGCTTTCTTTTGTCGCAGAGACCTGCCCAGCCACTGCTCTGCCCCTGGCAGCTGGGAGAACCCTGTTGTACCTCAGACATCTTCCTAGAGCACTGCAGTGAAGGTGCATCGTACCCATTCCTTGTTTTCCTTGAGTGTCGTTCTCAAAGGTGCTTTTCTTCTGGAACCGGCAGAATGTTCCTACTTGTCAGTTTGCCAGATTGAAGCAGTGTTAACAGGACACATGGGTAACTTGTGAATGTAGGGTGGCCTGCCTTAGAGAAGTGAGGGTGCGGAGCTGTGCTGCCCATTGTTATAGTCACTGGCCAATGTGGCTGTTTTAATGGAAATGAACTGAAATTAAATAAAATTGAAAATTTATTTCCTCAGTTGCACTCACCACATTTCAGGTGTTCAATAGCCACATGTAACTAGTGGATACGATATTGAATGGTATAGATTTATTTATTTGTTTTTCTTTATTGATTTCAGAGAGACAGGAAGGGAGAGGGAGAGAGAGATAGAAACATCGATGAGAGAGAACATCGATTGGCCGCCTCCTGCATGCCCCCCACTGGGGCTTTGGCCCACAACCTGGGCATGTGCCCTGACCAGGAATTGAACCGGTGACCTCTTGGTGCATAAGTCGACACTCAGCCACTGAGCCACACCAGCTGGGCTTAAATGGTGTAGATTTAGAATATTTCTGTCAATGTAGAAAGTTTTGTTGGACAACACTGGCTTAGAGTAGGTTGGTTTTACAAGATGAATCATTAAGATGATGTGTTTCAGGGTGTAAGAATTAACTGTCACTTTAAAAAAAACCCTACGAGAATTCAGAAGGGAGGGAAGAAAATAGATATTGTCTGTTGTCTCTAAGGCTTGAAATTCAAGTTTAGAAAAATTGTAGTGTCCCTGTTTGATGGGTATTAGGGGCCCAGGAGTTCATGCTTAATTCCATCTCTGGTTTAGTCACCCCACACTGGCTGGGACAAAGCCATGAGGAGAGGTACGAAAGAAAGCCTGGTATCCATTGGAAAGTCTGTTGTGGGCCTAATCCCTCCTGGTGTGGGTGGCTATTTCTGGCTTCCTCTCCATATACCAAGCAGTGTTCTGGCTACTGCCTCAGAGAAGGAGATGCTGGTGGCTTAGAAAAGTTGACTCCATTTCAGACATCTTCCTAAAGTAAAATCATTTTACTTTAGACATCATCCTGATGTCTTCCCAGAGCTTTGAAAGGTTTCTGTCTCTACCCTTTATCTCTCCATTGGCATTGAGGGGCACGGAATCAGTTGGCACTGCTGCCTGGCTCATACTTGGCTACCTTTCTTGAAGCAGTGGGTCCAGCTTTTAGGCACAGTCATGCCCTATGCTGGACGGGGCCTCAGCCAGGTGAGCTGTAGTGCACACTGGCACACCACATGCAAGTCCTCCAGACCAGGTGCACATGGGACTCCACCAGGGCCTCTTTTGACAGCTTTGCCTGTGTGGCACATGTGTTGAGATATGTTAGAAAGATGCCCCTACTTGCTGGAGTTTACTCAATACACAAGAATGTGGATAAGCAGTGTTGTCCCAAGCATGGGTATCTCCCTTCCCTTTTCCTGGCCCAGCCTAGTCCACACTGGTGTCCACATTGGCATGTCCCTGCAGGGCAGTGTGCTGGGACAAGTGCAGGTTCAGGGTTCCAGGTCTGATTCTCACTCTGCGTCCTGCAGTACATGATCTTGGGCATGCTCCTTAGATAGTGAGCCTCTTCTTAAGATGCCTCTCCCTCCCAGGTCTAGATATCATGGGAACATCTGCGTCTAGGTGAGAGTACTTGCTGACGGCTCTGCCTCCCTCAGAGGGGCAGACACAAGTCCATAAAACATGCTTGTGGAGTTGAACATGTCACCACCACTCCCCAGTAAGGAAATGGAACACTGCTGACGCCTGGAATCCCCATATCCCCATGTGCTTCTCTCCTTTTGAAAGTCAAGGGATTTTGTGACCTGACTAGTTGTAGGAGATAAAGTTCTAGGAGTTGCACACAAGCTTCTTCGGATTCTGACTTTCTGGATGATCTTGGGAAAGACCACAAAACATCTTACCCTTTTACTACTGTACAAACTGATGAGCTAAAGTTTGGTAGCTGCTGAAAAAAATGGTTCTCATTGTGTGTTTCTCTTGCATGGGTCTTTGGCAATGTGTGTTTCTCAGTGAGAGCAGTGGGGAGCAGCAGTTCCCAGCAGGGCAGCCTGGTGGGTATGGCATGGCATCATGGCAGGCTCTCACCCCTCTGATGCTGTCTGCACTGTGGGGCTCAGGCCTATTTTCTGTTCCCAGGAAACTCGGAAAGCAGCATGTTCCAGGACACAGACCTCTGTAGAAGAACTTAAACTCTTTTAAATATATTTTCTTTTTCTTTTTTTTTTTTTTTTTATCCTCACCCGAGGACATTTTTTAAATTTAAATTTAAATTTTTTTATCCTCACCTGAGGACACTCTTGCATTCATCATCAGATAGAGTGGGAGGGAGAGACGGAGGAAGAGAGAGAAATGAACATTGATGTGAGAGAGACACATTGAGTGGTTGCCACCCACACGACCCCAACCGGGGCCGGGGACAAACTGCAACTGAGGCACGTGCCCTTAGTGGGAACCGAACCTGGGACTCTCTGGTCTGTGGGCCAACGCTCTAACCGCTGAGCCAATCCGGCCAGGGCCACCCGAGGACATTTTTGCATTTGTCTTCAGATAGAGTGGGAGGGAGAGAGGGAGGAAGAGAGAGAGAGAAACATCAGTGTGAGAGAGACACATCAACTGGTTGCCATCCACACGACCCCAACTGGGGCCGGGACAGACTGCAACCGGGGTACGTGGCCTTAGTGGAAACCGAACCTGGGTCTCTCTGGTCTGCGGGCCCATGCTCTAACCGCTGAGCCACACCGGACAGGGTAAATATATTTTCTAAAAAAGCTCGGGTCATATAGTGCAGACGTCTCAGACATTTTCCAGCATAAGTATATACAGATCTGCCATAACTGCTTTGCTGCTGAAGGGGCCACAGTCATGTTCTGGGCAGAGGCTCGGCTCAGTGAGATCAGCTATGCCGGTGGTCATAGCATCTCAAGAATTGGAGCTGAGGTATTCAGTCGCATTTTACAGTTTTCATAAGGCTTTTACCTATGGGGATCTTTTTACCTGTTGAGAAGATTTGTCAGATTAAATACTTGTGCATTGGCATATAGCCAATATGTGTGGTGCTGGGCTCCGGCCTTGCTCTTGCTTCTGGAAACTGACTCTAATTCTTGCCCAGTCTATGTTTAAGTGAGATAATTAGCTTTAGTGAGAAAACTGTGGTAAGTCTTCAACTTGGGGAGTATCTGATCCTTTCTCTTCTGGTAAGTTGCATAGCCATGAACTCAACAGTTAATGCTTAATGGTGGTACTTCTGCTAGACTTTAATACTGTTTAATAAAACAAGTGTAACTTTTCATGATTTTTAAAATCAATGTCTTGATGGTCCTGTTCCCATTTCAGCGAGCCATGTCCTCTAACCGATGAGCAATTGGTTGCAGGGTAAGACCAAGACTTCTCCACCATCTTTCTGTCTTGATTCCTGCTACCTTCTCTTCTTGTAATTGTGCTTAACTCCTGATTTCCCTCAATGTTGAAAATGACTAATGAGGCACACAGGCTCTTGCTCGGACCGCACTACCCCGATCCCCCACGAGTGTCTAGGCTTCCCACGGCCCCTGCCCTTTCTCCACTTGGAGTTATGTAGCTATTTCACATTACCCAAGAGGCCTAGGCAAGGTTGGCTGGCACCAGGGAGACTTCTGGGACCAGGCATGCTCTCAGACCTCCTCCTCTAGGCAGGCACCAGTGGCCCTGTGAGGGTGGTAGGTGAGCAGGAGCATGATTTCTTGTCTCCCTAGCTTACTGCCCCTTACCTTGAGCGATCCTTGATTATTTCTCCTTGCCTTCATTTCTCAGAGGGATTTAGTGGGGGCCTCTTTCCCAAGGGCTGGGTGTTAAAGGTAATGCTTGAGCTTAGATGCTATTGTGTGTGCCCTTTAGAGGCAAAAATACACCACGGAGTTATTTGGCACTTCTCCAGGAGGGCATGAATAAGGTGGGACCCTCCTGTCGCCTTGACAGGGCATCCCCTCTAGGCATTGCAGGTACACAGAGCATCTCTGAGCCCCCCATAATGGGAGGGGGAGAGTCGAGCTTCCTTCCGTGCTGCCCCTCTCTCCTTTTTCGGTCAAGCCAGAAAACAAGCCCTGCTCTCGAATGTCTCAGAAGGCATGGAAGGTCCTGGCCTGTTTTCTAGCTGGGCTGGCCATTTTCCTAAAGGTGTATGTGTTGTTTGTATTTTTTTTACTTTTTTATTTCTGTTATTCCAGGAATGTTAGTTTTTTGTAACAGCTATTTTATTGTGTGCAATATAATTTACCAGACTTTTTACCATCAAAACAAAGGAAAATAATTTTTGTTAATTTTGGAAACAACAAATAAATTTGTCACTTGTTTTTGTTTCAGTTTGCTATTTAAAACAGTTATGTCCCCTACCCCCCAGATCTCATGATATAACTCTGCCTTTGTGTATGTTATGTCAACAGATACACTATATAATGTATAAAGCCACTCAGGTGTTTTATTTTAGTTTTTTTTTTTTTTTTTTTTTTTTTATCGTAAGTGTTAATATTGCAGTGGTGTGTGGATTTCTATGTGGGCCAGACTTTCTCAGATGAGCACCATCCTGCTGACCGCCACAGAGGGTCCTCCCTGAATGGCCACATAGGGCAGTGTGGCTTTTTTGTTGCTGTTGTTAATTCTCACCCAAGGGTATTTTTTTCATTGATTTTTAGAGAGGGTGAAAGGAAGGGAGGGAGGGAAAGTGAGAGAGAAGAACAGAAACATCAGTGTGAGAAAGACACACATCCATTGCTTGCCTCCCTCACGAGCCCTGACTGGGGCCGGGGATCGAACCTGCAACCCAGGTACGTGCCCTTGATTGGGAATCGAACCCATGATCCTTAGTTGTGTGGGCCGACACTCTAACCACTGACCCACACTGGCCAGAATGGCATTGTGGCTTTTAACTTCAATAGCACATGAATTTCCAGTTGGTTCCTTCTGCAGACCCTGGCCTCTCTGGTCTTGGAGGGAAGCACTTCTTATTTGGCTCTTGGAAGGGTGCTTTTGGATTTGGATATTTATAGGTAATCAGTAGACCACCACTGCTTGCCTCTGAATCTCAGGACCCATCCCACAGCCAGACTAACTTAGGTTTCTGGACTGGTGGCTGAGGGCCAGGGCTGAGGCTCGTTTGTGGGTCTTGATGACAAAGCAGAGGTTTCTTAATGGAGGTATTTGGATATCACAGGAAGAAGTGAACTTTCTGGAGTAGTGGGAGGTTGTTTTCTATACCTTATCTCTGTGTCCCTGAGTGGCAGAGTGGAGGAGCTATTTGTTCAGATATGATGTGCAATGTTGGTACTGGATCAGTCGTTAGGGCAGAAGTGTTTGGGTTTATCACCCTGAGCCCTCACCACCACTATGCCCCTCAGACTAGAGTTATAGGGCAGAGTGAGTAATTTAGAGTTTTTGAAAGAAGCATATAATGCCTCTGGTATAAGACACTGGAATCTTCCATCTCTGGTTTAATCACCCCCAGAAAGCAGTATTCTGGGGAAGAAAGGAGAGACCCACAATAGGCGTCTAAGGACATAGGCTGTGGGTTCCACGTTTCCCAGACTGTCTCTGACAACCTTGGTGTTGAAAGGGCTGATGATGCAAGAGGGAAACTCTCTGCATCTGGTTTGTCTGGGGGCCACAAGGCAACCTAGGATGCCTAGAGGACCGTGTCAGTCCTGGGGAGGGCTGGAAACCAGTGTGACACCTCCCTCTCCAAGGACTTAGCAGTTCTGGGCTCTCCTCCCATCTGTGGAGGAGAGACATAGAAAGAGTCCCCTAGCTGCTTGTCTTGCAGTTTGTCTGAGTGCTGGTTGATCAGCAAGGTTCCTGCTGCAGGCTACCTCCAAGTCACTTAAAAAATTTTTTTTTATTGATTGATTTTTAGAGAGAGAGAGAGGAGAGGGAGAGAGGGGGTGGGAAGAGAGAGGTGAAAAACATTGATTTGTTGTTCCTCTTATTTATGCATTCATTGGTTGCTTTTTGTATGTGCCCTGATGGTGGATGGAACCTGAAACCTTGTTGTATCCGGATGATGCTCTAACCAACTGAGCTATCTGGCCAGGGCTCAAGTCACTTTTACATTAGGTGGTGAGCCCTGGCATGTGTAAGGAGTCCAGAGCAAATGGCCCCTTCCTAGATCCTTTTATCCCAGAGTCATTTCTTATTTCAGAGTTCAGCTGAAGCAGCAGTTTGTAGCAGACCATCTTTTTTCTTCAGAAAATGGGGAGGTATGGTGTTAGTCACTCCCCTCCCCCCACATGAGTTCCTCCTGGAGAAAAGCATCTGGTAAGGTGCCTGATTCACTGTAGCTCCTCAGCAAAGGCCCGGGACCCACACTGGAGTGTCTGTTTTGATGGTCTCCAGGATGATAGGCAGAGCATGGCCCTGGGAGAGTTGGAGCCACTTTCCCCAACACAATGTGCCCTCCCAACCTGGGTGCTCCCTGGATGGAGAACAGAGCGTAGGACTTGTCTCTCATCTGGCTCCAGCTCAGATACGGTACATCAGTGTTTCTAAAGTGGAGGCTCCCCGCCCCAAGCCTGGGCTCTGAGATAAGAGTCTGCACTGCGCCCCACAGCACTCTCCTCCATCTGATGACTCTCCCTTATCTGGATCCCCTGGGCAGGAAGGAACAGGGTTGCCAGTAAGAAAACATTAATGTACAGATGCACCTTACAAAGGGGTAAACTCGTATCCATATCTGCTCTCACCTACACCACAGCCATCCCTACTCCATGGCATCCAGTCCTGTGTATCCTATGTTCATATCATATCAGTGGGTCTGCATGTCTTGCACATCTTAAAAGTTGTCTCCCTAATAAAAATTGGAAGGTGTAAGTGTTCAGGATAAGGGAAGGGCCAAGAAGCAATACTGAGGAAGGTAATTAGCACGCTGCAATTAGTACTGTACCCTTGCCCTTTACACAGCACTGAGGGGTTGAGGGTTCCTGGGGGTTGAGGGATGCAGCCTGGTAAACCTGAACCTGGTGGTAGAGCGCCCCCCCAACCTGTGAGCCTTAATGAGCAGCTCCTCAGGGCAGCGCCAGCTTCAGCTGTTGTTCCTCCCTTTAAGAGCAAACTGCAACTTGTTTCTCTCCTGAATTTCATAGAGCATGCCAAGAAATTGACAGCATGTGCCTTCAGTCTATGCTTCTCATGCCTTTTGCCTTGTAATTTTGGTGATTTTATGTCCCAAATCTTGGGGATTGCTTCAGAAGGCAACTGATAGAAGCTTCCAGGTCATCAGTGGGGGTCAAACCATTTTGCGCACAAAGCTGCCATATACTGAGACCCTTACCCTCTGAGGGCAGCTGGTGTGGGGTTGTGACACTTTGTTCACTTATTTTCACTCTGCCTCTTTTTAATTTTAAGGTTTTCAGATGTCATTCTGGCAACAATTTTGGCAACCAAGTCTGAAATGTGTGGCCAAAAATTTGAACTGAAGATCGATAACGTACGTTTTGTGGGGCACCCGACACTCCTGCAGCATGCGCTGGGGCAGGTAAGGGCCTCCCTGAGCAGATCAGGCTCTCCATAGGTAGGCATGGCCTGTCCTGGTCTGGGGCCCTCAGGGAACTGTGGCTGACACTTGCCACTGGGCAGCAGACCTGATCAGCTACTTGCTGTGAGCTGCATGTCCTCATAGGCCCTGAGGGTCCCTTGAAGAAAGAGACAGGCATCCTTGTCCCCCAGAGTTTCAGTCCCTGCTCCTCGCTTTTGTAAAGTGGTACAAGCATTTCTTAATTATTGAGTGATATCATAGCCAATATTATTATTAATTTAGCTCTTACTATTGTGCTAAACCCTTTATATGCATTCTCTGATGAATGAAATGTTACAGTACTGGGGAGTTATAACAAGATTGAATGCACTGTGACCCAAGGGAATTTGCACACCAGAACCTGCCAGCCAGTCCTTTGCACACAGGCAGAATCAGCAACAGCATCACTCAGATTCTGAAGGGTTTTGATGTGACAGTATAAGATTTAGCTCCATTTATATGATCCAGAAATATGAAGGTCTGTGATGTGAGCCTCAAATCATCTCCATGACCGAGCCCATGGAAAGAGCTTGTGAGGTGGTTGGAGGGTGCCAAGACATAAAGCCATGGCTGGGTGCACCTGGCCCCATGGACAGCACCCTCCCTCCTCACTGAAACCACTGCAGGTGGGGATTAGGCCTTAATTATGCCCTGTAGGTGATGGAGGGGAGATTTGGCAGCCTGACAGCAGTCATTGGCCTACAAAACTGAAGTGACAGGCAGGATGGTGAGCCAGTCGGGATGACCTAGAGAGAGCTGGAGCTCTGGCCTCTTATGCCCCCTGGTGGCAATACTTGTAATCAGCTTGGTGTTTGTGACTGGATGCCAGAGCTGCACCCCTGTTTCTGCTGGCTCTGAGCATTGTCCTGTCTCTTAATCATCCTGAGTAATTATCATACCTGGCAGAGATGGCCTGGAGAACTCAGGTGGACACTGCGGATGGCAGTGGGGGGATGTCTGGGCAGGGAACACTCCCTCTGCTTGAGCCCCCTCTCTTTTTGTCTCCTCTGGGCACTTCAGCTCACTTCCATTGTCTGGGGCAGCCTCATCACACTGGGTCAAAGCACTGACCTTCTTTTTATCTCAGTGGCGACTCATCTCTCCATGCAGCTACCACTAGCTCATGCAAAGGCACTAATCACTTCTCCAAGACCCTGGGGCTCTGTTTTCTTTTGGTTCTGCTCTATTCTGGAACCTTTTCCCATGCCTAAAGTAGAATAGCTCTAAACAACTCTTCTTGGGAAGTGGTGGCTCTCATTCATCAGAATTATACCTCTTTTACAGGTCTCCAAAACAGACCCATCCCCGAAGAGGGAAGCTCCCACCATGATTCTTTTTAATGTGGTATTTGCACTGAGGGTGAGTGTTTTTAAATGGCTGAAGAGCATGGGCAGATCAGGGAGGAGGGTCAGGGGAGCAACAGCAGCTCATTTCCAGTGAGTGTGTCATTGACTCAGCTTAGACTGCAGTGGGCATGGTACTGGTCTGCTCTCACTGTTTTCCTTTCTCTCTTTTTTAAAAACTAAAATACACATAACAAAAAATTTACCATTTCAACTATTTTAAAGTATACAGTTTGGTGGCACCTAGTAACACTTTATGTAACCATCACCATTATCTAGTTTCAGAATGTTTCCCTTATCCTAAAAGAAGCTCAATGATTCCCCTTTCTCCCCCCAACCCCCACCCCCAACCCCCTCCTATCCCTCAGAAACCACCAGTCTGCTTTCTGTCTCTGGATTTACCTGTTTCATATGAATGGGATCCTAAAATATGTGACCTTTAGTGTCTGGCTTCTTTCACTGAGAATAGTGATTTTGAGATTATCCCTTGTTATGTATATCAATACTTTATTCCTTTTTGTGGTCGAACTGTATTCCATTGTATGGATAGAACACACTTTATCTATTCATCTGTTGATGAACAATGCTGTTAAGGACATTTGTATACAAATTTTTGTGGTTTTGATTTCCCTTGGATATATACCTTGGAATGGATTTGCTGGGTCCTATGATAATTCTGTGTTTAACCATTTGAGGAACTGCCAAACTTCTCCATAGCAGCTGCAACATTTTACATTCCCACCACAATGCACAACGGTTCCAATTTCTTTATATCCTGACAATACTTGATATTTTCCATTTTTAAAAAAATAATTAAGTTTAATTGTTCTTAAAGCAGTTCTCAGTGTTGTTTGAAGTTGTGTTTTTACTAGTTACAGGAAATTCCTTTTCAGTAAAGCTGTAAAAATATAAGGGATTCAAATAAACATAAAAAATACCCCTGGGTAAAGACTGGCTTATATTATGAAGGGACTTTGGAATACCTAGGAAATTTATATTCATTGACCATTAAATAATGGCATTCCTCTGAAATATCCCAGTATCAGTTTTTGCCAAAGAACCTAGTAGTACTTTCTGTCTGGCCATGTGATCTGTGCAACGGCTTTTGTGCAGAAATATGAGTGAGAAAATGACAGGATTTCAGTGACAAGGAACAGGGTGTGCTCTGAAAACCTTTAGAGTGGCAGAAATGAGACTGAGTAGAAAGATGGCTTTTTTGGTGTGGAGACTACAGGTCTCACTCTGAACGGTTCAAAATGTCCTCGGGTGAGGATTAAAGAAAAATCTCTCTCTCTCTCTCCCTCCCTTTTTCCTTCCCACTCTACCTAAAAAAATCAATGGAAAAAAATATCCTCGGGTGAGGATTAAACAATATGTAACTAAAAACTGGCATATCTTGCCCTGGCCGGTTTGGCTCAGCGGTTAGAGCGTCAGCCTGCGGTCCAGAGAGACCCGGGTTCGGTTCCCGCTAGGGGCACGTGCCTTGGTTGCAATTTGTCCCCGGCCCTGGTTGGTCGTGCAGGAGGCAGCCACTCGATGTGTCCCTTTCACGTCGATGTTTCTCTCTCTCTCTCTTCCTCTCCTTCCCACTCTATCTGAACAAAAAATGGAAAAATGTCCTCGGGTGAGGATTAAAAAAAACAAAACAAAAACAAACAAACAAAAAACTGGCATATCTTGTTGATAAATAAGGAACTACAAGTTAGAACAAAATGACTTGTTAGTGGTTGGAGCATGAGGTTCCAAGAGATCTTTAATTCCTACTTTATACACTTCTGTAGTGTTTGCATCTTCACAGTGTCCTTGTATTACTTATATAATTACACAATACAAAAATATCCACAAAGAGAACTCAAATTAAGTTTAAAAAGCAAGCAAACAAACCCCATGACGAATGCTGTTCACCTGTCAACACCGATAGTCCCTGTGGGATGGGCAGTAGAAGCAGCCACGGCCCCACCCAAGATGTTGCAGGCAGGCCCTCATCTCTGGGCAGCGTGTGATAGCAGGATGAATAGCAGTCAAGCAAACAACCATATTTTGAAGTTGTGTAAAGATTTTTGTAATAATAGGCTGGAAATAATTTTGGTATCTAGTAGTTGAGGAATGATGAGAAAAGATGGTGGTTATTATACACTGGCATGTTTGTGGCTATTGAAGATGAGAGATGGGGATGATACTAGAACCTGGAGGAGTATAGATAGCTGCCAGGTAAAAGCAGTGGGAAACAGATAGTATAGGACTTCAGATAGCATGGGCCATAATGTTGAATAGTGGGAGGAATTTTAAATAATTTAAAGAGTTGGTATTTTAGGGTAGACAAGTTTTTTTTCCCTCTTCGGTAGTCATATAAAAATGTATACTTTTTTTTTTAATTTCAAAAAGTTTTAAACCCCAAACTAGTGACAATAGTTTGATAAACCTATGCGCCTGTCTCTGAGAGCCCACAACTATCGCTTTTGCACCTTGGCTCCATCTACCTCTCACCCACCTTGTCACTTAAGTATTTCAAGACAAGTCTGATACCTCATGTCTGTTCACTCCTACATACTTCAGAAGGCATCTCTATAAAAATATGGACATTTATTTTATACCATAATACCCTTTTCACACCTGAGAAAATTTGCGATAAGTTGGTATCCACTAGTACCTGGTCCATTGAAAGTTTCCCCAGTTGCTGCAGCATTTTTTCCAGTTGGCTTGTCTGAATCAGGATGAAGACCCAGCCCACACAAGCATGTGGTGTTGTGTCTGTAGATCTCTGCCAGTCTAGGACTCTCCTCCCTGTGTCCCACCCTTTGTCCCACCACATGTTCTGTTTGGACTCCTCTCGTGCAGATAGTCAGACTTGCTCTCTTGTCCCTATATGTCCTGCTAACTGGAAGTTAGCTCTGAATGCTTGATTACATTTGGGTATGAGTTCTAGGAACAAGAAAGTATCACAAGTGATGCCCTCAACTTCATGCTGTCTCACATCATGTGTGGGGAAAGTTTGTGATTTCTGAGACCTCCCACTCAGGGCTGGCCCATCCTAGGTGGTAGCTCTCTCATTGTGGCCACACAGCCTCGGGCTCTGCAGGCACCTTGAACAGTGCCTGGTGGTGCAGCCAAACAGGATACCCTGGCACACTCCGTCAGTGCTGGTCATTGGGCTGCACCTGGGTGAGCACCCACCTTGCAGATCTGGGAAGGTGGAACAGACAGGCCCTGAGCATCTGACAACACTGTCATGCTCCAGCCAGTGGGACCTCTAGCAGAGGGTCGGGTTCTCAGGTATGACTTGATTACTTCCTCAAGGGAATAATCATGTGCCCAGGATCATTCTCCTACCTCTGCTATGGTAAGATTTTCACATAGATTCTCCTGGAAGTGTTTTGAGGCCATTGTGTATACTCTATAACCCAGACCGTATAGTTTTGTAATCTTGCAGGGGACACCGTTGAGGGGATGCCCTTGACATGAAGGGGCAGGGCTGCTGCCCACTGGGGGGCATAGCATGGGAGCAACCTTTGGTTCTCTCCCCAGCACAGGAATGCTGCCAAGTGTGAGTTTTGTTTGTGAACATGAGATCTGCTAGGAGTTTAGAAAATCTCTCCAACTCCAGGTGATGAAGGTGTTTACTGTGAACACTTTTCGGGCAGATAAACTGGAGAGGGAGGCAGCACCAGAGGTTCTAATCAGTGGCACCATTCGTCCCTCTTCTGTTTCTCACCTCCACCCCTTAGGATGACTCAGCTACCCTGTGGGACTCCTGAAGCACTGAGTCATGGTTGGTCAGTTATCTTCTCCAAGAAGCATCTTCACAGACTCCACAGCCACCTGCTCCACCCGTGGCCTGGCCTGACTGCGGCCCCTGATAGTTTCCAGAGTTAACACAGGGGCGTGGAGGGAACTCCGGGAGGGGAGTGGCTGGAGCCTGCTGGCTTCTTCTGTTAGCCAGGGTCATTTCTGCTGGGAAGAGCTACTTAACCTTGAGAACAGAAAATGTTTAATGAATAATTAACCTGGTGCTTTTGTTTATTGCACTGTGTGTCCCTATAAGAGGGGCTGTGTGACTGAATTTTCCCATTCCCAGTCTGGTCCACCAGCAGTCAGCAGTACGCTGGTGACCGCAAACACTGTCAGGGATTTTGCTCTGGGTAGGCTTTGGTCTGAGCACTGATGTTTCTGACTAATTGGTGAGCGAGGTGCCACTGTTATCCCTTCTCGGATGGAAGCCTGTGACCGAGGGTCAAACCCAGGGTGGTTGGAGAGATCTGTACCTTCCACTGGCTGCCTCTGCCAGACCGAGAGTGGATGCCTGATTTGTGCCCTGCCTTCCTGAGTGGCCCTGGTGTGGTGCCTTTCATGCAGCATGGGAGCCTTTCTCTACTTGTTAGAAATGCCTGGTTCCCCACCCCCCACACTAGGTGACCCCACAACCAGGCAGCTATGCCCAAGATAGGATGCTGAGAGGACTGGTGTTTGTGGATGGCCCCTAGAGGGGACACAGGAAACTGGTGATGGCAGTGGCACCTGGAATGGGGACTGGGGAAAGAGAGTAGAGGAGGATTCTTTTATGGTTTGAGTTTTTGCTCTGTATGTGTCCTGTCTGAGTACATATGTTACATTGGAGTTGTGTGTGGCCTCTCCCACAGGCCAACGCAGACCCCTCGGTGATCAACTGCCTGCACAACCTTTCCCGACGCATCGCCACCGTGCTGCAGCATGAGGAGCGCCGCTGCCAGTACCTCACTCGGGAGGCCAAGCTGATCCTCGCGCTGCAGGACGAGGTGTCCGCTGTGGCTGATGGTGAGTGCAGCTGGAGTCTCTCCGACCCCAACACCACAGAGCAGGCAGCGTTTCCAGGCAGGACACTGATCCAGCTTTGCAGATATGGAAACTGAGGTACCCAGAGCTTCCATGATCTTCACCCTGGACTGAGTGTGCCCCAGGTGCAAAGGAAGACTCCCTGGGGGCATCTGTAGACCCACTTTGCTGAACTGACGAGCTAAAATTGATTTCTTAGCCTGAAATGTTCTCCTCCCCCACAAATGCTGCATGATGGCTCTTCATGCAGGTCAGGCACTGCCTGCTGGTCCTGGTGCTGCTGGACATGCTTCCCTGGGGTAGAGGACATGCAGAGGGGCCAGCAGGGATATTGAGCTGGCAGGGTGGGTGCTTTCCAGCTCTTTGCTTTTGACTAAATTGAAGGAGAACCTTAATGGAGTTATCAACTGGCAAATTAGTAATTTTTGCTGAGATTTTTGTGATTTTACCATGTGATTTTTGTATACTGTAAACATTTCAAAGTGCAGAGAGACACCTGCCTGTAACAAACCTCCATCTCCATCTTCTCAGGACAACACCTAGAGAAAACTAGGAGCACAGGAAGGTGAACCCAGTCTAGTTTTAGCAATAAGTAAAAGTAGTGATCACCACACATGAACTGTCCCCCTTAGGTGCATTTTTAGTAAAAATTTACTTTTTATGTTTGACAGTGAAGTTTTATTTTTTAAAACATTTTCTTTAGAGTCTGTTACTTTATCACAGGAATTAAAAAAATTCAATTTGGTACATACATTTATGTTAGACATTTATGAGAAAGAATTAATGAAAAAGACTTTCATAAAAATAAGTAACAGCACAAATGTGGGGGAAAGAGTGGGATGAGGCGTGGCGTTACATGGTCACTGAGGCAGAAGATGGCTCTGGTTGTCTGAGGTGGGAGTCTTCAGGAGCAGCCAGTGAAATGGTTTGTTCCTGTGAGGCCTGTGACTACAGGGTCAGGTGGGGTCAGTGCTGAAGCTTAAATACAAATATTTCACAAGAAGACAGTTGAACAAATCAGCCTAAGTATAATTTTAATTCAACTGGATGCAACAGCTTTATTAGAAGCAGTTGTGAGCCCTGGCTGGTGTGGCTCAGTTGGTTGGGCATCGTCCCATGCACTGAAAGGTTGCCAGTTCGATTCCTGGTCAGGGCACATGCTCAGGTTTCGGGCTTGATCTCTGATAGGGGGCATGCAGGAGGCAGCCAGTTGATGTGCTCTCACATCAATGTTTCTCTCTCTCCCCCTGTCCCTTCCTCTCTCTAAAATTCAATAAATTGTTTTTTTTTTTAAAAAGCAGTTATGAATATCCTGATGTTTGGTTTAAAGTTACTTAAAATTATTTTATTTATTTATTTATTTTTATTTTTATTTTTTTATCCTCACCCGAGGACATTTTTGCATTTATCTTCAGATAGAATGGGAGGGAGAGGGGGGGAAGAGAGAGAGAGAAACATTGATGTGAGAGAGACACATCGAGTGGCTGCCACCCACACGACCCCAACCGGGGCCGGGGACAAACTGTAACCGAGGTACGTGCCCCTAGCGGGAGCTGAACCCGGGACTCTATGGTCCGCAGGCCGGGGCTCTAACCTCTGATCCAAACTGGCCAGGGCACTTAAAATTATTTTTAAGTTAAACTTGTTTTCAAAGGTTATTTTCTATTCTAGCCCATGTGAGTTTCCTTGCTTTGGAGATTCTAAATCCTTCTGTGTTGCAATTCTTGCAGCAAATGATGGTCCTCAGTCCCCGTTCCATCACATTTTGCCCAAGTGCAAGCTGGCCAGGGACCTCAAGGAAGCATATGACAGGTAAGACAGACTAGCAGCACATGCTCCATGTACTTCCTTCTTGTGGGCCTTATTACCTGAGTGGTGTCTGAAGATGGGACTCCCTTTGCTGGGTGCTGTTTTCCTGTTGTGCCACTGAAATGGGGGTGAGAAAGGGCAGAAGTGCCCACCCCTTTGGTGTGTGCCTGGCTGGAACAGTCATCTCCAGACTTCTCTTAAACCAGAAAATGAACCTGAAGTTATGCATGAGTACCTGAAAGTGCTTTTGAGTCCTCAAATGCACTGAGCCTGACGCAGTGCCAAGTTCTGGGTCCACCTTCATTGGGTGTCACTGTCACCTTTTCACCCATGAGGAAACTGAGGCTCAGAGGATGGAGCTGGGGTTGGCCATGTTCCACCCTGCCCTGGGAGACTTGGGGGTTTATGACACTAAGTGTAGGAGTGCAGCAGGTGTTGGAAACAGCAGAACCCTCACAGTTCTGATTATATTTGTGGCTCAGCACCTACTCTCTTAAACATGGACAAGCAAAGAACTTATTTTCTTTTTAAAGGATATCCTTGTGACTCTGGCCCTGGGTCTACAGTGAGGGGTTGGTGGGGTTGGTGGGGGCAGGTGCCCAAGTGATAGCCCACCTGGCAGTTTTGCCTCTCCTGCTCTGCACCTGGCCCATTGGTTCATAGGGCACCACACAGCACCAGGCAAACAGCAGGCTTCTTCAGTGTGTTCTGGTTCCATCGCCTATTCCTGCCTGCTCTTCCTCCCTCATTCTCTTATTCTTCCACATTCCCCTTTGCTAGCGTGTGCAGCTCAGTGCTCCCTCCTGGCCTTTCCAGGCTCCACTCCATTCCTGTGACTCTTCTCCCACTGGAGATGGTCCTGCTCCAGAACTGTGGCTGGAGACACCACGTGTCATCTAAGTCCAGAGACAGTGGTTTGTTCAGGATCCTTTCCCTTTTTCATATTATTTTTTTCTGATTTTACTAACTTTATAGACATTTAGGAAATACAGACACGTATAAAGAAAATAAGTCATCTATAACTTCATACCCAGTGATAATCACTATGAACAATTTTTTTTTTAACTTGAGTTTTTGGAAAGGGCACGTATTCAATCTGAAAATTAGAGTGTTGCATTGCTGTCCTGCTGCACTCCCAGCAGGTCGTCATCCTGGTGCAGGCCTCATTTCAGCAGGCAGCCACCTGTTGTGTACCCTTCCTCACAGGTGGGTTGAAGGTGCGCACAGGCAGATACTGACCCACTTTCTCCCTTTTACGTAGTGGTGGCACACTGTGCTTCCAGTTAGCCTGTTTCCTTCTCAGTTTAACAGCATAACTTAGACTTCTGCCTGTCCTGGTAAATAAGGCTTTTTTCTTTTTTTGCTGCATAGTTAGCCAGCCCCCTCCCTTGGGCATTTAGTTGGTTTCACCTTCTGCTGCTGTAAGACATGCTGCTCAACCATATGCACATGTTGTTTTGCATGTGTACCCACATATCCCTAATGTAAGTTCCTAAAAGTGGAATTACTAGGCTGAGTAGGTAAAATGCATTTCCTTCTGCAGGGCTTGTGCCTCAGTCTACACTCCCATCAGCAGCACATGAGATGCCTGTCGGCACAGGCAATTAACCAGTGTAATGGGTAGAGCATGGTGTCTCAGTATAGCTTATGCGTATCTTCACATGTTTAAACCATCCCTGTTCTCTTTTCTGTTAGCTCTCTGCTCAGATCACTTGCTTGTTTTTCTGTTGGGAGGTGTAGGTGCCTTTATAAAGCGGGGAGAGTTGCCCTTTTTGAGGGCAGCTTGTGTTTCCTTTGTCTTTATTTTGGTGACCTCTGGATGTGGCTTCTGGGTGTTAGAGAACATTAGCACAGCCTGAAACAACCCTTGCTGACTGATAGTTTTGATTTCTGGTCCCTCCTACTCTGGAGAACTTGACCCAGAATGGGAACTTTGGTCTTCTAATCCAACCCTGTCTTTCTTATAATATTTTTTCTTTATTGATTTTAGGGAGAGAAGAAGGGAGAGGGAGAGAGAGATAGAAACATCAACGAGAGAGAACATTGATTGGCCACCTCTGCATGCCCCCCACTGGGAATCAGGCCCACAATCTGGGCATGTGCCCTGACCAGGAATCAAACCGGCGACCTCTTGGTGCATGGGTTGATGCTCAACCACTGAGCCACACCGACCTGGCCCAACCCTGTCTTTCTAGCCCATGTGATGTGATTACATTGAAGTTTTCTCTGCAGTGAAAGAGTTGTTGCCCTCTGGTTTTGGATTGACTGGTATCAAAAATCCCTTCTTTGGCCCTGGCCAATGTGGCTTAGTTGGTTGAGCATTGTCCCATATAGCCGATCTGTGTTTCTCTCTCATCAATGTTTCTCTCTCTCCCTCTCCCTTCCTCTCTCTCTAGAATCAATTAAAAAAAAAACATTAAAAAAAAGAAAAAAAGGCCCTGGCCAGTTTGGCTCAGCGGTTAGAGCGTCAGCCCGCGGACAAGAGAGTCCTGGGTTCGGTTCCCGCTGGGGGCACGTACCTCGGTTGCAGTTTGTCCCCAGTCCCGGTTGGGGTCGTGTGGGTGGCAGCCACTCGATGTGTCTCTCTCACGTCGATGTTTCTCTCTCTCTCTTCCTCCCTCTCTCCCTCCTGCTCTATCTGAAGATAGATGTAAGAATGTCCTCAGGTGAGGATAAAAAAAAAATAAATAAAAAGAAAAAAAGAAAGAAATCCCTTTCTTGGAAACTCCTGTGCCTTACTCTGAGTGGGAATTTGTGTGTCTCAACTAGGATTATGCATGATCTTAGCCAAAAGGCCAAGAAATGATCTCAACTAGGATTAGACTATAGCAAAATTCAGGCTAACCTGAATTAAAATAAAAAGCAAACCAGAAACAGACTTTATATTTCTAAAGAAAGAATGGACTGTGATTTCTTATGTTTGAACTGCACTGGAAAGCTGGAGGGATGAGATCCTGGATTGTGTGTCTGAGGGCCCGCTGCAGTTCAGAGCCTGAGGCAGCTAGTGCCCCCTAGTGGGCATCAGTTTAAAGGAGGATGGGAAACTGTTTTTGGCAAAAACAGCTCCCAGGATCCACTGTCCAGCACTTAGTTTCCTTCCTCTAACCCAGGTGTTCTGTTGTGTTAGTGCTAGGGATCGAATTTCCTCCAGGTAAACCCCCAACTCACCCTGTTCCTAGACCCCTCCCTGACCGGTCCTGGTCCTGGGCCTGTCCCCAGGGAAGCCAAGGGTAGTTGTTTCCACCCCTGTACCTGTCCCAGCCTGGCAACAGCAATGGCTCTGCGACCACCAGGAACCTCCCTGGCCTGTGGCCTGTAGCCTCCCTCTGACCGTGTCCCACCAGGTCCGTGTTGGCCTTGAGGGTCTGGCCTGGCCTGCCCCCGCTCTGCAGGATGGCCTGCACCTTGGAGCTAAGAAAGGGAGACTGAGTTTCTGTTACTGATGAGGCAGCTTAGAATACAGATGGTAACTTCCTGACAGATCCCTGGGAAAGGTTTTCTCAGCAGAAATGAGAGACAGGAAGCAGTGAGACTGAGCAGTGTTGGAGAATGGGGTGGGACTTTTCAAAGGAATTATTCTGAATTTGGTGTGTTTTGTTTTTGTTTTTGTTTTTTTTATCCTCACTTGAGGACATTTTTGCATTTATCTTTCAGATAGAGCAGGAGGAAGAGAGGGAGGAAGAGAGAGAGAAACATCGATGCGAGAGAGTCACATCCAGTGGTTGCCACTCATACGACCCTAGCCGGGGCCAGGGACAAACTGCAACCGAGGTACGTGCCCTTAGCGGGAACCAAACCCGAGACTCTCCGATCCACAGGCCTACGCTCTAACAGCTGAGCCAAACCTGCCAGGGCTGAGTTTGGTGTTTTAATTAAAATCCAGGGCTATAGTATGGCTGAGTGGCCTGATGGCTGCTTTTCCAAGGACCTAAGTATCCGTGAATGTAGGCTGGCAGTGTGAATTTCTCCGGAAGCCCCTGACTGTTCTAGCGCCTCTGTCTCCCTGTGGACCTCGGTGACCTCAGTGATAGCATCCCACTCATTTGTGTGACCGTCAGGTTGTATCTCCTACAAGGTCAGAGATATCCCTTCATTGTTTATGACACAGCCCTGTGCTTGGCGTGTGGAGAAGCACAGCTCGTTCACTGGTGTTAAAAGGAAGAGGAAATAGGAGTCATGTTGACGTGGATTCCCTGGAGCTTGAAGAACTGTTTGTTGACTGGTTCTTCATAGTTAGCAGGGACTACGGTGGGGTCCAGGAGGCTGTCCAGGGCCTGGATCGACAAGTATTGGTAGGTGCGCTGGGGACTCTACTCCTGCTCCTCACTGTCTCCCACTGCTGCCTGTCCAGAGCAGATATGGCCCACAGACACCACCACAAATATCCTGAGAGTTTTAGTCCCTATTTCCATAAAATGTACCTACATAAAAACTTCTGTTTGAAATTTCAAGTTGGGCCTTTCAGAGCCCACCCAGACCTCTTGGATCGGGTGCAGCGTCCCTCCATATGTAGTAGGAAGCCTGGCTGCATGAGACCAAAGGGACCAGAGGGTGCAGGGCTGCTTTGAAGGTCTCTGGCCTAGGGCAGGAAGAAGAGTGACCACAGGATGTTTCCGTTATCAGCCAAAGGTTAGGAACCTTCTCAGATGCTGAGATCTGAGGGTAATGGAATAAGCTTGTACACATTGCTATCTGGAGTGTGAAAGATAAAGAGTGTATTTTAGGCTTGTGTGTAACCTCGTGCACAGTCATCGCTGCAGGACTGGGGCTCTGGCGGGAGCATGCATGTATCTCTCGTCGCAGACAGGGCTTGGCTCTCCCTTCTGGCCCAGAGCTGTGTGAGGGGCTGGATAACACTCACATAGGGCAGCGTTTTTCCTACAGTGTTTCCAGATCAAAACATTAGCTGCCCTACAAAGAGAAGTACAAGCTTAGAAGGAACCTTTCAGGGCCCAAATCCCTACTCTGCTAGTCATGTCTT
This sequence comes from Tadarida brasiliensis, assembly GCA_030848825.1. Classification (NCBI taxonomy): domain Eukaryota; kingdom Metazoa; phylum Chordata; class Mammalia; order Chiroptera; family Molossidae; genus Tadarida; species Tadarida brasiliensis. The sequence continues at coordinate 118,623,474 of CM061258.1, forward strand.
AAAACTGTACTTTACAAACAAAACAAAACTACTTTACGAACAGGCACAAACCTTTCTCTTCTTCCTCTTGACAGATTTCAGTGCAATTCCTAGCTCATCTCTGGATGTGGGGGGTTTACAGGGCTTCTCTAGGAGATTGAGGGTGCTTCTCCTGCCTCCTGACTTGTTCTAGGGTTTTCCAGGGATTCTAGGGTCTGCAGCTGGCCCTCTAGGATGCTGCTGGGGTGGCATTCAGTATCTCCGCACTTTGTAGAGGCACCAGCATCAGTGCAGAGTGCTTCAGGGGAGGAAGTTGCTGGCAGGTGAGCAAATGCTTGGAAAACTGGAGTAACATCCACATGGAAACCAGGAAGTCAACGTGGGTGTGTCCCCCTCTCCCCGAGAAGAGGACCTCCTGCCACTGTACACCAGATGGTATGGCCAGGGCTCTGGGGATGGCTGACACATGGAGTTGCTATATGGGCCTAATTCATTTCCCTCACACCCAGATCAGGCACTTGCTGTTGTCTCTCTATGAGACCCATCCAAAGCCCCAAACACCTGCTTCCCCACGCACACCCCTGCACTCTCCTCTGCTTGTCCCTTTTCCTACAGCTCTCTTCAGCTTCTTATGTTCCATACCATTTACTTCCTCGACACCACGAGTCAGAGCCCCCAAGTGTAGGGCTGTAAGTTTTACCCAGGAGCCTGAACCAGTGCTTGGAGCCTCAGCACGTGTCTTGGCAACTTGCATGTGGCATCTCTGGGCACCTGGATGGATCAAAACCAGCTACCTTAAAAAGATAGGAATCTTTGTTTAATTCTGATTCTGTGGTGTTCCGACAGCTACTCAGCCACGTGCTAAAGATGACAACTCAAAAACAGAAAGATCTTGCCCTGGCCGGTTTGGCTCAGTGGTTGGAGCGTCGGCCTGCGGACCAGAGAGTCCCAGGTTTGGTTCCCGCTAGGGGCATGTACCAAAAAAACCCCAACAAAAACAAACAAACAAAAAACAAATCTTTATTTTCAATTGACCAGCCTTTCTCACCAGGTATAAAGTGAAACAGCGGCCCTGGCCGATGAGACTTAGTTGGTTGGGTGTTCTCTTGTGTACCGAAAGGTTGCAGGTTCAATTCCCAGTCAGGGCACATGCCCGGGTTGTGGGCTCGATCCCCAGTAGGGGGCATGCAGGAGGCAGCCTGATTGATGTTTCTCTCTCACATCGATGTTTCTCTCTGTTTTCTCCCTCTCTTTTCCTCTCTCTCTCAAAATCAATTTAAAAAAATAATAAAGTGCCCTGGCCGGTTTGGCTCAGTGGTTAGAGCGTCGGCCTGTGGTCCAGAGAGATCCGGGTTCAGTTCCCGCTAAGGGCACGTACCTCGGTTGCAGTTTGTCCCCGGCCCCTCGTTGGGTCGTGTGGGAGGCAGCCACTCGATGTGTCTCTTTCACGTCGCTGTTTCTCTCTCTTTCGTCCTCTCTCTCCCTCCCACTCTATCTGAACAAAAAATGGAAAAATGTCCTCGGGTGAGGATAAAAAAAATAATAATAATATTAATAATAATAATAATAAAGTGAAACAGAAGAGGAGCCTGGTCATTTCATTCTCCCTATAGCCTCTGGTTTTCCTTATCCTTCTCTTTTGTATATGGATGCTGAGAGCATATATTGCTCACTTAATGAAGTAGAGCGTCTAACCTGAGTCCGCTGGGCAACTCCCTCATGGTGCAACCTTTGATTCCTTAAGAGGCTGGGTTATTCTCAGGGTCTGATGTCTAGCCGGCAGAGACCTTCAGCCAAGGAAAGGCAAGACTATGAGAACCTTCATCTGCTCAGATGTACTTGCTTAAAGCAAGCACTCAGTTCTGGAAGAAGCCGAGAGTGGGATCTTCCTCTGGGACCTTGGGGAAGGACCCTATGTCTCTTCCCAAATTGTGACACTCATCAGACCTGTTGATAGGTTTCACCCTATGGGGCTATAGCACCAGCAGCGACCAAACCTTTGCCTTCCAGACTCAGCCACAGCTTACAGCCCCTCAACCTCTGCAGCCAGGGATACTCCTTGGTGGCATTAAGGTCCTGGGAGAGCAGCATGGGTATTCCCATGCCTTCGAGGCAGGGCGGGCAGAGGGAGTTGTGGGGCAGTTTGCAGTGAGCAAATGGTTGGTGTTGGCAGGAATCCTAGGAGTAGTTGAGATGACGGATGCTCTGTGTTCTACCCACTGTTTTCTCTCCCCATTACCCATTCCCTGCTTGAGAGAATAAAGACTTATCTTTGCATTTGGAACTGCTGACCACAGATTCTGCCAGCCCTCTGGTGAACCTGTGGGGAGAAGCTTGGGGTTGTTGGTCTGTTGCTTGAGGCTTCAGGGCAGAGACTGGAAGAACAGCCTGTGGCTGTGGGGAGTGAGGGCCACAGAGCTGCTTCTCAGCTTCGAGCTCTTGTTCGCCCCCAGGAGAGGTCTGGGACCTGGGTGAAGCAGCAGCTCCCACCAAGCCTCCCCAAGCCACTGGCCTGCCCCACACTCAGCTGGATGTGGGCGTCTTGGTCCATCCAGCCAATTGGGAATAGTATTTCAGGGTTGGAACGTGATGGAAAGAGTACCACTTAACACTAGCTGGGTGAGGGCTGGCCAGGCCTTCACAGTGGGCACAGGCCCCCCTCTCATTCACCTGCTGGGGGCACAGAGAGGATCAGCCATGGGGACTGTGCTCAAGCAGTTGCTTCTCTTTCACGTCAAACACCAAGTGCTGTCAGTACTTAGCACAGGGGCTGAGCAGCCAGGCTGTGGGGTGGAGGTCAGGCTGGCTTCTTTGTTGGGGAATTTTAGAAGGTCCTGCTGGAAGTAACCCCTTTGTATGTTGTTCCCCGGTGCAGGGAGTACGGGGCCACGTGGAGCCACCAGGGCTTGTTCTCTGGGCAGGGCTTCCTGAGAGGTAGTCCACCAGAGCAGAAAGCAGCTTCCTCTGGCCCCTTTCCTTCCTCCCATTTATGAGATGCCCCTCAAGTATCCCACACTGAACCAACCATGCTGTGCGCAGTGGACAAAACATAGGGCCCCACCTCATGACTGAATTCTGGTCAAGGAAGCAGCATTAACTAGCAGACCAGTAGGTGCGCCCTGTGGTCAAGTGCTCCCCGCATGTGAACAGTGGGCCATCGGATTGCTTATGGGTGTGCGGCCTGTGTTAGGGTCACCTCACTGAGAAAGTGGCACTTGAGTTGAAACCTGAAGGAGGAAAGGAGTTCCAGGGCACCTGGAGGGAGACATCAAGGGCAAGTACAAGGGCCCTAAGAACAGCAGGGTGGCTGGTGTAGCTGGGCCAACCTGGGGTAAGAAACAAGGTCAGAGAAATGGCAGATCACGCAGGGCAGCTGGCATTTTGGGTTCTTGGCTGGGACTGCCAAGGTGGAAGACCTGGGTCTGTGGGAGAGGGCAGACAGAGGGGGTCAGTGCTGAGGTCTGGACTTGATAGGTCCCTGCAGGTGGTGCAGACAAGATTTGCTAATGGTTTGAGGTGGGTTGTGAGAAAAGTGAGGAGTCGGGGACAGAGTTGCCATGTTTGGTCTGAGCAAGGTTTGGGCCTGAAAGAACCAGATTGCCGTCACTGAAGCTGGTTTCAATAGTTGCTGTGGTGCACCTGGGGCGCTGCTGGCATCTGCAGGGAGGGGGGCGCCGTGTGTTCCTCCCTGACAGGATGTCCTAGGGGATTGGCATCCCCCATCCTTCCTCTGCCTGACGGCTCCCCTGTGACGGGGCCTTCGTCAGGGCTGCAGGAAGAGGCATTGGAACACCCCTGGTGCATTGAACAAGAGGCCTCCCTTGAGCTCTCCCACTCGGGCTGGACTGAAGAGTCCAGGCCTAGCCAGAAATAACAATTTGTGTGTGTATTCCAAACATACTTCTCTTTAACATACTGAGGTCTGGAAAGATGTTTTCTTGTCCTGGGGGTCTCCATTTGTAGTTTCCTCCTACCAGCAGGAGCTGGGCACTGGAAGAATACGCTCAGGCGGGGTTTTGTGTGATCTCTGTGTCTGGGTAGAAGTTGCTATGTGAATGGGTGATGGCACTGATAGTAATGGCGTCTGCTGCCTGCAGCTTGTGTACGTCTGGCGTGGTGCGGCTGCACATCAACAGCTGGCTGGAGGTGAGCTTCTGCCTGCCCCACAAGATCCACTACGCTGCTGCGAGCCTCATTCCCCCTGAAGCCATCGAGCGGAGCCTGAAGGCCATTCGGTGAGTGCCAGCCCCATGCACACGCCCTGCAGGGCCCCTTCTCTTCTGCCTGAGATTCCACCAATTGCTTTGTTCCAAACATTCTTTTCCTCTTCCTGCCACAGAAATTGGCAGATAGGGCTCTCCTGTTTGTAGAAGTAAAAACACATGTTTTTGTGTCTGGTTTTGTATAGAAATGACCAGCCCCAGGTTTTCCCTAAGCCCTCTGGGCACTGCCTGGGTGGGTGGAGTTCCATGCTGTGGTCCTCACCTTAGTCCTGGGTACTGTGGGTTCGAGCATCCTGGGGAGAAAACGTTCCACCAGAGAGATGTTGTCGTCATGGTGTTGCTCACTGGTTTCTCTTGCATATAAATCTGAACTTGCAGGATCTCTGTTTCTTAATTCAACTGATTTCCTGAAAGGAAAGAGCTGAGCCCATTCTCCTCCTGCCCCAGCCCCAACCAAATCCCCAGTTTCCTTAAATATTTTTTAACTAAAAAAAAAAGAAATCTGGGCATATTACAGAAAATTTGAAGATGAAAGAAAGCGAAGCACTGCCTCATTCTCTCCCTCCCCCAATCTGTGCTCCAAGTCAATGTCTTTCCTCCTGGCTTCCTTGCCAAGCATATTTTTATGTAGTTCTATTCATAGTCTTAGCAGCAATTTTTCTTTCCCCATATTTGGGACTCTTTTCCTTAGAAAGATTCATTTATTTTTTCAATCAACAAACGTTTGCGGGGCAATCCCAGAGGTGGGAGATGGAGTCTGGTTGTCAGACCTTCCTCATTTCTGTTCTAATTTTTTATTATTTTTAATATTTTTTTCTTTATTGATTTTAGAAAGAGAGGAAGGGAGAGGGAGACAGAGATAGAAACATCGATGAGAGAGAACATCGATTGGCCACCTCTGCATGCCCCCCACTGGGGATCAGGCCCACAATCTGGGCTTGTGCCCTGACCGGGAATCGAACTGGTGACCTCTTGGTGCATAGGTCAATGCTCAACCACTGAGCCATACTGGCCAGGCTAATTTTTTCTTTCTTTTTTTTATCCTCACTCGAGGACACTTTTGCACTTATCTTCAGACAGAGGAGCGGGAGGGAGGGAGGGAGGAAAAGAGAGAAACATCAGTGTGAGGGACACATCAAGTGGTTGCCACCCACACGACCCCAGCTGGGGCCGGGGACAAACTGCAACTGAGGTACGTGCCGTTAGTGGGAACCGAACCCAGGACTCTGGTCCGTGGGCCGACGCACTAACCGCTGAGCCAAACCGGACTAATTTTTTATTTCTAACAATGATAGTAATCCTTGCAGATATTTAAAGGCCCTTGTATGGACCACTGCCCTTGTCTCTAATTCCTCCTGTGGTCTCTCTTCTCTGAGGTTCATTACCTGTGGGCCCAGCAGCACCTTTGTGTTCCAGGTGCATACCTGGTGCAAGGGACCTGTGTCTCACATGTCCTACTGACCTGACTCTGCTCCACAGCCCGTACCATGCCCTGCTGCTGCTCAGCGACGAGAAGTCCCTGCTGGGTGAGCTCCCGCTCGACTGCTCCCCAGCCCTGGTACGTGTGATCAAGACCACGTCTGCCGTGAAGAACCTGCAACAGCTGGCCCAGGATGCAGACCTGGCCTTGCTGCAGGTATTGCTCTGGAGTTCTGGGGAGACACCCTGGATAGGGAAGGATGGGCGGGAGGAGGGGCTAGGCACAGCAAAGCAGGCGACCCTTGGTTGAAGATGAGCGGTGCTGGGGTGTCAGGAAAGCATACTGCCTCTGTCCAGATGAGAGCCAGTGATAGGTGGTTCTGGGGTTGGTTGGAGCTTCTGGAATCTTGAGTCAGACCTGGATTCAGGGCTGGCTTATGAACTAGCTGCAAGACTGACTTCCTCCTCTGAGGGTGGTGAGGCTGCAGCAGCGAGGAGTGAGGCCCTTGGTGCTGGGAGGATGGGATGCCAGGGCAGGGTGGCTTGCAGGGCTGAAGCAGAGGCACAGAGCGGGGACCTAAACTCATGGCCTTGACCACTCCCCGTGTGTGGGTGAGTGTGTGTTCTGTGCGAGGTGCCACCCTCCGGCTGAGCCATGTGCTTCTGGTCTGTCCTTTCTGATTGGATGGAGGGCTCCTCAGCCCTGGCTGTGGATCTGGTTGGAGCCAGGTCAGGGGTCAGGGAGTGAGAAAAAGCACAGGGAGAAATTGCAGGCCAGGGGCAGGGGCATCTCAGGTTCCTGTGACAATGGGCACCATGTGGCCACCAGAGGGCAGCAGGACCTGCTCAGGGACATGTGGTTCCTGCAAAGGCCAATGGGTGGCAGGTTTCTCAGGCTGGGCTGAGGAGGAGCAGCACAGGCGAGAGGCTCGCCCATCTGGGCCCTTGAGAGGCATCAGGGAAGCTTGTCCAACAAGGCCTGACTCTCAGGCTGTTTTTTCCCAAAGTAGTTGTTTGGGATTCTGTCATCCAGAATAAGGCCTTCCATCCTCTTTACTTTATGACCTGAGCAAGGGGCTTGGCTGGACATCATGGCACAGGCTGGCTCCCCACCCCCACCAGGACTCCAGAATGGGGATGAGAACGTTTCTTGGATTCTGCCTTGGTGTTTCATATGGGCTCTAGAGAGAACCACGTCCTGCTTGCCTTCTCTAGAGAGAACCACGTCCAGCTTTGAAAGATGCTGACCTTCACTGTCCGTTGAGGCTGCCCAACATGGAGTCTATCTGGACGCCGTGCCTCACCCTTTCTGTCAGTCTCTTTGGACAAAGACAAAGCTTTGATGATGTCTCCTTTGCTTCCTTGCCCCGGCTTTGCCATGGGGAGACTGTTTCCTTGCACACTGGCTGTACGGAAGCTCCCTGAGATCCAGCCCTAGTAGTGGACCTCACCAACCTCTAGGAATCCAGCTTCCTGAAGCAGATGGCCCAGTGGAGATCCCATGTCAGCATCAGGTGTGACTGTCACCAGATGATTTTATTTTACTTACTTATATATTTTTGTTAATCCTCACCTGAGGATATTTTTCCATTGATTTTTAGATAGAGTAGAAGGGAGGGAGGAAGAGAGAGAGAAATATCGATGTAGGAGACACATATTGATTGGTTACCTCCTGCATGACCGGGGCCAGGGATTGAACTTGCAACCCAGGCACATGACCTTGACCAGGAATTGAACCCACGATTCTCAGGTCCGCAGGCTGATGCTCTAACCACTGAGCAAAACCAGCTGGGGCCACCAGATGATTTTAAGTCATTCATCTACAAGTAAATGTGTTGGGGTTTATTTTTGTCATGATAGAATTAATATGTTCTTTCTTATAAAGTTCAAATAGCACACAAATTATAGACACAAAAAGAGGACGTCCCCACAATCCCATATCCCAGACATAACCACTGTAGATTCCTCCAGGTTTTCTCATAGGTTAACACATTATTTTTTTTTTTATTTAAAAAAAATTTTGTTTCTTTATTGATTTTAGAGAGGAAGGGAGAGAGAGATAAAACATCGATGAGAGAGAGCATCGATTGGCCGCCTCCTGCATGCCCTCCACTGGGGATTTGGCCCACAACCTGGGTATGTGCCCTGACTGGGAATCGAACCGGCAAGCTCTTGGTGCATGGGTCGATGTTCAACCACTGAGCCACAATGGCCGAGCAATACATTATTTTTTAATAACAAAGTTAGGATCACACTGTATATTACCTGTGATCGGCTGAACAATGCACACAGTCCACGTCCTAACTCTCAGGATCTATGAAGGTGACCTTGTGTGGGACTTTGCAGATGTGATTAAGGGTCTTAAGGGTAAGGATCTTGTGATGGTCAAGTGGTCCTGCATTATCTGGGTGGTCCCAGTGTCGTCACAAGGGCCCTTGTAAGAGGGAAATTCGACTATAATAGAGGAGGCGGGGATGTGACCGTGATGTGGCCACATGCCAAGAAATGCTGCAGCTGGCAGAGGCAAAGGACAGTTCTGGAGAGAGTCTCTGGAGAGAGTGCCCTGCCAGCACCTTGACGCCAGCCGTGTGATAGTGTTGTTAGACTTCTGGACTCCAGAATGGTGCTCTGACTGCAGGCGGGAGGTGGAGACCACTCGGTAAGGGTGGTGGCAGAGGTGGAGGAAAGCAGACGTGTCCTTGCTTTAGAGTAAATGTCAATGGGGCTTGAGATGCGATAGAAGAGAGTCAGTGATGGAACTGAAATTTCTGTTGTGTTCAAGTTGGTGGTACCACTGGAGGTCCCATGTGCCGAAATGAGGTAGAGGTGTCCTTGGCACTGTTGCAGGCATTGCAGGCAAGTAGGGGTGACTCACCCCTTCAGAGGCACTCAGTGATGGTGAAGAGGGGCAGCAGGCCCGCCTGGGACAGTGCTCACCTAGGGTGATGCAGAATCAGAAATACCCAGTGTCTTTCTTTCCATGAAGTGAGGCAGTGCCGTGTTCTTCCCCCTTGTGAGGCTGGAAGGGTTTCTGGTGTCTTGGTCTGCCTGTGACTCATCTTGATGTCCAAGAGTTCAGAGAGCGGGGCAGTGGGATGTTCTCCAGGACGCTGGGACACACAGGGATGAGTGCGTCAGGTAGAGGGCATGTCCATTGTCATGTCCATGACGTCCATTGTCATGTGGAAACCCATCCCCATGCTGGAGTCCTGGTAGGGGTGGGGAGCCAGCCTCTGCCAGGATGTCCAGCCAAGCCCTTTGCTCAGTTGAGCTTACCCCGTGATCCTGGGTGTCCCAAATGTCCCTGTGGTCGTGGGACCTTTCCTCAGTGCCAGCCAGGACAGTACAGGGTCCTAATGGGAAATGACAGTCCCAAACCGCACAGGGACCAGTGATAAAAAGGCTTGTTGCTCTGAGCACAGAAAATGCTGTGTGTGCTGGCTGTGCCCGGCATCCTTGGAAAGGTTGGGTAGTCAGGGAAGAAGCCCCAGAAAGTCAGCTTCCCAGGCATGGTCTTGCCAGCCCCCTCTGCCTGCAGGTTTTCCAGCTTGCCGCTCACCTGGTGTACTGGGGCAAGGCCATCATTATCTACCCGCTGTGTGAAAATAACGTCTACATGCTTTCTCCCCACGCCAGCGTGTGTCTGTGAGTACCTCTGGCTGCCAGAGCCCCGGGCTCCTGAATGGGAAGGGGGTGTGGCTGGCAGGGTCTCCCAGGTGGTGCTCCCCAGGTCAGCCAGGACTTCACTTGGACCAGATGCCTGGCCTCTGCCGTGCCCAGGTTCCAGTTCTGGCCTGATCTAGCCACGTGGCCCTCTCTGGGCCTGTGCTCCTCCAGCACCTGCAGCCTCCAGGAAGGGCCTGCACCTGCCATGTCTACAGCCAGTGAGCTCTGAGGTGTCCTGATGGAAGGTCAGGAGCCTTGCTGTGATTTGGGAGCTTAGAGGGCCTGTAGGGTGGCCTTGGCCCATGGCTTCTGGCACCCCTTGAAGAAAAGCAGCTAGGCTCTGTCCTCATTGCACCTGTTCTGCCCTACCCACCATGCTGCACATCCCTGCTGCTCACCACAGGCTCATGGCAAGGGCACGAGTGCTGTGAATCATGATGGCGAGGTCGCTGAGCTCACAGACACACTTGTCTCACTTGTCCCCAGGTACTCCCCACTGGCTGAGCAGTTCTCCCACCAGTTCCCATCTCATGACCTGCCATCTGTCCTTGCTAAGTTCTCCTTGCCTGTCTCCTTGTCAGAATTTAGGAACCCCCTCGCCCCCCCTGTGCAAGAGGTAAGTTGCAGGAGCTGGGGGAGCCCATGAACCACCTACCCAGCGTTGGTTCCAGATCTAAGGGCCCTCAATACTGCTGCACCTTTAGCTTTGGTTGAGGGGATGGGAGGGGCCTTGCTGTGTAGGTGGTACATGCCCTACCAGGGTAACACAAAACTGGCTCCCCAGCCAGGCCACTTGCAGATGCTTGGCCAGTGACCCAACACTTGGGTAGTCACAACTCCCTCCCACTCCCATGTCCCCATGGAGCCCACCCTGGCTGCAGTGGGATGTTGTTAGTGTTAAAACCACATTAAGAGCACCAGTCAGGAGAGTGCTGATCTTTTCCAAGAGGACGGAGCTACCTGGTGCCCCCTTCTGGGCCTGGGTCCCACAGATGGAGGGTGCAGCGGTAGTTTTGTTTGCACTGAGCCTGGGCCCTGCCCTCCTTTGCCCTGCCCCTCGTGGTCCAGGTGGTCACTGGGTCTAGGCTCACTGGTACCCAGAATCTCATCCAAGAGGACCTGGAGAGGATAGGCCCAGGGTAGGACCCACTCGGTAGATCTGGGTCAGGGTGAGGGTTGGGTGGGGGGCTCCAGGAGGTGTGAGGTGTGTGGAATGAATGGGTGAGTTCTGTCTGTGTCTGTGCAGGGTTGAGTGTGGCCTGGATCTTCCCCTCCACTGAACGCCTGGGGCTGTGGGCAGGAAGCCAGTGCAGGGCTAGATGGGACAGGTGTCAGAGATGGGCCCGGGTGTTCTCAAGGCTTTATCTTCAAAAGTAAAGTATTTGCTTTAATAAGCAACAGATCTGTTAGGCAAAACCAGTTTTTAAAAGCAAGCCCTTTCCTTTGTCAAATTGTGAATGAGAAGGCAATCCTGGTTCCTCAGTTCATTTACATGCTGAGTGAGACAGAGTTCTAAATGCCGTCTTTCATGGAGCCTTTGGTCTCCAGGAACTGTGCCAGGTCATGCCAGCTGAAAGAAAGACACATTTTGCATCTGCACCCTCCCCCTCCCCAGCAGAAACTTCCTGATGGTCTGGAAGTGGGTGGATTTCTCAGGCCATGCCCAAGGGGCAGCCTCATGCCTTGTCAGGGGGCCCAGATAGAGCTGGATTCGGTTCTGCACAGTCCCGGGGGAGGCTGCCTGCCTCTCACCCCTCCTGCTTCAGGCCTGGAATGTGCTCTTCAGTGCTTATGGAGCCTCCGTTTTATTTCTTAATTTAATTTTGCAATCCTTTTCAGTTTTATTTGGTTTGACCAGATCATACATGCCCATGGTACACCCTTACTTCCATGCCTGGTCAGCCAGCTTCTCCCAGGAGGGGGCACCCAAAGATGAGCAAGCGGATGTGTGTGTCTGAGAACATGGACACCATCTGCATGCATTTTCCTGCTCACCTGTGCTGGAGCTCTGCCCAACAGGGCTCCCCACTGCTCCTAGTCAGGTGCTAGCCCTGTGCGAGAGGGGTGGGTGCCACGCCCTAGGGTCAGCACAGCTCAGCAGGGGTCCCTGTCCCTGGGTAAGCTTTTGTGTTGACCTGAGGAGAAGACTTCCTGCTCTCAGGGCAGCTACCCACAGCTCTTTTCTGAACAGTGTCACAGGGAGGGGGTTCCACAGGCCCAGCTCTGCGTGGTGGTGGGGCTCGAGTGGCAGGGCACAGTGGGCTGGGGGAGACAAGGCAGCAGAGTGGCAACTCAGAGCTGTGAGGGCACATGGGCCTTCATGTCACAGGTCCCGCTCCTCAGCTCCGGGCAAGAGGGACCTGACACAAGGGCAGCCCGTGTGTGGTGGGAGCAAGTGCAAATATGGCCTTGCTGCCTTCCCTGGGCTTAGGCTCCTTCCTGAGGGCCCTGGAGTTCATGCACCCCCTGATCTCCAGGGTGACTTGTGGGGGTCGGGTCTTAGGCCATGGCTCCCCAAGCCTATCAGGAAGGGAACAGGGTGGTGGTGGTGGGGGGCCAGCCTCCCCCAGTGCCCCAGGCCTCACACTGCCTGTCCTGCAGACTCAGCTCATTCAGATGGTGGTGTGGATGCTGCAGCACAGGCTCTTGGTCCAGCTGCACACCTACGTTTGCCTGATGGCCTCGCCCAGCCAGGACGAGCCCCGCCTGCGCGAGGATGAGGTCCCCTTCACTACCAGGGTCAGCGGCCGCAGCCTCAGCACACCCAATGCCCTCAGCTTTGGCTCCCCAAGTAGGAATCCCTGCCCAGGGCATCTGTCGTGGGGTAGGGGTGAGCACCTGGGGAACACCTGGGAATGGTGGCCAAGAGGTCCAACAGGGGCACTGCTGGGAATGATGAGGGACCATCACATGGCCACAAATGCACACACACCTGCCTCTCATGTGGGCAGCTGGGTGCTCATGCAGACAGCCTCCCTTAAAGGAGGACAGGAGACCCTCTCCCTGCTTCCCTGCACCTCTGTGGCTCTGAGGAGGAGGCTGTATCTTTGGGCTCTTGAGCAGGGGTTTGCTTAAGCCAGGAGCAGCCTGTCCCCAGCCTGCCATGTCATCTGTCACTGGGAGGACAATTGAAACCTTTGTGCCCCATGGCCTATGAGGAGACATGACTGTCATGGTCCCTTCCAGAAAGAGCTGTGTGGCTATAGCATGCCCCCAAAGGCAGCAGCCCAGTGCCAAGCCCCAAGTCCCTGGGCTTGTGGAAGAAGAGGGGTGGAAGGCTTTGCAGGTAGCCCCTCCCCAGGCTGAGGCCTGGCCTCAGGCTTCAGGCTCATTGCGAGGATCTGGCTTGACCCAGGTTCTTTGGCATCCGTGTTGGGTGAGAGGGGTGTCCTTGGAGAGCCGACTGCTCCCTGACCCATGCCCACCCACAGCTAGCAGTGACGACATGACGCTCACTAGCCCCAGCATGGACAACTCCAGCACAGAGCTTCTCCCCAGTGGGGACTCCCCGCTGAACAAGAGGATGACAGAGAACCTGCTGGCCAGCCTGTCAGAACATGAGCGGGCGGCCATCCTCAGTGTGCCTGCAGCCCAGAACCCCGAGGACCTCCGCATGTTTGCCAGGTGGGAGCGGGTGACTGGAGGGGCTGGGTCCGAGTCTAGGGTCAGGACAGGAAGGATGGGGATGTACCCAATGAACCCCAGTTTAAATCCATTGATGACAAATGGCTCTCGCTGGTTGAGGTGATGGCTCATGCCCTTGGGTGTCCCTACCTGGTACCTTTGTGTGCCAGGTGTGAGGAGTTCATCTGATGCTGAGACACCGGGTCTGGTGCCCCTGTCTTTGGGAGTCTCCAGTACTTCCTGAGTGTTTCTTGTCACTCCTAGGAAGCAGCAGCAAATTCTCATCCTCATGGGGCTTGGCAGGGATTTTTCCTAGGACTCTTAGCTTGGGGGTGGGGGGCTCTAGATCCCCACATCATAGGTGACATAGACTTTGTCACACCCACCTCTGGCTTGGGGGGCACTGTGGGTGTATGATTTTCTAGAAGAGGTCAGGGCTGTCAGGGACTGAGCCTCCAGTGAAGAAACACATGCCGAGCAGCTCTTTCAAGCAACTGGTCCAGCCCAGCCACAGACACCCCCAGGATCAGTGACCCTGTTTGGATCCAGACCCACATGAGGCTCACTACCATAGTAGCATGAAAAAGAGAAGCCTCTGACAGACTGTCCCCCTGCGCTGTCCCCACCCATGTCAGAATGTTGAGGGTGGGTATAACCTCCAGGCTCAGGCGGGCTCCGGGTTTGAACAGTAATGTGTCCTCAAGGACCCACTTGGGGGAACCATGGTGGGCAATGGGTCCAGGACATTTGCTTTCTCCTGTTGTGGGGGATGGGTGGCTGCCTCCCTGGGCCTCTGAGACTCCCTCACCAGCTCTGCTTTGGCCTCTGGGCCACTCAGTGGCTGTTAGAACAGAGGCCAGCCTGGGCTTGTGCCACCCTCCCCTCCAGGCTCCTGCAGTACTTCCGTGGCCGCCACCACCTCGAGGAGATCATGTACAATGAGAACACAAGGCGCTCCCAGCTGCTCATGCTCTTCGACAAGTTCCGCAGTGTGCTGGTGGTGACCACCCACGAGGACCCGGTCATTGCCGTCTTCCAGGCACTGCTTACGTGAGCCCAGACCGAGGACACGGAGGCAGCTGCTGCAGTGGGTGGGGCACCTGCATCTCCCCACCCCAAGGCTGCCTCCTGACTGGCCCAAGTTCTCTTAGCCCTGAGGCCCAACTTCAGCCCAGTTCAGCTGCCTCATTAGGGTGCTTCTGTCTGCAGTCTCACTCATCTAGTCTTCAAAGCAGATCCAGTGTCTGAGCTGAGAAGGTGAGGCTCCAAGCTGGGGAGAGCATCCAGGACTCATGCTCTGAGTGAGGCCTGCATGCTTCCCACGCAGATTTGTGTTTGACCTTCCTCCCAATCCTGCCTGTGTTCCCTGGCCCCCTCCATTGCTGCCCTTCCAAGACTGAGGGCCCAGTGCTTGTCCCTTACTGTGTGGCCCAGCACTGCCCCATTCCTCTCAGCTTGCTGTGGGCCTTTCCTGGCCTGGCTCTCACTATAGCCCTGTTAGCCACCAGGAGGCTCATGGCCACTCCTCTTTGCCACCTGAGGCATGAGGGCCTGGGCTGATCCACGGTGCTTATGGCTCCCCCGTGGGGGTGGGTCTGCACTGGTGTTCCCAGTCCTCCCTCACGAGGGGGGTGCAGGGGGGCCTTCATCAGGCCTGAGGAAGGACGTGTCCATGCCAGGCCTGGCTCTAGGCACCCTGCTGCACACACAGGGCCCTGAGGTCCCTGTCCTGGAGAAAGCTGATCACTGAGGGGCTCTGGCTGAGACATAAGCAACACATGTTTTCTAGAAATGAAGCATTTATTTGGTTTTTAAACAATTAAAAAAGCCTGTCCTGAGCAGGCCCTTGCTCAGACCTGTGTGTTCTGCTCAGCCGCTCTGTCTACCACACTGACCCAGGGGCTACCCTGGAGATAGAAGCGCAGGGGCTTCTGGGCCCACTCTCCTGCGTTGCCAATACCCACTCGGGCTGCTGCCACCACAGCTGGCTCCCTGGGCCCTGGGGAGCTGGGCTCTAGCCACACAGCTTTGTCCTCGGTCAGGTCTCGTTGGTCAAAGCTCTTGTCGATGGCCAGGGCCTGACAGAGCTTGGAGGGGCCACTGCAGAGCTCACGGTCTTTGAGGGCTCGGTTGGCACTGCCTTTCCGGTAGGTGCTACGAAGCTGCCGCATGGTCTCCAGGCCCCCCAGAGGCTCCAGTGCTCGCAGCAGGACACATGCCCCATCCCCTGTGGGACAGACAGACAGTGATTGGCCCTCCCTACTCCAGGGCACAACTAGTGCTGCAGGGAGGACGCAGCTGCCTTCCAGAGCACTCCTATACTCATCTACTGTCCCGACCCTCTGCCTGCCACGCCCTCCTACACACCTGCATCGATGAGGCCCCACAGGCTCGACGAAGCCAGAGGGCCTGACCACTGCCTAGGGAGAACCAGTAAAAATGCTTAGCAAGTGCTTGTATCGGCCTGTTGGCTTCTTTTGATTTGGTGACCAGCAACAGCTTTGAGGCTGGCAAAGGAAACCCCAAATGGCTGGTCCTCCCTGGGCATGGTCACCCCACCAGTAAGCTGAAAGCAGAAAGCCTCAGACCTGGCCCAGATCCCTACCCAGCCCCAAGATCCCCTATCTGCCTCTATCCATTCAGTATCTATTGGGCAAGCCAGAAGGTTGGCTCAGAGCAGCTACCAGTGTGCATAGGATGCTGGGTGAGCCCCACCCCATAACACTGGGGAGACTGACAGGGCAGGAGGTGCCTGCTGATAGCACCCCTCACCTCCCTTGGGGTGCCTTCTGGCCCAGCCCTCCCCAACCATCCCAGGCTATTTCACAGGCCAGACAGCAAACGGACACCCTGAGCCCAAGAAGACACATTTGTCCAAATTCCCTTGTCCCTGGCCAGAGGAGCCTCAGTCCCAGCAAGGCCACTCTCCTGAGGCACCACTCTGACTTTGGCCTACCCTTCCACCTGGGAGTCTGAGAGGCTTAACCTGAGCTGTGGCCAGGTCAGTCCCCACTCTTGGGCCTTGCCATACAGGCCTCAGCACCTGGGAGCTGGCCCTGAGTGGACACAGCAGCTGCACCCTCCAGCACAGCCAGCAGCTGGCAGGTGGGGTTTTGTGACCAGATGCTTTTAACCAGCCAGTTTGCAAAGGACCTCAAAATATACTAAGGGTGCCCGGCCAGTATGGCTCAGTGGTTGAGCGTCGACCCATGCACCAAGAGGTCGCTGGTTTGATTCCTGGTCAGGGCACATGCCCAGGTTGTGGGCCTGATCCCCACTAGGGGGCATGCAGAAGGCGGCCAATCCATGTTCTCTCTCATCGATGTTTCTATCTCTCTCCCTCTCCCTTCTTCTCTCCCTAAAATCAATAAAGGAAAAAAATATATATATATACTACTAAAGGCAAGCAAAGACTTGAAGTTCCAATCCTCTAATTCCTGGGCCCTGCCCAGCCTAGCCCACCAGCCTCAGGGCTCCCTCTGTGTCCACCCTGAGCCTCTGTGGGTGTAACACATTCCTCATTGTCTCACTAAGCCCCCAAAATGGGTTGAAGGAGCAGCCTACTCCATTCATTGCCCCGGACATCTCCTGAAATTAATCTGAGTCCGGCACCCTGATGTAAAATCACAATGCCCTAATTTCTTCCCACCGAGTCTCCAGTGTCACCCCTGCTCTGCCTGCACCACCGGCTTGGCCTCAGCAGTCTCACCTAACTGCTCTCCTGGACCTCTCTGCACTGCCTCTACCCTGAGGGCAGGCAGGAGTGGAGCATGTACTCAGCCTCCCCTCTCCCTTGACGCACCAGGATAACCTTTGGCGCTGACTCTGTACCCATGTGGTTTGCTGCCCCCCTGAACTAGGTGTTCCTGGGGCATCTTGGTCATGTGTCCAGAAAGTGATACTCCACCTCCCACGTCCACCCTATCTACCTTCAGAAGCCCTGGCTCCTCCCTCCCTTGCTGACCATAGCCCCAGACACCTCTGGACTCAGTCTCTCTCCTTATCTGAGTTCAGTCCCACCTCATGAGGTGGTTGGTTGCACTGCCAAAGAAATGCTCGATGACCAAAATAAGCTCTCCAGGGTGATAACAGCCCTGTGGGAGTGGTCCCCACCATCCTGAGGTCCAGTCACTCAGTTTCACTCAACGCCCTTTGTGGCAGGCACGGGGCCAGTCATTGGTTACCCCCACCCTCTTGCCCCTGCAGCTCTGGCAATGAACATCGCCAGCTGTCCTCTGGGCAATCACAACTCCCATGTCACTGGAATCATTCCACGAATGTGTCTGACTTGCAGCATACCAAAACCCATCCCCTCACTGGCCTCAAGCATTCGTTCATCTTGGGACCAGCAAGAGGAAGTGTGGCAGACAGACAACACGCGGACTGGCGGGGGCTGGGCAGACCCTGTGTCTGGTCAGCCGTGGCTCTGAAAGGATGGTGCTGTGGGCTCTTTCTTCTGAGCACAGAACACCCAGAAAACAGCCACCTGCTCACAAAGCATAGAGGCTGCCCAGACAGGTCCCACCAGGTGAGTGGGTTCTCCTGGGGGCTGCACAGCTTCCTACTCTGCACTACTGACATTGGATGGTTTTCTGCGTGGGGGGTGTCTCCTGTGCACTGTGAGCTGTTCAACATCATCCCACCAGCTGTGATGACCAAAAATGTCTCCAGACATTGCCTAATGTTCCCCCAGGGTGGCAGAATCCTCTCCGGTTGAGAATAAGCAATTCAGACCCCATAACTGGCAGCCTGGTAGGCTCCTGCCAGAGCCCAACTCAACTCAAATAGATTTCACCCTCCTTTTCCCAAAACCAGCCCCCTCTGAGTCTACCCTGGCCTATTGGTGATACCAGGTCTGAGCTCTGGGACCAGTGGTGGCCTCATAGAAGCTGTGTGCTCTGTGTTCAGGTCAACCCATGACCTCTATTTCATGGAGGCCCCCAGCCCCTCTAACCACCCTGTGAGTATAGCCAGAACTCCTGAAACCTGGACATAGCCTAGCAATAGCACCTCCTTACTCAAGCACCTGCCCCACCCTGGTCTTCCCAGGGGTCTCCCAGCTGCCAGCTGAGAGGGCTGTGCCTGGCTTCCTGCTCCAGCCCCAGCACAGCTCACCTCGGCTGGAGACATTCATGCAGAAGTACATGCCGTAGATGAGGTACACATACAGGGTCCCTGGCTTCATGAACATGCCGCGGTTGCGGGGGGTCTGCCGGCCACCCCTCGAGTGAGCAGCTTCATCCTCTGGCCCCAAATATGCCTCAGTCTCCACAATGCGGCCACGGAGCTCTGTGCCATCGTCGAGTCGCCGGACCAAGACCTGTGGGCAGTCATTGTCAGCTCAGGGCAGGAAGGGATGGGTCCACTTCTACCTGATGCTTTACAGCCTGGACCTCACCTCCCTCGCTCAGGGTGCACCAGGGCCACCAGTCTCCCCCCGCCCCCCATGTCCCCTTTGTCTTGCTGGACCACCAGACAACAGGTCTTGTCCACAGGTTGCTGACATTTCAAACTCTTGCCATTGCTGGGCTGCAAACCAGCACTAGTGAATTCACACTCCATGTCCTCTCAGTGGGGCCCTCCATCACACTGCTTCCTCCTCCCCGAGTGCCCTAAACTTACACGCTTGGGCTGGAGCAGGGCAGCATGGAGAGCACCCCGGGGGTGTCCCCACATGGCTGCCTGGGACACTCTAGAGCCTGTGGACTAAACACACAGTACTGTCACACACAGCTCCTGCCCACCAGCTCTGAAAGGCCTTTCCGAGCAGCAGGACTGGCTGCCTCCCCCAACCCCCATGCTCCTGGCCTGAACCATGGCCCTGGGTGTGGCCAGCTCAAGGAATGGGGTCAGTGTGGGCAGTGGGCCAGGAAGATCAGCCTAGCTGTGGTTGGCTTGGACAGTACCCTGGGCAGGGGTGGGGTCAGGAGGAGAGAGAGGGGCTGGTGAGGACAAGGGCAGTTGCCAGGGGTTGTCACTGGAGGGGTGGGTGCTCAGGCCAGCAGAGCACCTAGGAGAGCAGCCCAGGAGAGCCAGGGAGGGCCCGTGGAGTGCTGGGCATGCCAGGGAGTCAAATGCTCCCTAGCCTGGAGCCTTTCTGCCCCATGGAGGTGACTATTTCTTGGCTGCACAGCACAGTATGGCCCTGGGAATGAACAGTAGTTACCTTCAGAGTCCAAAGTCCCAGGCCTGACCTGACCAGGGTTCACAGTAGAATTGTGGGGGCAGCCACCTCCCCAGGGACGTCCCCAGCACCTGCTTTGTCCTCAGGCCAGGCCACCCCTGCCTTAGCCCTGGGAGCCCAGTGTGTCCGCGGCCAGGATCAGTGTTACGGGGCAGGGAGGCGAGTGCTGGAGTAGTGTTGGAAAAGGCCTCCTGAGACGGTGGAGGAAAGAGGGGGTCGATGCCTCCCGTGGAAGCCCATCTCCAGGCAAGAAAAGGAGGCCCCGTTCCACCTCAGAGGTCTCATGTCCATCCTTCCAGGAGATAAGCTTCACTCTTCCTGTTTCCATTCCTCCAGAGGCCTGCTGGGGGCCAGCTGCCCTGCTGGAGAGGAGCTGCTCATGGCTCTTTTCTCACTTGTTTTTCACTTGAATTTTCCACTCTGATAAAATTTCCAGATAGCAGATGTTGGTTGCCTCCCATGCCCATTACAATGACATCTTGTCCTTGCTGGTGAGGGTCCCGAGGGAGGCAACACCCTTCCCAGCTGAGATGGTGACTTGAGAGTGGTCTGGGTGTCATGGCAACTCACCGCTCCTTGCAATGACCTGTAGAGGGCTGACCCAAGCCTGGCCAAGGGATCTGCAAGGACATCCACTGGGAGGTTGTAAAAGAAGCTGTCTTTGTTTCTACCTCTCTCCCTCTCCATTCCTCTCTCTAAAAATAAAAATCAATATAAAAAAATATATAGCCCTGGCCGGTTTGGCTCAGCGGTTAGAGCATCAATCTGCAGACCAGAGAGTCCCGGGTTCAGTTCCTGCTAAGGGCACGTACCTCCGTTGCAGTTTGTCCCCGGCCCCGGTGGGGGTCGTGTGGGTGGCAGCCAGTCGATGTGTCTCTCTCACATTGATGTTTCTCTCTCTCTCTTCCTCCCTTTCTCCTTCTAGCTGTATCTGAAGATGAATGCAAATATGTCCTTGGGTGAGGATAAAATATATATATGTATGTGTGTGTGTGTGTGTGTGTGTGTGTGTATATATACACACACACACACACACATATATGTATATATATATTTATTTATAATTTTTCTTTATTGATTTTAGAAAGAGAGGAAGGGAGAGGGAGAGATAGAAACATCGATGAGAGAGAACATTGATAGGCCGCCTTCTGCATGCCCCCCACTGGGGATTTGGCCCAAAACCTGGGCATGTGCCCTGACTGGGAATCAAACTGGTGACCTCTTGGTGCATGGGTCGATGCTCAACCACTGAGTCACACCGGCCGGGCAATAAATTATATTTTTAAAAAATTCTAAGCCTGGCTGGTGTGGCTCAGTGGATTGACCACTATCCCATGTACCAAGAGGTCACCAGTTCAATTTCCGGTAAGGGCATATGCCCAGGTTTTGGGCTCAATTCCCAGTAGGGGTCGTGTAGGAGACAGCTGATCGATGTTTCTCTCTCACATCAATGTTTCTTGCTATCTCTCCCTCTCCATTCCTCTCACTCGCTCTCTCAAAAAAAAATCAAGCCCGGCCGGTGTGACTCAGTGGGTTGAGCATCGTCCCATGGACTGGAAGATCCTGGTTCAATTCCCAGTCAGGACACATGCCCAGGTTTCAGGCTCGATCCCCAGTGAGGGGCATGCAGGAGGCAGGTGATCGATGTGTCTCTCTCATCCATGTTTCTATCTCTCCCTCTCCCTTCCTCTCTCTAAAAATCAATAAAAATATTAAAAATAAATAAGTAAAAATATATATTTAAAAAAAGAGGCTGTCCTCCCTACCAAAGGGACACAGGGTGAAACCCTTCTTTCTTTGCTGGATACTGCCCAGTCTACCCTCGGGCTCAAGCGGGCATGATGGGGGCCTAAGGGAAACTATGACCCGCTGAGGCCCCTGGGCCCTTGACCTGATGCTGGGACTCCCTTGCTCCATAAGCCATTGTATGTGACAGCATCAACCCTCATTATTACCCTGACTGGTTTGGCTCAGCAGTTAGAGCGTTGGCCTGTGGACCAAAAGGTCTTGGGTTCGATTCTGGTCAAGGACGCGTACCTGGGTTGCTGGTTTGATACCCGGCCACAGTTGAGGTCGTGCGGGATGCAACCAATTGGTGTTCCTCTCTCTCTCTCTCTCTCTCTCTCTCTCTCTCTCTCTCTCTCTCTCTCTCCTTTCTTTGCACATGCGCTAAAGAATCAATGGAAAAATATCCTTGGGTAAGGATTAACCAAAAAAACCAAAACCACCCTCATTATTTAGGGTTATTCTAGAAGGATCTTTTGGCCCTTGCAGCTGGAAGCATTCTCATGGGACAGATCTGGTCCTTACCCACCAAGTCCCACTTTAGGTTACACTCCACTAGCCCACATTTTCAGATCTGCTCCTTTCAGCACCCAACTCCTGGCACCAATTTTTCTATTAGTCACAGAAACCGATTCACCTTGGCCATTTTAAGTTACAGGCAGTCTCATGAAATGACACAGGGTAGGAGCACTGGAAAACCAGGCCTGGAGTTTGACACCCAGAAACACCACCAGTCAGTCGGTACTCCCGACAGATGTGACCCAAGCCCTGCTGTTGCTGGCACACGGGCCCTGTGCCATCCCTGCTTCCCAGATCCTGAACCTGCTCTGAGCTACAGGGGCCACTGGGGAGCAGCACTCGCACTGTGAGCTGCTGTGGTGAGGCGGAGGCTGTGTGTCAAGGCAATCCTGACACTGGGCAGTTGCAGGCCATGGCCACCACTCTCATGTGGCTAAAAGCTGTCACTACTACACAAACAGACAAGCTACAGAGGGGCACTAACTGTGTCAGGGGACAGGGCAGGCAAAGTTAGCCCCTCACAGACACCAGGGCCAGCACTCGAAAGAAACCTGCCCTGCGGGCAACACCGGGCGCAGACGGCTAGCGTCCTCAGTGCCCAGAGCGGGCAGGCAGACACCACTAACAATCTCAGCACCTTCCCCACTGATCCCAGACAACCCCTGCCCCAGACCACGGAGGTGAAGCTATCCAGGAACAAGTGTGGGCAAAGAGCCAGCTGCGTGAGGACAAGCAGCGCCAAGTCAGGAACGTGAGCCCAGTGGTGAGATGTCCGGGGTCCACAGACGCTGGTGGTGATGACCACTTCAGCAAAGGCCACGTCACTACGTTTACATTACCTGTCCTAGAAATGCCCGGGCCAGGGGGACTGCAGGCTGGTCAAAAAAGTCTAATCCCAGTCGAGCAGCGTGGTCTTTTGGGCTTGAGAAATAGATACTGCGCTGGGGACCCAGGGTCTTGGGCAGACCCAGGCGGGGCTCCTTGGGGGAAGGTGTGTGGGCTCCATCTGGTGGGCTCTGATGCCACTCTGTCTCCAAAGGTCGCTGCTTTTTTTGCCCCAGTTTGCGGGAAAGCTGTATAGGAAAGAACAAAATAAAGTGTCTGAATAGGAGAGGGCAGAGGACTGTGTGGTAGAGTCAGACTTGCAGAGCTTCAGGACCATATCTGACTGCCTGCCTCAGTTTCTGCATCTGCAAAATGAGGGAAACCATTCTGTACAAACAGAATGCCAGACCTCATGTACTCAGCCCCTTGGGCTCAAGAGGGCCCCAGGAGGCCTTGGGAAATGAGTGCATGTGAGGAAAGGTTGGTGGCAGAGGTGACAGTGTGACCACTCTGCTTCACACGCCTGCCACATGCAGGAGATGTACAACGCAGTGGCAGAGGGCTGCAGGCCACTGGGAGGGGACAGTGGGCACCCAAGGCTGAGACAGGAGGGCTGGTATTTTCTGATTCCCATTTATCACATGGATCTCAAATGAACTTCTGAGCTTGTTTTTGGAACGCTGCCCTTCACACCAGACTTTAACCAGGAATTTGGGGGGGATGGATTGAGGGTCAGTGTGTCACCCCTCTCCCCCTTGACACATCTACTATGCCAGACCTTGCCTCAGAATGGCCAAGATCTGACTTACACAGGTGGGTGAACACCAGGCTGGCCATCTGCTTGGCCCCACTCCAAGCTCATGACCCCCCAGTGAGTACCCATCTGTCCTCTGCCTCATGACCCAGGATGTTAGAATGATTAAGAAGCAAGTAGGGCAAAGGTGAGGTCTCCTAAGGGATGAGGAGGATCTGCTGAGACACTGCACACTTTCTGCCTCCTACCTGCCACAATGTGTTCCCCCCACTCCCACCAAGGAAACCTGAGCACACACCTTGGCTCTTCTAGGAACAGCTGATCTCCAAAGAGCAGGGGGAGATAAAGGGAGCAGGTGAGCATCAGGGCCTGGAAACACCATCCTCAAGGGCTGATCTACAGCAGGACCCATGTCTCCCTAGCATGTGACAGACCCATTATTTTTAACATAAGTGCTGACGTTTCATGTCGAGCGGAGACCGCCAGTCTGAGAATGGACACTGACGTGACCGTCTTTGCAGTCTAGCCCATCTGCCAACACCCACCATGGGCTCAGACTCTGGGACGCGGAGGCCCCTGATCTCACCCCAAGTTTGGCCCGTGGCCTGCCCCATGACTCAGGTCACTCTGGGTCTCTGGCCTGGCCCACCCTGGGTGGTGGGGGACTCATATGGCCGTCCAGGGTCTGAGGCTCAGAGAGGCCTCAGCTTCCCCACTATAGACCTGGGATTTGAAACTGCCTCAGAGCCCTTCGTGGTGATGGTGACAGGCTGTTTAACCGCAGGGCTGAAGAATGGGACCACCCTGCTGTTGCACCCAAGGGTGAGTGCTGCTTCAAACCGTGCAATTGGCCACCTCACACGCATCACCTGGCCCTGGTTAGAAATGAGGGTTCCCTGGGTGAGAAGTCCCAGAAAATGACCAAAGGTGTCCACCTCTGTTTTCTCATCTATAGTAAGGGAACCAACCACATCTGCACTGAAAATAAAACGAGAGAAGCCAAGAAAGCACTTGGCTGGTATAGAGCAAACATTCAATGAATGTAAGAGACATTGTCCACCTGGTATACCTCCGGGCAAAACCTGGGGACAAGTGTTTCTTGCCAGACTGGAAGGGCCTGGCCTGGATGGGGGTCTCCAAGGGACCCACCAGCGCTCCATCAAAACATGGGCAAACAGGGAGTTAGTAAACAAAGGGAGAGCATTTATCTGGCTGTGACAGACACTAGGGCCAACTGCTCGGCCAACCCCACGGTCATTTCTGTCGACAGGCTGGCTCCTGGGGAGGGGGCATCTGAGCTGGGCCTAAGTGCCCAGCATTTAACTAGTGTGGGGGTCTCCTCCCAGACCTCCCTGGCGACTCGGGCTGGCCTAGACTTTACTTCTGACAAATGGAGCCCAGCCAGGAGCCCGACCCCGCCGGTGGGCGCTCGCCTGGGAACCGCAGACCCTGTCGGGGACCCGCCGTGCGCACGTTACTGGTTTTCCGCGGGTTGTGCGACTCCGGGCAGGATTTTCGCCCTCGGAGACTGATCCTCGGCCGTGCGTGCAGTGCGGAGCGCGCTCACCTGGGTGCGCACTCACCTGGGTCCCGCTCCGCGCCGGCATCCCTCGGCCGGCCGAACTCTGGCGACTGGGACCAGCCCCTTGCAAAGCCGCTCAAGAGCCAACCCGGAAGCTCCGCCCCGGCCCGGGGGTGGAGCCTGCGCCTGCGCCTGCGCAGAGGAGGACGGAAGCCTGGGAGAGCTGCCCCCGGAGCTGGGTGCGGACTCCGCCCCGCGAGAGGGGCCGGGCGGGGCCACACCGAGGTGGCTTCGGGAGATCCCTTTGCCCGGCGCCCCACCTCCCATCCTGGACAAAGGCCCGGGACTACTGGGGCACTGTGGTGTGAGAAGGGGCAGAAGGCGGCTGGGGTTGGGGCAAGACCCGCCGCACCTCGACGCCGCTCCCAGTGACCTGCCTCTGCCCCTCTTGACCCCCCACAGCCGTAGAGCCCACCCCACCACCAGCCGGTGGTCAGACCACCAGGAGGACTGGTCCGTCATGAACCTTGTGCGGGCCCTCGAGGGACCCCGGTTGGAGATGCAATGCTTTGGGGAAGTGGCCTGCAGACGGTGGGGTGCACGTGGAGGTCGTGTGAGGGAGGTGGCGCGAGACCAGGTCCTTGGGACACGTTTTCCTGTCCCAGTGACCCTGGACGAGGGTCATTTGGGTGGAGAAGACAAGTTGGGTGGGGGAGTGGGACGGAAAGACTTCTTCCGGGAAGCCGACGCCAGGGTCATCACAGGCAGTCTGGGGATTCTGTGTCTGCAGTGGAGTCCCCACCCCTCCCATCCCGAGAATGCCGAGAGCAGCCTGCCTCAGTCCTGGAATGGGCCTGCTGAGCATGGCCACCCTCCTCAGGAGGCCGAGGCCTGGACTAGGGCTTCGAGGACCCAAGGGGACCCGTGAACACCACCTTGCATGGCAGCAGCTAGGGGCAGAATGGAAAACACTGCTGCCCTCCATCTCTGATGCCCCTTCCCACACCCAGCACAACTGCCCACCCTGCCTATAATCTCTCAAATTGGATTTATGCCCCAGGGGTAGGGGAAGGGGAATCTGGGGAGTGCAGTGCCTGATCCAGAGGAAGGAAGGGCTGTGGATAGTCGCTGTTTAGGCATAGGACTGTTCTAGGGAATTTCCCTGGGGAGAGATGGCACACTGGTAGCACCTAACACCCAACAGAGCCACCCCTCTACTCTGTCACTCTAGGGTTTATCTGGGTCTTCAGGGCCCCTCCCTGGTGGTAGGCACAGTCCAACCCCTATCCCACCCACCCCTGTCCTGGGAAAACCCTGGCCCTGGGAGGGGGTACCCATGGGGCCTGGGAGAGCAACAGGGCATAGGACAGTGTCAGATGGGGGGGGTGTGTGTTGGATGGATCATGTGACTGCGGCCCTAAGATGAGCACTGCACCCGGTCTCAGGGCAAGTCCAGCTGGGAGGACCCTGGTCTTCAACTGTTCCTTCTTCTCTGACCAGCTCAGGGTCTGAACTCCAGCCCTCCAGCCTCCCACTCCCACCCCAGGGCCCCAGCCAGGACTTCCTGGGAAAGGAGGGGCAGCAGCCTTCCAGCCTGCTGGAAGCTACCCAGCAGTTTGTGGCACTAGTGCTGCTTCCGGGGGTGGGCAATGTGTTATAAAACCCATGCTTGGAAGGCAGGCCTGGATGTGACTCCCACCCCTTTCTTTTCCTCCTCAACCCCTGCAGCCATTCTGTCTAAACAATGACTCCCCCCTTCAAGCCTTCTTGTGTGCCCAGTCCCCCCTCTAACCCCCTCCTCTGCCACTTCCTCATTTTGGGAAGGAAACTAAGGCCCCAGTTAGGCTTCATCCCCCTAGTGAGGACAGGGGCAGGGTGGGTGCTGTTTTGTATTCATTTTTATTCTTATTTCACAAATGGTACATGGTCCTTGCAGAAATCATGGGAGTCCACACATTCTCAGAGGGGTGTTTTATCTGTAGAGGATGAGGAACGAGAGCCCTGGCCTCCATGAGGAGGATGAGGCAGGGCCAGCGCCAGCAAGCCACTTCTCCAGATGTTCTGGCAGGGCTTGCACAACCTCTGCAAGGGGGGGGCTCCCCGCTGCCGCCCCCTACTTCCTGGTTTGTGGTCTGAGGCCCCACCGCAGGCTGGAAGTGGTGGGTTAAGCATTCCCACTGTTGCCTGCAGGACAGGCTGGCTGGGAGTGAGAGAAGGTGGTGCTAGGGGGAGGAGGGGCCTGGGGCCTTCTCTGTCCTCAGTGTGCCCTGCGCTGGGCTAGGAGAGGCATGTTGGAGGATATCAGTGGAAGATGGAGGTGAGGACATGCTCAATAATTTCAAAAGGATCAGTGCTGGGGTGAGTTGCTCTGTGCCCTGCTGTGCCAGCCTGTGGAGGGCCATCAGTCACCAGAGCCTTGAGAGAAAGGATAGCTGCTCTATCAGTCACAGAGGCCAGAGCTCCAGCCCCAGCACTGGCTCAGTGTCCTCTCTAAGGTAGGGACATAGGGATGGCTGACACCTCGAGAAGAGAGGTGACGGATGGGGGGTGTCAGAGTCTCCTTGGGAAGAGAAGGCAGCTGAAGGAGGTGTGTTCGGGCTGCATCCTCCCTTCCTGGCGCTGTGCTGCCAATGCAGCTGGGTCCTGGGCCCAGGTACTCACTGGACCCCTTGCCATCCCCTGAGACATGGGGAGGGGCAGCTGCCTCAGAAATAGCCAGTGACTTCAGGCCCCTGGCTGGCCTGGCCCATTTCGGCCACCTCCCCAAATAGCCAGGAGCTGGTCCTGTGCTCATTCAACCCCACCCACCCCCCAGCCCAGGAACTGGCCTGCTGAGCTGAGGATTCCAGATTCCAGAGTGGCCAGCAGGGACTCTTCCTACTGGGCAGGGCTCCCAACCCCTCAGGTCCTATCCATGGAGGTGGTCCAGACATTCACCCATCCCCAGTCGCCCACGCATGCTAGGCAGTTGCAGCTGATTTCCGTTTCTCCAGGGCTGAGTGAAGAGGGAACAGAAGCACTGGGAGAGGGGTTTCCATGTAGGGGGCTTCTCCGCCAGGGCATAAGGCAGTGGGGCAGATGTGAGGCATAATTTTGGGCAAGGCAGCTCTTATCCACTGAAGGTGACTCCTTGGTGGGGTCTCAGCTGTGAGCCAGCAATGGCTGGTGCTCCTGGCAGTTGTGGATGAATGTCTGGGTCATGGAGCAGGTCTGGGTGGCACCCTGCAGCATCCACTGCAGGAAGGGACCTGCCAGTACTGGATGCCCAGCCATGGCATACTTTGGAGATGAGCCCAGGCCCTGACTGCAGAGAGGACACTGCTGCATGCCCTGCCAGCCCAGTCTGGGTATCCAGGTGGGCAGGGCCTGCTTATCCCTGGCAGGGGTCAAGAATGCCGGGCATGGAGAGACTGTCCTGTCTGGCTGAGAGCCTGGCAAGGGAGGGTTGGCATGTGTGGGCTGCAGGAACCCTGGGCATCAGCACTGGGCAGCCTCCTTCTTGCCTGTGTCCCCAATGCACCTGTAGTCACCTCCCTCCTCTAGTGAAGGAGTCCCCTCTAGCCCCTTCATAGCTTCATTGTGTCCCTGTACCTAAGAATCATGTTGCTATACCTGTGTTCGTAGAGGACCTGGGATGTGCAGGCACCCCTCTGTCCCATGGTATGGGTGAGGATACAATCAGAGGATCTGTCCTTTACCCAGGCTCCCGGCTGACCTGTAAGTTGGCTGCTACCTCACATTGTCACCTTTATTTTCTGTGTAGCCATGGACCAGCTTGTTGTCTGCAGTCAGATATGGGCACAGAGAGGGAGAGTGCCACCTGGTCCCAGACAAGCAAAGGACCTGATGACACATTTGTGGGCCCTCTGACGCTTGAGGGGCTGGGCCTCATGTGCCCAAGGTATTCTGACATCTGGTGGAAGGGTCCTTAGGAGACCCATGGCCCCAGTTCTGTTTTTTTCTGAGAGAAAAAGGGAGACCATTGTATCGACTATCCAGGGGAGGCCTTAGCCCCTCCACCACTCACAGCTCCTGCTTGTACTCTGCTATTGGCACCCCTCCCTCATTCCTTTCTGAGGTCTTGCTCTGGGTGGCCAGGCCTCACAGACTTCAATGTCAGGAGAGAGGAATGCTGGGAAACTCCCATCAGCAGCCCCAGCTTCAGACTCAGCCTAGGAGCAGATGGACCAGTGTAGGGATGAGCCCACCAGAGGCAGCTGGTGAGTTCTGAAAGAGGGTAGAGCACAGAGTGGACGCCAGACACTGTACTTCTGCCTCTGCTCCAAGGTTTTTAGGAGCTGCAGCTCAGGCTGGCCTGGAGGTGCCCGTTGGGAGAGCAGGCTTTCCAGGGGTGGGGAGCACAGTGGCCTGGGGAAGAGGTAACTGTTCTGATCCTGCCTTTAGTGAGTGTGAGTGTGCATGGGTGTGCAAACACGTGAATGGAAGTGTATACTTGTGGTATGTGCACATGTATAAATGTGTGAGAGTGGGCATGAAAGTGTATAATTGTGTGTATGAGTGTGTAAACAGGTGTGTGTATTGAATGAGTATGTGAGCATGACTGTGTGTGTAAGTGCATGAATACATGATCGTGTGTTTATGAGTGTGAATGTGTGCAGAGTAAGTGAGCGCTCACGTGGGACTGAGGGAACATAGGTAAGTGACCTGTCAGTGTGCGCCTTTGAGGGAGGTTCGTGGTCTGGTTTACTGGGCATCCAGGGACACTCTCCCACACCCACACCCAGCACCCCCTCCCCAGCCCCCCTTCTCAAGCTCAAGTCAAGGTAGAGTAAGATCAGGAGTCACTGTGGAGTCAGGGAGAGGCTGAGAAGTTTAGGTCTGTAGCTGACCATCAGGCTCCGTCCAGCTGGGCCACCAGGTCCTCTCTCCTCAGCCGCGGCGCTCACGACCGCCCAGCCACAGGTGTCCCCCGCAGCCGGACACAGGGGAGAGCGGAGCTCAGCTGCCTTCCCGGAGGAGGTGGCTGGGCCCGGGCCGGGCGGGCCGCGCGCATTCCTGAGCCCTGAGTCAGTGCGGCCGCCCCCTCCGGCCGGGCCCGCCCCCGGCGCGCACGCCCCTCGCGCCCTGGCATTCCCGGCGGCGGGCCGGACGGACGGGCGGGGACTCGGCGCTGGAGCCCTCCCGGCCGGCGGTGGCAGCCCCTCCCCGAGGCCCTCTGGACCCCCGAGGACCCCGGGTGCCGGCGGCGGTGAGTGAGCGCGCCGGGAGGGAGCGGGGCGCCGCGGGCCGGGCGGCTCCGGGGCTGCGTCCGCTGCGCGGGGCTGGTCCTCAGCACGCCGCAGCCGGAGCCGCTCGAAGCGGCCGGAGCCGTGTCGGGTTCGGGGTCCAGGTCGGGTCTGGGTCCGGGATTCGGGCCAGTGCCCGCCGGAGGCGCCCGAACTTTCCTTACTGGACTTTCCCGAGCCGCCCGCGGAGGCGGCCCAGCCCCGGATTCCAAACCCGGCGCACCGCAAAAATAGCCCGTGGCCGGATTAGCACGTCCCAGCGGGCTGACCAGGCCGGACAGCTCGGCTCCAGCCCCCGCCCAACAGCTGAGGGTCCTGGGAGCGGGAGGGCCCGGAGTCTGGGGTTGCCTCCAGGCTCCTCTGAGTTGTACCCTCCCCCCCACTAATGTTCTCTTTCCCGGCCACCACCGGTGGGTGGTGTCTCCAAGTTGAAACTCCAGCTCAGAGGGTGGAACTTCTTGGGATCATCCCTGCCCCAGCTGTGCTCCCTGGGGATGGGAGTCCTATCAGCACTTACAGCAGTAGCTGTGGAGCTCGGGATGGAGACGGACCCCTCTCCCCCATGAGTAAACACTGAAGCTGCTGGGCCATGGGAGCTGCTCCCAAAGACACCCCCTACCCTGTGCTCAGTGGCCAAGAGGAGCAGGCCCGGGCTGAGCCTGAGGCCACTACAGGGTGCCTTGAAGCAGGCCTTCTCTTGGCTGGGGGAGATGGAGGGACCCCAGCTACTGAGGGCAGCAGGTAGGGGCTGGCTGGCTGCCCTTCTAGGGGCATGTCTGTGGGGCTGAGTGTGGAATGGGCAGGAGGTCCCCCAGCCATGCCTGCCCAAGGCCCAGGTGGTCCTGACCAGAGTTCCTTCTTCTGTATATGTGTGTGTCTGGATGGGCGGGCCTGGGTCTGGAGGCCCTAGCTCTGTGCTATGAAAGGCCCCCACCCCTCCACCTTGGGACTTCCTGGCAGAGAAGATTCGAGGATGAAACTGGCTTTTCAGGTTTGGCTCAGCTAGATGCTGGGTTCTCTCCACCCCCAGGGAACCAGCCTCAGCCCCCTATCTCCAACCCAGAGATAGGGAGAAAGCTAGGGAACCAAGCAGCTGGCTGGGCCCCCTGCCACCAGGAGATATTCTGGGCAATCTGGGTCCTTTTCCCTGAGAACTGGACAGGGGCTAATAGTGGGGCACAGGAGTCAGGTGGCCCCAGGTTGAAGGTGTCAGGCCCCAGGCCCCTTCCCAGCCCCTTTGCGCAGCCTTCGCCGCTGACCCACCTCCCATCACACAGATAGGCTGGCCAAGGGCAGCAGCGCTGGAGCTTGCTGTGACCAGCATTCCTCATCTAGCCTTCGTGTGCTGGCCAGACCAACCTCTGCCCTTGAGAGTGGGGATCACCCAGGTCTCCCCTGCCTTTCAGGGCCCTCTTAGTGTCTTCTTAGCTCCAACTGCTGCTCAGGGCACCCCCCCATTGCTGCTCCCCCAGATGTGAGGGGCTCCTCGATGCCGGCTCTGGTTTCCCCACTCTGGTGTCTGTGACAGGATCGACTTTCTGTCCAAGGATCAGATTCCTTGGCTTCTGCCTATTTTCTGGGTTGGATGTGTTTGAGGGTGACTTCCTCCTCCCTGAACTGAGATGCTCTGGGATGGAGAGGGTGGAGTGAGGGCCCAGAAGGGCCTGACAGCCCTCCATACACTGAGGAACCCAGGGGTCTACCTTTTACCTTGGGAGCTGTGGCCAGGGCCAGCTAGACAGGCACACAAGTCCCTTCCACCCCAGCTCCTGGGCAGACATGGCCTGAGGCTTTAAACTCCCTTGGAGGCTCAGTGACCTCAGGCAGTGACTGGCCTCTCTGAGCCTCAGCTTCCTTACGGACACAGAGGACCTCTCCCAAGGCTTGTGATAATTCAGCGGCTCAGTCAAGGGTCTTAGGCTTGAGGCAGGTGCACCAGGATTGTGATGACTGAAGCCATTTCTGCTCTGATAACGGACTTTGGGAACTTGGTTTCCCCGTGCAGGGCTTCTGCAGCACTATCCAGCAGCCGGTGGGTCCTAGGATGGTGTTGCTAAGCCCTGAGGGTGTCTGGGCACTAGAGAGTACATGTGTGGAGTCAGTCAGGGGCGCTCTGGGGGCTCTGACTGGTGACCAGACATGATGGGATATGGGCCTTTTCTCTCTGCAGTTTGAGGGGCTGATTTCCCAAACTCCCGAGATCCAGCTAGACCTCTGATTATCACACCCAGAATTTGCTAAAGCTATGTCCCTGCCTACCCCCTTGCTGACTGTGACATGGACAGGTAGGTCCTTTGATCTCTCTGAGCCTTGGGGTTCCCCAGCCCCGGGGTATATCTGCTTCTGTCAGATGCAGTGAGGTTAGGGGCTTCGATTCTGGCCGTTGGTAACTCCCTGGGCCGTATGTGCCTGCTGAGCCTTTGGACAGTGCCTCCTACCCAGGGCTACCGTGTGTACCACCCTCCGGGGTCAGGTCCCTGCGCTTACAGGGCCTCCTATAGCAGGAAGACTCCTGTTCTGTTATTGGCCCGCTGCGTGCTCCTCTGGGTGACGGCAGGTGCTGGGTGACATGGGGAGGCAGGGGTTTGATGTGTCTTCCTTCTGACGGGTAGAGGGCACCATGCAGGTCATTGGCCAGGTCTCAGGCCTGCCCGGCTCCCTTCTGAACCTCATTTCTTCCACAGAAAAGTAGAGGGGTAATTGGGAGGGTGAGGAGGGTTGAGGGCCTGGCCAATATGGTGCCGTTTACGGATGAGGCGAAGAAGCCGAGACAGGTGACTTCCACTTCGCTGCACCGTAGCGTGTGGAGAAGGACTGGATTCTAGGCTGCCAGACAACTGATGATCCCCGCTCCCAAGGGGGGTCTGGGCTGGGCATTAGATTAGGGGTCAGACAGAAGACTGAGGGTCAGAGATCAGGGCTCTAGTGGGAGGTTGGAGGAGCTGGCTTTTCCTGGGACCATGCTTAGGTGAGCTGGGGACACGTTGGGGCAAGTGTCCTGGGGTGGGGCCCATTGCTCCAGCTGACCTCAGTGGTGGGTGGTTCCCTGGGCTGGGCAGGACAGGGAGCCCAGGCTTGGCAGGTCTGGTCCTGGGGCCGGGCCCTCCTCTTGGCCTTCAGCTAGCCCTGCCAGCATGGTCCTGCAAGTGTGCGGGAGGGCCCGAGGCCCGAGTGTGGTGGTGGCTTCAGCTGCACACCAGCCATGGCCGCTGGCCAGGCCTGGGCAGGCCAGAACTCCCCAGTCTCCGCCTGCCTCTTGGCCCATCTTCGCAAACAGGGCATCTCTGAAGGGTTCCGTCCCCAGTTCCCCCCATGGCTCCTGCTCATGGAACAAGCTCTTGGACCCTTTTATCCCCGGCCTCTCTGCCTCTGCTTTGGCCGCCTTCCTCACGTTGCTCCCCAGAGCCGGCCGGCATCACCAGCCTTTCTGCGTCTTGAGCATGTACTGTGTGGCAGGAACTGCTGTGAGCCCTGCCTCCCTGCACTGGCGCCTGCTTCCTGGCCCCTCCTGCACCCTTGCACAATGCCAGCCTGAAGGGTCCTGCTCAACCCCAGAGCAGGAACCTGGGCCAGTGGGACCTTGCCCTGCTCCCCACCCAGCCCTCTGCCCTGATGGCTGCGGCTTGAAGCAGCCCCAGTGGTCCTGCGACTGTGGGGTCCTCATCCCTCAGCCTCATCTCGAGTCGTGCCCCACACCTGGGGTGCGTGCCCTGGGGTGCAGTGTTGTTTTGTGCCCACTGCTGTGTTGGGTCCCCACCGTTGGCATTTGCTTTGTCAGCCATCCTCACTTGACTTCCAGTTGCCCCTTAGGGTGTCTCCTGCTGGGCTGGGCCCGGGTGGGCAGCCATGGGTGTTGCCAGAGTGACTCAGATGCTGTGTGACCCAGGCGGTCAGGCCCTCCCTGGCCTGTGGCTTCTCCCTGCACTGAGGGTCAGCAGAGCGGAGATGCTGTCGGGATTTCCACCATGAGGGGCTGTCTGGGAACAAGAGCCCACTGTACGCCTGGGGGAGGCCTGGACACTGAGCCACTGTCTCCTCTGGACGGGCACTGCACCCCTCCCTGGTCCAGACTCTTTGTCCGGCCCGGGCCCGCCCCTCCCCCACACCCTTGGGTCCTGGTGTGGAGCCCCCCTTGTGAATCCCACCCACTGGAGGCCCAGAAAGGAACTGGGCACACGGGTAGGGCAGGCTGGGTGTCCTGGGGCTTCGTGGGTTACGGAGCTCCATCCTGCGTCTGCCCCAGACACAGGGATTTGAGGGAGGCGAGGGGCACTAGGAGGTCTGGGTGTGCAGGCAGAGAGCCTGAGCCTCCATCGTCGTGGCTCTTGTGTTCCTGGATGGACCGTGGGCCTGTCCAGCTCCCTGTGCGTGCGTGCCACCCTCTTCCCACCTCTTTGCTTGTGCTGTCTCTGCCCGGCCTGGTCATATGGTCAGCTCCTCCTCCCAGACCCAACTGAAGGGTCATCTTCAGGAATCTCCCATCACCCAGATCGCGGGGCTCGACCCTGCTGGCCTGTGCTCCAGAGTGATCAGTGCCTGTCCTGGGCGCTGTGGACCGGCAGTGACGGGCAGCACATCGAGGGTGAACTCCTGAGCTGTGCTGGGGGGTCCAGGGCTGGGAGCGCCTGTCAGGTAGGGCAGCCCGACTGAGCCTGTGGTCCTGGAACATGTCGGAGGTTTGGTAATATGCACCAGCAGGGGCAGGGTCCTGAGATAGGAGGGAACCAGGTGTCAGGAGGGGCCACAGGGCGGGGGTGGGGCAGTGGGAGCCATGGAAAGTCACGGATGTGTGTGGTGGGGTGAGCCAGTCATTCACTGGTAAAGATTCCTTGTACTGCTGAGCAGAGACCCAGCTAATATCACCTAGGAGTGCTGGCCACGCGTGGGGAGGCTCGCGGAGAGGCCAGCCCCCCAGCCTGCAGGTTCCCCGCTGTGGCCCCCGGTGCCACTGTTGGTCCTGTTCCTCTCTGGACCTCACAGTGGCTCCAGCAGAAGCATTGGCCTGTTTTCCAGGAGAGAACACTGGAGCACATGGTGGCTGGGTAGCAGGGACAGACTGAAGGCAGCATAGCCACCCCTCTGAAATGCTAAGGGGGTCCCCATCCTGTCTGGTCCCCTTCCCACAAGGCCCCACAGGGTCCAGCACAATCTTGGAGGTCACATCACCTGGCTCCCCACCTGGCAGGCGTGGCCTGACGTGGCTCGGAGGGTACGCTGAGGATGCTGTCTCGGCACTGCCTCTTCTGGAAGCCCCT
Source organism: Tadarida brasiliensis (assembly GCA_030848825.1). NCBI lineage: Eukaryota > Metazoa > Chordata > Mammalia > Chiroptera > Molossidae > Tadarida > Tadarida brasiliensis. The sequence goes on from CM061258.1 coordinate 118,658,475, forward strand.
CTCGTCACCATCTGCCTCCCCAGCATGCCGGATACTGTCTGAAATTCCACTGCTAGTGCCTGAGACCCAAGCTGTCCTTCCCAGGCACGTCCCTGCCAGCAGGGATCTTAGCATCTGCATGAGCTGTGAAGGGAGGGCGGGTGGATGCTGACCATGTCAGGGAATACACGAGTCTGGGCTGGGTTTGTGATATGATTTGGGTGAGTGCTGGTCTCCTGGTTGAGATCCCAGAGAGACCTATTCTCAGAATGCCTTCATGTCGGACACTGTCCCTCCACCCAGACCCTGCCTGCCTCCATCCCCCTGCAGGGACCCCTCCATCTGACCCCACATTGTGGGGATCAGCGTCGGCAGGGTGCCTAGAAGGGATTCCCAGCAGTATACAAACAAATGCTGCCTCCAGCCCTTGCCCTGAGGTCAGACCAGGTGAGGGCAGGGGAAGGGGCTTGGCTCTGAGGGGGCTACATGAATGGCAAGACCCCTGGGTGCATAGTCAGCTCAGAGAAGAGGTTGGACCATAAGGGATGGGGTAAGAGCCAGGAGAAGGCATCCCTGAAGGACTCCTTCCCACCGAGCTTGTTCCTGGTTGGTGTAGCACAAGTGGGAGCTATGAGAGGTGCCGGGGACTGTCCCTACCTGGTATTGGGCCAGTAGGACTGTGAGTGGTGAGTAGTGTCATTATAGGGGTAACAGGAGCTATGAGCAGTGTCCTGGCCCTGGTCCCAGTCAGTATAGAGCCAGTAGGAATTATGAGTGGTATTCTGGGCTCAGCCCTGTTTGGTATAAGGCCAGTAGGAGCTGCCAGCCATGTCCTGGCCTGGTCCCCAGTAGACACAGGGCCAGGAGGAGCTATGAGCAGTGTCCAGGGCTGTTTTTGGTCTATATAGTACCAGTGGCAGCTGTGAGAACTGCCCTGGGCTTGTCCCTGGTCTGTGTAGGGGCAGGAGGAGTTATGCTAGCACTCTGCGCCCTCCCTGGTCTGTGCAGGGACAGGAGTTATGCTAGCACTGTGCACCCTCCCTGGTCTGTGCAGGGGCAGGAGTTATGCTAGCACTGTGCGCCCTCCCTGGTCTGTGCAGGGGCAGGAGTTATGCTAGCACTGTGCGCCCTCCCTGGTCTGTGCAGGGCAGGAGTTATGCTAGCACTGTGCGCCCTCCCTGGTCTGTGCAGGGGCAGGAGTTATGCTAGCACTGTGCGCCCTCCCTGGTCTGTGCAGGGCAGGAGTTATGCTAGCACTCTGTTCCCTCCCTGGTCTGTGCAGAGTGGGAGCAGACGCCTTCCTTGGACTTTCCCAGGTCACTGTAGAGCCAGGTTGTTCTGAGCAGAGTCCCGGCTCTTCCCTGGTCTCTGTCCAGTAGGAGCTGTGAGCAGCATCTTAGGCTGTCCCCAGTCATACTACCCTGAATGTGTGACTGGGCAACGCAAGCCTCTTCTCTAGGCCTCGCTCTCCTCATTTCTAAGGTATGGGTGCGGCTTTCTCTGTATTTATTCCAAGCAGTTGGGAGGGAGGCTCAGATGTAGAAGCTGTTTCTCGGGGTGTTGGGTGGGTTACAGACCTGTCGGGGCCTGAAGCTCTTTGAAGAGGCTGAGGAATTTTGGGGTCTTTGCCCTGAGTATTGCTTGGCCACTCCCATGGTATCCATGTCCCCCACTGTGCTCAGGGAACCCTTCCAATCTTGGATATCCTGTTTTCAGATCCTCTGTGGTCCTTCTTTGGGAAGGAGGATTCAGATCTGTCCTGAAAGTGACGTTTTGTAAGGGGGAAATCGAGAGCCAAGTAGGCCATGGTCACATGATCTCTGCCTCCATGGCCAAGGCAGCGGTGGCCCAACTCAAACCCTGGCCTCTCTGCTCGGGGTCCTGGGCCCATACCCTGTGCTTCAGCGGTAGATTTGGGGTTGGATCTCAGATGCTTAGGTTTCCTGCTGGACTAGCCGCCCTCCCAGGGCTGAGCTGCTTTGCTGCTATTTCTGGGCGCATGGCACCCCCTGGTGGTCACTACAGCATCTGCGCCCAGGTGGTTTGCAGGAGGTTTTCTGCTAACAGCTCTCAGACCCTGGGAAGTCACGCGGTCACTCCTCTGTGACCTAGAGCCTTCGCACACCCCAGTTGTTGACATAGTGGGCCCTCTGTCTCTGATGGCGTGATGATTAGAGGGTGAGGTCTGAGATTTGCCCTGTGTGCAGATGGGGGAGCTCCTCAGCCTGCCGGTGCCCTCACCGTCACTCAGACCTCTGCTCTAGCGGTGCCCTGTGCCAGGAACCCCCCTTTGCTAGCTTGATCACCTCCTTCAAGCCTTTGCTCAGATGTCACTTCACAGGGAGGCGTCACTGCCCCCGGCAACTGTAATGTGGTGACTTAGTCCCTGTCACACTCCGTACCTTTAACACAGTGTATCTTACTTATAGCTTTATTGTTTGTCTGGACTATAAGCTCCAGGAAGGCGGGGGTTTTGTCTGTTTTCAGTTTCTTCATTTCTCCACCAGTGTGTCCCAAGCACTTAGGAGTGGTCCATAGTAGGTGCTCCACTATTTGTCGCATGAGTTCATGTTGTCTGAGGACCTACTATGTGCACAGTGATGTCTGTCAGGACGAGGGAGGCACGGACTGCGCTGGTCAGTGCTGAGCACGTCAGACGTCAGCAGCGGGAGCCGTGACCACCCCTGTTGGGGTTATCACTGCTTCTCCTTTCTCCTGGCTTTGGGCCCAAGGAACCTTTAGCCATCTGTCCGCATTGTTATTGTCACCTCCCCCCCCCCCCAGCAGTGCTGCACCTGGAACCATGAGCGAGGCCCGCAGGGACAGCACGAGCAGCCTGCAGCGCAAGAAGCCACCCTGGCTGAAGCTGGACATCCCAGTTGTGGTGCCCCCGGTGGCAGAGGAACCCAGCTTCCTGCAGGTAGGCCCTGGCCAGCATGGGCTGTGGGTACCTCCTGTCCAGCCCCCTCACCACGACCCCGTTGCCCAGCCCCTGAGACGCCAGGCTTTCTTGCGAAGTGTGAGCATGCCGGCGGAGACGGCCCACGTCCCTTCGCCGTACCATGAGCCCCGCCGGCCGGCGCTGCAGCGCCAGACATCCATCACACAGACCATCCGCAGGTACTGCCCACTGCCCTGGCTGCTCCACGGGGGGGGCGGGGGCTGGTGGGACAGAGGCAGGCATATAAGGTCCCCTTTGGGTGCTGAGGCTGGGAACACGCAAGGGCCCCTCCTGTCTCGGCTTTCTCCATGATCTTGTCGCCCTGCCCAACTCCTACTCTGGGGACAGACTCCTCTCACCTACCACCCTTCTCTGCTCCCCCAGCACTTGCTCTCTCCTTCTCTGTCTCCCTCACCCCAATGCTATGGTCCCTGAACAGCCGACAGGTGCGCTTTGGGCGTGTCCACACTCTGCCCCTCTTGGGTTCCCCTGCTGCCCGCAGGGCCCTCCCACAGCGCCGGTCTCTCTCTCGGTCCCTGCTCAGGTACCTTGGGCAGGGTGTGAGTGTGTTAGCATCCACTGGTGTGTGCATGGCTTGGGACCTCTTGGGAGCTGCCAGCACGGTTTGATTCCCTGGGGCTCCTAACGGCAGGTGCTGGCGGTGTTTTGCTTGCGTGTCCAAGGGCTGTGGGTGACCTGCCTGGGCTTGCAGTGCCCAGCTCTTGAGTTCTGTGGTGTCCAAGGTCAAGCTGCTGCCCAGGGCCAAGCTCTCTCTGGATGAGCTAAGGGCTGAGCTCTGAGCACCATCTCTGGACTCACTGTCTCCCCACAAAACCCCCCTCTCAGGGATGGCGTGTGAGCCTGGGTAAAATATGCACCTGGACAGGGCCTATTGTCTGTGGTTCTAGTGGGAATTTGGAGTTGGCTCATTGTTTAGGGGATAGCCAGGGCCGGAGCCCACTCATCCTTGGAACTGGGCCTAGCCCACTGGACCCAGACCCTGGAGTGACTGGAGGCCTGGGGTGGAGCATGCTGCCCAGGAGGAGGCCTCTGAGGCCCCTGCGGGGGAGGGAGAGACGTGCTGCCCCTTGTTGAGTCCCTCCCATGGCAGGGGCACAGCTGACTGGTTTGGAGTGAGCAAGGACAGTGACAGCACCCAGAAGTGGCAGCGCAAGAGCATCCGTCACTGCAGCCAGCGCTATGGGAAGCTGAAGCCTCAGGTCATCCGGGAGCTAGACCTGCCTAGCCAGGACAACGTGTCTCTGACCAGCACTGAGACACCTCCTCCGCTGTATGTGGGGCCATGCCAGCTGGGCATGCAAAAGGTATGCCTGCCCCCTGCTGCCTCCTTGGGCTGGGGACATACCAACCTGAACAGAGGAGCTTCCTTGGAGCTCATGGTCTGGGAGGGTGGTCACATGGTCCCATAAAGACACCTAAGAGACTTTCTGGGAGGAAGGGCCTGGGGGAGGGGACAGGGTCCTGGGATTGTATCATAGGGCCGGCTCTGGATGGGAGAGCACCCCAGGGTGAACAGCAGTGCAAAGGCACTACAGGTGGGGAGAGGGACCCCACTGGGTTCAGTGGGGTGGGGGTGGTACCCATAGTTGTCCAGGCACCCACCGTGTTCTCCGCAATGGGGCTTGGGTGGGCAAGGAGCTTCTGGGGTGATGACCCAGCCCCCAACCCTGCATCTCCTCCCCTTCGCCAGATCATAGACCCCCTGGCCCGGGGCCGGGCCTTCCGCATGGCGGATGACACCGCCGATGGCCTGAGTACCCCGCACACGCCCGTCACTCCCGGTGCTGCCTCCCTCTGCTCCTTCTCCAGCTCCCGCTCTGGTTTCAACCGGCTTCCACGGAGGCGCAAGCGCGAGTCTGTGGCCAAGATGAGCTTCCGGGCGGCCGCAGCGCTGGTGAAGGTGGGTGCAGGGGCCAGGGTGGGGGTGGGGCCGACCTGGTTGCAGGCCACATGCTCACCTCCTCACCGGCAGGGTCGCTCGGTTAGAGATGGCACATTGCGCCGGGTGCAGCGCCGAAGTTTCACTCCTGCCAGCTTCCTGGAGGAGGACACGGCTGACTTCCCCGACGAGCTGGACACCTCCTTCTTTGCCCGGGTAAGAGCACAGGGGTGTCCCCGAGACGCCCCCCCACCTTTGCGTTTCACGCTGACCGCGCGTGTTTGCTCAGGAAGGTGTCCTTCACGAGGAGCTGTCCACGTACCCAGACGAGGTATTCGAGTCCCCATCAGAGGCAGCGCTCAAGGACTGGGAGAAAGCCCCAGACCAGGCTGACCTCACAGGAGGGGCCCTGGACCGCACAGAGCTGGAGCGCCGCCACCTGATGCTGTGAGTGGGCGTGCGGCAGAGAGCGGGTGGGCGGAGGTCAGGAGCAGCTGGGCCCGCGGGCAGCATGCCCTGGAGGGCTGAGGAAAGGGGTCTACTTGGCTGCTGTGGCCGAGGGACCCGGGGCTGGGCACCACTGGAGCCCGCTGCCCACCTGTGCAACAGGGGCGCGGTCCCAGAGCCCTCCGACTGGAAAGGATTCAGCCGGGAGGCCAGGGAACTGCTCATAGGTCTGGTCCCACCTCCCTGCCGACTTTGTTGGGGCCCAGGATTGCTCTTCACTGGTGAGGAGGAGGTGCAGAGTGTCCTCACCGCTACACGGGAGCAGGACAGAGAGCGAAGGTTGCCAGGGCCAGACTGCAGCAGGACGGGTCTGGGCTGGGAGGTGACCGTGCCCCTTCTCCCAGGCCCCTGGAACGCGGCTGGCGGAAGCAGAAGGAGGGTGGCCCCGTGGCCCCGCAGCCCAAGGTGCGGCTGCGTCAGGAGGTGGTGAGCACCGCGGGGCAGCGGCGGGGCCAGCGCATCGCAATGCCGGTGCGCAAGTTCTTCGCCAGGGAGAAGAGGCCTTACGGTCTGGGCATGGTGGGCCGGCTAACCAACCGCACCTACCGCAAACGCATCGACAGCTATGTCAAACGCCAGATTGAGGACATGGATGACCACAGGTAGGCATGGAGGGGTTGTGGCTTATTGCAGGCAAGGCTCCGGGTTGGGGCTGGGGACTCCGGGTTGGAAACGCCACCTCCACTGACGTTCTGCCCACAGGCCCTTCTTCACCTACTGGCTCACCTTCGTGCACTCACTTGTCACCATTCTAGCCGTGTGCATCTATGGCATCGCACCTGTGGGCTTCTCACAGCATGAGACGGTGGACTCGGTGAGCCCCTGCTCCCTTCCTGGGCTGAGACCAGTGGAGTCTGAGCTCTGGACTCCCTCCTGCCCACTCTGGGAGGAGAGGGCCCAAGTAGGCTGCTTCTGACCTCTCTCTCCAAATTCCCAGGTGCTGCGGAATCGTGGGGTCTATGAGAATGTCAAGTATGTGCAGCAGGAGAACTTCTGGATTGGGCCAAGCTCGGTGAGGGCGGGGGTTCTGGCAGGGCGGTTGGGCGGGGACCCTGGGCTGGCAGGAGACGGGGCCTCAGCTGTACATCCCGCTCCCTGCAGGAGGCTCTCATTCACCTGGGTGCCAAGTTCTCACCCTGCATGCGCCAGGATCCGCAGGTGCATAGTTTCATCCGGGCAGCGCGGGAGCGGGAGAAGCACTCAGCCTGCTGTGTGCGCAACGATCGGTCCGGCTGCGTGCAGACTTCGGAGGAGGAGTGCTCGGTGTGTGCCCCTGCCGCAGTCAGCCTGTCTGTACCCCGTGTTTGTGGTTACGCTGTGCTTCAGGTGGAGCCGGTTGATGTCCTTTACCCTAGATGTTGACACACTGCCCCGTCCCTCTGTGCAAGGTCCCTCACGTCACATTTATTACTGTTTATCCCCCAACTCCTCTATCTCACCCCATAGACAACCACTGTGATGTTTTTGATTTGGGTGTGCTTTCTGTGTGTCTTGTTTTGGGGCATCTTAAGTTTACATAAGCGGTATTGCCTTGTATTTCCCACTAAACAATTACAAAAAAAGATTCATCCAAATTTTTATCACATCATTTTATGAGGTGCCAAAGTTGATACCAGTCCCTGACTTTGGACACAGGTGTTTTTAGTTTTATGCTAACAGGAACCATGCTCTCGAGCTTGCAGCAGGCTCTCCCACATGCCCACATTTCTGGGGTATAAATTCTTAGATTTTAGGTTGTGGGTTCAGGAGGAGCTCAGTGGTTTTGCTTTTGACTCCTGCCTTCTGGAGCCTGTGCGGAGTGAGGGGTGGGCTCTGACCAGGGGCCGACCGTCTTCCCACAGTCCACCCTGGCAGTGTGGGTGAAGTGGCCTTTCCATCCCAGCGCCCCAGACCTTGCTGGCCACAAGAGGCAGTTCGGTTCTGTCTGTCACCAGGACCCCAGGTCAGTCCTGCTGGCCCCATCCTTACCTTCCTCCGTCCTTGTCTCCCTGGGTACATTGGGGGGAAGGGTGCCAATGCCAAGGGCACAGAGCAGGGTCTGACCATACACTGGGCTCATGCAGGGTGTGTGATGAGCCCTCCTCTGAGGACCCCCATGAGTGGCCAGATGACATCACCAAGTGGCCGGTGAGCTGGGGTAGACATTGTTGGGGTTTGGGAGTCACCTTTTTATGTGGGGGAAGAAACCATACTTCACCCATCTGTGATGCCAGGTCCCCATCGTGGGACCACCCAGTTTCCAGATGCAATGCCCCTGGTCTTTGCTTAGCCTGTCCCTCCACCTGCCTCTCTGAGGAGACCCAGGTAGTCTTGGGAGATCAAATGACATCTCAGTTTGACACATGGTAAAACTGCGGCTCAGGGTGCAGTAGCTCGCTTGAAGTCACGGCCTGCTTTCTACTGTAGGAGCCTGTCCATCTTTGCCTCAACCCCCAAACACGGTGTTGGGGTACAGGGTTGGAGGAGGCCCTGACCCAACCCATCCCCATTTGTGACCTAGATCTGTACCAAAAACAGCGCTGGGAACCACACCAACCACCCCCACATGGACTGTGTCATCACAGGCCGGCCCTGCTGCATCGGCACCAAGGGCAGGTAGGTGTGCCTGCACCCAGCACTGCCCTGGGCTCTGCCCTTCCCCAAGTTCCAAGATAACTCAAGACACAAAGGGTTATGGGGGAGAAGGGTCTGGACTTATCCAGGGCCAACAAAGATGGGCGAGTGGGGCTGAAACCCAGGCCTGGGTGGTGCAGTCAGGTGCCTCTGCCCCAGGCCCCAGCCGTGCCCCTCTGCAAGTCTTCCCAAGCCTGGCTTGACCTTCCAGGTGTGAGATCACCTCCCGGGAGTACTGTGACTTCATGAGGGGCTACTTCCACGAGGAGGCCACACTCTGCTCTCAGGTAGGCCTCCAGGGTGTGTCCTTCCCCTCTCCCCCCGCCACGGGGAGTGCTGACAGGCCGCTCTGCGCAGGTGCACTGCATGGATGACGTGTGCGGGCTCCTGCCCTTCCTCAACCCCGAGGTGCCCGACCAGTTCTACCGCCTGTGGCTGTCCCTCTTCTTGCACGCTGGGCAAGTGACACCATATGGGCTGAGCAGGCTTGGGTGGTCTCAGGGACCCCAGGAGGCTGGCCAGGGGGTGATGGGCGGCCTTCCCTGAGTGCCCTGCCCCCCCCGCCCCCACAGCATCCTGCACTGCCTGGTGTCCGTCTGCTTCCAGATGACTGTCCTTCGGGACCTGGAGAAGCTAGCAGGCTGGCACCGCATAGCCATCATCTACTTGTTGAGTGGTGTTACTGGTAACCTAGCCAGTGCCATTTTCCTGCCATACCGGGCAGAGGTAAGGCTGTCCCCAAGGTCCCAGCCTGGGAGCATCTCTATTTGGCTCCTCAATCCTGCTATGCTCTGGACTGGGACGTGGGGTGGCTATGGGTCCAGGGGTCCTGCTCAGATTCCTACTGCCCTCAGGTGGGCCCGGCCGGCTCGCAGTTTGGCATCCTGGCATGCCTCTTCGTGGAGCTCTTCCAGAGCTGGCAGATCCTGGCTCGGCCCTGGCGTGCCTTCTTCAAGCTGTTGGCGGTGGTCCTCTTCCTCTTCACCTTTGGGCTGCTGCCCTGGATCGACAACTTTGCCCACATCTCAGGCTTTGTCAGCGGCCTCTTCCTGTCCTTTGCCTTCCTGCCCTACATCAGCTTCGGCAGGTTCGACCTGTACCGTAAACGCTGCCAGATCATCGTCTTCCAGGTGGTCTTCCTGGGCCTCCTGGCTGGCCTGGTGGTCCTCTTCTACTTCTACCCCGTGCGCTGCGAGTGGTGTGAGTTCCTCACCTGCATCCCCTTCACTGACAAGTTCTGTGAGAAGTACGAGCTGGATGCCCAGCTCCACTGAGCGGCCGGGGCGCTGGGGCCACCGGTCTCCAGCAGGCTGGAGCCAGGCAGACTGTCCACCCGAGCCTCAGAGGCCCCAGGACTGTCAGCAAGCAGACCTCTTATGCCTTGTTCACTGCTGCCGAACCTCTCATACTTCTGGGCATTTATTACACTAGTTCCTGTGATTACCTTCTAACTAGTCTCTTGACGACCACCTCATGTGGCCAATAAATGGACTGGGAGCGTTTTAGCTGCCACTAACTTGACCAGAGCTGCCTCCTCCTTTCTGACAGGTGTCTGAAACACCTCCCCCCAGTGAAGCCCCCAAGCCAGGGGGACCCACCTCGCTCCCCTTCCTTAGAGGGACTGGTAGCAACAGTGGGCACAGGCCAATGGATGAGCTGTCACCTTTTCTCACACACACTTAGAGGTGCCTCCATCACCCCAGCCGTCAGCTCCAACTTCAGCCCTAGGCTACCTCCCGTTCCAGGAGCCAGGGGGAGGGCACCGAGGTAGATGAGCCCTGTGGGCTGAGGCTGGAGGCCCGTTCACGGCCATGCTCTCGCACACAGGTCCTTTGTTTTTCCACAGGCAGAAACAGAAGGCCAGCTGCCCTGCTTTTATTTTCTCCTTGCTGCAGATGACATAGTGACAGGTCAGGTGGCATCTTAGACTTTAGGGCTCACCTGCACCATTCTCTGCCCCTTGCCTCCCCCGTGATGGGGCTGTGCCAGGCTCCCGTGTCCCGGTACTGTGGCTTTTTGACTTTTCGACTTCTCAAACTAAGAAGCAAAGAGATTTATTCTGTACACAGGGCCAGGCCCACAGCCCAGCTCTTGAGCACTGGCTCACCCAGTCCTGCTCCGGAGGGCCCAGGGTTCACACTGACAGTTCCAGTTGTGCACAGCTGGTGAGTCCACCTCAACACTCTTCTGTGAATAGGGGACAGTGACCTAAGGCTTCCGCTTGCTGGGGAAGAGCTTGGCCACCAGCAGAGTTGTCTTTATTTGGAGGTTCATTTTTGCCTCAGTTTTTTGATGAAGGACACCTCATCCCGATTCCGGATACCATAACTGAAAGAGAAGGAAACGTGTCAGTATCTAACCTATAGAAGGTTATGTCTGTGACTCCTCACCTGAGGCCTGTGAGAAACCAAGAAAGAACAGGTGGGAAGAGCGCGATGTCCAGGAAGGCAAGAGAGGGGCAATGGCCACCCTCCCACAGACCCATATGCGCCAGCGGGCAGCCTTTCATCTCCATGCACACTTTGTTCCCTCTTCCTGGCTCTGTGTAGCCCTGACCTGTCACTGGTGAGAAGCACTAGGCCCTTCACTGCTCCTCTGCCTCCCATTCTCCTAGTAGGGAGGGCCCCCAGCTGGAGGGCATCACGCTAGCCACGATTCTCCTGGTCTCACAATTCCCCAGGAACTGACCGAGATCCCTCCTTCCTGGGAGGGGGCCCTAGCCCTCTAGCAGATTATGTGAAACTACAGTTCCCAGTCCAGATGCCTCCCTGCAGCTCAAGATGTGGCCTGAACTTACTCTCGGAGCTTCTTCCTGTCCTCTGTGAGCTTCTCTCCTGCAGAGATTAGATGGTATGTCCTCCACACATAGGACCTGCAGAACAGGGATTCAGGTAAACCTCGAGCAGGGGGAGCTGAGCCGCTGGGATGCAGACGCTGTGTAGGCACAGAAGCACCCGCCCTGTCTGAAGGATCCTGACAGGGAACTCATCACTTCAGTCAGTACTTTGTAGCAGAGACCAGGTTGATTAAAAAGCTCATGTCCAGCAGTGTTCCTGTGGAGTCCCACACCAACTCCCAGGGAGGGCTGTAAGGAGCTTTACTTACCAGCTGATGTGCTGAATGCCCCCTTCACGCTCCTGCCTGAGCTGCACGTATCTCTGGATGGCTTTCTTCAGATCCAAGACTGTGGCATTCTGCACTACAACCACAGCTGCAACAAGGGATGCAAATGAGAGAAGATCCCACAGCCATGGCCTCAGATGGCGGGAGAAGAACCCAGAAGCCCTGTTGAGCCCTGTTTCTGACTGAGGCTCAAGTCTGGGCAGGGTGGGTTTGTGGATGGCCGCTCAGTATCCCACTGACCAGCCCCTGTGAAAGCTCAGCCTGCATGGCCTGAAGGGAGGAGGGCAGCACTTACGCATGACTTCTCCATCCATCTTGCACACTCGGACTGTCATTGCTTGGCCATATTCCAGGGCTATTTGGGAATTGACCTCTTCCAAAGTAACCTAGAAAAGACCAAGGGTGAAGGTGAGTGCCCTGGCTCTTTACTGCCCCAAAGAACAACAAAGAATAACAAGCTGATAGTGTCCAAAAAGCGGTGCCATATTTTATGAAGGACAAGGAAGGGAAGGGACTCTTGCTTATATATTAGGGCTTCCAAGTTTTTAAGCACCTCAATCTCATGTTCCACCCATTTCTTCTATTTAAAGTCCAAAGTGGACAGAAGCTTGGAAGAAAGAAACACAGAAAGGCAAGAAGAACCAACAGCCCTGGATCCTCTCACCCAGGGGCTGGGTAGGGGGAGGAACATTGTACTTGTCGGTTCTGAGAGCCCCTGATCACCAACCAGGATCCAGGCCACGGCCTCGGGACAAGGTTTTGGCAGCTGTGCAATGACAAACATTGTAATACAACTTTTTAAAGAAAATATAAGTTAACTTTAAAACTCCATGATGGACAAAATAACACTGAAGCTTGAGAAGTCATACTGACCTAGTCTTTATTATTTTGTTTGCCACAGGCTTTTTTTTTTTTTACACCAACTTGGGTTATAAACATATTGTATTACGATGTCATGTATCCTGACTACTAGGATTTTTTTTGGCGCCTTTTAAATTCCGCGCCCAAGGCGAGAGCCTCGCTCGCCCCACTCTAGGCCCGACCCTGGTTAAGATCCTCATTTACGGCCAGAGGTGCTTTACGAGGCTTCTGGACCGCAGCCCCCCTGCATCAGCACCGGGACCTGTCCATGCCTCCCCGCACGGCCCGGCAGGGAACGACCCTGGTCCCCTGCCCCGCGCACCTGGATCGGTAGGTCGCAGAGCAGGGGGTCCTGCACCACCATGGCGAGACCCTCCTGGAACACGTCCACCGCCTCGGAGTGCGGCAGCGCCTCCTCTTCGTCCTCATCGTTCTCAGGCGCCTCTGGTCGTGTGGCTGCCGCCTCCGCGACCGCGTCCGCGTCCTCCAGGGCGCCTCGCTGCCCCACACGCTCCGCCCGCACCGCCTGCCTCCGACAGCGAGGCTGGACGCGCACAAGTGGGAGCGCCACACCCGGTTCCGCCAGTAGGGCGTCGAGGGGTGGGGCTGCCGCAGGAGCCAGTAAGAAGTGCGAGGCGGCCTGCCGCAGTGCTCGCTGGGAGCGCGAAGCCGGCGTGTCTATTGGTGGGCTGGGAGGCAGGCGGCGGCCAGGACCAATGTGAGCGCGAGGCGGGCGTAGCGTCAGCGCCGCTGCGGCCGGAGGGGCTGCGGCGGCGGCGCGCGGGTCGCTGTCATGCTGCTCTTCTGCCCCGGCTGCGGGAATGGGCTCATCGTGGAGGAGGGGCAGCGCTGCCACCGTTTCGCCTGCAACACTTGCCCCTACGTGCACAACATCACCCGCAAGGTGGGTCCTGGAGCCCGGCGTTGGGTGGGGGCTCCTTCCACAGGCCCCCGCGGCGCTCCACGCCCGCCGTCCCAAGTCCGCCTCCATCTGCCCTTTCTCTTGGCCGCTTCCCGTCGTCTCTGCCTTCGAGTCCACCTAGGGTCCGGGCGTTTGTCCCTCCCAGTGCTGTCAGCCTGGGTTATTGTCGTTACCTCTGCTCGGGCTCCCGGCTCACACGTGTGCCTCGTTCGCTGTGGTCACAGCAGCGGCCAGACTGGTGCTGTTGACGCCTAAGTCAGACCGAGTCCGTCCTGTGTTCAGAAACCCCTGGCAGTTCCCCGGCGCACTCGGAGCGAACGCTGAGGTTCTCACAGGGCCGACCCGGTGCCGACACCGAACCTCTCTCCCGAGACTTGCTTCTCTGATTTCATGTACTAAGGTGCTCTTTTGTCCCAGCAACACCAGCCTTCTGGAGGATCCCCCACCATGCACGTGGCACTGTTGCCAAGGCCTAAATTCCAGTGGAGTGCCCTGTTCTGTGACAGCGAGAGCGTTGTTTTCATTTAGTAATCCTCCAGTTTGTTGAAGGAAGGAAGTCTGGGTAGATAGACACTTGGGGCAGGTATGGAAGTTTGGTGGCCCAGATTGGTACTGTTCACTGACTTGGAGGGTTTGAAGACTTGCTTTTGTTTGTTAGGTAACAAATCGGAAGTATCCAAAGCTGAAAGAAGTGGATGATGTGCTTGGTGGAGCAGCTGCCTGGGAGAACGTTGACTCTACTGCAGGTGAGACGGAAAACCTTTTTTATTCCTGAGCTGTGGATAAGTATGCGGCTGCTGACTGCCCCTCCATGTCAGAATCTGTGACTACCTATAGGAAAGGGGCTTCTAAAAATAGAAAGTGTATTTGTTTTTTAATAACTTATTTGTTGCACACATAATATTGGCACAAGCCTTGGAGTCACACAGGCAAACAATAAGAAGTCTCAGGGTGACTTCTTACTGTTTTATGACCTTAGGTCCTTGAACCTCTCTGGGGCTAATCCATACTCATAGGTAGATTGTAAGAACACAGACTGAGTTAGACAGTGTTTGGCACATAACGGGCACTGAACATGTGGTAGCTATGATAGCAACAGTGACAGGAGTAATAAAAATCTGTCTAAGGCCTGGTGGGTGTGGCTCAGCAAATTGAAAGTGATCCCATGGTCTGAGAGGTCAGGGTTGGATTCCTGGTCAGGGCACATGCCCGGGCTTCAGCTTGATCCCCAGCAGGGGGCGTGCAGGAGGCAGCTGATAGAGGTTTCTCTCTCTCCCTTCCTCTCTCTAAAAAAAAAAAAAAAAATCAATAAAAGTATATTAAAAAAAAAAAACCTAAGGAAAAAACATATGGTCATTTGGTTCTAATGCAGTTTTAAAAGGTAATACCAGCAAGCATTAAACTGCATTCTCAGTAAAATAAATGTTTATTTCAAGTCTTGATTTATTTCTCATAGAGGTAGGTGTGATCAAAGAAGGACAGAGGAGAGCCCTAGACACAACCAGTGTTGAGAGGAGGAAGAGCTAAGCCACGATTAGTACTGTCTCTTTCCCCTATAGATGAACATCCAAATCTGCTATGTTAAAAATTTAACAATGGCAGACTTTGTCATTAAAGGATGAATTATGTACCAAATGTTCAAAATGTTGCTTGAGTGTGTTTGAAGGTGTTTTCATCAAAAGCAGGGTTAGTTTCTCAAGGTGAAATCACTTTGAAGATAAATATGTGCCTTGGCGCACTCTGAAAAGTTGCTAGATGTGTGGCGAGATCTTGGTGAGGACAGCCGGAGGTGCTAACTGCCAAAATGGATCCCTAAACACAAGGGGAAGTGGACTGGGCCTCCGTTGGAGCTTCTCTGGGAAGAGGAGAGGGCTTGTCTATTACCCAGGCGATGGAGATGCAAGGCGTGGGCCCTGTGATTCACACAGCAGCCATAAGTCACCTTTTATGTTCTATTTCCAACCAGTCTTCAACCAGATTTGAGAGGAAAAGTGGGACCCAAGGAGGGGAGGTAGAGTGTTTTCAAACTACTGGATTCCCTCAGTGTGAGAGCATATTAGGAATGAGACCACTCTTTGTAGCCTTAAGTCATGGTACAAGGGACACCAGATGAGCGAGGACGGTCTTTGCTGCCTTTTGCCTAACGCCTATTTCTAACAGGTATGTTGATCACAAACATCGTTTTTTCCTGTGGGTCACTTGTTTATTTTTCTTGTTTCTAGAGCCATGTCCCAAATGTGAACATCCTCGTGCCTATTTCATGCAGCTTCAGACCCGCTCTGCAGACGAGCCAATGACCACCTTCTACAAGTGCTGCAATGCTCAGTGTGGACACCGCTGGAGGGACTAGGGCCAGGCTGGCCCAGCTATGTCAGTGTCTGTCTACGTTATTCTCCACAGTGGATTCCCAGCTGGGATTGAGCACTGTGTGTCCTGAGGGTCTTCGCTGGTGTGGTGGAAAGCTTTTTAGGGCTGTTGGCTAGGGTGTCAGGAAATGGACAGCCCATCTGCCAATCAGTGGATGAAGTCACTAATGTCCAGGGAGATTTTGTGTGTGGGGGGGAGGATTATATACAACTTATTACACTCTGTTTAAGGTCCTGTTCATTTATCTTTCACATTTGTTGGGCAATTGACATTCTTTTACCATCAACCAACACTCTTAAACATTCATATTGTTTGCGCATCTAATAAAGTAAAACTTATTAACTTAGTACATTAGTTGTTCCTAAATATTTAACTGCTAATTGCAAACTTATTTAAAGTTTATTCTGAATATTTAATTAAAATGAAAAGTTTAATATTTCCTTCTCAGTGTTTTATTTTATTAAAAATTTTTTTTCTTTATTGATTTAGAAAGAGAGAGGAAGGGAGAGGGAGAGAGAGATAGAAACATCGATGAGAGAGAACATTGACTGGCCGCCTCCTGCATGCCCCACACTGAGGATTGGGCCCATGACCTGGGCATGTGCCCTGGGCAGGAAATGAACCGGTGACCTCTTGGTGCATGGGTCGATGCTCAACCACTGAGCCAAACTGGCCAGGGCTCAGTGTTTTTTTTTTGTTTGTTTTTTTTTAATCCTAATCCTTAGCTGAGGGATTTACATTAATCTTCAGATAGAGCTGGAGGGAGAGATGGAGGAAGAGAGAGAGAGAGAGATATAGAAACATCAGTGTGAGAGGGACACATTGACTGGTTGCCACCTGCACAACCCCAGCCAGGGTCGGGAACAACAGCAACCGAGGTACGTACCCTTGGTTGGAATCGAACCCGGGACTCTGGTCTGTAGGCGACGCTCTTACCGCTGAGCCATACTGGCCAGGGTAGGGCTCAGTGTTATTTTTTTAATTTATTTTTATTTTTTTTATCCTAACCCGAGGACATTTTTTGCATTTATCTTCAGATAGAGCGGGAGGGAGAGAGGGAAGAAGAGAGAGAGAGAAACATCGATGTGAGAGACACATCGAGTGGTTGCCACCCACATGACCCCAAGCGGGGCTGGGGACAAACTGCAACCAAGGTACATGCCCTTAGCGGGAACCGAACCCTGGACTCTCTGGTCCGAGGGCCGATGCTCTAACCACTGAGCAAAACCGGCCAGGGCAATGGCTCAGTGTTTTAAATGACTTAAGAAGTAGATGTCAAACCACAAATCATGATTCCAAAATTAACTACTGTACTTAGGACTAAACTGGTTACAAAATTGCTAATAATTAGGATTTAAGTTTTTTTATTTCTATTCTTGCTTCTTAGGGTTACAATACATTAAGTACTATGTTTTTATATTTTGTGTGTTCTTTTACTATGAAAAGAAAAAGGGCACTTTAAACTACCTAGGGACAGCCCTGGCTGGTGTGGCTCAGTTGGTTGGGCATCATCCCGGACACCAAAATGGTGGTTCGATTCTGGGCCAGGACACATGCTAGGGTTGCAGGTTCCATCCCCAGTAGGGGTAGTGCAGGAGGCAGCCGATCGATGTGCTCTCACATCAGTGTCTCTCCATCTCCCTCTCTCTAAAAATCAATAAAAATATAAAAAAAAAAACAGGAACAAAAGCTAGCGGGGAACAGAATCCAGGTTATTGATAGATTGATTGCTTACTCGGGGCGTTGGACTTAATTGCTTTTCCAAATCTCTTAATAATGAAATCTCACTTATGAAGTCATGGGACTTAAATTTATGTCTTTGATACAGATTTTTACTTTTTTGAGACTTGGTATTTTTTCCGGAAGTGATTAATTTTTTTCCCCTTTTGTAATTTATTTATTTATTTATTTATTTATATATTTTTTATCCTCACCCGAGGATATATTTTTTTTTGCATTTATCCTCGGATAGAGCGGGAGAGAGGGAGGAAGAGAGAGAGATAAACATCGATGTGAGAGAGACACATCGAGTGGTTGCCACCCTCACGACCCCAACCGGGGCCGGGGACAAACTGCAACCGAGGTACGTGCCCTTAGCAGGAACCGAACCCGGGACTCCCTGGTCTGCAGGCTGACGCTCCAACCGCTGAGCCAAACCGGCCAGGACTGTAATTTATTTTTATTTTTACAAGTTATACCATGATAAAACTTTACAAAAATTACTCATGTGGCCCTGGTCAGTTTGGCTCAGGGGTTAGAGCGTCTGCCCGAGGACCAGAGAGTTGTGGGTTCAATTCCAGCCAAGTGCAGGTACCTCGATTACGGTTCAGTAGCCGGCCCTGGTCAGGGTCGTGTGAGAGGCAACCAATCAATGTGTCTCTTGTGCATCAATGTTTCTCTTCTCTCCCTCCCACTCTATCTGAAGATAAATGGAAAAATATCCTTGGGTGAGGATTAAAAAAAAGAAAAATTACTCATGTGAAATATTTCTCTTTAACATTTTAAAAGTTAATCAAATGCAGACCACAATTTATTTTTGTTTAAAAAGGAATTTCTGTCTGACCCGTTTGGCTCAGTGGTTGGGTGTCAATCCATGCACCAAGAGGTCACTGGTTTAATTCCTGGTCACAGCACATGCCCAGGTTGTGGGCCCGATCCCCATTTGGGGGCATGCAGGAGGCGGCCAATCGATGTTTTCTCTCATCGATGTTTCTATCTCTCCCTCTCACTTCCTCTCTCTCTAAAATCAATAAAGGAAAAAGAAATCTCTTCTTTAAAAAATAAATAAATAAAAGGATTTCTCATGATTTTGGTATCGCACAAATTTCAGCTGAGCCTACACTCAGAAATAAGTTTAGAGAATGGTATTACAAAAGATTGGGTACAAAGGCCCTGGCCGAGTAGCTCAGCTGGTTGGAGCATCATCCCGATACTCCAAGATTGTTCGATCCCTGGTCAGGGCACATTCAAGAATCAAGGAATGAATGCATAAATACATGGGACAACAAATCGATGTTTTTCTCTTTCCCTCTCCCTTCATCGCTCTCTCTCAAATCAATAAAATAAATAAGTAAAATAAAAAGATTGGAAGTGAGTAGTAAAGAAACCAAACAAAACCCATGCAGGGCTGCTGTGTGGCAGTGGGAAATCAGATGTTTTCACTGGCAGATCTTCAGTGCATTCAAGTTTAAAAACCAGTCCTCCAAAAAGATAAAGGCAGTTTTGGAAAAAACAGCAATTCCAGCATGTATACTATGGCCTTTTCTTTTTTCTTTTTCTTTTTTTTATCTCAATAGATAATTATTTCCTTGATTTGCTTTAATTACAGAACCTCTTTTACCCCCAAACCCTAACCCCATCACAAATAATCTGGTTTAATATAAGTTAAGTCTATAAATAAATTTATTTCCCCTCAAAAAAATACTTAAGTAACTTTTCAAGAATTATTGTTTAAAAAATTTACCTAGAGAAATTAAAGTATCAGTATTTTACCCTTATAACGGATGGCGCTCAAGTTCAAGTATCAGTGCCTAACACATCACCCTTTAGTTCTGTTAGCAGGTTGGCTTAGAGTGCGCTAATCATTCTTTTCTCCTTGATAATGTCTGCTCTGGCTTCAGCTCCCATGTGTTTTTGTGGATCCCTTTTACATTCTGAATTCCAATTTCTTTTAAGATTTCCTTCAGGTACACTCGGACTTGCTCCCTCTGAGGTCGGAGGGGAGGCAGCTTGAAAGGCACCTGAGATGTGCAGGGAGGAACTGAGCTGTTTGGCCTCGGGATGAGGGCTGGAGAGGCGGCTTTCTCTCAGACAGACGTGATGGCGGAGGCCTTTGTTCCTTTGGTGAACCCTTCCCCAGGCCAGCAGACAGCCACCTACTATGGCTTTTTCTTTCTTTCTTTTTTTTATCCTCACCCGAGGACATTTTTGCATTTATCTTCAGATAGAGTGGGAGGGAGAGAGGGAGGAAGAGAGAGAGATAAACATCGATGTGAGAGAGACACATTGACTGGTTGCCAGCCACACGACCCCAACCGGGGCCGGGGACAAACTGCAACCGAGGTACGTGCCCTTAGTGGGAACCGAACCCAGGACTCTCTGGTCCACAGGCAGACGCTCTAACTGCTGAGCCAAACCGGCCAGGGCTATGGCTTTTTCTTTAGCAACATAATCTCCAAAGAGAATCCACATAGATGCAATCAGAGAGCCAAAGGCCAACATGAAACCAATGAACAGTAGCCCTGGCTGGTGTGGCTCAGTTGGGCGTCGTCCCATGCACCAAGAGGTTGCAGTTTCTATTCCCAGTCAGGGCACATGCCTGGGTTTCGGGCTCGATCCCCAGTAGAGGGGTGTGCAGGAGGCAGCAGATTGATGTTTCTCACATTGATGTTTCTCTCCCTCTCTAAAATTAATAAAAAACATTAAAAAAAAAAAACAAACCACACCAAAAACCAGTGAACAGCCAAATATGAGCTCCTGCGTGACCCAGGAAACCTGCATTGCAGCCATCACCTTGGACTGTCCATTCGGTGTTGCATTAATCATCAAGAAGTGGTGGTTGCTGTCACACCACAGGCAGGGTGTGCATGGTTGAACTCTCCATAGTGGGGTAAATGACAGCTGCGCCTATGATAATCCACCAGCCTGTAAAAAATAGAACACCAGTAGCAATAAAAGCAATAGCATTGCATTTCCCACCCCAGTCATTGCATTCTGAGCATCTCAAGCCTTCTGGAAATCCAGACTTCTTCAGGTCGGTCCAACCCTGCCATACAGTCTCTCTGGAGCCCATGTCTTGGTGGGTGGGGTGCCTCACTTTCCCACTATCAGTCCAGAAATGATTAACTTGAAGTTTCACATGCTTGTTTTCTTATTGCTGTGGTATGTTGACCAGGTCCTGAGCCCATTATCTGTAACTGGTTCTACATCAAAACAGTTTGTTTGGTTTTACAAATGTGATTTCATCGTGGGCTTTGGGACCTTCTGCTGACGCCACTAGTGTTATCTCCTCAGGTCCAGGTCTGTTTGCATTGGTTAGAGGCAGCGTGGATCTGTGGGGAGACCATCCCTCTGCAGCTAGCCTGCAGTCTGCACCCCAGGGCTGAGACCTCAGTCAAGTTGCTGAACTCTGCTTTCATTTCCTCACGTGTAAAATGGAGATAATAGTCCATTTCAGGCATTTACAAACGTTTTCTGTAAAGGGCCAGATAGTAAATATTTTACATTTTGTGGGTCAAGAGTCAAAATCTAGGAAAACAGAAGAAAACAACTTTCACAATTTTTTTTTATCCTCACCCGAGGACATTTTTGCATTTATCTTCAGATAGAGCGGGAGGGAGAGAGCGAGGAAGAGAGAGAGAAACATCGATGTGAGAGAGTCACATCCAGTGGTTGCCACCCAACGACCCCAACCGGGGCCAGGGACAAACTGCAACCAAGGTACGTGCCCCTAGCGGGAATCGAACCCGGGTCTCTCTGGTCTGCCGGCTGACGCTCTAACCGCTGAGCCAAACCGGCCAGGGCTACTTCCACAATTTTATATAGGCAAAATTCAAACTGTAATCATAGTAATGCACTATTGAATGCACTATTTTGTAATACAGGTCTATTGATGAAAACAATGGATATCATTCTGCTGAACTGGGGCTCAAAGTTAGCAGTGTTCCCTGTCATCAAAGCGGAACGCGAACGTACATCTGTTGGTGCTAGTTAAGTGCATGGAATTCATAGCTGACATTCAGTACTGACGAGAGATGCAGATATTTCCTCAAAGTATTGCTGATGAATAATGCAGTGAAAAACCCTAGGCTTCAAACACTGTTTGTACAAGCTTTGTAGATGTGTCCACCTCAGCGTTTTCCTGTTCCGTGCGTATTTTTACCACCATCAGTGATAACAGGCATGAGCAGATTCCACTTCCAGTTCTACTGAATTAGTGTTTTCTCGACTTTGAGAATATTCTTGCCTGCAGTTGTGACTGTGCATGGAGGCTAATTCTTCAGTCACTTCCCAACTCAGGGTTCAGGTGTTGACTCCTTGAAGAAACTACCATCGAGCAATTTCACTAGTATCTGTGGATTCAGCAAGAGCCGAGGAAACCGACTTCAAAGTATTCGCCTCATTTGTTGTGGTTGTCAATCCTCAACCAAGGACATTTGTTTCCATTGATTTTTTTTTTTAGAGTGAAAATGAGTGGGGAGGGGAGAAAGAGAGAGACATCGATGTGAGAGAGACACATCAATTGGTTGCCTCCTGCACTCGCCCCTACCAGGGCCAGGGATCAAACCTGCAATCCAGGCACGTGCCCTTAACTGGGAATCGAACCTCGACCCTTTGGTCCACAGGCCGACGCTCTGACCACTGAGTCACACTGACCAGGGCATTCGCCTCATTTTTAATAGACTATTAATGTTGCTGTCAGTGTCCTCAAGTTTTAAGACAACTGTTTTCACCCAAAGGCTGATCGTCTTAATTTTATTTTCTCGGGACACACTTCTTTAGCTGCTGCAATCAAACACAACTAAGTCACCACGTGTAAGTAGCTTTTCTTGCTTGGTGAACACCAAATGACCCACTTGGAAATTTAATTTGGTTGCCTCGTTTTTACTTTCAATTTTTGTGAAGGAACTTGTTATGTTGCCAGTTTGATTCCCAGTCAGGGCACATGCCCAGGTTGTGGGCCTGATCCCCAGTGCGGGGCATGCAGGAGGCGACCCATCAATGTTCTCTCTCATCGATGTTTCTCTCTCTCTCCCTCTCCCTTCCTCTCTCTCTAAAATAAATAAAGAAAAAATATTTAAAAAAAAAAAAGAGAGAAGAGTGCCAGTGATGGGTGCTTAGTCTGGTACTGTCAACCAGCTGTAGTGTCACTGCATAATACACACAATCCTTGGCCATCCAATTTGATGACAAAATAATCCATTCTCCACTGTGCCTTAAAAATGGAACATTTATAGTCCACTTAAAAATTGTTTTAATTTTTATAAATTGAGGTAACATTGCTAATATCATTATATATATGTTTCAGTTGTACAGCATTGTTATTGGACACCTGTATACTCTATTGAGTGCTACCACCAAAATCTAATTTCCATGCATCACCATATATTTGACCTGTTACCCATTTTGCCTCCTCACCACATTTCCCCTCTAGTAACCACCATTTCATCCTCTGTATCTATGAGTTTGTTTTGTTTTGTTCATTCATTTGTGAGTTTTTTGTTTTATATTCTACATATGATTAAAATCATATGTTTTTTGTCCTTTTCTGTCTGACTTTTTTCACTTAGCATAATACCCTTTAGATCCATCCATGTTGTCGCAAATGGTAAGATTTCATTCTTTTTCATGGCCGAGTAATATTCCATTGTATATATGTACCACAATGTTATCCATCCATCTTCTGATGGACACTTAGGTTGTTTCCATATCTTGGCTTTTGTAACGAATGCTGCAATGAACAGGAGTGCATATCTCTTTTCAAATTAGTGTTTTCATAGTCTTCTGATAAATACCCAGAAGAGGAATTTCTGGATCACATGGTAGCTCTATTCTTAATTTTCTGAGGAGCTTTGATACTGTTTTTCATAGTGGCTGTACCAATTTACAATTCCACCAACAGTGCATGAGGTTCCCTTTTCTCTACATCCTTGCCAACACTTACTTCTTGTCTTTTTGATGATAGCCATTCGGACAGGTGTGAGGTGATAGCTCATTGTGGTTTTGATTTGCATTTCCCTGATGATTAGTGATGTTCAGAGTTCACTTTTCTTTTCATTTATTTATTTAAATTTTGAAATCCTGACCCGAGGATATGGTTAGAGAGAGGAAGGGGGGGAGGGAGAAACATCAATGTGAGAGAGAAACATTGATCGGCTGCCTCTTGCACGTACCCCAACTGGGGATAAAACCCGAAACCCAGGCATGTGCCCTGACTGCGAATCAAACTCAAACCTTTTGATGTATGGGACGATACTCCAACCAACTGAACCACCCGGCCAGGGCTAGGGTTCACTTTTCTTGTTTTGACATGACAGGTTTGCACTGGTAATAAGCAAAAAAAAAAAAAAAAAGTTGCAGTGCAACTGTGGTGGCACTTGAATGCTGGGTGCTGAGCACACCACTGAGTTGTGAGTGTGCGAGCGGCTGTGTGGCGCTGTTGCCACCGCTCGGCTCTGCACGACAGTGTGGAGGCAGCTGTGGACAACACAAATCAATGAGTGTGGGTGTAGTTCTGTAATTTGAACTTTATAATGTTTTCATGTGTTATGTAATTTCTAAAGCAAGTTCCCCCCAACCATTAAAAAATGCCTAAGCTATTTTTAGCTCACAGGTTTTTGTAAAAAAGGGGGTGTGCTGGATTTTGCCTGCGGGCTGTAGTTTGCTAACACCTGGTGCACCTCACAGGGTTGTGAGAATCTGCGTCGCTTAGCACGCATATATCCTTGCAACATGCCTGACTGATAGTGTTTGGTGACTTTTTCTCATGGAGGTGAATTTTCACAGGTATTTGGTGACTCCTCGATGTGTGTTCTTTGTGTTTTCCCTCTGTCTATAGATATTATTTTTCTATTTATCTCTCTTCATTCTGGCAGTGGGGTGGGGTGTCCGGGTATGCCATCAATGCATTTTCCTGGCAAAGAGACACTGGCCGTCCCGAGTCTACGGGTCCAGTAAAGGATGTGTGAGCAGATTCTCCTAGTGCTGCCCGGCACAAATGCAGGTGGCCTTCTCTGCTGGTCCACATTTTGGATTCTTACTAATCCTGGTGGTTGCCAGGACTAGCCTGGCTCCTTTTCATTGCCCAGGAAGGGCACTATGCCTGCTTTCTCAGATGTCCTCTCCTGTGTGGTTTTTAGGATGTGATTTCCTGGGTCAATCACTCAAATCTCAATTGCCTCCTTTCATTCAGAGAGTCCTTCCGGTTGGTGGTCCGTCTTGTTTTCTGCACTGTTATGATACATGCCTTTTGTTTAAGAGACTGTATTTTCCCCTTTCCTTTTGGTTATTTTTTTCTGTTTCTATTTCTCCGAGGTTTCCTATTCATACATTGGGGGCATGTTTTCCTTTATATCTTTGAGGATAGAGTAGCTGCTTAAAAACCTGTGCTAGTTCTAACAACTTCGTCTTGGGAATCTGTCTCCATTGTTTGTCTTTTCTCTTGTATGGGTCACAGTTCTGTTTCGTCATATATTTAATAATTTTTTATTTATTTGGAAATTGTGAATGATATCCATTGTAGAGAGTATGTATTCTGTTATGTTTCTCTGAAGAGTTTTTCTCTCTCTTTAAACAGACTATACGCTCTGTGTCTCTGATGTGGGCAGCAGCTGAAATCTCTGTTCAGGTTGTTTCTCCTTTTCTGGGCTGCTTGGAGTTGGCCTGTATGCACACATGTAGTTCAGGGGTCGTCCAGAGATTTTGGTAGAGTTTAGATGTAAAATCTGGGGGTCTCTTCTCTGGATTTTTTCTCCCATGATTTCCTCCCTTTCCAGCCTTTGTGATCTCCACTTGTGGGATCATGGTGTAGGTGGTGGGGCCTGCTGGTTTTAAGTTAGTAAATTCTAGCTTCAGCCAGGTGGAAAGGAGACCCTGACAGAGAGAAGGAAACTCTCTTGATAAAGATACTAGTGAAGGGATGGCTCCAGTGAGTATAAAAGTATGTCCGTGTAATAGGTAAGATGGGGGCCAAGCTGACTGAAATTTAAATATTAGCGTCCTGGCCGGGTAGCTCAGTTGGTTAGAGTGTCATCCCAATACGCCAAGGTTGTGGATTCGATCCCCAGTCAGGGCACATACAAGAATCAACCAATCCTGGCCGGTGTGGCTCAGTGGATTGAACGTTGTCCCACGGACTGAGAGGTCCCGATTTGATTCCTGGACAGGGCACATGCTCTGGTTTTGGCCTCCACCCCCAGTAGGGGACGTGCAGGAGGCAGCAATTGATGTTTCTCACATCAATGTTTCCATCTCTCTCTTCCTTCACCTCTCTCTAAACAATCAATAAAAACATATATGTGAGCCCTGGCCGGTTTGGCTCAGCGGTTAGAGCGTTGGCCCGCGGACCGGAGAGTCCCGGGTTCGGTTCCTGCTAAGGGCATGTACCTCCGTTGCAGTTTGTCCCCGGCCCTGGTTGGGGTCATGTGGGAGGCAGCCACTCTATGTGTCTTTCTCACATCGATGTTTCTCTCTCTCTTCCTCCCTCTCTCCCTCCTGCTCTATCTGAGGATGAATGCCCCCAAAATGTCCTCGGGTGAGGATAAAAACCAAAACCAGAAACAAAACATATATATTAAAAAAAAAAAAAAGAATCAACCAATGAGTGTATAAATAAGTGGAACAACAAAGTCTCTCTCCCTTCTTCTCTCTCTAAAAATCAATAAATACAAATAAAAAAGAAATGTAAATATTAGAAAGAAATGTGATTATGTCTCTGGTCATTTGTAAGGTATTTCCTGAGCTTGAGCCTTTGATTCCTTCTCTCTGTGGGTCCTGTGTCCTCAGACTCCAAGGAGCTGCTGCTCTGAAGTATCGAAGCCTTGCCCAGGATGTCCTGATGCACAGAACACACACGTGCACACACACATGTGCACATAGTCACTCTTACGGATAAATGCAGCCACATGCACACACGGAATGTGACTTATTTGGTACTGAAAAGAAAACACAGCCGGTAAGTATATGAAAAGATGCTTATTTTCACTAATAACCAAGTGCAGAAAAAAACAACATTGAAATATCTTTGCTTATCAGATTGGCAAAGGTTAAAAAGACTGATAATGTATACTGTTGGTGTGGGTTACAGGCATTCTCACACTTCTGGTGGGAGTAAAAAGTTGGTACATATTTGGAGGGCCATTTGACAGTATCTATCAATTTTTTTAAAAAACGTTGATGTCTTTAATTTTTTATTATTTAAAAAAATTGATTTGAGCCCTGGCCGGTTTGGCTCAGCGCTTAGAGCGTTGGCCCGCGGACCAATGAGTCACAGGTTCGGTTCCGGCCAAGGGCACCTACCTCGTTGCAGTTCTGTCCTGTCCCTGGTCGGGGTTGTGCGGAAGGCAACCAATTGATGTGTCTCTCTCACATCGATGTTTCTCTCTCTCTCTCTCCCCCTCTCACTCTATCTAAAGATAAAAGGAAAAATATCCTCGGGAGAGGATTTAAAAAAAAAGGTGCATTTGAGCTTAGAAATGTCTTGAGGGACTTGTGCCTACCTTCTCACAGGGGCTACCTCGGGCTGAGATCAAAGGCACCTCCTATTTTTTGTTTCCTTCTGTACTGTTTGTTTGTCTTTACCTGACCCTGCATTATCTATGTTTACCGCCCTCTCCATCCCATTGCTCCCAGACTGCGTAGCTGGAGAGCATGGGCACCTCTGGTCTCAGAAGCGCCCAGAAGGGGAGGAGGCCGGCTGCCCTGTCCTGGCCACGGTCCTCGCTCCTGGGACTAGTTTAATGCCTCGCAGTGGCAGTGGCGTTCCTTGGGAGGAATACAGCAGACACTCATCCTCCCGTCAAGGATAAGTGGCCAGAGTCCACGTTTGTCACCTTCAGTATCACGGGGAATGAGAGTTGCCCCACCTCATAATCCCGGGTTCATGATGCGTGCTGACTGTCACCTCCCAACCCTGCTTGGGACAGCTGCTTCTCTGCGCTCGTGGTTTTAGATGTGGGCGGCCTGTGTCAGCCTGCCCCCGGCTGACGTCATTGGTTGGTGCACTTATCTCCTGAATCAGGCTGAGGGGCTTTGCCGCACGGGGCTGTCCTGGCTGTGCCACCCAGAAGGTGCCTCTGGGAAGGTGAGTCTGAAACTGGACCGTCCTCACCACTCAAGTCAGCGTGAACTTGGGAGGCAGAGCGGGCGGGCAGCCCACCTTCCCCAGCCCAGGGAGCCCTTGTGCATGAGCCCTGCAAGTGGGGTGTCTGGGAGCACCACCCTCGTCTGTCCTCCTCGGGTGCCCTTGGCTTAGGCGTCTCCCAGAGACAGCAGAGTGGCAACGCTGACCGCAGGATGAGGGACCGTCGTTTCCAGGCCTGAGGGTGGTGAGTCCCCGCAGGGAAGGGTGCTGCCTTTTGTCAGGAGGTTTCTAATTATGGAAGGGGCTTTGCTTCCTCGATGACAAGCTGACCTTTGGGGGGACCAGTGGGCATTCTAGGGCCAGATGGTCCCAGGGGTGACACCACGGTTGGAGATGAGGTCCAGGCCCTGGGGTTGGTAGCTTCTCCAAACCCCTGTGCCTTCGGGGGCTTTAGGGCAGAAGAGGAGCTGGGTGTCTGGGGATACCCCCCTTGGAGCTGTGGGTGGGGCAGCCGGTGAGGGTGGGGTCCCAGACGGAGGGTCAGTTCAGCCAAGCAGAGGAAGGGCAGGAGAGGGTTCTTGCTCAAATAATATCCCAGAGCACCCTTCTCAGGTGCTCCAGGCATCAACACTAACGGAAGCAAGGGCAGCTTCTGCAGGGGTCTCAGGATGCTTTTCTTAGACATCTGGGATGGGTGCAGGGGGCACAGCATAAACCAGCCGGGTCTGGCCCTGGAGGAGCCTGCTGCAGGGAGGCTGGAGAAGGGTGCTGGCAGAGGAGGGGTGTTGCGTCTCCCTGTTTAACCTCCAAGCCCCCCCAAAGAGAACTGTGTCAACACCCTTATTCTAGCCTTTACCCGTAGCTACCCCCGCCTCCCTGCTCCTGCTGTGTCTGGCTGGGGAGACAGATTAAGGGGCTCAGGGAGGGCTCCAGGAAGGAAGAGGCATGCTATGGGGAGGGAAGCCAGGCAGAGGGGACAGTGTGAGGAGGCCAGGAAGTAATCTTGGGAAGCTCAAGATTGTAGAGCAGACCCCCGGGACCCATGTGAGCTCCCTGGGCTCTGCTGTCCCTCTCTGGTGTCCATCCTCAGCCCTCTCCCTCCCCCTGCCCTGAGTTTCTCCCTCTGTGTGTGTCCTTGTCCACCTGCCCAGGCCCCTCGGGGTCCAGGCCTTACATCTCCCACAGCTCCTGCCCCGTGTGTCCCTGTTTCCCAGACGTGTGCCCCGCACCCCCGGGGAGCAGCCCTTCCCGCTCACTGTTCTCGGGAGGGAAGGAGGCAGTGGGAAGTGCTCCTTGCGGCCACCCTCCCCTTCCTCCAGTCTTCTCTGCCCCCTCTCGGGACTCACCCCGCTGCCTTGATCCCTCCTGCTCCTGGTCCTTCCCCACCCACTGTGCACCCCCCAGAGGAAGCAGAGCGTCCAACAGCATCCGGTCCCATCGGTGCCAGGGGTGGCCCACGGCGGGAGTAGGCTTCTGCTCCCATTTCTGGCCCCATTTCCTAGCACAGTCCCCATGTCCCCGAGGCTCCAGCTGTTTCTGAGGAGCCAGGGTCCAAATGCACTCCTCCTCCCAGGCAGAGGACAGGTGGACTGCCTACTCAGTGAGCACCTCCATCTCACCCACCTCTGTCTGCCAGCTCCTTGGGTGGGCGGGGAGAATAACAGGAAACATCACTCCCTCCCCATGAAAAATATAAAACAGACTGCGTGCGAAGGGGCGGTCAGTGGGAGCAGTGCCTGGTGTGAGCCGACTCTGGAGGGTGTGCGGGAAGGCACCAGGATCCCTGGAATCCCACCGGGTGCCAGGTGAGTGCTCAGGGTGTGAGGGCCAGGGAGGTGAGCGAGAGTCTGCCTGGAGACCTGCCCCTGGTCTGGTAGTGTCTGTGGGTCCTGAGGCAGGGATCCAGCTGCAAGGCAGCCACGACTTTGGGATGGGCCGGGGGACCATGGCCGGCAAGCTGACCTTGACCCCGAGGCTGTAGGAGATGGGGTTCCAAGGGGGTGGTGCAGTGTTGGGTAGCAGTACCAGCGGGCTCCCCTGCATGACTAGAGGTGTTAGGGGGCAGCTCTGTCCAAGGGAGCGGACGCCGGCTTCTGCTGCCCTCACAGCCATCTGAGACTTGTCTGAGCTTCGATTCGGCCTCCCACAGGACCAGGGGGCATGCAGGTGGGGTTCTGTACCGCCTGGCCCAGGGGCAGGGATGTTGTCAAGGATGGGGGTGGCCCTGCCTCAGCAACATCCCTCCTCTTGCTTGAGGAGCCCTGAGAAGAGAGGCCAGTGACACCCTGGGGAGCCAGGTAGCTCGCAGCCTTGGGTGGGAGCTAAGAACACAGGTTGAGAACCGCTGGTAGAGACAGAGGTGTCCTCTGCCGAGGAAAAGCAAGCACCACCCCCCTGGGTGATCCTGCCCAACTCTTCACTGCTCCCCAAGGGTGGTCCTACCCCTGGGGCCTGCTGAGCTCGGGGCCACCCCACTCCATGCCCTTG
This sequence comes from Tadarida brasiliensis, assembly GCA_030848825.1. Taxonomy (NCBI): domain Eukaryota; kingdom Metazoa; phylum Chordata; class Mammalia; order Chiroptera; family Molossidae; genus Tadarida; species Tadarida brasiliensis. The sequence goes on from CM061258.1 coordinate 118,687,975, forward strand.
AGCCACCTACTCCTGGGCCAGCCTGTGGCTGGGCTGGCCTGACTCAGCACAGAGTGTGTGCTCCTGGTCCCGGCGCTCACTCTGATCCTGTCTTCACACGCCTGAGAGTGTGCTGTGGTCAGGCTGCTCCCCATCTCCACCCAGCAGCTGCTGCAGGAGGGGACAGATGCTGCAGGACCCAGCTGTGGCTCGGGTGCCAGGTGACGCTTCGTTCTAGGGAAGGGTGAGGTCTTCCTGATCTTAGCAGGGTCTGTCCTGTGGGTTCATAAGCTTGTCTGCTGGGACATGGGGTGGGGCTGGAGTGGTATCTGATGCCTGGAGAGTGTGTGCTGAGGTCTGTGTGTATGTCTGCATCTTCTTCGTGTCCTTATCACCCATCAGGCTTATGTAACCAGGCTGACCCTGTTTCCTGCTCCGGAGCTATCAGTGCACCCATCTGGAGCGCAAACGGGGTGACAGGGCATCAGCAGCTTTCCTGCAGGCACCCAGGGACTTGCTAACACCCAGCTCCTTGTCTCTGCTAATCTCTGGCTCCCCCAGGGGTCCTGGGGCTTGGGCTAGCACCTCTGAACAGGGGTGTGAAAGGCGGAGTTTGGAAATGCCTCCCGTTGCAGGGACACTCCAACCGCCCTGCAGCAGAACGCGGGGACAGGACTCTGCTGAAGGAGCCAGAGGGAGAGAGGCGAGGCCGGAAGTTAGCCGAGCGACCCTTGACAAGGCACGTCCCCTCCTCAGAGTCAGCTCCCAGCTCGGTGAACAGGGACAGTCTTTCTACTGCACAAGTCTTGTGGGAATTCCAGCGGATAATGCATGTTACAGCAGCTCAGGGTGGGCCAGCACAGAATTCAGGGTGGGACCTGGGCCCAGGGCCAGGGGCTGGGCTGGCAGAGGGCCCTGGCCCGACAGGAGCCTGCTGGGTGGACTCAGACGCGGAGCTGATTCAGGGTCTAGAACCCACGAGGAGACCCTCTTGTGTGCTGTAACCGCGGGTCTTTATCAGATCAACTGATCTGTCTGAGCTCTGGTTGTTTTTGGTGCAGCTTGGACAGTGGTGTCCAACCTCTTTCCCAGACACGGCGAGTGTAGGTGGTGGCCCACTCTGTTGGGAAGCACTCCTTAAGGGAGGATCTCATGGGCAGCATCCCTTGGGGGTGCTCCTCACACAGAGCCCCTCAGCCCCATCCCTTGCAGGTTGGACCTTGGAGAGTGAGGCCCTGACGGAGGGATGGGCACCCGGCTCCTGGTCTGCGTCTGGGTCAGCTTGGGAGTCTTGATGCCAGGGGAAGGAGGAGGTGAGGGCACTAGGGACTGTGTGAGGTGGGGGGGGGTGCTTCAGGGCAGGGCTGTCCTCTGTCAAACTACTCGGGGAGGGTTTGGACCAAACTGCGCTGGGGCCTGTCCTCTGGGACCAGCCTGGACTCCAGCCCCACCCATGTACCTCTATCACTCCTTGGGGACACCCTGTTAGGGTGTCAGCTCCCAGGTCCTCCCCCTCCCCCAGCCCTGACCTGAAGCAGTCACTGTGGGCTCCCAATGTCACTGTTCCCAGGGCTAGGAGCCGGAACCCTCACCTGCCTCACCAACAACATCCTCAGGATCGACTGCCACTGGTCTGCCCCAGAGCTGGGCCAGGGCCCCAGCCCCTGGCTCCTCTTCACCAGGTGAGGCTGCAGGGCCTGCCCCCTGGGCACAGGGCAGGGTGAGGACGGGTCCCCCGATGGCAGCAGGGCCAGGCCCCCTGGGCACAGGGCAGGGTGAGGACGGGTCCCCCGATGGCAGCAGGGCCAAGCCCCTGGGCACAGGGCAGGGTGAGGACGGGTCCCCCGATGGCAGCAGGGCCAGGCCCCCTGGGCACAGGGCAGGGTGAGGACGGGTCCCCAGGATGGCTGCAGGGCCAGGCCCCCTGGGCACAGGGCAGGGTGAGGACGGGTCCCCCGATGGCAGCAGGGCCAGGCCCCCTGGGCACAGGGCAGGGTGAGGACGGGTCCCCCGATGGCTGCAGGGCCAGGCCCCCTGGGCACAGGGCAGGGTGAGGACGGGTCCCCCGATGGCAGCAGGGCCTGCCCCCTGGGCACAGGGCAGGGTGAGGACGGTCCCCCGATGGCAGCAGGGCCAGGCCGGAGCAGCTGCTTGGTGCTGATACATACCCTTTCTAGCAACCGCGAGCCAGGCAGCAAGCACAGGTGTGTGTTCCGGGCCAGCGCGTGCACCGTGGTGCTGCCGCCCAATGAGGTCATCGTGCCTTTCGACAACTTCACCATCACTTTGCACCGACACATCTCTGGAAAGGAGCAGGTCAGCCTGGTGGACCCCCAGTACCTGCCCCGGAGACACGGTGAGGCCTGGGGTGGGCGCCTTGGTGGGAAACATCTTGGCTGCCAGGTTTGGGGCAGGGCCCTGCAGCAATCCCCATGCCTAGTGAGGGCTCTGGGTCCCTGAAGAGAGATCCAGGGCTGGGATGAGGCTGGGCCCAGGATGGAGGCCCACCGGTGGCTGGAGGGGTTGGGTTTTATTATTTTATTTATTTATTTATTTATTTATTTATTTATTTATCCTCACCAGAGGACATTTTTTCATTTTTTGTTCAGATAGAGTGGGAGGGAGAGAGAGGAAGAGAGAGAGAGAGAAACATCGATGTGAAAGGGACACATCGAGTGGCTGCCTCCCGCACGACCAACCAGGGCCGGGGACAAACTGCAACCGAAGTACATGCCCTTAGCGGGAACCGAACCTGGGTCTCTCTGGACCGCAGGCCGACGCTCTAACCGCTGAGCCAAACTGGCCAGGGCTGGAGGGGTTTTAAAGCACAACAGAGACATAGGACTCCAAGCTGGAGCCGGGCTGCAGCTCCAGTCACTTGAAATGCATTTCAGTCACAGCAGGAAGGAGCCCAGTGAGACCCGGGGAGAGCCTACAGCCGCAGTTTATGAAGGAAAGGGAAGGCGAGCTTTGGGGGTCACCTGGTCCGGCTGCACGGCTGGAAGAAGTCACTGCTATGCTGTCTCACCTGGGGCTTCTCTGGACTAGCCTCCCCGTGGGCCCCAGGGATCTCAGACCCCCAGTCCTGGCATGCTGTGTCTACACTCTCACGTGGCCTCGTTCTTTTCAGTGAAGCTCGACCCTCCTTCCGACGTGCAGAGCAATGTCAGCTCTGGCTCCTGTGTCCTGACCTGGAGCATCAGCCCTGTGCTGGAGCCACTGGCTTCGCTGCTCAGCTACGAGCTGGCCTTCAAGAGGCAGGAAGAGGCTTGGGAGGTAACGCTTGGGCTGACGGGGCTCCGTCTCTCCTGGGAGCAGCAGCCCAGGGCCGCTCCTCATTCCACACATGGAGATGTGGACTTGAAATTATGAGAAGGGACGGTGACCAGAGCCAAGAGTATGTGTGTACAAGCATGCACGTGTGTTTGTGCGCACGGGTATGTCTGTATGCAAGTGTGCCTGTGCATGACTGTGTGTGCATGAATATGTGTGTTTACATATGTGAGTGTTCACAGGGTGTGCCTATGTGTGTAGGGAGGGTGGTGAGCATGTTTGTGTGTGTGCACGTGTGCGAGTGTGCACGCAGGTAGGTTAAGCGTGTGCCTGTGGACCTGTGCGTGCGTGCATGTGTAAGTGTGCCCATGTGTATATGGTGAGTGTGAGTGGTGAGCGTGCCTCTGTTTGCATGTGTACATTCTCAAGGGCTGATGGACCCCGTCTTACCCTCAGCAACTGCTAACTGTCCTCAACCCACAGCGGGCCCGGCACAAGGATCACATTATTGGGGTGACCTGGCTCATCCTTGAAGCTGTGGAACTGGACCCTGGTTCCACCTATGAGGCCAGGCTGCGTGTCCAGATGGACACCCCGGAGGACGAGGTCGCGGAGGAGGAGCGCTACGAGGGCCACTGGAGCGAGTGGAGCCAGCCTGTGTGCTTCCCCTCTCCCCACAGACAAGGTGGGCTCCAGGCTGCTGTCTGGGAGTCTGCGTGGGCCTCTCCTCCCCTGTTCGCTGCCCCCTCCCAGCCTTTTACTTCCCAGGACCCATCCCCGAGGCATCATGCCCCCACTGACCACCCTGCCCTGGAGGTCTGAGGTGTGGGAGGAGGAAGCAAACACCTGCCCAGCGTGGGCGTCCCTGGAACCGGAAGTCAGTGGCTATGACTGGGAGTGAGCGTGGCCCAGGGCTGCGCGCTAGGCCTTAGGGAGGGCTGGCTGGCCCTGTGCTCAGAGGTGCTGGGAAGGTTCACTGACCCTGATGGCCTTGCAGATGATGAGGCCCAGGGGTGCACGATGCACCCAAGGCGCTTTAGCAGGCATGCCACACCCCCCAAGGCTCGTCACACACTTTCCACGTAGGCCCAGGGCACTCACGGGGGTGTCTTTGCCATGGGGTTTGGAGGAACATCTGGTGCGGAGGCTGCTCACAGTTCTGGGCCCTTTCTGCTCTCAGGCCCCCTGATGTCACCTTTGAGGCAGCCCAACAGCACCCTTGTTGCTGTGTCCATCTTTGTCCTGCTGACCAGCCTGACGTACCTCCTCTTCAAGCTGTCACCCAGGTCAGTAACCAAGGGCATGTGTGTGGCTGTGAATGTGTTGCTGTATGTGTGTGTGTATTTGTGTGCATGTGGGTGTGTGTGCATGCCAATGTGTGTGGTGGGCGGGGTGCTGAGGGCCAAACCAGCAACCGCTCTGCCTGCGCCCCTCCCCTCTCCACTGTCAGGTCCTGGATAGGTGTGGTTTTCAGGCCTCTGCCTTGGACCAGTGGGGAGTTTCCAAGTTGCCAGGCTGGGCGGGGGCATTGCTGAGGAGGGATCCAAAGTCACTAGGGCCAAGTCCCCTGAGGCCCTTGTCTCCAGCCTCTAGAGGTGCTTGGTGGTTTGCTCCCTCATGAACACATTCTGTGGAAATACAGTTTGGGGCACCTGGTGTGCACAGGACCCCGTTCTCAGCTTGGGGGCTGCCTCAAGAACGAGATGGACTCAGGCCCCCGTAAATGAGCCATCGCATCTGTCAGGGTATAAGGGAGGGTACGGGCCTCATCAAGGACAGGGGCCCCCGGGAGCCTGGCTGGGTGCAGACGTGTCGGATGAAGAGAGCAATGGGGTGGGTGAGTGGTGAGGAAGAGGGGTGCTGGGCGGGGCCGATGGGTGGGGCCGAGAAGGTGAAGGAGGGTGCTGGGCCTGTCCTTGGAGTGAAGGACAGTGCTGGAAGCACGTTCACCAGTGTGTGGTGTCAGCTGGTTTATATTTTGAAGCGGGATTGCTGAGGTCCAGGGGGTGGGGTCTGCTGAGCGGCCAGGGTGGTGTCCAGAGAGAGGCAGTGTGGCTTGAGCTGGAGGGAGAAGTGAAGATAGAGTAAAGTGGAGAAAATTACCAGGGTCTTAGGAAGAGAAACTGAGGGGAGGAGACACCGGTGACTCCTAGTGTCACCCCCGAGGGGGGAATTAGAGACTCCAGGCCCCAGGGGAGGTCGGTAAAGGTGACTTGGACCTATTGGGTTGGAGCCTGGTGCCACATCCTTGTGGGAGGACCAGTGGGCCCAGGGCAGGTAGACCTTGTGCTCAGAGAGAAGTCAGGAGGGAAGGGGGTTACCATCAGCCTGCTAATGACACAGTTGGGGTTCCTGGAGGTGCTGGCTCCTCTGTGGGTGGGGATCACAGCTGGTTACCCCCACCCCTGAACTCACCATCACAACTCACCCTGTAAAGGACATATGTCTTGGTATAAACCAGTTCTATGGGGTCATTAGCCAGGGAGGCCACAGAGGGCCAGGCGTTGGGTCTCTCCCTGGGAGCAGGTGTGGGCCGGCTGAGGGGAGCGAGCAGGCAGCTGGGTGTGGCAGAGCTGCCCCCTGCCGGCTGGAAGGGAGCAAAGTTCCTGCAGGGACCTGGCTCCCGGAGCTGGGCCTCTGGAGCCCCTGCTGAGAAGGCTGTGCCTGTCCCCCGCCTCAGGGTGAAGAGGACCTTGCAGCAGAACGTGCCGTCGCCAGCGGTGTTCTTCCAGCCGCTCTACAGCGTGCACGGCGGGAACTTCCAGGTGCGCGGGGGCCCAGGTGGCGGGCTCAGGATGTGGGCTCTGGGGAGGGCTGGGGTGAGCACGGGACCTTTTTCAGTGCTTTGAGCTTTTTTGGTATATATAGTGGGTTTAAATTTACACACTGTGTCTCAAATGGGCAAAAAAAAAAAAAAAAGCTTTATTTTCTGTTGCTCATTTCTTTTTGCTCTGGTGTCTAATTCCACTGTTGGAAACTTCTTATGACATTATCCGTCTCTTCTGGTTTGTAGCGGCCCCTTTGGGGTAAATGGTCAGTTCAAGGGGCGCACGACGGGGCTGCCTGCACCTGCCACACGCCTCGTCCTCTCTCCCTCAACCGAGGTGTCTGTCTGGCTGTGGGGAGGGTCTCTAGCGCCTGAGTTGTCCTTGGGGCCCTCACTGGTCCCTGGGCTACTGCTCTGGTGGCCACGTGGAGTGCCCAGCCCTTCCCTGTCACCCTGGGTAGCACCCTGGCACCTTGGCCGATGAGTAGACTGTACATTTCCCCCTTCGTGGAACCCTGGTGGGCTCCCAGACAGAGGCAAGCTGAGAACAGCCTGGAGGACGGCCTCAGAGCCTCCGGGCAGACCTTCCACTTCCTGTGGGCCTGGTTCTCATGCTCCCCTGGCAGGAGGGGCTGGGAGGAGGTGCTCCCACGGTGGTCTCTGCTTTCCACCCTCTCAGCCCCTCACTTTGGCCAAAGGATGGAGGCAGTGCTTCCGGGCTCCCCTGGCCGCCCTTCCCGGGCCCCCCCTCCCGATGTTGCTTCCCTGCGCAGCCCTTTCTCTCGCCAGGGAGCCTGGTTTTCAAAGTTGCCCAAAAGTATCATTTGAAGCTCAAAGCTAGCACTTTGTCCTTGGTGGGGTCCACCTCTTTCCCCAAGGCAGTGGGAGTGACCAGATCCCTGAGGCGGCTGAGGACAAAGGCTGAGTGGGACAAAGATTTTGATTGCCCCTGGGTTGCAGGCACCCAGCCCCTTTTCTGGGGCGGCCTGGAGCCATGGGCCGTGTCCAAGGGAGCCCAGCAGTGATGGAGGATGTGGTGTGCGAGGTGCATTTGGTGGGGACTCCTGGCCCTGCCCAGGGAACAGCTTCCTTTTGGAGGCGGGGGCCTCCTGTGGCCCCACGAAGCGTCCAGGTCTGCCTGCCTCAACCCAAAGGCTCCAGTCCCACCAGCCCCTCCAGTCTTTGGTGCGTGTGAGGGCGTAGCTGCTGCAAGTGCCGGAGCAGCGGTCAGAGGTTTGCTCGGTCCTCGGCACCTGTCACCTCTGTGCCCTGTTTCAGGGGCTGTGAGCACCAGGCCCTGTGCTGGGAGAGTGATGAGGGGCCTGAAGGGACTTGGGGTCCTATGCTGAGGCTGGGCTGGCACATGGGGGGACAACAGAACATTCTGGGGACAGGCGTGGCTTGGCTTCTGGGTCTGAGTGTCAGGAGAGCTTCCTGGAGGAGGAGGCTGCTTCCAGGGTGAGTCCTGAACATGTTGCCTGATTCCCCATGCTCTGTTCCAGACCTGGACCGGGACCCACAGAGCTGGTGCTCAGCTGAACCAGGACCGTGTTGGTACCGCACAAGCGACCTCGGAGTCCAGTGTTCGGGAGGCCATTTCGTTGCTCACCTATGACCTGGTGGACCCCTGGCCATTCGTGGGCCTGGAGGAGGACAGTACTGGCACAGGACTCCCAGCCGATGGGTTGCCAACAGCCCTGGAGTGGGGAGGGCAACCGCCTGCCTACCTGCCACAAGAGGAATGGGTCCCTGCGAGTCCCACCAGGCCGGCTCCCCCACAGTCAGAGGGCAGTAGCAGCGACTACTGTGCCCTGAGCTGCTATGGGGGGTGCAACCCCTCACCTTTCCTGGGAAGCATACAGAGTTCTGGGCCCATCCAGGCCTTGGTCAGTGGCATTTCCTGCGACCAGGAGAGCCTGGAGGCCAGGCAAGGAGGTAACTGTGTGGGAGCTGGTCACAGTCAGAGGCGAGACCCTGGTGAGCAGGCTGAATGAGGACCTTGGGCGTTTCCTGCCCTCCTATCCTTGGCGGACAGTGGGCTCAGTCCTCAAAGTTCCAGAACGCTGACTTGGCCAGCTGCATCTGTCCACCCTGGGGAAAATGGACTACAGTCTCTGGAGCTGACCCTTGACTGGTACCGGCCTCCGGCAGAAGGCCACTTATGAGGGGTCAGACATCCTGTCTGGATGGAGGCAGGAGGCCCCTCCTCCTTCCTCTCTCCACAGCACCTGTGGGAAGGGGCCTCTGCACTCAGCACCCTGCCGACCAGCACCCCTCCCCACTTCCCCCCCTGCTTTCTCCTTGATCCCAGGCTCCTCCGAGAAGAGGGCTGTTCCCACAGCCGGTTCTGCTCTCACCCCTTAAAGGGCCAGCCTGGGCCCAGGGGACACAGTGAGATGCTGTGGCGGGCTGAGTGCCTTCCTGAGGTGTCTCTCCTACTGAGGTTAAAAGGCACATAGTCGCTGCTCCAAACTGCTGATGGCTGGGAGAGGGGAGCAGACGAGGGTGAGGGTGTGGGGTCTCACCATTCCCGGGCTTTCTGGGCTCTTGGAACAGATAGCTCCAGCTGAGGCCAACCCCTGCCCCTCCTGGTCCTCACCCTCTCACGGGCCCCATGAGGCTGAGAGCTGTGGCCAAAGTCAGGGCTGGAAGTGCCCACCCAGCAGTGGCCTTGGTCCGTGCAGGGGCCTGTCTGTGCCCCACACCTGTGGGAGAGTGGTGAGCGGAGCAGAGGGTGCCTGCGTCAGTCTCCCAGGAGCGCCACAAACTTGGTGGCTTCGAGCAACAGAGACGTGTCTCGTGCTCCTGGAAGCTGGAAGTCTGAGACGTGGGTGTCGGCAGGGCCCCGCGGACACCAGGGAAGACGTGTCCCAGGGCCTTCTCCAGCCGCTGCCAGAGGCTTGCCTTGGGACAGCACGGCTCCAGTCTTCACAGGGTGTTTCCTCGTGGGGGTGTCTGTCCAAATCCCCCTTTGAGAGCAACACAACCAGAGTGGATGGGGGCTGACCCCAGTGGCTTCATCTTGACTTGGTTGCCTAAAAAGGCCCCATTTCCACTAAGGCCACACTCACAGGTACTGAGAATTAGTACTTCAAAATATGGATTTTGGGGGAACACAATTCAACCCGGAACAGTGTCCCTGCTCTGTCAGCGGTAGCCACCTCCCTGCTGGCTCAAGGCACTGTGCCCCCCCAGGGCACCCTGTCACCCTCTCTGGTGCCTCCGGAAGACCTGTTCCGCCTGGCCGCTGGGCTTGGGGCTGGCGCTGGGATCGTCTGCCGGCTGGGCGGGGACGAAACTGTTCCGGAGCTGGAGGGAGGTGTGACGTTTACACGTAGAATAAAATAGAAGCCCGGCTCTGAGTGCTGAGCGTGTCTCCAGTGTCCCCTGTGGCCTGGGCAGGGAGAAAGCACGATAGCCCAAGCGAGAAGACCCCTTCTGGCTCGGACAGACATCCCGCTCTCCCCTGTGGAGCCCCTGAGGTTTTGTGGGGAGCCTCAGCCGAGCCGGATCCTGGTCAACGGGGACAAAACAGGACCCCAAATGTATCTTTAGCATCCAGAGAGCGAGGGGGAGTGGGCGGAAGCGAGGCGCAGGCATCCTCGGCTCTGCTCTAACCGCGGATAAAAATACCATCGTGAATCCGCTTCCTGGAGCCCAGCCTGGGCAGCCCCACGCTGCTGTGCTTCTGACAGCATCGCATGCTCAGGCGGCTTCACGTGGGGCCTGGGCCGCCTGCCTGATCAGACAAGTGACCCCCGCTGCTGGGACGCCGGGCGGGGCGGTGCCCCTTGGGCCACACGGTCTCTCGGCCGCACTGGAGACCCGACTCCGGGCTGGAACTCGGAGTGAAGCCGCTTGGAGGCTGTGGGCCGATTGTGGGCGAGTCACGCCTGCCCCTTCAGTAGGTGGGACTAACGGGACTTCATGGAGTTGCTGTGAGTTCACCTGAGCAAGATGCTAGCACACTGTGTGCTCAGAAAACACGCATTTCCCCTTGGGGGTGACACAACCCTCGGGAAGCAGAGCCAGCTCCAGACCTGTGAGCCCTGATGCGGGCGTCGCGGGTGGCGGGGTGTCTGTGACGAGTCGGAGGAGGGGGGCCGGGAAGGGACTCGGACACTGCTTGGGGTTGAGGAGCCGAGTGGACAGTGTGTCCGACACGTGGCTGGCCGGTCCCCAGGCGGCCACTGGACTGTGTGTGAGGGGCTGAGAGCACTGAGGGAAGAGGACAGCCATGGGATGGTTTCCTTATTCTTCGTTTCTCAATGAGATGAAATTCACATAATATAAAACCAACTGTTTTAAAGGGAAATTCAGTGACATTTAGTACATGCATATAACACAACATCACTTCTGTCAAGTTCTAAAACATTTTTGTCACTCCAAAAGGAAATCCCCTGCCACAAAGCAGTCACTTCCCCTTCCACCCTCCCTCTGACCTCTGGCAACCTCTGATCTACCTCGGTCCCTATTCTGGATATTTCGTAGGAATGGAATTATATATGTGATGTTTTGTGTTCAACGTCTTTGCCTTAGTATAAGGTTTACTTGCACTGAAGTATCAGTACCTCACTCCTTTTTATGGCTGAATACAGGGTGGGGAAAAGTAGGTTTACAGTTATTCGTATGGAAAACACTACAATGATTAATAAGTAAAATACAAGAATAAACTCGGTGTTTTTCGTATTCACAACTGTAAACCTACTTAAAACATTTATTTTTTCTTTATTCAATTTTAGAGAGAGAGGAAGAGAGAGGGAGAGAGAGATTAGAAACATCGATGAGAGAGAACATGGATTGGCCGCCTCCTGCATGCCCCCTACTGGGGATCGGGCCCACAACCTGGGCCTGTGCCCTGACCGGGGATCAAACCGGCGACCTCTTGGTGCATGGGTCCACGATCAACCACTGAGCCACACCAGCCGGGCTGTCAACCTGCTTTTGCCTCACCCTGTCATATTCTGTTGTATGGATATACCACATTTGTTTATTCATTTATCTGTTAATGGACATTTGAGTTGTTTCCACCTTCTCACCATTGTAAACAGTGATGTGGCAGGACAGCAAGAAGCTAGGGAAATTCCTCGACAAGTGGAATTAGGGAAACTGAGACAAAATAATTAAACGAGGCCAAACAATTGGAGCAATTTCCAGCCAGCTAATGAATCACAGGGTTTATCTTCCCTAACCAAGGACACTAAGGAGCAAATGGCTTACACATTCCAGACCCTCCGGGACAGGATAACCTTGGTCCTGGTCCTTCTTCGATGGTGTTCTTGATGATGTTCTGTAAAAATGAAACTAACCAGACATCACGCAGCAGAATTTTCACAGATACATTGTCTAAGGCAAGAGACACAAAGGAAAAAATAAACAAGTGGGACTACATCAAACTAAAACGCTTCTGCATGGCAAAAGAAACCAGCATCAAAATGAAAAGGAACCCACTGTATGGGAGAACATATTTGTCAATGATACATCAGATAAGGGGTTAATTTCCAGAATATATAAAGTACTCATACAACTCAACAAAAGGAAGACAAACAATCCAATTAAAAATGGGCAGAGGACCCGAATAGACACTTCTCCAAAGAGGACATACAAATGGCCAAGAGACATATGAAAAATGCTCACCATAACTAATCGTCAGAGAGATGCAAATTAAAATGACTATGAAGTATCACCTCACACCTGCTAGAATGACTGCCATCAATAAATCATCAAACAACAAGTGCTGGCGAGGGTGTGGAGAAAAGGGGACTCTAGTACACTGCTGGTGGGAATGCAGACTGGTGCAGCTACTGTGGAAAACAGTATGGTGTTTCCTCAAAAAATTAAAAATGGAATTGCTGTTTGACTCCATGATCCCACTTCTAGGAATATATCCTAAGAATCCCGAAACACCAACCAGAAAGAATATATGCACCCCTATGTTCATAGCAGGGTTATTTACAATAGCTAGGATCTGGAAACAGCCCAAGTGTCCATCGATAGATGAGTGGATAAAAAAAGTGGTGGTATATTTACACAATGGAATGCTATGCAGCTGTAAAAAAGAAGGATCTATTGCCTGTTGAGACAGCATGGAGGGACCTGGAGACTATTATGCTAAGTGAAATAAGCCAGTCAGAGAAAGACAAATATCATGTGATCTCACTTATATGTGGAATCTAATGAACAAAATAAACTCATGAATAAAATAGAACCAGAGGCATGGAACCATGAAACAGACTGCAACACCTCAGAGGCAAGGGGAGTACAGGGGGTGGGGCGGGAAGGGTTTAACCAAAGAACTTATATGCATATATGCATTGCCCATGGCCACAGACAACAGGGTGGTGAAGGGCTGGGGCAAGGTGGGAGCTGGGTGGAGGGGGGCAATGCAGGGGGAAAAAAGGGGAGACATCTGTAATACTCTCAACAATAAAGATTAAAAAAAAAGTGAAACTAACCAGAAAATAACCCCTGACCCCTCTATAGGCATATTTTGATGAATCAACATATTGAAGGACACACCTGAGAAGCTAATGAATATTCTGTTAAGACCCTCTCCTGAGACCTCCCCTAGGATTGCCAGGCCAAAGAAAGACAAAAAGCCTCAAGACAAAGGACATATGGAGCGCTCTCGCTAGAGCACACTCACGCCTTTTATCTCTGCTCTTTTTCTAAGGGTCCCCATGAGACGTGCAACCAGGGGAGCAGCGGGCAGTGGCAGCTTGACCTGGGCTAACCCCCTGACCTGTCTCCAAGGCCCCTTCTTCTCTACTCTTCTGCTCTCTCCTGTTGCTTCTTCTACCTTAAGCCCTTCCTCTGTTTCACTGTCTCCAGCTTTAATAAACATCCTCTCAAAATCACCTGGGCTTGTATTGTGACATCTTTCCTACACAAAGTCAAGAACCCACACACTACCCTCGGGTCCAAGGCAGACCCACTCCGGGCCCAGACCCAGTCCGGTACCAGCGCTGCTATAAACATTCACGTACAAGTTTCTGTTTGAATACCTGCTTTCAGTTCTTTCGTGTATATTCCTAGGAGTGGAAGTGCTGGAACATATGGTAATTCTATGTTTAGCTTTTTGAGGAGCCGCCAAAGTGTTTTCTACAGTGGCTGCAACATTTTACATTTGTGTCTTGAATGTACTAGGATCTCAACTTCTCCGAACCCTCAACAACTCTTGTTCATGCCTGTGTTTTCGGTAGTAGCCATTCCAATGGTTGTGAAGTGGTACCTCACTGTGGTTTTGATGCATTTCCCTGATGGCTAGTGATGTTGAGCATCTTTTCATGTGCTCTTTGTGTATTTTCTTTGAACAAAAGTCTATTCAAGTCCTTTTCTCATTTAAAAAAATTGGGTTGTTTCTCCTTTTTAAATTTTTTTAATCCTCACCCAAGGATATTTTTACATTTATCATCAGATAGAGTGGGAGGGAGGGAGGGAGTGAGAGAGGGAGAAAGAAACATTGACGTGAGAGAGACACATTGACTGGCTGCCTCCTGGACGACCCCGACCAGGGCCAGGACGAATTGCAACTGAGGTACGAGGTACGTGTCCTTGACCGGAATCAAACCTGAGACTTTGGTCCACAGGCCGACGCTCTAACCGCTGAGCCAAACCAGCCAGGGCGGGTTGTTTCTCCATTTGGTATTTAGTCGTAAGTGTTCTTCATGTATTCTAGATACTAAACCCTTATCAGATATGTGATGCAAATATTTTCTATCATTCTTAGGTTATCTTTTTTACTTTCTTGATAGCATCCTTTGATCCACAAAAGTTTTAAATTTGGATGAAATCCAAGTTATTTCTTTTATGGCCTGTGATTTTGCTGTCATACCCAAGAAATCATTGCCAAATCCAATGCCAGCACACACCTGAAAAGATGCTCAGTATCACTGGTCATTAAGGAAACGAAAACCAAAAACACCGTGAGCTATCACTTCATACCCATTAGGGTGGCTGTTATCAAAAAAGTGGCAAGGAATTTGTTTTGGTGAGGATGTGAGAATTGGAACTCGCACGCACTGCTGGGGAGGACGAGAAATGATGGTGGGGATGGTTGCACAATTACGTGCATGGACCTAACGCCACTGAACTGTGTACTTAACATGGTTAAAATGATAAATCTTACGTAATGCCTATTTCACCACACACAAGAGCTGGTCCTGAAGTAGTTCACATGCGAAGGAAGGAGGCCCTTTTCTCGCAGTGTGAAGCAGCTTTCTTGTTCACGCTGGTACGACAGATCCTTGGCTGTTTCACACACACCCAGCATGAGCTCCTCAACCAGAGGGAGTCCACCCCCACCGGTGCCATCTGTACCTCCTTCCATTGCCTTATTCCCCTGTTCAGCTCACCCCAACCACTCTCAATCACTGTTCTGTTTACCATTTCTATCTTTTTTCTTTTTCCATAATATCATGCAAATAGGATCATATACACAGTGTGTAGTCTATTCAGATTGGCTTCTTTCACTTAGTAAGATTCATCTACGTCTTTGCATGGCTTGATAGAGCATTCTTTTTTTAAATGATGGGATAGTATTCCATTGAACACTTGGTTATTCATTCGCTTATTGAAAGATATCCTGATCTTTAAAGTATTTCACTATTGTGAAGAGAGATGCTGTATGTAATTGCATGCTGTTTTTTTTCTTGGGTACAAGTTTTCAGAGCAGTTGTCCAAATACCTAGGAATGTGATTGTTGGCTTATTTGATGAGACAATGTTTAGCTTTGGAAAAATCTGCCAAACTGTCTTCCCAAATGGCTGTGCCATTACGCATTCCACCAGCCATGAAGGAAAGGTCCTGTTGCTATTTTTTCTTCTTCTTCTTCTTCTTCTTCTTCTTCTTCTTCTTCTTCTTCTTCTTCTTCTTCTTCTTCTTCTTCTTCTTCTTCTTCTTCTTCTTCTTCTCCTCCTCCTCCTCCTCCTCCTCCTCCTCCTCCTCCTCCTCCTCCTCCTCCTCCTCCTCCTCCTCCTCCTTCTTCTTCTTCTTCTTCTTCTTCTTCTTCTTCTTCTTCCTCTTCTTCTTCTTCCCTTCTTCCTCCTTCTCCTTCTTTTTTTTTAAAGGTTATCTAAAAAACTTTTTTTTTCTTTATTGACCTTAGAGAGAGAGGAAGGGAGAGGGAGAGAGAGATAGAAACATCGATGAGAAAGAACATCAATTGGCTGCCTTCTGCATGTCCCCCACTGGGGATTTGGCCCACAACCTGGGCATGTGCCCTGACCAGGAATCGAACTGGCAACCTCTTGGTGCTTGGGTCGATGCTCAACTACTGAGCCACACGGGCTGGGCGTTCTTTTTTTTTTTAATTTAATCATTTTAACAGACATGTAGTGCTATCTCATTTTTGGTTAATTTGTTTTTCCCTCATGACAAGTGATGTTGAGCATAATTTTGTATGCTTATTTGTAATTTATATATTTTATTTGGTGAGATCTTCAGATCTTTACCCATTTTTTTTTAAAAAGTATGTTTTTATTGTTTTTTTTAGAGAGAAAGGGAGAGAGAGATAGAAACATCGATGTGAGAGAAACACACTGACTGGTTGCCTCACACATGACCCTGCCCGGGGCCGGGGCTCGACCCTGCAACTGAGGTACATGCCCTTGACCGGGAATCAAACCTGAGACCCTTCGGTCCTCAGGCTGATGCCTTAACTGCTGAGCCAAACCAGCCAGGGCAAGTAATATTTTTTGCATTTATTTATATTTTGTTTGCTTTCTCTTAACCGTGTTTCAGTGTTTTCTGAATGTATACTGTATATATTTTATAGATTTATACTTAAGGACTTCAATAAAAAAAGTTTTAATCCTCACCCAATGATATGTTTTTGTTGATTTTTTAGAAAGAGAGGGAGGGAGGGAGAGAAACATCGATATGAGAGAGAAACATGGATCTGTGTCCTGTACGTGCCCCAGTCAGGAATCGAACCTGAAGCCTAGGTATGTGCCCTGACTGGGAATCGAACTGGCAAACTTTTGGTGTATGGGAGGATGCTCCAACCAATGAGCCACTCGGCCAGGGCAAGGACTTCAGTTTTTGAAATGGTATTGTAAATGATTTTTTTTTTTTCAAATTCCTGTTTTTTCTATACATCATTGCTGATTGGTTTAATCAATCTGGGTTGTTACAACAAACCACCATTTTGGCATTTTAGAGGCTTATATACAACAGAAACTTCTTTCTCACAGTTCCGTATGGTGGCAGTCGGACATCAGGGTACTAGCATGGCTAGGGTAAGGGCTCTCTTTCTGGGGGCAAGACTTCTCCTTGTGTCCTCACAGGGGGAAGGGGTCTCTTATAAGGGGACTGATCCTATACACAAGGACTCCACTGTCATGACCTAATCACTTCCCAAAGTCTCCACCTTCTAACACCATAACATTGGGCGTTAGGATTCCGATATACGTACTTTGGGGGAACACAAACATTCAGAACATAACACTGTTCTATGGAAAAATTGATTGACTTTATATTGACCTTTTATTTTGCTTTTTGTTATCTCTTTATTTCTCGATCACAGCATGGGAATGGTAGGCTCTATTTCAGTTGGAATTTCCAAATTAAGGCACGGAATAATCAGAACACTGAATTTCAGAGATTCATCCGACCTGACCTGAAGGGGTGGGTGAACTGACCGCTGAACTGTGAGCGCACGGTGTCCTGCGCTGCGCCCCAGCAGACAGCAGAGGGCGTCCTACCCGCCATCTCCGACCCGCCTGGAGCCGTGCGTCCAGGTGAGGAGCGGCGTGGACCCAAGAATGCACCTCGCAAACTGGGGACAATTTGGGTACAATTTGGGGCGGCGAGGACAAAGCGAGGAAATGGCTCCTGCTGGCGGCCCTGAGTGAGCGGGAGGGAGATTTGCTGTGGTTTCCCAGAGACGCTTGTCTTGGGTAGGGAGCACAGACCCTCTTTTCGGGATTTGCTCACGCCGTTTATCTTGACTTTCTCATGTAATCTTTCAGCAGCACGTATTTTACAAAAGCCTCCCTTCATCATAGTCGTGGCATAGCAGTGCTACTTCTCACAGATTCCAGTCGATTCCGGGAGGAGTCCCCGCGGAGAGAAGGGAGACACGCGGAGACCTCCTGGGCTGCAGGTGCACTGGGGCCGCGCGCTGTGTTGCTCTCCTGAGTTGTGAAGGGCTTTTTACTACAGTGTTAGTGCAGTTGAAAAAAAAATATTGATACTGAAAAGTAGATGGATTAAAACCAGTAACATTAAGTTTAAATATACTATTTATACCCAAACCAGAATTTATTAAAAATTTGCTTTTCTGGCTTTAATGGAAGTAAACTCACCAACATTTTTTCTTTTATTATTATTATTATTTTATAATTTAGCTATATTTTCAATTCTTTGTTTATTCATTCATTTAAGAAATCTTTTTTTTTTTTTTTTTTTTTTTTTTGGTACATGCCCCTAGTGGGAACTGAACCCGGGACTCTCTGGTCTGCAGGCCAACGCTCCAACAGCTGAGCCTGCAGGGCCATTTTTTCTTTTTTCTTTTTTTTTAATCCTCACCTGAGGACATTTTTCCATTTTTTGTTCAGATAGAGTGGGAGGGAGAGAGAGAGAAACATCGACGTGAAAGGGACACATCGAGTGGCTGCCACCCGCACGACCAACCAGGGCCGGGGACAAACTGCAACCGAGGTACATGCCCTTAGCGGGAACCGAACCCGGGTCTCTCTGTACCGCAGGCCAACGCTCTAACCGCTGAACCAAACCGGCCAGGGCCATTTTTCCTTTTATTGAGAAAGTAACAGTTTAACCCTGGCCGGTTGGGCTCAGAGGTTAGAGCATCCGCCCTCGACCAAAGAGTCGCGGGTTGGATTCCGGTCAAGGGCACGTACCTCAGTTGCAGTTTGTCCTTGGCCCTGGTTGGGGTCGTGCGGGAGGCAACCAGTCGATGTGTCCCTCTCATGTCAATGTTTCTCTCTCTCTCCCTCCCACTCTGACTGAAGACAAATGGAAAAATGGAAAAAGTATCCTTGGGTGAGAGTAAAAAAAAAAAAAGTAACAGTTTAATTAGCAGCATATTTGCAGTGGTACACAAAATAACGTCTGTTTGGTAAACATTGACATCCTATAATAGATGAAACATGTAAATATATCAAACTTTTGATATTAAAGTTAGAACTTGTTAAAGGTCACTTGATACTTGACTATTAACTGTGAGCCCAAATGGTCCTTAAGTCTTTTCCCGGGAGATTTCTAAACACCTTTCCAAGCTTTTGTATGCTAATTGTTCTGTGTATATTTCCCCTATTTTAGGGTTCATTTTGTTAATGTGTATTTTTACTAGGAAATCACTGATTTCTTCTAGGTTTCCAGTTTGATGCAATAGTTTTCTCTTATTTGAATTTTAATTTCTTCTCTCTTTTTAGGTTTCTGCAGAATTACCACAATTAATGAACAAATACTGATGCATTATTATCAAATAGAGCCCATATTTTATTCGGGTTTCCTTCATTCTACTGTTTACTGCTCCAGGATCCCATCCAGGGTACATTTAGTCATGTCTCTTTAGGGTCCCTTCGGCACTGACAGTTTCTTGGACTTTCCTTGTTGTGATGGCTTTGACAGCATTGAGGAGGGCTGGTCAGGTATTTTATAGAATGACCTGCCTTGGGATTTACTTGGGATTTCTCATGATTAGACTGTGGTTATGGGTTTTGAGGAAGCAGATCACAGAGAGAAAGTGCTTTCTTATTATTTTATATCAAATTAGAACATGCTCTCAAGGCAGCTTCTCACAAAGTTAGTGTGACTTTGGTCACCTGGCTGAGGTGGTGTGCGTCAGGTTTTCCCACTGCCAAGTTACATTTCCCCTGTCCGAATGTGTGTCTTCTGTAGAGGAAGTCGCTATGTGGAGCCCTCAGTTCGGGAGAGGGGAGTTCGCTCATTTCTTCTCCATGGATGGCTGGGTATCTTTATCAATTGGAATGCTTCTGCATAGGATATTTTCATTCAATCTCATTAAAGTTATGTAATTAACCCGGCCGGGGTGGCTCAGTGGTTGAGTGTTGACCCATGCACCAGGAGGTTGCCGGTTCAATTCCCGGTCAGGACACATGCCCAGGTTGTGGGCCCGATCCCCAGTGGGGGACATGCAGGAGGCGGCCAACCGATGTTCTCTCTCATTGATGTTTTTATCTCTCTCTCTCCCTCTCTCTTCCACTTTCTTTAAAATCAATAAAGAAAAAAAAATTTAAGTTATGTAATTATTTATTTTTCCCAGTTACCTGGATAGTTCTTTTAAGCTCCTGGTTATACTCCAGCACGACAACGTTCTGTCGCTCAGTTCATTCCTGCTTTGGGATTGAGAGCTCTTCCCGTCGGCTCCTGTTTTCCTTTGGCATAATTTCTTCTTTGTGGCTTTCTTTGGTACTTTCTGATATTTCAAGATTATTGTGGCTCATGTGTTTACTGCTGTCTCAGTCCTCGTATCAGCCATTTCTTCAAAGAGCCCTGGTTCCTTTTATTAGGGATGGTACTGAAAACTTACCCGGAGCTAACTGCTCAGCTGACAGTGCAAGCAAATGCGTGTGTGTATCCCAACCCAGGTGCACACCTACTTGCAAAGATTTCTGTGAGGAACTGTCTACCTACATGAAGCTAAAGATGAATTTATACTGTTGTCTCTGTGGGAGGCAGTTAGATAGACATGAGCAGAGCAAGGACGATGGGCCAGGTGCAGGAGGTCACCAGGGTGCCTGGCAACGGGCAAAACTGGGAAAACAAGGACCTCGCCCCCAGGGTGACCTTTCCTCCCCTAGCATATCGCTGGTCATGCGGTTTAGACCCCCTGACCTTTCATGTCACTGGTCTGTGGTTCGGACCCTCCCCTGACCTTTCCTCCCCTGGCATGTTGCAGGTTAGGCCCCCTTAGAGGGGGAACGAACAAGGGGTCCAGAGAATAGCTGTTAAGCATTAAGCCCCCAGGACAATAGGCCTCAGTTGTGTTTCAGCTCCAGGCCCAGAAAAGCAGCAAAACCAGATAAGCGAAGCCATGGCTGACATCAGGACCAGCTGCACTGACTAATGACCCCCTCTGGCGCCGACCAATCAGTGGAGACCAGGATCCTGAAAGGACTCACCTGGAAAGCTGATGAATACTCTATTGGATCCTCCCCTGGGACCGCCCCTAAAGTCTCTATCTTTAAAAGCCCTTAGGGCAGAGGACCCAGCATGCTCTCCCTCCTGGGAGCTTGTCCATGCCCGGGTGTTATCTTTTTTTTTTTTTTTAAATTTTTTTTCTTTATTGGTTTTAGAGAGAGAGGAAGGGGAAGGAGAGAGAGAGATAGAAACACTGATATGAGAACATCGAGTGGCCACTTCCTGCATGCTCCCACTGGGGTTGGGCCCACGACCTAGGCATGTTGCTGACTGGGAGTTGAACCGGCAACCTCTTGGTGCATGAGCCACACTGGCCGGGCCTGTGCATAACATTTACCCTTTCTCTCTCCTAAGCTCCAAGGGCCCTTCTTTTGCCTCTGTAACTTGTTTCCTGAGCCCATTTCTTCTACAGCTCACTTCTACCTCTGTGACTTTCTAAATAAACTTTCTCTTCTAGTTTGAGTCTTGGCTCTGAATTCTTTCCTAGCCAGAACTCAAGCACCAAGCTTGCTGACCCCACCCATCTAACACCTGGTGCTGTTCTCGCCCCTGCCAACATCTCCAGCCTGATCCATTATTACATGGATACTGTAACCTTCTCTTACTTATCTGTAATTTCCCACTGTAACAGTGAGAAACCTGGTTCCCCATCTGCCATTTATTTAACTCATTGCTCCATTCCAGATTACATATTGAGTGATATCAGAAGTGTTCACTCCTACTGAAATTGAGGTTCCTTATGACTTTCATTAAATTTAGCTTTGAATTCTAGTTCTAGAAATCATATTTCCCGCTCTCTACACCCCTCGTAGACATAGCTTCCCCACCCCCCTGCCAGATAATCAACAACCCCCGAGGCAGCAGGAGACAGTAGCCTGGACCTGACTAACGGTCACTGATCTGGACCTCTGGTAGGCTAAAGGTAACATCTTGACCTAAGTTATTTATGTTTCAGCTTCTGAGCCCTAAGATAGAATGGTTCCCTTGCTACTTTTCCATCAAACTAGACAGAGGGATGCCAGAGCAGACCTTAGAGCTGTCCTCAAGACTTGAAGAAATGATTTATTACTCTTACCCCCCCCCCACCAATCACTTCCCAGCGCAATTTTGAACCTCTAACCCACAGTGTCATGTGATTTTGCCCTATATAATCTGTAACCTGGAGAACTGGGCATTTAGAGCATTAGCTCCCTGCACTCTGGATTGGTCAACTCAACACTAAACTATTTTTCTTTCTATACTGCAAAATCCTGCTCATGCATTTCTGCCAGTGCACGCAGGCAGGTGGACTCAAGTATTGGGGCTCAGTAACAATCTTTCCATGGGAAAGAACTTTACAAAATAGTCTGTTACCCAAGGGGTGTAAGTCCCCTATTTGAGGACCTCAAATGGGGTTCTTTTTCTGTTGGATGTTGTGAAGCCAATAATGGAAATAAAAAGTGGGTGTTATTAGCACAAGTTTTATTCAGTGGCCAAGGAATGGAGATGCAGGAGCACAGCCTCAGATCAACTTCTTGTCCTCAGGAGAGAGGAGCTGTTGATGTTGGACGGGGTTGGTCTCGGTAGGTGAGGAGGATGAATATTCATGGTATTCCTGGGAAGGAGGCAGTAAACTTCTCTGACTCAGAGTTCTGCCATGTTTCTGTCCTTTTATGGTGTCTACCAGTTGGCAGGTGTGTAATTTAATATGGAAATTAGATTATGAAATTTGAGGTCTTCTGAAGGGCCATTTTAGGCTTAGCTGGTTTTAACGTGTCCCTTCTTGAGGGGGAACTATTGACTCTAGGCCCTCCTGTTCTCAAAGGTAAACAGTTAGGGTGGGGCAGGCATTTACCTAGGTCACATAGGCCTACTGTGGGTAACAAGTCCGCTGCTTATGTACAGTACATTTTCTTTTCTTTTTTTATTCTTTATTGATTTTAGAGAGAGAAAGGGAGAGGGAGAGAGAGATAGAAACATCGATGAGAGAGAACATTGATTGGCTGCCTCCTGCATGCCCCCTACTGGGGATTGGGCCCACAACCTGGGCATGTGCCCTGACCAGGAATCGAACCGGGAATCGAACCGGCAACCTCTTGGAGCATGGGTCGACGCTAAACCAACTGAGCCACACTGGGCAGGGCGTACAGTACATTTTGCTTACTCTACAGATTCTGTTCATTGCCAAAGTTACTTAGGTCAGCACCTTTTGTCCCACCACCTATGATAAGTTTTTTCCCCCCAAACATTTCTAATACAGGTAGATTCTTTGTCAAATTCTGTATTCCATCCTATGACACTCCCACATCCTAAATAACTTAATTTGAATAGATTATGATTTACTTTGGGGGCTGTAAAAATAGATTGACATTGAAAAATGCATAGTGGCAGGTGTTTGTCACTAAAGTATCAATGGAACACCTCAAAACCCCACCCCATGATTTCCCATCTCTGTCGTTTTGCCTTTTCCAAAATGTCATATAAATGGGGTCATACAGTGTGTAGCCTCTTCATATGGGATTCTTTCATTTAGCAATATACACATACGATACATCCATGTCTTACGATGGGTTAGGGTTCACTCTTTTCTGTTGCTGAATAGTATTCCACTGCCTGTGTAGAGGAAGAAGAAGAATTTTCCCTCTATTCTTCTAGGTTCTTGGCTAAGGACCCCCTGTAATAAAGACAGATTAACAGGAGAAGAAGAGAAATTTGATGGCATGTATACCTCCTGTGTACATGGAAGATACCCAGGAAAACTGAGTAACTCCGGAAACAGCCCGTGGTCATCTTAGATACCATCTTCAGCTGGAAACAAAAGAAAGATTTGGGTGGGGAAGCAGGTTAAGGCAGGTTACCAGGCAAAGCACAGTAACATCTGTTACGCAGATTTAAGTACAGGCCTGTCTCCACTAAAAAGAATCTCTCGAGACTAAGTCATCCTTCTCTTCCTGGTACAGAGAGGGAGACCCTTACAAATGGAGATTTCCCTTATAAATGTAAATTTTACTCACAAAAGGGCAACTTCTACAGTTTTCAGAGATTCTCCTGTGTCTGCTGTTTTTAAAAATTATCAGCTCAGCCATGCCGGTGTGGCTCAGTGGTTGAGTGTGGACCCATGCACCAAGAGGTTGCTGGTTTGACTCCTGGTCAGGGCACATGCCCAGGTTGTGGGTCTGATCCCCAGTGGGGGCATGCAAGAGGCGGCCAATCGATGTTCTTGCTCATCGATGTTTCCATCTCTCTCTCTTCCTCCCTCTAAGATCAAACAAACAAACAAACAAATAAACAAACAAACAAACAAATGTTAGTCTACACTAGGCTACCTACAAATCTCCCACATGCACTCCATGTGGTCCTATGTGGTCTCCACATGGCTTTTAGCATCTGACAAGGCTGCATTAGCTATTGAGTTAGGCTACTTGACTCCATTCTGACCAATTGTTCTGGCACATACACACTGGAGTGGTTTCAAAAAACCTGGGACTGATGCCCAGAGGAACCATAAAGAAAGAGGTTAATGACTGGCCGGACTTTGACCTCTGTAACAGCTCCTCCAGTACCCGTTCCTACCAAAAAGAAAGAGATTAATGACCCGTTCCTTCCTTAATGTCACCAAAAGTGGAGCCAAGAGAATGAGCCCTTATAAGCAAGCGAAAAAGAAGGCTTGAGGCTGTGGATTTGGGGAGACTATGCCCCCTGCAGCCCGCCAGTGAATAAAGTGCTCCTTTCATTTACAATTCGGCTGTGCATCTCTGGTTGTCTCGCTGACACGTCACAACATTTTGGAGGCCCCAGCGAGATCCCTGGTGCTTTGTGACACTAGGGGCTAGATGCCTAGGATGGGCGGCCTCTCCAGGAAGCTAGCCAGGCTCGAGAAAACCTCTAGGGGAGGCGCCCCCTGAGACGTTCCAGGGCCCCGGATGCTTTCCTCGGGTCTCGGAAGGAGGGCCTGGTAAGAAAACTTCCAGAGGTAAGTTCTGGTGACCAGTCTATCTGGATGAGAGTGAGAGGGCTGGACGTGGCGCAACCTCTCCTCTCCGGGGAATACCCCTAAGACGTTAGGAGGGGTTCAAATCTGGCAAATTCTTAAAAAAAAAAAAAAGCAGCCCTGGCTGGTTTGGCTCAGCGGTTAGAGTGTCAGCCTGTGGTCCAGAGAGTCCCGGGTTCGGTTCCTGCTGGGGGCACGTACCTTGGTTGCAATTTGTCCCCGGCCCTGGTTGGTCATGTGGGAGGCAGCCACTTGATGTGTCCCTTTCACATCGATGTTTCTCTCTCTCTCTCTCTCTCTCCTCTCTCTCCCTCCCACCCTATCTGAACAAAGAATGGAAAAATGTCCTCAGGTGAGGATAAAAAAAAATCTGGCAAATTCTGTTCCCTCAGGCCTGCCTCTGGGGCAGAAGGGGAGTCTGATCACCTCCCAAGTGGCTTGGACGCTGTTCAGGATAGGGAATTTCTGGATGGAAGTTTGAATTGTGTGACTGTGTGTGTGAGTGACCGTGCTCCACAATGCCTGTCACGGAGCCTGTGTGAGTCGCTACCTGCAGTACCGTGGCTACCTCATACGGCTAAGGGCAGTATCAGGTTCTTGGGGACATTCTGGTGTCTCCACCAGAGAACTTGATCCATGCTGGGAGCTCATACCAGCCTGCCAATGCTAAGAGGAGCCTAAAATCCCCACGAGGGGAGTGGCCAGGGGGAAAGCGAAAGTTTCTGTCTCGTGTGATTTGCTTCGTCTCCGTTCCTTATATGTGGTCCACGTGCTTATTCTGTCGCTTCAGCCTGTTTGTCCGTTGTCTCCTCGAGGATATACTTTGGTTCCGGCCAGTCTCACTAGAGGTTGAGGATATTTTATTCTGGCTTACAGACCTTTTACTACAAGGGAGCCTACAATTCTTTAGCCCTTGGGAATTCTCAGTTTTCTCCTTTTTTCTGTTTAATCTGAGCCCGGCTTGTGGCTGATTTTTATCTGCCCCTGGGGAGGATGGATGGTGGGCCAAGTCCTCAGAAAATCCCCCTCGGATGCCTCTTACGGCATTTCAGGGAAGCTTTTGGAGACAAATATGGGTATGGGATTAAATTCTCAAAAGGTAGATTGCGCACTCTCTGCGAATTAGAATGGCCCACTTTCGGGGTAGGATGGCCTGATACCGGCTCCGTTGACCCTGAGTTAGTGCAGGCAGTTTGGATCAGGTCACAGGGATCCAGGACGTCCAGACCAATTTCCCTGTATTGATGGATGGCTTGATTCAGTGAGACACCCACCCCCATGGCTAGAGGCCTGTGCCCTCCAGACTGGCGCTAGAATACTGGTTGTAAAACAAAGACCTCAAACCCCCACTGCTCCAAAGGCCAATTATCCAGTACCCCCTTCCTCTGAGGAACCAGAATTCCCACCTCCCTACAATCCAAGAGCACAGCCACCTTCAGGGGATTCACGGCCACACACGTCACCGCCCCATACCAGGAGGGATGGGAATACGGGAATCCCCCAACAGAAGGGGGAGGGGATGCAATACTACCCCTAAGGGAGGCACCTCCCACAGGGGAACATGCAAGGCACCACCCTTTTTTAGTCTATGTTCCCTTCTCCACCAGTGATCTTTATAATCGGAAGACCCCAAAACCCCCTTTTTCTGAAAAACCACAGGCGCTTATTGGACTGATGGAATCCATTTTTCATACTCACAGGCCTAATCGGGATGACTGCCAGCAGCTCTTGGCAACCCTCCTCACCTCAGAAGAGAGGGACAGAATTAAACTAGAGGCCAGAAAGGCGGTTTTAGGCCCCGGTAGGGAATCCTTAGGGAAAAATAAGGGTGAAATCGATGGCGTGTTTCCTACCCTCTGGCCCAACTGGGACCCCAATACCACTGCAGGGAAAAATTGACTGGACACCTTTCACCAGAACTTATTGAAGGGATTGACAGCGGCTGCTAGAAAGCCTACTAATTTGTCCAAGGGGTCAGAAGTGACGCAGGGCCTGCAGGAATGTCCTGCTGCCTTTCCGGAGCGACTCTAGACCCGGACGCTCCAGAAAGCCAGCGGACTATAATCGTGGCCTTTGTCACCCAGTCGGCCCAAGATATTAGAAAAAAGCTCCAAAAGCTAGAAGGTTTCGAAGGAATGAATCGCTCCCAATTGGTTGAGGCAGCTCAAAAGGTATATAATAATAGGGACACCCCTGGGGAAAAACAAGATGAAAGGATAGCAAAGGTAGTGATGGCAGCCTTAAGGGAAACGGCCCACGGAGAAGGATCACCCTAGGAAGGGAAACACGAGGAAGGGTCAGGACGGCCTAGGACCCAGCTAGGGGAGAACCGATGCTCCTACTGCAAAGAGGAAGGACATTGGAAGTGAGAGTGCCCAAATCGACCAGAAAGGAAAGACGAGGCAAATAGATGTACCCCAGCCATCCTTAACTTAGAAGAATGACGGGGCCAGAGCTCCTTTCAATTCAGCCCCTGGGAGCCCAGGATCACTGCACAAGTAGGGGGCAAACCAGTTAATTTCTTAATAGATACAGGGGCTGCACATTCAGTCCTAACTGAGCCTCTGGTCCACTAACAACTAAGAAGACCTCAGTTCAAGGAGCGACAGGTCAGACTGCCCTCTACCTTGGACAACTAACAGGACTGTAAATCTTGGAAAGGACGCCGTTACACACCCCTTCTTAGTTATGCCTGCATGTTCATATCCTCTGCTGGGACGTGATCTCCTCTGAAAGTTACAGGCTACAATATCATTTATTGGGGAAGAAGCACACCTTCCTGTAAACTCAGAACATCAGGACCAACTCCCATTCTCCCCTTCAAAAATACTTGTAACCTGCCCTTTGTCAGAATATCTTTTTCAGGAAGGAAGCCCAGGCCCTCTGGAAACGGACCCTGAGACATGGGCTTACATGAAGAAATTACAACATCTCTTCCCTTCCGTCTGGGCTGAAAGCAACCCTCCCGGACTAGCTGGCCACCAGCCACCAATTGTGGTTCAACTGCTTGCCACGGCGACTCCAGTCAGGGTAAGACAATAATACCCCATGAGCCACAAAGCAAAGAAGGGCATTGTCCCTCATATTCGACAGCTCCGGGAGGCTGGGATTCTGGTTCCCTGTCAATCATCCTGGAATACATCCTTGCTTCCAGTTTTGAAACCTGGCACCAAAGACTTTAGGCCAGTACAAGATTTGAGGGAAGTAAATAAACAGGTCGAGACCATACACCCGACAGTCCCAAACCCCTATGCTCCATTGAGACTACTTCCACCAGAACACCTGTTCTATACAGTTCTGGATTTAAAGGATGCCTTCTTTAGCATCCCTTTAGCCCCTGTCAGCCAGCCTATCTTTGCATTTGAGTGGACAGACCCTGAGGAGGGATTTTCGGGACAGCTAACCTGGACGAGACTACCCCAAGGCTTCACGAACTCTCCTACTCTATTTGATGAGGCTCTCAGTTCTGACTTGCAGTACTTCAGACAAGAGCACCCTGAATGTACCCTACTCCAATATGTAGATGACCTTCTCCTAGCAGCAGAGGACAAGGAGAATTGCCAGAGAGGTACTGAGCACCTCCTAGGCACCTTTCAGACATTAGGGTACCATGTCTCGGCCAAAAGGCTCAATTGTGTTCCCCAGAAGTCACATACTTGGGATATAAGATTAGTAAAGGGCAGCGGACCCTCTCCCTGAGCCGCATAGAGGCCATCCTGCGAATTCCCATCCTGAAAACTAAGAAGCAAGTCAGAGAATTCCTAGGGGCAGTAGGATACTACCGCCTGTGGATCCCGGGATTCGCAGCCATTGCAAAACCTCTATATGCGAGCACTGGGGGAACGCAGCCTCTAGTCTGGACTGAGACAGAACAGGAGGCTTTTGAAACCCTGAGAAAGGCCCTGGTGTCGGCACCGGCTCTCGCCCTACCTGACGTTACAAAGCCCTTCCATATTTATGTAAGCGAGGTGAGAGGCATAGCAAAGGAAGTCTTCACTCAAAACTTAGGACCTTGGCCCTGGCCAGTTTGGCTCAGCGGTTAGAGCGTTGGCCTGCGGTCCAGAGAGACCTGGGTTCGGTTCCTGCTAAGGGCATGTACCTCGGTTGCAGTTTGTCCCCAGCCCCTGGTTTGGTTGTGCGGGAGGCAGCCACTCGATGTGTCCCTTTCACGTCGATGTTTCTCTCTCTCTCTCTCTCTTCCTCTCTCTCCTTCCCACTCTATCTGAACAACAAAACAAAACAAAACAAAACTTAGGACCTTGGAAGAGACCAGTAGCCTACTTATCCAAAAGACTAGATCCGGTAGCAACCAGATGGCCGGCCTGCCTCAGAGCAATAGCAGCTACTGCACTCCTAGTAAAGGAGGCAGACAAGTTAACTTTAGGATAAGAGTTAGCTTTAACTGCACCCCATGGGTTAAAGCCCTCCTCCGGAGTGCTCCAGAGCGCTGGATGTCAAACACCTGAGTCACCAGGCACTCCTCCTGGATAAAGCCTGCCTCAAATTCCACAAAATGATGGCCATTAATCCTGCTAGTCTGCTCCCCGATGATGACCCGGAGGAACCTCTACATGACTGCCTGGAGGTAATCGACACCGTGTAGACAGCCCGGCCAGACCTCAAGGATGTCCCGCTGCCATCATCAGATGAGGTATTGTTCACAGACGGGAGCAGCTATATCCAAGAAGGAATCAGGTATGCTGGGACAGCAGTAGTAACTCTGGACCATATCATTTGGTCTCAGTCGTTAAGTAGGGGAACTTCAGCCTAAAGGGCTGAATTCATAGTCCTGATCCAGGCCCTACGCTGGGGAAAGAATAAATCAATAACCAATCTATACGGCCAGTAGGTATGCCTTTGCCATAGTACATGTGCATAGTGCCATTTATCGGGAACGAGGACTTCTGACCTTGGCCGGAAAAGATATTAAAAATAAGGAAGACATTCTTTTCTTATTAGATGTAATTTTGTTACCAAAGGCCGTAGCTACAGTACATTGTAAAGTACATCAAAAAAGGAACTCCATAGAGGCACAGGGAAATCATGCTGCAGATCAGGAATCTCGAGAGGCAGCCCTAAAACCAGTGGGGCCTCTCCAGATATTAGTCACCATGCCAAACCCAAGTTTGCCTTCGACTCCTACTTACACTGGGTCAGAAAATGACTTAGCCAAGCAAAAAACAAGCCAAAAAGGAAAGCAATGGATGGTGCATACTGTCTGATGGGCAGTTGTTGGTCCCAGAGGCTCTAGGGAGGACTTTAGTTAATCAGCTGCACCAAACCACTGATTTAGGCCACACTAAGCTTACTGAACTCCTGAGAGGCACGTACTTCATACCCAAGTTAGACAATATAGTGGATAGCACTGTATCCAGGTGCATGACCTGTGCCCAGGTTAATGCTAAGCAGGGTAGAAAAGCTCCCCTGGGAATCTGGGCTGGGGAGCCTCCCCAGGGGAATATTGGGAAGTAGATTTTACAGAAGTTAAGCCCCCAGCATCAGGATATAAATACCTCCTGGTTTACTTAGACACTTTCTTTGGGTGGGTTGAGGCTTACCCTACTAAAACAGAGACAGCCACCATTGTAGTTAAGAAACTACTCCAGGAAATCATTTCTAGATTCGGGTTACCTGTGACTCTAGGGTCAGACAATGGCCCCGCCTTTATAGCAAGAATATCATAAGACATAGCTAAGGTCTTGAATATTAATTGGAAACTCCATTGTGCCTACCGACCCCAAAGCTCAGGGCAGGTAGAGTGCATGAACAGGACCTTAAAGGAAACCTTAACCAAATTTACTTTAGAAACCAGTGAAAACTGGACCACTCTGCTCCCCCTTGCCCTCTTATGGGCAAGATATACCCCATATCGGGAGGGATTCTCCCCTTATGAAATTATGTATGGTAGACCTACTCCCATTCTTCCCAAGCTCAGGGAAGAATTGAAGGCTGAAATTCACAACTACTCCTTACTGAAGTTCTTACAGGCCCTACAGTCCACCCAGAAGGCTGTCCATGAACACATCCATGACACCCTGCCTGTGCCCACCTCGGAACCTGTGCACCCCTTCCAGCCCAGGGACTTGGTGTGGATAAAGAAGTTCACCACTCAGGGACTAACTCCGGCCTGGAAGGGACCATACACTGTCATCCTGACTACACCAACAGCTGTCAAGGTCAACGGCATCCTGACCTGGTTGCACCATTCCCAGCTGAAGGCGGAAAAGGCAAAATGGATGATCCAGGCCTCTCCAGACTCCTTAAAGATGAGACTCTTGCTTTCATGGGGACCTTAATTTTTCTAGTTATGACTGTTCAGGGGAATCCTTATAGACCTGGGCCCCAGTGGAACTGGGAACTAAGAAACGGAATGTCAGGGGAGGTCTTCAGAAATGTCACCACAAAAGGGATGGAAAAACTTGTTTTCAATCTCGACCTATGTGACCTTGTGAGAGGCACCATAGGCACAAAGGATATTACTGAAGATAATACAGAAAAAATAGAAGGACCCCTACCCTGGGGTTACAGGACGTCTTTGAGGGAATAGGGGCTACAAGGGGTAGGAATCTACATATGCCCAGGGAGCGGTATAGTCACCACAAGTTGATTGAATGCAAATGAATACTTTTGTCCATCTTGGTATTGTGAAACCATATCTACTATTAAGGGCTATCTAGAAACAGGGACCCTCATATAGATTTTAAAAGGGTAGCCAAGCCCTAGGGTTTCCCTATAGGGAACTCTAACCCCATCCAGATTGAGGTCACTAGTCAGCCAAACCTTTATTGGACCACAGAAAGGACATAGGGACTGAGGCTATATGTAACTGGTAAAAATCCTGGAATTCTATTCATCATTCAGAAGAAGGTTTCAGAAAACCAAAACCAAATAACCCCCATTGGCCCATTAGCAGAGTTAACTCTCCCTATGCAGGTCTGGGTCCTACCTAAAACCACTCTAAGGAAACTATACAAAGGAAAAGAAATTCTGTAAAACTCCTTGTAGTTAAGGGACAACATGGCCCTGACCCAGAGGAGGAAGGAAAGTTAATGATTTGACTTATACATAAAACCAGTGAATAATGAGCTAGGCTACTTGACTTCATTCTGACCAATTGTTCCGGCACGTACATGCTGGAGTGGTTTCAAAAAAACCTGGGACTGACACCCAGAGGAACCATAAAGAAAAAGGTTAATGATTACCCATACCTTGACCTCTGTAACAGCTCCTCCAGTATCCATTCCTACCAAAAAGAAAGAGATTAATGACCCATTCGTTCCTCCCTAACGTCACCAAAAGCAGAGCCTAGAGAATGAGTCCTTATAAGCAAGCGACAAAGAAGGCTCGGGGCTGTGGATTTGGGGAGACTATGCCCCCTACAGCCCGCCAGTGAATAAAGTGCTCCTTTCATTTATGATTTGGCTGTGCATCTCTGGCTGTCTTGCTGACACGTCACAACACTGTGCTGGTGGGGGCTGATAGCTACACTGAGGCAACAGCATCCTCCCGCGGTTCTCTGACAGGAGCATTGGTATTGTCATTTTTTGAGTTTAGCAGTTCAAACAGGTGTTTTAATTTGTAATTCCCTAATAATATGTGATGTGGAGTTTATTTCTGTTTGCTTTTTCACTATCTCAATATCTTCTTGGAACAAGTGTCTCTTCAGATCTTTACCCATTTTTTTTAATTTTCTTTTTTCTTTTTTTCCCTTTTTATCAGCCTTGTTGAAACAAGGCCACCAAAAATTTAGTTGCCTCCCCCTCAAAAAATGGGAGAGAGAGAGAAGATCTTTACCCATTTTTTTTTCCCCTCACCCAAGGACATTTTTCCATTTTTTGTTCAGATAGAGTGCGAGGGAGAGAGAGAAAGAGAAACATCGACGTGAAAGGGACACATAGAGTGGCTGCCACCCGCATGACCCAACCAGGGCCAGGGACAAACTGCAACCGAGGCACATGCCCTTAGCGGGAACCAAACCCGGGTCTCTCTGGACCGCAGGCCGACACTCTAACCACTGAGCCAAACCGGCCAGGGCTCTTTACCCACTTTTAATGGGGTTGTTTGTTTGAGAGTCCTTGTATATTTTGAGCTGAAATCCTTTATCAGATATGTGTTTTGCAAATATGGCTAGTCTTTTGGTTCTCTGAGCAAGGTCTTTCTCAGATTAGGAGTTTCAATTTTATAAAGTCCATGTTAATAATTTTTTTCTTTTATGACTAGGCTTTTGATGTATGTGTTAAAAATCACCACCAAAGCCAAGGCCATACAGATTTTCTTTTATGTTTTCTACTTGATAGTTTTGCATTTTAAATTTGTCTATGGACAACTTTGTGTGAATTTTGGTGTAGATTGTTGTGTTAACATTCATTTCATTCCATTTGGTTTCCAATGAACTTTTTCTTAACTATTTTTGCAGAAGTCATGAGATATTTGGCTTCATTTCAGTTTAAATTTCCAAAATTTAATGGGTTCAGCGGGACTGCCCAGAAGGGGTCTGGCCTTCACAGAACTGTGAGCTGGGAGTGGTTTGCATTGCTCCACCTCCAACGGCCGGCAGGGGGCGTCAGAGCCTACCCTTTTGACCACGCGCACATGCGCATTCTGTCCATGGACTTGGCCTCTGCATGCTGAGGGAGGTCCATGTCCTCAGGATGTTAGGGGGAGATGTTGACAGGAGCTCCGTGTCCTGAGGACCCGCTGGGGGGTGCCACTGAGGGAGGAAAAGAGGAGGAGAGGCTTCCCGTGCAGGAGGAATGCTGAGGGGGTGAGTGGGGTGTTAGTCTTTCGATGACTCAGCACAGGAAATGCTTGATGTGGAAAACTGTGGTGTTTTTAGTTAGTTTTTTGTGTGGTGTAAGATAGTGTCCAGCCCGGCTGGTGTGGCTCAGTGGTTGAGCATCGACCCATGCACCAAAAGGTCACCGGTTCGATTCCCGGTCAGGGCACATGCCCAGGTTGTGGGCCCGATCCCCAGTGGGGAGCACGCAGGAGGCGGCCAGTCGATGTTCTCTCATCAGTGTTTCTAGCTCTCCCTCTCCCTTCCTCTCCCTCTAAAATCAATAGAGAAAAAATTAAAAAAAAAAAAAAAAAAGATGGTGTCCAGTGTCGTTCTTTTGCATGTGGCTGGCCAGTGGTCCCAACGCCACTTGTGTGTGTTCATTTCTGGGCTCTCCGTTCTGCCCCGCCACCCTTGAGTCTGTTTCCACGCCAGGCCACACTGTTTCGGTGGCTTGAAGTCAGGGAGCATGATGCTCCAGCTTTTCTCTTTCTCAAGTTTGCTTTGGCTATTTGGGGTCCCTTGTGGTTCCACATAAATGTTAGGGTTGTTTGTCCTTTTTCTGTGGAAATGAGGCAGGACAGTAAGAAGCTAGGGAAATTCCTTGACAAGCGGAATTGGGGAAACTGAGACAAAATAATTAAACAAGGCCAAACGATTGGAGCAATTTCCAGCCAGCTAATGAATCACAGGGTTTTATCTTCCCTAACCAAGGACACAGAGGAGCAAATGGTTTACACATTCCAGACCACCCGGGACAGACCGGCCTCGGTCCCTGTCCCTCTTCAATGAGGTTCTTTGAAAATAAAACTACCAGAAAATAACCCCTGACCCCTCTGTATGTACATTTTGATGAATCAACATATTGAAGGACACACCTGCAAAGCTGATGAATATTAAATTGAGACCCTGCCCTGAGACCTTCCCTAGGATTCCTCTGGCCAAAGGAAGATTAAAAGCCTCAAGACAAAGGAGACACGGTGCACTCTCCCAGAGCACGCCCACACCGTGTAGCTCCTCTTTCTCCTAAACTCCAAGGGGCCCCACAAGACCGGCAACCAGGGGAGCAATAGGCAGCAGCAGCTCGTCCCGGGCTCACCCCTGACCTGTCTCCAAGGCCCCCTTTCTCTGACTCTCCAGGGAGCTGACAGCAGCCCCACCTTGGCTCACTTCTTTCCCATAAGGTTTCTAGGGAGCCAAAGCCGCCCTCCTAGTCTCCCTCCTGATGCTTCTTCTGTCCTAAGCTCTTCCTGTGTTTCTCCGTCCCCAGCTTTAATAAACGTACTCTCAAAATCACCTGGGCTCATGTTGTGAGGTATTTCCTGCACGAAGTCAAGGACCCCACACACTACTGGCCCAGACTCCATCCAGTAACAAAAACGCCATTGGAATTTTGGTTGGGATTGCACTGACTCTATGGATCACTTTGGGTAGAATGGACTTTTTTTTTTTATTTTAGAGAGAGAAGAAGGGAGACAGAGAGAAAGTAAAACACTGATGGGTTGCTTCCTGTATGCGTTCCGACCAGGAATCAAACCTGAAACCCCTTGGTGCATGGGATGACATTCCAACCAACTGAGCCACACTGGCCAGGGCTGGAATAGACATTAAAAAGTATTAATTTTGCCCTGGCCGGTTTGGCTCAGCGGTTAGAGCGTCGGCCCGCAGACCAGAGAGTCCTGGGTTCGGTTCCTGCTAAGGGCATGTACTTCGCTTGCAGTTTGTCCCTGGCCCCGCCTGGGGTTGTGTGGGTGGCAACCACTCGATGTTTCTCTCTCTCTCTCTCTCTCTCTTCAACCTTCTCTCCCTCCCGCTCTATCTGCAGATAAGTGCAAAAAAAAAAAAAAAAAAATGTCCCCAGGTGAGGATAAAACAGTATTAATCTTCAGCCTGGCTTGTATGGCTCAGTGATTGAGTGTCGACCCATGCACCAAGAGGCTGCCGGTTTGATTCCCGGTCAGGGCACATGCCCAGGTTGTGGGCCTGATCCCCAGTCGGGGGCATGCAGGAGGCAGCCAATCGATGTTCTCTCTCATGGATGTTTCTATCTCTCTCTCCCTCTCCCTTCCTCTCTCTCTCTCTAAAAAAAATCAATTAAAAACATTTTTAAAAACCCCATTGTGTCTACCGCATCCCAGGACATTGTGGCTACTAACAGAATCTTCCCACAGTGCCTCTTGGTAACATGTGGACGACTGCGTGGGTGACGGGCTTCACCACTTTGGGTGAACTGGGTCTACAGAAGGTTTGGCCTCTCTAATGAACTTTCATGTGTCCTCTGCTTTTCTGACATGGTATCGACACGGTTGTTTCAAAAAGTAATTTACTTCCCAGTAATTTCAGATGTGCAGAAAATTGGCAGTAGCCATCCTCTCTCTCTCCACGCAGATGCGCAGCTGTTGTTTACCGCGCTGGCCATTTCACGCAGTTCTCCCGTGTGTTTGTTGTCCAGACAGGTGTGCTGCCCACGGACCTACCCCTACCCCAGTGAGGGAATTCTGGAGCGTCCTACATTACACCCCAATCCACAGCCCACTTCAACTTGCACCACCTGCCCCAACTGTGGGAAAATGTCCTTTCCGCTGTGATCCAGGTTTATTTTTCTGAGACTTTTACTAAGACTTCCCATAAACCTGATGGATTTAAAGTGCACAGATGACTGTGGTCTGGGTGCCTTGGTGCCCCGCGTCTTTCACGTAGGAGGTTGTCAGTGTTAATCCGCGTTCTAACATGTATCAGTACTTCATTTGTTTTTTTCATTGCAATGAAATATATGTCAACACCCGAAAGCATTTGAAGTATACAGTTCTATGGCATTAACTACATTTACATTGTTACCCAGATATCATCAACACCATCCATCTTCGGAACGGTTTCATTTTCCTCGAGTGAAGCTCTGAGTCCATGAAACACGCCCCCCTCCCCAGCCTCAACGCCACACTGTCTGTCTCTGAATTTCATTCCTCTAGACACCACATTTAAATGGAGTCATATAATATTTGTCTTCCTGTGACTGTCTTATTTTACTTACCATAGTGACTTCATGGCCCATCCACATTGTAGCATGTGTCAGAATTTCCTCAGTTTTTTTTTATTAAAAAAGACACTTTTTTTTCTTTATTGATTTTTAAAGAGAGAGGAAGGGAGAGGAAGAGGGAGGTAGAAACATCGATGAGAGAGAACATGGATTGGCCACTTCTGCATGCCCCCCACTGGGGACCAGGCCCACAACCTGGGCATGTGCCCTGACCGGGAATCAAACTGGCGACCTCTTGGTGCATGGGTCGACACTCAACCACTGAGCCACACCAGCCGGGCAGAATTTCCTCAGTTTTTAAGGCTGATAATATCCCCTGTGCATGTACCACATTTTGTTTATTCACCCATCAGTGGACACTCAGGTTGCTTTTGGCTATTGTGTATAAGGCTTCTATGAACGCGGTGTGCAAATACCCGTGCCAGTCCCTGGTTTCAAATCTTTTGGGTCTGTGCCCTGATGCGAAATTGCTGGATCATCCATTAAATCTGTGTGTAAGTTTTTGAGGAAGCGCCATGCTGTTTTCCACAGTGGCTGCACCATTTTACTTTATTCCTTTATATGGCAGAATAATCACTCAGCTTATGGATTTATCACAGTTTGTTTATTCGTTTACCCATTGATGGACATTTGAGTTATTTCTACCTTTTGGGCTAATGTGAACAGTGCTGCTATGAATATTCATGTAAAAGTTCTTGTTTGAACACCCTCTCAATCTTGGGGGGAATCTATTTAGGGGTGGAGTTCTTGAACCATATGGTAATTTTTTTTTAGGAAATGCCAAACTACTGTATACATAGGCTGCATCGTTTTACATTTGCACAAGCAAGGTTTAAGGGTTCCAGTTTCTCTGCATCATTGCTGACATCTGTTATTTTTAGTTTGTTTTGATCATGGCTGTTCTAGTGTGTGTGAAGGGTTATCACATTGTGGTTTTCCTTTGCATTTCTCTTATGATTAGTGATGTTTAACATCTTTTCATGTGCTTGTTGACCATTTGTATGTCTTCTCCGGAGAAGGGTCTATTCAAGGCCATCTTTAAAATTTAGTTTTTTGTCTTTTTGTTGATGAGTTGTAAAAGTCCTTTGTATATTCTGGATATCAGATATATAATGTACACATAAATCTTCCATTCTGTGGGCTGTGTTTTCAATTTCTGGATAGCTTCTTTTGAACCACAGAAGCTTTTAATCTTGAGGTAACACTGGATGGGACAGGCTACCCGTGAGAACCTGAGAAGTTGACTCCCAGGACCAGGGCTGACGGTCCGTCCTTTAATTTTGACATTCTAAAGAGTGTGTCTCTGATCCAGTTAGACATCACACTCACTCTTTTAAGATCCTCACTGCCTGTCACATGCAGGACGCTTGAGACGGGTCTGTGCTGAGCACGAAGACTGGCCGTGTTTGCTCTGCTCGGTGCTGAGCAGCCTAACCACACCACACGGCCGCAGACACACGGGCGGCTCCCACGTGTGACACCAAGTGTGACACCGCTCGTCAGATAATGCACAGGGTTTTAGACACTGACTGGACAGGAAGAGAGGACAAATCTTTAAGGGTAGGTGCCTTTTTGGCCCCCAAAGAAGGTATCTAAATGGCACACATTTATGGCCGTATCTCCCCTTGGAGGACTGGCCACTGTACACTGGGCTTTCTTTCCTTACGAGACTCTGCCAGGAGCCCCCACAACTCACCTGCTCTGGAGTCTCAGTGGGCTCACAGCCTGTCTTGGTTAGAATGGCGTGCTCCCATTTTCTTCCCCTGGTATGCCGGGGTTCGTGCCAAGGTGGAAACCCAAGCCTTGTCCAGGTTCATGGGCACGGCCTTAAATACTCTGAACAGAGCATTTCTTGCTGCCAAGGAGCTGCTCACATGAAAAAGCTGGTTTTGCGGAACAGAATGGCTTATACACTCTCACTGCCGTACAACACGGGACCTGGGCTCTCGGTCAACAAGAATGTTGTCCTTACCTTCCCCCTGATGAATCTAACATGGCTGACCTTTTTTTTCCCTCACCCGAGGATATTTTTCTATTTATCTTCAGGTAGAGAGAGAGGGAGAGAAAGGGAGAGAGAGAAACATCGATGTGAGAGGGACACAACGACTGGTTGCTTCCCGCACGACCCCGACCAGGGCCAGGGACAAGCTGCAACCCAGGCACGTGCCCTTGGCTGGAATCAAACCTGGAACTCATTGGTCTTCGGGCCGCCGCTCCGCCGCTGAGCCAAACCGGCCAGCGCATGACTGACCTCTTAACCCGTATGCAAAACTAGCGAGAAGGTCGAGGAGATCTCCGACACTGACATTTAGTCACTGGCTTGCTCCTCTCCCTGGGAAAGGGGGTTCGGCTACTCAGGGACTCTCTTATGCCAACTGGGCTTCCTTTCGTTTGCTGTTGTGGTTTGAGCGTGCAGGCCACGTCCGGATATCTGGCCCAAGGACTCTGAGGAGGGGCGGACAGGAGTGTGTGGGCCACGGAGATGGATGTGAACAGAGCCGTCCCATGTCTGTGTCCTTTCAGGCTGTGACCTCTGACCAACCTCACTGTCCTTAGCACGCGTAGCAAAGCTTTCTAGTTGATGATTACCTGTGTTCCTTAAAATGTAGCCATAAATATCTTTGTTGGAGATACCGAAGGGGGCACCATCCAAGGCATTCCTCCCACGCGGGGCAGGGCAGCGGTGCAGACCCCGCAGTCAGACTGATGGTGAATTTCTGCTTCAGAGGCAGCTCAGGGAGGAAGGCATCCCAAACACTCCAGCCACGGTTCCCAGGAAGAGCAACCTGAGGGAGATAAGACAGATGTCCAGTGGGCGTCTGGTGGGGGAGGTCCTCCCCTGCAGTCTTGACAGTAGCAGCAGTTTTGTCCTTATTCGTCCCAACAATGCAGCCTGTGGATTCTGGGCAGGGGTGCATCCCAGGCACATTGCCCAAGGGGCGAGGGTGCCGGGATTATGTGCCATTTGAGCAGAGTGGCAAAAGACCATGCTAAGCACCAATTACATCCCTTTAGCACTGGCTTTTGTCCTCTGTGGTCACACACAGAGCGTCCAGGCCCAGATTCCAGCAGGATCAACAGGAGCCACTGTAGCTGGCCGGGACAGTCCTCACTCTCTGGCGAGAAGTATCCTAGCCAACCTGGGAAGTTGCCAGTCCAAGCCCTATTCAAGTGCCCCTCTCCTGGTTTGGGTCTCGAGGAGCTCTGAATAGTAGTTGACATGGGCCCTTTGTCAGCTGTGGCATTAGGCATCAAACTGTAGCTTTCTGAGACATGGTCAGTGGATCGTCCTGTGTAGCAGTTCCTAAGCATTGGTAGGGACCTACCCCTGAGCTGGTATCGGCAAACTTATTTTCCTAGTCGCTTCGGCAGTGACCTTCACCCACTGTGCAAGTGGAGGATTGTGACAGGGCACACACACCGTGCCTTTACAATACATGCTTCTTGCCCAGCCGGTGTGGCTCAGTGGATTGAGCGTCAGTCCATGGACTGAGCGGTCCCAGTTCGATTCTGGTCCTGGTTCGATTCCTGGTCAGGGCACATGCCTGGGTTGCAGGCTTGATCCCCAGCAGGGGGCGTGTAGGGTGTTGTTTGTCAATACAAACAGATTTTAAAAAATACCATGTTTCTTTAGGAATAGGGGCTTACCTTCTTTTATGTATAAGGGCATCTCTTGGAGGGTCTATAGTGGGGACCGAAGGGGGCTCATGATACACTGGCCCCAGGATGGCATGTGACCCGCCGCCTGAAGGACGATGGGAAGGGCTCTGCATTGTCCAGCACGCGCGCCATGTCCGCAGGGTGGAGGCCCGGGGCACCGAAGCAGGGCTGGTAAAGGAGGAAAGTTCTGACTGCAGCTGGCTGCTCTGGTGAGAGGCTCCACCTCCAGCAGCGCTGCGTTCACTGCCAGTCCTTGCGTTCCGCTGGGGCGTGTCTAACATCTGGCCCTCTCACGAGGGGACCAACGCTGAAGGGCTGTAGCTCCTTTTGTGTTTTGTTTTGTTGTTGTTGCCGCGATGCCCAGCCCATGCCTTCTGGGGTCACTGAGCACCGAATCCAAGGGCGAGTCCACCTGTGAGCTCCCAAGAACTTCAATCTGTTTGACCAACATTTTTCCTTTCTCAAAGGCAGCCTGTCGTCGGGTCCCTAGTCCCACATATGTCCCTTCTTAACTAGGTGATACAATGGGTGAAGGAATTGCACTAAATTAGGTATAAAATTGACCGAGAGCCCAGAATTCCCACCAAAGCCTGTCCTCGTTTACATTTCCTCGTAGGGTAGGCTTGTACGGTCTCAGCAGTCTCAGACAATGCGGGTCTCGCCCAAGCCCACACTCCCCGGAGCGACAGCGGTGCCTGGACCTTGGGTTGTCTGTGGATTCACAGCCGTCTTCTCTGCTGTGGACGGGAGGGTAGAAGCCGCAGGTTCTCTGCAGCAGAGGAAATCTTCACAGGCAAACAGTATGACATCAATATAGTGAGCCCATTCCACGGACTCTGGAAGGAAGGCAGTGACAGGCCTGAGCCACCGTCCCACGGCTGTGGTGGCGCTAGGTAGAGAGCGCTGGGGTAGCATGGGGAGAGTATAGCTGGTGGGAAACGCATTTTCTTTCTTTCTTTTTTTGAAACTTTTTTATTGACTTTATTGGAATCCATCTCTGGGGTCCATCTTTGAGGTCTGGCTCTGGCTCTGGTGTCCAGGGTCTCAGGTCCGGTGTCCAGCTCCAGGATCTGGCTCTCAGGTCTGGAGTCTGGGGTACTGGTTCCGGGGTCTGAGTTAGGGTAAGCAGTGGGGGTTAAGGAAAGGGGGAGGGGCAAGGGTTAGGAAGTTAGAATAAGGATTTAAGGGTTAGGGTTTAGGGCTTTGGTGTTTGGGGTTAGAGTTAGGAGGCAAGTGTTAGGGGTTTGGGGTAGGGATTTAGGGGTAGGGGTTGGGGGTTATGGCTATTGTTACGATTTAGGGTTAAGGATTAAGGTTGGGGTTGAATTAGGGTTGGGTTAGGAGTTTAGACTATGGGGTTTGGGGTTAAAGGATAGTGGGTTAGGGTTTAGGGTATAGGGTTAGGGTTATGGATTAGGGTTGGAGTTAAGGGTTGGGGTTAGGGTTTAGGGTTAGAATTTATGTGGAAATATTTCTGGCTGAAGAATTGTGCAGTAGGCCTGGCCGGCATGGCTCAATGGTTAGAGCATCGACTGGCGCACTGAAGGGTCTTGGGTTTGATTCTGGTCAAGGGCACGGACCTGGTTTGTAGGTCTGATCCCTGAGCCTAGTCAGGGCACGTGCAGGAGGCAACCAGTCGATGTGTCTCTCTCACATTGATGTTTCTCTCTCTCTCCCCCTCCCCCCTCCCTTCCACTCTCTCTGAAAATCGACGGGGAAAATATCATTGGGTGGTGAGGATTAACAACGACGACAAAAACAGAAATCATGCAGTAAATTGCTGAAAAATGATTTCCATCTGGAATACATTTTGTCAGTAATGTAGAAAGCCACGCAGGTTTATTTTTAGGAAACAAACTACTTTTTGGACCCATTACTTTTGTGCTAAGTCAGTCAAACCCCCCTTTTGCCTATTGTTTGGGAGTCCTGAACCATAATTCACGGGATTCTTGCAGGAATTAATAAACACTTGCGTTCTCGCTCTCGCTAGGCAAAGCCTTATTAGAGCAGAGGGAGGCAGGTTCCATAAATTACAGCTCCAGAGGCCGTGTGTCTGGCTTCAGTCAGCCCTCGTAACAGGCACACAAAGAGGACCCAATATTCTGGGTTTGGACTTGATCCTTTCCTCGTCCAGAGATAGTTCAAAGAGATGCTTCTCACTGGGGCCTTTGGCAAGCTGCCTACAGCGTCTTTTGGGGACTGCTGTGAGCCTCGATGCAGAACAAGGGCTTTGTCTCTTGCTGCCCACGTACCTTACTGTACCTTTAATCACATCAGAAAGACAACAACACACCAACCAAGTCGCCTGGTCGTTAAAGGGCATCGCCAAGGGGGCACACGTATCAGCAATCTGCGCTGCAAGTGAAAGGATGCACTGAGGTATTTGGGGGTATTCAGAGTTCTAAGGAGAGTACAGGACAAGCCTCCTGCCTACCCTGGGGTTGTAAGATCGAGTTACAGCAGTTCTTTGTGTTTGTGTGGTAACTACTGGTGTCCTGGGAAACACTGAGACAGGCCCGTGCCTACTGGGTATTTATATTTAAGTTAGCAGTTACTCCCTGCTCTGGAATGCTTTAGGCTGTTTAGCATTGAATCCTCTGAAGCACCATTGAAGGGAAAAGACAGGACACAGGGAAGGAAGGTGCTTCAAGGTTACCTAGGGGCGCAGTCCTCTAC
The DNA here is from genome assembly GCA_030848825.1 of Tadarida brasiliensis. Lineage (NCBI taxonomy): Eukaryota > Metazoa > Chordata > Mammalia > Chiroptera > Molossidae > Tadarida > Tadarida brasiliensis. The sequence continues at coordinate 118,730,240 of CM061258.1, forward strand.
TTGGGTAAATCATGGGCCCAGGAGCTCTCATGTTCAGGGGTAAGGAGAGCTGAGGGGCTGGGGGTTGTGTCAGGAAACCAGCTGAAGCTTTGGGGAAGGCGTGGGGAGGAAGTGTTTGCAGGGAGGGGATGTCTGTGGACTCTGTTGGCCTGTGCTGGTAATTCCACCGCAGGCCAAGCACCAGCCCTGCACCCAGCTGTGTCCTTTCAGGACAACGTGAAGGTCACTCTGTGGATGTTTTGAGGAGGGTCCTCAGATGGAGGCCCAGGGAGGGAAAGGAGTGATGCACTAGGTAATGTTGTTCATTCCCTCCACCTCTTCCAAGGTCAACCAGAGACTCTTTGGAGAATAGTGACTTTAGCTAATTTGATTAGGCGACAGGGAAATAATTCTGGTTGGGTTGGGATTTAGGCTCCAGACTAATAATTATAATAACAACACGTTCCCTAAAGTCTGCGTGTACATTTTCAGATGGCAAGGAAACATGTTGGTAGAATTGCAGTGGTAGTCATTGCAACAATCACAGTATTATTTTTTTTATTTTTATTTTTTATCCTCACCCGAGGACATTTTTGCATTTATCTTCAGATAGAGCGGGAGGGAGAGAGGGAGGAAGAGAGAGAGAGAAATATCGACATGAGAGAGACACATCGACTGGCTGCCACCCACACAACCCCAACCGGGGCCAGGGACAAACTGCAACCCAGTGGGAACTGTACCCGGGTCTCTCCGGTCCGCAGGCTGACGCTCTAACCGCTGAGCCAAACGGGCCAGGGCTCACTTCTTTTTTTTGTTGTTGTTTGTTTGTTTGTTTTAAATCCTCACCCAAGGATATTTTTCCATTGATTTTCAGATAGAGTGGGAGGCAAGGAGGGAGAGAGAAACATCGACTGGCCTGGGAGCACTTGGGTCTGTTTCCATACAAATAGGAGGGGTTTCTCTGAGGCCTCGGGTCCCTCACGTAGGGCGAGAGTGGCGTGCAAAGAGAAATGAGCTCCAGAGAAGCCCAGAGCCCCCACGAACCTCGCAGGCACTTTTCAGAATGGATGATTTGAGAAAGCTCTCGATAGTAATAGAAAACATCATATAAGAGTAATTTGCGTCTTTTCATGCTACTTAATGTTGTTGGTTTTGAAAAACAAAAACTTTTCCCAATAACTAACTTGCCACCAACTACAGATGTATGTATCTGTGACCCGATATACAGCAATCTATCAGCCAGCTGGCCAGAAAAACACAGATTTCTACAGTAAATGCTAGTCAGAATCAAGAGGTTTAGGAGCGTTCTGAAAACTTGACTGTACAGAATACTATTTTCATATTTAATTAGCTACATGTGATGCTCAGTTAGATGAGTTTACTGCTTTAGAGCAAAGCAACCCTGAGTCTGCTGAGAATCAGCCAGGTTGTGGCAGTGTTAATGGTGGTTAATTGAATGAACATCAACTTGACCTCTATACAGTGGTGCTGAACCTTTTAAAATTTTCCTGCAAATAGGAGTGGGTTTGCTTAAACAACCTAACAATTCTAAATGTTTTGTTTTAGAAGCAGCTTTACATCCTGAATTCACTGAGGCAAAGCAAGTATGGAAAAAGACAGTCCATCTCCTCCTGCCTTGACAAACTGGGGGCCCTTTATTAATGAGTATGGCGCCTGTCCATGGCTGAGAAAGTCAGTTTTCTCAATGCGGGCATTTATCTTCCAGTAGCTGTTGTTTTCCTTCAGCTAACAATTGATCATAAACAACCTTATGCTGATGAAGCAAAGAAAAGGAATGGCTTAGGGTTAGGGCTTGCTCCCCTCTTTCTACCCACCCCTTCATTAGCTAGAAAACGTTGGAGGACGATAGCGGAGTTCTGCTTTTCCCTTGGATTGAGGTCAGTTAGCCACTACCTTAGCTTAGGTGGCCTTCTGAATGTACCCACGATGCCCAATGCGCTGCTGTATCCCTGCACTCTACCAAGACCAGGAGATGTAGCATCTCTAACTGATACAAAGAATCAAACACAGGGAGGCAGCCAAAATGAGGAGACAAAGAAACACATCCCAAGTGAAAGAATAGAACAAAACTCCAGAAGAACTAAACAAAATGGAGAGAAGGAATCTACCAGATGCAGAGTTCAAAACACCGGTTATAAGGATGCTCAAGGAACTTAGGGGAAGAGTGGATGAACTTAGGAAGAACTTCAACAAAGATATAGGAAACAAAAATGGAGATAGAAAACATAAAAAAAGTCAATACCGAAATGAAGAATACATTAAAGAGAATCAATAGAGTAGATAAAGCAGAGGATCAATCAGCAATTTGGAAAATAAGGAAGCAGAAAACATCCAATCAGAACAGCAAAAAGGAAAAAGAATGAAAAAAAATAAGGATAGTTTAAAGAGCCTCTGGGACAGCTTCAAGTGTACCAACATTCCCATCAAGGGGGTACTAGAAGGAGAAGAGAGAGAGAGCAGGAATTGAAAACCTATGTGAAAAAATAATGACGGGCCCTGGCCAAGTATCTCAGTTGGTTAGAGTGTTGTCCTGATATACCAAGGTTGAAGGTTCAATCCCCAGTCAGGGCATACACAAGAATCAACCAATGAATGCACAGATGGGTGGAACAGCAAGCTGATGTTTCTCTCTCTCTCTCAAAAAAAAAAGAAAGACAGAAAACCTCCCTAACTTGGTGAAGGAAATAGACATGCAAATCCAGGAAGCTCAGAGAGTTCCACACAAGATGAACCCAAAGAGGTCCACACCAAGACACATCATAATTAAAATGCCAAAGGTTAAAGACAAAGAGAGAATCTTAAAAGCAGCAAGAGAAAAGCAGTTAGTTATGTACAAGGGAGCCCCCATGAGATTGTCAGCTGATTTCTCAAAAGAAACTTTGCAGGCCAGAAGGGAGTGGAAAGAAATATCCAAATGATGAAAAGCAAGGACCTACAACCAGCAAAGTTCAGCCATCATTTGTGCCTGGCTTGGGGCTGTGTGGTGGGAGCTACAAAGTGATCTGCAGTTGGTGTCCACTTGTGCTGGGCTTGGAGGTGCGTGGGACAGGCTACATTGAGAGCTGAGGCCAGCTGCTACTGATGTGGGGTTTGGGGCCGCTTAGTTGAAGCTACATTTCAAGTCAACACAAGCTGCAGCTTATGCCAGGCTTGGGGCCACCTGATGGGAGTTGCAATGTAAGTTGAGACCAGTCACAGGTTGTGCCCGGCTTGGGGATGTTTAGCAGGATTTACAGGCATGCTGAGGGCAGCTGCTTCTTGTTTGGGGTTTACGAACCTTTGAAAGCTTTGAGTAAAGCCCACAGTGTGAGCCAAAGCAGGCTATTGTGTGGAAAAGCCGCTGGAAGTGGTTCGCACTGCGTGTGAGTTGGGTGGGGCGCTGTCTCAAGGATTCACCAGGGCAGGGCGAAATGTGTTAGCCAGGTTATTGCAGAGCTCAGATTTGGCACCTGCCTGTGTCAGACCAGCTGGGTGGGGCAAGGGCTCAACAAAGGAACAGTGGCCCCTGCCAGCCCTTCCATCCTGGAGAGAGCTGCCCTGCACCCTGCCCTCCAGTTCTTGCCCTGAAGCCAGTCCATTCAGATCCTCCCGTGTCTCTGGCACTTTTCCATCTGCTGCCACTGCACTGGATCCCACAGAGGGCGAGTCCACGAGCGAGCGAGTCCGTTTGCGGCCCCTTAAGAGGAACACCTGGGACTCCAGCGCCCTTGATTGCACTCGGATGCAATCCTCACTGTTGTCACAGCCAGATGGGGACAGTTATGGGGACTCCTCTTCTTGGCACTGGAGTCCTGGGCTGTGGAGCTGGGTGTGGGGCTGGGACTCCTTGCTCCTCAGAGTGGACCTCCTCAGCTGAGATATCCCTCCCGATTCTTAATGGTCACACCATGGATGTGGGACCGGCCCTTTCGGCATCTCTGCCTCTCCTACCAGACGTGATGTGGCTTCTTCTTTATATCCTTCGTTGCAGGACTTCCGTTCAGCTAGTCTTCAGTTGGTTCTCAATGATAGATGTTCGATACTTCAGTTGTAATTTTGATGTGGTCGTGAGAGGAGGCAAGCACAGCATTGACCTACCCTGCCGTCTTGGCCGGAAGTCTGCAATGTGATGCTAACGTCAGGTCTGGGAGTGGGGCGGGACGGGAAGATGAAAAACAAAGCTGCCTGCCTGTGGTGTCTGCCAGGAGTTAAGAGCTCACTGAACTTTGCTGTTATTTTGATGTTTCAAAAGTATTTCACTATTTGGAATTTAATAAAGTTTTTGGAAGTTATGACAACCAATTATAATATGATTGAAAATATATACATGCTACCATCATCATAAAAATGGAGGTGCAATCATATTTTAGGATCTCTTTTAGGTAATGCTCACCTGAAAATGGATTTGGAAACCAGGGTTGAACAGAAAGTATCTAGTTGAGTCATCAAATTTTTCATTTTTGTTTCATTTTTGCATTCATCCTAACAAATAGTTATAAGTGTACACTAGTGTGATCGGATGCCAAGGTGAATCTCAATAGTCCCTGGAGGCAGGTTGTTCTCAGCTGATACGGAAAAAATAAGATAGGTGCACGTTAGTAAGTGTAATAAGAAGAAACTGCTAGGTGCTGTTAGAGTTTATCAATTAAGCAATTTTAGGTGCAAGAAACTGACTCGGGTAATTTGAGCAAAAATAAGTTTATCGGAAGAGTATTGGGTATGTGTTGTCCGGACAGGCCAGGCTGTGGTGCTGTAACAAACATCCCCCAAATGGTTATTTCTAGGTCATGCTGCACATGGCATGGTGGTCTGTCTGCGGAGGGTCTGCTCGGCCCTCACTCGGGGACTCAGCCCACAGAGGGTCCCGATCTTGTAGCTCCATCACCTGAAACATGAGGTCTCCTCGGTGACCACGCAGGGTCTCCAGAGATGGAGGTTTGCCAGGGTGCTTGCCTGTCTCCGCCGGAAAGTGGCATGTGTCGTTTCTACTCTAATGTCATCTGTCAGAACAAGTCACCAGGTCTGTCCTCACTGCAGGGGCTCAGAGATAAATGTAAGAGGACAAATGGATAACTGGTGAGCCTGCTGCCTCTGCTCCGGGGGCTTCAGAGACTCAAAGGCAAAGCCGACGAATCAGCTGCTCTGGACGGGCGGCGGGAGCTCCGGTCAGGCTGTCCTCCGGGAGCAGTTCTCGTCTCCCACGTCAGGGTCTGCTGGAGGGAGAGAGCTGCTGATTGGCCTGGTCAGGGTTTATGTCCCCCCCAGGACAGAGGTAAGTGGACAACTTGATTGACAGTTCCACCGCAAAGGGGAGGGATCCTTCATCCAAATAAAACTGGTGCGCTGCTGCAGCTGGGCAAGAAGACGCACCTGCTCCAGAGCCGGTGGGATCCCCGAGTGCTCAGAGCTGACACAATCCGGAGGGTTTTACAGAGGCGGCTTCAAGGAGAGCCTTGGAGGGCGGGATCCAGTCGCTGAGAAGGAAAGCCAATCCAAGCTGAAGGGCAGTCTGAGCAAAGTGTGGGTGCAGAGGAGTAGCCGTCGTCTGCAGAAAAGAGAAGACTAGTTGCCTTTAACTAGAAGTCATTTTCACCCCAACTTACCCCATGGAGCCAGCTCAGGGGATGCGGTGGGTGAGAGCTGGCTGGCAGGGCTCCGGCTCCCTCAGGAGTTTGGGGCCCTAGTCTTCTGTGCTGGCTGAGACTCAGTTCCCTCCACGTGGCCTCCCTGTGGTCAGGTGACACTTCCTCACCGCTCGGTGGTCTCAGCGCAGTTGGGCTGCTTATCCGGAGGCTCAGGGCTCCTGAGGGGCAGAAGCAGAGTCTCCTCGTCCCTGTGGCCAGGCTGGCACAGCATCATGTCCTTTGCATCCCGGGAGCCGAACTATTTCACAGGCCCAGTGCAGATTCAGAGGGGGAGGGGGCTGCACAAGATTGTGAACCCTGGGAAATGGGGTTCATCTGGGGCCATCGTTGGGACCAGCTGCCATGGAGAACATACTGCACTTGGCCTTCCTGCCCCGTGGAGTATGTGGTGAGAAGTGAGCAAGGTTCGAGGAGAAGGAAGTGGAGAGCTGGGCTGTACGGCCTCGGATGCCAGCCTAAAGAGTTCACACTTCTGAAACATAAATGTCTCATGTTACTGGCGGTGGGAGGAAGTGAGCAGAGGTCTTTCTCTCTTGGGCCTTTCTAGATTTCCCCTGCGTGTCTTACTGGCCAGAACAGAATCACATGGCCACCCCTTGCTGCAAAGGAGCCGGGAAGTGAGACTGTCACGGGTTCGGATTGCTGGTATGGCTTCAGAACCGCGGTTCGTCTCCAGGCAGGACCTTGCAGCTGGGTGACGTGGGAGGGAAGAAGGGTACAGTGGGGCTAGCAGGTCTGCACAGAGGCTGCACCATCAGCAGACAGCAGGGAAGGATGTCACTTTAGTCTGGGTGAGAGGGAGTTAGGGCCTGGGCCAGGGCAGAAGCAGCGGGAGAGGGACATAGGCCAGACGTGACAAGGAATGCAGACGTGGAGAGGCAGACACGGCGGCTCACGGTCGTCTTGGGAGAGAGAAGGGGAGAGAGAAAGAGAGACAGAGAGGGACGTCAAAGATAACATCGTCTCCAACTCGCTGATTGGATGGCGACACCATCCCTGAGGCTGAGAACACCGAGAAGTGAGGTTGGAGAAGGATGGAGACTTTGGCCTTAGGCCTCTGGAGTTGAGGGGTCAGAGAGATAGCCGGGGGAATGCCCACAGGGGTGGGCATCGAGTACCGGCCCCGGAGCACGGGCAGGGCCAGATGTGCAGACTGGTTACTAGCAAAGAGCTGGAGGCAAAGCCACGCTAGCAAACCGTGCCCCTGCTGCACGAGGTCCCAAAGCCTGGCTTCTCCAGGGACACACGGGTTCCTTCTGGGAAGAGGGGCTGGGCGGGGTAGAGCGGGGCAATGTCCCTGACTCTGTACTTACACATGTGGAAGCTTTGTATGTGGCCATGTGGCCAAGAAGGAAAAGTGAGTTTATGAGCGAGCTGAACAGGAGGAGATGCTAGAGGAACAAGGAGGACGCGGGGAGTGATTCTGTTTAGAGGACAGGATGCAAAGTAAGAGGAGAAAGTGGATCCCATGAACCAACGAGGAGAACGTTCCAAGGAGAAGGAGCGGCTGCTGAGGAGGAGGCTGGATGAGGACTGGAAAGGAGGCCTGTGTGTCCAGTGCCGCTGCCGTTGTTGACCCGAGAGAGTGCCTAAGTTTGGTGATGAAATGTGGTCAGATTCACAGAAACGTGGCGACACCAGGAGAGGACACTGCAGTTCGAGAGAGCATCAGGGCACAGAGATGATGCTTCTCGGCTGCAGATGACCCATCCACATGTAAATCAGATGCATGCAGCTGTACAGCCGGGCTGGCTTCCTCTCTGGATGTATGAAACGCCATAGGAATTTGTTGTTCCAGACGAAATTAAGTCTGATGCCAAGCCCTCATGCCCAGAGTATAATACATCACTCTCAGTGGTTGCTGGAGTCTCTCCCTGCCTCCAGGGTGGAGGTGTCACATGCAGCGCCCACACTTATGGAGACTCTGGGCTCTGATCTGAGCAGCTGTTGTCCAATTCTGCCTGTCCCTGGTAGGTGGGTGTCCTCGCTGCTCCTTCCCAGCTTGGGCACGAGTGTCCAGGCAGCGCTGGGTGAAGCCTCCTCTCAGAGCATCACACAGTCATTCCACTGGGGTCCTGTCACCTCCCGGGGCAACGTGAGGCAGCACTGCATTGTCACACAACCTGGAAATGCCTGCACCCTTCTCCTGGTTTGGGGAGCTGAGCTCTGACTCTTCCCTCTTTCTGCTGTGATATCTTCAGCATGTTGACTTTTATCCTTAGCCCTGGCCTCATGGTCACGAGTTGGCTGCCACAGCTCCAACCATCACCTCTGTCATGACTATGTCCAAAGTCTCTTTCTGTCTCGTCTCTCTTTTTATCAGAGAGGAAATCTTTCCCAGAAGACTTTTGCACACTTCCATCCAAGTCCTATGGCCCAAGATTGGGTCACATGTCATGCCCCAGCTGCAAGCAAGGATAGGAAGGTGAGTACTTTGCATTTTCAGTCTCTGTAGTGCAAAAAAGGAGTTGGAATGACTGTTGGGTAGGCAGCCAAACATCCACTGCAAGTAACAATAACGGGAATAAGAAGTAATAATAGCAGCTAATGTTCATCGAGCTAGCGGGACATGTCAGGCAGTGTTCTGAGGGGTTCCCGTGCATTACCTCGGTTCATCCCAACCTCTCTACACGAGATCGGTATTTTACAGGCAAGGAAACGGAGGCTCAGAGAGATTTTAAAAACTTGCCACAATCACATAATTAGAAAGCCCACTCTAGGCTTTTTGGAAACCGAGGTCAATGAGTCAGACTTTGACCTTGAAAGACCCACAGTTCAGAGGAAGGCCCAGGCGGGAACTAAATCAGTGCAAAACAGTGAGATAAGTGCCATCGATGTGTAACGGTGTGAGTTAGTAAGAAACAGGCTGGCCTCAGCGTCCCTTGCCCCCTCCCCTAGGCAAGCGAGACGACATTGTGCTTCCAATGAAAGCTCCCAGGGGCCTCAGGAGGGGCGAACTCCCCAAACTGGGAGGGGTGCAGGCACTTCCAGGTTGTGTGACAATGCAGTGCTGCCTCACGTTGCCCCGGGAGGTGACAGGACCCCAGTGGAATGACTGTGTGATGCTCTGAGAGGAGGCTTCACCCAGCGCTGCCTGGACACTTGTGCCCAAGCTGGGAAGGAGCAGCGAGGACACCCACCTACCAGGGACAGGCAGAATTGGACAACAGCTGCTCAGATCAGAGCCCAGAGTCTCCGTAAGTGTGGGTGCTGCACGTGACACCTCCACCCTGGCGGCAGGGAGAGACTCCAGCAACCACTGAGAGTGATGTATTATACTCTAGGCACGAGGGCTTGGCATCAGACTTAATTTCGTCTGGAACAACAAATTCCTATGGCGTTTCATACATCCAGAGAGGAAGCCAGCCCGGCTGTACAGCTGCATGCACAGGTCAGTGGAAATGCAGAAAAAGGAATCACTGCTTCTGTCATAAGGAGAAGACGTCTGCACAGATGAGGTGCAGCTTAAGTGGGGTATTGAAGGATGAATAGGAGTTCACCAGAGGGACAAGAGAGGAAAAAGTTCTTTTTTTTTTATCCTCACCCTAGGACATTTTTACATTTATCTTGAGATAGGGTGGGAGCGAGAGAGGGAGGAAGAGAGAGAGAGAAACATCGATGTGAGAGAGATATATCAACTGGTCGCCACCCACACGACCCCAACTGGGGCCGGGGACAAACTGCAACCAAGGTAATTGTCCTTAGCAGGAACCGAACCTGGGCCTCTCTGGTCCGTGGGCCGATGCTCTAACCACCAAGCCAAACTGGCCAGGGTGGGAAGAAGTTCTTTGCAAAGGCGCAAAGAGGTATGGAAGACCTTGCTGCTCCTCAAAACTGTGAGTATTCTGAGCACTGAGTAAATGGCACAGAGGTCAGGAGGCGAGGCTGCTATAGAAGGCACTGGGGTTTTATCTGGAGCTCCGAGAGGTGGGTAGGCAAGACCCGCATGCAGAAATAAGTCAGAATTGCAGGCTTAACACTGCAGAGTTGGAATAAGAGGTTTCCAAACTTGCACTTTTAAGTAGCAGAACATTTTCTTATTCATGAGCTGCTGTATAAATTGAAATTAACTGTAACTCCAATATATAAATCAGACATAATAGGGATAAATTGTCTTGGATGCAGGAAACTCAATTTTACTAGTAAGTTAGATGAAGCCTGACCTTGTGTGCCCAGTGACAAGGCTGGTGAAAAGCCAATCACTGTCACTCTGGGAACCTCCCCCATCCAGGGTCGAGGGAAAATCCAGGGTCTGATCTGGTCCAGATGGTGTGGGAGGGCCTGTGGTTTCAGTCCACGTGGATGACTTCCAGAATGTGGACTGCCCTCTGCTGTGACCCGAGCTGGCTCCCTGATGCCAGACTCCGGTCCTTTCCCTGGTCCAGCTTCCCTGGGGACACCAGACAGCCATTTCCCACTGAACTGGACACGGGCCCCCTCTTCTCCCCAAGACCTCCAACTGGCCCTGGCCCCAGAGCAGGGAATCAGCCCAGTTCAGCCCACTTCTGTGGGCCCCAATTTCCCCCAGGCCCTCTCAGGTTAGAGTTCAAGTGCCTAAACCCGGTCTAAAGCAGCGTTTTTCAAACTGAAGGTCCTGGCCCATCAATAGCTTATAAAATCAACTTAGTGGGCCATGACCTCTAATGCTGTAATTGTTATATTTATTATCTATTATTATTTAAGATTTGAAGGGTAAAATGACTCACTACTTTTTATTTAATTATTTGTTTTGGTCATGCATGCATTTATTTTTATTAACCACTTAACATCTTTTGTCTTTTTCTTTTCTTTTTATTTTTTTTTCTTTATTGATTTTAGAGAGAGAGGAAGGGAGAGGGAGAGAGAGATAGAAACATCAATGAGAGAGAACATCAATTGGCTGCCTCCTGCATGCCCCCTACTAGGGCTCAGGCCCACAACCTGGGCATGTGCCCTGATCGGGAATCGAACCAGTGACCTCTTGGTGCATGGGTTGACGCTCAACCACTGAGCCACACTGGCCAGGCTTCTTTTTTAAAAATATGCTATTATTGATCTTAGAGAGAGAGGAAGGGAGAGGGAGAGAGAGAGAGAGAGAAACATCGATGAGAGAGAAACATCAATCAGCTGTCTCCTGCATGCCCCTACCAGGGATCGAGCCCACAACCCAGGCATGTGCCCTGACTGGGAATTGAACCTGTGACCTCTTGGTGCATGGGACAATGCTCAACCACTGAGCCATATTAGCCGGGTCTCTCTCTCTCTCTTTTTAATCCTCACCCGAGGATATTTTTCTTCAGATAGAGGGGGGTAGGGGGCGGGGTGTAGAGAGAAACATTGATGGGAGACAGACACATAGACTGGTTGCCTCCCGCACGACCCTGACCAGGGCCGGGGATGATCCGCAACCGAGGTACGTGCCCTTGACCGGAATTGAACCCGAGACTCTTCGGTCCACAGGTCAACGCTCTAACTACTGAGCCAAATCAGCCAAGGCTCTTTTTTCTTTTTAAATATTCTTTTATTGTTTTTTTTTTTTTAGAGAGAGAGGAAGGGAGAGGGAGAGAGGGAGAGAAACATCAACAAGAGAGAAACATCAATCAGCTGCCTCTGGCACACCGGGTATCAAGCCCGCAACCCAGGCATGTGCCCCAACTGGGAATCGAACCAGTGACCTTTCAGTGACAGGACTATTTTCAATCAACTGAACCACACTGGCCAGGGCCCCAAACTTTCTGTTGGCATAGTTTTGTCCCCATCACAGTGTGGTTGTGTTCAATGTGACAACTCTTTCTTGAGCCCTCATTGCTAATGAGCTGCAGATCAGCCTTGGGGGAAGAAGAATGAGACGAGAATTGATTGGTGGGAGAGTCTTCTGAGTCAAGTTGCCTTTGACAGGCCTTAAGCCTGTTTCCTCTAACCCTGTAGTTCTAAACTAGGGGCCATTCCCCACCACAGGGGACATTTGGCAATGTCTGGAGACATTTTGGTTGTCACAACTGGGGGGTGGGGTGCTTCTGGAATTTAGTGGGTAGAGGCCAAGGATGCTGCTAAATATCCCATAGTGCAAAGGGGAGCCCTCCATGACAAAGAATTATCCAGCTCAAAATGTCAGTAGTGTCAGTGTTGAGAAATTATGATTTAACCTTTAAGCAATGGGGAGCTATAGGGGAAATCTTGAGAGAGGGAGAGAGAAAGGGGGCGGGGAGAGAGGTGGAGAGGGAGAGAGGGGGGTTGAGATTCAACTTTGTGAACTCTGCTGGCTGAGTGGTGGTGGCCTGGAGGAAGGTGGCCTGGAGAACAAGGTAATTCAAGACGCATTTTCCCTCTCTCCTGGGAAATCAGTGAGGTAAGCTGGCCGGAGTCTGTTGCTCTTCAGCCAGAACACTAGGTTTTGTGTATACATTACAAGAAGCAGAGTGAGCAAATAATGGGAGAAGTTTCTCTCTCCTGTGGAAGTGTGCTCACTCAGTACTCACCAGCTATGGGATTGTGAACAAATTACTTACCCTCTCTGTGCCTGTTCCCTCATCTGTAAAATGGACCTAATAACAGTACTGATTTTCTAGAGTTTTTGTAAGGATTAATTACTATATGGCAAGAGCCTACAACAGGGTTGGCACACTGTAGTATAGTGCTACACTGTTATATTAGTGTTAGCTCTTACCATTATCCTGTCATCTCTGTCATTGTCATCATCAACAGTGTCATTCCCATCATCATCCCCACCACCACTATCAACATCACCATCACCACCACCACCACCACCATCACCATCACCATCCTCACCACCATTATCAACTTCACCATCACCACTATCATCATCATCATCCCCACCACCACCATTATCGACATCACCATCATCATCATTTTCTTTTAGAGAAAGCCTATTTATTGAACCTGCGTTATCTGGAGTATAATTGGATGTCATTCTGCCCTCGGGGTGGTAGCAAAAGGGATTGACCCTCAGTCCCTTTGACACAGAGCTTGGCTCAGGATTGTGGGCAATCACTGTCTTCACACACCAAAACTAAATGAACCATGTTAGCTTAGAGGTCCCAGATGGTTCCAATTCTTGAAATGAGCCCACTGGGTTTGTTTTGTTAAACTGAAACATAACAAAAAGCCAAACAACAGAAGCATAAACAAAGGTTAAATTTGTCCTGGAGACTGAAGGTTAGCCACAGCTGGTGTAGTTCAGCTGATCAGAGATGTCAGGGCTCCCACGGCTGGAAAATTCTTCTCACCTTGCAAGAATTCCAGATATTGGCTGCTGCTGCAGTTGGTTCAGCAGTTCATAGGTGTCAGGGCCCCACACTGCAGTTGTCTTGGCCTTCCCTCATGGTGGCAAGATGGTCTGTGTTCACAGCAGGAAGACTCCTTCTATCAGGAGTGCTAACATTTCCCAGAAACACTGCCTACTTCTCCCCCGCCCCACACTTCCATTTGTGTTTCATTAGCAGAACTGGGCCACTCAGTCAGCCCCAGGACAAGGGAGGCTGAGAAAGCTACAGTAGAAATGTCATGATTGCCTGCACCAAGTCTTGACTCATTGTCTCAGGTCAGGTACACTGCCCCAGATGCAGTCTGGGTTCTGTTGGCAAGGAGGAGTGCAGGAGGCAGGTACTTGCACGTGCAGTAATGTCAGTGCCATGGCTGCAAAACACGCTATCTCAAAACTTGGTGGCATTTATTTTGCTCATGAATTTGCAATCTTCAGGGCTGAGTGGGGACAGCTTGTCTCTGCTCTACTTAGCACCAGGTTAAAACAACAGCAACATTTGTTTTGCTCATGATTTTACAATTTGGTCAGAGTTCAGTGGGCTCAGCTCATCTCTCTTCCCCGCTGTGTCAGCTGGGATGACTCTGGAGCTGGGGGCTGGAACCATCTGAAGGCTCACTCACTCATATCTGGGCCTGAGCTAGGAGGTTTCAAACAGCTGGGGCTCTTCAGCTTCTCTCGCTATTCTACGTGGTCTCTCTATGAGCGCTCTCTAGCATGGTGACAGGGTAGCTGGTCTTCTCATATGTTAGCTCAGGGATCCCAAGGTGTGAATTGATGGGGTGGAGAGAGAGAGAGAGAGAGAGGGAGGAGAGGAGGAGGAGGAGGAGAAAGGAGAGAGAAATTCTATATGGAAGCTTTATCGCCTTTTAAAATCTAGTGTTAGAAGTCACTGCATCATTTCCACCACATTCTTTCAATTAGAAGAGACCCACAAAGGCCAAGCCATAGTGTAGGGAAGGGGAATTAGACTCAGTGTTTTATAGTCCATCGCATTTCCAGCTCTGTCTATGGACACATCAGTTGACTGGACACAGCCAAGTGAGCTTGAAGATATGTCAATAGAAACATCCCAAGCTGAAATGCAAAGAGAAAAAGTGAAAAAAAAAAAGAACAAAGTATCCAAGAACTTTGGGATAATTATAAAAGGTGTTACATATGGGAAAACCAGAAGAAAATGAGAAAGGACAGAAGAAATATTTGAAGTAATAAAGACTAAGAATCTTCCAAATTAATGACAAATACCAAATAACAGATCTAGAAATCTCAAAGAACACTCAGTAGGATAAATACGAAAAATTATACCTAAGCATATCATATATTCAAATTGTGGAAAACCAAACACAAAGAAAATCTTGAAGGGAGTAAGAGTAGGAAAAAACCACCTCATCTATAGAGAACAGACTTTTCTTTTTATAAAAAACATGTTATTAATTTTGGAGAGAGAGGAAGGGAGAGAGAGAGATAGAAACATCAATTGGCTGCCTCCTGCACACCCCCTATTGGGGATTGAGCCCACAACCTGGGCATGTGCCCTGACCAGGAATCCAACCTCTTGGTGCAAGGGATGACACTCCACTGAGCCACACCAGCTGGGCAGACTTTAATTTTTAAAAAGTATTTACTGATTTTAGAGAGAGAGAGGAAGAGAGGAGAGAGAGAAACATAGATTTGTTGTTCTACTTATTTATGCATTCATTGGTTGAGTCTTGTATGTGCCCTGGCCCAGGAATGAACCTGAAATCTTGTCATATTGGGACGATGCTCTAACCAAATGAGAAACAGACTTCTTGTCAAAAACATGCAAACAAGAATTGAAAGAAAACAACCCATCAACCTAGAATTCCATATGCAATGATATTATCCTTCAAAAGTGACCGAAAAATAAAAACTTTTCAACAAAAACCAAGGGAATTTGTTGCCAATAGACTCGCTTTCCAAGAATTATTAAAATAAAATTTTCAGAGAGGAGAAAAATAATATCAGAAACTTAGATCTACGTAAAGAAGAGTGCCAGAGAAAGAATAAATTAAGATAAAGTAAGAATTAAATTAACAACTTCTAATTGTCCTCATAGATAAATGTCTATTCAAAGTAGCAATAGTATTGGGTAATTATTACACGTGTCAGTGAAATGAATGGTGGCGATGTTGCAGAGGATGGGAGGGAGCACTTGGGACCTCTCTGTTACGCAGTATCTGCACTACCCATGCCATAATGTCATGTTTGAAAGTGGCTTTAGATTAGGTTGTAAATATATATTGCAAAATCTATAACAACCACTACAATTTTTAAAAAATATGTTTTTATTGATTTTTTTGGAGAGAGAGGAAGGGAGAGAGAGATAGCCACATCGATGTGAGAGAGACATCGATTGGCTGCCCCCTGCATGACCCCACTGGGGACTGAACTCACAACCCAGGCATGTGCCCTCACCGGGAATCCAACCGGGACCTCTCAGTCCATGGGACAACGCTCAATCCACTGAGCCACACTGGCTGGGCACAACCACTAAAATTTTTTAAAAAGATGTATAATATGCTGAGACAGGAGAGAACATTTAATTATATAAAATGTTCAATTAAGATCAGAGAAAGCAGAAAAAGAAAAGATTTTTTATTTTATTTTATTTTTATTATTATTTTTATACTTTATTTTATTATTAATTTGTTTCTGTTACAGATGTTTTTCCTTTTTTCCCCCCATTGACACCCTCCTCCCCCTCCCCTTCTCCTCCTCCCCATCCCTGTTGTCCATGTCCATTGGTTATGTACCCATGCACATAGGCTCTGTGATTTATCTCTTTCCCCTGCCTCCCCCCCTCCTCTGAGGCCTGTCATCCCGTACTCCACCCTCCATGTCTCTGGGTCAATTTCGTTGTTCCGTTTGCTCAGTTCCCCTGTGTGTTGCCGGCTTCCTCCGTTGGTGGTGGGGGGGTCGCCTGGCTCCCCCGCTCCGGCTGGGTTCCCCCGCGGTGGGGGTGTCGCCCAAGAAAAGATTATTTTAAAAAAAGAAATAAAAAATAAGTACAATGAATAGAAAATAAGCTACATGATAAAAATTAGCCTGATTATATCAATCATCACTTTAAATGCCAATGATCTGAATATACCAACTAAAACACAGAGACTGTCAGAGTAGATTAAAAAACAATATCCAGCCCTGGCTGGTGTGGCTCAGTGGTTAGAGAGTTGGCTGGCCCACCAAAGGGTTGCAGGTTCAATCCCCAGTCAAGGGCTCAAACCTAGGTTGCAGGTTCGGTTCCCACCCTGGTTGGGGTGTGGGCGTGAGGCAACCAATAGATGTGTCTCTTTCATATCCGTGTTTCTCTCTCTTTCTCTCTCTCTCTCTCCCCCTCCCTCCTTTCCTACCTTCCATTCTCCAAGAATAATGAAGCAATGCAAAAAATATCCTTGGCTGAGGATTAACCAAAAAAACAAACAAATAAAACTCCAAGACCCACCTATATTTTGTCTACAAGAATTCCGTTTTAGGTATTAAGGTGCACTAAGATGAAAAGTAATGGGATGGAGAAAGCTAAGCTGTGCTAACACTAATAAGACAAAAAAGCTGGAGTAGTTATATTTATTTCAGACAAAGCAGACTTCAGAATAAGGACTATAACAGGGATAAAAGGAGCATTATATAATGATAAAAAGGGTCTATTCTCCAGGAAGATATAATAATTCTTAATGTGTGTACCTAACAACACATTCTGGACTAAGTATGCTTACTCCATAATGAAATTAAAATAGAAATCAATAACAGATAGCTGGAAAACCCCCAAATATTTGGAGACTAAAAGGCATACTTCTATATAACACATAATTCATAGAAGAAATCACAAAAGAAATTAAAAAACCATTTTTAACTAAATGAAAATAAAAATGTAGTGTATCAGAATCCGTGAGGCGCAGTGGAAGAAACGCTCAGAGTAACCGCAGCACTGAATGCAGATACTAGAAAGGAAAAAGCTATGAAGTCAACAACCTAAGTTTCTGCCTAGGAGACTGGAAAGAGAAAAGCAATATCAATCTAAAGCAAGCAGAAGAAAAGTAAAAAGTAAAAATTAGAACAGAAATCAACAAAACTGAAAATACAAAATCGTGAAACCAAAGGTTAATCCGTTCAAAAGATCAATGAATTGATAAACCTCTCTCTACCCAGGCTAACAAAGAAAAACAGAGAAAAGACATAAATTAATAATATCAGAAACGAAGCAAGGGTTATTACTATTGATTCCATAGACAGAAAAAAAAGATAATGTAATATTATGAGCAACTCCAAGCCTACAATATTGATAACTTAGATGAAAAAGACCAATTTCTTAAAAGATACAAACTACTGCCCTGGCCGGTTTGGCTCAGTGGTTAGAGCGTCGGCCCGCAGTCCAGAGAGACCTGGGTTCGGTTCCCGCTAAGGGCATGTACCTCGGTTGCAGTTTGTCCCTGGCCCCACTTGGGGTTATGCGGGAGGCAGCCACTCAATGTGTCCCTTTCACGTCGATGTTTCTCTATCTCTCGCTTCCTGTCTCTCCCTCCCACTCTATCTGAACAAAAATGGAAAAATATCCTCGGGTGAGGATAAAAATAAATAAATAAATAAATAAATAAAAACTACCAACACTCACAAAAGAGAAATAGATAATCTGAATATGCTTATACTTATTAAAGGATTGGATTAATAATTAATAAAAAAGTACATGGTTTCAATGGTAAAGTCCACCAAATATTTAAGGAAGAAATCATACCACTTTCCTACAATCTTTTCTAGAAAATAGAAGCAGAAGAATACTTCTCAATTCATTGTGGGAGGTCAACATTACTCTAGTACTAAAACCAAGTAAAGACATCACAAGAAAAGAAAACAGCAGACCGACATCCCCAATGAACACAGATGCAAAACCCCTCAACAAAACACTAGCAAATCCAATCCAATAATATATAAAAAGAATTATACCTTACAACCAAGCAGAATTTATTCCAGCTGTGTACAGCTGGTTCAACATTCAAAAGTCAATGTAATCCATCACATCAACAGGCTGAAAAAGAATACTCTCACAATCATGTTAATAGATGCAGAAAAAGCATTTGGCGAAATCCAATACCCATTTATAATAAAAACTCTCAGCACACTAGGAATGGAGGGGAACTTCCTCAACTTGATAAAGAACATCTACAAAAAACCTACAGCTAACAAAATACTTAATGGTAAGAAACTAGACGTTTTCTCCTTAAAGATCAAGAACAAGGCGATGATGCTCTCTCCCACCACTTCTATTCAACACTGAACTGGAAGCCCTAGATAATACAATAAGATAAGGAAAATAAAATAAAGGGTATACAGATGGGGAAGGAAGAAACAAACTTTTTTGTTTGTAGATGACATTACTGTCTATGTAGAAATTCCCAAGGAGTCGACCAAAAAAAAGCTCCTGGAACTAATAAATATTTGTAGCAATGTTACAAGGTATAGTAGCAATGAACAATTGGAATTTGAAATTAAAAGTACAACGCCATTTTCATTAGTATACACACAAAAACAACACAAGTATAAATCTAATGAAACATATATGGGATCTGTATGAAGAAAATTATCATACTCTAATGAAAGAAACCAAAGATCTAAATAAAGGGAGAGATATTCTGTTTATGGATAGATAGACTCAATTTTGTTAAGATGCCAATTTCCCCAACTTGATGTACAAATTCAAAACATTCTAATCAAAATCCTAGCAAGTTATTTTGTGAATATTGACAAACTGATTCTAAAGTTTATTTTGGCTCCTTTGTCTTTCCATATAGTCAACACAATACCGAAGAACAAAGTTGAAGGACTAGCCTTACACAACTTCAAGACTTATAAAGCTACAAAATCAAGACAGTGTGGTATTGGTGAAAGAACAGACAGATCAATGAAACAGAATAAAAGCCCAGATAAAGACCCACACGAATATAATCAACTGATCTTTGACCAAGGAGCAAAGACAAATCGATGGAGAAAGGATAATCTTCTTAACAAATGGTGCTGAGACAACTGGACATCCATTTGGGAAAAAAGAAAATAAAAGAAAGAAGGAAAGAAAACTAATCTAGACATAGACATTCTACCTTTCACAAAAAATAACTCTAAATGGATCATAGACCTAAATGTACAGTGCAAAACTATCACACTTCTGCCGGGATTGGTGCAACGCAATGAACTTACAAGCACACGCTGCTTGGAGTGAGAGGGAGCTTTGCAAGGGAGCAAATGCCCCCAGAGCTTTGGACGCAGTCCTATTTATTTCCAAATTGGTAACAAGCCCCTATTTACATGCAGCACTCAAAGCACCTGGGTGGATGAAGCACTCAAACAGCTGGGCGGGCCAGGTTTCTGAGAATGCATGAACACAAAATTGAGAGTGGATTAACACAAGGTTAAGAGCACATTAACATAAGGTTACAAAACATCCATCTTCCAACCACCCAACCCCACACCAAAGGAGAAAAATCTAGGATCTAGGTTTCACAATGAGTTTTTAGATACACCAAAAGCATGATCCATGAAAAAAATTTTGTTAACCTGGACTTTATTAAAATGAAAAAACTTCTGCTTTGCAAAACAACAACAACAACAACAACAAAAACTAAATAAGCTACAGACTAGGAGAAAATCTTTTCAAAACACATATCCAATAAAGAACTTGTATTCAAACTATACAAAGAATTTTAAAAACTCAACAATAAGAAAACAAATAACCCACTTTAAGAATAGGTAAAGGATCTCAACAGGCAAAAAAGAAGATATATAGGTGGCAAATAAACAAATGAAAAGATGCTTAACATAATATGCCTTTAAGGGAATTGCAAATTAAAACAATCATGAGATACCATTACACATCTACTTGACAGGCTAAGATCCAGAACACTGACAACAACAAATGCTGGCGAGAACGCAGCACAACAGGGACTCACTTCACAATCACTTCACAAACAACAGGAATGCAAATGGGGCAGCCACTTTGGAAGACAGTTTGGGTTTCTTACAAAACTAAACATATTCTAACCAAATGATTTAGTAACACACTTGATATTTACCCAAAGGAACTGAAAACATGTTCGCAAAAACACCTGCACGTGAGTGTTTGTAGCAGCTTTATTCATAATTGCCCCAAACTGAAAGCCACCAAGGAGGCCTTCAGCGGATGACTGCACACATAAGCTATGGTGCATCCAGACAAGGGAATATTGTTCAGAGGTAAAAGAAATGAGCCATGAAGCTACAAAAAGACATGGAGGAACCCTAAAAGCATACTAAGTGAAAGAAGCCAGTCTTTTTTGAGAATTACTATAGCCCCCATCCCAAAGCTTCAGAGATGTATTACTCCTCTCTCTTTAAAAAAAAATTTTTATTGAGGAATAATTCTATGTATTTAAAATGTATAACATGATGGCTTGATATGGATATACATTGTAGAATGATTGCCAAAATCAAGATGATGAACACATCCATCACTTTACATAATTAATATTTGTTAACTCTGTGTGTGTGTGTGTGTGTGTGTGTGTGTAGAATACTTAAGACCTACTCTCAGCAACTTTCAAATAGACAATACCATATTATTAACTATAGTCACTGGACTATACATTAGATCCTCAGAACTTATTCTTAAAGGTTTTTTTTTCTTTATTGATTTTTAGAGAGAGAGGAAGGGAGAGGGAGAGAGATAGAAACATGGATGAGAGGGAACATCGATTGGCCGCCTCCTGCATGCCCCCCACCGGGGATCAGGCCCACAACCTGGGCATGTGTCTTGACCGGGAATCGAACCAGCGACCTCTTGGTGCATGGGTCGATACTCAACCAGTGAGCCATACTGGCCGGACAGAACTTATTCTTATAGTAAAAAATTTGTACCCTTTTACTTACATCCTCCATTCCCCTTCACCCAGACCCTGGTAACCACCATTCTATTCTCTGGTTCTATAAAATCAGTTAAAAAAATTTTTTTAAATTGATTTTTAGAGAGAAGGGAATGGAGAGGGAGAGATGTGAGAGTGGAACATTGATTGGCCACCTCCTGCATGCTCCCTACTGGGGATCGAGCCCTCAACCTGGGCTTGTGCCCTGATGGGAATTGAATAGGTAATGCTTCAGTGCATGGGACGACGCCCAATCAACTCAACCACATTGGCCAGGGCTGAAATCAGCTTTTTAAAAAAGTAGGTTCCACATATAATGATACCATACAGCACTTGCCTTTCTCTGTCTGCCTTATTTCACTCAGCATAATGCCTTCCAGATTCAGCCATGTTGCTGCAAATGGCAGAACTTCCTTATTTTTTTTTTGTCCTCATCCGAGGACATTTTTGCATTTATCTTCAGATAGAGCGGGAGGGAGAGAGGGGGGAAGAGAGAGAGAGAAACATTGATGTGAGAGAGACACATCGACTGGTTGCCACCCACACGACCCCAACCAGGGCCGGGGACAAACTGCAACCGAGGTACGTGCCCTTAGAGGGAACCGAACCCGGGACCCTCTGGTCTGTGGGCCGACACTCTAACCGCTGAGCCAAACCGGCCAGGGCAGAACTTCCTTATTTTTATGGCTGAATAAAAACATTGCACTGTGTGTGTGCGTGTGTCACATTTTCTTTATCCATTCAGCTGCTGAAGGACAGTTGGGTGGTTTTCACATCTTAGCTACTGTGAATAATGCTGCAACGAACACGGTTGTGCGAATACCCCTTTGAAATACTAGTTTTACACCAGCAGTGGAATTGCTGGGTCATGTAGTAGTTCAATTTTTAATTTTAATTTTTTGAGGAACCTACATCTTGTTTTCCATAACAGCTGTATCAAAAAGAAGCCAGTCTTAAGAGGCTGCACTGCCTGATTCCAACTAGATGACATCCTGGAAAAGGCAAAAGCCCAGGGACAATAAAAAGATCAGTGGCGTCCAGGGTTTAGGGCGAGGAGGATGAATAGGTGAAGCCTAGGGGACTTTTAGGAGGTGAAAGTATTCTTTATGTTGCTATATTGGTGCACACAAGCCATTCTCCCTTTGCACACCCATAGTTCTGTGCAGAGAAACAGTGACCTTCGTGTAAACACGGACTTTAGCCAATAATAATGCACAGATAACGGCTCACTAATTGTAGCAAATGTACCACATTAATGCAAGATGTTAATCACGAGGGAAATTGTGTACAGGGGAGAGGATTTACGGGCCCTCTCTGCACTGTCGGTTTTTCTGTAAATCTACAACGGTAAATTTTTAAATTAATTTTTATTAGTTTTTTAAACCTGAAGGATAGGCTTAAAAACAAGGGAGTGTGTCGTGACGTCATGTGAGCTGAGCTTGTGTGGAGGGAATACTCGGGAGGCCCCTGGATTGAGGGCCTGAGGCTTCACACGGACCACATCTGCTCTATCCTTTCCTGAATTTTCAGTCTCCGCCCCCTTTTCACAGCCACGCAAACCCACCCAAACCGACCCGGCTCCTTTCTCATGCCCCTTCTGACAACAACAGCAGTGAACATCGATTGAGCGCCTCGAACGTGCCAGGCCCTGTCCTGGCATTTTCACATCCTCCATCCCCTCACCTCACACAGCCTCTGAGCTGGGGGCCATCAGCACCCCACCCTGCGGTGTGGAAGCTGGGGCGCAGGGACCGGCGCGCTCTCCCCGAAACCCCTCGTCAGCAAGTAGCGGAGTGGGTGTGCCAGTTGGGGGCCAGCGAGGACAGAGCAAAGAAGGACCTAAAGGCTCAGAAAACAGGGAGGGAGCCCAGTCTGGGGACAATCAGCCCAGGCCACACATTCCCAAACAGACTTCTGCAGATGAGACTGGGCGCAAACTCAGAGACGCCAGGCCTGGAGGCAAGGAGGTTTCTGCACAGAGGGAACCCACAGCGTTCATTCCACACTGCCCGGGTTCAAGTACTGACTGTGTGGGTGTCCGGGGGTGAGTGTGAGTGCGAGTGACTGCGGGGCGAGGGAGTGGGAGTGTGTAAGGGAGTGGTGCGTGTATGAGTTTGAGTCTGTGTGTGGCTGTGGATGTAAGTGTGAGTGTGCAGGGTGTGTGGATACGTGGGAGCGGCTATGAATGAATGTGTGCTGTGTGAGGACCTGAGTGTGACGAATGTGAACACAGCGGTGAGTAAGTGGAGTGTGTCTGAGTGAATGTGTGTGGATATGCGAGTATATGAGTGAAGTGTGTGAGATGTGTGAGTATATGAGTGAATTGTGAGTGTGAAGGAGTTAGGTGAGTCTGTGGGTGTGAGTGAGAGTATATGTGGATGAGTGTGAAGGTGTGTGATGTGTGAGTACATGAGTGAGCTGTGAGTGTGAAGGTGTTAGGACAGGTGAGTCTGTGAGTGAGAGTATATGTGGGTGAGTGTGAACAGGTGTGAGCTTTTCTAGGCAGGAGCAAACCCTTCTCAGTGAAGCAACCCGCTGGAGCTGCCAGGGTGTGACCTTGGTAAAATCCATGTCTGATGTGGAATTCCTACCTGACCTGTGCATTCACACCTTGTCTGCCAGTTCCTACTCCCTCTGGAAGCCCAAGCTCCCAGGTCGGTCCTAAGACCCCTCTCCTGTCCCCTCACGGAATTCATTACACTCAATTGCTTGTGTCTGTTTACTTGTCAGGGCCCCAGCCAGACCCCCAGGGCTAGGAAAGCAGGGGCTGGATCTATTTCTCATCCTCCGCAGCCCCCAGCTCAGGACCTGGCACATGGAGGTGTCAACAGATGCTGAATAAAGGTAGTTTTTCCAACCCCCTCCCCCCACCCTGCCCCATGGCTCACCTCCAAGTGTTTGCTCCTGCAGCCCCCTCCATCTGAATGCCTATCTCCTTTCCCTCCCTCTTCTCCACTGATCCTTGGAGGCATCCATCAGAGGCTACCTCCTCCAGGAAGCCATCCCTGACTACTCCAGGGGACTGAGTCCACTGTTCTGTCACGTACTTGAGGGCCGGCAGCTGTCTTGCCCAGGTGGTTGTAAGGTCTCAGAGGGCAGAAGCCATGTCTGTTTCATATCTTCCTATCTGTGCCCTCAGCACTTATCACAGGTTAGGCACACAGTAAGGCCAAGAAAGAGTGTGTGAAGAATAATGAAAAAGAATTGAAATACTGTCCCTCCCCGCCCCTTCAACCCACCCTCACTCACTAGAGCACCGCAATGGGCTGCCCTTGGCTCTTAGGAATTTGCCTCCACTTTCAGACCAGAAGCTCCTTGAGGGCAAGCTGGGGTCAGAATTCTCTCTGGGTCCCCAGCAAGGCCGGGAGTGAGACCACACATCTACCTCACCGCATTCTGCTCTCCCCTCCTCAAGGCTCTCCAGCCAACCTGGCCTCCAGGCAGTTCCTACAACATTCTAAGTTGGTTCCCACCCCAGGGCCTTCTCTCTCCCTGAATTGGTCTTCTCTCATATCCTCTTCCGGTTCTCAGCTCAAATGTCTTCTCTTCAAGGATACATTCAAACCATCAGACCCACTGGCCTAATAGGTCCCTCTCTTTTTACTTCTTGGGACAGGTTGTTATCCATTTGGTGTTTTTCCTACCTTCTGGCTGCATCAGGGCTTTTATGGTGACCAGTGGTTAGTGGTCTATGGAGCCTGGGTTCGAATGCCACACCTGCTGCCCGACTCTGAGCAAGTGTCCCTCAGAGGTTCTGTGCCTCGGTTTCCCCATCTATAAAATGGGTGGGAGTAAGCGAGTCCCTCACAGGGTAGTTGTGAGCATTAAATGAGTTAATATAGGCCCTTAGCACAGGGCCTGCCAAGTGTACGGGCTGTTGATTGAAGGGTTGTTTTACTACCTAAATTTTTCTGGAGCCTAACATAAAGTAGGCGCTCAGGAAACATTTGTGGGAGGAATGAACACACATTGGCACTTAGCAGTTGCTGGGCTGCTAGGGCGCAGGGAAGAATTAGAGTTGCCCAACCCCTCAGGCCCAAACGCACTGCCCTCCGCAGAGTGAGTTGGGGACCTGGGCTGGAAGGGCAGCTGGAGGGGCGCAGGGACCCGCCAGAGCGAATCGGGGCCTCGTCCGGAGATGGGCTTTTGTTCTGAGAACACTGGGGAACTACTGCGGGTTCTCCGAGGGGCGTGACCTCCAGCTGCTACGGGGGAGACTGCGAGCAGGGGGCGCCCCCAGGAAAGGTCAGCGGTGAGGCCCGGAGGGGGCGGAGGGACAGCGACAGGGACTCGGACCGGCGCCCTCGGTGGGCGGGGCGAGGCGGTGCATGCAAATCTGGGGGCGGGCGCGGGGCGGGACTGGAAGGCCGGAGGGGTCGGTCCCGCCCCAGGAAAGCCCCGCGCCGCGCCGCCGCCGCCCAGCTGCTCTGGGGTCCCCACTTCCCGCTCTGGCGCCAGCTCGGCGAATGGACCGGAGCCCGCAGGTAGGACGCGGGGCGCGCGGGGCGGAGGCGGGGGTTCGCCCGGGCCCAAAGCCGGCGTCCGGTTAGTGCTGGGTCGCCAGCGGGGCCAGGCGACAGGGACCCGGGACGGCCCTGATCTGCACCGGGATCGCCCTCGCGCTCCTCGGGGTTCAGAGAGCGGCGGGCTCGGTCCACGTTGCCCAAGGGCACCCGAGGCGGGGAGCTGGGAAAGCAGGCTGGCCTCTGGGGGCTCAGACATCCGGTGCTCCCCCCAACCTCGTGCAGCCTGAGTCGGTCTCTCGGGGCTTGGGGACGTCGGAATCTTGAGCTAAGGCAGATCTTGGGGCACTCAGGCCCCCTTCTCTGGGCTGTCACCTCCGGTCCAGACACAGGGAGTTGGTGATTGAAGGAAGAGAAAGAATGGGGAAGTTTTGAAAGCTGTAAAATTGATTACTAAGTCAAAGAGTCTGTGGAAATAGGCCCTTTCCACCTTTGGCCTCCTTATTTGAATATTGTTGGGTGGACCCAATGCTAGGGACAGTTTACTGGGTCTTGTTTTGTGCAGGCTCTTTCCTGAACACTGAAAGCATTCTGAGTTAAATCTCAACATAACCTTTCTGATTGGCGCTATTGCATGTATCACGGCCATTTTCCAGATTAGGGCACGTTGGCACAGGCGAGGCCCACCTGGAAAGTGTGGATCAGGATGGGAACCCAGGCAGTCTGCTGCCAGAGCCCGCGCCCTCCACTTGTCAATGATATTTGTCAAACTACCCCATAAACGAATTCTCCAGGGGATTTGATTAAACTATAGATTCCCAGGCCCCCTTCTGTGAGATTCAAACAAACCCAGGATTTAAAAACAAAAACCAAGCCCTGGCTGGTTTGGCTCAGCGGTTAGAGGGTCGGCCTGCGGTCCGGAGAGACCCGGGTTCGGTTCCCGCTAGGGGCATGTGCTTTGGTTGCAGTTTGTCCCCGGCCCTGGTTGGTCGTGCGGGTGGCAGCCACTCGATGTGGCCCTTTCACGTCGATGTTTCTCTCTCTCTCTCTCTCTTCCTCTCTCTCCCTCCCACTCTATCTGAACAAAAAATGAAAAAATGTCCTCGGGTGAGGATAAAAAAAAACAAAAGTCTATATTTTCTATAATCAGGAGAGACTGGGACCAGTGGACTGGTGGCCGGTGGTGGGGTTCACAGATCGCCCCAGGCCAGCACTAATCCTGCTTGAATCCTAGTCTCTGCCTGACCCCAGTCCTCTGTGAGCTGTGACCCCTGCACCTCCTCCCCTATGCGTGGCCTCTTAGGAGCTGGAACATTTGCTGGGACATCAGCACCTTTAATAACATCCTAAAGTCCATTGGGGAAACTGAGGCTCAGGTGTCCATTTGGCCAGGGTGTCCTGCACAGTCAGGGGATCCTAGAGTCCTGCAAAGGCCCCTGAACTCAGCCAGTCCAACCTGTGATTAGAGGAGGATGCTGAGGTGTGGACTGGGAGGGAGCCAGCCCAGCCATTCCCTCACTCCCCAGCTCTCACAGGGCTCCTACTGGGCGCTGCTCCAGTGCTGTTCTGGGCACTGGTGTTTGCCCTGAAGCGGGTCTCCCTCTGGGGAGGGAGGAGCACAGCAGGGGTGATCAGCTCTTTATGGGGCAGTGAGACAGGTTTCACGGAGCAAGGACCCTTGAGCCAGCCTTGGAAGAGGAGTAGAGGAATTCGGCAGGGGGAGGAAGGGAGGGAAAGGCATGCTGAGCAGTGGGAACAGCATGGACAAAGGCTGGGAACTGAACGGTGTGGCGTGTGGTGCCTAGGGAGCCGGGAGAAGCCAGGAGGGATGGAAGGACGGGCTTGGCCACGTTGTAGAAGGTCTTGTATGCCATGCTGAGTAGACCAGTGTATCCTACCTCTGCCTGAGCTCTGAGAGTCACCATGCAGATTCCTGGCCCCACCCCAGCCTTTAGAGTTGAATCTGAAGGGAGGCCAAGGGAAGGCAGCAGGGGGAAAACCACTAGTGGGTTGCCCTGGTTACAACACACCCATTTACCGGCAGGTCTGGATGACCTGAGGATTTCCACATGCAGAGCAGTGACTCAGTACTGATGTGTTTTGTACAGTGTGATCCAGACTGCAGAAAGCCCAGGCAGGAGTGGGAGGGTGGCCCCTGAGGCATCCAGTTTCCTGATGCTAGATTTAGAAAGGAGCTGAAGTGAGGTGTCAAAGAAGTGAGAAGAGAACCTTTCTGGACCCTCCTCTCCTTATCCCTTACCACTGCCCCCACCCCAGGATGGAGGAGTTTGGGATCAAATAGCTCACTGCCCTCAGTTGCTTTCCTTGCACTGGGAGGGGGGTTGGGACCGAAGGCCCCTCAGTGCTTTGTTTCCTCACGTTTGTAAAACTGGGCATCATGTTTTATAAGATACTTAACACAGTTCCCAACACATAGTACGTCCCCGGTAAACGTTCAGGTCTGTTGCTGCTGTTGAGAGTAGAGCCTGGCGGTTCCGAGCAGGGCTCTGGGACACATTGCCCAGTGCAGAGGCTTTGTTACCTACTACGTAGCTGACTTCTCAGGACCTCAGTTTCTCCATTTGTGAAATGATAGTGACTACTTTATACTGTTGTAGAAATGATGAAATGAATTAATAAGTGTCAAGCACATAGAACAATGCCGGGTACAAAGTGAGCACTATGTATTTATTAAATAAAGAAATGAACCCCATTGGATGGGGTTTAGTCTACCCATTTTGCAGGTGAGGAAACTGAGAATCAGAGATGTGTGCAGTGGCCTTGCCTAAGGTCCCATGTCTAGGAGTGACAGAGGGAGGGATTCGAACCTGCTTTCCTCCCCAGCCTGTGTTCTTTCCCACTGTCCCAGTTTGCTGGGGTGACCCAGAGGGACATCTTCCCCAGCATTCCTCATGGCCGGCACTGTGGAGACATGCCTGGTCACGTTTGGCCAGACTTCCCTTGGCTAGTCTAGAAGAGAGGCCATCGGCTTGCCTGGGTGTGGACGAACCTGCCCTTGCAAGAGTGTGGATGGGAGGACCCAGCTGTGGCTGGAGGGTCCCGTAGGAGCCAGCCTGAGAGGGGCTGTGTTCCTGTTGCTTTGCTGTGTGACTTGCAGCAAGTCATTCAAATGTTTATTGAGCACTTGCCGGTGCCAGGCACGGTGCCAGGTGGCACTGACAGAGCACTGGACAAAGTCCCAGCCCTCCTGGGGTTTAACTGCTAGTGGAGAAGACAGGCCACACACAAACAAACATGTACATGCTGACCCACACCCTTACTGTGATCCCGAAATCCATGCTCAGAACCCGAGCTTTCTCATAGCTCGTTGGGAGCACCACCTGCCCTTGGCTAGGCCTTTACTTTGGGGCCTTTGCTTCTCCTCCGTCTGAGCGCGGCTGTCCTGCAGCGATGATCGTGTGATGCGTCGGGTGCTGCTCTGGACGCGTGGGTGTGTGTGTGGGTGCTTCCATCGGCTGGTAGTTTGCACAAGGTGACCCTTGTGTCATCAGTGATTCTGGACTCTGAAACACGCCTGGCCCAGGATTTCGCACGAGAGAACGTGGACCTGCGAGACGCTGTCAGGTAGTGACTGTGCTGGGAGGAAAAGGAGCAGGGTGGGGGCGGGGCTGGGGGCCTCTCTGAGGAGGAACATCAGAAAGACAGGGCTGAGGCCTGGCAGAACGGGCCGGGAGAGAAGGTCTTGTCCGTCCACTGACCCTTCTGGCCGCTGCCCGGCTGCTCGCCGCTGTCTCTGCGCGTCTGTGTCTTTCCAGGAAGCGCTGGTGCCTCTGAGGTTCGGGTTGGCTCCGCCCGTCTCCTTCTCCCTCTGGGGCCCCCATGGGCCTCCTCGCCTCAGGGTTGCTTAAGAAATCCAGGGTCTTGGCTAAAGCAGGCCTGGGTGCTGTGACTTGCTGGGTCCATCACCAGCTGGGCAGGCATCTGAGTCCCCTTCTCCTCCCTCTGGGGAAAGAGGGAGGATGTGGGTCCTGGTGAGAACAAGAGTTTGGTGGACAGGTTTCCTGAGGGAGGGTGTGTAGCTCTGAGCAGAGTACTTATCGAGGGACTAGCAGCCTCCAGCCTGCAGAGCAGCTTACAAGCTGAATGTACTGAGGCCTGAGTGCCAGCACTGAGTGCCAGGGCTCCGGCTCACATTCACTCAGCAAACATGCCAGGGCTGGGACCCAGCAGTCAACCGAGCCCTGGTGGATCCGACAGTCTAGGGGGGGAGGTGACTCCCAGGAGGTGACTTTGGGGCTAAGACCTGAAGTAAAAAGACATGTGGTTATCTGGGAAAAGAGTGGTCCTGGCAGAGAACAGCAAGTGCAAAGGCCCTGAGGTGGGAGGGAACAGGCTTGGTGGTTTGAGCCACAACAAGGAAGAGGATGCGGTTGGATGGGATTGAGCAAGGCAGAGAGGGGCAGGGACACAGTCTGGGAGGTAAAGAGGAACCAGATACCTGCATTATCTCATTCGGCTTGTAGGGAAACCCTATACAAAGCAGGAGTGGCTCTTCTCCAGATTTTACAGATGAAGAAACAGGCACAGAATGGTCTAGTAACTTGCCCAGGGCCACAGCTGGAAGGTGGCAGAGCAGGGCTGTGAACCTGCAGCTCCAGAGTCCTCAGTCCTCACCGCTGTGTTTCACTTCATGGAAACTGGGCTCAGATGCTGAAGGCCCACCTACTGCTTCAAACATTGCTGGTGTGCTCGCCTGCTGTGGGTCAGCCCAGCAACCCTGTGGATGTGGTCAGGCCAGGACTGGCATTACGGATGGTCCAATCATTGTGAATCATTTTACAGACCATTTTACCAATGAGCACCTTCCCCAGGGTCAGACAGTGAGGACACACCAAAGCAGTGGGGGCGTGGGGGTGGGGGGAACAGGACGAGCAGAGGCCCGACTCCACATCAGGCACTGTGCTGGGGGAGGCAGATAGATGACTGAGTGCCTCCCCGATTCCCCGAGGAGGAAACTGAGGCTCGCGGTAGAGACTTACCCGGTGACACAACTCGGGAGGGGTAGAGTCCGGATTCAAACCCAGGGCTGCTGACCAGGAAGTCTTTGATTTGCACTTACCCACTGTTCTGAGCCATGCCCCATGAGGAGCAGAGTAAGAGACCTGAATTTCTTGGTCAGAGATAAGGGAGCACAGTCACTGAGAACATTTTGGAGAGTGGAGGGAGGCCCGAGGTTTTCCTGGAGCAGCCAGGAAGTGTTCTGCCTTTTCGGAAGAGGACATGAACTTCTCTGGAGAGGAGAGACACCGGATCTCTGGGCGGGCAGCCCCCCGAGCCCACAGAGCCACAGCCTCCTGACAGTCTTGCCTGCAGTGGTGGAGCACAGGCCTTCCAGAAGTGATTCCACAGCTGGATGGCTCTGACTGGGAGAAGATCTTTCCTGAGATTTAGCCAAAGTAGGTTTCCAGGAGCTTTCACTTTCTGGCTCTGGTTCTGCCCCTTCGAGGTAGTAACCGTCGTCCTCCAACAACTACCGAATATTTCTCTTTCTCAGACTACACAGCCATAGTTCTTTTAATCATTCTTCTTGACTCAGGGAATTGTAAAGAGTTTAGTCTGGCTTTGGACATGATCCACTTAGTCAGAGCCCCATATAAAACCCATTACTTTCCACAAAGCCTGCTTAGTCAGAGATGAGGGAGACTATCACCTCCCTGGATCTGGAACCTGTACCTCTCTTGATGCAACCAGCAATCATATGTTGTAGCCACATCCCACTTGGGGATCATATTGAGCTTGTCAGTTAAAACCTCCAGGTTGCCTGGCGGGTGTGGCTCAGTTGGTTGAGCGTTGTCCCATGCACCAAGAGGTCACTGGGTCGGTTCCTGGTCAGGGCACATGCCTGGGTTTCAGGTTCGATCCCAGGAGGGGGCTTGCAGGAGGCAGCCTATCGATGTTTCCATCTCTCTCTTCCTCTCCCTTGCTCTCTCTCTAAAAATCAATAAAAACATATTTAAAAACAACAACAACAAACAAAGCTCCAGGTCTCCTTCATGAACTGCTGTCAATCAAAATTTCTTCCATTCTGGGATTACTTGTTTGAGACTAACAGTTGTTTTCAGCCTTTCTTGTTTTCAATTAATGTGCTTCAAGCTAAATAGCTATATTATTTTTCTCTGAGTATTGCTATGGCTTTATTCCATAGGTCATGTACACAATGTCATTCACTGCTAAAATAGTTTACAGTTTTCCTTTAGTCTAAAAGTGTATGTGCTTTTTAAATGTTTTACGTGGACAGAAGGTTTTTGAAAGTTTTTTTTTTTATTGTTGATTTCTGAATTTATTGCATTGTGGCTTTTATGGTATCAACAATGGAGAATTTATTGAGATCTTGTTTGTAGGATTTTCTAGTCCGTTTTTCTGTATGTTTCTCCTGTATTTGAAAGGATATGTTCTGTTGGGTTTGTCAAGTTCTAGAATTATATCTATTAGATTATGCTTGCTAAGCTGCACTCATATTGTCTATGTACCTGATTTACCTCCCACTGTGATAGAAGATCTGTTCATTTCTCCTTGGCTTCTCCATTTTTTGCTTTCTTTTTAAAGCTGTGTTATTGGGTGCATATACATAGAATACTCCTGTATATGAATAGAAGAAAGGTTCATGATTTTATACCTTCTTGGATCTAGCACCTCCCCTCTCCCCACCCCCACAGCCCATCTGCAGACAGAAAATGAGCAGTGAGCTCTTATCTGTGCTGATGTATTACAGGCTTCTTGGTGAATTGCTTCTTTTATCAGTGTAAAACAGCCATCTTTTTTTGGTGTTGTTAATTCTCACCCGAGGATATTTTTTCCATTGATTTTTAAAGAGAGTGGAAAGGAGGGAGGGATTGGGGTAGGGGAGAGAGAAACATCGATGTGAGAGGGAGACATTGATTAGTTGCTTCCCACACGCACCCTGACCAGGACTGGGGATCAAACCTGCAACCCGAGAACGTGCCCTTGACTGGGAATTGAACCCCAGTCCTTTGGTGCAGTGGGCTGATTCAGGGGTGGGGGATGTCCGGCCCGAGGGCCCTATAGCTAACAGTCACAAACCTCACCAAATTAGCCTGACCAAATATAGCAGGCTAATTTTTAAGTTGATAATTTTGTATGGCCTGCAAATGATGTTATAAATATCCAATGGCCCTTGGCAGAAAAAAGGTTCCCCACCCCGCCACACTGGCCAGGGCCGGCCACTTTTCTTTTACTACTTCGATGCCTTCAATTATGTTTTATTTGGAGAGAATCTTTTTTAAAATGTTTTTATTGATTTTTTAGAGAGAGACGAAGGGAGAGAGATAGAAACATCGATGTGAGAGAGAAGCATCCATCGGCTGCCTCCTGCACGCCCCTCACTGGGGATCGAGCCCGCAACCCAGGCATGTGCCCTGAACCGGGAATTGAACTGGGACCTCTCCGTCCATGGGACGACGCTCAATCCACTGAGCCACACCGGCTGGGCAATTATGTTTTATTTGATATTAATAATATACCTGTTGTCTTTATTTGTACTTTTCTTGACTAATTTTCTGATTTTTAATTTTTTTTTCTTCAACTCTAAAGTTATAGGCCTTTTCTTTGACCCCAGTCTGGTGGCCAGATGAGTTAAAAAACAAAACGAAACTTGCTTCTCAGTCTCAGCTCTGCAGCCCACCTGCTTAGTAATCCCGGGCAAGTTGTTTCCCTGTTTGGGCCTCATGTTCCTGCCCCCACCTCCAACTTTCCCGACTTCGAACCCCAAGATCGCTTTGTCTCCTTGAACTTCGTATCAGTCGAAGCAATATTGCCCTCTCAGCTCGTACCTGTGAGACCCGTGTAGTCCCGGCGGCCGTCAATTACTCAGGGTCTCAGAGAGTTTCCTCGGTGCTTAGAGCTGAGTTTGGCCACCTGCTCCACCAACACTGTCCGAGGTCTCTGCCACCAGCCGTGGTCTCTGCCTCCCTGCAACCATCCATGAGCAAGTGGTTCTGCCCCCACTTCACAGATGAGGAGACTGAGGCTCTGAGAGGACCCCAGCTTGCCAAGGTCTCCCAGACAGTCAAGGTGGGGCCCACACACTTAGGCCCAGAATTATGCTCTGTGTCTCAGATGCCCTGGAGTCCCTGCCAACATGAGAGGCCCCACACGTCTGTGTGTCCCTGACTGACAGGAATGATCTGGGTGAGACAACAGGAAGAACTTGAGGGAGAGCGCCTCCCCCCCTTCCCCACCCCCATAGCCTGTCTTCAGACAGAAGATGAACAGGGAGCTCTTATCTGTGCTGAAGTATTACCTGCTTGGGTTTGCCTGGGGGCAAAGTCCTGGTCACTGTTGAGACAAGTTCACGGGTGAGGACTGCAAACAGGATGGAGGCCAAGTTCTGTCCCGGTCACTCCCTGCCTCGTCACCTTGGGACTATTTCTGAACCCCTGTGAGCCTTGGTTGCCCCTCTGTGCAGGGGGGTGTTTGGGTGGCCCATCCGCGCCTGCATTAGGGCATTAAGGGGACTCCAAGCCAGAAGTGGGCAGTGTTTTCCAGCAGTGAGAGGTGGCAAATGCCAGCTGACCAGGCGCCCTGCAAACGGCTGGTGGACTTGGTTCATTCATTCTTCCATTCAGCAGGTATCTGGGGACCCTACTGTGCTGGGCATCAGCCTGGCACTGGGACCCCAGCGGGGAAGGTGGTGGACACAGGCTCTGGCCTGTGGGAGCTGGCGTTCCGTGGGCGTGTGGACAGTGAACGGGAAGGGTGCGTGTGTAGTCTGCTGCAGGGAGTAAGTGCCTCGTGGAGAAATAAAGCAAGAGAAGGGCTGGTGGAGTGATGGAGTCGGCTGCTGGTCCTGAGCAGGTGGTGTCTGGACTCGGTCCCTCCGGTCAGCCTCCTCCCTGGGGCCTCCGGTGCCTTCTGCCCATGGCCGTGGCGTCTAGAATCCTAGATGGAGTCACCCGTGCCTCCCCAAGGGCCCCATTGTCTGCTTGGACTCAACGTGTCCACAGCCAACACAAGGGTACACATTGCCATAAAGTGGCTATTGGCACAAGATGCCAGTCTGTCCCCAAGATGGGGCCTCTCTCCAGGGGGTCTGGCCCGGCTGTGTCCCGTGAAGGAGGTCACGGTCTCCAGCCCTCTCCTGTCCCTCTCAAAGTCATGTCTTACTCTTCACAACCCCCCGGCCTTCAGCCACAGCTGGTGACCCTCAAATCTGTCTCCAGCTGAGCCTTCCTCCTGAGTCCAGGCCACTAGGACACCTGGCCTCCTGGGTGGCTCCAGGGCCACTGCCCATGTGAAGTCACCGTGTCTGAGGTGCAGTGGAGCGCGTGGTCTCCCCCAGTAAGCCTGCTCCCCTTCCCAGCACCACTGTCCACCCAAGGCCGCCTCCCCACTCCCAGCTGCCCACCACCGGCCATCACCAAGCTCTGCCATGTCCACTCCCAGACAGGGCTGGAGTCTGCCCTCTTCTCCAGCTCCAGAGCACCGTCCTCTCGCAGACACCTCCTTCTCGCCCTGCGGTCGTCTGCACACACCGGTTGAGTGGGATTTCTGGGCAGCAGCGCCTCCCAGCTGAATCGTTCAGTGGCTCCCCTCGGCCCCGGGCAGGGGTCACATTGCTCACCATGCCTGGCCGACAGGCTGTCTTCTGGCCTCGCCGACCTCTCTGCTCTCATCTCGTCCTCTCCAGCCAAGGGCCCTCCCTTCTCCCCGGCTCTGCACTCGCTCTTCACGGGCCCCTGCCCTCCATTCCTCCCTGTCCTAGGACACTTCGGAATCTGTAAAATGGGTTTAATAACTGTACCCACCTCGTGGGGGCCTTAAAGCATCTGGAACAGGGCAGGGCACTGAGGAAGCTCTGTACACGTGCAACAACAAGGCTGCAGTGAAGTGCACGTGGTCATTTACCGAGTGCCTACTGTGTGCCAGGCTCGGCTCGGTGTTCAGGGTATGTGGACAAGACGCGTTCCTGCCCTCAGGGAGCCCACGCGCCCTCTGCAGGACACCCGCTCCACGCCCCCCCCCCGGAGCCGCGTGCTCCCTCACCCACGGCTGCCTCCTGCCTGCCTCTCACGTGTTCTGATGGCCGTGCCCACCGCTCTCTGCGGGCCTGTTGCCCTCGCTGTCCCTCCCATGGTCCACTCCATCGGGTAGATGGCCACTCCACCCCATCAGGGACTCCGGCCGCATTCATTTCTTCTCCTCTCACCCACGCCCCAGATTCCATTCTGTCAGCAAGTCCTGTCGGCTCTGCCTTCAGCCAGATCTAGAATCCAGCCCACTCTTACCAGCCTTCCCCACAACCCTGTGCGAGCCCGGCACCTGTCGCCTGCCAGTCCAGTGGCCTCCTCACTGGTCCCTGCTTCTGCCCTTGACCCCACAGGCCTTTCACACCACACAGCCAGAGGGAGGTTTGAAAAGTCTCGTGATGTCACGTCTCTGCTCAAACCTTCCAGTAACGTCTCTTCTCACTCAAATAGTTGTCAAAGGAAAGAAGGAAGAAAGGAATGCGTGAATGAATGGCCTTGTTCACATCTGTAGTACCTGGCACATAGTAGGTGCTCAGAAAACACCTGCAGTAAGAAACCCAAGGACATGGCGAGTGGGTGAGGACCTGGAGCACACAGTAGGTACACGGGGGCCTAGTGGGCTCTGCTGGCTGAGGTTACTGATTCCTGGCCTGGTGGCAGCAGAACCAGCGTGCCGCCAGCCCTCCCGTCACTCGCTGGGCTGGGGGTGGGGCAGGCAGGCAGCACGCAGGCCATTTTGGGGCCCTGGCCTGGCCTGCCTCACCGTCCTGGGCGGAGCTGCTGATGTGGCTGCTGGTTCTGGGAACCCCAGTCAGGCAGCAGTTCCGAGAAGGCTGCTGTCTCAGGGAGAAGCGTGTCCCTGGCCCCCTGCCACACCGGCCCAGCTGTCCCCAAGGCCAGAGGAAGCTCCAGGCTGGCCTAAGATTGTGGAGTTCAGCCCCTGCTGTGTCACTGGCTTCCTCTCCACTTGCCTCTTGTCACGGGACTGACGCATCTGCCTGCTGACGCAGCCCCTCAGGCGGCCAGGCTGCAGGCTGGCTGCGGTCAGGAGTGACAGGAGTGGAGGCCTGTGTGCCCTCGGGCTCAGGAAGGGCCTCCAGTCACTTCAGATGGCGCTGGCTTCTGACATTTCAAGACTCGCCACTCAAATAAAAAGAGTGAAAAGCGTTTCTCTGCCAGAGGAGTGTTTCCCCTCCGGCGCTCCTGCCGTCTTCCTGGCTCAGGCTGTCCCCCACTCAGCTGCTTCCTAACTCTGTGACCTTGGCCTTGCCACCTGCCCTCTCTAGGCCTCAATTTTTCTCTTTGGACGATGACACCACATCCCAGGGTTGCAGGGACCGCATTTCAAAGGCAGCAAAACCCAGTGATAAGGTGCATAATTCTGGAGAAAGACTGCCGGGTTCAAGTCCCTAGCTCTGTGACTGTAAGCAAGTGCTCTAACCTCTCTGCCTCAGTCTCCTCATCTGTAAAATGGGGATTTTAATGGCACCTACTTCATTGAGTTGCTGTGAGAACCAAACTGATTAATACATTGCAAGTGCTGAGAACAACGCCAGGCCTATAATAAGCACTATATATGCGTAGCAATTATGGGTAAAGGCATGGTACATACCTGTGTTTAAAAATAGAAGATTAAATTTGTTATTGTTGAATTTTAGCCAACTATTCATGTTTTTAACTTATCTTTATTGTTAAATGTATTACAGATGTCCCTCCTTTTCCCCTCCTCCTTGACCCCCTCCTCCTTGCTCCCACCCCCCTCCTGCCTTCCCCACACTATTGTCTGTGTCCATTGGTTATGCATATATGCATATCAGTTCTTTGGCTTATCTCTTCCCTTTGAGGTTTATCAGTCTAACAACCAATTTGTACTTAATTTCTTCACCTTTTTCACCCATCCCCCCAACTCCCCTCCCATCTGGCAACCAACAAAAAGTTCTCTGTATCTATGAGTCTCTTTCTGTTCTGCTTGCTCATTTTGTTTGTAGATTCAATTGTTGATAGTTATGTATTTATTGACATTTTATTGTTCATATTTTTTATCTTCTTTTTCTTCAAGAAGACCCTTCAACATTTCACATAATACTGGTTTGGTGGTGATGAACTCCTTTAGCTTTTTCTTGTCTGGGAAAATCTTTATATGTCCATTGATTCTAAATGACAGCTTTGCAGGATAGAGTAATCTTGGTTCTAGGTCGTTGCTTTCCATCACTTTGACTATTTCTTGCCACTCCCTTCTGGCCTGCAAAGTTTCTTTTGAGAAATCAGCTGACAGTCTTATGGGGCTCCCTTGTAGGTAACTAACTGCTTTTCTCTTGTGCTTTTAAGATTCTCTCTTTGTCTTGAACCTTTTGCATTTTGATGATGATGTGTCTTGGTGTGGGCCTCTGGGGGTTCATCTTGTTTGGGACTCTCTATGTTTCCTGGACTTGTATGTCTGTTTCCTTCACCAAGTTAGGGAAGTTTTCTGTCATTAATTTTTCAAATAGGTTTTCAATTTCTTGCTCTCTCCTCCTACTGGCACCCCCATGATGCAAATGTTGGCACGCTTGAAGTTGTTCCAGAGGCTCCTTACACTATCCTCATTTTTTTTTGGATTCTTTTTTCTTTTTGCTGTTCTGATTGGGTGTTTTTTGCTTCCTTATATTCCAAATTGATCGTTTTCTTCTTGGCTTCACCTACTCTACTATTGATTCCCTGTAAATTATTCTTTTTTTTTTTTTTCTTAAAAAATTTTTTTTTCTTGCCCTGGCCAGTTTGGCTCAGCGGTTAGAGCATTGGCCTGAGGACCAGAGAGTCCTGGGTTCGGTTCCCGCTAAGGGCACACACTTCGGTTGCAGTCTGTCCCCAGCCCCGGTTAGGGGAGTGTGGGTGGCAACCAGTTGATATGTCTCTCTCACATCGATGTTTCTCTCTCTCTCTTCCTCCCTATCTCCCTCCCGCTCTATCTGAAGAGAAATGCAAAAATGTCCTCGGGTGAGGATAAAATAAAAAAAAAAAAAATTGTTTTTCTTTATTGATTTTAGAGAGGAAGGGAGAGGGAGAGAGAGATAGAAACATCAGTTGGCCACCTCCTACATGCCCCCCACTGAGGATCGGGCCCACAACCTGGGCATGTGCCCTGACCTGGAATCGAACCGGTGACCTCTTGGTGCATGGGTTGACGATCAACCACTGAGCCACACCAGCCGGGTGTAAATTATTCTTTATTTCAGTTAGTGACTCCTTTATTTCTGACTGGTCCTTTTTTATGCTCTTGAGGTCCTCACTAAGTTCCTTGAGCGTCTTTTTATTTTACTTTATTAATTTATTTTTGTTACAGATGTTTCTCCTTTTTCCCCCCATTGACACCCTCCTCCCCCCCTCCCCCCTGTCCCCAGCTTTGTTGTCTATGTCCATCGGTTATGCATACATGCATATAAGTTCTGTGGTTTATCCCTTCCTTCCCCCTCTCCCCCTCTTCTGAGGCTTGTCAGTCTGTACCCTACTTCTATGATTCTGGGTGTATTTTGTTCATCTGTTTAGTTCATTATATTCCAGCAATAAGTGAGATCATGTGATATTTGTCTTTCTCTGTTTGACTTGTTTTGCTTAGGATAATACTTTCCAGGTCCCTCTATGTCATCTCAAAGGATAAGAGATCTTTCTTTCCTACAGCTGCATAGTACTCCATTGTGTATATGTACCATGGCTTTTTTATCCACTTGTCTACTGATGGATACTTGGGCTGTTTCCAGATCTTAGCTATTGTAAATAGTGCTGCTATGAACATAGGGGTACATATATTCTTTCTGATTGGTATTTCAGGCTTCTTAGGGTATATTCCTAGAAGTGGGATCACTGGGTCAAATGGCAGTTCAATTTTTAATTTTTTGAGGTAACAACATATTGCTTTCCATAGTGGCTGCACCAATCTGCATTCCCACCAGCAGTGTCCTAGAGTCCCCTTTTCTCCACACCCTCGCCAGCACTTGTTGTTTGATGATTTGTTGATGGCAGCCATTCTGACAGGTGTGAAGTGATACCTCATTGTTGTTTTAATTTGCATCTCTCTGATGATTAGTGATGTGGACCATTTCTTCATATGTCTCTTGGCCATTTTGTATGTCCTGTTTGGAGAGGTGTCTCTTTAGGTCCTCAGCCCATTTTTTAATTGGGTTCTTTGTCTTCCTTTTGTTGAGTTGTGTGAGTACTCTATATATTTTGGAAATTAACCCCTTATCTGATGTATCATTGGCAATTATGCTCTCCCATACAGTGGGTTCCCTTTCCATTTTGATGGTTGTTTCTTTTTTTTTTTTTATCCTCATCCGAGGACACTTTTTCACTTTTTTTTTTTTTGTTCAGATAGAGTGGGAGGGAGAGAGGGGAAGAGAGAGAGAGAGAGAGAGAGAGAGAGAGAGAGAGAGAGAGAGAGAGAGAAACATCGATGTGAAAGGGACACATCGAGTGGCTGCCACCCGCACGACCAACCAGGGCCGGGGACAAACTGCAACCGAAGTACATGCCCCTAGCGGGAACTGAACCCGGGTCTCTCTGGACCGCAGTCCGACGCTCTAACCGCTGAGCCAAACCGGCCAGGGCGATGGTTGTTTCTTTTGCTGTGCAGAAGCTTTTAGTTTGATGTAGTCCCATGTGTTCATTTTTTCCTTTGTTTCTGTTGCCTTAGGTGGTGTATCAGTGAAGATTCTGCTGCGTATGATGTCTGAAATTTTGTTGCTTGCATTTTCTTCTAGGATTTTTATGGAATTACGAGTCACATTTAAGTATTTTATCCATTTTGAGTTTATTCTTGTGTATGGTGTAAGTTGGTGATCTAGCTTCATTTTTTTGCATGTAGCTGTCCTCCTTGAGCGTCCTTATAAGCAGTGTTTTGAACTCTGCATCTGTTAGATTGTTTATCTCAATTTCATTTAGTTCTTTTCCTGGAGTTTTGTTCTGTTCTTTCATTTGGGACATGTTTCTTTGTCTCCTCATTTTGGTTGCCTCCCTGTGTTTGTTTTTGTGTATTAGGTAGAGTTGCTATGTCTCCTAGGCTTCTTAGGGTGGTCTGTTGTAGTAGGTGTCCTATAGGGTCCAGTGGCTCAGCCTCCCTGGTCACCCCAGCTGTGCCTTCGAGATGCACCCCTAGTGTGGACTGTCCACCCTTCTGTTGTAACTGAGTCTTGATTGCTGTTGGCACGTCAATGGTAGGAATTTATTCAGGCTGATCAGCTGCAAGGGCTGGCTATGACCACAGACCTCTGACTACCTTGGAGGATCAGCTGTGGAGGGGCCCACCACACAGAGCAAGACTTACTTCATCAGGGCTCTGGTACCCACTGAGTCCACTCCTTGAGTGTGTCGCTTGTGGAGGTGGTTGGGTGGTGGTGCTTTGATGTGGTCTGAAGCTGTCCACTGGGTGTGCTGGTTCTGGGGCAAGGTCAGCCACTTCCTGTGTTCTACCCGGGGCCACCAGGCATAAGCTACAGAGTGATCTGCAGATGGCTGCTTCTTGTGCTGTTAGCCAACTATTAATTTAATAGCTGTTTATTGAGCACATATTATGTACATGTCAGGCACTGTTTTGGCACTGGGGACAAAGCAATGCCCACGGCAGACATAAAGCTCTGCCCTCATGGGGCTTGCATTCTCATCTGCATATGTAGACAAAGAAATAATTTAAAGGTACATGTTATCTTTTAAATTCCCCACTTCACGAACTAGCAGCAGAACAAGAGAGGCTATTTCTCTTTTGCTTGTTTTTCTTAAAGGATGTTCGTCTTATTGATTTGTAAGACCTCTTTATATATTAAAGCCATTAACCCTCTATCATGTAGATTGCTACCTTTTTCTAGGCCTTTGCTTGCTTTCTATTTTTTTTCTAAGGCATATTTTGATCTAGGGGAGTTGAACATTTTTTGCAGTCAGATCTTTCTGTCTTTGCCATCTACATCCTGAAATAAACATTCACACATGTAACCTCAGTGACATGATTAGAGACAGTGATAAGTATATGACAGGTACAAACAGGGTGCTGTGATGGGGTTTCTGGGTGCAAAGGCTGTGGG
Organism: Tadarida brasiliensis; assembly: GCA_030848825.1. Taxonomy (NCBI): domain Eukaryota; kingdom Metazoa; phylum Chordata; class Mammalia; order Chiroptera; family Molossidae; genus Tadarida; species Tadarida brasiliensis. The sequence goes on from CM061258.1 coordinate 118,771,549, forward strand.
ACAGAGGGCTGGGAGGTGTCAGAGTGCTCAGAGGCCAGTGGGACCGAGGACTTGTGGAGGAGGGAGCGGGGACAGGAGGGACAGTAGATAGGTGACAGGGGGCTTGAGGCTTTTTTATTTTCTTAAACTTTTAACTTAAAAGTAATTGTAGACTCACATGCAGTTGTAAGAAGTAGTACAGAGATCCCCGGTAATCTCTGTGCCCCCAGGGTAACGTCTGACAATTGTGGTGCACGATCACAGCCAGGACCCTGACGTTGATCACAGCCAGGACCCTGACTTCGGTGCCTTCTGCTGCCTGGCTCATTGCACCCTGCTTTCCCGCACTCGTTCGTGGGTGTGCATGTCTCCAGTTCCCTGCACGTTTATCACACTCACAGCTCTGCGTCTTCACCACTGCAGGCAAGATACAGAACGGTTCTGTCATCACCAGGGTCCCTCCCTGCGTTGCCTTTTATAGCCTCATCGACCTCCCTTCCTGCCTGTCCCCCCATCCCCTGCAGCCACTAATCTGGTCTCCACTTCCATATGCTGTCATTTCAAGAATGTTACATAGATGGAATCACGCAGTGCGTGCTTTAGGATGGGCCATTTTCACTCCCGGGCGTGGACTGTATTCTGTGTTACGGATGCTGCTTTGCCTCTGGCTCATGGGGGTTTGTAGACAATACAAATCCTCGGTCTTTCTTGCTGCTCAGGCAGGTTTTCTGGTCCTATGTTTGGGCAACCGATGTTTGAAGTGGACAAGCAGGATGGCCACCTCTTTCTGGCTCATTTCATTCATCTTATTGGGTTCAGACTCCAAATCCTAGAGGGCCATCGCTGCCACCGGATGCTGTGGGCATCTGTGAACTTGTGAGAGGGAAAGTTACCGGGACTTTGCAGAGGAAACTAGCGTCACAGACCCTACACTCCCACCACCACACTCCCACCCCTGCTTCCTGATCCTCACTGACTCTGCAAGGAAGGCGAGTTGGGCTTGGAGGGCACCAGTCTCCCCCTGGGGAGAGCTTTCCAGCCCTGTGTGGAGCCTGTTAGGGGCCCCACGTCTGTCCAAATTAACTGAATTCTCCAGAACTTTACTGAGCACGTGCTATGTGCCAGACACCGATGTAGGCACTGGACTCGGCAGTGAACAAGACAACCCGGCCCTCGGGATAGATGGCAGACACCTGAAAGGACAGTCTCCCTCCCACGTGCTCCTGGCCTTCCGCCCCCTGGGTCCAGGCCAGTTCCCTCATAGACTGCCCTCAGTTTGGGTCTGTCTGGCGCCTCTGCAGGATGTGTGGATGTGGGGCAGGAACACCAGGGAGGCAATGTCCTGTTCCTCTGGGGGCAGTTTCAGAAAGCTCATGACCTTGCCCTGGCCGGTGTGGCTCAGTGGTTAGAGCGTTGGCCAGCGCACTGGAGGGTCTGGGGTTCGATCCCCAGTCAAGGGCACATACCTGGGTGGCAGGTTCATCCTTAGCCTCGGCCAGGGTACATGCGGGAGGCAACCAACTGATGGACACATCGATGTTTCTCTCTCTCCCTCTTCCCCCTCTTTCTCTCCTCCTCCCCCCTCCCTTCCACTCTCTAAAAAATCAGTGGAAAAATATCCTAGGGTGAGGATTAACAAAAAAAAAAAAAAAAAAAAAAAAAAGGAAGGAAGGAAGAAAGTTCATGACTTTGATTTGTCCCATTCCTGGCGATGTTACTTTAACTTTGACCACTTGGTTAAGGTGGTGTCTTCTGGGTTTCTGTATATAAAGTTATGTACAATTATATATAAGAATATAAAATTACAATGTTAATTATTTTGAGTCATTAATTAGTAAATAACTAATACGAGGTTCGTGGGGAGATAGAGGCTGCCGTGGTGACGGGAGCGGTCCCTTTCCCCACTTAGGACCTGTCACTGGGACCCCTGCATCCCTGTTCTAACTCCCAGGGTGACCACTGGTCTATGGAATGTTTACTGTGATGCTTCGGTTGTGCCCATTTGGGCCAGTGGCACCCATTCAAGCTGACGCCTGTCTTTTTACGGTGCCCAGCATTCTGGAGCGCTTCGTTACTCTCTGGCACGGCAGGAATTCCAGGCTGTACCTCCCTGCCCCTGGATCAGCCACTGCTCTAAGGGGCGCTGGCTCCTTCCAACGCAGAATGGTATCTAGAAGCCCAGACCTGGGCGCTGGGACGGCATGGTAATGAGAGGCACTGCTGGATCCTGGGCTGTTAAAGGGCATTGTTGAGGCCATTAGCAAAATGGAAATAGGACCAGTGGGTTAGATGGCCGGCACGCATCCATGTCATTTCCTGATTTTGATGGTTGTCTTGCGGTTATGCAGGAGAATGTCCTTGTTTCCCTGAAATCTACACTGCAGGATCCAGGGGTAATTTATTCCTTGTGAATAGATAACTCAACAGGAAGAAGAGGCTGAGAGAGAGGGCATATGAATGAAAGGACGGGAGAGGAAAGGTGTGGAGGTGGGGATGAGTTGGGTGTGTTTGAGGAGCAGCAGGAAGTGAAGGCCAGCAGGTGGCCGGAGCTGCGCACAGCTGCTGGCGGGGGAGGGGAGGCGGCGGCTGGGAGAGCCTTGGAGTGGGTGAAGCCGCTGGAGAGCGTCCAGCAGGCCTGGGGCTTCTGCTGTGGCCTTCAGCGCTCACCTGCTCCAGACGCTGCAGCGTGTGTTAGGTCCGCGCCTCGCTTCCTCTCTGCGGTGCACCCGAGAGCTTCATCGTGGTATCTCCGTGGTGCAGGTAAAGCAGCCAAAGCCCCGAACCACAGTAATGTCTGAACAGCACATAGCTACTAAGTAGCAGGAGGAGGCCTGGCAGCTGCCTTTCTGAATGTGACCCCAAGATAGAGACCCAAGCGGGGACACAGGTGGGTGCTGTCAGCATTGCCCGGAACATACCCCAGGACTTTGCTCTGTAGGGGGCATTTGGCATTAGGTGCCAGGAGTGTTGGGGGAGTGCACACTCTGTGACCCGATGGGATTCTGCTTCTGAGCATTTTCCTTAATGATAACCACTGGTGACCTTACTCGAGCCATTCCTGTGTCCAGGTCACCATTTGAGGTCTCCACTCATCTCAGCCTCACAACAGCCCCAGTGCAGTGGAAACAGCGCGGAGGGGTTAGCAGCTGCTCAAGGTTCATGGCGAGTAGACGACAGAGCAGGTGTTTAAACGTAAGGAGATAGTCAGAGAAATGTGGGTGATGGCTCTCCAGGGACAGGCACAGACCCCGCACTGTGTATAACAAAGTAACACAAAGAATAAATAAGGCTAAACTCCAGTGCCAGACACACAGTGGAACCTGCTGATCTGATGCTTTGGATCTAAATGTTGTGGTGTGGAGTGATGTTAATCATACGGTAAGTTTAAAATGTAGGTTTTCTGCCCAGCCAGTGTGGCTCAGTGGTTGAGCGTTGTTGACCCATGCACCAAGAGGTCGCCAGTTCGATTCCCGGTCAGGGCACATGCCCAGGTTGTGGGCCAGATCCCCAGTGGGGGGCATGCAGGAGGCGACCAATCGATGTTCCCTCTCATTGATGTTTCTATCTCTCTCTCCCACTCCCTTCCTCGCTCTCTAAAACCAATAAAGAAAAAAATTAAATAAATAAATATCTTAAAAAAATAAAATGTAAGTTTTTGTAGAAGGTGCTGCTCTTTTGGTAAATAAAATTCATATCTATCTCCCTATATTCATAGCAACTTCTGAGAGAATAGATATTGATATGAGTGGGGTTATTGCTGAGTCTTGTGATTTGGGGGGTTTTATTTTGTTTCCTTTTTGGGTGTCTGTACCTTCTAATTTTCATTCCCCAATCACGTCTTGGGGGATGTCAGGATTACAATTAGGGTGGCACATGAGTTCACTGATATGGACTACAAAACAGCAGGGGTCGTCTGAGGGGTTGGAAGTGGGGGGTGACAGGGAACAGTGACAATGCTGCATAACAAACAAGCGCAGAGCCTCAGTGCCATGTAAGGGACACTCACTTAGCTCGAGTGTGCGGGCGTCAGCCTTCTGGCCTCGGCTGGCCTCGTGGGCTCACGCGTGCCTCTGAGGTCAGCTCAGGTCAGCTGCCACTGCCGATGTGTGAGCTCACTCAGAGGACAGGGCCTGTTGCCTAATGCAGAAGGAGACGGCTGGGACTTGCCTGTCAGCATCCTCCAAAGGGCGAGGCCAGGCACGTTCTCAAGGCAGTGGTCGTGCCAAGCAGGCCTCTGCATGCCTCACTTTGGCTAATATTCTGCTGGCCAAAGCTAGTCACATGGTGAGCCCCGAGTCCAAATGCAGGGAGAACGCCCCACCCAGAGTGGTGGGGGTGGAGGCACACGGCAAGGTTACATGGACACAGGAGGGAAGAATTGGGGCCACCAGTGTAGTCAGTCTAACACTAACAGCATCATTTTTAGTGGCCTCCTAATAATTCATTGTATGAGTATACCGTCATGTATTTAACCAGCTCTGTAAGGTTGAACAGTTAGGTTAGCATTTCTAAACTCTGTATTTCAAGGAATTATAAATCCTTCAGGGGTTTTCTCTCTCTCTCTCTCTCTTTCTCTCTCTCTCTCTCTCACACACACACACACACACACACACACACACACACACACAAATGAAGGTTGGGTGTGGAAATAAATTTGGTAAGTGTTGGGTTAAATGAAGAAAAATAAATTTCCTTACTGCAGGACTTATCAGAACCTTTACGTGCAAATGTGCATTATGAACTTCCAAAAGTCTGAGGGATACTCAAACTCAGCAGGCCATGGGATTTTTTTCAAGAAGCATCTCTTGGGACAGGTGTTCGTGGCTCTCACTCTGTACTTTGTGCATCTGAGTTGGGTTCTGTGATTATAAACAGATCTCTGGTGAACATGGAGGGCTCACTGTTGGCAGATATACAAATGATCAGGGCAGGGGACAGTTGTGTCTGGAGTAAGGTGAATTCTGAAGGCTGCACTCGGGATGATGAGGATGATGGGGACCACGAGTCAGCACTAACCTGGCTCACTTTCTCTCAGCAGGTGCCTTAGGATCTCCCAATGGGGTGGCTTGGCTCTGGGCTCACGTTCCCTGTGAGCTGCCTGATCCTGGTGTGGGCGGCAGGCTCTGGTAAGTTACCACTTCTCATTCATTCATTCAGCAAATATGTATTGACTATTACCTGCCAGGCTCCATCAGTGAAGAAAGCAAAGATTCCTGGACTTGAAGAGCTTACACTGTAGTGGGAGGAGATAGCCAATGACAGATGGCCCCAATTTTTTAAGTAAATTCTAAGGATTGTTAAAAGGTGATGGGAAAATACAATATGGAACAGAGCAGGGAGGATTGGGAAAGCTGGGTGGAGTGGAGGGTTGCAATGTAAAATACATTATGTGCCCAGGGAAGTCCTCATTGAGTGACAGGCAATCAAGCCAAGACTTGAAGGAAGGAGGAGCCATGCAGATGTCTGTGGGGGGAGGAGGATCTCAGTGGAGGCCCTGAGCCGAGAGCCTGCCTGGAGTGTTGGAGGAACGAAAGGAGGCTGGTGTGGTGCTGGGAGACAGGGTGGCCAGCTCAGGAAGGGCCTTGCAAGGTTTGAGCAGAGGAGCGACATGACCTGTTACATTGAAAGGGATCCCTTTGTCTATAAGCACAAGGGTGGAAGCCCGGAGGCCAGGGAGGGGGCGCCGCAGTAAGCCCGGTGGCTTGGCCCAACAGGGGGAACTGGCTTCTGGATCCCTCTGGGATGGAGATTTGAAGACAGAGTGGACTGAGGGGAGAGAGAGAGGTGTCAAGGATGACTCAGAGTTCTGACCTGAGCTACCAGGAAGGACATGGTTGTCATTTCTGAGATGCAGAGGGATATGGGTTTTGAGGAGCAGGGAGTCAGATGAGGAGAATTTGAGATATTTATTAGATATCTACGACTCTCCTTAACATGGTAAGTCCTTTATCCAGAGAACAAGTGCAAATGGAGGGCAGCCGTGATGGGGCCGGTGCTGGCCACTGGAGCAATAGGAGGCCTGCTGGTCAGGTGCTGGGTGCTCTAGAGCTGGGTGATGGCTCTCAGACGATTGGCAAACCCAGTAGACATCCTGCCGGGTTCAAGCCCAGCTCTGCCACTGACTGGCTGGAAGAAGTACCCCAGCCTCTCATTCCGCCCTTGGATATTGGCCAAACCCAACAAGAAGCCAGAGGACAAGGGCACCTGGGTAACAAGACCGTGGGGTCAGCCTCCTGAGCTCAGAGAGGGGCGGAGAATGGATGGGGGCAGGGAGTGGGCACATGGGTAACAGCCTCCCTGGCACACTGTGGCAAAGCACAAGCCTGTTGGTGGGTAGCACTCCTCAGACTGTCACGTATTTTTCCTTTATTTGGCCAAGGGAAGTAGGGGAGCTGCATGACGTAAAGGTGCATTTGGGGTATCCTCTCAATGGACCCTGCACCCAGGGTACTTCTTCAGCTTCAGGAACCCCCTCAGTGCCAGCTGGGAGGCTCCAGGAGGGGCCCTGGTCCTGGCTGGCTCTGTGAAGACTGGCCCGTGACCGGTCCTGGGACTGTGGTTTCCCTGTTTGCAATGGCCCTTGGTCCTGTTCGGGCTGGTTTCCGACCTGTCCAGGGGCTCAGGGCCCTCTCTCGTGTTGGGCTCCAGCTGCTCAGAGCTGTTTCTGTCTCCCCAGGGAGTGTTAGGGTCCGGCATCCGCCCACCTGCTTCTCCTACTGCATCAGCACCTCCACCTGTGAGTGGGGGATGGGCGGCCCCACCAACTGCAGCGCTGAGCTCCGCCTGACCTACCAGCTGGATGGGCGCTCTGAGTAAGCCTGTGCTGGAGCGGGGAGGTGGGGAGGTTGGGGAGTTCGGTGAGATTGGTGAGATTGGCCCTGGGGGTTCGCTTGGGGTGGTGCCCTGGAGTGCCTGGTGCTAAATGCCATTTACTGCACTTACCAGGCAGGGGGTTCGAGCTGGGGCGCCCAGGGTGCAGTGCATGTCATACAGTGGGAATGTCATGATGCTCCGAGCACACTGTCACCCAGCCCTGTGGCATGTGGATGTGGGCGGAGTATCGGACCAGAGCATAGGTTCTCAAGCATTTAGTCTCAGGACTCTTCATGCTTAAAAATTAGTAAGGACCCCGAAAGCTTTTGTCTGGGTAGCCTATAGCTATGGATATTTACTCTATGAGGAATCCAAACAAAATGTAAATGACAACAGCACACAAGCCATCAGAGCAGTGACGTAGCGTGCCACGTGGCCCCTAGAAAACTCCACTGTATGCTTGTGAGAGTGAGATGGCGAGCGGCGTCTTAGTGTGCCCAGGAAAACAGTTCGACCCGTGGATCCTCAGACCACACTTAGAGACCCGCGGGACAGGGCCGCTGCTTGGGGCGCAGGGTTAGTGGGGGGCTCAGCATGGGACGTGGGGCACACGTCCCCTGGGCTCGCTGGGATAGTCTGTGTACGCAGGGTGCCGTGCGGGGTGCCCGGGACTCGGCGGGTGGCGGCGCACGCGGGGCCAGCCCTGCGCACAGCAGGGGCGCCGACAGGCGGTCCCCACCGTGTGCTGAGGTGGACGGGCTGTGCTTCTGTATGTGGCACGTGGGCCGAGACCAGAGCTGGAAAACCGCGCCCGTGCGTCCCCTCGGGCCGCCACCTGCTTGGTACAATCGTGCTGTTGGCACATGGCCACGCCCACTCGGTCACGTGTCAGCGGCTGCTTTCCTGCGAGCCCCGCAGGGCCCTGTGGTCCCCACAGCAGCCCGGCTCCCAGAGCCCAAAGTGCCGCTGTCTGGTCCTTTACCGAAACCGTTTGCGGCCCGGCCGAGCCCAGGGACGCCCCTGGCAGTTTGGGAGGCACGTCGGGACACGTGCGGTGCGCAGGGGTGTGCCGCAGGCCTCTGCCCGGGGAGAAGCGGTGCGCCCAGAGGTGTGCCAGCACACCTGGTGTTAGAGTCTTCAGTGCCACATTCCGCCGTGTCACTGGCTCTTAGGGATGAGCGGAGTCCTGGGACCAAGGCTGCGGCCAGGGGTGTATGAGTCCATGTGGGCATGGTGACGGGCTGTGGCCAGCAGGGAAGGCAGCCCTAGTCCACTGTCCCCACCAGGCACCCTGGCCGCTCTCCTGCCCAGTCCCCTGATCTGGCCTTGAGGCAGGGTGACCAGGTACTAGAAGAGCATGTGGTTCCTTGAGGCATGTACGGGGGACACCCAAGGGTGCATGACCAGCCTAACGCAGCACCGTGTCTGCAGAAGCCGCACGTGTGTCCCTGAGAACAGGGAAAGCACGGTGTGCCTGTGCAGCATGCTGATGGACGACATGGTCAGTGTGGACACCTACCAGCTGGACCTGTGGGCTGGGAAGCAGCGGTTGTGGAATGGCTCCTTCAAGCCCAGCGAGCATGGTGAGTGGGGCGGGGCAGGCGGTCCCAAAGAAGCTGGCTGTGCCCTGGGGCTGGGGAGGCAGGGTCCATTGTGGGGAGGGAGGCCCAAGCAGCCTCTTACCTTTTCTTAAACGTGATGGAGTTCTTGCCCTTATCTGGGCCTTAGTCCTCCCATCTTTGAAATGGGGTTGGGCGCAGCAGTACATCAGGTCCCTTCAGTTCAGATATTTCAACCCCCTGAATATGAGGCCCCCAACCTGGGTGTTGAGCGGGCCTGATTGGTGGAAGGCCTGCTTGCTGCAGATCAGAAACTGAGCTGGGAACCGTCCTTCCTCCGTTGACTGCTCAGCTGCTACTGCTTCAGACAGTCTGGACCATGGAAGGCTGACCTTATCCTGCTACCCAGAGTCCCTGTGGGCATTCCCTAGGAGCTTGCTGGGGTGTAGTGACAGGAGGTTATTTATTTATTTTTAAATATGTTTTCCTTTACTGATTTTAGAGAGAGAGGAAGAGAGGTCAAAACATCGATGAGAGAGAACATCGATTGGCTGCCTCCTGCATGCCCCCGACTAGGGATTGGGCCCACAACCTGGGCATGTGCCCTGACCAGGAATCGAACTGGTGACCTCTTGGTGCATGGGTCGATGCTCAAACCACTGAGCCACACTGGCCGGGCATGACAGGAGTTTAAAACACCATTTATTGCTGTGTGACCTTGGGCAAGTCACATTACCTCTCTGAGCCTCAGTTTCCAGAAGAGAGTTCTTATCCCCATTTTGCAATTGAATAAACTGTAGTACAGAGAAGGCAAGTAACCTGCCTAAGGTCACACAGCTGCTAAGCAGGAGAGGTGATCTCTCCCAGAGCTCACAGCCTCCACCACTCCATCAGCAGTTCCTGAAGGGCCTGCTCATCCCGCTGATGGTCTGGGGTTATTTATTTTTATCCTCACCCGAGGACAGTTTTTGCATTTATCTTCAGATAGAGTGGGAGGGAGAGAGGGAGGAAGAGAGAGAGAGAGAAACATCCATGTGAGAGAGACACATTGACTGGTTGCCACCCACACGACCCCAACAGGGGCTGGGGACAAACTGCAACCAAGGTACGTGCCCTTAGTGGGAACCGAACCCGGGACTCTCTGGTCTGAGGGCTGACGCTCCAACTGCTGAGCCAAACCGGCCAAGGTGGTCTGGGGTTATTTAAATTGACCCATGAACAAACCCGTGAATTAAAATAATTCTCACATGTGTTTGTTGATTTTAATGTATATCATATACTTGTGATCTCACCGATATGATTGCTTAAAAAGAGACTACGTTTTTAAACACGTGAATCAAAATAATACGTAGTAAATAATATAGTGCATAAATGTGGACAAAAGTGTGAAGGACAAAAGTGAAAACACTGAAGTTTGGGTTACTGTGGCTTATACATTTTGCGTTCACTGGAGCAAGGTAGTTAGTAACCACTATGGTGCCAAGTGGACTCCGTTACAACTCTGAATCTACGTGGTACCTTACACATGTATATGGAGGTGGTGTTGACTAAACACCTCAGTGGCCCGGGGTCCGTGGGCGACAAGCCCTCACCAGACACTGCTTCTCCACAGTGAAACCCAGGGCCCCCGGAAACCTCTCCGTTGCTTCCAGCGTCTCCCACATGTGGCAGCTGACCTGGAGCAACCCGTACCCTCCTGATAGTCTCCTGTGCAACCAGCTCTCCTACCAGGTCAACATTTCAAATGAAGACGACCCCTCAGAGGTGAGTGGCACTGCGGGGATTCTGCACCACCTACTGGGACTCGGGTGGGTGGAGACCCCGGCTCCGGGGTGGGAGACAGAGAGGACGCCCAGGCTGACAGCATCCCTGGGGACCTGGAGTCCCAGCTTCTGCCCCTCCACCCCTCGCTCGATGCCCAGGGTGAGAGAAGGGATGTGATTTCTGGGCCCTGCTCCCTGCTGTAAAGGAGGCTCCGGGCCACAGCTGTGTTTCCTAAGGGCCCGGAGGGACACTGAGATTTTGGGAACACACTCAGATGACTGAGTCCCACCGTGAGATGCTCACTCAGCATCATCTCCCTCCCCACCCTGACTGGTGAGGGCAGGCGTCTCAGCTGGGCTGGCAGGCTTACTAATCCTTGGTTGTAACAGAGAGGAGGTCGCGGCTCAGAGCCTTGCCCCAGGAGACAGGCTCACCCATAGTTTAATGCCATTGCTGGGTCCCACTGAGATTACTTTTTCGTGACACTCAGGGCGTCTGATACTTCTCTGCAGGCCCAGCAGAGACAGCGGCTTCCTTTCTAAATGAGCAGACTAACATTTTGCAAAGCAGCACAGATTTATCTATCAGGTAGAATAGACACTAGCAGGCTGGACACAATGCTGGCCGGTCCCCGTGTTTTATTGCAGGTGGGGATGGGGGTCACTTCCTGCCACTGTGTTTGCCCCTCGAACATTCCCACAGAGGGCCCTCTGTACACACGGGCCTGGTGTCCCCCAGAGCTGGGTTCCGGTACCTGCCCTGCCACTTGCCCACTGTGTGATCTCGAGCATGTCACGTAACCTTCTTGTACCTCAGTTTCCTCACCTGTGACATGGGGCTAACGAGTACCAACCGTAGGGCTATTGAGAGCACGAAGTGGGCGACACAGATAAGCTCCCATGCCTGGCACAAAGAATGTTGTATCATTCTCTTCCTTTTCTCCCGATGCTGCAGGCCTTGGGAATCCCCATCTGCTTCGCCCTGCCGCGCCCTGGCCTGTCACTGCCCATCAGAGTGGTCCAGGGCCTGCGCCGAGCCGTGCCCTGTGTCCCAGACCCAGGCTGGCCTGCCCTCGGCGGCCAGGCGCAGGCCCCGGACGTACGAAGCTCCATGTCAGCTTCTATGGCTGCTGCTGCTCTCTGGCCAAGCCAGGGAGGTGGTGGTGTTGACTTCCATCTCTCAGGCGTGGCTCCTCCTGGCCCTGGGCCAGGATGTGGGGTAGGAGCAGGAATGGGGCATACAGGGCGCGGCTCAGAGAGCAGCTGGGGAGAGCGCTGGCACAGATGCCAAGGAAAGAGGCAGGTCCAACTTTGTCCCTTGGTCTTCCCATGTCCTGTGCCTATTCAGGGCGTGGCCTGGAGGGGAGACAAAGGTCCAGAGGAATTTGCTTGTTTGTTTACCATGGCTGAACCTAGGTTCCAGGAGTCTCTCATCGCCTGGCCCTGCTTTTCCTGCGCTGGCTTCGTTTTCAGGCAGGCCATTCCCTCATTTGGCCAGCATGCCCACGAGCAGCTCCAGGCCTAGGTCCCAAAGCCTCAGTGGGAAAAGTTGTTCTTTCCAGATAATTCTCAGTAAAAGTCCCGGGCCCAGTGTGATGCTCACTTGCCTGGCTTGGATCATTGGGCCAATCTCTGCACCTGTCACAGGCTGTGGGCAGCAGAGAGGGTGCTGGTGCCGTGCTCTGATCCGCCAGGAGTGAGTCACATGCCCATCTCTGGAGCTGCAGTGGGATCAGCTGGGCTGAGCCAGCTGGGCTGAGAATGAGGGCGGGTGGCTCCCCAAAGGAGACTCAGGGGAAGGGGAAATGGACTGGGCTGGCTGAAACAAAGCCTGGTTTAGCGTCTGGCACCGGACTCCAGCCAGTGGATAGAATTGGTCAGTGTGCCGATGCTATGGCTCAGTGGGCATGTGGATGCTCAGGGCTGCCCCAGGCCCCAGAACTCCAAGTCCAGCTTCTCTTGTTGGTGGGGAGGAGGCTACTGAGACACCCCTCCCCCATGTCTCAAAAGGGAGGGCAGAGCTGGGATTTGAAGCCAGAATTTAAATCCAGAGCCTTTGTTCTTCCTCCTCCCCAGGATCCTCCTCTCAGACGTGGTCTTCTGAACACTTGGCCCTTTTGTTAAAAACCAACCACAAGCAGTTGCTTGCAAGCTCCGATTTCTCTTGTTTCTTAGGAAAACATTTCCCAATATCCTGCTCCTCTCCAGGGTGTTCGATTCCTTTAGTGAACTAGATCCAGCTGTTGCTTCCAGCTTACTCATGTTTAGAGAGAAAGGCTGAGAGTGTCGTCCTGTCCCAGCCCTGGTCTCCCACAGCTCTCACCCACCCCCGCACCACTGCAGAGCTCCGGCGTCCCCCCAGTTTCTCCAGCAACCTGTTCAGGTGTTGCTTCCTCGCTGTGCAGCCTCCCTTGGCTCGCTCTACCCCGGACGGCTCCCTGCGCGCCTGGAGCAGAAGCAGAGCCGCCTGCAGCCTGCAGCCGGGCGGGGCTGCGGGGCTGGGGGAGGAGGAGAGCTGCGAAGGGAGGACCCCCAGGGAGAGGAGCCCCAGCCAGAGGGTTCGGGCCACCCGCCGGCAGAATTGAACTTGAACACAGATTTTATTTCATCTTATTTTTTAATGTTTTTTTTTTTTTTTTTGTAAAGTAATATTTACATGAAGTAAAAAATTCAAGTGGTAGAAGAGGGCTTAGAATGGAAATGTGTTTCTCTTCCAACCCCAACCTCAACCTCCAGTTCCTCTTTTTTTTTTTTATTCTCACCCAAGGACACTTTTCCATTTTTTTTTTTTTTTTTTTTTTTGAGAGTACATGCCCTTAACGGGAACCCTAACCACTGAGCCAAACCGGCCAGGGCCACTTTTCCATTTTTTTTGATCAGATAGAGTGGGAGGGAGGGAGGGGAAGAGAGAGAGAGAGAGAAACATCGACGTGAAAAGGACACATCGAGTGGCTGCCTCCCGCATGACCCAACCAGGGCCGGGGACAAACTGCAACCGAGGTATGTGCCCTTAGCGGGAACTGAACCCGCGACTCATTGGTCCTTGGGCTGACGCTCTTAACTGCTGAGCCAAACCGGCCGGGGCTAAAATATGTTTTTATTTTTAATTTTTAAAAATATTTTTATTTTATTATTATTTATTTTTTAACCCTCACTCGAGAATATTTTCCTATTTATCATCAGATAGAGTGGGAGGGAGGGAGAGAGAGAGAATCATCGATGTGAGAGAGACGCATCGACTGGTTGCCTCCTGCACGACCCGACCAGGGCTGGGGATGAACCGAAACCCAGGTACGTGCCCTTGACTAGAGTCGAACTCACGACTCATTGGTCCACAGGCCAACGCTCTAACCGCTGAGCCAAACTTCTAGAGAGAGAGGAAGGGAGAGAGAGACAGAAACATCGATGTGAAAGAGAAAAATCCATCGACTGCCTCCTGCACGCCCCCTACTGGAGATCGAGCCTGCAACCTGGGCACGTGCTCTGACCAGGAATTGAACTGGGACCTCTCAGTCCATGGGACAACGCTCAATCCACTGAGCCACACCGTCCGGGCTCTAGTTCCTCTTCCCAGAGGTTGACCACGGCTCTGGCTCTTGCCAGGAGGGGAGGGAGGCCGGCTGGAGCAGGTGGAGGGTCTGAGGCATGTGTCTCCTCCCAGAGAGAGTGTGTGCCTATGTGGAAAACGTGTCTGTTCCTTCGTCAGTGTCCATTGCTACATAATATCAACGGCACACATTTATTGCCCCACAGCTTCTGGGCATCAGGAGTCTGGGTCCGGCTCCACTAGGTCCTCTGCTGCAACCGAGGAGTCGGCCAGGGCTGCGGTCTCACCTGAGGCTCCACTCGGGAAGGATCGCTCCCGCTCCTGTGACGTTGGCAGCATTCAGTTTCTCGTGGGCTGTTGGACTGAGAGCCTCAGGTCTTGCTGGTCCTTGGCACCTCCATTCCTTCCCAGTGGCCTTCTCCAAGCCAGCAGGGGGGAGAGGGTGTCCCAGCAAGCTGGAATGGCGGTCTTACATAACGTGACCGCACACCTGCAGTGCTGCACACCCATCAGCTTCGCACGTCCTGTCGGTCACACAGGGCGTGATATAAGGTGGGGATCGGGGGCCTCTCAGAGTCTGTCTGCCACCATGTTTTTAAACACAAAAGGCAGCAGACAACACATACTCATTGTCATCTTACCTTTTCCACTGAACGGCAGATCCTAGAAGTCTTCCCAGTGGGGACTGGGTTGGGCGGGGCTGAGGTTCGAGGCCAGTGAGTTTGGGCTGGATTGTGGAGGCTCTAGAGAGCCCATGAAGGAGAGAGAGGGGCTCTGACTCCATCTGCGCTTCGGAAAGGTCACCCCGTGCTCCCTGCGCGCCAGGCCCTGTCCTAGGTGCTTGTCTGCTTAACCCACTTACTCCTCACAACAACCCGGCGAGGTGGGCGCTTTTATTACTGCCATTTTGCAGAAGGGGACATCGAGATCCACAGAGGTTATGTCACTTACTCAAGGTCACACAGCCAGAAAGTGACAGTAGGGACCCGTACCCTTGATTTACAGGCGAGGAAACTAAAACTCAGAAAGGTTAATCCACTTGCCCCAGCCGTGTCACATGGCTAGTCAGTGGGGGTCGGGAAGGGCCGATTTCCTGGCCCATCTCACTCGATTCTGCTCCCAGTTATGGAGGTGGCAAACGATGTCCAAGTTGAAGGAATAACCCAGGCTGGTGGCTTTTTAAAATTGATTTTAGACAGAGAGAGAGAAACATAGCTTTGGTGTTCCATTTATTTATGCATTCATTGGTTGATTCTTGTATGTGCCCTGACCAGGGATTGAACCTACAACCTTGGCGTATAGGGATAACACTCTAAACAACTGAGCTACCTAGCCAGGGCCAGTCTGGTGGCTCTTAAACACTGTGGGGTCAGCTAAGGACAGCAGCCAGGGTGGGAGCTGGCGCTCCCCTCCCCCAGCTGGTGCAGTAATGTCTTCCTTTCTTCCCCCAGTTCACAGTCTATAATGTGACCTACATGGAGCCCACCCTCCGCTTCTCAGCCAGCATCCTAAAGCCGGGGACTTTCTACAGCGCACGGGTGAGGGCCTGGGCTCAGAGCTACAACGGCATGTGGAGTGAGTGGAGCCCCAGCATCAAGTGGCTTAACTGTGAGTATCTATCGTGGGTGCTGGGCAGCGAGAATCTCCCCTCCCCACTTTCACTCTGTGGCCAGACACTTCCCCTGGCCGAGCATCTGGGTTTCCATATCCGAGGATGCCTCTACTGCGGTAACCGTACAGGCTGGCGTGGCGTCCTGGCCAGGGTAGGCCGGCTAGGCTGCAGGGACAGAGAAGCCCTCGAGACCTGTGCTTTAACACTGGAGAAATGTGTTTCTTGCTCTTGTAACAGTCCAACCGGAACTTGGCTGGTCTGTGGGTGGTTTTCCTCCCGCTGGCTCCATGCCTCTCTAGGGCAAGGATGATTAACCTTTTTGTATCATGGACCCCCCCCCCCCTTTGGCAGTCTGGTGAAGCCTGCGGACCCCATTCAGAGTAATATTTTCAAAGGTATTAAATAAAATACATAGCATTACAAAGGAAATTAATTTTATTGAAATGTAGTTATAAAATACTTTTAAATGTTATCTAGGAATACATACTTCTCTGTTAACACATTAGAAACAAGATCTAGTGGTAGTTCTCACGAATACTGTATCTCAGAGTAGACGAGTACATGATATTTCGTGATCTGGCAGCTGTGAAGCGATAGGAGACAGCTGTGTTTCTGTGGCAGCTGAGTGACCGATGCTGCTCTCACTGGGGTTTGCTCCCTCCGTTCCTAATGGGAGGAAATGCTAGGTGTCAGAAGTTAGTGAAAATAAGGATGTCATTTCTTTCCCATCCAAGTCTTAGACCTCTGGATTCTGTCTGCAACCTGGTTGGAGGTCTGTGGACCCCAGGTTACGAATCTCTAAGGGCCCTGCCATTGTCTGCATCCAGCCAGCAGAAGGGGAAGGGGTGCAGGGAGACCACACCTGCTTCTTAAAAGCCTTAGCTTAGAAGTGATACACATCACTTCCCCTCAAGTTCTATAGGTGAAACTGGCCACATGGCCACACATAGCTGCAAGGGATTCTGGGAAATGTAGTCCCTCACTTGGTAGCTGCATCCCCCCAAAACAACTCTTTGCAACTTTATCACATGGCTTTTGCAATAGAAATATTGAATTATCTCACATAAAACGAAGTCTCACAAGTGGACTTTCCCAGGTTTATACAGCAGCTCGGTGATGTCACCCCGGAGTCTTGCCTTCCTGAGCACGGTGCTGTTTTTAGATTTGTCACTTTGTGGCCCCACATTGGCTACTGCACACGCTCAGACCCCAGGGACCAAAGGGAATGAAAGGCTGCCACAAGGGAATGCACCTCGTGCATCTCTCTCTTTTATCAGGAAACAAAAAAATTTTCCAGAAACTTCTCAGCAGACTTCCCCTTCATCGCATTGGCCAGACTGTCACATGGCCTCTCCCACCTGCAGCAGAGGCTGGGAACTCAAGTGTCTGGACAGGGGACTAGGACAATCGTGATTAGCCCAAACTTCAGGGTGGGCACATTGCCACCTAGCAAAGAAGATGGGGAGATGGGGTGGGGGTGCCTCAGGCATCGTCTGTGCAGTGGGGAGGAGGATTCTTCACAGTGCTGGCACAGTGGTGCTTGGCAGGTACTCCGCCCCCACCCCCCACACATCCCTCGCAGCATCCCTCACCTTATTCCCTGGGTGTCTCTTCGCCCACCTTTCTCCCACGCTGGACTGTGAGCTCCGTGGGTAGTGTATACCCTGTGTCTGTGTCTCCAGTGCCCAGGACAGGGCCAGGCACACAGTAAGTCCCTGGGAGAGTTTTGTTGAGTTGATTTGATTCTATCGTTGACCTGGGGAGGGGAAGGGAAAGAAAGAGAAACAGCTTGCATGGAACATATACTATGTGCTGAACACCTATTCATTATTTCTGCAAATATTTATTGAGCTCCTACTATGTGCCTGGCCCCATGTGGACACCGGGGAGTCAGCATGAACAGGAGACGAGAATCCCCGCTGCTGTGGAACTGGCACTGGGGGGACAAACCAGTACACAGAGGAGGTCAGAGCTCGAGGTCCCGGTGGCAGTCAGTCCGGGAGAGAGTAAGCAGGGCAAGGGGACGAGTGAGGAGCGGGGCAGCAGTAGAGAGGGTGTGGGCGTTTTTGGAGCTGGCGAGAGTGAAGTGGACGAGGAGAAGGCAGCTGGGCGAAGGTGATCACACACGTGCTTGTGGACGTGCAGGCTCTGTTCTGAGTGCCGTCGGGGGTGAACCGTGTCGTCCTCACGACAGCCCTGTGAGACAGTGCTGTTGTTAGCCCCATTGTAGCGATGCGGAAACCGAGGCTCCGAGAGCGAGGGGCATGTCCTGGGTCACAGTGAGGACATGGCGGCCAGGCTTTGAGCTCAGGTAGTCTCAGTCTCTCTTCAGGGAAGAGCAGCAGGTTCAAGATCCTGAGGTGGCACTAGCTTTGGAGGAGCAGGGGACAGCGAGCAGGCCGGTGTGGCGAGGGCTCAGTGTGCGAGGGGGAGGGCAGGAGGGGGAGAGGCGGGAGGGCTTGGTGCTTGCCAGATCACGCAGGGTCTGGGAGGACCCTTTCCTGAGGCATCGGTGTCCAGCTCTGGGAAGTGGAGACCAGGCTGTCCCTAGCACTGTGCCGCTCACGGCTTCCCTCCCACTTGCAGACTATGAGTGGCCCTGGGAGCGGCACCTCCCGCTTGCCGTCAGCATCTCCTGCATCGTCATCCTGGTCATCTGCCTGTCCTGCTATTGGAGCATCATCAAGTGAGTCCTGGGCCAGCCCCTTTGGGGTGCGGAGTGGGCAGGAGTCCCTCCTCTCATCTGTCAGCTTGCAGTCCTTCGTTCAACAGTAAATGTTTATTGAGCAGCTACTCTGTGCGAGACACTGAGGCACCAGCTGCAACAAAACCGACAGGGACCCTGTGCCTCTTGGAGACAGCTGTCAGGTCCACAGACGGCCACGGCCGTTTCCCACAGCCGTCCGCGCGCTGAAGGAAATACACCAGGCGAAGGGCAGGAATGTTCCAGGGTGCTGTTTTAGGTGGGGAGGAGGTGGTATTCGAGCTGAGACCTGACTGGGGGAGTGAGCTGGCCAGGGTAGAGCTGGGGAAAGGCCTTCCCTTGGCAAAGGGAGACGGATCATGCCCAGGGTGTGGTCCAGACAGTGGGGGCACATGACAGTAGACCGAGGAATTCTAGACAATTGACCTGACAGTCAGGAGACCCGGGTTCGGATTCTGGCTCTGGCGCTTGGTAGCTGTGTGACCGGCAGCCTTGGGTTCCTCCTTTGCAGGCTGAGATGTAGCGAGAACATATGTCGTCAGTCCTAAGAGTCCTAAGAGAGTCTTGGATCACAGTGGGTATAAAGAGCCTGATTGCCAGTGAGCTCGAGCCCCAGGAAACATGGTGTGTCAGAGCCTCAGTCCCCCAGCTCTGAAATGGGACTAGCGAGCGCTGCCTCGCCACGTGGGCATTAGTGACGGCTGAGGATTGACTGAGTGTCCCGCACTCTGCTGGGCACACACTGTGTGCAGGGATTGCAAGTTTTCCTCTCCATGTCTTGTCACTGACTCCTCCTAGGCACCTGGGCTGGTCTTTTCCCCTTCTCTGAGCCTCAGTTTCCCACCGCCTGTCCTTCCAGCCCCACTCACAGTGTCCCCACACTCCAGCCTTCGTGCTATTCCTGGAACGCACCCAGCAGTCCCCTCAGAGCCTTTGCACTCACTGTGCCCCTACCTGGAAAGCCCTTTCCCCAGACATCGCCGTGACTCGCTCCCTTCCACCTCCAGTCACCACTCAGAGCTCACCTCCTCAGGGAGGCCTTCCTGGATCACACCCTCCATTCCTCTCTATTCCCTTGTCTTCTTTATTTTTACTCATGGCACTTAATGCCGTGACTAATGCCATATGGTCATTTCTGTAGCTGTCTGTCTCCTCTTCTAGAAGGGCAGCTCTGTGAGGGCAGGTGTCCCCAGGCCTGGCACAGTGAGTGGTACATAGTAGGTGCTCAGTAAAGACATGTTGCCTGACTGAGTGGAGTCGGCGGGGGCTGATCCAGGGGTAATCTGAGGACCTTCCCTCTCAGAGCTGACACTCCATGGCTCCAGGCCGACGCAGGGAGAGGGAAGGAAGCTATTTCTCCCTGGGTTCCCTCAGCTTCTCGGGCCGCCAGGCCTCTCCCTGGCACCTTACTCCCGGCTGCTCCATGGAGGGGGTTGTTGCTGGGCACACCCAGAGTCCTCTGCAGCGCGAGTCTCTCCTACCCCCTGGGCTTGTTCCCACTGAGGACAGAGGCGGCGAGTCAGGAACTCGTTCTGGGCAGCAGGCGCGGGGCCCGAGCCCGGCTCTGCTGCCTGCCAGCTGTCCCTTCTTCCCTCTGAGCCTCGGTCTGCTCATCTGTGAACGGGGTGGGCAGCAGAACCTGTTTCATGGCTTAGGGTGAGACATCCAAAGCCAGCCGACCTGGCCCCTGGCCCCAGGCTATGCTGGTCTGTGGAGGAGGGACCAGCACGCTTTCCTTTCTCTTCCAGGATTAAGAGAGAGTGGTGGGACCAAATCCCCAACCCGGCCCACAGCCCCCTTGCGGCTGTCATCATCCAGGAGTCTCAGGTAGGAGGCTTGGTCGGTGCTGTGGACTGCACCTACCAGGAAGCAGGCAGGCCGTCTGGGATGTTGAAGACAGTCACTGGCCTTTGGAAATGACCTGAGCCGTCAGGACGGTGTCCGGGTCGGTTGTCGGCAGCTCAGAGTGGTCACCAGGAGCCCAGAGGCTTCCCCTCCCCTCCGCTCGGCTTTTGTAGCCACTTCTTCAGCCTTCGGTGGTTCCCTCCCTTGGGAGGAGGCGACCCCTGAGGTCATCTGCATGTCTGTACCAGGGCAGGAGGCCAAAAGGCGAGGGAGAGGGAGACACAGGTCCTGTGTCTTCCTCTTACGAGCAGGAAACTGCCGCCAAAGCGCCAGAAAATCTCTCGTTTCTCATTGGCTCCAGTTACAGCACATGCTGTTTCCTAAACCACTCACCTGTGAGGAGTGGGAATGCCGTGAGTCCAACCAGGTGGCCGTCCCGAGTGGGGGTGGGGCCAGCTTCCCCGGTGCGATGTCCACGAGGGGTGGGCCTGAGCTGATCAGGGCTCTCTAGGGAGGGGGAGCGGGGGTGCAGGTCCTGTCTAGAAGTCTGAGCGTTCCCAGTTCTCCAGGGACCCTCTGGCAGGCTCTGGAGTCCGCTGGTGCTGACTTGAACCCTGGCTCTGCCACTTCCCTGCAGAGTGGACTTGAGCAAGTGGCTCAACTGCTCCCGGCCTCAGCGTTCTCGTGTGGGTTGTAGCAGTGTTTATACAGCAGGGCCATGGGAATTATGGGAATTCACCGGGACACTGCGTGTGAAGTGTATACTGCAGGGTCCTGCGCGTCCTAAGTGCCGTTTGCGTGTCAGCCGGCTCAGCTCTGTAGCCAGTGATCCCGAAACCTGGCTGAAACTGCAGCCACTTCGGCAGCCCTTGCTTCGCAGGCGGGCTCCGCAGTGGGGCTGGGTGGGGGCTGGGCTGGGCTGGGCAGCTCTTCTCTGGGCTGGCTCGTCCCCGTGGCTTCACTCGCAGGTCCGGCCGCTGTCTGACCCTCACCTGGGCAACGCAGGTGACCAAGCCATGCGTCTCACCCTCCAGCAGCTGGTCCAGTTGGCAGTGTCACTTGTACCATATTCTGTTGCCCAAAGCAAGTCACAAGGCCAGGCCAGATTCAAGGGGTGGGAGGACCTGCAGATGACAGTGGCCATTTTTGTCATCGGCCACAGCAACTTAATATTAAGGCGATCTCACTCATGCCTAGGACTGAGGCTCCGGGAGCTGCAGTGGCCTGGTGTGACCTCAGACCCGGGTGACGTCAAGGCCTAGGTCTTCCCACGGCGAATACTGAGCACCGCTGTGGCCAGGCTGGCCGGGAAGGCCTCTCCGCTCTGTTCATTGGCCGTCTCTGTGTTTCAGGTGTCCCTGTGGGGGAAGAGGTCCGGAGGCCAGGAACCAGCCAAGTGCCCGTATGTATATGAACTTCGGTCATAGCCTACGTGGATTTGGAAGGGGGTGGAACTGGCGGAGGGCAGAGTGGGGTCCCACAGCCCCTCCGTGTCTGCCTTCTGTTGGCATTCAGCACTTTTCCTTCGAGGGGCAGCAGGAGGAGGAGGGGTCTGGGTAGGTGGGCTGCTGGCTGAGCCCCCTGAATTTCCTGGGTGGGTCAGGCACGTGCTGAACCCCCTCGGGAGTGCACTGTCTGCCTGAGCAGGGCTGGTAGAGTCGACTACCAGGCAATTGTGCCAGTGGTTGCAGTGCTGACGTGACTGCACGCTGCTTGGCGAACACCACTACCCCAACCCTTGAGTGTGCCGCCGGCACATTAGCCTCCTGAGCTCCTCCCTCCGGGCCCCCGGGCCTCCGGAGCAGGACCTAAAGGGGTCACACCTGGCACAGCGAGGACTTCAGGATGCTGGGAGCCCTGGGACCCTACAGCCATTCTGTCATTCCTTGTGCTGTGTGTTGATGAGTATTTTAAATACTGTCATCGCTGACAAAGACGTATTCATCCAAAGGCTGAGTTTCTAGTAGGTGCCAGGTTATGTGCTAAGCTCCAGACATCCCAAAGACAGGGGCCCTGCCTTCAAGGAGCTCCAGGGTAGCAGGGGGATAGACTGATCGATTATTGATTATAAAGTCAGGAGCATGTCTGCAATAGGTAGACATCAGTCTAGGGGGACTTCAAGCTGGATTTTGAAGGATGAATAGGAGGTTTTCAAGTGGAGGCGCTGAACCCTGACTAAACTTTGCTTTGCAGACACTGGAAGACTTGTCTCACTAAGCTCCTGCCCTGTTTCCTGGAGCATGGCGTGGGAAAGGAGGACAGTTCCCTCAAGGACGCCAGAAGCGGGCCTGTCCAGGCTCCTGGAAAATCAGCATGGCGCCCCGTGGAGGTCAGCAGGACGATCCTGTGGCCCGAGAGCATCAGCGTGGTGAAGTGCGTGGAGCTGTTCGAGGCCCCGGTGGAGGTGGAGTGTGAGGAGGAGGAGGAGGAGGACGTGGAGGAAGATAAAGGGAGCTTCTGCTCCTCTCCTGAGAGCAGCAGGGGCGGCTTCCAGGACAGCAGGGAGGGCATCGCGGCCCGGCTGACAGAGAGCCTGTTCCTGGACCTTCTCGGGGGTGAGAATGGAGGCTTTTGCCCGCCGGGCTTGGGGGAGCCCTGCCTTCCTCCACCTTCAGAAAGCGTGAGCGCTCAGATGCCTTGGGCTGAGCTACCAAGCGAGGAGCCCCAGGAGGCACCGTTTCAGGGCCGGGAGGAGCCGCTGAGCCCAGAGTGCACCCCTCCAGCCACTCTGACAGGGAGCCCAGCCTGCCTGGCTCTCACACGGACGCCTGCTGTCACCGTCGTCACAGACAACCCCTTCTACCGCAGCTTCAGCCACGTGCTGAGCCAGCGCTCAGGTCCTGGGGAGCTGGACTCGGACCCACAGCTGGCCGAAGGCCTGAGAGACGGGGACCCCGACATCGTCTCTGCCCCCCGGCCCTCTGAGCCACCTGCTGCGCTCCCACCTGAGCCAGAAAGCTGGGAGCAGGTCCTCCGCCGGAGCGTCCTCCAGCACGGGGCAGCCAGGGCCCCCGCCGCGGCCCCCACCAGCGGCTACCGGCAGTTCGCTCAGGCGGTGAGGCAGGGCGCCCAGGACGGCGGGGGAGCCGGGTACAAGGCCTTCTCCAGCCTGCTCGCCAGCGGTGCCATCTGCCCAGGGATGTCTGGGGCTGAGGCCAGCAGTGGGGACGGGTCCTACAAGCCCTTCCGGAGCCTCACTTCTGGCTGCCCTGGGGTTCCTGCCCCTGTCCCCCTGTTCACCTTTGGACTGGACCTGGAGCCGCCTCACAGCCCTCAGAACGCACTCCTCCCGGGCAGCTCCCCGGAGTGCCCCGCTCTGGAGCCAGGGACAAAGGGAGAGGACAGCCAGAAGCTCCGGCTCTCCCTGGATCAGGCCACAGGCCCCCTCAGGGACGACCTGGGCAGCGGCATTGTCTACTCAGCCCTCACCTGCCACCTGTGCGGCCACCTGAAGCAGTGTCACGGCCAGGAGGAGCGTGGCGAGGCCCACGTAGAGGCCACCCCCTGCTGTGGCTGCTGTTGTGGAGACAGGTGTGAGTCCCCCGTGAGCCCCCTGCCAGGTGGGGTTCCACTGGAGGCCAGCCTCCCTCCGGCCTCCCTGGGTGGCTCAGAGGGGGGCAAGTCCTCCCTGTTCTTCCAGCCTGGCCCCAGCAATGCGCAGAGCTCAAGCCAGGCCCCCGAAATGGTGGCCATGCTCTCTGCAGGGCCCACCTGCATGAGCGCCTCCTAGGTGTGTGCCCGCTCGTTGCCGTGTGCCTTACCCATGCCTGAGAAATGCCTCCCCCGGAAGGCAGCCAGGCGGGCGGATTTCCGAGACTCGGAGAGCCTGGTATGGAGTGAGGTTGTCTGACGCTGGGGCTGCAGAGACTGATCCCCATTCTCAACACTGACCCGAGCTCAGCACGTGCCGTGGGAGGGGCGGGCGCCGGGCAGCTGCGCCCACAGCAGTCACCTGCAGGGATCAGGAGGTTCCTGGGCACCTTGGCTTAGGAACGAGCCGTTGGCCACTTGGTCGGTCCGCAGCTTCTCCAGCGTACTGTCCCTGTCATGCCCGCCCAAGGCATGTTTTGTCCACCTTGTCACTCGGGTGCCCATGTCTTGCCCAGCCCTGGGACTAGCTGCTGCCATGTCGCTGGCTTGGACGCTGAGCCTAGAAACTAACCAAGCCAACAGGGGACACATTGGGAGGCCTTGGGAAACTGGTGGGAAATTGAGGTCCTGGAAGGGTAGTTATTTGCCCAGAGGTGCCCGTTCACCCAACAGAGCTTCAGGAGGTCGACACTGGAGGCAGGATCTGGGCTGTGGAGGGGCTTAGTCAAGTGGGGTAACAGAAGCACACGAAAATGGTGACCACCAAGCAGTGACACTTTGCTGTCAGGTTCCTACACAGCTGTAAGGCTGGGGGCTCCAGTGAAGCATGGGATCCCCAGAATAAACACACCCAGCTACCGTGGGGCCAGTCTGTGCCTATGGTCACCTTTGCTGGCAGCCAGAGACCTGTGATCCGGCTGAGCTGGACATTCCAGATGCCGACACCAAGCACATGAAGCTTGCACACTGCCCTGACCTTGTGTTCAGCAATGTTTGTATGCATCTCAGAGATTGTTCTAAACCTGGTATTTATATTTGCTAAGGAGGATGGAATGGGAGGGCGTGGAATTTTATATAAATAAAAGTTCTTTATCTCTTTTTTTTTACTTATGAAACAAACATACTGCCTTTGTGAGTACTTTATCTTTATTAACTCATTGAATCCAGACAGGGATTCACGTGCAGTTAGTTGATTTCAGAGGTGATCCCAGGAAAACCCTGCCTGGGGAGTGGGGCAGTGAGGCAGGGAAGGGCAGGGGGCAGTGAAGGGTGTGCTGTCCGAGTGCCAGTGTGGGTAACTGCTGCTCAGTCCTGCCAGGAGCTTTGGAAAGCCATGCACAGCGCATGCCTAGAGGTGTCCCTGCAAAGAGGGGGCCTGGGGTGTTCATCCACCAACTCCCATCTGTCATGGGTGGAGGGCCACTTTCAGGGGCACCGTCAGCAGCTGCCATACTTTGCCAAGGTCACACAGCTAGTTAGTGGCAGGCTCATAGCTGAACCCAGGCAGTGTCTGTCACCCAGGCTCTCTGTAGGTGGTCCATTCTGGACATCCAGGCAGGTGGCAAGATGGAGTGGGCCTCGTTCGGGCAGGCAGGGGATCATTAGCTCCTCTGTCTCTGATCACTCTGTGTCTCTGTCACACTTTCAAAATGAGGGGCTTGGCTGGTTGAGGTTTCTTCCTGCTCCGGCATTCTACACAATGCACTAGAGGTGATGGGGAGCTCACTACCGTACATGCAGCATGATGTTTATTAAAAGTGTCTCCTTTGTGTTGCTGTTTTTAAAAATAGGGTTTCATTGATTTTTTAGAGAAAAAGGAAGGGAGAGAGATAGACACATCGATGTAAGAGAGAAACATCGATTGGCTGCCTCCTGCACACCCGCCACTGGGGATCGAGCCCGCAACCCAGGCATGTGCCCTGACCAGGAATCGAACCAGGACCTCTCAGTCCATAGGACGATGCTCAGTCCATAGGACGATGCTCAGTCCACTGAGCCACACCAGCTGGGCTTGTATTATTATTTTTATTTTTTAAAGTATTTCCTTTGTGCTGAGCCCAAAACTATCTCTTTAGCTGCTGGAGTCACCCCCCACCCCCAGACACACACACACACACACACACACACACACAATTTACAGATGGGGAAACTTAGTTCTAGAGAGGAAAAGGGACTTGCCAAGGTCAACAATGAATGGCAGAGCCTGAACTAGCCCTCTGGACTTTTTGCCATCAAGAGATTTGTAATAAAATGCAATAATTTAAAAGAAAAATAACTATTTGGTGCCAAGCAATATGCTAAGTGCTGTATATCCACTATGTCAGCTCCAGTAGGCAGGTCCTGTTATCCTAACTTTACAGATGAGGAAGCAGGTCCAGAGAGGTTGAGGTTTAGCTTAGGGCCGCACAGCTAGGGAATCCTGGAGTCAGGATTTGAACCCAGGCCTGACTACACAGCTCCCAGCACCCACGGAATGCCATCCCATGTACAGCATGGCACCAATTCAAATGTCAGCTCTAATCCACTTTGAGCATCATCTCAGAAAATCCAATTTAAAAATTAAGCAGCAAACAGAAAATACACATGTGAGTGGTAGAGAGGCAGTTGGGTTAGAAGTCCAGCAGAATGGAGGCCGGAGTCATTGTTCTCTCCTCAGGATCTTATAAGAAAGACCCAAGCTGTCAGCTGAGGCTGATATGACAGAACTGGCTAGGCTTGGGGAAGCTGGAGTGGAGAATTATATAGAGATACCTCCCATCTCTTACCTGGATTTAAACCCACCCTCCCAGGCTCAGGGAAGCTGGAGGAAGGCCACTGCTCTTGCTTCCCCAACCCCCTTCTCCAGCTTAACACAGGGAAGGAGGGAGCAGAGAGGCAGAAAAGCAGGTAGCAGGAAAGCCCCACGCCCCACCCATATTTACTGAGCACCTATTATGCCAGGTTCTGTGCTGGGTGCTGAGGAAACTGAGTAGATGAGGTTGCTTCCCTCCTGTATCTTACAGTTCAGTGGGGGAGACAGACACAGACAAAAGGAAAAATTGCAAACACTGATGGGTGTTGTGAACTCTGAGAAAGAAGACACCTACTATGAAGGGTTCCTGGTGGCTAACTGGGCTCAAATTAAAAAAAAAAAAAGAAGAAGAAGAAGAAGAACCTAGCAGCAATTTCTATGCAGGGATCTCTCATGCAAACTGTACTTCAGGTAGAAGCCTGCACTGAACTGCCTGCCTGCACTGTGTTTCTGCCATCTGAGCTGCCCTTATAAAGGATTCCCTGGAATTCTATTTCAACCAATAGGACTGAGGCTTTCCCCATCCAATTGGAGCTGCATAGCTCCAACCAACCAGAGTGGCTCTATCCTGACCAAACAGGCCAGAGCCTTTTGGACCAATCAAACTGTGAGGATTTGGAGTCCTCATGTGCATGAGGACAGAACAATCAGGGGTCAGGGACAGGGTCTTCTGTCCATATACAGCCGTCCCTCACCACTTCGTGCTTTGACTTTCGTGGCTTCACTCTATCGCGGTTTTTTCAAATATATTTATTAAAAAGTTGATCGACAGTGAAAATGATACAGCACGCGCTCGGTTGTCTGAGTCAATTACACACCCCTGTATTACAATTACAATTAAAATTACTGTACGTATGGACTGCAGGCCTATGTATTTGAGCACCCCAGGAATCCTTCAATGCCAGGTGCAACCGCTAGAGTCTGGAACGGATTAACCGCGATAAACTGTAAACCAGTTCCTCCCTGGCTGAGCTGAAACACTGAAGATGTCTCGCTAGACCAGTGCGGACTGGAACACAGCGGAGCAGACCAGCGCAGCCCTAAGCAGACCAGCATGGAGCAGAGCCTGGAGGCACAGAGCAGAGCTGTCCAGCCAGAGAGGGTCCTGGCTCCAGGGCTGCCTTGCGGTTGTGCTGTTTTCCCAGTCATGCTGTATCACAATTGAGCTGTTTTACACTGAATAAAGTCCTTCTTCACCACACCCCAATTTAGGGATTCTTGTTGCTGTTGAATTGGTGCCAACAACTATCAGTTGACAGTACTACGAAGAAAATGAGGTTTGAGACTCGGGGAGCTAAAGGGAGGTCTTTAAGGAGGGGACCTGAGTTGAGCCCTGGGTGACTAGAAGCAGCCAGGATGGACTAGGGGAAGAGCATTCTGAGCGGAGTGTCGAGCAAGTACTGAGAAACATGGTCCAATAGACACCAGTCTCTCTTCGATCTCCCCAATCCCCAAATGTAACCCACCCATAAGCAGGAGCCAATGAGAGGAAATGGAGCCCCTGGAAGTGTTCCTCCAGTAGGACTCCCTCCCACCTTTCCCCCTGACACCAGCACCTGGTTAAAATCCTCATTGCTGATACTCTCACTGTGGAGTAAAGTGACTCCCATCAGAAATGAGTTGATTTGCACAGAGGAGTGGCTGGCGGCCAGGGCCTTTCTTGAATTTCTTTGACAAAAGACTTTTTATTTTATTTTTTAATCCTCACCTGGGGGCATTTTTCCATTGATTTTTTTTAGATAAAACGGAAGGGAGGGGGAAAGAAAGAAATATTGATGTGAGACCGACACCTTGATTGGTTGCCTCCCATAAGACCCTGACAGGGGCTGGGTATCGAACCCGAAATCGAGGTACGTGCCCTTGACTGGGAATCGAACCCAAGACTTTTTGGTTGGTCCTCGGGCTGACACCTAACCGCTGAGCCAAACCAACTGGCCAGGGCAACAGAAGATTTTTAAAAATCTCCTTAAAATCTGGTCCTTGGCCTCCCAAGCCCTGGTCTCCAAATTAGGCATGAAACCCCAAGGGTCTTTGGGGCATGAAACCATTGGCTAGACCCCTTCTCTGCTTTCTATGTCCCCTTTATCCTGCCTGTGCCTTCGTTTTCTCATGTATAAAAAAGGAAGGGTAATAAAATCGGTGTCATGGGGTTTTCCTGAAGATAGTCTCCATATCATCGCCTTCACCATCTCTTGGGTTTACTCACCTGGCTAGGGCACAGCTGACAAGAGTCAGAAGATACAAACAGCTTAGAAATCCAGAATTCTCAGCCCTGGCCACTGCTCCAGGCTCCCCCCGAACTTCCCTGTAAGTCTCTGCTGGCCCCAGCTGCCGTTGGTTAAACCTCTCGCTTCTGCCCTCCCTGGGTGCCCGTGCTCTCTGGCTTATGCCTGCACCTTCCTTGGTCAGGACTTCCCCCCACTAGGCCTGGCGATTCACTCCTTCATTCAAATACTATTCCCTGAGAGGCACTTGTTAAAACAAAAATACATTTCTCAAATTATGAGCATGGATCAAAGCTTTATTTTAAATGTACAGGAAGGAAATTCAAAAGAAAGAGTTTTGGTTCAAAGAACAATCTTAGGAAGTGGTTTTATAGCACGACATGAGTCTTTACAGCAAGACAGATGTCTGGGACCGAGCTGTCCAATGAACTCACTATGGAAACGTTTCACTGTCCAACACCCTGGCCACTAGTCACGTTCGGCTGTTAAGCATTTGAAATGTGGCTAGTGTGGCTGAGGAAATGATCTTTAAATTTGATTGAATCGACCTGTAAATTTAAATAGCCACACATGGCTAGTGATTCCAGTATTGGACAGAGCAGGGCTAGTAGATCATTTTAGTTCACCTACAACTTAATTGTCTCAGCGTAGAGGGGAGAGGTAACGATCAGAAAGATGGAGGGAGAGAGAAGGGGAGCAACGGACTGCACCAAATGTCTGCCTCCAGAGCCACGAGGGCGGGGGTCTAGAGGATCAGGCGGGCCCAGCCCAGGTCCGCCCCGCCGAGCTGAAGTAGGCGGTGGGTGTGAGCACCGCGCGGTGCAGGCAGCGGAGTTCCCAGCGCCCCCTGGAGGCTGGGCCGGAGCGGGAGCGGCTCGGAGGGGGCGGGGCGGGGCGGGGCGGGGCGGGGCGGGGCGGGGCCCTGGGGAGGCCTTAGCTGACCCCGGGAGGCTTCCAGAGCCACTGATTTCGGGGTCCCGGTGCCTTGACTCCACACACCCACAGGCTTGATTTTACAAAGAATTTTCCTGGGTGGTGGGTGCGTCTGCTGCTTCTCTTTTTAAACAAAGAACGTACTTGTTTTTTTTCCTGACTACTAAATTGGCACGTGCCAGCCTTTTCTGATTCAGAGAAAACCTAAAGGTATAAATAGGAAAGTGAAAACCACCGGAAATCCCATCCCCCGCCCCAGCACCTGGCACCATGTGGGCGTCATAAACGAATATTTCTTAAGATGTATCTATATCTGTGAACATCCTGTTGAATAACTTTTCTGATATTATTTTCCTACAAAAGCTTTAATTTAAGAAAAACCAACAAGGGTTTTTTGAGCCCCCACGGCAAGGGAGGCATACATGACCTCACTGGTTCCTCACAGCTGCGGAGACCGCGGTGTGGGACTTGTCCATGATGCACCCTGACTCCTAACCACCCCTTCCCCACATATTCTTACACCCCCTTTACAGATGGGAACAACCACTGAGACTCAGAGAGGCAGGGACTCTACCTTCATCCTGTCTCATTTTGAACCTGCCTTTGCCAATGGAGCTGTGTGACCATGGGACAGGTACTTGACCACTCTGGGCCTCAGTTTCATCCCCATCAAAGACAGATAAGAGAAGTACCCTGCAGCCCACAGTGGTGGGGTAAGGAGCAGATGTCACGATGGGTGAAGGCCAGGCGGTGCCAGCTGCTCTCGTGATTAACTTGACTAAGGTAGCTGACAGTGGCAGGACAGTGCCAGGGCTTCCTCAAAATCCCACCCTTTCCCACCTTGTCTATTGACAAGCTGGCCAGTGGAGAAGCAGATAGCATCAGATTGGCTGGAGGCCAGCTCCTTGGTCCCTGCTGCCCCCTAGTGGCCGCTCTGCCCCCTGCGCCTGCCTCCGTTCCAGTAGCTCGGAGTCCAGGTCCAGTCCCAGGGCTGGGCAAAGCCCAGAAAACTAGGCCTGGGAGGTCCCCACCCGTGCCACCTCACCCTCTCTTTGTTCTCTGCTTTTCTCTCTCACCCTCCGTCACCTGGCAAAAGGGCTTAGTTGACGGACATTAGGAACTCCAGGTGCTCCAAGGACTGGCTGTGTGAGGAGGGGCCAATTATGTGACCTCTCTGTGCTTGCTTCCTCATCTGTAGAACAGGAATGATAGTAGTGCTGACCTCGGGGCTCACCACAGTGCCTGCACAGGGTTACTGCTGTCCAAGTGTCTGTGGATATTGTGGAGGTGAGGGTATAAAACATAAAGGAAATCATGACATTCTAAATTTCATGTTACTTTATTGCAAAAAGGACAGGCTGGAACAAAGGAAATCCCAGACAAATGGTCCCGATGGCATCATCCCACCGACTCGTGTTGCGTCTGTCCGCAGTGCTTCTAGACGTCATCCACGTGCAGCCAGCGTTTGTCTATTCGCAGAGGTTTCATCCTGAGTTTCTTACTGTATGGCCACATGCATTATATATATTTTCTCCCTCTCTCCTGCCATTTTCCCCTTGTCCCCTTAGGTTCTTCCATACGCCACCTTATAGGATCTTGCCTCCTATAAGACTCTGCTCTCCTCCCTATAGACCCAAACTTCCAGCAGGTTTTTCCAGAAGAGAACAAGACAAGAGAGACAGAGATGGAGAGAGAGAGAAAGAGGGAGGGAGAGAGAGAGAGAGAGAGAGACAGACAGACAGACAGACAGACAGACAGACACTGAACCAAACTTCTGATCCTAACTGAAGGTTGATACCTGACTCCAACCACACAGCGACCTGTGACTCAAGCCGTGGACTGATCCACGTTGTGGGCCTATTTGTAATCGTGGCTGCAGATCGACTCAGGCAATGACCCCTAACCTTGGTCACAGACTAGTCTTTGACCCTAGCCGTAGACTGATCTTTGATTCTGGCCACCCAGATCCCTCACTGACACCCCACCCCACCTGGGAACCGGCATTTCCTGATTTCCAGCTGGTAAATTCAGCTTGAGTTGGTCAACACATCTGGTCTGTCTGTCCTGCCTCTCTGCCACGGAACCACAGGGCAAGTTGACAATTCTCCTTTTTAATCAAAGAGAGCAGCATTGAAGACCCCTTTGCCAACTTCCCTCTGCTTTGGATGTGATGTCTGGTGGTTTGGCAGCCATCTTGTGATATGAGGGGACAAGCCTGGAGATGAAAGACAGTTTTCTGAATATGGCACAGTGGGAGAAGAAAAGAGCCTGCATCCTTGATCACTTCATCAGGTGATCAAATCAACCTCTGGATTCTTAATAAACCATAAACCTGCTCTTGTTGTTGAAACCACTGTGGCGTTGCTTTTGTAGCCATAAGCAGCCTTAAAGATTGTAGTAAGTGGGATAATGGACCTCCAAAGATATTCCCCTCCTAATCCCTGAAAACTGTGAACATGTGGAATCAAGGTTGCTAATCAGCTGACTTTAAGATAATACCTGGATGGGCCCAATACAGTCACGAGGGTGCTTATAAGGGAAAGAGGGATGTAGGAGAGTTAGGGTCAGAGAGAGATGGAAAATGCTGTACTGCACTGTTGACTCTGAAGATGAAAAACGGCCGTGAACCATAGATGCCGGAAAAGTCAAGGAAGAGACTTAGGGTCTCCAGAAGGAATGCAAACCTGGTGGCACCTTGATTTTTAGCTCAGTGAGACCAAGTTTGGAGTTCTGACCCCCAAAATTGTAAGATAATATATTTTCCCGTTTCAAGCCGCTAGATTTGTAGTAATCTGTAACAGCAACAATAGGAAACGTTCTTTTTATTTTATATTTTTTAAAAATCCTCACCTGAGGATATTTTTCCCATTGATTTTTAGAGAGAGTGGAAGGGGGGCGGGGAGAGACACACACACATCAATTGGTTGCCTCCTACACATGTCCCTATCGGGCCCAGGGATCGAACCTGCAACCCAGGTACGTGCCCTTGACCAGGAATCAAACCCATGACCTTTCAGTGTGCAGGCCAAGGCTCTAACCACTGAGCAGCACTGGCCAAGGCAGGAAACATTCTTTCATGCACCTGACTTGGGTTCCAAACACACTCCAGCCTGCTCTTCTTCAAGCCTTTTCCCTACGTCCCCGCCCTCTCCCTCATGATTGGCATGCGGTCTCCATTTCCGGAGGGTTCTGTCCAGTGTCTGCCACTCTACCTGCACAGGCATCCATGGTCTCTTACCAAAGAGGCAAGGCCGCTGCACGGATGTGCCACAGCGCCACAGCACAGGGCAGCGGTGCCCTGTCTTAAAACTCTTAATCATTTTACCTTTGCATTTGTGTTTTGTAAAGGAAGTCCGGTTGGACAATGAAGCTGCAGCAAAGATTTGCGGTCTCCGCTCACACCTGTCAGCCTCCCCCTCCCACCTCCACCGGCTCTGCCTTTGGCCCCTGCAGGGGGTCTAGGCTCAGGCACAGGGCAGGTCACTGTCACTGCTCACCTCCTGAGATCATGGGCTGGAGCCTGGTGGTGAGCATCCCTTCACAGGTGTGCCTGTTGGGTGGCCAGAGGCCACCATTCAGCCACGTCAGCAAGTCAAACCTGTCGCCCACTCCTGATATGGGTACCAGCAGTCACCATCTTGAATTCTTAGTACTTTTTGAACAAGAAGTCCTGCATTTTCATTTTGCACTGAGTCCCTCAAATTCTATAGCCATTACTGACGTAGGGTCATTCCTCCTCGACAAAGTTGACTTGCCACTCCCTCTGGACCCCCAAACACCAACACCCTCCCTGTGTTTCAGCTTCTTCCCGTCGCTGTGGTAATCTGTTCAAATCCCTTCCATCTGCAGCCGACCAGATTCCCTCCACCACGCCTCCTGCTCCTCCCTCTCCCGCTGTCCCCAGACACAGGTCTCCAGAGCTGTCTCCGTCTGTCTGCACTTCCTCCTGCGCACCCGCTCCTCTGTGCAGGGCTGCCCGCTTCTGCCACCACCTGCTGTCACCGCGCCAGCGCCAAGGCCGGTCTGTTTCGGGCCGTACGCTTCCGCCCCACGAGCCTCGGCCTCGGCCTGGAACCTCGGTCCCTGTGCTTCTGCTGCTGCTGGCTGCTTGCTCCTGCTCAGGCTCGTTTCCCAGGGTCTTCTCCTCTGCCCTCTCTTAAGCCTCGGGGGGCCTCAGAGCTCATCTCAGGCCCTGCACATACGCGCGTGCACACACGCACTCCGTGGGCAAGCTCATCTGTTTCCATAGAGTTCACTACAACCTTTACTAAATCTCCTGGGGTTTCCTGAGGCGGGGACTGGGTCGCCCAGCACCCAGCACAGCGGCTGGCACACAGAGTGTGCTCAACAATCATTTGTTCAATGAATGAATGATGCCTTTGGAGTGTATCTCCCAGCCCAGATCTCTTGCCCGAACCGCAGACCCATGTATCTGTCTGGGTTTCCACATCTCCCACCCAGACACTCCCTGTCCCATCCGTGCACATCACTATCCATGTGACACATATGAAGAGACCCCGTGTATTCACTGCGTCCTTCATGTCCCATCAGGCCTCCCATGCCCCTCCCACCCCAGGAGGTAGACTCCATGGGTACAGAGGCCTTTGGTTGGTTGGTTCCCTGTATCCCAGGGCCTTCGGACAGTGTGCGGTACACAGTAGGTGCTCAGTGAATACTTCCTGAGCAAATAAATGGATCTCCACAGGGATGTCCACACACTCAGACCCAGTGTATCCAAAACTGAGCCCTCGTGTCCTCCCCACACCTGCTTCCCTGGGCCCCGTCTCAGTTGTTAAAGCTCGGGAGCAGGCATCTCCCCAGCTCGCCCACCTCCTCCTCCTCCCCACGGAGAGGCCGGTGCGGGAGTCTGTCCCTAGGACCCCTTCTCTCCAGCAACTCTGGACAAGTCAGCCTTCTCATTTTTATCACCTAGAATTATGCAAATAGCATCTTTCTTCTCAAACACTCTCCCACCAGGACTATTTTTTCTGATCGTGTCCTTTTCCTGCTCACACAGCCTCCTGGCTCCCATTAGCCAAAAGCATGGGGCCCTCGCCCCAAGGTAACCCAGGTGAGGGCACAATGCCCTGGGGTCCCTAAGGTGACTTTAGGTGGCACATGGGTGTAAAAGGGCATCACACCGAGAAAGTGATTCCTTTTTCAATTCTCTCTTTCCTTCTGACCAGCCTCCCACAGGCCATACCACAGCGAGCTAGAATTAGTGGCTAAGTTTGGGTTTATTGTTTTCCCTTCTACTCACGGTAAAGAATACTGGGTGTCCATTCGTGATGACGACAATGTTTCTTTTCAAAATAAAGTCATTTAGATAAGACAAGTAAGTCAACGTGAAGACAAAGTTCAAGGAAATAAGGGTGGAGAAAAAAATGTCAGTATGGGAGGAATAACCGCGGCAGTGCTCACGAGGCACGAAGGTTTGGAAGACCCTGGTCTACAGACAAACCCGCTCCACCTGGCTCCTGGTCCCTCCCTTCCCAGTTCTTCAGCCCTATTACTCCCTGGGCACCATGACCTGTTACCTGTAGGCACCATGACCTGTCACCCCTAGACACCGTGACCTGTCACCCCTAGACACCATGATCTGTCACCCCTAGACACCATGATCTGTCACCCCTAGACACCATGACCTGGCAACCCCTAGTCACTGTAACCTGTTACCTGTAGACACCGTGACCTGTCACCCCTAGACACTGTGACCTATGACCCCTAGACACCAAGACCTGTTGTTACTGAACCCAATCCATGTGCCTGATTCTTCAAAAGGCCAGAACTCAAAATGTGAGTTTGGCCCTGGCCAGTGTGGCTCAGTGGGTTATGCGTTGTCTGTGCACTGAAAGGTTGTGGGTTCGATCCTCAGTCAGGGTGCATACAAAAGGCAACCGATTGATGTTACTCTCTCACATCGATACTTCTCTCTCTCTCCTCCCTTCCTCTCTAAAGTCAATAAAAATATTAAAAAATGTCCATTTGGAGTAAGGAAAGGTTTATTGATCAAGAAGGCGCCAACCAAGAAGATGAGAGACCTAACCCTCAAATCCATCTTGCTCCTGACTAGGTTAAGGGTGCTCAGGGGCGAGGGGAGCAGGTGTGCGGAAGTGCTGGTGGGTCAGTGTTGATCGGAGGACCTGGGCACTGGCCATGTATGCTAAAGGGGTGTCAACACTGGCTCTTCCTGGAAAATGGACCCTTGGCTTCTGAGAGGGTTCTGGTGTTCATGTTCTGGTCATACCCTGGTCCTTTGGTATCAGGTCGTGGGGTGAGACTGGTTCTGTGTGCAGCTGGAGGTCAAGGTTCTCTCCTCTGCCTCCTTCGGCTGCATCACTTGTGGTTTGGTCTGTTGTCTCTGGAAAGCAACTCAGTAGCTCGTCAAATAGGATAGGACCAGTTTGAGCTGTTTGGCTGCTATACTCTCACCCCTGAATCCCTGACCTGGGGCACCCTGGGCACCATGGCCCAGCCACCCCTAGGCACTGTGACCTGTCACTCCTAGAATCCATGACCTGGGGCACCCTGGGCACCATGGCCCAGCCACCCCTAGGCACTGTGACCTGTCACTCCTAGAATCCATGACCTGGGGCACCCTGGGCACTATGGCCCAGCCACCCCTAGGCACTGTGACCTGTCAGTCCTAGAATCCATGACCTGGGGCACCCTGGGCACCATGGCCCAGCCACCCCTAGGCACTGTGACCTGTCACTCCTAGAATCCATGACCTGGGGCACCCTGGGCACCATGGCCCAGCCACCCCTAGGCACTGTGACCTGTCACTCCTAGAATCCATGACCTGGGGCACCCTGGGCACTATGGCCCAGCCACCCCTAGGCACTGTGACCTGTCAGTCCTAGAATCCATGACCTGGGGCACCCTGGGCACCATGGCCCAGCCACCCCTAGGCACTGTGACCTGTCACTCCTACAATCCCTGACCTGGGGCACCCTGGGCACCATGGCCCAGCCACCCCTAGGCACTGTGACCTGTCACTCCTACAATCCATGACCTGGGGCACCCTGGGCACTATGGCCCAGCCACCCCTAGGCACTGTGACCTGTCAGTCCTAGAATCCATGACCTGGGGCACCCTGGGCACCATGGCCCAGCCACCCCTAGGCACTGTGACCTGTCACTCCTACAATCCCTGACCTGGGGCACCCTGGGCACCATGGCCCAGCCACCCCTAGGCACTGTGACCTGTCAGTCCTACAATCCATGACCTGCATATCCCTAGACTCCAGGACTTGCTGTGATATTGTGATTTATGATAGGGAATATATGTTTGGTCTTTGCCCCCGTTCCTGGCACAGAGCTCCTAAAACTCTTGGAATTCCCTAAGTGATGAGAACATTCAGTATCTTTTGCTATTTTAATGAGGTGACCTTTGGGAAGCCCCTAAGTCACCTAAGGATGAGGACTGGTTGCCAGGGGAACCAGCCATGTGATTAGAAGGAAACTGGCAG
Source organism: Tadarida brasiliensis (assembly GCA_030848825.1). Taxonomy (NCBI): domain Eukaryota; kingdom Metazoa; phylum Chordata; class Mammalia; order Chiroptera; family Molossidae; genus Tadarida; species Tadarida brasiliensis. Next base: position 118,808,382 of record CM061258.1, read on the forward strand.
TCTTAACCCTCACACTCCGAGGAGGGGAGAGGGATTAAAGATTGAGTTCAATCACCAGTGGCCAGTGATTTAATCAGCCATGCCTGTGTAACAAAGCTTCCATAAAAACCCACACTACAGGGTTTGGGGACTCTCGTGTCGGTGAACGTGTGGAGATGCTGGGATCGGCAAAGCTCTGGAGAAGGCATGGACGCGCCGAGCCTCTTTCCGCACACCTTGTCCTATGCATCTCTTCCATCAGGCTGTCCCTGAGCTATATCCTTTTATAATAAACCAGCGACCTAGTAAATAAATGTTTCTCTGAGTTTGTGAGCCACTCTAACAAACTGATTGAACCTCCAGAGGGGGTCATTGGAAACTTCCATCTATTGCCGATTGGCCAGACGCACAGATGACAACCTGGACTTGACTTGCAATTGGTGGCTGGAGTGTAGGGGGAGGAGACTCGCAGCGAGTCCTCAACCTATGGGAGCTGATCCTATCTCCAGGTAGAGTCAGCATTGAGTTAATTCTTGTGGTATTACACACACACACACACACACACACACGTCAGAATTGGTGTCAGAATGGTTCCTGGTTACCCTTAGACACTATGACCTGGCCATTCTCATGACCAATCACCCCTGGACACCATGCCCTGGCCACTGTAGCCAGACTACACTACACATTTGTAGGCTCCCACGCCCTTACTCATGCCCTTCCCTCCACTAAGCCTGCCCTCCCCCACTTCGCCATCAGGCATCTCCAGCCTCATGCAGAGGAACTCTGGTTATGTCTACCCAGCATCCACTCTTTCTTCTGAAAATAGCGCCTGGTCTTCCTACTCTAAGCTCATGTTGTTTCTATGGGACTCACTCACTCCCAGCTTTCCCATAGGCCACGTGACTCAGGCTTGGCCAATCAGAATATTTCCCCCTATTTATATTGTGGTTGGTTTAGGGACCAGCATGTGATTAGAACTGACCAACAGGAGCCTTTCATGGTATGGTCATGGGGACCACTGGAAAAAAGATCTGTTCTTTCCTTTGTGCTTCCGAAGCTGGTGAGTTATAAACCTGGACTTCTGAGAGCCATTTTTATTCATTTTTGCCACCATTGGGCCTCACTCGGCCTGTTTGGGAACGAAGCCCACGCAGAAGAAAGCAGCCCAGAGTGGAGCCTTCCAGTCTGGAACAGTCACTTGAGCGCCTTCATTCATCCGTGCCTGAAACTACACTCTTGAACTTAAAAAAATTTTGAGCCAGGAAATCCATTTAAAAAGCTAGCCTGTCACTTTCAACCACAGGTTCTTGGCTGAAACACTGTCTTTTTTTTTTTTTTTTTTTTTTTTTTAAAGGGGACAGAATTCATATAACATAAAAATTTCTGTTTTAATCATTTAAAAATATGCAATTTAGTGGGTTTTAGTATATTCCAAATGTTGTACACACATTACCGTTATCTATTTCTATTGTCACCCACCACCATCCTTCACAAAGAACCCTTAGCAGTGACCCCCAACTTCTCCCCCCAATTCCCTCATAACCACTAATGAAACAGCATCTTTAAAGACCCAATTGCGCCTGGCTGGTGTGGCTCAGTGGATTGAGCATCATCCCATGGACTGAGAGGTCCCAGTTCGATTCCCGCTCAGGGCACATGCCCGGGTTGTGGGCTGGATCCCCGGTAGGGGGCGTGTTTCTCTCTCACATTGATGTTTCTATCTCTTTCTCAAAATAAATCAATAAAAACGTATTAAAAAAAAAAGACCCAGTTGCAGTGGGCATTTGTCTGTGAACCTTTCTCAGAACACAGGGCAGAATTGTTCTCTCTTTTGTGCATGTCCCTTTATGATCACTTATTGTGGTATTCAATTTTGTTTTTTGTTTATAATAATGGAATAATTGGAACATATATGAAGTCACTACTTGTGTGTCTCTTTTCCGGCTAGACTCCTTGAGGGTGGGGACTATCATCTATTTCTTGTGTGTCCCAGCTCCAGCCCAGAGCCTGGCCCAGGTGAAGTGTTCAGTGAGAAAAAGCAAAAACAAAACAAAAAAAATGAATAAGGACCAAGACATGAAGGTGCTGGCCCACGTTTGTTGACTGGCTGATTGACGTCTTTGGTAAACACTTCCACACTGTATAACACTCTTGCTTCGCTTGTGTGTGAAGGGGTGGGGGAGCATGCTTTAGCTGAACCGATCACTTCCCACACTCTGACATTTAATTAAACCCAAAACTAAATTTACAGTTGGTTGCCGTGTCTGGGTACCCCCTAAAATTTCCCCAAGCGCCACTCGCTGCAGATGCTTTAAAGCAGTGCAGTGGGCAGACAAAGCGAACCAGCGATCGTGGGCTCACCGACTTAACTTCTCATTTGTCCCATCTGTACAATGGGGTTGAAAACAGTAAGTACCTCATAGGGTCGTCTGAGGATGAAAGGAGTGAAGATGTGTGCGGCACTCAGACAAGGCTGGCTCATTTGAGAAGTCTGTTAAACAGGATGCTTTTGCTGGCTTAACCACGCAGAGCGTGAGATCGCTAAGCCAGTGCACACGCTGTTTCCTCTGCTTGGAAAGAACTCTTTTCTACCCTTACTCACTGCCTCACTCCATTACGTTTCAGCTTAGATGCCACCTCCTCCAGGAAGACCTCTGGCCCCAGGCCTTGATTAGGTTTTGCTCTCCTCATCAGCATAGGTAGAGATGGTCTGAGACACCTTGGGGTGTTCAGTGTCCAGCACAAGGTGGGTGCTGAGTTCATGAAAGGATAAGTCAGAATGTGCATTGAAAAATGATCAAGTGATTTTGTTCTCATCCCTGGCCCTTCCAGCTGGGGCTCTTGTCCTGCTCTGGGCACCAGGGCTCTGGCTCCATCTTCCGTGCATCCCTGGGGAGAGAGGGAGGTGGATCAGTGGGGTGCTGAGGCCGACTCGCAGCAGCTCCTGAGAGCCCACTGTACATGTCTCTTCTCAGCTCTGCGTCCTGTGACATCGCCTTGGCAGCCTGGAATTGGCCAAGGGGGAAGTGTTCACACTGTGGAAAGCAGCAGACACCACGTATCAGGTTTTTGTTTGTGTTTTTTCATTGCTGGCTTACCAGCACACTGTCAGTGGTGATTTGGGGGCCACAAGAATGCTTTCCTACAGCCAGGCTTTGTGCCTGCGGCCGCTCTGCCTGGACCACTCTCCACTACCTTCACATCCCCACCCACCCCAGCCCCGCCCGCTAACCACAGCTCCCTCGGGCCCCTGGCCTTTGGCAGGACGAGGCCTGTGCTTTCCCTCTCCCTCTTCCCTGCCCATGCTCTGCCCAGTGTGAAAGCTGCAGCTGTCAGTAAATGCTTATTGATTGACTGACGGACGGCTCTTGGTAAATATTTTTGTGTTTGAGCTTTCCCCTGTGTGAATGAGGGGAAACCACGGCAGCCTGAACTTTCAGTAAAGAGCAGCCTCTTTGAGGAAGGGAGTCTTTGCAGAAACTCACCACAGCTGCCTGGAAGCCGAGTCATTGCAGCCCTTCCTCCCGAGAGTGCAGCCTTCTAGAAGATTCAGGTGGCTCTGAGCCACTGCTATGGAATGTGCAAGGGAGGGGCAGAGAAGGAGGCTGGGGACTTCGGGGCAAAGGTTCCTGATGGGGCAGGAGGCTCTGCAAGGACTGGGGGAGTATGCTCACACATGTGCACACACGTGAGCACACATGGGTTGTGCAAATGTCTGCAAATACACGTGGTATTTGTCACTTGGATCATGGTCTGGTCTCCAGGGGGCTGAAGGAGACTTGGGGATCCTCAGACCATAGAGGTGCTGAAAATAACACTGATCTCTGTCCCCTGCACTCCATCCACCTCTGCTAAGACCCAGGTTGTATCCTGGCTCCTGCAGAGAGGGAGGTACATGCTCACAAGTGTGCATGTACTCACAGGGACCCCCTAATGCATGGGAGAGTTCAGCTCTGCACCTGATCCAGAGTGAGCACTGAGTAACCAGGACACGCCTCTCTGACCTGACCACTGCACACGTCTGTGCATGCATGTGCTCTGCTAGATTACACACAGTGGGAGGGTAGGAGCTCTGTTTCTTCCCTGTTACATGCCTGGTACACAGTAGATGCTCAATATTTGTTCATATGCAAGTGCACTTACGTGACAATGTGTGTGTACTTGCACATGTGTGAACTTGGATGGCTGGGATGTTGCGTGCTTTGTATGCAAGCTCTTGAACAGGAACACGCGTGCCTGAGTGTGAGTGTGCTTAGAGTGTGTGAGTGATCGGGGTACATCCGTGCCGGCCTGCGTGACCACCTGTGATGAATCTCATGCTATGAGGACATTTATGTCTATGGGCTTGGGCTGTATGTGCACATGGGTGCATGAGCAAGGGTGTGATTTCATGTGCACATGTCTGTATGTGAGCTATGTTCACATGTACACATGGGGCTTGCGTGGACATTTGTGAGAGAGATTATAGTGTAGTGGTTGACAGCTCGGCTCTGGAGTCAAACTGTCCAGATTCTCATTCCAGTTTCATGGTTTCCTACCTGTACAGCCACGAACAAGTAACGTGAAGTCTTTGTGCCTCAGTTTCTTGTCCTGGACGGTTTGGCTCAGCGGTTAGAGTGCCGGCCTGCGGACCAATGAGTCACAGGTTTGGTTCTGGACAAGGGCACGTACCTCGGGTGCAGTTCGGTCCCTGGCCCTGGTCGGGGTCGTGTGGGAGGCAGCCAACTGATGTGTTTCTCTCACATCGATGTTTCTCTCTCTCTCTCTCCCCCCCTCCCACTCTATCTGAAGATAAATGGAAACATATTCTCGGGTGAGGATTAAAAAAAAAAGTCTTTGTGCCTCAGTTTCTTTATCTGTGAGGTGGGGATAATATTAGCAACTGCTTCCTATTTAGGAGACTAAATAAGATACCAGCACCTGGCACACTGTCAGGCCACCTGTGGCTGCTTTTATTTGTGTATTGCAGAAGCCTGAACAAGCAAATCTGTGTCCCCCGCCCCCAACATGTCCCCCACCCTAGCCCTAGAGAGATAAGGGCTCTATCTGCTGGGCACCAAGCTTCGCATGTGGGTTCCAGGGACACGGTTGGAGGTCAGGTGGGGGTGGGGAAGAGCCTGAAGGAAACCGTTTGGACACTGAGCTGGGACGCTGTGCCTGTGTGAAGCCATCCTTCTCGCCCACTCACTGAGGAGAACCTGGTTTTTCCTTGGCCGCTGGCTCCATCGTCCCAGCCTGGAGGGATCAGACTTTTCCAGGCCAGCTCACTGGGCTCGGAGGAGGCAGAAAGGAGCCGATGAGGGCGGCGCTCACTCGGAGTTGGGTGGCCCCAGAGGTGTCTGCAGCGAGCCCATTCGGGGCTGTGCTGTGTGTGCCCATCGGAGACACGCTGGGCCAGACTCGTCCACAAACGCCACGAAACGACCCGAGCCAGGTGCCTTCCAGGGCTCTAAAAGGAGCTGTGATGCTCAGGAAGGACACGTCATACCTCCGAAGTCACCAGAGAAGGCTAGTGCCCTCCAGAGTGATTGAGGGGGAGGCCTCCCTCTGCTCCGGAGGACCTGGAGGACAGGAAGTGACCACTGAAGCTAATTCAGAGTGTTGTTCATCCACTGATTCACTCAGATCCCATTTCCTGAGTCCCTGCCCTGCTCCAGGCCCTTCCCTGCCCGTGGTCTTGAGGTCAAGAATACAAGCAGCAACAATGCACTGTGGTCGTGACATGACAAGGAACTTCGGGCCCAGAGGAGGGACAACTCACCCAGATCTGGGGCCCCAGGGAAAGCTCCCTGCAGGCGGTGACATCTCTGTTGAAAACGGAAAGACCAGAATTAGTTTTCCAGGAGATGGCTGGGGAAGGAGGGCCCAGCACATGAGAGTCCTGGAGGACACAGCCCGACCTGGTTGGGGCACCCAGTGTGAGAAGGGGATGCTGCGACAGGGCCGCAGGGAGGCCGGAGCGGAGAGAGCGAGGGCAGGAGGCGCTGGGCTCAGCTGGCGGGAGCAGTGTGGAGGGCCTGCTGGCCACAGTGAGGACTTGGGGTTTATTCCACGAATGAAGAGTGACGGGAAGATGTTGGAGGGCTCACAGCGTGGAAGTGACATGATCTGCTTTTGCATTACGATGTTCCTTCTGCAGTGAGGAGCACGGCCGTTTTCGGGGCACAGAGGTAGAAGTGGGAAAACCAGCTAACAGCTGCTGGGAGTGTGCAGGTGAGGGATGCTGGTGGCTTGGGGCAGGGTGGCGGCTGTGGCCACGGATTCTAGGTGCGTTTTGAAGGTGGAACTAGCAGGACTTTCCGAGGGGTGGGTTTAGGGTGGTGAGAGAAAGCGAGGAGGCAGGGACGGCCCCTCGCTGTGGCCATGCTGGGGACCCAGCCCCACATGCAGTCCACCCCTTTGGCCTGGTCCAGGGGACAGAACCCCTCCTGTTTGTTGAGCCCGACCCTGCCAGGCACGGTGCTCTCGCTGCTCCTGGCTCTCCTGTTTGTGAGGATCTTCCAGCCCTGTTGGGCAGGCGGGGGCGCAGAGGCTCAGGAGAGGCCGGGTCCCCCCAGGGTCAGGCCGTAACTCTAAGACCGTGGTCCTCACTGAGCTGTCAGCGGGAGGACTGTGGGTGTCGTGCTCCTCCCACCACAACACCAAACCCATGGTCCCCTCCAGTGGACACTTGACAATGTCCGGAGACCCTGCTGGCCTTCACGTCTGGGAAGAGGCGCTGCTGGCGTGGAGTGGGGAGGCCCAGGCGGCTCCAGTCACCGTTCTCCTGTGCACGGGCAGCGCCGAGGTGCAGAGCGGGCTCCCGACCTCCCGGGGCCTCCTCAGAGGTCAGCATGGGGTCTGCGACCCCTCTCTGAGGGGAGAGAGCCTGTGCCGCGGTGGCGTGGGCAGTGGGCAGCTGTGGTGACAGTTTTCCCGGAAAACTGAACTTGGCTCCTTGTGGCTTTTCTTCTCCTTTTCAAACAGCCCAGGGGGCGAGGCCATGGCTCCTTATCTGAAGAGGGTCTCCCAGGGCCCAGCGTGGCCCCAGCCATCACCCTGCTGAGAACCTCCCATGGCTTCCACCTTCCTTGGGGTGGGTCCTGGTCCCGCCCCTCAGCAGGGGTGCTGTTCTGGGCTCTGGGCGCCACCATCCCCTGCAGGCTGTGGCCTCACCACTTCCCTCTCGTGGCCTCCTGTGCCCAGCCTGCCCGGGCACTCATTCCCGAACAGGCTCGCCTGGCGCCCAGGGTTACTGCCGGCCAGGCGGGGCTCTGTGGGTCCTCTCCAGGGTGCGCTTCATTCCTCTTTCAGTCTGTTTTTGTCTTTATTATTTTTCTTCTTTGACTTTCTTCTGTGTTTATCTTGCTACTCTCTTTCTAACTTCTTGAGAGGGACGTCAGAAACATTCATTTTTAGCTTTTCTTTTCTAATTTATGAATTTTAAGGCTACAATTTTTTCTCTAAGTATTGTTTTAGCTGTAACACACAAGTTTTAATATGTACTTTTTGCATCAATCAGTTGAAAATGTTTTCTAATTTTTCCATTGTGATTTTTCTCATTGTCCCTAGGTTATTTAGAAGTATATTTCTTCATTTCCCCATTCACAGGTTTGAAAAGTTTTGGAATGGCCTCTTCTATCTTTTCAACATGATGAACTCCTTATCCTTCCAAGTCTAGGTCACGTGACCCCTCCTCTGTGAAGCCTTCCCTGGCCACTCAGTCCACACCCCTCCAGGCATGTGATTAGCAATTGCCTTCTTTCTGCTCCATAGTACTTGGTGTAGACCGTTATTGTAGTGCTTTTAGGCACACAATAAGGTCAAGACTCTTTCAGTTTCAAGTGAAAGAAAACTACTAACCAGCTAAACCAAAAGGGAACTATTGTCTAATTTCACTAACATGTCTGGCTTGCAGGCACAGCTGGATCAAGGCGTCCTGATTCCTGATGACCCAATTTATCTCTTGGGTGATTTCCTGTATGTGGACTTCATTCTGAGGCAAGTTTCCCACTGTGGCCACAAGATATCTACAGTAGCTGCAGAGAGCATAGATTTTCTGCTCCGAGTCTTGAGTATTTGCCCCAGTTGTCCCATCAAAAGTTGCATGGGGCCTCATTTGTTCTAACTGGGTCATATACTCTGACTAAAGCAATCAAGATGGCCTGCGGTATATAGTGGGTTGGCTTAGGACAGGGTCATGGAAAGAGACTGAGAATAGATAAGGCGTCACATCCCAGAAGAAATCGGGGTACAATTACCAGAGAAGTAAATCAGTGCTGGAAAGCCCCTCCCACCCAGAAGTCACTCTTATCCTCACCACATGCCACCATCCCAACTGCCCCACTTTTACTCCCGTGTGTTCCTTCCCCATAGGACTTGAGACCTTCGACACTGAAGAGAAGGTCTGTTCCATTAACTGAGAAAAATTGGAGGCCGTAGGGAGGGAGGAGACAGGCAAGTCCTCCTTGACCCTAATCAGCCGACCCTCTGGACCTTGGGGGCTGGTACCCTGAGGCCAGGCCGGGGCTTCAGTCCCGGCTCCCCGAGAGGAAGCTAGCAGAGGTGCCTGGTTAGCAGTAACTCTGTCTTCGTCTGCTCGGGCTACATAACAAAATGACACGGACTGGGGGGCTTACATGACAGACATTTAGTTCTCACACTCTGGAGGCTGGGAAGGCCAAGCTCAAGGTGCCGGGTGAGTTCGGTTCCTCGGGACGTTGCTCTGCGTCCTCGCATGCAGGTGGGCTTTCTTGGTCTACCTTCACGTGGCTTTTCCTCGGTGCGGGCCGGGGCGGAGAGAGGGCGCTTCCTGGTGCCTCTTATACGGACGCTAATCCAATCCTTACTGTCTTCCTAGGGACCCATCTCCACATACAGACACACTGGGGGTTAGGGCTCCGACATATGAAATATGGGGTACGGGAACATTCAGTCCATAACACTCTCCCTCCAGGGTAAGCCTTCCCACATCTTCCAACAATCAGACACGCAAACACTCAGCATAAAAGGAGAATTCATGGCCCTGTGGTCCAACCACACACTCAGTCAATCTAACCATTCACCCACATCAACAGGTGGCCAAGCCTTGGTTTGCATACCACCAGGGACAGGAAGCTCATCCTTTACCTCATCTAGGCAACTCTGACTGCACTCGGCTGCACCTGAAGGTCAGCTCTGAGTCTTTCCTTCAAGCTAAATACTGCTGCTCTCTCAGGGTTTTCAGGCCCTTTTCACACCCCTCCCCCCCTTCTTGGTTGACTCTTCTGAATATACTCCAGTTTGCCAATGTTCTTGAAATGAAGGCCCAGAACTGGGCACAGATCGCAGGTGTGGCCCCTGCAGCGAGACTAACCTCCCTTGCTCTGGGCACCATCCCTCTATTAACGCCATCTCAGGGAGCTTCTAGTTTCTTGTGGCTGTAACGCACTTTGACTTTGGAAATAGCCCCCAAGCACCTGTTGCTTCAGTGGTTCTAATCCTCAGACATGTGAAATTGGCTATTTGACCTGAAGTCAAAGACATTGCTCTTGTCCTCGGTTAGTGCCTTTGGAAGTGACACCACTCACGTGTCTACTGATTTCAATGTTTTTCCTTTGCACTGTACCCTCTCCCCAGCTCGCTGATGCTGTGTGATCTTCCTTTTAAAAAACGTCCAATACGGAAATAGCTTTATTGCTTCCCCTAGAGTCTAGAGTAATATATCGTTTAAAAATCAGTACAGCCCTGGCCGGTTTGGCTCTGCAGTTAGAGCGTCGGCCGGCGGATCCAAGACTCGGGGGTTCCACTCCGGTCAAGCGCACGTACCTCGGTTGTGGTTCGTCCTGGCCCTGGTCGGGGTCGTGTGGGAGGCAGCCAATCGATGTGTCTCTCTCACATCAATGTTTCTCTCTCTCTCTCTCTTTCTCCCTCCCACTCTGTGTGAAGATAAATGGAAAAAATATCCTCTGATGAGCATTTAAAAAATAAATAAGTAAAATAAAAATAAAAATCAGTACAGAAAAGCACACACACAAAAATGTTTTTTTTAAAATTCCCATCACCTAGAAATAGTCCGAGACTAGACTTTCCAGGTTCAAATCCTGACTCAGCCACTTGCTAGCTCTATGGCCATGGAAAAGTTGCTTAATCTCCTGCAGCTTTTTCCTCGTGCCTAAATGGGGTTACCAAAAGGTGGTTGTGGTAGTTAGGCACAGTGCTTGCTAGCTGGTAAGTTTCTTAAAAATGTAAACAATTCTGTTATTTTTGTTATTAATAATTGTATTAGTCAGGGTCCTGTTTCTCTGGAGAACCTTGACTAATACAGAAAAACCTGGCTTACCCAGCTCAGGCTGCCATAACAGAATACCATAGACTGGGGGCTGAAACCACAGAAATTCATTTTCTCACAGCTCTGGAACCTGGAAGTCTGAGATCAAGGTGGCAATGTGGTCATTTTCTGGTGAGGGCTCTCTTCTGGCTTGCAGATGGCCACCTTCTTGCTGTGTCCTCACGTGGCAAGGAAGGGGGAGAGAGAGAAAGAGAGAGAGAGACAGAAGAGAGAGGCAGAGAGAGAGAGAGAGAGAGAGAGACAGAAGAGAGAGAGAGAGACAGAAGAGAGAGAGAGAGAGAGAGACAGAAGAGAGAGACAGAAGAGAGAGACAGAAGAGAGAGAGAGAGAGAGACAGAAGAGAGAGACAGAAGAGAGAGAGAGAGAGAGAGACAGAAGAGAGAGAGAGATAGAAGAGAGAGAGAGAAAAGAGAGAGCGAGCGCTCTGGGGTCTCTTCCTCTTCTTAGAAGGCCACAGTTTCATCAGATTAGGGTCCCACTCCTATGACATCATGTAACTTTATCTCCTAACGACCCTATCTCCAGATGCACTCACGTTAAGGGTTAGGGCTTCAACATTTGAATTCCACACAGTTCAGTCCATGGCGATAATATTAGTATTTGGAAGCTATTGCTTTTATGCATCATGACCCTGTATCCCCTCCTTTTTGTAATAATCACAGGGATGCGTTGGCAGTTACCCACACGGAGGCTTCCCTCCCTCTGGCCACAGGGTCGGTTCAGGGATGGCCGGGGTGCTCAGGCTGAGCCATTGTTGACCCTAGACTGGTGCACAGACTGGCTTACGACTCACTTCGAGCCAATGCAAGTAGTTCCTGGGATCTCCTGGCAGGGGACAGTGGGAGCCGCTCCTTTCCACCCTGCAGAGCTGGCGAGTTGGGAGTGCGGGTTTTCCAGGTGCTGCTCAGAGAGAGCCCGAGTGCAGCAGGAGCGGGTGCGCCGGTGCACGGCCGAGGCGGCCCAGGGCGCCTCTTAGCCTTCTGAGCCCGACGCTGTTCCCAAACAGCCCATCTCTGAGCCTCAGCGACCCGACAATACAGTCCCGTTTTTGCTAAGCTTGCTTGATTTGGTTTTCTCCAATGGCAACTGAAATAATAAGGGGCCCTGAGTAATAAAATGTGTTTTACTTTATTTTTTGAGATATAACAGAGATGGTTACTGCTTATCCTGTATCAATTTTCTTGCGTGTATCAGTTAGGATTCTGTCTACATCTACACCTACCTCCATGTCAATATCCACATTTGTGTCTAAATCTGCACCTGTGGGTATTGGTGCAGTTGCCTACAACAGAAACCCAAGTTGACAGTGGCTTAAATAAGGGAGATTTCTCTCCCGTGTGGTAATGTGGAGGGAGGTGTCTAGGGCTGCGTGGTGCTCTGCAGGTCACCCAGGGCACAGTGTCCTGTATCACTGCCTTGCCGTCCCTAGGACATCGCCCTGATCTGCATTGTCGAGATGGCCCACCGCCATGCCCACGGGCCAGGCAGCAGGAGAATGGAAAGGGGGAGAATGTGAGGTTATACTCCCTCCCTTTATTTATTTATTTATTTATTTTATTATTATTATTTTTTAGTGGCTCTAAACAACCGTTTTCTCATGACAATGGATTCTGTGGGTCAGGCATTTGGACAGGACAGAGCAGAGATGGCGTGTCTCTTCTCCGTTGTGTCTGGGACCTCAGCTGGGAAGGTTGAAGGCTGAGGTGACCTAAGGCTGGGGCTGGAATCATTCGATGTCTTGTTCGCCCGCAGGTCTGGCACCTGGGCTGGGATGACTTGAAGACAAGGACAGCTGACCAGAGAATCTCCATATGACTTTTTTGTGCAGCTTGGCTTCCCCACGACATGACCACTTCAGGGTCCTTAGACCTCTTGCTTGACAACTCAGGACTCCCAGCAAAAAATCTCAGTCTTCTTTTATTTTTAAAAACTTAAAAAAAAAATTGAAGCATAAGGCACCTCTGTAGAAAAGTATGACTCTGAAAGTGTACCTGGCACTTCCACTCTCATAACCTGCTTTTCTCTCTTGGTATCTATTTCTATATCATCTATGTTTATATACAATTGATCACCCTTTTTAGTATCTGTAGAGTATCACTTTATGGATGTTGTATACATTATTATTATTTTTTAAAAATTATTTATTGATTGATTTTTTTCTTTATTGATTTTAGAGAGAGAGGAAAGGAGAGGGAGAGAGAGATGGAAACATCAATGAGTGAGAACAGCGATTGGCCGCCTCCTGCATGCCCCTTATTGGGGATCGGGCCCACAACCTGGGCATGTGCCCTGACTGGGAATCAAACCAGTGACCTCTTGGTGCTTGGGTCGACACTAAACCACTGAGCCACACCGGCTGGGCATAAATCATTAATTTAACACTGTTTTCCTGGTTCATTTCAATTTTGTCAGTATTTTTCTATGTGCCTGGGGTAACTTGCTTCATCAGTTTGGGTATACCAGTAAGCCCCTTTCTTCTTTTGATAGTCAGTCAAGCTCCTCCTGGGGTTAGAGTTGCATTCAGATGCTATAACAGAGACCAACCACAGTGACTAAAACACTTAAGGGTTTATTTTCCTGTGTCATGTGAAGCCTGGAGGCAAGTAGCTGCTGACATTGGTTCATGGTCTTGTAATTTCAGGGCCAAGTTCCCTGTGATTCTTTTGGTTTTTCCCTTTGGTTTCAAATGGCTGCTTTAGTTCCAGCCATCACATCCACACTTTAAGGAGGAGAAAGGAGAAAAAGGAAGATTAGAAGGGCCAAAGGGTTTTGCAGAAGCTCCATCTGAACACTCCCATCACTGGCCGCAAAGGAGGCTGGGAAGTGGTCTGTTAGCTGGGCATGTCGCTGTGCAGAATTACATAATGATTCTGATATGAGGAAGAAGGGCAGAATGGAAGCTGGGAGACAACTAGTGGTCACTGCCATTTCCCCTGAAGCAGATGTTGGAGCCTCACCCTCTTCTCAGCGCACACACTGAGGCAGCCGTGCTGCAAATACCTGCAACTCTCTGCCTGAGAGCTCACCCTTGGCTGCAGGTGCACACAGCTGGGCAGCTGGAAGTGCCAGAGTTGTGCCCTTGGAAGCAGCCTTCCACTAAAGACAGATGGAATCTAAGTGAAGAAATACCTCAGTTGCCTTGTTTCTCATCGGGACAATCTGGAAGAATGTTCTACACTGTCTCTCAGAGGTCCTCAGTGGGATTAAGCTCTAGTTGCTCACAGCAGTATCTTGTCCTTTAAAACACCTTTATTGGCTTCCTTCCTTCCTTCCTTCCTTCCTTCCTTCCCTACCACACCTCCCTTCCCCACTAAACTACAAGTATTCTCTGGGATCATCTCCCAAATCTACTACTCGCACTGGAATCCTTGTCTTAGAAATGCTTCTAGAGGAACAAAGGCAGCCCTTATGCCTCCATTAGCAATCAACATGACCAGTGGCTAAGAGTTCTGATCATCCCACCAGACAGACTAATTGTGGGGAGAGATTTACAAAATTCTATGACATTCTTATCATCTGCCTGAATGATACCCTTATTGATTCAGAGTCTCATACAAACCAAGGTGAGTCTTTAAAACTGGATAATTAGGTCCCCTCTGTGTTATTTACAACTGAGGGTCCTATTTATTTGTTTTTACTTTATGTTTAGCCATTGTTCTTGAAATAAGCCCACTGTATTAGAGTAACCGAGTGTAAAGGGGGTTCCCAGTCTTAGCCACATGTGTGTACAACCCAACGCTCCGGCTATGACTGTTTAGAGGTCATCTTCCTCTGTGGTGACTCAGTCCCAGTGAAACACCTCTTGCCCTTCTTCGGCTGTGGCCCTCAGCAGACCATCTGGTCCATCAGATGAGCCCCACAATGTTGGACCTTAAAAGGAAATGAATGAGGAAGGGGTGGCTGAGAGAAAATTTTAAAGATCTAAATAAATGGAGCTATAGTTAATGTTCATGGATCGGAAGACTCAATATTTTTAAGATGGCAAATCTCCCCCAGTTGACCAATAGAGTCAACCCAATTTTTGTCAAAATCCCAGCAGGTATTATCATTATTATTATTTTTTCAGAAATTAACAAGCTAATCCTAAAATTTATATGGAAATGCAAAAGACCTAGAATAATCTAAATAATTCTGAAAAAGCAGTATAAAGTTGGACTACTTTCATTTCCCAGTTTCAGAACTTACTGCACATCTATTATACTGAAGACTGTGGTACTGGTGTGTGGATAGTATAAAGCAATGAAAGCAATGAGACTAAATAGATAGGCCAGAAACATATGGACGTTTAGAGTCAGTTTTCAAAATAAGTGTCAAGGTAATTCAATGAAGGATAATCTTTTCAACATATCATACTGGGACAACCAGATGTTCACATACAAAAGGATCAAATTAGATCACTGTCTCATATCATACACCAAAATTAACTCAAAATGAACAATAGTTCTAAATGTAAGAACTAAAACAATACAACTTTTTAAAAAAATCCTCACCTGGGGATATTTTTCCATTTATCTTCAGATAGAGTGGGAGAGAGAGAGAGAGAGAGAGAGAGAGAGAGAGAGAGAGAGAGAGAGAAGAGAGAGAGAGAGAGAGAGAGAGAGAGAGAGAGAGAGAGAGAGAAACATTGATGTGAGAGAGACACATTGATTGGTTGCCTCCCGCATGACCCTGACCAGGGCCAGTGACCCAACCCCAACCAAGATACGTGCCCTTAACCGGAATCGAACCCGTGACTCTTTGGTCTACAGGCCGACGCTCTAACTGCTGAGCCAAACCGACCAGGGCCAAACAATACAACTTTTAGAAGAAAACATAAGAGAAAATTTTTGTTGCCTTGGGTTAGACAAAACATTCTTAGATATGGAACCAAAAGTGTAATCCGCACAAGAAAAAAATTAGTAAATTGGACTTCAATAAAATTTAAAATGTTTATTCTTCAAAAAACACCATTAAATATCACCAAGAAAACATGGCAGAATAGGGAACTCTAAGAGTCAG
This sequence comes from Tadarida brasiliensis, assembly GCA_030848825.1. Classification (NCBI taxonomy): domain Eukaryota; kingdom Metazoa; phylum Chordata; class Mammalia; order Chiroptera; family Molossidae; genus Tadarida; species Tadarida brasiliensis. Next base: position 118,823,671 of record CM061258.1, read on the forward strand.
ACTTTCCACTGAAGCAACCACTAAGTGGCAAAAACTGCCCGAATAAAGTTTTTTGGGAGCCTGGAATCTAATCAAACCTTGCAGCAGCCTGGGGAGTGCTAGCTGAATAAAGAGACTGGTGATCTTTGGTGAGAAACCGTTGTGACATTTTTGCTCCGTTCCCCAGCTGAGTGACGGCTGTGAGACAGGAGCCTTGGTAGACTTGCCAGAACTAGAAAGGGCAATAAAGACCTAACTTTCAAAGAATTGTGAGTGTGCAGTTTGGTCTGTCTTGTATTTCCTGAGGGATTGGTTCAGAAATGTACCTTTATTTTGCTGCCCTTAAAACTCTCTCAGGGCTGGAGCAACTTCCTACTCAATGTCTGTTGAGAGAATTTAAAGACATATACTATCCAACTGGGGAAGAAATGATGAACAGGGTAAGCAGCAGGCACACCAAAAAGCCTGGGAAGGCGGAGGCTGAGGAGGATGATACAAGGCTTTGAAAGTCTCCCACATATGCCAGGGAATCTGGAGTGCAATGCATATTCCCAGGTCTGAATGCATCCACAGAAAAGATCTGAGAGACACTTCTAGCTGGCCTTTGAGCTCTGCACAAGCAAGTAAAAGCTAATCTGAAAGCTAATAAAGAGTTGTGGTCAGTCTAGCTAAGCATCAAAGAAGAATCTCAACAATCTACAAAGACTGAGAACATTTATGTTCTGTTTTGTATTGTTTTTCTTTTTGGCTCCAGATGTTTGAGGAAATCTCTGTCAGATCATTGGCTGACCGCTGAGATGATGGAACAGAGACTTCAGTGACTAAGCATGTCAAGGAATATCATATTTGCAAAAATAAGTTGAAAAAGTCACTAAACAAACGGACGTCTGCAGCCCACAATAAACAACTAAGCAAGCCCTGTTGAGGCAGAAGGGTAGGGAGAATCAGGTTTTCAGAGTTCTCACATTGTAATATTCAAAATGTCCAGTTCTCAACAAAGACTTATAAAGCGTGTGAAGAAATAGGAAAGCTCGGCCCATTCAGAAGAAAGAAACCCCATTTTAATAAGAACATAATGTACAAAGTTGTAATTTGTGACGATAGCAACAGAAAGGGTGGGAGGGGGAGCTTGTAGGAGCAGTGTTTTTGTATGTTGTTCAAGTTAAGTTGGTATCAGTTCGAACTTAGATTATTATAAACTTAGTATAATTATAATCCTTAAAACTAAAAATATTTTAAAAACAAAGAAATTAGGAGAGAATAAGAATGGTACATTAGAGAAAGTCAAACAGAAAAGAAGGCAGTAGTGGAGGAAATGAATAACAAAAAGAAATGACGGATGTAAAACAAAAGGCAAAATGGCAGAAGTAAGTCCATGATCAGTCATCACTTTAAATATAAATGGGTTAAACTCATTGGTTGAAACAGGTATTGACAGAATAAATAAAACAACATAATCCAACTATATGCTGTCTACAAGAGAGTTACTTTAGATCCAAAGACACAAATAGATTGACAGTGAAAAAATGGGAAAAGCTATCCGATGCGGATGTAACCAGAAGAGAGCTGAAGTGGCTATAATATCAGAAAATAGGCTTCATGTCAAAAATTGTTATGAGAGACAATGAAGAACATTGTATGTTGATAGAAGTGTCAATTCATCAAGAAGACGTAGTAAACATATGCATTAAACAACAGAGCTAATAAATAAAGCTAATATGGACAGAAATGAATGGGAAAATAGACAGCTTTAGAATATTTGGAGACTTTGATATTCTACTTTCAGGAATGGATAGACCATCTAGATAGAAGACTAATAAGGAAATAGAGAACTTGAACAACTTCGTGAATCAACTAGACCTAACAGATGTATAGAGAGTATACAACCTTCAACAGCAGTGACCTCCAAGTGCACACATAACATTCTCCATGATAGACCATGTCAGGCCACAAACCAGGTCTTAATACATTTTTATTTATTTATATTTGCTTTTCAATTACAGTTGACATACAATATTATACAAGGTAGGGCAAAAGTAGGTTTACAGTAGTTTATATGGAAAATAATACAATAATCAAAAATTATTGTATTATTCCTGAAACAGGAATAAACTCTGTTTCACGTACTCACAACTATAAAGCTACTTTTGCCCCACCCTGTATTCGTTTCAGGCATACAACATAGTGATTAGACATTTATATACCTTGGGAAGTGATAAATCTTTAAGTCTAGTAAGTCTCAATACATTTAAAATAATTGAAATCACACTCATTATCTTCTATGTCCACAATGAATGAAGCTTAATATCAATTAACAGAAGGAAAACTGGGAAATGTACAAGCATGTACATTCTTAAACAATCAATGAGCAAAAGGAGAAATAACGAGGGAAGTTAGGAAATGCTCAGGTAAGAATGGGAATGAAAACACAACCTCCCAGACTGTAAGTGAAGCCGTGAACGCAGAGCCAAGAGAGACACTTTCATCGTAAGTGCCATCATTAGCAAATAAGAAAGATTGAAAATTAGTAAACCTAACAGTACAACTTAAGGAATTGTTTTTAAAAAAAGAGAGCAAATTAAACACAAGCTAACAGAAGAAAGGATATAATAAAGATTAGAGTAAAGACCAATGAAATAAATAATAGAAAAACAATAGAGAGGATCAACAAAACCAAGAGTTGTTTGTTCAAAAAGATCAACAAATTGACAAATCATTAGTTTGACTAGTCAAAAAAGAGATAAAATGCAAATTACTAAAATCAGAAAAGGTAATGGGGACATTACTAGCAATCTTACATAAATAAAAAGGACTATGAGAGAATACCATGTCTAATTGTATGCCAACAAATTAGATAACCTAGATGAACTGGACAAATTCCTAGAAAGACAAATTACCAAAATTGACTCAAGAACAAATAGAAAATCTTAATAGACACACAAGAGGTAAAGAGTTGAATCAGTGATCAAAAACCTAACAAAGAAAAGTCCAGAGTCAGATTGATACTGTTGTAATAACCCAGTTATTAACTAACAGGGAAGGAGCAAAGGGGAGACTAGATAACATAGGCCGGCCAGTTATACAGCTTTGCCAGAAAGCTGCAGTTTAATGTTCTCCAGGTCTGTTCCCCTGCGGATCAGTGGGGGAAGGGACTGGACAGAGGCAGTTTAGACGCGTGCTCAGTAAGGTCTGGGTGATGTGGGTAGATGCTTACCTGTCAGTCACACCTGGGAATGGGTAATTGGCCAGAACAGGCATGGCCACTTGCAAGGGTGTGAAATCTGAGATACTTAAACTCCTGAAAAAAGGGAGTTCTCCCTCTTGGCTCTCTTGCCCTTCTTGCTCTTGCTGATGGTGTCCAATGCCTGGCTTGTGGGGCTCTCACGCTCCTGCAGTCGCCCACATGGCTCATGGCCAGGTAGACCCCACACACAATGGACTAATGGACTGTGATTAGCCTGATTCTATGCTGAACTTAACTCCACCACGTAATGGAAACTCTGGACACTGGCTCTGCTTCTAGCTCTGCTGAAACCCCAGCTGCCCCTTTTTCTGGAGTGGGTTAAGGGAACTGGGACTTTAAAAACCAAGGGATATAATTTTATGCAAATAAAAATCATCACTCATTCTCCTGTACAAGTCTTAGAAAGTTCTTTTTCTTAAGATATCATAAGAACCCTACCCTCCGCACCCAGTGGGAAAAGGAATCCCCCACTCTCATTGGTGGACACTCCACTCCCCCTGATAACAAGATGGCTTCATGGTAAATTCTACCAAACATTTAAAGAAGAATTAATACCAATCCTCTCAAGCTCTTTTACAAAATAAAAGAGAACACTTCCTAACTCATTTTATGATACCAAAGCCAGACAGATACCATAATAAAAGGAAACTATGGACCAATATCCTTTATGACTATAGATGCAAAAATCTTCAACAAAATACCAGCAAACTAGATCCTACCACATATTAAAAGGGTTATATAGCATGACCAAGTAGGATTTATCCCTGGAATGCAAGGGTGGTTCAACACAGTGATTCAGGTCTACAACTTGGTAAAGCAGATACACCACATTAATAACATGAAGGGAAAAATGTAATACAACACAATAAAATGAAGAGGAAATCCACGTGATCACCTGAAATGATGCAGAAAAAGCATTTGACAACATTCAACACTCTAATGATAAAAACACTCAGCAAACTAGGAATAGAAGAAAAATACCTCAACGTGATAAGAACATATATGAAAACCCACAGCTCAGGTCACAGTCAATGGATACAAGACTGAAAGCTTTCCCCCGATGATCAGGAACAAGGATGCTCACTTTCACTATTATTCAATGTTGTGCTGAAAACTTTAACTAGAGCACTTCAGCAAAACAAAGGAAATAAAAGATTTTTTTTAAAAAAGTAGAACTACTTCTATTCACAGATGACATAATACCATACCTAGAAAATCTTTAACAATCAACAAAGAAATTGTTAGAGCTAATAAATGAGCAAAATAGCAGGGTACAAGATCAACATACAAAAATTGTGTTTCTAGCCCGGCCAGTGTGGCTCAGTGGTTGAGCTTCGACCCATGCACCAAGAGGTCACTGGTTTGATTCCCAGTCAGGGCACATGCCCAGGTTGTGGGCCCGATCCCCAGTGGGGGGCATGCAGGAGGTGGCCGGTCGATGTTCTCTCTCATTGATGTTTCCATCTCTCCCTCTCCCTTCCTCTCTCTCTAAAATCAATAAAGAAAAAAACATTTTTTAAAAATTGTGCTTCTATATAGTAGCAATGGAAAATCTAAGGGAACAGGCAGATGCTTTCCTTTGCAGCAGCATCAAAAAGAATAAGATACTTAGGAACAGGTTGACAAGGGAGATGAAAGACTTGCGCAGTGGAAACTACAAAACATTGCTGAAAAAATGAAAGATCTAAATAAATGAAAAAAAATCCCATATTCATGTATCTAAAGACTTAAGATGGCCATATTCCTCCAAGTGATCTACAAATTAATGCAATTCCTATGAAAATCTCAACAGCCATTTTTGTCCCCCCAAATGGAAAAGTTGAACCTAAAATTCATGTGGAATTGCAAGGGGCCCAGAATAGACAAAACGATCTTATAAAAACAAAGTTGAAGGACTCAAACTTCCAATTTCAAAACTTACTACAGATGTAAGGGCACCAATCCCGTTCCTGAGGGCTTTGCCCCACGAATCACCTCTCAGAGGCCCCACCTTCTTCTTCTTTTTTTATTTTTATCCTCACCCGAGGACATTTTTCCATTTATCTTTAGACAGATTAGGAGGGAGGAAGAGAGGGAGAGAGAGAGAGAAACATCGATGCAAGAGAGACACATTGACTGGTTGCCTCCCGTGGGATCCGACCAGGGCTGGGGACGGACTGCAACCCAGGTACGTGCCCTCGGCCGGAGTTGAACCCGGGTCTCTCTGGTCCGCGGGCCGACACTCCAGCCGCTGAGTCAAACCGGCCAGGGCAGGCTTCACCTTCTAATGGCATCACATTGGTGGTCAGGATTTCAACATATAAATAATGGGGGGGGGGGGGGCAAGTCACAGACATTCAATCTATAGCACAAGCTAATTCAAAAACAGGCAAAGGATGTGGGTAGACATTTCTCCAGAGAAGATACACTAATGGCTACCGAGCACACAAAAAGATGTTCATTCAACTTCATTAGTCATTAGGGAAATGCAAAGCAAAACAACAATGAGACCCCACCTCACACCCACCAGGATGGCTCTAATAAAAAGGAAAACAGGGAGTGTGGACAAGGATGTGGAGAAAGTGGGACTTGCATAGATTGCTGGTGGGAATGTAAAATGGGGCGGCTGCTGTGGGAAACAGTGTGCTAGCTCCTCAGTAAGTTAAACGTAGATCTGCTCACCGTATGACTCAGCCTTCCATTCCTGAGTGTATATCCAAAAGACCTGAAATGCGTGTCTGCACAAAGATTGCCCGGCGAGGTTCACAGCAGCCTTACTCATAGCAGACAGCGTGAGCACAGTGTAAATGTCCATCAGCTGGTGACCTGGCAACCCAGATGTGGGACGTGCTGGCACTGGAACATTACTCAGCTAAGAATGAATGAAGTCCCTGCCACGGCGCGGATAATCCTCAAACACACACTGAGAAAAACAACAACAAGAAAAACCCCCACAAAAGACCACATGTTGCATGATTCCATTTGTATGAAAAGTCCAGCAAAGAAAAAGGAACGCCCTGGCCGGTTTGGCTCATTGGATAGAGCGTCGGCCCTCAGACCAAAGAGTCTCGGGTTCGATTCCGGACAAGGGCATGTACCTTGGTTGCGGTTCGTCCCTGGCCCTGGTTGGGGTTGTGCAGGAGGCAGCCAGTCGATGTCGTCCCCCCCCTCCCCCCCCCCGCCCCCTCCCACTCTACCTGAAGATATTTGAAAAAATATCCTCGGGTGAGGATTAAACAAAAAAAAAAAAGAAAAAGGAAATCAGTAGAGACAGAAAGGTGATTGGTGGGGTTGGGATGGGAATGAGACCGATGGCAAATGGCACAAGGGGTCTTTTTGGAAACATGCTACAATTTCTACAATTCCACTGTGGTGAGCGCACAACTCAGTCAACTTACTAAAAACCATTGAATTGTCTGCTCACAATGGCTGAATGTGATGCTATGTAAATTGTACCTCAATAAAACTGTTAAAGTAAAAAGAAAAAGGAGGAAATGGGTTGAAGGAGGGGTTGTCTCATTTATTCTCACCCCCACCCCCAAGCCCCTTGGCTGAAATGCAAATTTAACCACTTCCTCCCCTGTGACCAGTTCTGGATACTAAGGGGTGTTGAGAGATCTATTACATCTTCCTTCTGAGACCTTGGGGGCCTGCTCTTAAATACACAGACCCAAAGGGGCCCTTCAGGGACCCCTCCCTCAACACAGATCTATTTTTGAAGGGACTCATGTTCACCCCAATGGACATGGTAGCTGTTAAATTTCAACTTTCAATCACATCTACTTTTTATTTATTTTTAATATTTTTTCTTTATTGATTTTAGAGAGAGGAAAGGAGAGAGAGAGATAGAAGCATCGATGAGAGAAACATCGATTGGCCACCTCCTGCATGTCCCCCACTGGGGACTGGGCCCACAACCTGGGCATGTGCCCTGACCGGGAATAGAACCGGCGACATCTTGATGCATGAGTTGACGTTCAACCACTGAACCACACCGGGCCGGCAAAAAGTATGTACTTTTTAAACACAAGGAGTTGAGTGTCCTCTGCTGCCTCTCATCCACTCACTGAATTATGACCTGAGCACTCTTTTGAAAACATAAACTGGATTAAGCCACTCCTCTGATGACTCCCAATTTCCTTTGTCCTGCAAGGTCCCATGTGGTGTGCAGGATGTGTGTCTTCCCGACTGGTCCCCTAGTATTCCTTTGCTTGCTCACTCTGCCACTCCGCTCTCAGGCTTCTGGAGCAAGCCATGCTTCTTCCCACCTCAGTGCCTTTGCACTTGCAGTTCCTTCTGCCCAAAATGTTTTCACTATGGCTGGGTCCTTCTTACCATCAAGTGCGCCCCTCAGTGTCACTACCTTGACCTCTTACCGGTTTTCTATGACACGTAGTTCAGTTTCTGTGAGAATTTGTTTAGTTTGTCTGTTACTTCTTTGTGCCTGTCGCTTCCTACTCGAATACAGGGGCTCCGTGAGGGTGTCACTTGTATATATTTCTGTGGGATATCCCCAGGACATACTCAAGGGCCTGCTGAGTATTGGTGGGTAGAAGGCAGGAAGGAGATAACAGATGGTTGGGCAGGTAGGTGGAGAGAAGAATGAATGAATGGTGACTCTGGCCGGGTAGCTCAGTTGATTAGAGCGTCATCCCGATACCCCAAGGTTTCGGGTTTGATCCCTGGTCAGGGCACATACTTGAATCAACCAATGAATGCATAACTAAGTGGAACAACAAATCGATGTTTCTGTCTCTCTAAAAAAAAATAGAATGGATGAGTGGGCAGGCAGGTGAGTGGGCGAGTGGAGAGAGAGAAGGGACGAAGAATGAAGACAGGTAGGCAGGTGAGAGAGGAGGGATTGAATATCTTTGGGTTGACATACATCCAGAGCAGAGTTGGGTGGTCAAGAATGTAAGCTCAGGAGCCCAAATGGCTGAGTTCAGTCCCAGCTCTGCCGCTCACCAGCTGTGTGACCGTGTGTTGTCAGCGGACTGGCACCAGATCGTTACTGGCTATTGGACCTTGGTTCTTGAGTACCTGCTGGGAAAGAATTCAGGGTCAAGACTCCAACTGCAAAAGGAAGTTTATTTAGAAAGTCACAGAGGTAGAAGAAGTGAGCTCTGAAACAATTACAGAGGGAAGCAGGGCCCTTGGAGCTTCGGAGAGAGAAGGGTAAAGGTAACACACCGGAGGGGAAGAAGAGGGGGAGGGGAAAGGCACAGGCAAACTCCCAGGAGAGGGCTGCACTGGGTCCTCCTGCTTTAGGGGCAGGGATTTTAGGGGCGGTCCCAGGGGAAGAGTTCAATAGAATATTCATCAGCTTTCCAGGTGTGTGCTTTCAGGGTCCTGGTCTCCACTGATTGTCTGGTTCCAGGGCAGGGGGTCATTAGCCAGCTGGTCCTGATGTCAGCCATGGCTTTGCTTGTCTGGTTTTGCTGCTTTTCTGAGACCTAGATGTACTTGATGCGGGTCAGAACCTCACTGTCCTGAGGGCTTAACGCTTAAGAGCTGTTCTCTGCCTGCCTTGTTTGTTCCTCCTCTGCGGGGGTCTAACCCACGAGACATGCCAGGGGAGGAAAGGCCAGGGAAGGGTCCTGACCACAGTACCAGTGATATGAAAGGTCAGGGGGTATGACCACCTGACTAGCGATAAGTTAGGGAGAAAAGGTCACCCTGGGGGTGCAGTCCTTGTTTTCCCAGCTTTGCCTGTTGCTGTGCACCCAGGGCTTTCCGCCCCGGTGACCTTCTGTACCCCGGTGACCTTCTGTACCTGGTCCGTCGTCCTTGCTCTGTTCATGCCTAACTGCCTACCACACTGGACGAGTCACTTAGCCTCTCTGAGCATCCGTTTCTTAATCTGTAAAATAGGGACGACAGTGATGATGGCAGTAACCATTTTCTCCAGTCATTCGGAGTGAGATGATCCAGCCTTCAAGTCTTTGGCGCAGAGTAAGCTTTCAGCAAATATCAGCTCTGTTTCACTATTCCTTCTGGATCTTTCCATTGTTGCAAATATTTGCTACATGGTATCAGAAAACTCACCCTGAAGATCAAGAGAAAGAAAAAGAAGCTGGCTTTCTTCCAAGATTTGTTCTCCAGAGAACACGTGATAATATTTTGGTAGCAGGGACGAGAACTTCTATAGGGCAAACATCCTTCAAAACGGCCACAGGGGAATTTGTACCAAGTTCCTCAAAAACAGCTAGAAAAAGGAAAAAAAAAATTAGAAGAAATAAATAGCAAGATGCTTTCTTTTTTTTTTCTTAGGGCCAGACATGTGGGTTAGCTGCAAATTGTTTCCCAAAAATGAGTCAGTGGAGGAGAGGTGGCATTCGAGCTTGAGCCGACCCGTGTCATCAAAACAGTTTAAAATAGCCCCATCCACCCCGAGAGCCTTCCACCCACAGCCTGATGCAGGCTTAGGAATCAGATGGCCCAGGTTCAAACCCTGGTGGTGACACTTCTTAGTTTGTGTGACGTTTCAGCCCTCTGAGCCTTGGTTTCTCCACCCATAAAATGGGAATAATCTTGTCCGCCTCCCAGGGTTTGTGGGATCAAATGAGACCACCTAGGTGCCTACAAAATGTAAGAGTCATAGCAGCCACAGCCAACTCTTGTAGGCTGCTGGTGTGTTTGCTGGGTTTTGTCCCCTGGCTTCTTAAAGGTCTGCCAGAGACAGCTCCCCCTCTCACAGACCCAGGCTCATCAGCAAGACGCAAACCTTTTCTCTGTTTTCCTCCTGAGTTCCCATGTGTTGATGGCTGCCCACGCCCCGGGGCTTGGTGTCCCCATTTAACAGATGGGCAAAGGGAGGCATTCAGAAAGACGATGTGACATGCCCAAGAGTGTGGAGACGGGGTCCCGATCTCCCAGCACTGCAGCAGGGGGCTGGATTCAAAGGAAACCGAGGCCAAGCGGGGGGGATCCCAAACTCAGACCCCTAGGGCCAGGCAGGCCAGACTGCAAACTCTAGAAGAGGGGCTGTGGTGGGGCCCGGGCCACCGCCTCTCCACGGGACTGGGCTCCTAGTCTTCTCTCTGAGCTGAGCGTTGGACTCTCAGGACCGCCATGGACCTCCCTGTCCGTGCATCACTGCACCCTTTGGAGCCCGTTTCCACATCTGTGAGAAGCAGTGGCTCAAAGCTGCTCTGCCTGCCTTATGGGTCATGACCTTGGGGCAGACGTCATCCTGGTAACCTCAAATGTATTCCTAGCAGGTGACCTTTGGGGAGCCTTGGGCCCTGCCTGGGAGCTGGGCCCCCTCCCACCTCTTTCTCACCCTCTCTGGGAGGAGCCAGCTGCTCTGTGGGCGGGGCGGTGGGGCGCTCTCACCACATCCTCCTCTCCCTCCTCTTCCTCCCCACCCTGCACTCGCTCTGGGGCAGGGCTGGCAGACTGCCTCTGGTAGACCCACTGGTGACCCTCTGCCGTGTGACTGATGGGCTCGGGGTTCGAATGTCTGCCTGCTTCTCCCTGACTGTAACTGACAGCCTGCCTGACTTTCTGTCTGCCTGCCTGTCTGTCTGTCTGCCTGCCTGTCAGTCTCTCTGTGTGTTTGCCTGTGGGCTACCTGCCTGTTCGCTTCACTTCTCTTGTCTGTCTGCCTGCCTGACTAGCCCTTGCCTGCTGTCTGTCCATCCCTGTGCCGCCGACCGGTCCCTGCCCTGCAATGACTACCTTCCGTCCATGTGTGACCTCTTCGGGATGTGACTGACCACTGCGTGGCCTGCCTGCCCAGAGCCCAGCTTCCGACTATCTAGGTGACAGGTCGTATGCTTATATGGTCGGTGACTCAGGGTAGGCTGTGGATTCCCATCCTAGCCCCCTCCTGTTCTCTCGGACCCTCTCTTCCCACCACACAGAACCCAGCTGCCACTGCTGGGAACCCACTGGATTGCCCCGGACACACAGAATGGATTTCTGAGGATGAAGCTGGAAAGCAGGTAATATGACTCAACCCCCGTTTCCACGGGGGCGGGGCACCTTCTCTGCCCAGGAGGCCCAGGCCTGCCTGCAGTGGAAGGGCGCAGAGGGGTCCTAGCCCCCACAGCTGGGGACAGTGAGTGGGCCGGCAGAGCTGGGCTGGAGTCTCCTGTTCGGCCCAGCTCAGGGTGACTGGAGGGCCTTTGTGTGGGCCTGCTGGAGGCCCGCGGGCCTGGGGCAGGGGCATGGCTGAGGTGACCCCGGGCACTCTGTAAAACCAGGCTCCCAAAGGTGAGGGGCTGGGGAGGGGAAGCTGGACCCAGATCGAACCTGACTCGACAGACACCGTGGTTCCGGGCAGCTGCGCTGGGCAGGGGTTAGCACGGGCGTTACCGTGTGACACTGTGCGGGGGCCCATTGGGGTGGGGGGCATCAGCTTTTTGCCAGTTTCTGTGTTTTATCTCCCTTATTTTATCTAATTCTTCAAAACAAGTTGGTGTGCCATTTCACAGATAAAGAACTGAGGCTCTGAGAGGTAGAGTGATTTTCCCAAGGTGACTCAATCAAGCAGGTGGGGGGGTGGGGGGGTGGGGGGGGCGGTCCTGCCTTCCACGTGCTGTCTGCTCATCTTTCTCCTGACAGCACAGGGAAGCAGCGGTGAGGGCCCCCTGGCTCTGTGTGTGTGCACGGAGCAGAGGAGAGGCGGTGAGGGCCCCCTGGCTCTGTGTGTGTGCACGGAGCAGAGGAGAGGCGGTGAGGGCACACTGGCTCTGTGCGTGTGCACGGAGCAGAGGAAAGCGTGGGGATGGGGCGGCCGGGGCTGAGCCCTGAAGGATGGGTTGATTTCTGACTTGTGAAATAGAGGAAGGAGCAGGCACGGTCCTGGCAGAGGAGCTGGGACGTAAGTGCCAGGAGTGGGAACTTAGGATGTGTGGAAGGAAAGGCAAGTTGCTGCTCAGTGGAGGGCAGAGGACCCAGGCAGGGGCATTACCGAGTCAGGGGCTGCTGCAGGCAGGACACCTGCATTGTCCCGGGGGAAGTGCAGGGGTTTCAGAAGCACGTGGTGCAGTGGGGAAAACCTAGGGGTGCAAAATGCAGCCATGTGACTTCCTAGCTGGGCAAGCTTGGGCAGATCTCTGTGCTTCTTCTAGGTACATGGAGCCTTGGTGTTCTCATCTGTAAAATGGGGACAAAGGCAGCTCCATCCTCGTGGGGCTGGTTGTGAGGATTAGAAGTCCTAAAAATATGAAAGCTGCTGGCTGGAGGCCTTCCTCGGAAGGGAATTTGCATCATGGGGAACCTGGGCTCAGGGAGAAGGGCCACTGTCCAAGAGCAGCAGAAGGTGCAGGGCCTTCGGAACCAGCCGTCATGCCTCTCTCGGGCCCCTGGGTCCTGCGCTCCTGGCCTGGGCGCTCAGTATGCTGCAGGCACTTGAGGGTCTCCCAGAATCCTCACAACACCACGTGAGGCTGTTGGCCTCCTTCAGCCCATTTCACAGATGAGACTGAGGCCCACTGGGGAGAACCTTGCCCCAGGTCAACCGTGACTGTAAGATGCAGACTGGGTTTGGACCCCGGTCTCTTTGACAGCAAGGCCACAACCTGCTTTAAGGATGACATAAAAGTAAGACTCATAGTCCTGGGGCATTCTCTGAGAAGGGGCATTGGATCAAGGGGGCTGGGCGGACCCCAGAGGGGTGGCCCTGGCCACCTGTTCCCTGTGGCAGGCTCAGCAGAAGCCCTAGTACTGCCCACCCCACACCTGGCACGGTGTCTGGATGCTTACAGCCCGTCGGTGGAGGAAGCTGGGAGCCCTGTGTGAGGAGGCCAAGGCGCATGGCCAGGGGAGGGGGGCAAACAAGGTGAAGGCTGAACCCTCAGCTGTGCTGCAGTCTCGCACCTCCTCGGAGAGGAAGAGAGGGGGTGGGGGCCCCTAAAGGTCTGTGGGCAGTGGGTGGAGGTGTGCTGGAGGGGAAGCCGGTTCAGAAGAAGGTGGAAAGAGGAAAGCAGACCACTGGGGGTTTCAGAGGCACCAACTTCTCTGCAGCATCATGACCTTCCTGGTGCCTGATTCCCTAGACGAATGAAGGGCATCCCTCCGTCCACAGCCAGGCAGGGGCCCAGTGCCTTCACGGCTGGCTCACCAGCACACCACTGTGTGTGATGTGGGGCTTTGGAATCAGCCAGACCTGGGTTTGAGTCCCAGCTCCACCACTTAGTACTCGTGTGACCTTGAGTAAGCCACTAACCTCTCTGAACCTCAGTTTCCTCATCTGCTCTGTGGAAGTCACACCTGTCTCGGGCTTGTTGTGAGGTTTTGTTCAACATGTATTTACTGAGCACCTGCTGTGCTCCAGGCACTGTCCTGGTCTTGGGGACGCAGTGGTGCAGACAGACGGAGCCAGTGCGATGGTGGCTCTGAGGTTGCACTGTCAATATTATTGGCAATAATCACCTTGTATTAGCTAGGACACTCGGCATGGCTGCTGGCATTGGCTCAGCCCTCAATAAATCATAGCTCTTATTATGATTCTACTCCCCACTTTCACTGATGGGAAAACTGAGACTCAGAGACGGTGAGGTTTTCTAGGGTCACCCAGGAAGTCATTTATCAGCAGAGGGAAGAAAGCTGTGAAGACAGGAACAAGCACTTCCTGACAGTCTCCTCACATGTGTCTTTCTGCCTGTCCTCCAGTGCCCTCCAAACCTGAGGAGTGGGGGAGGGGAGCTGGGAGGAGCCCCACCTCCACCCCGACTCATAGGTGCCACCCCCCACTCCTTACCCTGGCACCCAGCCAAAGGGACTTTTTATGACAGCTCAAATGAGAGCTCTGAGTAAACTTGGAAATTCTGAAGCAACCTGAGAATATTCGCTTCCCAGGGGTGTGGGCAGGGAGCCCACTGAGGGCCCCGAATGGCCAGGACACCTGCAGCTGGAACCCAGCCTGCTGGTCCCCACAGCCCCCAGGGAGGATCTGGTTATGCAAATTGTCCCCAAGGAGGTGGGGCAAGTGTACCGGCTTGGCTCCCTGCTCAGGCCCTGGTCCCTCCGTGCTGTGCAACCACAGGCAAGGCTCTGGACCTCTCTAGGCTCAGAAGGTCTGATGATGTAGACTGGGACCTACCAACCTTCTCCCATACAAACAGTAACACTCAGGCTGCTTGGGCCGGGGCCAGGGCCAGGGCAGGCTGGCGGGGGCCTGCTGGGCGAGGAAGGGATACAGGCAGGTTGCCAGACCTGCCCCAACCCCCCACCTCATGACTTCTAACAGTTGTGGTTCAAAGCATTTTTCTTTCTCTGCCTTATAACCAGCCCCTCCTGGTCTGGGGAAAATGGGGCTGGAGTGCGATGTGGCTACAGGAGCTGAGAGGCCGCACGGTCTGGGCGAGGTTGCCCGGTGTGGCGGAGCTGGTAGGCAGGAAGAGATGGCAAAGGCAGGGGATGGTTGCTGGGAGTGGGCCCTGCTTCTCAGCTGGGAGAGATCGCACAGGCCGGGAGGTGTTCCAGCAGGAGACGGTTGTTCAGGTGAGAACAGGCTTCATGGACAAGGACTCGTGGCTGGGTAGGAGTGAGAGGGACTGAGGTTCCACAGGCTGAGGTTGTAGGTACTGGGAAACAGGCACCGCCTCTCAGGTTCAGCTCCTATTGACTAAGCTACAATGCCAGTGTCCTGGCATACCTGCCCTTGGACACCCACAACCCACCCCTCGTCACTGGCAAAAAAAAGTAAAAAACAGCCCTGGCCTGTTTGGCCCAGCGGTTGGAGCGCTGGCTGCGGACCAGAGAGTCCCAGGTTCGGTTTCCTCTGGGGGCACGTACCAAAAAAAAAAAAAGTAAAAAACAACTAACATTACCCACATACCTACAGTGTGCCCAGCACCTGCCTCACACTCCCTCAGCCAGGCCAGGGCACAGGGCACTGCCCCCATTCTACGGATGAGGAAAACTGAGGCTCAGAGAAAGGAGGAGATGTGCCCAAGGTCCCAGTGTGAGGTAGGGGCAGAGCCTCCTTCCTGATTCAGGGCCGGCAGGCCGGCTCTTCCTCAGCCTGAGAACTAGCTGCGTGACCCCGGGCAGCCAACCCACTGTCCCTCTCCTAAAGTTCCTTGTTACTAACCTACGACAGCAGTCCTGATCGCTCAGACCCTGGGAACTGAAGGTGTTGCCCAGGGTGGGGGGAGTTCCTGAGGACTGAGGTGGAGCTGATGGGGAAACTGAGAGCTCTGGGGCTGCCTCAGGGCTGCTCCTTGACGACCGGACACAGCAGTTCTCAGCCCCTTTCATTCATTCCCCATTCCTCTCCAGCCACTTGTTGAGCACCTGCTGTGTTCCAGACCCTGGCCTGTGCACTGGGGACACCTGGTGAACACAGGTGGGTTTCCCAGCCACTGGGAGCTTATGCTGCGGACAGAGAGGTTGCAAACACAAAAGCAGCAGCATTTACTAAACCCGTCCTGACGTTGCAGTTGTGAAGCAGGCAAGCAGAGGGAGAACTGCAGGGGACCCCTTTCAGACAGAGCTTTGCCTCTTTGAGGAGGCAACATTGCAACTGAAATCTGAGAATGAGAAAGCCAAGAGGGAAAGGCAGAGACAGGCACGTGCAAAGACCCCGAGGGACGGAAGAAGTCGGAGCACTGGGGCTTCTATCCTCCATCAAGCACGGGAAGACCCTCGGTGCACGCACTTGAAGAAAGAGGAGTCCAAAGGAGTGTAGTCCACACAGGTTTCACCACTGAGGTTAAGCTTCGAAATCCATTATGACAGAAAGCACGCTCTTCCACTTAGTCACTCGGGTGTGTCGGGCACTGGTCGCCACTGGGGATTCAGCAGTAACCAAGAAACACGGGTCCCTAAAAGCACCCTGAGCAGTGTGCTCTGGTGGGGGATGAACCCCACAGGAAGGAGTGACTCAGTCCCCGGAGAGGTCAAAGATTTACAGAGGAGATGACATTTGAATTGGATTTTGAAGACCGAGTAGGAGGCTGAGAGTGAGCCCAGGCGGGCAGAGTTCCGGCGGCTGCAAAGCACGTGCTCCGGCGCGGAAGGCGGATGAATGGGGACGGGCGAAGCCGGCAGGGAGCTGGGTGGAGGGGGTGCTGGGGCGCAGGTCCTGAAATCTCTGCAGTGCCCGCCTAAGGAATGTGAGGTCTCCGAAGGGCAATGCTGTAGTGGAATGAGGGTGGGGTTGGAGGGGCCCCTGCTGGAAACGGACCTCAGGGAGGAGGCCAGGAGGGGAGACAGTGGGCAGAAGTCCTTGAAGAGGGGGGATAAACTAGGAACCCTCTCTTCTGTGTTCCCCTTTGGGAAGTCCCTCTCTTGACACTTCCCCTTCTGGTGACCTGCTGGCTCTAGTTTCTGGCCCTTCTGGGGAGTCCCTCTTCAGCCAGCATTTCTTCTTGGTCCCTATGGGAAACGGGTCATTTCACTCGACCACACTCCTCACCTTTCGCTTTCAGCTCCCAGCCCCACCTGAGTCACACTGGGGATGGTGACTGACTTGAGGAACTAAATGGATCCCATTCCTGGCTCATCAGTGAGGGAAAAAAGATGCAGAGAAACCAAGAACTTGGGTTCTTTCCAGTTTGGGGAGCTTGTAAATACTGTTGCTATTAACACTCTGGCACAGGTCTGCTTGTGTACCTATGTACACACTTCTCTTTGGTGCATAACCTAGAATTGGAATTGCTGGGTCTCCTGGTGCGCTGAAGTTTGCCGAAGTGGGTGTACCAGCTTACACTGCCACCGGAAAACTGCCAGGACGCAGAGTTCTGGTCACTCCAACCCTTTCGAGCCGGTGGAATAGTCTGGCTTTTTCATTTGAGCCGTCCTGGGTTGATGTGCAATTGTATCATATTGGGATGTAAATGTGCATTTCCTTGATAAATAATTATTTTGAACACCTTTAAATATGCTTTTTGACCATTTGGATGTCTTTTGTGAAGTATCTGTTTAAGCTTTCTATTTTTTAAAAATTGAGTTCTTGTGTTATTTACTATTGTTTTGTAGGAGTTCTTTATATATTCCAGTACAGATAGATTTGTGTGTGTCTGTATGTATATAATATATACATTCCATATAATATGTAACAGTTAAATTATAAATTATATATATCAATATAAATTATATATGATTATATAAAACTATATACTAGCTAGATAGGTAGATATAGAGCTAACACAGATATAGGTATACCCGGCTGGAGTGGCTCAGCTGGTTGAGCATCATTCTGTGCATCAAAAGGTTGCTGGTTCAATTCCTGGTGAGGGCACATACCTGGGTTTGGGGTTCGATCCCCTGTTGGGTTGGGGCATGTACAGAAGGCAACCAATTGAATTTTCTCTCTCATATTGCTGTTTCTCTCTCTCTCCCTTCCTCTCTCTAAGCTTGTCCTTGGGTGAGTATTAAAAAATACATAGATATAGATATGGATATAGATATAGATATAGATATAGATATAATCTCCTCTCATTTCAATTCCCCCCCCCATTCTCTTAATAGAATCTTTAGATGGACAAAAATTCTTAATTTGAATGAAGTTCCATTTATCAGTCTTTTTCTCAATGGCTAGAGCTTTGTGTGTGCTGTTTCAGACGTGCTGCCTGCCCTAAGGTCATGAACATACGATGCTTTGTTTTCTTCTACATGCTTTACTGTTTTCCCTTTCATATAGGTCTATAATTTATTTGTACATGTGATGTGAAGGAGAGGGTCAAAGTTTACTTTTTTCCATATGAATATCCAGTTAATCTACCACCATTTTTTAAGATCATGCTTGCAGTGGTACTTTGGTTGAAAGTTAAGTGTCTGTTTCTGGACTTTATTCTTTTTTCATTGGCTTGGTTGTTTTTCCTTGCAGCAGTGCCATATTTTTCTTCAAGATTATCTAAACTATTCTCAACTCTGCATTTCTAGGTAAATTATAGAAATAGCGTGTCAATTTCCACCAAAGAAAATTCTGCTGGAATTTTTTTTTTTTTAACCTTAGGTTTACATTGAAACTTTAGTTCAATTTGGGGAGAATTGACTTAAATAAAAAAAAAATCCTCACCCGAGGATATTTGTCCATTTATCTTCAGATAGAGTGGAAGAGAGAGAGAGAGAGAGAGAGAGAGAGAGAGAAAGAGAGAGAGACTGGCTGCCCTCCCTCACGACCCCATCCAGGGCTGGGGACCAAACCACAGCCAAGGTATATACCCTTGACCAGAATCAAACCTGAGACTCTTTGGCCTGCGGGCCAACGCTCCAAGCCAAACCGGCCAGGGCAAGACATTTTAAAAGTACAGTTATCCCTCGATAACCACAGGGGATTGGTCCCAGTATCTCCCGTGGATACCCAAATCCAAGGATGCTCATGTCCCTTATATAAAATGGTATAGTGTTTGCACATTACCTGTATTTGCATAGAGGTGACAGTAGGGTATGCCTACACATCACTTCATTCACGTGGATTCAGCAAAGTGCTGAATATCACATTTTGCTTTTTGAAACTTTGTGAGATTTAAAAGAAAGTAATTCTGATTCTCAGTTAGTTGAATCCACAGATGTGAAACCCACAACAGAGGGCCAACTGTATTAAAATTTCCAATCCATGAGCTTAGTATGTCCCTCCATTTATTTATATTTAAAAAATTTATATTACAAACATCTTGTAGATTTCTTTGTAGAAGTCTTATGCATCTTTCCTTAGAGTTATTCTTGGGTACTTGATTTTTATGCTAATGTAAATGATCTAATTCCAAAAATTTCATGTTTGTTCTTAGTGTGCAGAAATACTAATAGATTTTTTTTTTTTTACACTTTATTAACTTTCTTAACACACTTTTGCAAGCTGGAGTTCCAGATGTAGGAAGAAATAGCTGCAAAACCCAACCCACCTCAACGACCCACCAGTTGGGGACATCCTACCTTCGCTTTTATAACATTTGTAGACCTTTCCATCTGCTAATCCCATGAGAAAGGGTATAATTGTGCAAAGCAGAATTCGTGGACTTGGACTTCATAAACCAGTACATGTTTTTTACCATCTTAACAATTTTTAAGTGGACAACACAGAACGGTACAGTGTTAACTATGAGCACAGTGTCGTACAGCGGATCTCTAGACCTTTTTCATCATGCACGACTGAAACACTGTACCGTGGAGCAACACCTCCCCGTTGCACCCCCTCCCTGCATCCCCTGGCAACCCCCATTCTTTTCTATATCTATGAGTTTGATTACTTGAGATAAGTCCTGTAAGTGGAATCATGTAGTACTTGTCTTTTGTGATTGGCTCATTTCACATAGCATAATGTCCTTAAAAATCATTCATGTCATATAGCATCTGGCAAAATTTTTTTCTTTTTAGAAGCTAAATAAGCCCTGGCCGGTTTGGCTCAGCGGTTAGAGCGTCGGCCCGCGGACCGGAGAGTCCTGGGTTCGGTTCCCGCTAAGGGCACGTACCTCGGTTGCAGTTTGTCCCCGGCCCCGGTTGGAGTTGTGAGGGTGGCAACCACTCGATGTGTCTCTCTTACATCGATGTTTATCTCTCTCTCTCTTCCTCCCTCTCTCCCGCTCTATCTGAAGAAAAAAAAAAAAAGCTAAATAATATTCTATTGTATGTATAGCACATTTTCTTTATCAATTTGTTGGTTGATGAATTTAGGTTGCTTCCACATCTTGACTGTTGGGAATAATACTGCAGTGAACATGGGTATGCAAATATCTCTTAGACATCTTGTTTTCAATTCTTTTGGATATTTACCCAGAAATAAAATTGCTGGATTACATGGTAGTCCTACTTTTAATTTTTTTTTTTTTTAGGACACTCTATACTGTTTTCTACAGCATTTGCATGTTTTACAATTCTATCCACAGCGTTCAAGAGATGCAATTTTTCCACATCCTCACCAACATAGTCCTCTTAACAGGTGTGAAGTAATAACTCATTGTGGTTTTGATTGAATTTCCCTGATGATTAGTGATGCTGAGCATCTTTTCATGTACCTGTTGGCCATTTGTTTATCTTATCTGAAGAAATTATTCAGGTCCTTTGTCCATTTTATCAATTGGGCATTTTTTTGTTTTTAACTACTGAGTTATAGTAGTTCTTTATAAATTCTGAATACATTCCATGTAGGGTGTGCAACTCTTTTCTATCATTTTGCTGCAAAGAAGTTCCTGTCTGATGTCGTGCTAGTTGTCTATGCTTGCTTTGTGCTTTAGGGGTCATATCTGAGAAATACTTGCCGAGCCCAATGTCATGAAGTTTTTTCCTATGTTTTTTTGCTAGGAGTTTTATAGTTTCAGGTCTTACATTTAGGTTTTTGATCCATTTTGAGTTAATTTTGTATATGATGTAAGATAAGAGTCTATCTTCTTTTTTTGCATGTGGATATATAATTTTCCCACCACCATTTGTTAAAGAGACTGTCCTCCCCACATTGGGTGGTCTTGGCACCTTTGTCAAAGATTGTTTGACCACGTACACAGGGTTTATTTCTGGTCTCTCTATTCTATTCTATTGGCCTCAATACCTACTTTCTCTCTCTTTATGCCAGTACCTACTTTGATTATTGTAGCTTGGTAATATATTTTGAAATCAGGAAGTTTGAGGACTTCATCTTCACTTTTCTTTTTTAAGATTTGGTTATTTGGGGTCCTTTGAGATTCCATATGAAATTTTAAGATTTTTTTCTATTTTTGCAAATAATGCCATGGGGATTTTGACAGAGATTGCATTGAATCTGTAATTACTTTGGACAGTTAAAAAATATTAAGTCTTCCAATCAATGGACATGGAATATTTTTCCATTTATTTGTGTCTTCTTTCATTTCTTTCAGCTTTTCCTTTTGTGGTTTTATTTTTGTTCTTGTTAATCCTCACTTGAAGATATTTTCCCATTGATTTTTAGATAGAATGGAAAGGAGGGAGGGAGAAAGAGAAAAACATTGATGTGAGAGACACACATCAATTGGTTGCCTCCCATATGACCCTGACTGGAGCAGGGGCTTGAACCTGCAACCCAGGTACATGTCCTTGACTAGGAATTGAACCTGAGACCCTTCGATCTGAGGGCTGATGCTCTAACCACTGAGCCAAAGTGGCCATGGTTCTTTTGTAGTTTTAAGTGTACAAGTCTTTCACCTCCTTGGTTCAGTTTACTCCTAAGTATTTTATTCTTTTTGATGCTATTGTAAATGGCATTGTTTTTTAATTTCCTTTTTGCATTGTTCATTGTTAATGTATAGAAATGCAACTGATTTTCGAGTGTGGATTTTATATTCTGCCACTTTGCTGAATTCATTTATTAGTCTAACAGATTTATTATGTGGAATCTTTAGGGTTATTTATATTTAAGATCATATCATCTGTGAACAGAGATAATTTTACTTCTTCCTTTCCAACTTGACTACTTTTTATTTATTTTTCTTGCCTAATTGCTTTGGCTAAGATATGCAGTATTATGTTAAATAGTGGTGGCAGGGGTGGGCATTCTTGCTTTGTTTCTTTTTCTTTTTTTGTTAATCCTAACCTGAAGATATATTTTTTCCATTGATTTTTAGAGAGAGAGAGAGAGAGAGAGAGAGAGAGAGAGAGAGAGAGAGAAACATTGATGTGAGAGAGACACATTAATTGGTTGCCTCCTGCAGGCACCCTGACTGGGGCTAGAGATAGAACCTGCAACCCAGGTATGTGCCCTTGACCAGGAATCAAACCTGTGACTGACCCTTTGGTGCTTGGGCCAATGCTCTAACTCCTGAGCAACACCAGCCAGGGCTTTCCTTGTTTCTTATATTAGAGGAAAAGCTTTCAGCTTTTTACCTTTGAGGTAAACAGTAAGCTTTCATTTATGGCCTTTATTATGTTCAAGTAATTGTATTCTGTTCTCAGTTTGCTTAATGTCTTTATCATGAAAAGATGTCGAATTTTGTCAAATGCTTTTTATGCATTATTTGAAATAATTATGTCATTTTTGTCCTTTATTCTGTTAATGTGTATTTTTGTATGTTGAGTCATCCTTGCATCATCCCAAGGTTAAGTCCCATTTGTTCATGGTGTATTTCCCCTTTTAATGTGCTGTTAAATGTGGTTTGCTAGTATTTTGTTGAGGATTTTTGTGTCAATGTTCATCATGGATATTGGTCTCAAAATATCTTATTGTACTTAGTCACCCTTTTTTTGGTGATGATGTGAGATGATAAAATGCCAAACCTATTTGTAGATCTGTATAACCATCCCTTACGTGCAGTAAATGGCTTGGCATCATTCATTTCAGGGGTCTTTGTATAGTCTTAATGCTTCTGGTGCAACATGGTGCCATCAATCAAAGCACCTTTTCTGTCCATGTCTTCCACCACAGATTTAATGCCTTTTCCATCTTAACTAAGCACTTACCATGCACGGTGGCTGTAACTTTTGCAGTTTGAAGTATGACAGCAAAACTAGCATACATTTCTTTTTCTTTCTTCACAATATTATGGATAGATTTATTCTTCCTGGAGACCTTAGCAACCTCAGTATATGATTTTGTTTCTTTTCTTATTAAGTTTAGAACTTTCACCTTTCACTTAAAGGACGCACTTTGTGGCTTCTCTTTGGCATATCTTATTTGTCGGCATCACTGCTTTTGTGCTTTGGGGCCATCATTAAATAAAATAAGGGTGACTTGAACTTAAGCACTGCGATACCGTGACAGTGGATCTGGTGACTTCGGAGAAGGCTGTGACCAGTGAGCAGGTAGCTTATAAGCATGGATACACCGGACAGAGGAATGATTCATGTTCCAGGTGGGACAGGGTGGGATGGTGTGAGGTTTTATCACACCACTCAAAATGACACACAATTTAAAATTATAAATTATTTATTTCTGGAATTATTTACTTATATTTTCAGACTACAGTTGACCATGCATAAATAAAACCACATAAAGTGAAAGCGTGGATTAGAGGAAACACTATCCTGATTTTTGATGTTGAACTAGCTTTGCATTCCTGAAATATACCTCATGTGATAATGATGTATTATCTACTTTTGCATATATCATTAGGTTTGATTTGTTACTATTTTGCTTAGAGTTTTTGTATGTATATTTATGAGAGCATTTGACCTATAATTTTCTTTTCTTTTAATGTCAAGTTTTGGTATTAAGGTTATATGTTTAATTTGAGCGTTTAGTTTATTTACATGTAATAAAAGTACTGATGTGTTTGAGATGAAGTCTGTCATCTTGCTACTCATTTCCTTTTGCCCCATCTATTCTTTGTTCCTTTTTGCTTCTTCTCTGTGCCACTTTTTAGAATGATAAAGTTTTAAAAATTGTTATTCTATGTTTTCTGTCTATTATTAGTTATACTTTTATAATTCTGTTAGTGCTTATATTAGAGATTACAACATGCATACTTAATATTTTTAGAGACTATCTTATATTAGTACTTATCACTTCCCAGACAATGCAGTGACCCTTTAACTTTATTGACTCCTTCTTACCTTTGGGGTATCATTATCATGTATTGAAAAATTTTTTTTCTTTATTGATTTTAGAGAGAGAAGAAGGGAGAGGGAGAGAGAGATAGAAACATCAATGAGAGAGAACATCGATTGGCCAACTCCTGCATGCCCCCCACTGGGGATCGGGTCCACAACCTGGGCATGTGCCCTGACCGAGAATCGAGCCGGTGACCTCTTAGTGCATGGGTCGACGCTCAACTACTGAGCTACACCGGATGGGCTATCATTACATTGTAGTTCTGCATATAGTTTAAACTTTATGTGAGATGATAAAATGCCAATATTTATACTTATATTTATATTTATATTATTTATATTTATATTTATAATACTCTCTATTGCTCTTTATTCCTTCCTATGGTACCTTTCTTCCCACCTAGGATTCTTTTTCTTTTGCCTGAATAACTCACTTTAGTATATATTTTGATGCAGGTATACCAGTGATAAATTCTATCAACTTTTTTTGGTCAGAAAATATGTTTATTTTGCTTTCAATTTAAAAAATTTTAGCCCAGCCGGTGTGGCTTAGTGGTTGAGCGTCAACCCATGCACTAAGAGGTCGCCAGTTCGATTCCTGGTCAGGGCACATGCCCAGGTTGTGGGCCCAATCCCCAGTGGGGGGCATGCAGGAGGCGGCCAGTCGATGTTCTCTTTCTTCAATGTTTCCATCTCTCTCTCCCTCTCCCTTTCTCTGTCTTTAATATAGCAATAAAAAAAAAATTTTTTTTTTAAATTTTAAGGTCTTACTTACATATAAAAATCACTCTTTTAAAGTGTACAACCAAGTGATATTTATTTATTTATTTATTAAAATATGTTTTTATTGATTTTTTTTTTTATTTTTAGAGAGAGAGAGATAGAAACATTGATGTGAGAGAGAAACATCTATTGACTGCTTCTTCCATGCCCCCCACTGGGGATCGAGCTCGAAACCTGGGCATGTGCCCTGACCAGGAATTGAACCGGGACCTCTCAGTCCATGAGATGACGCTCAATCCACTGAGCCACACCGGCCGGGCTCAAGTGATTTTTAGTATATTCACAAATTTGTGCAACTATTACCACTATTTAACTGTTGAACATTTTCATCTCTCAAAAATACCTATGCCCCTTAGCAGTCACTCCCCATTCCTCTTCCTTCCAAAGCTCTGCCCTCTGGCAACCACCATCTCCTTCTGTCTCTATGGATTTGCCTATTATGGACATTTCAGAAAAATAGAATCACACAATATGTGCCTTTCTGTTTCTGGTTTATTTACCTTAGCATACATTTTCAAGGCTCGTCCATGTTGTAGCATGTATCATTACTTCATTTTTATGGCTGCATAATATTTCAATGTATGGATCACCTACATTTTGTTTGTCCATTCACCAACTGATGGAAATTTGAATTGCTTCCAGTTTGGGGCTATTATGGATAATGCTGTTGGGAACATTTGTGTCCAAGGTGTTTTCTGTGGACATATGTTTTCAACTCTTTTCCCCACATACTAGAGGTCAAATTGCTTGGTCATGGGATAACACTATACTGTATTAACATTTTGAGTAACTGCAAAATTGTTTTCCACAGCAGATGTACCATTTTAAATTCCTATTAGCAATGTACAAAGGTTCCAATTTCTCCACATCCTTGCCCGTACTTTTTATTTTCCTTTTTAAAAAAAGCCATCTAGTTGGTATGGAGTGGTATCACATTGAGGGCTTTATTCCCATTTCCTTAATGACTAGTGATAATGATTGTTTTTCATGTGTGTATTGGTCGTTAGCATAGCTTCCTTGGAGAAATGTCTACTCAGTCTTCTGCACTTTTAAAAATTGGGTGAGCTTTTAGATCTTGAGTTATAAGAGTCCTTTATATATTTTGAATACTAAACCCCTAACAAATATATGATTTGCATATATTTTTTTCTCATTCTGTAGATTGTCTTTTCATTTTCTTGATAGTGTCTTTTGAAGCACAAAAGTTTTACATTTGAAATAGTTCAATCTATCTTTTTTTTTTTGCTTGCTTATGTGTTTGGTGTTTGATTATTTATTTGTTTTGCTTCATTTTTTGGTGTGAATTCCTTAGGATTTTTATATACAAAATTACATAATCTGAAAACAGAAACACTTTACTTCGTTTGCAATGTGGATGCTTTTTACTTCTTTTACTTGACTTACTTCCTTGACTGGACCAGCCAGTACAATGTCTAATAGAAGTCGTAAGAGTGGACATTCTTGTCTTGTTTATCTTAGAGCTTTCAGTTTTTCATCATTAAGTATGATATTATCTATGGGATTTTAGTTGATTCCTTTATCATATTGGGTATAACTTCTTTTTTTGAAGGACATTTTTTGCTGGATATAAAATTTAAGTTGGGCCCTGGCCAGTTTGGCTCAGCGGTTAGAGCGTCGGCCTGCGGTCCAGAGAGACCCGGGTTCGGTTCCCGCTAAGGGCACGTACCTCGGTTGCAGTTTGTCCCCGGCCCCTGGTGGGTCGTGCGGGAGGCAGCCACTCGATGTGTCCCTTTCACGTCGATGTTTCTCTCTCTCTCTCTCTTCCTCTCTCTCCTTCCCCACTCTATCTGACCAAAAAGTGGAAAAATGTCCTCAGATGAGGATAAAAAAAAAAAAAAATTTAAGTTGGCTTTTCAGTATGTTTATATCTTTAATTTTTAAAAAAAGCTTTTTCTATTTTGTGTCTTTCTTTGTATTTTTCCTTTTGGGGTTTTGTAGAACTTCTTGAATATGTGGCTTAATGTCTTTTTCTAGTTTTGAAAAATATTTAACCCATATCTTTATCATTGCTTCTGAGTAGTTCTCTCTCAAATACATTTTCACAAGTTCTGATATGTCTGTCCCTTTTGCTCTTTTATGTATTTAAAATATTTTTTTCTCTGCATGCTTCAATCGTGGTATTTTCTATGGACCAGTCATCTGGTTCACCAATCTTCTTTTCCAGTGTTTCTAATCTGTTATTAATCCATCAGTTCAGTTTTTATAAATTTCAATTATTGTATTTCTCAATTCTAGGGTTTCTGCTTTTAAATAGATTTCAAATTTCTGGTGGAATTCTTGAACATACAAGTCATAGCTATTTTAAATAACGTCTGATAATAATCATTTTCTGAATCACCTATGTTATTTCCATTGTCTCTTTTCCTCTTGGTTTTTGGTCATTTGATACTGTTCCTTGGTTTTCCTTGTCAAATTAAGTGAATACTGAACATTGTGTATGAGAAATATAGAGGCTTTGGATAAAGCTGACTTTTTTCAAATAGGTTTTAATTTTCTTCTTGCAGACATAGCATATGGGCAGATCACCTTGATGTTGTCAAGGCTAAAATATTTCTGATTTTTTTTTTTACTCTTAAGGCACAGCCATTCCTGGATAACTGAGTATTTACTAGGGCCTGTCTTTCTTGCCCGGCCTTGAACTTCAATTCCTTCCTTAGCATTGTGAAACTGCCAACATCTCTTCTCAGCCTATTACCAGATGCTCTGTTAGGTTTCTTGGTATGCAACTCATTAGCAATGACTTGGCAAATTATTTGAGAGGAAATTGCATGCAGAATTTCAATGCATTTTCCTTCAGTCTGACACCCTGGCCTGTCAGGTGCTCTCTACCTGGGCTGCTGTCTCATGCCTTCTCATGGTACTTCTCCTGCTTAGCAGCTGTTCTCAGTAGGGGAATTAGTCTGATACGAGCTACTCTATCATAGCCAGAAGTGAAAGTCCCCCTCCACATTATATTTTACAAACTTAAGATTCACTTACATTTAAAATGCTATAAAATAGTTTGGGCATACAAAAAAATATGAAGAATAGTCTAGTGATCAATATCCACAGTAACTTCACTCAGTTTTACCAGACTGTTGAGATTTCTGAAGACCCCTCTTCACATTCCCTCATTTTCTGCACTATCTGAAGTTGGGTGCTTATCATCCCTTTGAATTTCTCTACACTTTCAGGACACATGTATGTTCACCCAATCAACATGTAGAGCAGTTTTTCCTGGTGCTAAGTGTGACGTAGATGGTGTTCTTTTCGAAGTTGTTTTCATTTCACATTTTGTTTGTGAGAGTCATTTGTTTTTTGTTGTGAAGCGATGATTCATTTTCACATTGAGTGATTACACCACAATTTACCTTTCCATTCTCTTGCTGATGGATATTTAGGTTGTTTCCAGATCTTCATGATTAAAATCAATGCTACTGCCCTGGCTGGTTTGGCTCAGCGGTTAGAGCGTTGGCCTGCAGACCAAAGAGTCGAGGGTTCGATTCCGGTCAAGGGCACGTACCTCAGTTGCGGTTCGGTCCCCGGCCTTGGTTGGGGTCCTGTGGGAGGCAGCCAATCAATGTGTCTCTCTCATGTCGATGTTTCTCTCTTTCTCCCCCTTCCTCCTACTCTGTCTGAAAATAAATGGAAAAATATCCTCGGGTGAGGATTTAAACAAAACAAAACAAAACAAGATAAAATTAATGCTGCTATAAACGTTTCTGCATATGTTTCTAGTGTACATGTGGCAGAGTTTCTTTTGTAACGTACATAGGGGTGAAATTGCTGGGTCTCACGGCGAGCTTGTGCTCCCATTCATTAGATGATGCTAAACTATTTTCCAGGGCAGTGGTGTCCATTTACATTTCCACTAACTATGAATGAGAGTTCACACTACAGTGTCCTCAGCCACATGGGGTGTCATCAGACTTTTAGTTTTTGCCAATTGATAAAATGAAAATGGTATGTCGTTGTGCTTTTTATGTGCATGTCTCTGTTGACTGTGAAAGCAAGCACTTTATATTCTCCATAGCTCCTACTTCGATCTGATTTCCTATCCCCAAGCTTCTCCACTTCCCCAGAATCTTCTGAAATCTGGTCTTTTCTTGTTCATCCTCACCCGAGCAGGAAGCCTGGCAGGGCTCCCGCTCTGCCTCGCTCAGGAAGCTCAGCTGGCAGACTGGGCGCACCTGCCAAGTCAGCTGCTGGCCCTCGGGAGTCAGCCTGAGCGAGCAGACCCAGGAGTAAATGGATTCAGGGCAGGGAGCACGTGGGAGGGGAGGAGTTCCCGTTCGGTTGTGTGGGAGAAGGAGGAGAAGACTTTGGTGGTCAGGGCTGGCGTTCCCCAGAAGTGAGCGGCTTATTTGAGATGGTGTTAAATATCCCTGGACCCCAGTGAAAGAGTTAGACCCCTTTCAGCCTTCTTTCCATCCTCTGATGGTGGCGGGGAGAATCGCAGTTTGGTGCTAGTGCGTCGGAAACACCTATCAGTCTTCTACCCCCCTTAAACAAAGGCAAACAAGATCGCAGGTCCTAAGAGTCCTGGGCAGGGGGTAGTATCTTCCTAAAATTCAATTACTGGCTTTCGTTTTCCTTGTATTTAGTTGTTACTTTTCACTGTGTTTGGTTTTATGGTAAGTTGACTGTTTCGTTTAAGAAACACATATAACACCTACTATATGTCAGGCTCTGTTCCAAATGCTTTACAAATATTGACTAATTTAATTCTCCCAAAGCCCTCCTGATGCAAATACAGCTATTAGTATTTCCGTTTCACAGACAGGAGCCTGAGACCCGGAAGGGAAACGCCCCAGGGTCACAGCCTGGAAGTGGCAGGGCTGGGATGTGCCAGAGGCAGGCTGGCCCCAGGTCTGAGTAACTCCTGTGGCGCAGCCGCCTCTCCGCTTCATAGAGTTACCTGCCCCTGGCAGTGGCTCTGTGACATGTTCACTGGGGCGAAAATGGGAGGTAAAGTAAAGATAAATAGTAAGTAGAAGACAGCACGGGGGGGGGGGGGACCCTGAACGCAGCGACTGGTAGGAGTTCTGGAACATTTGAACATGGCTTCATGGGTGCAGGGATGGAGCAGGTGGGCCGAAGGCTAAGTCTAGAGTGACGGGGGGAAAGGCGCTCGAGGGGAAGACAAAACATGAGAATTTGCCTCATGCAAAGGCAGAGAGGCATGATGGGGTCTGGGGTGCTAGAAGGATACTGAGTACTTCAGGGCAGCGGAACAGTAATAGACAGAACCCAGCACCCTTGTAGTAACCGACGGTTCACAGGGCACTGCCGCACGCTTTCCTGCCGACCCTTGTTAACTGCCAGGTGCAGTGGGCATTATTGTCCCCATTTTGGAGATGGTAACTGAGGTCAGAGAGTAGAAGGACCAAGGAAGCTCCAAGATCCTCTAGCTTCAAATTCTGGGCTCTTTGATAGAGACTTCCGGTCAAGATGGCGGGCAGGTAAGCGCGGTATCGCGTCCTCCCACAACCACATCAAAGTTACAACTAAACTACAGAACAACCATCATTCAAAACCGCCTGAAATCAAGCTGAATGGAAGTCCTACAACTACGAAATTAAAGAAGAAGCCACATCGAGACTGGTAGGAGGGGCGGAGGCGCGACAGGCTGGTCCCACACCCACGTGTGGCGGATAAAAATTGGGATACCTCGGCTGGGAAGGTCCTCCCAGAGGGCTGAGTGGTCCCCGTCCCACACCAGGTGCCCAGCTCAGGGTCCCAGTGCCAGGAAGAGAAGTCCCCATAACTTCTGGCTGGAAAAACCAGCGGGAACTGAGGCTGAGGCGGCTGGAGCCCCCGCAGCTCCTCTTAAAGGGCCCGCGCTCGGACTTACTCAGACTCCCACCCTCCAGGCTCCAGCGTGGGGGAGGCAGCCTGAAAGGCACCAGAGTCATATGGGGAAGAACTGAACTGTTTGGCATTGGAGCGAGGGCTGGAGAGGCAGCTTACTCCTGGACAGACGTGCTAACAGAGGCTTTTGTTCCTTTGGTAAGCCCTTCCTGAGCCGGCAGACGCCGCCATATCTGGGACTCCAGCAACCTGGCTCACACTGTTGGCCCCGCCCTGGTGATTGATTCCCTGAGGCCCCGCCCCACCCAACTTTCAGGCCCACCCAAGCTGTTGCCAGTTGCTTCACCATAGGATTGGCCTGTCTTGGAGCCTGCTTCAGCTTTTCCTAAATTCTTTCAAACAAGCAGCATCTGGTCTCAGCTAGCCCTATACCTCTCGCTAAGTAATACATACAAACAAACACAGGGAGGCAGCCAAAATGAGGAGACAAAGAAACAGGTCCCAAATGAAAGAACAGAACAAAACTCCAGGAAAAGAACTAAGCAAAATGGAGATAAGCAACCTAACAGATGCTGAGTTCAAAATACTGCTTATAAGGACGCTCAATGGACTTAGTGAGAACCTCAGTGAACTTAGAGAGGGCCTCAAGAGCATAAAAAAAGACCAGTCAGAAATGAAGGAGGCACTAACTGAAATAAAGAATAGTTTACACAGATTCAATAGTAGAGTAGGTAAATCCAAGAAGCAAACCATCGATTTGGAATATAAGGAAGCAAAAAACACCCAATCAGAACAGCAAAAAGAAAAAAGAATCCAAAAAAATGAGGATAGTGTAAGGAGCCTCTGGGACAACTTCAAGCGTGCCAACATTCGCATCTTGGGGGTGCCAGAAGGAGAAGAGAGAGAACAAGAAATCGAAAACCTATTTGAAACAATAATGGCAGAAAACTTCCCTAACTTGGTGAAGGAAACACACATACAAGTCCAGGAAGCACAGAGAGTCCCAAACAAGATGAACCCCAAGAGGCCCACACCAAGACACATCATTATCAAAATGCAAAAGGTTCAAGACAAAGAGAGAATCTTAAAAGCAGCAAGAGAAAAGCTGTTTGTTACCTACAAGGGAGTTCCCATAAGACTATCAGCAGATTTCTCAAAAGAAACTTTGCAGGCCAGAAGGGAGTGGCAAGAAATATTCACAGTGATGAAAAGCAAGAACCTACAACCAAGATTACTCTATCCTGCAAAGCTGTCATTTAAAATTGATGGCCATATAAAGAGTTTCCCAGACAAGGAAAAGCTAAAGGAGTTCATCACCACCAAACCATTATTATATGAAATGTTGAAGGGTCTTCTTGAAGAAAAAGATAAAAAAATATGAACAAACAAAATGGCAATAAATACATATCTATCAACAATTGAATCTACAAACAAAATGAAAAAGCAGGACAGAAACATTCTCATAGATACAGAGAACTTTTGTTGGTTACCAGATGGGTAGGGGCTGGGGGGAGGGGTGAAAAAGGTGAAGGGATTAAGAAGTATAAATTGGTTGTTAGACTGACAAACCTCAAAGGGAAGGGGGGTTGGGGGGTGGGAAGAAATAAACCAAAGAACTTATATGTATATATGCATAACTAATAGACACAGACAACAGTGTGGGGAAAAGCAAGAGGGGGGCGGAAATGGGGAGGAGGGGGGCAATGGGGGAAAAATGAGGAACATCTGTAATACATTCAACAATAAAATTAAAAAAAAAAAAAGTATGAAAAAAAAAAATAAATAAAGCCAGAAAAAAAAAAAAAAAAAATTCTGGGCTCTTTGCTCTCTTCCGCTGTATCAGGTTTCTTTAGTGGCAAGTAACAGAAACAATTCAACATGGCTGAGCAAAACAGGTGTTCTTTTGCTTACGTAAATGAGAAGTCCAGGGATGGACTTCAGGTACAGCTGGATCCAGGTCCTCAAATGATACCATGGGAACTCTAGATCTATAGTTCTCAGTAGTGGCATCATTTTCAGGCAGCCTTTCTGTAAGAGGTGACAAAGGTGGATACCAGCTTCCAGTTGGCACCCCAAAAAGTCTCTCTTAATTAGAGTTTTAGAAAAAATTCCCAGGACTGCTCTCCTTGGCCTTGCCTGGGTTGGTGTCCATTCCTGACCCGTTTACTGTGGCTAGGCAGGTGGGGTGCTCTGTTAGCCAGGCCTGAGTCAGGTGCCTCCCCCCTATGGGGTAGAGGATGGAGTCCGAGCCAGTTTGAGGAGCTCCTCGGGGAAGAGACACCAGGCAGACAGAAGCAGCAGGCCCCCTCCATCCCTGGCCTGTGGGCCATTTGTGCAGCATGAGCAATGTGGGGGGAGGGGAGCCTTGAATCTGGGCAAAAGAGTCTGCGCTCTGTCCTGTGGCCAGGAGGGAGCTGCCGGGAGTGATGCAGACAGAGCTGCGCCAGGGCTGGGCCACAGGCCTGGGCGCCCACTGAGGGCAGATTGGACTCCGCCTCCTGAGACAGGAGGTCAAATCCTCAAAGTGTGGTAACAGGACTCCTACTGGGGCTGGGGCAAGACCAGTGTTCTTTAAAGCAGCCGTAAATGGGATTTGCCCCCACATTATCTTATTTTCACAGCAATGTTATTCATTTTAAAGTGTGGATCTCTGTGGAGATTACTGCTTCAGATGAGGTTGGAGTTCGTTTTTAGTGAGTTCCTTTGTAGAAAACACTAAATAAATAAGAGTTCACGCCACCTACAGACACGGCCAACATTTTGAAAGTGAGAAATTTGGGGACCTCTTGCTTAGATCATTCTGGAATTCCTCCATTTCTGATGGTCTACAGTCTATATGAATCACGGCTGTTAATTTTTAGTTTTTGTGTGAGGGGCATGCTCAGGGGTTTCTGCACATCACTGAATTCTCACGAGAATCCTGAAGCGGGCTTTGCTGTTTTCTACCAGGCTCCAAGCGGGGAAGTGACTGGCTCAGAGCCACAGCTGGCAATCTGAACTCTGTGCCCTTCGCTGCTGCCTACTTGGCAACTTGGTAGGGAGCTCAGAGAGAGCTCTTGATGGGGCCAGAGTAGAATCTGGGGGACCCCAGGTGGTGGGGGCCTTCCCACTGTGGGCTCAGGGATGGTGTCTGGAAGGAGCCACGTGTGTGACTTGGGCCCTGTATGGGTCATCCCTGTAGGCTCTAGTCCCAGCTATTCCCCTGTCTGTGGGGGTGGTCTGGGTGGGGTTCCTGGGCCTGGCAGGTGGACCCACTGGCTTCTGGCTGACACCTCCCCAAGCAGACACAGAACTGGGGGTGCAATGGGCAAAGTACCAGCTAGAGACTGGCATTGCCAGCCTGGAGGGTCATTCCTCCGCCCAGGGTACCAAAGTTTACTCTTCCTGGACAGGCTTGCTCTGCTCTCCAAAGAGGTCTCGTCTCCATCTCGTCTAGACTAGGAACTCCGGGTCGCCTTTGCTTGGCTGGGTCTGGGTTTCCAGCGCACTCGCTAGTGGGCGAACCTAGGTGTTGGATTGAGTAAAGCCTCATGATTGCACTAACCTTATATTCGGTTTCAGTAGGGGTCTTCTTCGTGGGCCAATCTTAGGTTTGTTATTCAGTAAGGAGACAATTTATAAAGCTCACGTCAACATGGGTGTTTCATGGGACGGAGGATTCAAGATTGCTGCTCATTAAAATCACTTTCCAAACCAGTGTCCCCACCCTCCCTCCCTCTTTCTTTCTTAGCTGCATAAACGCCCACATTTAATTCCACACAGAGTATAGACTTATAGACGAAGAGTGTGTGAGAGAGCAGCGGGCCCCCTCTTTGGCTCACCTGTCACCTGTGACTGTGTAAGTGGGACAGGAGAAGGTGGGAGAAGTGGGGAGCGATCCACGAGGAGAGTCAGCCATTTCTAAGGGGCAGGAGTTCTTGGGAGCATCCTTGGGCTCCCCGAAATCTTGTTTTTCTGAGATAAATTCAAGAACCTGAGGCAAGTCTTCCAAGGGAGGGATAGGGACCAGAGGGAGGCTGTTCAGGGTCCCTCGATCCCCAAGCCCGGGCCCACCGTCTGCTGTGCGTCTCTTGCAGGCCCCCGGGAGTCAGAATGCTGCGTGGCTGGGCCGCCCCTCTGCTCCTGCTGCTGCTCCAAGGCGGTGAGTAGCTGGTCCGCCGTCTGAGTGGGAGGGCGGCTGGCCTGTGGGCTCTGGGTCATGGCATGTGTCCACTCGAGGCTGTCACAGGTGGGGCAGCCGGCTCTCCACGAACCAGAGAGCTTCATTAGCCAGGAGTGGTTCGGGCGGGTGTCAAGCGTCCCAGCCCCCAGCTGGGCCCCCGTGTCTCACTGGGGCAATGAGAGACTGCAACCTTCATTCCCATGGCTCCAGCTCTCCAAGTGAGGAAGTCCTGCCTTTGGTCCCACCTCAGTTTCTCCTAGGGGATGTTCTTCAGCAATCACTGGACCCTCAGCAGGCACCGGTGTCCCCATGGGGGAAGAGTGGAGGTGGAGTCAGAAGTAGCCAGAGCCTTGGACCGTGCCTCTGGAGGACCAGGAGATGCTGTAGTCAGCGGGCGACTCCAGGGCCCGAGCTGGGAGAGGCCAGGGGTTAGGCGTGGGGGCACAGTCAGGGCTGAGAGATCCAGGAAGCCTTCCCAGAAGGGGGGCGCAGCACACAGGCTCGCATGGGGCTGGACTGGGGGCCGGAGGGCGCCCCGCAGCCGCTCTGCTGACCATCGGCAGTTCTCTCTGGTTTTTACTTCAAGACCCAGAGCCTTGAATAGCTCCTTCAGGAAATAGGTCGGCTCCTTTATTTCGCCTTTCTGAGTGAGCAGCCCTCTGTCCTGGCTCTAACAGGCCTTCGGGTTACCTGCCACAGCGCCACACCCGTGGGCACAAATAACAAGTCCCCGCTGTGTACTGGGTGCCAAGCGGCATCTCATTCCGTTCTCCTGGCAGCCCCACGAGGGCCCTGCCGAGGGACGCCCAGTTCTCAGAAAACCGAGGCTGAGAGAGGGCATGAGAGGTCCCTGGCCACACGGCTGGGCGGCGGCAGCACTGGGATCAGCTCACAAACCTGCCTGGTTCTCGTCGTTTTAGCCACCTGGCTTTGCTGCTCTCGCTGAGCACGCGCTGCCCCGGCCGACAGCAGCCACGTCCCTGCACACCCTGCAAGGGGCTGGCGTCCCCAGCTCACAGATGTGACCCGGAGCAGCGGGGGTCACGCCCGCCCTTGGCTAGCCCCGGTGAGGGATGGCCCTGCGGCTCCGGTCCTGGGGCCGGGTACTAACCAGGCGACGGGACTTTCACTCCCTCTGGTCCCTGATGTCACCTCCATGCTAGTGCAGGGGTGCTAGCCCCTTCCCAGTTTCGTTCCAATTTGGGGACACACCCTGTCCCTGGGTGACCTTGAGCCCAGCGAGGAATGGCGGCTCCTCTCCAAGTCCTGAATCCCGGAGAGAACTACAGGCTGTGAACCCGGAGGAGACGCAGCTCCTGCGGCTCAGGGCTGAGGTCCCGCCAACATCTGTCCTCCCTCCTCCACACGGTGCTCAGGAGCCCGGCTGGCGCAGGCCCTGCCCCCTCCTACAGCACGAGTCCTTTCCCCGCTCAGCTCGGGGCAGTGAGGAGGCTCCTGAGACCACGCCCACGGGAGAGAGTGTGGCCATCGATTGGCTGTGTGCCCCGTGTGGCGGAAGGACTAGCACAGATCGGGCTTCCCGGGTGCGAGGTGTGGTGTCCTGGCGGTGGGAGGGGGGTGGACTTTCCAGAGCAGTGCTCTTGGCTCCGAACCCAGCTTCTGACCTACAGTGAGGTCCAGGAAGGGAATGGCCCACAGCCCTTGGGTCTTCATCAGTCAAGGAAAAACAGGGAAAAGCCACTAAAAATGAATCCACTTAAGAAGGGGAACACAGCCCAGCTGGTTTGGCTCAGCGGTTAGAGCGTAGGCCCGCGGACCAGAGAGTCCCCGGTTCAGTTCCCGCTAAGGGCACGTACCTCGGTTGCAGTTTGTCCCCGCCCCGGTCGGGTCATGTGGGTGGCGGCCACTCGATGTGTCTCTCTCGCATCGATGTTTCTCTCTCTCTCTTCCTCCCTCTCTCCCTCTTGCTCTACCTGAAGATAAATGCAAAAGTGTCCTTGGGTGAGGATTAAAAAAAAAGAAGGGGAACACATTTCTGGTAAATAGTGGGGAAAATGGCAGGGTTGGCACATGGTCTTACCAAACAAAACTAAAATGTATTACATGTATTTTGTTAAACATTGAAAAAAATTTAGATTATTACTGCATATCTATATTTCTAATATATAATTTCTTGGGGTGGCATTGGTTGATAGGATCACACCGGCTTCAGGTGTGGATTTCTATGTTACAAGGTCTGTGTATTGCCATGTGTGCCCACCACCCGAAGTCAGATCACCCTCCCGCACCCATACTCTGGCGCGAAGTGAAGCAGTCATGCCGGAGGGGGGAGGGTGCTGAACCTTCCAATCCAGCTGCCTGAGTGGGCGATCCAGGGGTCACTCGCTGGTGGCGGTGTGAGTCTGGGCGGCCGGAGAGCGCAGACATTTTGGCAAAAGCATTCGAGGGCATCTCGGTTTTCTGAGGTGTCCTTCCTCCGAGGCGCTTGTGGCGTCACTGAGGCCGTGTCCTGTCCTGGACCAGCTGCTGACGGCTGCTCCTTGTCAGGGATCATGGACTTCATGAAGGCCTCTCGAGGGATGTGTGGGTTTGCCCTGCATCTGCGGAGGTCAGGACCCTGAGGGAGACTGGCCAGGAGGGACGCTGATCTGGTGGCTGGACACAGGGCTCTTGGGGAGGGAGCTGAGCTGGGACCCATTTAGTTAATTCTGTTTCACATTAAGAGTGTCTGTCTCCATAGCTCGCCTTGAAACTTTGGGGGCTCAAACAAGGAATCAGGTGACGAGGACCTCCTTGCCTCAGTCTGACATCTTATAACCCCTGAATTGCCATATTCACCCTGGCCCCGGAGGCCCTGCCTCCCCTCACCCTCCAGCCCAGGGGTGTGGGGTGTGGGGGGAGCTCTGCAGCCCCTCCCAACCCCCACTGAGGCCTCTCCCTCACCCTGCAGCCTGGTGTTGCTCGGACCTCGTCTGCTACACTGACTACTTCCAGACAGTCACCTGCACCCTGGAGACCTGGGCCCTCCACCCCAGCACGCTCACCCTCACCTGGTAAGTGGCTGGGTCTCACCAGCCCAGGGGTGCTACTCAGGGCAGCATGGTCCTGGGGCGGGGCCACGGGACACCACGCACTGAGTTGGACCTACTGTGTGCCAGGCAGGCAGGTTAGCAATAAAAACACTAACTGCCATTTCCTGGGGGCTCACTCAGCCACTCCACCAACAGCATCTGGTTTCACCCCAAGAAAGACTGGGAGGTGGGAATCACTGCCCATCTCACAGATGACCACACAGGGCCCATGGGACCTGTCCAGAGAATTTGTTGAGAGGTGTAGGGCAGCTCTGTCCAGCCCCAGAGGCCATACTTGGTCACTCACAGAGACCTGACTGGTTTTGAGACACCCCCTCCCCCGATGACCGGACTCCCACACGATTCCTGCGAGCACTTAGTACAGGCCAGGCAGCCTGCCACGTCTCCTCGTGAAGGTCACCTCTAGTCCTCACAATTATGACTCATTACGAGTGGGGACACTGAAGTTCAGAGAGGTTATGCCCAAGGTCACACAGCCAGTGAATGGTGTCCCTGGGATTCAAACACAGGCCGCCTGACTCCAAAATCCATGGGTCCCTATAAGTCCATATCGTTAAAGAAAAAATAGTTCATGACACTTGTTGAAGAATGGAGGGCAGACTTTAAGACCAGCGCGATGGGCACAGGGACCCGCATGGGGTTCTGCTGACTGGACTCTGGCGCAACAAGAAGTTGGAACTTACAGCCAAGGCGCAGGGTGGGGTCAGTGTACTGAAAACCCCTGGGAGGAGCCATCAGGCTCAGGGGCTTCGGGCTAACCCCACCCAACAGGACTTGCTGACGCAGCCCAGGGGCTCAGGCATCGCCTAGGGATGGTGGAAGGCGAGGAACCCAACCTGGTATTGAGGATGGGGGATTCTGGCTAAACTGATTTAGCAGGAGTCTTGCTAAAAGCAGAAAATGCCAAGACAGACACAGAAACCCGGGAGTCAGGGCCTGGTTCGGGAGAGCTCGGAGCAGCCTGAGTAGAGTTTGGCAAGGAGAGACTCTTTGTCAGTGTGCTGCTCAGGATGAAGACTGGCTGGCTTCCACTCCACCTTCATTCACTCATTCATTCACATTTTTTTTTAAAAATATTTTTTATTTATTGATTTTGATGAGAGAGAACATCGATTGGCCAC
Source organism: Tadarida brasiliensis (assembly GCA_030848825.1). NCBI lineage: Eukaryota > Metazoa > Chordata > Mammalia > Chiroptera > Molossidae > Tadarida > Tadarida brasiliensis. The sequence goes on from CM061258.1 coordinate 118,862,194, forward strand.
CTCCTGCATGCCCCCACTGGGGATCGGGCCCACAACCTGGGCATGTGCCCTGACCGGGAATCGAACCGGCGACCTCTTGGTGCATGGTCGACGCTCAACCACTGAGCCACCCTGGCCGGGCGCAGACACGTTTATTAAGCTCCTGCCTGACACTTGCAGGCACGAGTGGCTCAGTAGAACCCCAAACCGACGAGGTCCCGGGTGTCCTGGAGCTGACACCTGGCAGTGGGGATGGCTGGCGAGACGGACAATAAACACACAGGCAGTCAAAAGGATGTTTTCTGATAACAACGAGTGCTATAAAGAACAGGAAGCTGGACCACGGGGCAGAGAGCAGGTGGCCTGGGGAGGGCCGGAGGGGTGAGCGCAGGCCCTCTGGGTCAGGAGGAGGCGGCCAGTGAGCTGGGGAAAGGGAATTCCAGGCAGAGGGCTCCGCATGTGCAAAGGCCCTCGGGGGGAACAGCTGGGGAGGTGGAGGAGCAGTGAGGAGGTCAGTGTGGCCAAAGTGGAGTGAGCCAGTGGGAAGGAAAATGACACGCACAGGAGACCAGGCTGGCAGGGGCCCGGTTATGCTGTGTGGGTGGCAAGAAGCCACTGCAGAGTTGTGGGCGGGGCAGTGACGGGGAGCGTTTAAAGGCCCCGTTGGCTGCTGTGCAAGGGGGAGAGAGTGCAGGGAGGGCGGCAAGGCAGGACACCACAGACAGCCAGTGCAGGGCCCAGGCCGGAGAAACTGCTATTCCAGCAAACATTTAGCGGAGATCTGAATCTGCACATCCGCACTGGCCCTCGAGGGTGGTCATGTTCAGAGCCTGAATTTGTAAGTAGGGAAAAAAAAGTAGCTAGCAAACTTCTATACATACTTCAAAACCCACTGTTTCTGCCCAGTGGGAGTTAAAAAGCCAGAGCATTTCCCCCAACCCCGTATTAACAGCCTCCCTGGAAGTTCACCAGAGCAGGGCTGGAGCTTTATTGGGCTCTTAGCTTGGTCCTTAGCGCAGGTGGATTTTGAATGGAAGGAGAGTGGGAAGGAGACCTAAAACGCTTAGTGCCCTTCCTGCAGGACGGGCTGATGCTACTGACAGGGACAGATTTAGGCTCGGTTCAGGCAAGAATGGCCCACGTTTCTGAAGCTGAGAGTTGCTGCCCTAAAGGACATAGTGAGTTCCTGGGCTCTTGGAGGTGTGCAAGCTGAGCCTGGACTCAGTCCATGGGGATGCTTCAGGGGAGGGTACACCTTCCCTGGGAAACCGTGGGTTGGACTAGGTGACCTCCAGCCCTACCTCAAGTCCCTCCCTCCCGACATCCTGGGCTTCTGCCCAGGCCCTGTGCACTGAGTCCTGCCGGCCTCCAGCCGTGACTGGCTGCTCTGTCCTTGAAGGCAAATCCCAGATGGAGAATTGGACGATGAGGTCACCTCTTGCAGCCTCAACCGGTCCACCCACAATGCCACGCATGCGAAGTACATGTGCCACATGGATGTGTTCAGATTCATGGCTGATGACATTTTCAGTGTCAACATGACAGACTCCTCTGGCAACCACTCCCAGGAGTGTGGCAGATTTGTCCTGGCTGACAGCAGTGAGTACTCCTTGGAGAACCAGGGTGGGGGCTGGGCCCCCTGCTCCCCGAGCTGGCTTCCACCAGCCCCCCAAGCTGACCTGTCCTACGCCCTGGCCGCTCCTAGAATTCTGCCCTTTGGCTGCACTGCTGTCACTAAGGTGTGGTGGATGACAACTAGGTTTGGGCCTGAGACGGAGAGAGGCAGCCGAGGACTGAAAGGAGCTGGACAGGGGCCGGGACCTTGGCGTCAGTTCTGATTCAGCCCCTGTCTGCTGGTGACCTTGCACACAGAATGAGAGCCCTTTACTCGGACCCTCTAGGGGTCTGTCCCACTATGAAGCAAATGGGGGACAGAGTCACGAGAGAACACCTCCTCAAGTGGCCTCCCATTCATTAGCTCCAGTGAGGCCTGGGACTTCCCTCCAAGCTGGAGGCAGGGAGGAGGCCAAGGGGCAGAAGGACCTGGTTGGTGAAGCAGTTGTCTTTGTGGGTCCAGAACCAGGGTGGGACAGGGAAGGGCCCCGGAGGCAGCTTTCAGTGTGTGTGTGTGTGCCCAAAGGGGGTGTCCGGGCAGGGGGTGAGAAGCCCATTCCCAAAGGCATGCAAACACGAAGTGCAAAGAGAATCCTGCCCTCAGGCGGCTCAGGCCCTGAGGTTTGGGAGTTTCTGTCCCTAGATCCCCGGTGGTGGGCAAGGGGATAAGCAGCTGCCTCTCATTCACACTCTGGTGGTCCAGGTTTGTACCACTTTCCTTAGTGGTTGTCATACCACAGAGGGTGTGAGCAAAGCTTCACACACATCCAGACACACTCAGACTTTCACACACACACAGACACACGTGCACACACACATTCATACACTCATCAATACACCCTTAAAGGCACAGATGTCCCACCAGCCCCTGTCCTAGCAGCACGGGCACAGATGCCCATATTCTCTCTCACATGTGTGCACACACATGCATGCACACACATGCACACACACACACACACGCACATGCATGCACACACATGCACATGCACACTCACTCAGCCATTTAGATCCAGGTGTGAGTTTACCAGGCAAGGGTACCATCCTACCTCTCTGAGAGAGCTGGGCAAGCAGTGCCCTGCCCACCCCCTGCAGCTGAGAGCACAGGGCAGGGCTGCCTCTCCACCTTGCAGAAGGGCTCCATGTGATTTCTCTCTGGCCCCTCCCTCCCAGCACCCTGCCTGGGTCTGTGCTCAGATGTGGCAGGAGATGGCATTCTGCCCCTGTGCACCCCTTCCTCCTCCTGTGCCCTGGGCTCCAGCAACATTTCCTGAGGTCCTCCTTGAATTGGTCCTCACCAGCCAGCCCACTGGCCTGCCCGGGCGAGAGAACAGGGCTTGGGGACCATTCCAGTTCAGAGGACCCATCACTGAAGTAGCATCGCAGCAGGGCACTGACCACGGCCTCGTGGAGGGGCGCCTTCTTGAGCCTCAGGCCGTGGGGCAGGCTCGAGCAGCTTCAGAGCTCCCTGTGGAACACCCAAACTTAACAAGTATTTCTTGAGGGCCTACTGTGTGCGGAACTCTGTCCTCGGAGGTGCAGGAGCAGCACTGACCAGGACAACGACCCCTCTGCCCCAGAAAGCTGAGTTCCCCAAGAGGGGCGGCTGGTGAACGGGGTCACGGAGAAAGTGAGATGGTGGCGAACAGCTCAAAGGAGGCGGGGTGTACATGCGCCTGTCACTGCTCTCTTGCTGGAGCGCACCTGCCACTGAGCCCCTGAAGTTACCTCCTTCTCTGCTTAGTTTGGCCCCGTGAAATTTCACCCTGTGCGATGGGAACGGATTCCCTTTCACCAGAGAGGAAAGGAAGGCCCGGACCCTGCTGTGTGCTGCTCCGGCTGTAACACATTTGGGAGGGGCGCCCAGGGGTCTGGTGCTGTCCAGATCTCTGCCCTTGCTCTATCCAGATGTCTGAGACGAGAACAGTTGACATCGGGGGCCACTGCAGGGCGTCACACTGCTCAGTGCGGAAAACTGCAGTGGGGGGCGCTGATCCTGAGCCTGGCACGGAGCATCACTAATTATGGAGTAATTATGCACAGCAGACTCCATGGCACCCATGCCCATTAGAGTCTGTGGACTTCCCATGGAAGCTGGGGCTCAAAGGATTGACACCCCCCTTTAGAGCAGAAATAGAGGACCCGTGGGTCTGGCCAAGACGGTAGCTGAGACAGGTTTTGGATTAGTAGCTAACTTTAACATTTGAGAGATTCCCACAGTGATCTGAATTTCCCGAGTTTTTTCCTCCTGGCCCCTTGGTCCGCCGTCCTGCCCGGCACGGCGGGCTGGGCCGAGTCCTGCGCCCCTTTAGTTCAGTGGCCAAACCTGCTTCCCCCGTTCCTGCCACCTGCCCGCCTCGTGGCTTGCAACCCCGGTCGAGTCGAAGCCTCTCGTTTTTCAGACGAATAAGCTGAGGCCCGAGACAGGAGGCGCCCCACCCTGTCACTCGGGGTTACTAACCCTGGTCATAAAGGCTGGGTCACCAGATCCTCAGCTGCCACAAATCTCGCCCCATTTTATCTTTCTGGCTTTTTCTTTAAGTCCAGCCATCTCCTCCTTTCAACGTGACTGTGGCCTTCTCGGGGAACTATGACGTGTCCTGGAGCTACAGGAGTGATTGGTACGCACTCAAGGGCAAACTTCAGTACGAGCTGCAGTACAGGAAGCGGGGAGACCCCTGGACCCTGGTGAGACTGCAGAGAATCGGGGTGGGGGGTGGGGGCAGGGCCAAGCACCTAGGGGGAGCCGGGAGTGCCTGAGACAGGTGAGCTGGTCACGCGCGGCCAAGGATGGAAGCTCCCCTTACACACTCTCCCTCGGTGCTGCCCTCTCCTCTTTCTCCCCGGGTAGGAGACCCCTTAAAACAGCTCCTTCCAGGCCGTTTCCTCCTCCCTCAGCTGCCAAAGAGGAAGGGGTTGGTGCTTCCGCAGGTCCCACCTCCAGTCTGGCGACAGGCGCAGTTTCCGAAGTAGGGCCATTCGGAACCTTCCCCCTTTGCTTAGGACGGCTGTAGCTGAAGAGTTCCAGAGTCATCCATAGCCCAAAGTCCAGAGTCCGAGGGACATTGTTTCCACTGTGAAGCTTCCAGAGGTGTCCTTTGTTTAGAGGGTTCCAGGACGGCCCACTAGTCAGAAGAGCTCTAGAATTACCTACCCTTTCAAACGGTCCCAGTTGAAGATCTTCATGGATGCCACTGTTTAGAATGTCCCCCGTGGAGACTTCCAGAGGTTTCCATGGCTAAGATTCCTATAGCTGAAGACGTTCAAATGCCCACCAGTGAGAGTGCCCACCTGCTGTCTGGAACGCTGCCAGGAATGGCCATTGCTGCTCCTGGGACCTTCCCAGTCACAGCGGGGGTCCCGTCCTGGGGGATCAGAGAGCAGTGGAGCAAAGCATTGTGTCACAGGCAAGGCCGAGACAGCGCCGTGACTCCACGCTGCCCACATGGGAGTGGCCAGAACTCAAGCTGGGTGGGGCCTGACTCCCGTGGAGGGAGCGGAGTCCTCGCAGAAGTTCAGCCCCTTCCACGGAGGCGGGCGAGGGGGTTCTGCTGAGGGCAGGGCCGGCCTGCTTGGCCCTGACCAGTGCCCCCCTCCCTGTGCTGGCAGAGTCCGGGGAGGAAGCTGATCTCAGTGGATTCGAGAAGCGTCTCCCTCCTTCCCTTGGAGTTCCACAAAGGCTCCAGCTACGAGCTGCAGGTGCGGGCGGGGCCCCAGCCCGGCTCTTCCTTCCGGGGGACCTGGAGTGAGTGGAGTGACCCAGTCGTCTTTCACACCCAGCCAGAAGGTAGGTGTGAGGTTGGGGCGGACACCCCACTGTCAGTGCCAAACCGCGTCCTGAGCCCTGAGGTTTCCAGCATGGTTACAAGGCGTCCACGCAGCGGAGTCCCCCCAGTGGTAGCCGTTTGACATTTCTGGAGCTGCTGCTGACCAGGCCCTGCGTGGGGTGCCAGGGGCTCCTCTGGCAGGGGGTGCACACTCCTGACAGCTCTGTGAAGTAAACGTCATTATCCTCATTTTGCAGATGAGAAAACTGAGGTGGGAGCAGGATTGAACCCCACCCAGCTCGCTTCAAGGCACCAGCAGCCTTCCCACCTCCTTCCACTCCACCCCAGACCCCTCACCCATCACAGCCAGCCCACAGGCTTCTAGCAGAGGGGTTCAATTTGACCTGGTATTTGCTTCTTCCCCAGAGACCAAGGGCGGCTGGCACACTGACCTGCTGTACATCTCCCTGGTCCTCACGCTCCCCATCCTCGTCTACTTAGGCCTGAAGATCCGCCTGCCGTGGAGGTGAGGCCAGGGCTCAGGGAGGTGGGGGAGGGGGCGGCCTGGGCCACAGCCCCTGTGCTGCTCGCCCAGGGCTGGGGACACCTGTCATCATGACGGTGGTGGTGACAGCGACCAGCTCCCATTTCCTGTGCGCTGAGCACTGGGCGGGGCACTCACTCAACCCTCACAGCAGCCCTATGGGCTCCACACACAGCAGTGACCTCCATTTGACACACTGGGAAACTGAGGCACAGGGTCATCAAGGAACGTGCCCAAAGTCTCACGGCTATGAAAAAGGAGGTGAACTTTGACCCCTGTGCTCTCAGCAGGGCCTCGGCCCTGACTGTGTCGGTGAATTTTAAGGGGCGTGAGGGCCTGGCAGGTGGGGTGAAGGGTGGGTATGATAACCCACCCCCGACCCCCGCTGCTTGACCCGAGATTTCGCTTTTGTTTGTTTATATATTGGTCTCCTCCGAGCTTGGTCATGGAGAGAAAGGGTCCTGCTGGTTAAAAGTAACCCTAAGCTCCCGGCCTCCGAGAGCGCTGCGGCCGAGGCAGAACCCCAGCCTGTGCTGAGCCCTCGGGGCCTCAGGGTGGCAGCTTGTCCTGTCATCTCCACCAAAGCCGGAGACAGAGACAGGCAGAGAAGCCTGAGGGCTGCCGAGGCTGTCAGGGGCGCTGGGCGCACTCACGGACCCCGCAGCCCGCAGGGACGGGCCCTTTGCCCAGCCTGGGCCCAGAGGAGGAAGTCAGGCTCAGAGGGCAGCAGCTGCCAACACACATTTGCTCCGTGCCCCTCCGGGAGCCTGTGCCAGACTCGCGGCCCCTGTTTACAGATGTGGACACAGGCTCAGGGCAGCGGGGTCAGGGGCAGGTGGAAAGGAGGTACCTGGGTGTGTCTTGAGGCAGAGTCTCCTGCAGGACAGAGTTGGGAAGCACCTGAGGGGAGCGGGCTGCCCTCGAGGAGATCTGGGGGGCTTACCTCGTCTCTGCCCTCCCAGGCTGTGGAAGGTGTGGGTGCAGGTGCCCAGCCCAGAGCCATTCTTCCAGCACCTGTATGTGAGCCACAGCGGAGACTTCAAGGTGAGAGCCGCCCACTGGTGACCAGCCCCTCGAAGCCTCCCACGGTCTCGGGAGCCCTCCCCACCCCCACCCCCACCCCAGCCCCACCCCCAGCCCCAGCCTGCAGGCCCAGCCAGGCCAGAAGCCAGACCTCAGTCTTGGCATCTGCAAAGTTCAGGAAGTAATTCGGGGGCAGAATTAAACATCACGCAGCCTTCTCCAGCCCAAGGAGCTAGCTGGGGTTGGGGTGGGCCAGGTGCACCCGTGGGCCACAAGTTGGCTTCCTGGTCCTTAGAGGCCCCGATATGGGGATGCAGAGGGAGCAGGTTCTGGGAAGGGCATGGACCCGCCTGCAAAATACACCATCCCCCCGCCAAGCTTCAACCACGGCAGCCACCACCGCCCACAGGCTGCCTGGGCCCATTTACCGCTCAACACCCACCAGGTGGTGGCGGTGGTGGGAGGGGCCCTCCCACAGAGAGGATGTGGTGACAGCCTGGAAGTCAGGAAACGTGGACTCGCATTGATTGAGCTCCTGCTGTCTGCCCGGAGCCGGGGTTGCTGTCTGAGCCTCCACCCTCTTCGTTCTCCACAGCTCTGCAGGGTGTTCCATCCCCGGGGGACCTGTGAGGAGACCTCGGCTCACGTCCCAGAAGTGGCTTTAGTGGGGCAGGGGAGGAGCGTGGACTCCAGCCCACGTGGGACGGACCCAGAGGCCCCAACATCCCATCTATTTTGTTCATTTTACCAATACTCACCTAGCACTGGCTGTGTCCTGGGCACCCTGCGAGGAGCCTCTCAGATATTAGCTCATTAACCCTCACGACAACCCTGTGAGTGGTACTGTTAGCAGGCCCACTTTACAGATGAGGAAACCGAGGCACAGAGAGAGAGTAACGGCCTCAAGGCACACAGCTGAGAAGCGACTTCAAATCAGTGGTGGTGGCTACATCAGGATTCTAAGATGAGCTTTCCAAGGGTGATCGGCTCAGATCTGGGAGATTCCCGGTCTCAGGGATCCTCTCTGCTGATTGGATGGAGGCCCTGTGTCGCGAGGGGGATCCTCAACCCTTAGGGGCCCTGCCTCAGGCCATCATGACCCGTAGGCCTTATCCTCCATGCACGTGTAGGCTATTCCCAGGGGCTTTTCACTGATACACTCTACTCATTCGTTTAGTTCGTTAACATTTATTGGCCACTTACTCTGTGCCAGGCTCTGTGTGAGCCTCGGGGACACAGTTATGACCAGAACTGGGCTTCTGCGCTGCCTGAGTATCTGTACTGGGGACACAAATGGAGAATGCTGGGTTTCAAAAAATGTCTGGAGGAAATGAAACAGGGGACCGGGTGGAGGCTCTGTCACACGGACCTCAGACTCCTGCCCCCATGTCACCACAGCTGGGGAGTTTGGGCCTCTGCAGGCCACCGAGCCACCCATGGTCTGAGTGTATACCCTACCTGGCCCTGTCTCACCCATGGCTCTCCCTCCCTGTTCTCTCTCACAGAAATGGGTGGGCACACCCTTCACTGCCTCCAGCCTGGAGCTGGGCCCCTGGAGCTCAGGGGTGTCCTCGACCCTGGAGATGCACAGCTCCTGCCCGCCTCTGAGTGCGACGCAGGGGCTGGAGACCACGCCGCTGCCCGGGCCTGCGGGTCTGCTGGAAGCCGATGGGGTGCCTGAGCCGGGCTCCGTGGCCAGCTCCCCTTACAGCCAGGAGGGGGACCGGCCGTACGGCCTGGTCTCTATAGACACGGTCACTGTGAAGGATGCCGAGGAGCCGTGCGCCTGGCCCTGTACCTGTGGGGAAGACGGCTACCCAGCCCTGAACCTGGACACTGACCTGGAGCCTGGCCCGGGCACTGAGGACCCGCTCTTGGACACGGGGGCCACCGTCCTGTCCTGTGGCTGCGTTGCAGCTGGTGGCCCTGCAGGGCTGGGGGTCCCCCTGGGCAGCCTCCTGGACAAACTGAAGCTGCCTCATGACGATGAGGCCAGCTGGGCGCCAGGGCCGCCTTGGGGCGGTGGGTCGTCCAGAGGGGTGTCTGACGGTGAGGCGGGCTCACCCTCCGCTGGCCTGGACATGGACACGTTTGACAGCGGCTTTGCAGGCTCTGACTGTGGCAGCCCCGTGGAGTGTGACTTCGCCGGCCCCAGGGACGAAGGGCCCCCCAGGAGCTACCTCCGCCAGTGGGTGGTCATGACCCCTCTACCTGCAGGGCCTGGGCCCCAGGCCAGCTAGTGAGGCTGACTGGCTGTCCCGAATCGGCCGTGCCACTGGGCCACGACACGTGGTTACCCCGGCTGTGGTGTGTAGAGGCCTGCAGCCCTGGTCTCCCCGAAGGGGCCGTGAGCCTGGAGTTTATACTGTGTGTGGGGCTCAGGAGCACACTGGTGTGTCTGTGTGTGTGAACACGCATGACTGTGTGCACACGCGGCAGTCTCCCTCCCTGCCAGGTGCGTGGGTGGCCCCTGGGTCACATGCTGAGAGTCTGGTCCAGTGCTGCCCACAGGACACTGCTGTGACAGATAGCAAACCCTGCCCTCTAGGTGCTGTGCCTCCCGGAGCCACGAGAAACCCTACTGTCCTTATCACGTGTCAGGTGGGAAGATGAGGGGTGACAGGATGAGACGAGTACCCAGGTCTGAGTCTCAACTCTGATGCGTCCTGGTTGTGCCACCTCGGGCTGCTGCTCCCCTCTCTGGGCTGGGATTTCCTGTCTGGACCTTGTGGATGGCATGGCTGGCCTCGGGAGAATCAGTGACGTCACCCATCTAGTGTGCAGCCCAGAGAGACCCTCAATAAATGTCAGCTTCCTTCCTTCTGCGGTGGGACCCGGGCGTGTGCTGGAGGCGGGTGGGGGCAAGAGAGCAGCCCCGCCTGGGCCTGCGGGCGTCCCCACCCTGCAGAGGGGCCCTGGGGGGCGGGGGTTTCCGGGCTTAAAATCAGTCAGCCTTGTCTCTTAAGACAGCCTCCCACCAACCAAAGTTTTTTTCTGGCTCCTTCTGCCCATGTTTAACTTCCCTTTGTGTAGCCAGGAACTATGTACTGAACCAGCACGTGCTGGGCATCGCGCCGAGTGCTTGGGGCAGGGTGGGGAGCACGGGCCGGGCCCCGAGCCCGGGGTGGGGGGGGGCAGGGCAGACGGGATGGCACCGCACTCGGTCCCCTGGCACCTCACTTACTCATCCCGGGGAGGTGGGGGGAAGTCAGGTCTATTGATGTCTTGTTAGTCTGTTGAACAGTGAATTAAGAACCAAGAAGACAGTGAAGTAAGTGATGGCACTTACCGAACATCCTCCTTGCACAGGCGGTGGCTATAAATGCTGCATATTACGCTCTACTCACAGTTTTTCTTTTTCTTTCTTTTTTTTTTTTGAAGAAAATAGTTTTCCCCCTAAGTGTATTGACCTTTAGAGGTGGTTTTTCCAGACCACCACGCCGGGTGAAGGCAGCTGGGAGTCTGAATCAGAGGCCTGCTCCCCCCGGGGGAATCCCCACGGCCGAGCCGTCCTCCCGAGGCCGGCGGCAGGGCGGTGCTCGCGGACCCGGCTCTGGCCTGGGCCTCTTTTTGGAGAGTCTGAGCTAGAAGTTGGTCCAGTTGAAGGGTTCTCTGTTGCTCGTCTGTAAAATTGGGTGGTTGGGAAAAGTTGCTGAGAGAACACATGAGTCCTTGGTGTGGAAAGTTCTAGAACACTGGTGTTTTTAATAGCGGGACTGTTAACCCAGATTAGGTTGTATGCGGCTCAGAGGGCGGCACAGACGTGCAGCCGCCGCTCCTGTGTGTGTGAACAGCTCTCACCCCCCGCCGCCACCCTGGAGACACTGGAGCCCAGCCCCACTGTGGGTTTCTCACCCTCTTGGGGGTGACAGGCTCCAGGAGCCACAAGGGCCACAGGCTCCCTAGGGCAGCTGCTCAGCTCTCCACACACAGCGGTATGCTGGGAGGAGGGGGGATCTCCTGGGACTGACTGAGCCAGGCCCAGGGTCGGATGGGGGCTCTGGCCTGGACCAGACATAGCTCTTGACTGGCTCCAACTTTGATGGGACCCAACTCATAACACGGGTGCAAAAGACAAGGGCTGGCCCCCTGGGAGGATGGAATTGTAGGAGGTGGTGGGTGCAGGATGGCTGGCCCCTTAGGTGCATTGGTGGGTGAATATGGATAGGTGGATGGATAGACAGATGGCAGAAGCTTGAAGGAAGAACAGTTTGATGGATGGATGGAGACAAACAGATGCTAGGGACAAAGATGATAGATCAAACGGAAGCTCCATGAGGGCAACGACTTTATTTTGTTTACTGCGTTATCCTCACTTTGGTATACAGTAGGCACGCAGTAAAGCCTGATTTGTAGTGTTTGCTTATTTCCATGGTGTAAATACTTCCATCATGGCCAACTTCAAGTACCAACTTAATGACTCTAGACATGGAATTGGGAAGGGGCATGCACTGCTGACTCTCCTCGCTGGTATGAGCCAGCCCTGGGACACCACTGATAGGAGCCAAGAGGGGCATCAGGAGGGAGGGTGGGGCTGCAGGGAGGATGTGGTGTTCGCTGGACTTTGAAAAGTGAATAGGAATTGTCGGGTGCTTCAGCAATTCAGGCAGATGGAAGAGCTTGAGCAAAGGCCTGGAGGTATGACCAAGCCCTGAGCACCTAGAGGTGGGGAAGGTGGTTCTTTGTCACCCAAAGTCCAGGCCAGAATTGCTAATGACGTGCTCTTAAGAGACAGGAGGACTGATAGCAACCCCTTTGCACAGACACCACATTCCGCTTTTCCAGCCACAGGCCCTGAAGGGGCAGGGATAGCCATCTGACAAATGAGGCGGGGGTGCAGAATGGGCCGGTGACCTGCGTGAGTCGGACCCTGAATTAAAGCTGAGTCAGACTTGACCTCTGGTCTCCTGATCCCAAGTCCAGCTCTTGCTCATCTTGCTCTGCTCGTAGGGTCCTAGGTCAAGAGGTAAGAAATTCTTAGCAAACACCTGTAGGTGCCTGTGGGTGGCTGACTTCAGCTGTGGGAGTGACTCTGACCCACACTGGCCAACAGAGCTTTCCACCCCCCGCGACCACAGTACCGGTCCAGGGAAAGACATGTGACCCAAGCTGGTCCATGCACTCTTTCTACTGGGATTGCTGGGCTGTTGGTGAAGGACTAAGCCTAGAGCTGCTGGGGGGGCACCAGGAGGAAACAGCTCTCCCAGCACCCAGGAAAGCAGAGCTGGGAGATGGAGACATTGTCCTGGTACTATCTCTTGAGCTCCTGGATTCAGCCATGAATGAAACCACAGGCCCCTGGACTTTGAGGTACATGAGTATGGAAGGTCCCAGCCCTTCCCCAACTCTGCCCCAGACAGTTCTCGAGGGTTTGCATCCAGAATGCTCTGAATCTGAACCTGATGTGGCCCTCTGCCAGGATTTGAAGAACCCCAAAACTCCAGCTTTCCAACCATTTCCCATCAAGTCACTGGGAGCTCTCAGCCTGGCTGCCATCTGGCCGGACTGGACAACCTACTTTGGGAAGGAGGGACCTTCATTTTACCTTTGGCAAAAGGAGGCCCAGAGGAGCAGTGACTTGCCCAGAGTCACCCAGAGTCGGTGAACCTCACTCCATGTGCTGGGCTCCTTTTGACCTCCTCTTGTTGAGGGAAAGCCTCTTCCCCACTCCCATCGGGACACAGTTTGCCTGGCCTGGCTGCTGGCCCCTGTGCTTAGCCCTCATGGCCCATCCCAACCACACTGGCTCCAGACGCAGCCTCGGAGCCAGGAGCAGGCCTTCCGTGGAAGATGAAGAGTGAGCACATGTGTTTCCCATCCTGGGACCCACTCATTGCATCAGGTGTCAAGGAGCAAGACGTCTAAGTTCTCAACGATGAGGGACATGGACAGGAAACGAGAGGAGTCAAGTCTTTGCTCACATGTCACCTCAGTGGGACCTATGTTGGGCCCCTTACTCAAAAGTGTAGCACCCCACTGACCTAGTTTTAATTTCTTCCATAACACTTATGACACTTTTACTTATTCATCATATTTACTTTATCCCACTGGCACAGGGATTTTGTTTTAGTCACTGCTATGTTTCAGAGTCTAGAATAGTGCCTGGCACACAGCAGGTGCTCAAAAATGTTGATTGAATGAATGAATGGCACAGTAGTGACTGAACAAGCTGTGGGCCGAGAGGAGGGAGGGACTGAACCCAAGAGACCCTCCCTACTGCTCATCCCATGGGGTAGCTAAGGGTCTTCCTCCATCCCTAGTGGCAACAAACATGAAGGCTTTCTTTAAAAAAAATTTTATTTTAGATTACTTCCGGTCATGATGGTGGCGTAGGTAAACACGGTATCGCCTCCTCCCACAACCACATCAAAATTACAACTAAACTACATCACAACCATCATTCAGAACTGCCTGACATCATGCTGAATGGAAGTCCTACAACTACAAAATTAAGAAGATACGTCAAGACTGGAAGGAGGGGCAGAGGCACAGACGGGCTGGTCCCACACCCACATGTGGTGGACAAAAATCAGGAAGGTCACCTCGGCTGGGAAGGTCCTCCCTGAGGAGTGAGGGGTCCCTGTCCCCTACCAGGCGCCCAGCTCAGGGTTCCAGTGCCAGGAAGAGAACTCCCCATCACTTCTGGCTGGAAAAGCCAGCAGGAACTGAGGCTGAGGGAGGGTGCAGCTGTAGGAGCCCCAGGCAGTTCCTCTTAAAGGGATTCTGGGACAACTTCAAGTGTAACAACATTCACATCATGAGGGTGCCAGAAGGAGAAGAGAGAGAGCAAGAAATTGAAAACCTATTTGAAAAAATAATGACAGAAAACTTCCCTAACTTGGTGAAGGAAACAGACATACAAGTCCAGGAAGCACAGAGAGTCCCAAACAAGATAAACCCAAAGAGGTCCACACCAAGACACATCATCATCAAAATGCCAAAGGTTAAAGACAAAGAGAGAATCTTAAAAGCAGCAAGAGAAAAGCAGTTTGTAACCTACAAAGGAGCTCCCATAAGACTGTCAGCTGATTTCTCAAAAGAAACTTTGCAGGCCAGAAGGGAGTGGCAAGAGATATTCAAGGTAATGAAAAGCAATGACCTACAACCAAGATTACTCTATCCTGCAAAGCTATCATTTAGAATCAATGGACATATCAAGAGTTTCCCAGACAAGAAAAAGCTAAAGGAGTTCATTACCCCAAACCAGTATTGTATGAAATGTTGAAGGGTCTTCTTGAAGGAGAAGAACAAAAATATGAACAATAAAATGGCAATTAACACACATATGTATCAACAATTGAATCTACAAACAAAATGAGCAAGCAGAACAGAAACAGACTCATAGATACAGAGAACTCTTTGTTGCTTGTCAGATGGGTGGGGGATGGGGGGATGGGTGAAAAAGAAGAAGAAATTAAGAAGTACAAATTGGTTGTTAGACTGATGAACCTCAAAGGGAAGAGGGGAAGGAGGGCGGGATGAGATAAACCAAAGAACTTCTATGCATATATGCATAACCAATGGACACCGACAATAGTGTGGGGAAGGCAGGAGGGGGTGGGATTGGGGAGGAGGGGATCAATGGAGAAAAAAAGGGGGGGAACATTTGTAATACATTCAACAATAAAGATGGGTTAAAAAAATTTCTTTTTTAACTTTTTTCCTTCACCATTTATCTCCTCTATACTCTCTTCCACCTCTCCTCCTCACCTGCAATCACCACACTGTTGTCCATGTCCATGAGTTCTCCCTCTTTTTCTTTTTTGCTCAATCCCTCCAACCTCTCAACACTCACCTGCACACATCAGAGCTGTCTGAAGATTTTCTTTTAAAAACTGATGGCCCCAGCCCGGCGGGTGTGGCTCAGTGGATTGAACATCATCCCATGGACTGAGAGGTCCCAGTTTGATTCCTGGTCAGGGCACATGCCCGGGTTGAAGGCTTGATTCCCACTAGGGGGTGTGCAGGAGGCAGCTGATTGATGTTTCTCTCTCACATTGATGTTTCTATCTCTCTCTCCCTTCCTCTCTCTCTAAAAAGAAAAATCAATGAAAATATATTTTAAATAAAAAAAAAAACCTGATGGCCCCAGAGAAGAAACCTTTGCATTCTGCTATCTAGGGGGTCTTTCAGCATAATGCTGGCTTCTCGCCCCAAGCAAACCCCGTCCCTGGAAAGTGGTGTCAAGGAGGGGGGCTTTGAGGTAGGACGGTCTGAGTTGGAAAGCCAGCAGATCCACTTACTAGCTTTCAACCTTGCAGAACTTATTTGACCTCCTGGTGCCTCAGTTTCCTCAGATGTGAAATGGGTTTCCTGATCAGACAAACATTTTATGTATGTCTCACTATTGTGAGATCAGTGCCAAAAACAATGTCTGGTATATTTCAAGCGCTCAGAAAATGTTATTACTTTATCATCAGTTTTTGTGGACAAATCACACACCACCCCAGTAAGTTTCACTGAGCTCAACCTTAAAGGTGGAGCTACAATCTGGAAGGTGAACCAGCAGGACAGAGATGTCGGGCTGCTGCTGCCGCCTGCTGGTGACCACTGCAACTTGGCTGGTGTGGGCTGCAGGTGGTGCCCTCCCGCGCTCTGCTGTCCAGGGGACGCGGCTGCTGGAAGTCGTCAGGTGGCTTATACAGGTGGCCCTAGACAATCATCACAGCAGCCCTCTGTGATGGGAGTATGTGATGAGGACCCAAGGTGAACTGGCAGGTTCTTTTTTGAATTCAACAAGGGCTGACTTTGAATTGGGCGAGTGGGCCTGCACTGGGCTCTGGGCAGTGCAGGTGGTGCGATCACTAAGGGAGATCACAGGTGTGCATGTACACAGATGCACATTTGCATACATACAGGGAGACACACATGCACACACACATTTGGAAAACCCCTGGCAGAGTGGGTCAAGGCCCCAAGGGAAGGTTGGGTGGTCAGGGGAAGTCAGAGGACAGAGATCACTCTCAGCCCAGGGGTGAGGGCGGCTGGAAGGGGAGGAGGAGGGCTCAGGAGGAGGCCAGCAGCAACAGGACAGATGGATGGGTGGGGGCGGGGCAGGCTGTCCCGGGCCCTGCACAACAGGCGGGCTGTGGGAATGTGCAGTCATAGCAAGGCCCCGTCACTGGTCATGGCAAGGCCCCGTCACTCCACTTGATAGTTGCATCCTCATCCCTATGTCCCATCTCCCCATGTGCCCAAAGGGCCCCTCCACTAGGGGGCTCGGGAAAGGCAATGAACTACTGAGCCCTCCGGTGTGCTTGGGTATTCCTCAGTTCACTGCCCCCCGGGAGGGAGACATTCTACGAGAAGAGGAAGGTTCTGGGATGTGAATGTCAAGATGCCCACACCTACCTTCCTTCAGCACATTCCCAAATAATCAGCATTTGTGAAGCATTTGATGTTTATAAAGCAGATCACATCCAATATTCTACTTGATCTCAAAAAAATTACTCAAAACACCATCTTTTTACACTTGAATAAAAATGAAAAAGGAAGAAAAAAACAATGTTAAGACTTGGCCAGGCCTTGGCTGTGCTGGAGTTCAGGAGTCAGGCCCGGAGTGACCAGTGACCAGGTCCCTGGTGGAGGGAGGACAGGGACACAGGGCCTCACGTTGGGCCAGGGAGCGCTGCAGGTCCCCGTGCTCAGACGGTTTTGTAAGGAACAGAAGCTTCAGTGGCTGTGAGACCGAGCCCTGGGGTGGGGCCATGCCGACTGGGGCAGGGGCGGGCGGGGCGTGTCCTAACTTCTGACCTAAACATTGTGTGTTCAACCGCCCTGGCCAGTTTGGCTTGGTGGTTAAGAGCGTCAGCCCACGGACCAAAGAGTTGCAGGTTCGATTCTGGTCAACGGCACAAACCTGGTTGTGGTTTGGTCCCTGGCCCTGGTTGGGGTCGTGTGGGAGGCAACCAATTAATGTATCTCTCTCACATCGATGTTTCTCTCTCTCTCTCTCCCTCTCTCCCTCCCTCCCATTCTATCTGAAGATAAAGGGGAAAAAAGTATCCTCGGGTGAGGATTAAAAAAAGAATGTGAAACCAATTTTTAAAGAAGCTGGCAACTCAAATAAAAATAAAAGGAACGTCCATGGACCAAATCCATGCCACAGGCCTGTGACCTCTGCCGCCTGGCCCCAGCTGGTCCTGCCCAGCTGAGGAGGGGCAGAGGCCGGTGGTGAGCTGCACCCAGGTGGCTGTGCTCAGCCGCAGCTCCTCCCTCGTCCTTTCACACACAACCAAGTGCATTTTACTTCACTTTAATTGAAAATCAAATAAATACATGCCAAGGGATTTTTTAAAATGAGGAAAGAGGTTGAAAAACAAAACAAACCCCAAACCTACAGGGACTCCTGGTTTCTTGTCAGCAGGAGAGGCGTACCCACCCAGCAGGAGGCCTGCCAGGGGGCTTGCCAGGCTAAAAGGGACCTTCGGGCTCCTCTTGGGGTGGCTCAGACCCAGCCTCAGGGTCAGATGTCCTGCCTGGATAGCAGTAAGTCTCTGCTGGGGCCCGTGGCAGCAGGGCACACAGCCTCCATTCTGTGACATGTCCCCACGAGGCCCGGACACTCGGGGGCATGGGGCTTTCTGGGAGCCAGGGAGTCTGCCGTGGTGCTGGGATCTAGAACACAAGGCAAACCCCACAGCCCAGAGCTCCTGACCCCGCTGGCCAGCAGCTGACAATTGTGAGGTCCATGCGGGAGGCTCGGGGCCTTGGACAAGTAGGCTGTTCCCAATGGCAGCCACACCTCGGAAGCCCGTGGAGGGAAGTTTGCTGGGGCCTCTCAAACTCAGCACCAGGCTCCAGAGAAGGGCAGGAGCTCACTGAGCGGAAACGTGTCTACAGTGGCGTTGGGCCCTGGTACAAGAGGAAGAGCACGGGTGGGGCCCAAAGTCTGCCTGTGGCTGCTCCCCGAAACTCCAGGGTCCCCAAGCCAGTCCAGGCAGAGGGGCGGGAGGGTGGGTGGCCCGAGTCCTGGTCGGGGCTGGGCACAGACCTTCCCTGTGCGCCAGGCGGGTGCAGCCAGAAGGCCCCTCCTCGGGAGCCAGCAGCACGGACGGGAGGGACCTGGTGGCCACACACGCCTCATAGGTGGATCCACTTGTTCCAGTTGACCTCGTGGGGGAACACGCGGCCCAGCCGGAGGGTGCAGTCCAGCGTGGGCTCGTAGAATGCCACGGGGCTCCCGCTGGGGCTGGAGGGCACCTCTGCCTCGTGCACCGCGGGTCGGGAGAAGAGCGAGACGGCCGCGGGCTTTCTCAGCAGGCGCTTCTTAATGCAGCCAAGGAATTCCAGGCCCTGGAGACAGCAGACGTACAGGTTGGTAGGTGCATTTATGGACCAAGTCTGCTGCTTCCCAGAACGGGACGTGTGAACATGGCCTTGAGTGACAAGTAGGGATTTACCAGGAGGGTTTAAGCAAAAGCCTAGGGCAGGAGAACATGCGGCCAGCATTCCCATGGGCCAAACTGCTTCCAGGTGGGGTTCTGTTTGGCCTACTCGTGCTTCAGGGGTCAGGAAATTTGTTTCCAGCTTGTGAGGAGGGGCTGGAGCCCCTGGGCACACCCTCGGCTCTCCCTGCCACCCACGAGGGCTCATCACCCTTGTTTAGGGAGAGTGTCAGGGATGAGACCCCAGAAATGCCGACGTTCAGCCTGAGCAGCAGCACGGAGCCGGTGAAGGCCACCAAGTGCCAGCCCGGGGCAGGAACCAGGGTGGGGCTGGGGACTCAGGAGGCTGCGGGAGGCGTGGGACTGGTTGTGGGCAGAGCTGCCTCAGAGGGCAGTGCACAGACAGCCCTGTGCAGGGCTGAGAACAAGGTGAAGCACCCAGTAAGGGGACACCTGGAGGAGAGGGCTCTTCCGCTGGGCCAGTCTGCAGCTGCTGCCCCTAGTGGGTGGTGCCTGTGTGGTGACCACACCCCGGAACTCATCCAGCGCACCCAGCGGCCGCACCTGGAGCAGCTCGAGCACGGCCACGGGCTGCAGGACGCCCTGGTAGTGCTGCAGCAGGCAGCTCTCGGGCACGCCGGGCCTGCTCATGATGTGGTACAGCACGGCCTCCATCATGCCCTTGCACACCGGCGTGTTCAGGTGGCCGTCCACGATGCGCCACGGGCGGCTGATGAAGCAGATGCTCTCAGAGTCCCTGCGGGGGCAAGAGGGGAGACAGCTCGTTCGCACGCAGCCCACTGCACACAGGGCAGGAGGGGAGACAGCTTGCTCGCACGCAGCCCACTGCACACAGGGCAGGAGGGAACACAGCTCGCTCGCACGCAGCCCACTGCACACAGGGCAGGAGGGAACACAGCTCGCTCGCACGCAGCCCACTGCACACAGGGCAGGAGGGGAGACAGCTCGCTCGCACGCAGCCCACTGCACACAGGGCAGGAGGGAACACAGCTCGCTCGCACGCAGCCCACTGCACACAGGGCAGGAGGGGAGACAGCTCGCTCGCACGCAGCCCACTGCACACAGGGCAGGAGGGGAGACAGCTCGCTCGCACGCAGCCCACTGCACACAGGGCTGAGGGGAGACAGCTCGCTCGCACGCAGCCCACTGCACACAGGGCTGAGGGAGGTCCAGGTCCGGCCCAGGTCTACTTGCTGCTCTTCCCCGCACCCCTCCCCTCCTACCTGGACAGAGGGGTCCCAAGCCCAGGGCCCACGCCTGCTGGCCGAGGAAAGAACAGTGTGGGCCCTGCTCAGACTCAGCTGCACTGAGACGAAGGGCCAACGCCCCGGCCCCACGGCAGCAGGGAGAAGAGCCGGCTGCAGATTCCCCAGCCCAGCGGGGCCTGGGTCAGCGCGGCCTCCACCCCAGGGCAAGCTCACAGAGGTAATGCTCTACTGCTGTGTCCTCTGCGGGGTTCCAGACACTTCCCACAGAACAGAGGTTTCTGCTGCACACCACAGCACTGACACCACAGCACTGACTGTCTGCCACACAGGCCCAGGCGTGGGGTGGGCTGCGGACTAGCTGGACACTGGGCTGGACTGGGCCGCAGGTGACTGAGCCTGAGCCTTGGGAGGCAGGAGCACATGTGTCCCATCAAGCTGAAGGCCATGCACACACGGGAGGCCCCTCATCAGATCGGCGTCTGGGAAACCCACTGCTGGAGACAGACCCGGACACGGCGGACGTCCAGCACTCCAGCCCGCCCACTGCACGAAGGACACGGCCCTGCCCCAGTGAGACAGGGACAACCAACAGTCCCACACACCCCACGGCTCTCGGCGCAGAAGCACTGTTCTGGGCTTGCGGCCCAATACTGCTGTGTGAAAGGTCTTCCTGTCGTATCCCGGGTCTCTGTCTGGGACCCTGAGGGCACCCCCCGCCCCTCCTCCTGACCGAGTCACTCACCTTTCCCGTGTTGCCTGCGAGAGGCTGCTGGCCGCAGAGCTTTCTGCCAAACCTGACAGGAGGGAAAGGGTGAGACTGAAAGGTGGAGCCGTCTCTTCCTCTCCCACTCATTCGACAAGTGCTCCCGGCTGCGGGGACGAAGCTGCGACAAAGGACAGACCTCGCTCCTCACAGAGCCTCACCGCGGAGTGGGCCACGGAGGCCAAAGCTGCACACCCAGAACAGAGCTGGGGCTGTGGTGTGCATGTGTGGGCTCGTTCCCGGGCCGGGGGCAAGCGAGCCCTTCGTCTCCCACCCGGGGCCCTGACCACAGAGCTGTGTGTGCAAAGTCCTTAGGCAAAACGGCCCCCAAACAAAACACCTCGAGAAACCACCCGAAGAGGCCACTGCTGAGATGACACCAGGATTTACACACAGGTCGGGGCAGGTTCAGTGCCAACCCCAGGGAAGGGGACACCCTCCCTTGTCTGCCCTGCTCCCTCCACCTTGGGGCCTTCACACTGTGCCTCAGTCTGCTTGGGAGCTGCAGAAGCCTCCTGTCCTTGAGTGCAAACGCCACATGGAGACAGGCTAACCCTTTCCCGTCCGGGGCGCGGCTGTGCAAAGCCCGATAAAGGCCCTTGTGTCGACAGCAGAAGCTTCCCAGTCTCGCAAGACGATCAGGCCAGGGACAGAGAATGGACGGTCAGGGGACAGGGAGTGGGGGACAAGGTTCTGTACCTCTGGTGTCTTCCGAGCCCTCTGGAAGCTGGGCCTGACAGATCAGCTGCTCTCGGCCTGGGGAGCTGGGTACCCCGGCACCCTCTTGGTCCTCCTGTCTGGCTGCCGATGCTCCAGGGAGGGGCTCCCCTGCACCTGTTTCTTCAAGAGCTCCGGGAAGAGCCGGTGCCGGGGTTTCTGGGCCGAGGCGCACGTCCTGGAGCGTGGGCCGCTTCGCTGGGGGCTGCTGGGCACTCTCGGAGGCGGTCTCCCCACTCTGACTGGCCGGGTCGGTGCTACCCCAGCTGGCACGCCTCTTGCTGCTCTGGGGGCCCTGGGCAGGTGGTGCCTGCCCCTCAGCGGCACCGTCCTCACTGGGAGGCCCCTCCAGAGGCCTGGCCGGGGTGTCCGCTCTTTGACTGTTGGTGTCCTCTTTCCCCTTCAGCCGCACCGAGCGCAGGAGCCAGGGCTGGGCACAGGCCATGGTCACCAGGCGAACGGAGTTGCCGCCAACTTCCAGCACCTGCTGTCGTTTCAAGAGGTCCTAGGAAAAGCAGGAGACACACGGGTCTGCGTGGGACCCCAGGACCAGCAGGGTTTGTGTCCCTTGCGTGATGTGTCTAAGCGTCTAAGCAAGTGCCCAGGGCCATGAGGGCAGACATCTTGAGGATGCGGCGGGCTTCCAACTCCAGGTCGGCCACCAAGCTGGCCGTGTGGCCCTGGGCGACCCCTTCCCCCTCTAGGCTCAGTGTGCCTGTCTATAACACAAGTCAGATGTGTGAACTTGGAACCACAGCTGCGCCCTTGAAGCTGATGTGACTTTATAGGTCTCCTTCTGCTGGCCAGCGTCCTCCCCCAGAACTCAACACTCAGAGCACTGTCAAGTCCTTCTGCAAAAGCCACTGTCATCCCATCTGAACGACCGCTCCTCCGGTGCACGCCGTGCCCTGCTTCCACAGCCCGGCTCCTATCCAGGGGCTGCACCAGCTCTGCGCGGCACATGGAGACACCATCATCTTTCTTTTAGTTCTTCTATTAAACACCCACAAGTTAGGGCTCAGGGAATTTGCCTGGAACCAGGCCTCACATCCAGGCCGTGTGGGTCTGGGGAGGGTTTGCTGTGGGCACTAGCCCTTGGGCCTCTGGCCAGGCACCAGGATCTAAGGGAGCTGCCTGAGCCACCATCTCTCCGCAGTTACTGAGCCTTGCTGCCTGGGTGCCACACCGTGACCTGGACAATCCCCACCCCACCTCCCCAGGCTCCAGGCGCACCAAGACGTTCATGAATAATCAAATCCCCGTGCACAGTGGTCCTCAGCACCTCTTATCCCTGCACCCATAAGAACTTGTTTGACAACAAACACTGGTCACCATCCTCCCCGCCCCCATGGCATCGCTCACTGGGATCTGCACCTACTGCCTCCAGCTGCTGACAGTGCTGGGGGAGGGGGGGCAGCCAGGTCCCCAGGCACTCCACTTAAAAGGTTCATCTGCAGTTACATTCCTTGGATTCAGGGGTCACTGAAGACAATTGGTCCAGGTGAAGAAAATGGTGAGTCAAGGGCTCCAGCCAGTGGGCTGAGGGGGCAGGGCTCAGACTGTTTAGACCTTTTAACACTCAGGAGAAGCTAGGTTTTAGGAAAATCTCCTATTTTTAAATGTTGACAACTAATTCAATTTTTAAAACATTATATGCTATGCCTCAAACCCAGCGCACCCGCAGTGTGCACCTGGCCTGTGAGCTGCACCTTCCGCTTAACTGCCCAGGCTGCCTGAGAGCACAGCTCACCTGCACGTAATCTGCGAAGGTCCTGGTGCGCTCACCCTCTGCCTTCTCAAAGGCGGAGGAGAACCGTCTGCTCAGCTCCACCTTGTCCACCCCAAAGCAACCTGTGGCTGCAATGGCCCCCTGGACCTCCAAGACGGCGGCCACGTCTCCAGGCTTATACCCAGACAGCTCCACCTGGCGGACAAACTCTTCCAAGCTGCAGGTGTCCTGGTTGTTTATCAGCCTGGTGAATGTGTCAGGGAGGCAAGAGGTTCCCACTGCTAGCTCTTCCAGAGGAGGGGCTGCAAAGACAGGAGGATCAGCATCAGTCCTGCGGGGCCCCCTCCCCAGGCCGGTGCGCCAGTGATACGGAGGCAGGACGTGCTCCGGCGCCAGTCACTGCTCCCCAAACCTTCTGGGTGGACATGGTTGGGCCCCTGCCGGCCAGGTTCCTGAGACATGCCCCTGGGTCCTTGAGTGTAGCCACCGGGGCTAGATTCCCCGGGGCCGGTATAATTCTGCTCAAGACTCAAAGGGCTCAGGGGTGGGGCTGGGTCCGAAAACCATGACCCCAAAGGTCTGCAGGGAAGGTCCTCAACTCCCCGACCCTGGGCCCCACTCTTCCTGACACTGTGCTCGCTGCCCCCAGACCCTGTGACAGAAGCGAGACCCTTCCACAAACCCCGCTTCCACGCCCTCGCCAGGCTGCTCCTGTGGCTTCCTGCAGAGCCGCCTCTGCCAAGACCACAGCCTCAGGTCACCACTACGCTGCCTGGGTCAGGCTCCAGGCAGGGCACAGAATACTAGCTGCGGTTACGAAACCAAAATAAACACCGTCCACAGCTGTAAAAACAGTCAGTGGGACAGAGGCAGGAAGGGCAGGAAGGAGGAAGGGAATGCAGGGAAAAGCAGGCCCAGCATTCTCGTTTTATGTAGAGGGGAAAGAATGCCTCAAATTGGGGTAGGAGATAGAGGTTTAAGTCAGTTATTTAAAGTTTCAAAGGTAATCAACAGAATTTTTAAAAAGTATAAAAATGGGGAGTAAAGGAGGGGAGAGAAAATGAAATGTAAGTGGAATATTTTCACAGTAAGAACTCAAAATACTTCAAAATTTCATAAAAATGCATAGCTTAGAGTTACAAAGGGAGTCACCAGAAGAACTAAAGACAGAAACAGTGAAAAGCTGCCTGGAGAACCCCCAGTGACTGTGGACACTTGCACAGTGACTGACATAGAGGGGGCGCACAGCCTGGAGGCTCCCCACGGAGGGCACCAGGGACCGTGTCTGAGACACTTGCTCCGCGCCTGGCGACCGGGGTGGGAGGTGCTCTCCTCCTGTTCCAGCCCCTCAGTGTGGCTCTGCGCTTGGCCTTGAGCTGGGAGGCGGGCACCAGGGTCTGGGTCACGGTCGGGCCAGGGCGCGCTCACCAGTGGACGTGAGCTGGGTGGGCGTGGGGCTGCAGCGGAGCCGGAACTGCACGTGGCAGGAGTTCACCACGATGCTGTCGTTGGGGTTGAGGTTTCGGGTGCTGACGATGCCGGGGGCGCAGTAGCCCCGCATCAGCAGGTAGTTGGTGTGGGAGGCCTGGGGGGCTTTCACCTCGATGCTCCGGCGCTTGCCCCCTGGGTCTTCGTCCAAGTCTTCCTCTTCCTCCTCCTCCTCTTCCAAGGCTCCGTCCTTGCCCAGGCTGGGAGAAGAAAATGCCCTAGAGGACGGAGCTCAGGCCCCGCCCATCTGCTGCCCTGCCGCCCCTCCCAGCACACGCGGTCCCCCTCACAGTGCCTGTGATTGGGCCTCAGCGATGGCCCGTGGTCACCTTGGACACCTGGCCTCTGGCTGTGAAGGTCAGCATGGACTGCCACTGCAGATTCTTCCTCACCCACCTTCTCACACACCTGACCCCTCTTCACATACCTGTCTTTGCAAGGGTTGTTCCTTTCGCCTGGAAACCCTTCCTAGTCTCTGTCCACAATGATGCCTACTTCCCACTAAATCCCAGTTCGGCTTTTATGCCATCAAGGGGCTTTTGCCACTCCCTCCTTCTCTACTCAACCCTCCTTGCCACATGGTACCGCGTCCTTCCCTGGCCTGGCCAGTCATGCCAGCGCTGGCTGCGGCACCGGAGTTCCCGGCATGCAGGTCTGGGGCCCTGCCGCAGGGCCTCCCCGAAGGCACCACTTACGCTCTGCTGTCCTTGAGGCGGATGCCCACACAGTGCTGACACGACTCGGAGAAAGTCAGCACATGCTCGCTGCACGGGCACAGACCAGGTGGCCGAGCAACTTGAGCCGCAGACACCACAGGTGCAAGGGAACGCGGGCGCCGGAGCCCCGCTGTGCTCAGAGCGGCGGGCAAGGTGCTGGTGTGAGCGGCTGCCCAGCGCTCAGCCCTTACCTCTTGATGACCTCGTTCTCCACCATCGAACTGTCCACCACGACAATCTGCTCGGGGATCCTGACATCCACGGAGACAAGGCCCAAAGAGAAGAGGGTCAGGGCGGCCACACAGTGTCCTCCAGGGCCGTCCAAAGAAAATGCCACCAGGTCACTTGGGGATTCGTTACTATCCTGCTCTCTGAAGGAAAAGTTATCTGGCTGGTCCAACTTGCCGGCAGCCCAGACTCTGTTGAAGAACTGGAATGACTCTGTGCAGATGGTGGTGGGAAATCTCCACGTGAAGATCCTGCACAGACACAAAGAAGGGAAGGGCTTCCTGAGGACGGGGCGTCCGAAGCCTTCGGCTGATGGGCCACACACACGTCAGACCACTGCTGTGGAACCAGCACCCAGCTCCTCTCCGCCTCCAACACAGGCACCGCCCACAGCCCCACTGTGCGCACCGTCCCCACTCACCCGAGCACCTTCAGGGCACGGCACATCCTTCTACCTAACTCGATGCCTCGCAGGCATTCACTATAAACAGGTGCCAAACTGGGGACCGTGAAGGTACTTTCTGTAACAGTAACCTTTACATGAGGCAAGCCCTGAACCCACACAGAGATGAGAGGACGCGCATGTGCCCAATCCCAGTCTCCACAGGTGGCTGCGGAGCGGCAAGCCCTTGCCATGTCCGAAGGTCACTTTCCAAGCCTCTAACAGCAGAGACAGTGGGGTCTAGGTTAGAGGTCCCAGGTCTTCCTGCTCTGCTGACCACTGCCTCTCTGCTCACAGATGAGAAGTGGCTCAAGGCCCAATGGCCTTGTTTGGACTTGGACACGTGTCTTCTGCTGCCCAGATCAGGGCTCTTTCACTGCACCAGGCCGCTCCCCAGAAAGGAAAAGGAACTGAGGGTCACTCGGGATGGGTGCTTAGGAAAGGAGCAAGTGTCTGGAGTCACAGGCAGAGACATGGATAAAAGAAACAAAACAACACTCAATTTGTTGTTGTTCTGTCTCTGAATGCAGCCTCTGTGCAGCTCTGAGGACTGGTCAGGAGGCCAGCACAGAGCCGGGAAGCCAGCCCAGAGGACGAGCCGCCAAGGAGAGCTCCTGGGACTGCTGTACGGGCTCCCTCTGTGTGGCGAAGGAGGCTGGGGGAGCAGAATGCCAGGTGTGCAACGAAGACCAGCCAGCCGGCAGCCAGCGTGAGGTCACGCTGTGAGCTGTGAGGGGCGCTCCTTGCAGGAGGGGCCCCAGTGAGGCAATTCTCAACAGTGCACACCGGCCTCCGATGGCCGCTGTGCTGCGGCGGAGTCTGAGCAATACCCAACGGCTTCGAAAGGAAGCAGTGAGCCTCAAGACGGGCGTCTGGGTGCAGCTCTGAGTGTGAGGGTTAGGGACTGACTTATGCCCAACCAGGAGGGTGCACTTTTTTTGTTGTTGTTAATCCTCACCTGAGGATATTTTTTCCATTGATATTTAGAGAAAATGGAAGGGAGGGAGGGACAAGGAGAAAAACATTGATGTGAGAGAGACACATCGATTGGTTGTCTCCTGCATGACCCCAACCAGGGCCGGGAATCAAACCAGGTATGTGCACCTTGACCGGGAATCAAACCCGAGACCCTCTGGTGCATGGGCTGACACCCTAACCACTGAGCTACACTGGTCAGGGCAGGAGAGTGCACTTTTAACTGGACCAAGTATTACATTGAAACTTGTCTTACCCAATTTGACAGGAGAAAGGAAAACGAACTACCTGCAAAAATGGTAAATGCCCCAACACAAAATGCCACAAGTGTCAACCTTATGCCCACACAAGGAAGGACAGGTAGGAGAGAAAACTCATTCCCAGAGGCTGCATCTCATACAGGAGGCCACAAGGGGCCCCGGCTGCTGTGTTCTCTGATGGAGATGGGTGCCCTGTTACTTCCACTCATGCAGACATGGCCCCGCCTTTCCCCAGGCCGGCCACGGGCTCCTGAGCAGGTGCTCACTTGTAGTAGCTCTGGGACAACTGGTAGGACATTGGCACGAAGGGCAAAGCCCGGTTTTTCTTTGGGCCCAGTGTGTGGTTGACCCGGCGCCGGTTGACCAAGCCCCTTTTCTGGCACTCCATGAAGGCCTTCCCGAGAATCTGGTCCTTGTACTCCTGGTACAGGCGGAACGTCTGCAACACAGCAAGTCATGGGTGAGCAGCAGGCTGGGAACGGCCAGGACACGCGGATGCGCAGGACTGTCTACGGACTGCGTGGGACTAGGGCATGGAGGCCAGAGCTGACACTTGGGGGAGTGTGGGGGAGAGCCTGGAGGAAGCCAGCAACCCTGACTGTCAACCTGTACCCCCACCATCACAGACACCTCAGAGACCACAGAAGGACGGGTGACAGGAAAAAGAGGAAGGCTCTGCGCCCCACACCCATTTCTCTGGATGCAAAGATACCAGGAGTCACTGCACAGTCACCTGTGACCACCCTTTCTCTTCCTCCTCGCCCAACACGTCATGTGTCTGCTTGGCTCAGGCCAGCTACACTGCCAGCACCGAGTTCACGCCACCATTTCCCATGGAGCCTCTGGCCAACGGCGCTCCCTGTTTCCACATGTGCTTCCTCCTCCCGCCCCGACCGTTCCCCACAGGAAGTGACCCTCGGATGCCTGTGTCAGACGCGTGTTCCTGCCTGCAGGCAGAATGCCCACCCCCACCATGCTGGACAAGGACAGGGCCTTGCCCACTCCAGCCTCGCCTCCTACAAGCCCGCCTCTCAGCAAAGCACTGGGACTTTGGGGGGTCACTGGGTTCTGTGCCCACACTTTAAAGATGAAATAAGTGAGGCCAGAGTTTCGGGGGAACTCAGCCCCCCTGGACCACACAGTTGAGAGGAGAATGAACAGAACCTCACACGGTACTGGCCTCTGAAGGGACCCCAGTCCCAGAGCGCCACTGCAAAGCTGACGGGGCCCTGACGCCCACCTGGAACGACTGGCAGGACTTCATCTGACTGTCCGAGAGAGCCAGCGTGCTCTGGATCAGGTTCTGGAGCACCAGATAGTGGATGTCATCCACGCTGAAAGAGAGGGGCGGCTGCGTGACATGAGGCCACAGGGCACTGCGCATTCGGGGTAGACTCAGTTCTCATTAAAAAAAATTTCCAGTCTCACAGAAGTGACCTGGATACCCAAACTAGTTATAAACCAAAACAAAATACATGATGTTTTTTAAGTCTAACTGGCCAATTTTTGCAGGAAAAAAGCTTCCACTTAGGGGGCAAGGGGTGACATAACCCGTGAACAGGTTTTCCCAATTAAAAGTGCGGTTAGGAGCTTATATTTTCTTTTCATTCAATTTTAAGCAAGTTTTTGTCCAAAGAGAATAGGCTTCTCACTGAAATACAGAGTTAAAATCGAACTGAATGCTGGTTGTCTGAGATGGGGAAAGCTGAGCTGTCTGACCACGTCTGCCTAGAAAGCTCAGGGCTGAGAGTTCGGACCCTGCCCTCGGCCCACCATGAGCCCGGGCCAGTGATACTGGAGGTCGGCAACCCAATCAAGCAGCTGAGGAAAACACACTCGGTGTGTCAGCACTTGCCTATTAAGTTCATCCTCCTTCCTGATTTGATCTTTTTGGTCTCCGATCGCCAGAACTCGGTATCTGCAGAAGAGACAACAAGAGAGCACGTCAACGCAACACACAGGCGTTCACTGACCGAGCTGCGGCTGGCCCGAGACGGCCATTCACTGGCTGAAATGTATGAAAAATCATGTTGAACTCACTAAAATTCAAACATGTACATGTAAATTAAAATGAGAAATACTGTCCTGTCCATCAAATGAGCATGTTAAAAAATGCAAGTTGAGAGAACGAGAAATGTTCATTTACTGATAATTATGAAGCGATACGGGAAATGTTGCTAGGCTGGGTGCTACTGCTATGTTAAGGGAGGAGGACATAAACTTGTGGACTCATTATGATGAAAAACAAGCACAAGGCCTGGCCGGTGTGGCTCAGTGGATTGAGCGTCATCCCATGGACTGAGAGGTCCTGGTTCAATTCCCGGTCAGGGCACATGCCCAGGTTGCACGAGCTCGATCCCCAGTAGAGGGCGTGCAGGAGGCGGCCAATGATGTTTCCCTCTCATATCAATGTTTCTATCTCTCTCCCTTCCTCTCTCTCAAAAAAAAAATCAATAAAAACATATTAAAAAAAAAAAAGTGTGTCAGCTCCAAAAATGACCACGAACCACTCCTTATGCCTGGCGCATAGCAGGCACTATATACATTGCTGAACAAAGGAAAAGATCTCCAACAGAAACACAGAAGGCCAACTGCAAAGGTATTGTACAGTTCACAGACAGAAACAAATCAATGACCATCTCCTTATAGGAAGAAATACGGTGGCTGGAGCCACTGTCTTGATGAGGATGGTGAAGAGGGGATTCACACTGGGACTGAGCAGAGAAAGCAGGCCTGTTCACAGAACACAAGACTTTACAATTTCACAGGAGTCTGTGCTCAAACCCACGTGTGTTTTCTCCAGATACCGAGGGGTTGAGTTGGAAAGTGCTGGCGCTTGAAGTCAGACCCCCTACGTTCAGTCTTAGCCCTGCTGCTCACAAGCACTGTGACCTCGGGGAAGTAACTTGCATCTCCATTTCCTCGTACGTAAAAGGAGCAATCTAAGCAACAGTACACCAACCACCTGAGACAGCCTGAATTAAGCCGGCGGCAGGGCCTGAATGGGAGAATGAAGGGGAGTGCCCGGCAGTGGCCTCCCCACTATCAGGTCACCGTGGGAGGAGATGAGCTGGCCCAGAGTCAAGAGAGACAGCAGGGTTAGCTGCAAGGCCGAGTGAGACTGCTGACCCGTGGCAGGCCCAGCTGGTGACATTTTCTCTTGACCCAGAAGATCACGCAGGACCTTCCCAGAAGAACCTTACCTGGCAAACAGCTCCTGGAGCGTGTCTGGGATTTCAAGGTTAGGATTCCTTAGGGATGAACTAAACTTCTCTTTAAGCTTCTCCACAAATTCTTTAAACTCACTGGCACAAACCTTTGAACACGAGAGAACAAGATGTTAAGCCTTCTCGCTCTGAAGGGAGGCTTCGAAAAGATTCTTCAAGGAAAACCTTGTAACAAGCTCCTGTGGCAGTGACCCCAGACACACTAATTTCGAATGCTGCCTGCTCCGCCTGGGCCTCCCTACCCGCCGAGGCCCCTGGGAAGCAGACAGCGCTCAGGGGTTCGGCACACCTGGTGCCGACACACACGCCGGCAGCCCTCACGACTGCAGCAGCTCTCCCCCAGCCCAGGAGACCCACACTGTCCTGCCCAGTCCTCAGAACGCCCACCACGTCCCACCCCACCCCAGCAGCAGGCCTGTGCTCCCATCACTTCCTCCTCCCAGGTCTGTTCCTGGGGCAGTCCACCTCCTTCCTCTCCTTCTACACCCCCAACCGTGGACCCTAAACTAGTCCCCTTCTGGACACCTGCATGGTGACCATCCCATTCCAGACCAGGATCACAACGCAGCCCCTCACTGCCCTGCTGCCTCCGGTCTCGCACCTCGTTTATCCTCCACGGTGGCCAGCAAACTGACCGTGCCCGACACAGGATGAACTCACTCCTTCCCGGCTGCATCCCGCTGCGGCCCCCCGCACTACACCCACGGGCCACCTCGCTCCCCTTCCTTCACTGCCTTTGCCTCAGCCAGCCCCTCCTCTCAGGCATCTGGGTTCAGTGCCGACACCGTTAAAAAGCCCAGTGTAGTAGATGCTGTTGGTGGCCTACTTCCACCATCCCAGTCTTTCTCAGGAGTGCAGCCGGCTCCGCCTTGGTTTGGGGAGGACGCACCCTCAGCCCACCTGGGTGAGTCAGGACGGGTCTGAGCCAATGAGGGCAACCTCAGAGGCTTCCGCGAAAGGCTGTCCCCTCCATGATACAAGGGCCCAGTGGGCCCAGTGCAGCCCCTCTCCCCACTTCTTCCTGTCCTGGCATTCTGTTGTGAGGACCTGAGCTCCAGCAGTCAACCAGCAACCATGAGGTGACTGGCATGAAGATGGGACAGCTGACTGTGGGGCACTAGAAATACAGTGACAGAATGAACCTGGGTCCTTGACGACATCTCTGCTTCACTGCACAAGCCCACGACGGCCTGGCTCCAGACTGGTCGCGTCTGGGAAAGCCAAGTCTCAGGCCCCTGTGGCGCGGGCCTTCTGTCACTTGCCTCAGAGGCACTGCTCGTGCTATTGACCCGGGCGTCCTCTCTCAGGGCGGCTGCACTGCTCTGTGCAGCCCATTTACTTCCCTGCCTGTCCCACTACCCCGTGGCTCCCCGAGGGACGGGCTGGACCTGCACTGTGACTGGCCTCGCCTGGCACCAGGCCGACACACTGCAGAGACCAGTGTTATCACAGTGAGCGAGGGCTGAGTGGGCTCTGAGCTGGACAGCAGAGACATCTGGGTCTGTAAAGGCAGCTCCCTTCCTTGTTGACCACTGTCCCAGCCCCGCCTGGACAGACAACTCAGAAAGAATCTCATATCCCGTCTGCAAGCTCTCCAGGAAGTCTAGCTGCTTATAACTTCTGAAGAGCTGCCCTATTTTCTTAACAAACAGGCCCAAGGCATAGCAGCACTGCAAAGCTGCACGTCAAGTTCTAACCATCTGCCCTGGCCGGTTTGGCTCAGCGGTTAGAGCGTCGGCCTGCGGTCCAGAGAGACCCAGGTTCGGTTCCCGCTAAGGGCATGTACCTAGGTTGCCTGGCCCTGGTTGGGTCATGCGGGAGGCAGCCACTCGATGTGTCCCTTTCATGTAGATGTTTCTCTCTCTCTCTCTCTCCCACTCTATCTGAACAAAAAATAGAAAAATGTCCTCGGGTGAGGATAAAAAAAAAAAGTTCTAATCATCTTTCAAATGAATGCTGGAGCCAGGTCCAATGATGCCCAAAGCCAAAGAACTGGCAAGTCAATTCCCACGTGGTCAGGAAAACCCATGTCTGTAAGGCTGGCAGGGGCCTCGTGGACCCAGGGAACTAGGCCAGACCTGGAACCCTGCCTTGGAGCAGGCTGAGCCCAGCCACCACACCAGGCCTACCTTTGGGTCTTCATAGTCACGTTTTCGATTCATGAAATCTCCAACAAGAGCCTTATCTTGGTACACCTCAGCCAGGCACACCCTGCAGAGAGAAGGTCAAATGAGGCTGGGCACTGGAGTGATGTCTGTGCTCAGAACCATCAGAAGTCTCCAGCTGACTTCTCTGGCTCTGCCTAACCGTAAAGCGTGATTTACCTGTGTACTTGTGTGTGAGCACAGCTTGTAAGAATGAAGGGTCTGGACTTAGCCAAACCTGATTAAAGACAGGCCTGTTATTGCTCACACTTTACACCTTGGCTTCTCTGAGCTTCCGTCCTCCGCGTGCAAGCTGAGACCACTAACTCCCAACCACCCTCACAGGGACTTGGCCAAGACCAAACGAGACGACTTGCGGGAAAGTATACTGTAAATTTAAGAATATCACACAGGCACTGGTGCTTCCTACTGTGAAGAGCTCTAACTTCCTCCAAAGCATGGTCTGTGTACCCCACAAACCTCCCGGTCTCCAGGAGGTAAAGAGAGCCTGATTTGCCCAAAGGAAATGGAGGGAGAGACGACCAGAATGTGCCGGCCTCCTATGAGCCAAGCACTTCAACCTTCATAAAAAACGTGCAAGATAGAGACTGTCATTCTACTGCATAGCTTGTTGAGGTGAAGGGACCCCGGAGGTCACACTGTGCTAGGGGCCAGGGCAGGCGGGGCAGGTGTGGTCATTACTGGTGGTGTCATCCTGTTCGAGGTGAGGCCGCAGCCTCCAAGTGGAGAAGCCCCGTCCGAGCCCGCGGCTCTGGACTGCAGTGAACAGGGAGGCCCAGGCCAGCGGCCCTGCAGCCCCTGCAGCCCTGCTACTGCACTCCCCTGGGCTGCTGTGGGACAAGTTCCAGATCTCACTTCACTGACAACTCACTGTCACCACGGACAACTCACATCCTCTCTCTGGGCCTGTTTCTACTCTGAAAAAAGAAGAGTTTGGACCAGGTGATCAGAACCTTTCAGCTAGAAAAGACTGAGAGTCTGTGCACAGCGCAGTGGCTTCGTGCAGGAAAGCCCCCTGGTAACGCAAATGGTTCTCAGCTGGGGAAACGTGGCCCCCAGAGGGCTTCTGGAGACACCCTGGTGTCACGTGGGGGGACTACTAGTATCCAGTGGGTAGAGGTAGGGATGCACGCAGCACCCTCCAGGGCACAGGACAGCCTCACAGTGAAGCGTCACCTGGCCCCAGTGTGCCCAGTGCCGAGGCTGAGGAGCTGGCTGGCTGGAGTCCCCTCCATAGTTCAGGGCAGGCCTCTCTCTCTGCAGTCTGGCTCTCCCACTGACCCACCGCACGATGACAGTGGTGGAGGCGGCACTTCCCAACTGTGCCATGGTTCTCTCCTGGCCCCTCTCACACTGGCTGCTACACTTGGACACCTCCAACACTAGGATGCTCTCTGGTGCCCCCACTCACGCTCGTGACGGGAGGAGCTGGAGGAGTCTGATGAGGCTGGCAATGGCTTTCTGCCCCGGCCCTGTGAGGAGATAGGGGGAGGCGGCTGCCTCTCTGGCAGAAGACAAACCACAAGGGGAATGCTTTGCCACCCAGCCAGCTAACATCACCACAACCGGGCCCTGGCTGGGAAGCTCCTAGGGAACACCCAGCTCTGCTGAGGACATGGCTGAGGACATTGGTCCAAGGAGCCCAGTCCTGTCTAGCCAGCTCCTGGAGTGGAGTATGTGACGGCCACCAACACAGAGACGCAGAGCTGCTCTGGAGTGCTAGAAACAGCAGTGCAGCCGGCAGGTGCCTCTGCCTTCACCACGTGCTAGGACGAGGTATTCAGTAAGTCACAGCCTGTATGGCCTCTGCGTCCCCATCTGTAACCAACTTCAGAAGGCTTTCCTAGCGTCGAAGTAATACCCTGCATGAGACAGGGCCAGAATCAGGCCCAGCCCTCAGTAAATCCGGGGCAACCACCCCGATAAGCACCAGCACTCGGGCAGACCACTGGCGCAGACGGACAGCTCAGAGCCCTCAGGAATTTACACCGGACCCTGAAGCAAGTGGGTGAGAGAAGAGCGAGAATGAACCTGAAGCGTCGGAAGCATTGTCCTGGGATTATGAAAGTTCAAATAAGGCTTACTTATAGTTCATATAGGCTTGTGGGTTTTTGACTATGTAGCGAGCTCTTCGTCCAACTGAATGAGATGTCTTATCCAAAGACTCTTCAAAGGTAGCGTGCAAAACGTCCCGCACAACCTGCCAGGGGACAAACGGGCCCTTCACCTGCATCAAACACAGAGCCAAGATGGGAAATCAGTACCCTCGGAGCCCACGCCTGGGCCACTGACACAAAGAAGTGGGGACAGTATATTCTGTGGAGCCTCCTTCGTCAGTGGTCACTGCAAATGCCACCTTGTGCTTATTCAGTCACATTAACTTGGCACTGACGATGTGCCTGGCAGAGTGAGGTGCAGGGCAGAGAGGAGTAAAATAAGTCCTCAGAGTCCTGTGGGAAAAGAGTGTCTTTTGACAAGATCAGTGCTCAGAGGGTGCTGGGCAGTACTGACCAGAGGGCAGTACGTCAGGGGAGGTACGAACGTATAAAACGTGCTCAGTCAGAGGGTTTGACAGGCTTCCCTGCAGAGTGTGTGCCCTGAAACATTCCGTGTCACACTGGCAACCACAGAGGGTGAAGTTAGCAGACTCAGGAGAACATCTCAGTCAGGCAGGAAGGCAGAGCTGAGATAAGGGGCTTGAAGATGAGCTATTTTCTTTTCTTTTTTAGCCTCACCCGAGGACATTTTTTTTGCATTTATCTTCAGACAGAGTGAAAGGGAGACAGGGAGGACGAGAGAGAAACATCGATGTGAGAGAGACACATCGAGTGGTTGCCACCCACATGACCCCAACCGAGGCCGGGGACAAAATGGAACCGAGGTACGTGCCCTTAGCGGGAACTGAACCCAGGTCTCTCTGGTCTGCGGGGTGACGCTCTAACCACTGAGCAAAACTGGCCAGAGCACGAGCTATTTTCTTATACCCCAGAATAAGGCGGCCCAAGCATACGGTGTAAGTTCAAGTGAGTGACGGAGGGTCCGCCGACCCTGAACGTGCAGGCCTCTCCCGACTCCTCCAGCGTCAGGGTGGGTGGAGGGAGACCCGCCTCCCCCGGGGTGTGATGGAAGAGTCATGGCAGAGGCAGAGAACAGAAACTGGGAAAATGGTCAAGAAAAGGGATCTAATGAGCCCGTGGGCAAACAGCATCCTGGCCCAGGACCTCGAAGTGGACTGCTCTTGGCTGTCATGGCGGAGAGCAGGAAGCACCAACGGGGCTCTTATGAAGCTGCCTCACCTATATACCTGGAAGAATTACTACCTACAGAAGCCCTGGCTTGCACGACGGCAGAGCTCACTCTCCTGGTGGCTTCCGTGAACCGGTTTGATGGGACCTTCGCCCACCTGGGCTGCTCTCCCCATCTCTCCATGCCTTGCGCAAACGGAGAAGATCAGAACAGCATGAGTGTCGAGAAGAAACAGACGAGGGGTCAGGAAGGCTGCTGTGGGGAGCATGGCAAGGAGATGAACTCTGGTTCGGTCTGTGGAACCTTTTTGGAGGCAGACATCAGAGGAGAGGGAGAGTTTGCCTGACTGGGAGCAAGCCCCTCCCCCTGCCGGGGATTCAGGGACACAGGCCAGGAGGACACATGAATGGGGGACTGCGGTGCGGAAGGCAGAGGACTGACCCTGAGGAAGGTGGAGTCAGGCTGAGGCCATGCACTGTTCCACATGCACTCAGCAAACACCGAGTGGACAGTTCCGCGTGGCAGGCACCACGTGAGGACAAGTGAGAAGTCCCTCTGCCTGAGGAGCCCTGCAGTGGGTCAAGATGTGCCAGAGGCACCAGAAGCTGTAGGAGAGTGAGCACATGCCCAAGGGGCAGGGCGAGGGCACGGCACCTGCTCCCAGGTGGTAGGATCGGTGTGGCCTTTCCAGACAGTGAGCAGTCAGACAGAGAAACCAGAATCTTTCAGGCAGAGGAGGATGGAGGAGGCCAAAAGGAAAGGTTAGATTCCTGGTGAAGACAGAACAGCTTGGTCTGCTCTGCTGCAGCCAGGCATAGCTTTGGATGTGTTAGCTAAAGGCTGGAAAGAAATGTGCAAAAATGGGAGTGGTATTAATTTGTAGGACTCTGGGAGATGCTTTTCCCAGGGGCCAGTCAGAGTGATGAGATGAGCAGCCCCATGGCCAACAAGGCCTTGTGTGGGTTGGACAGGAAACAGCTCCCTGAGAGAGGGACAAGCAAATCAGCTGGCTGGAGGCTGGAAGGAGCAGGGGACTGAGGGGACCAAATACCTTGGTGTTGAGGATGTTGCTGGCAATTCGGCAGAGCATGAGCAGCCCGTCTTCCTGCATGGACCAGGTGACACGCAGCCGAGTCATCCTCTGCAGGGCGCTCTGGTCGGCCTCATCGTGGTAACGCAGACTTTTGTTCTTTTCTTCTTGGAGCTCTTCTAAGAACACCAAAGGGAGAAGGGAGGGAGCCTATAACAACTGGTTTGGAGCTGTCACTCTGGAGAGGGGAGGGTCTCTACCCAGCCAGTGAGACTTGACCAAGGGTATCAGCTATCAGAATCTCATTGTGCCCGGAAGCTATACAACCAATCACAAAGACTCAGCCCTTCCTGCCAGATTGTTTGCCCCCATTCATCATTTGTCTTTGGTGGAATTTCAGTGACGGGCTGAGCAGCCTGAGTGCAGCCTCCTGCTCGTGCTCTGTCAGCCTCCAAGCCTTCCCGCTGTGGAGCTGCGCCCTTTAAAGGCATCTTCACAGAAGCACGCTCAGGGCACGTCTGGCGAACAAGCGGGCTCCACCACTCCGCTGCTCTGTGACCTCAGAGATGTGCGAACTCTGCTGCATGGTGGGGTCAAGGCCCATCTCACAGGGCTGCCGTGGAGACTGAACAAGATGGAAACACCCAGTGCAGCGCCTGGCACAATGTAGCTACTAAATGAAGAGTAACAGTCGCTGACATTATGGAATATTTACTATGTGCCAAACACTGGTTTAAACTTTTTACATATATTAACTTATAATTAAAACAATACTTTGTAACAGCCCTATGAAAAAGACATGGTTATCATCCCTATTCTGTTACAGGATCTGAAACACAGTAGCACACAGCAACTTGCCAAAGTCACACAAGTAGGTAGCAGACCAAAGATTTGAACTTGAGCTCATAACAACTGGGTTTCCCAAGGTCTCCTCCCCTCGGGGGAGATATTGATGGCAGTTTCACGAGGTAAACACCACATGCTACTGCCAACTCCAAAAGACTGCTTTGTGGTCTTCTTCCAGATTAAGGCAGAAGAAAAGCAGGGCAGGAAAATTTGGATTCAAAGTAACAGCACGACTGTACTTCGCCTTGTAATGAACTCATGTTTTTGTGAGCTAAACTGGTCTGACACGTGTCTGGATAGGTTACACTGAGGGACCACGCTGACTGACAGGCTATTTGGTAAGAACACCAGCCAAGTAAACCACTAAAGACAGGTTACTGTTTCAACATTCTGTTTTCATCTGAAATAGCTAGCTAGCAGTCAGGTCACTATTAAAGCTCACAGACCGCTTGGGTGATATAAAGTGGTCTAAAACCTAGACACCAGTCTCCTCGCTGCCCTTCTTCACTATAAACACTGCCCAGATGAAGAATCTAAAAGGTACTACAACTGAGAGCTTTGTGAGATCTGAAGAGATTCTACAGGCTTAAATGTCTCCTGTCTTTCCTCTAATTTAAATATACAACAAACCTTAAACTTTAGCCTGATTAGCATAAAGCAGAGGTTAAAAGGTAAACCAAAAGAATAGTAAGATTTTGGCTGGTTAGGATGAGGATTTTGCTAAGGTTTTTTCAGTTGAGATGAAATTAGAAATTTTACTGAGGCAGTTCCTTAGGGAAAAGGCTCTATAAAATACAGAGGAAGCAGGGGGCAGCATAAAGAAAATTCAAGGATCTCTGTCTGGCAGCTGGATTTGGAAAATATGGCAATCACAGAGTTAGCACTCTAAATCGAGGACAAATGGAAAACCAAGTCTGAGGGCAGAGCTCAGGCCCGCCTGCGGTGAGACTGCGGCATGTCCGTGAGCCTGCACGTGCAAAGACAAGGCCTAGCCAACGCAAATGATCATCACGTAACCTTTCTTCTTTCTTTTCATCTTCTTTCCAGGGTCCTTCTTCAGCCGTTTCCGCTTCTGGCTCTTCCCACCCCTCACTCTCTGGTTCCTGTCCAGCATGGGCTCTTGGTCAATCTCAAACTGCTCATCCCCGTCAACACAGAGCTCGGATTCTGTTCTGGCTTCTCCCCAGATATTCAACCTGCCATTGCCTAGAAATAATCACAGAAGAGAAGCATCTCAAGATGAGCGCTGCAAAGGCCAGAAGCCAAATGAAACGTGCAGCAGCCGTGCTGGCCCTGAGTTAGTAGCATGTCTATTCCGGCAGAACTCCCAGCACACATACCTCCAGCACCGAGGGGCAACGGGCGCTTGGACAGAAAAGACTGGAGCCTCACCGTGAGCCCATTCTCTGAAGCTTCGTTCTCCTAGAAGACAAGTGCGGCAGTGGATGAAGCATGCAGTCTCATGAATCCCCGGGGCCCAGAGTGTGCGGGTGTCTGGTGGAGAGCCAGGGATGGCCGGCAGTGGGTGCTTCGGAGGGGGTCTCCTGTCCAGCCACTTTCTTATTGCACATGCACTCCCTCTTGTGTGACCTTTGTCTCAGATTTCCTGTTCCTTCTCTAAAAAGGAATACCTGGCCCAGCTGGTGTGGCTCAGTGGTTGAGCGTTGACCCCTGCATCAAGAGGTCGAAGGTTCCATTCCCAGTCAGGACACATGCCCAGGCTGTGGCCAAATCCCCAGTGGGGGGCGTGCAAGAGGCGGCCAATCGATGTTCTCTTTCATCGATGTTTCTGCCTATCTCTCCCTCTCCCTTTCTCTCTCTAAAATCAATAAAGAAAATATATATATGTATATATATAAAAAAAGGAATACCTGTCCATGTCACAGAGTAAGTTAGAATTAGTTGACAGAAAAAACAGGCCAGGCATATATTTAGGGGCCTGATGTACCTTTGATACATATGGAAGGAAATGCTCATGTCTCTGGTCACTTTTGGTTTTGCCAATTCAGAAACTGAGCTGGGAAAGGGCCAGGAGGATGCAGTGAGGCAGCCCCCTGGGGCAGCTGGGATGCGGGCGCGCGCCTCAGAAGCCAGCCCACCTTCCTGGCCTTATTGATGATATAGCTGGTCCAGATCCAGTTGCGCTTCAGGTGTCCGTAGAAACTGGAGTCGAGCCCAGCGGCTCCCAGCCCGTCTCCGGGGATCAAGCCTTCATCCACGACCTCACGGCTGCCCCTGAGACAGAAACAAACCGAGAGCCCTCCTCAGAACTGAAGAGAGCCCATGGAGTAGGTGGGGGCATTTTTCACAACTAATTTTTACCTTCCCAGAAAAACACCTGACAAAAGTGAAGAATTTGTCAAAACCTCAAATTTTTATGTAAAATTCCCAAATTTTGAATTTTGGTAATTGATTCATTTTCTAAAAACATGTGTGGGCTAACTAGAGTATGGCTGGGACCAGGTGTGGCTCTGCCTTGTGACGCAGGCACTCCCAGTCTGACATGCGAACCCGGCGCGCGGCCAGAGCCTGTGGGGAGCACTGCAGCGACCCTGCACAGGGACCGCGCGTCAAGGGACAGGGACGCACGTGGTGTACTCCATCATCGCACACTTGCGCTCCAGATTGTGCTTGTGGATGGCGCTCTCCTGCTCCTTCTGCATGCTGTCCTTGTCGTCACCGCCCTGGTCTGCACTGCTGTTCTTCCTGACACGCGGGTGGCGCACCACACCTGGAAAACCAAACAAGCCCTACTGATGGCACCCTCCTGCTGTGGTTCTGGTGGGCCACCATGTGCTGCGGGGTGGCCAGAGAAGAGTGATTCCCTTTCTGTGACTAGGGTCCCCCAACCAGAGAAGGGTCTGAAACTGGTAGAACCTCTTTGCACAAATGCCTTATAACAGGTGTCAGGGGGGAGCAGAAGGAAGAGTTAAACACTGACGGGTGAACTGAGAAAAGGGTCTGTACTCGGGCTGAACGCCATTAAGGTGGGCGGGCAAGCAGGGGAGCTGGGAGCAGAGGAACCCCATGCCTTCTCCCTGGCGGGCGCCCCGTGGACATGCTGAATGCCAGCACAGAGGAAGCAGTAATGACAGTGACTGCACTTGGCTGTGTCTGTAGGGGTCAGAGTCAGCAGGGATCTGGATGGAGAGCTGGACGCAGTGTCAGTTTCCCTGTGAGCAGCCAGATGGTTCCCGAGTGCCCAAGAGGTGCATTCATTTAGTGGAGCCATTAACATTCAGTTATTCCACAATAAAGAAAATTGCATTTCTCATAAGAAAATATAAAATACTACTAAAACTGTTGCTTGAGGAAGGCAAAGGAAGGTTATGATAATTTGGAGACTATCAAAGATCCTCTCATAACATGCTCATCTGGAGCCTGTGGCCGGGTGGGGGAGGGGCCGTGGGCAGAGGCTATGCCCCCACCTCTCAGCCAACTTTACAGAGACATCTGGGTCAAGCGTCACTTCAGCCCATAAGGTGGTGTGGTGTTCCCGGTTTAGAAATGAAGATACTGTGAAACACGCTGTCCTAAAATCAGGTTACAAAGGGCGTGTCCAAGGTCATGCATTTGAATGGACAGTTGAACCTAAGAAGACCTAAGGCCACACTTCTCATGTGCACCACATGCTCCTTGTCAGAAATGCAGGTTTGGGCAGCCCAGGTCTGCCGAATCCAAAGCTCTGCGCAGGCGTAGTAATCTGCAGGTCAGCAGGCCCCGGGTGCCTGTGCACACGCGCTCCGGAGCCCTGCTCTAAAGCATGTGCCCGTCTTCTTATATGGCGCTTCCCCTCAGTCCCTGGGGCAGGACCCCTCAAATGTGTGCTAAATGAAGGAACCATCAAGGCCTGATTAATGGATTCAATAAGCCTCCCACATCTCTGCTCATGAACACTAAAAGGGATGGATGGAAATTCACCAACAGTCAAGCCTGGGAAACTTTGGTGCATATAACATCCTGGCTCACAAATTTTCATCAAGGCATAAAACGCAGGGGAATTAGAGGACCTCTGAAATCTGAAATGGAAAAAGCCTACTCACTAGGAGTCAGTGAAACACACTGTCCTAAAATTTGTCTGGATCCATTAACGGCTCTAAATACAAGTGCCCATTACCCTGTTGGCACTGAGCAATTTCACCAACAAAGAGGTAACCCTTGCTGTGCAATGTCAACGGGTGACACCGCTCTTGCAG
The DNA here is from genome assembly GCA_030848825.1 of Tadarida brasiliensis. Lineage (NCBI taxonomy): Eukaryota > Metazoa > Chordata > Mammalia > Chiroptera > Molossidae > Tadarida > Tadarida brasiliensis. Next base: position 118,903,762 of record CM061258.1, read on the forward strand.
TGCTGTGACAGGAGAAAGAGGATCGGCTTTCTCTCCCAGGTGCAAGCCAAATGCCCACACTTTTTCTCCTGGTAGAAGTGGCAAGAACAGACCCGCTGAGAACTGGCTTCGAGGAAAGCACGCTGGGCTGGGGGCTCTATAGCCTCCACAAACCCTGCAGTCACTCGATCGACACTTATGGGAGTCACTGTGTACTAGGCACTTTGAGACACCATGGGTGCAAGCCACATTTCCTGTGCTCACGGAATCCACAGAATGAAATAAGATGATGACAGTAAAGGTGCTGGGAAGGCCTTCTCAAAGAGGAGACACGAAGTAGGAGTGGCCACCTGTGGAGTGAGTACGGGCGGGGGACATTCTGGGGAGAGGAAAACAATTCAAGCAAAGGCTCCACCCAGAGCCCGACTCATGCACCCACTGGCAAGTCCATCAGTTCTTCCTCCCAAGCCCTCCCAACAGGCCCTCTCTATCACATCTGTGCATCTCTCTTGGACAGGAGTCACAGCCCCTAACTGGTCTTTCTCCTTCTACTCTTATGTTCCTCTGTCGGTTCTCCAGGGCGAGCTTTGAAAGACAAGTGATTTCATTACTCCTTGCTTACGACCACTCAATGTCTTCTTGCTGCTCTGAGAACAAAGCCAAACTCTTTACGTGTCCTGCGAGGCCCCGAGTCTGGCTCACGCCCACTTTCCAATCTCGGCTGCCGCTCTCCTTCCCACCCACGCTGGCCTTTTCTGTTTCTCCAACCACACTTGGGACCTTTGCACTTGCTGCGTCCCCTGCCTGGAATGTTCTTCCCCAGCTCTGGGCACGGCTGGCTCAGCCTCAGCCTCAGCCTCCAGAATTCAGCTCCAATGTCTCCTCCTCAGAAAGGCTGCTCCTGACCATCCATTCAAATGCCCCTGGCTCAGCACTCTAGGTGCCATCACTCTGTTTATTTCCTCCGTGGCACTCATCACACTCTGGCTGTGTGTGTGTGTGTGTGTGTGCGTGCGCGTCTTCCCAACAACAATGAAGTCTCATGAAGGCAGGGATGAGGTGTGTTCTGATTGTGCACAGTCAGGCACAGGAAATGACACGCTGAGGGGTTTAACAAGTACCTACTGAATGAACACATAAATAAAGACCAACTGGAGCTGCTTGGGCTGAATGAGTGTGGGCTGGGGTCCTGTCTAAGGGGTCCCCAAGGACATTCCAGGCCTCTGGAGAATAGCCTGAAGACCACGAGGCAAGGTCTCGTCCTTTCCAGCTCTAATTCCAGGTATCTCACAGAAAGGAGGGAAAACAGTGAGGTCCAGAAAAGACAGGTGGTACCTAAAGGGGTGTTGAGGCAGACACACTGCAGATCAAACCAATAGTTTTCCACATCCTGCATTGAATTCAGGACATAAAGACGCCTTTCAAAGGGCCGACTGCTGTGGGCGAGATTGTAATGTGGGTCACAGATGGTGGTATCAACGATAACTGCATTCTTCTTCAAGAAGATGAAGATCTGCAAGAGAGACAGGGATGGGGCGAGGAGAGACCTCAGAACCAGCCTCGGGCCAGCCATCTGGAAACTGTGCTTAGCAGTCAGGATCACCAACACCGGGCTTGGAAGATATTACCTGGTCTTTATCCTGAAACTTCTCTGTGGGACCAAACTGTAGCAGCCCCATGTAGCACAGCCTCTGAAGGTTCTCAAATACTGAAAAAATGTACCGTCTGGAAAACAGGGGGAGGGGCAGGATCCAATCACACCACACTCTTAGCTGTGGTTAGGGGGTCTGCATCTGGGGTGAGGAATGCACCCACTTATTCTTCCCTCTTCTACCTGGTGGAACCTGGAGGACTGGCCTCAGGCCTGCACGGTCCTGAGGCTCAGGACCCTGCTTCCCACACCCAGCAAGGGCAATGGAGCATCGGTTCTCCACTGGGGGTTTGAGTTAGAAAGTGAAAGTAACAAAATGACAAAACCATGCTAATACTTGCAGACTTCATCAGTAGATTTTACTTTAAAAGAACCTTGAAATCAAGCAATACAATTTCCCAGCTCACACTTCACTGGGCCTGGGCTTTACCTAGAAGGCTCACAGGTGGCGGGATTAATGAAAACCTTGAGTCTGTACAACCAGCAGGCAGAAACCTTGCCTCCTCCTGGTTAGTCAGAACCAACCTCGGGTCCTTGCTGGGACCCTCGACCACTCTGTGCCAGTTCCTGGGACCTCACCTCTTGTACAGAAGCTGCTGCCGGATGGGTCTGGGGAGAAAGCGGATCAGCGTGTGCTTCTTCAGAGGGTCATTCAGAAACTCGTCGAGGTTGTCCACCTATGAGGTGATTTTAAGGTTCAGCTCACCCTCAAGACCAGAGTGAATTGCAAGAAATGTGGAAGAACACTCACAGAGAGGCTGCAGCCTCTCAGAAGCTGCCATTGGCCCCATGGTGACAGTGCCCCTCCCTCCTGCTTCCCCCAACCGTCCACATCTCTGCTTTCAGTCTTGTCAGCCCTTCTAGCCGTCTGCCACACTGCTGGGTGCAATCAACAGGTGACCTCATATACTGCTGGTGGGCACACAGATTGCTAACATATTTCCAGGGGATGACACGGGAATATATTTATTTATATTTTAAAATAGATGAAGGTGACGGCATAGGTAAACGCAGTACTTGGAACCTGCCACAACCACATCAAAATGACATTAAACTACAGAACCATCATTCAGAACAGCCTGAAATCTAGCTCAACAAAAGTCCTACAACTAAGGATATAAGGAAGAAGCCACATTGAGACTGGTAGGAGGGGCAGAGACATGGAATGGGCTGGTCCCATACCCACATGTAGCAGAAAAAAATCAGGAGGGATATGTTGACTGTGGAGACCCCCCTGAGGAGCAAGGGATCCCAGCCCCACACCAGACTCCCCAGCCCAGGATTCCAGTGCCAGGAAGAGAAGTCCCCATCATTTCTGTCTGTAAAAACCTGTGGGGATTGTGGCTGAGGGAGGCAGAGGCTGCTGGAGTCCCAGGCATTCCTCTTAAAGGGCCTGCACACAGACTTACTCGGACTCACTTGCTCTAAGCTCCAGCACTGGGGCAATAGTTGGAAAGGCACCAGGGACATTCTGGGAGGAACTAAACTGATTGGCATCAGGGTGAGAGCTGCGGGGGCAGCTTTCTCCTAGGCAGAGGTGCTGGCAGAGGCCACTCTTCCTTTGCTGAGCCCTCCGCCCACAGAGCCGGCAGGCAGGGCACCATATCTAAGTCTCTATCAACCTGGCTCACAATGTTCACCTTGCCCTGGTGATTTCTTGAGACCCAGCCTCACCCAACCTGTGGGCCCACCCCAGCTGTTTCCAGTGGCTTTTCTGTATGAATAACCTGTCTTGGCTCACGCTTCAGAATTTCCTAAAACCTCTTAAGTAAGCAGCATTTGGCCTCAATGTACCCCATGCCTCTCACTAAGTGGCCCCAAGCCTGTCACTAGTGTCAGCCAGCCTTGGTTTGCAGTTTGGCCTCTCCTGGGCACCTCCAAGCCCAGCACAAGTAGCAGCCATCTGCAGATTGCTTTGTAGCTCATGGGGGGAGGAGGGGTGGGGTGGTGCCCTGGACACCTGGACAGCAATCACAGTTCAACTTCAACAGGAGGGTGCACACAGTCTGCACAGTGGGGTGGGGGGCATGTGAAGTGCCCAACTGAGGTGATTGGAGGGGAGGCTGTGCCACTGGATCCTATAGGACACTTACTACATAAGGCCACTTTACCAAGCCTGGGAGATGTAGCAGCTCTACCTAGTACATAGAAACAAACACAGGGAGGCAGCCAAAATAAGGAAACAAAGAAGCATATTCCAAATGAAAGAACAGAATAAAACTCCAGAAAAAGAACTAAACAAAATAGAGATAAGCAATCTACTAGATACAGAGTTCAAAACTGGTTACAAGGATGCTCAAGGAACTTAGTGAGAACATCAACAAAGAGATAGGAAACATAAAAACAGAGACAGAAAACATAAAAAAGAACCAGTCAGAAATAAAAAATACATTAACTGAGATGAAGAATACATTAAGAGAACCAACAGTGGAGTAGATGAAACAGAGGATCAAATCAGAGATTAATTAAAATGCCAAAATCATAAATCATAATTAAAATGCCAAAGGTTAAAGACAAAGAGAGAATCTTAAAAGCATCAAGAGAAAAGCAGTTAGTTACCTACAAGGGAGCTCCTATAAGACTGTCATCTGATTTCTCAACAGAAACTTTGCAGGCCAGAAGGGATTGGCAGGAAAGATTCAAAGGTATGAAAAGCAAGGACCTACAATCAAGATTACTCTACCTAGCAAAGTTGTCATTTAAAATAAAAAAATAAAGAGCTTCCCAGACAAGAAAAAGCTAAAAGGGTTCATCACCACCAAACCAGTAATACAAGAAATGTTAGTGTCTTCAAGAAGAATAAAAAACAAAGATATAAAATATGAATAATAAAATGGCAATAAATATGTATCTGTCAACAGCTACTTTAAATGCCAATGATTAAATGCTCCAATAAAAAGGCATATGGAAGCTGAATGGGTAACAAGACCCATACGTATGTGTCTACAAGAGACTCACTTCAGATCAAAAGACACAGACTGAAAGTAAAGGGATAGAAAAAGATATTTCATGAAAATGGAAACATACAAATAAACAAAAAGCTGTGGTAATAATACTTACACCAGATAAAATAGACTTTATCACTGACAGCAGTATGGTGATTGAGAGGGAAGCAGGGTTGGGGGCAGGTAGAAGAGGGTAAAGGAGGGATAAATGGTGATGGAAGGAGACTTGACTTGGGGTGGTAAACACACAATACAATATACAGATGATGTGTTGTGGAATTGTACACCTGAATTCTATATAATTTTATTAACCAATGCCACTCCAATAAATTCAATAAAAAAATAAAAATAATTGACTTGTAAAAAAACAAAGGTGATCACTTAGTAAGTTTTATAATGTCTAATCACTGGATCGTACACCTGCAACTAATATAATATTGTAATATTGTATGTCAACTGTAATTAAAAAATAAAAAATTATTTAAAGTTAAAAAAAAAAAAAAGATGAAGAATGCTGATACCTCAGAAGCCAGTGATTCTATTTCTATCCTTACCATAAAGAAAAAACTTCAGAGCTTCCCATGAATATGTCTACCAAAAGGTATTATCACCTGTCATTTGTAATACCAAGAAATTGGAACTTAAATGTCCAAGAATAGAGGATTGGTTAAATAAATTAGGGTATGTGCATAAGAAGGACTACTATGAATTTACTTAATATCAAGTTAAAACTTAATGATGTGGAAAACACAATATATTGTTCAGTGTAAAAAAAAAACAGATAAAAGAGTAAATATAGTATAATCTCAATTCAGGTTTTTTTTTTTTAATCCCCACCCGAGGATATACTGATTTTCAGATACAGTGGGGGAGGGGAGGGGAGGGAGGGAGGGAGGGAGGGAGGGAGGGAGAGAGAGAGAGAGAGAGAGAACATGGATGTGAGAAAGACACATCGATTGGTTGCCTCCCGCACGACCCTGACCAGGGCCGGGTACTGAACCGCAACCAAGGCACATGCCCTTGATTGGAAATGAACCTGTGACTCTTTGGTCCACAGGCTGACGCTCTAACCGCTGAGCCAAACTGGCCAGGGCTCAATTCAGTTTTATTTTAAGTGGGAGATCTTATATACACATACACATGCATGTACACGCAAACATGGCACAGGAAAAAAAGACTAGGAGAAAATGTACCAAAAACACTAGCAGTGGTAGTGCTCTGAGTGATGAAGTTATGGGTAATTTCTTTTTTCTCCTTTTTCTGTATTTACCAAATTTCTAAAAACATGTTTTATTGTATTTGTCTTTCTGTCTTACGGTTGATCTATCTAAAAGAACAAGTCTTTAACTTACCAACCATCTATCCAATCTCCTATTTCCTATCCATCCATCCACCCACCCGTTCATCCATCCCTCTGACCAATCATCCATCCATTCATCCATCCCTCCATCCCTCCATCCAGGCAACTGTAAGTCTTGAAGTATTTTTGCTTGACCAGGTGAGTGTAGGCTCTCTGGCCTGGAGCTGAGCGACTAGCCCCTGTGATAGCTTGGGAGTCACTGGTACCTTGTAGCTGACTTGCACAATCTGGATAAAGATGGAGAGGGGCAGGCAGAGGAGAATGTCGCTGACAAGAGCCCAGCCACAGCCAAAGTCCCTGTAGAATGGGATGGGCGGGACGTAGCGCGTCCATGAGACTTCATCCACATATACTGTGAGAAAATCAGAGACAGGGCCCAAGTCATAATGGTGAAGTCACTTTCTAGTAGGTCTTGGTTCTCTTACCACAAACTTTGACAAAATACTACTTATCAGGCAGGAAGCTCAGAGATTCAGAAAGTTTGGATTATGTCTTTGTTTTGATCAGGGCATGCAGATATTCTGCCAGTTCAGACAATAAGGACAGGACCCACTATGATTCCCCTGTGGATCCTGTTGCTTGCCTGCCCTGGGGCATCTAACCTGTCTCTGTGGCTAGCTCCACTTCGCCCTCCCAGACTTCTCCATCGTGGTTGTCCTTCGGTGGGGCATCAGAGGAGGCCTCCAAGTCTTTTCCGGAGGAGGGCGGGGCTCCGGTCCTGCCTGGCTCCTGCTTTCCTGTTCTTCTGTCACTGCTGAGGCCCAGGTTCTCTTCCGTGTTGCTGGCAGCGTGCCCGTAGATCAGGTACCACAGAAACCTGTGGACCACCCGCAGGCGAGCCATTTTGGGCAGAAATCCTATAGAACGTCCAAGTCCAGGAACTGAGGCAAGAAAGAGGGAGGGCAGCGCTTGAAAAGTCCCAGATTCAAATCATTCAATTCACTAAAAAAGTATTGTCTGCCACTACGTCTCAGGTGCCAGGGAGGCAGCACATGTTCTTACTCTCGCGGATGTTACTTTCTGGTGGGAAAGGGCAGACAATACCAAAATCCCTAAAATAATACATTACATGGGAATAGCTGGTACAGAAAATAAAATGAGGAAGGGAGGGGGAGGAGGGCTGTAATTCTGTGCAGAGGCCAGGAAAGGCCTCACTGGGGAGAGGCCTTGATTGAAGTCCTCAGGTCAGTGACTGGGGGGTAGGGCATACAGAAGCCTGGGGTTGTGCAAGCCAGGGCAAATGCAAGGTGCCTGAGGCGAGGTGTGCCTGACACATTTGAGGAAGGGCCACAGGCTGGAGTGACAGGGTGGAGCAAGGAAGGAGGAGCGCACAGGAGATGAGCCAGAGTGCAATGGAGAAGGGAGCCACCACGGAGAGCCTGACAGACCTCCATACAGAACTCCTGTCTTGATGGGGATTGTGCAAAATATTCCAAAATCTAGGTTCTTTTAAAGTAGCTTATTTCTTTGTTGATACAAATAAAGTGTTCCTTGGCTTCCCCAGTGAGAGGCACAGGGGAGTGGAGAGACATAGGAACAGGCAGCAAGGACAGTGGCCATCTGAGGAGCACGTGCTGCCTTGTCTGCCAAATGCACACGCCGTGCAGCTGCACACACTGTGCTGTGCCTCCTCCAGGCTGCACGTTCCGACCATGAAACCTGGACAGCGCAGGCCGTGCTGGTGTGACTGGAGCCTTCGGACAGAGAAGTCCCACAGGTGACTCTTCGGTCTGGAGTCCCCAAGTCTGCCGTGTCTCATACCAGGACATTTTTCTGCCCGACAGGGGTCTGTGCCCTGTGAGTTGCCTTTGCCCTCCCACCAGCACGTCTGTGACTAGGAGAGGAGTGAAGCACTCAGTTATAAGCCCTGCCACTGCACGTGACCCCCCACATTTATATGAGAGCAGCAGTGGGGGACGAGGGAGGAGGCAGCTCTGTTAGAGACCCGACCCGGGGGAAATTGTATGAACGCTCAAACTCGCCAATGGCTGTAACTACCAGAAGGCTTACAGGGTCAGGAGAGGTGGACATTTTCCGTGGTTTATAGAATATTCCAGCCCAAGGATAGTTAGCAAAAAGAGTTAATCTTTGTAAATAATTCCTCATGTTGGGATCTGCATAGTTTCTTTTTTTCTTTTTTAGAGAGAAAGGGAGAGGGAGAGAGAGAGAGAGAGAGAAACATTGATGTGAGAGAAAAACATTGGTTGCCTCATGTGTGTACTCCCACTGGAGATCAAACCCACAACCTGGGTATGTGCCCTGACTGGGAATCGAACCTGTGACCTTGCAGTTTACGGGACGACGTTCCAACTAACTGAGCCACACCAGCCAGGGCAGGATATAGCATAGTTTCATCTAAGTCTTGCAATAGCCTTGTGAGGTATGCTGGGCAAGAATCACTCCCATCTTGCAGATAGGGAAATTGAAGCGGGTGGAAGTCACGTGAGCAGCCCACATGACTCAGCTGGTTATTCAGACTTTATTCTCAGACTGCAGCCCAGTGCTTAAGTGTAGAACACCACGTGACTCAAACGGCATCATGCAAGCAACAAATGAAAGACAATTAGACATTGACAAAAAGTTGCTTTTTACCTACAACAGGGTTATAATTTTTAAGCTGGGTTATGCCCATTTTCTCATCAGTTTTTTTCACCCGTCCACTTTCTGGTTTAGAGTAATCATTCGGCTGAGAGTCTCCAGACCCGCTCAGGTCCTCCTTTCCTTGACTGTCTTCGTTGGCGTCCCCTTTAGGCACTGGAGGCTGGGGCACTTTCACCCTGCAGTCCAAGTACAAGACCGATGTTTTGTTGAGAAAACCAAGGGCTGAGAAAGGACAGGGTCTGTCCTCATGAATCAGATGAAGCCATCTGGTCCTGAGGTCTCAAACTCAACTGTTCGTAGGGGCCTGGCAGATGATGGAAATGAATAAAATGTGTCAGGTCACTAGACATTTGAACGTGAGGACTGTGGTGACCTGGAGAGCACACCTCCACCTATGGGGCAGCTGCTCCCTTGTGAGAAAGGGAGGCTGACAGACTAGGTCCTCTGACACTTTCATAACTGCCAGGTCAGGAATTTGATATGAAATTAATTGGCATCTGATTCAAAGGACATGTGGCCAATGTATGGCAAGCCGCACAAACCAGTGTCAGCAAGCCAGAGCCAGGCCTCGGCTCGCCCGCGGGTCACCTGTAGTTCAAACCCAGCTAAGAAGTCTCCATGCCCATGTTTTCTCCCAGTCTATTAGATGATTTGTGGGCAAAACCAGAGACGACGTCGGGCAACTGGAATCACTCTGAGCCATTATGAGACAGAGAGTTTCACGTATCACAGGGCCTGTGACTCGGAGGCTCTGTCCACAATTAGAGTAGAATTAAAAATGTGAGGATTTTCTTTTTTCTTAAAGAATCCAGAAATGGATCCTTGTCAGACGAAGGGGTCATAAACCACAAACCCCAGCCCCGTGAATTCACCGATCTTACGTGATAATAACAAAGGGCTTTTGTGAAAACAGCTTCCGGAATGAGGACAGACCCAGGCAGTTTCACCGGTGGGCGCTGCACTTGCCTGCTTGCTGTGCTTGAATTGGAGATCCGGAAACGAACCTGCTCGATGGCACTTCTCACCAGAGGGTCGTTCTGGTCCATGGACGGGTGCACGACCAGATCCACCTGCAAAGAGAGGGCAAAGTCCCAAAGGGCGGAGGGGCTGAGGGAGCCGCAGCTCCACAATGGCTCCCTGGTGGAGCGCTGGTCACGCCTGTTTTCATTAACATTTCCAAAAGACCATTATGAGACTGAAGCAAAGTGGGTTGCTGAACAGTTGGTCAAAATCCCTCAGCTGATCAAGCGACAAAGCCTGCCAGCAGTAACGTGCTACTCTGCTCAGGTGAGGAACTGTGGCCTAGAAACAGAGCGGTCTTCCCTGCAGTCCCTCGCGGGGTGTCATGCCCCACTGGTCTCACATCTACCTGGCGGGCCGCTCCTGATGCCCTGTTCCTGCTCTCTGGGGATTTCCCAGAAGTGCTTGGGAATCCTGTGGCCTTCCATCTGGAAAAGGTACATGACTTTCATCAATCTCCCCTCGCTGAGTGGCATCCTGGGACTCCTGTTAGGTGCGCTTCTAAACCAACTGGCAGAGGGTTTAGAGGTGCTTTTGTTGTCTCACCCTTTCCAAGGTACTGAAGCTGAGCAGTCAGGGTGTTGTCATTTCATGAGGGATGACTAGGATGACAAATGGAAATAACCTGGAGTTGAGCAGAGGGTGTGTGACAGCTGGCAACAGATGGCAGGAACAATGACCGGGCACCTGGACAGCTAGGCTTCCTTTTGTCTCTGCCATTAGCAGGAGAGAGCAAGGTAAGGTTTCCTTGCCCTCAATTTCTGCCCTGACAGGGCTGCTCGTCTGAAAGACCTGCTCTGTGGAGATCAACAGAAATCAGAGGCGTTGCAGCTAACGGCTGGGGCTGTTGTCCTTCAACGAGAGACGCCAGCACAAGGACCTCCTGCCACTGCTCAAGGGCACAAGTGGCAGGCTGGCTAGGGATGGGAGAGGAACAAGGTCAAGGCAACTCACAGCAGATACAAAAACTGATGAGTGCTGCCAACTTGGAATGGTAGAAAATGTGTTTCTGAAGTCATTTTTTTTGTACTGCTTTGTGTTTTTCAAATTTCAAATGTCTCAATAAATAAGATAAAGTAAAAAAAAACAGAAATGACCTTGCCAGCTTATTAAGAAAACAAAACATCAAAGCAGAGCTCTGTTAAGGCAGAGAGTTAAAGTGCAGTCAGAATGAAAGATCAGGAAATTATAAGCGACTGTCCCTGCAGCACCATTCCCTTTGGTCTCAGTGCCCAGCTGGGCTCTCAAATTATTCTGACCCTGAAAAATTTATGCCTTAGAATATGTGCAAAGTCACTGAGCTACAGTTGCCATGGGAATGGCCCCAAACTTTAAATTGTACAGAAACAGACACATTGAGACAGAAGAGATATGTTGTTCCCCGTTGGACACCCCAGCAGTGCATGCTAATTGGGTCACAGCCATCGCTTCCCCTGGGATGCGTTTCCTCAGATCTCTGTGGAAAATGTTCTTGCTGCTTAGTCTACATTTTCCGCCTCCTAAGCGTTGCTTAATGACTCCCCAGGCTGCTCTGCTGAGCGTCAGTACGCCCCACTTGCCCTCCTCTCTTTCAAGGCTGGCTGCAGGCTGGACACCTGCCCTGGGCTGCACACGCTGCTCGAAGAGCTGAGCACATTATCCCTCTCTTCTGTTTCCCGCTTCCACAGAAAGCTGGCATGATTCCTGTTCCCCAAATTAGGTGTAATGGGAAATTCCAAGTTATTGACAACAAAGGGATGACCAAGATATAACAAGGACATGAGAAGCTAGACAAGAAAACTTCCAGCAGCACCCAGCTGGCTCTGTGGGCATCAGGAGAGCCCGTGGTTACCTTCTTCTTGATGCCATCTTGGATAACCGTAGTCCGATACAGTCTCAGGAGACCTTCCTCAGACAGGTTCCGCACCAGGCGGACAATGGACTTCTTACAGCACTTGGTGGACACGCCTTCTTGCTTCTCCTGATCCATGATCATTTTCTGAATCCTGGGGCATCACAAAATAAGCAGCTAATATTTCCAACCTCAACATGGAAGGCCTTTATCAACCCAGGCAACTCAGACATGCCTAACAGCATCCAGCAGAAACTGGGGACGAATTAAAGGGGATTTCACCACTGAAAGGCGGACTTCTTGAGATATTAAGATCCTCTCTCTATGGGATAAATAGTTAGCTAAAGACAAGCCACCATTCCCAGCGGCTTCACATTCTGAGCTTTTCACCAGGAACTCGAGAGTAAAGGATTTGTGACGATGATGCCAGGGAAACTGAGAGCCATGATGGCAACCTGTCTTGATGAAGTCTCTATGCTAACTTAACACCTGGAGAGGAATGTTTCAGCTTACCACTGTCGACACCCTCAGATCTGAAACTCTTTGATTCTTCTCCTCATACACCTTACTCTCTAGATCTTACTGAGTTACTATGGTGATGTTTCCAGATCACCGATGGAAATGGCAGGGACCGTAGGGACATTAGGAACATTTGGCCAAACCCCTCACTGCATTGAAGAGGGGAGCTCAGCAGCAGTAACTGCAGATGACCCCCAATCACCTAGAGAAGTCGAGTGCCTTTCATGCTGAGTGCCCCGGAAGCTGCCGCCCAGCAGGTGGCAGTAACAGTTGATCAGAAGGACCAAACCAGAGTGCTGACAAAGCCTCATATCAACAGAGGCTCCTCCATACACAAGTTCTACTTGTGGCTTTTGTTTTTGCGTTTGTATAAGATTTCAGCCGATGCTTTTACCTGCCTGAGTTCCCTTCGCTGCCACGAAATTTCCAAGGAAGGAGAAAGGTACATGCAGTTTCCCCAGGACTTCTAGTTCATGCTCAATCACCTCTCCCCGTCTAATGTGCTGATATTTCTCAATGTCTACACTTGTCAAATCACACGAACAAACTCTAAATCCTTTCTTCTACAAAGAGATACTATGATCTATACAGGGAAGGGAGATTCAAATGGTTCTCGGCCATTTCTGCACTTGTGATGACTAACTGGCATGAGATTTATCGTTAGTGCAAGACCGACAGACTACTCCTTACGTGAAAAGGCTCTCGATCAAGCGGAGGTTGGTGACAGCTTCTATGATCAGATTTCTGCGTTTGAGCAGTCGGTAGGTTTCGTGGGGTTTGTCTTGGCCTGGGCCGTGCTTACCAGTCTTCTGGGAACCGCTGCTCTCCTGGAACAGGGACCAAAAGCACAATACAATGGGCTCAGCACAGTTTGGGGGGCCAGACCCCACTCCTGTGGGCATACTTTCCCTCTTTATGGAATGTCTATGCCCACATTTCAAGAAGGAAGCCAAGAGGACTATTTCCCTGACGGATTCCACACCCCACTATTTCAATGCTTCGAATGAGCAAAGGCACCTGCCAGCAGCCGAGCTGGGAACTTTATGAAGACCAGCTGGGTTCAGAACAGACGTGAGAAGCACGTAACACAGCACCTCCTGAGGCAGCAGAAAGCATTCACTCAATCTTCTCTTGGTTCTTCCCTAAGAAACTGACATACGAGCACAGCTCCATGCCAGTCACTCTGTTAAGCTTTTTCTCATTACAAACTCTCAACCACCTTACTATTGTGGCTCCCATGTTATGGAAGAGGAAAGCAGGGCTCAGTGAGGCGATGTAACTGACCAGGGTCCCAGAGCACCAGTGAATGTGCGCCAGGACAAGTTATGCCTCACGGGCTTCTGACTCCAAATCCAGGAAGTCCCAGGACATCTCCCTGGGAGTAAAAGACAAGCATAGGCCGGCTTCTGAGCTCAGAACAGGCTGCCCTAGGTAAATGAGGATGAGTGATGAGGGAAAGACGAAGGGAGATCAGGGTTCTCCCTCGTATCCCTGCCCACACGCTCACTTCTCTCTTCATGGCTCCTCTCTGCCTTCCAGCAGCCTAAATGAACTTGTTCCATCAGCTCTCTCAGATCAAATATGGTACAGCCGACATGTGCCAACTCTAACATATTCCTTGCAAACCACTTGGCACAAATCGGCTCCACCCGGCAGCCCAGGGCCTGTTCAGCTGGACGCCTCCTTGCTTGGAGTGGCGCTTTCAGGAGAATGAGAACTTGCTCAAGGAGGCTGCTCAGTGTTGGTGTCACGACAGATCGCTTCCCTGCCTTCTGCTGGAGGTCTGGCGAGGCACCATTCTCTCATTCAGGCAGAAGGGCTCGAGGGGCAACAGGTCCAAAGATTCAAGAATGGGCCCACGAGTGGCAGAAAGACCTTTGTTCTCTCTTGTATTTCAGAGCAAACACTTGGAGAAGCACCTGAGTAAATATGGCCACTTTCATGGGGCTGCTGAAGAGCAAAGGGAAAACATGCTTTGCAAGGGGCCAGCGGGTAGTATAGTTCATGTCCCTCTCTCAGCAAGTATGAAAAAGGACTAGATCCTGCCATTGCTTTGGGAACACATTTCTAAGAGGATGAGAAAGAGCTGAGCTGGGAAGCAAGCAAGAGGAGTTCTGGGACCTGCAGGGAGATGTGTGGGCCTGATTAGAAGTGGGGTGGGGGGGAGAGGGGGAGGAAGGCAGATGAACCCCTGGGAACCGGCTAGGATCCACCTGCATGCAAGCCCAGGTTCTTCATTAGAGGCAATACCAATCACGACTTGATAGGGCGGAGTTATGGCATCCAATGAATAGGAAAGGGCAAAAGGTTTTAGAAAAATCCACAGAAAACCATTTCCACCCCAAACCCTCCATCCCTTCTGCAGTCGGGAGAGTAAGAGCACAAGCCTCCATACAGAAAGGGAGAAGCAAGGGAGGGGTGGGTCCTAATCCTCATTGTGTCGTGAACAGAGCTGGCACCTCGCCTAATCCCACAGCTGGCACTTATCTCCAGGCCTACTGTGCAGCTGGAATAAAACAGCGGTGACAGCATCCAAAGCCACCCTGACCACAGCTCTGTTCTCTGCTGGGTGCCTCCTCCTCTGAACCTGTGCTTCTAACGTGCAGGAGGTGCCACCAATATCTGAGGCACTTTCAGGGGACAAAGGACGATGAGCTGAATCATATGAGAAAGGGTCCCTGTGTCAACTGTCTTTCAGTCTAATTACACTGATGAAAAAGCATTGGTTTTATTGTACTGTGTCTTTAACCCTCTGACTTACAGCAGTATCTGGCCCGAATGTGTCAACATAGGTTTATTTCCATTACATCTATTTCATGGTTTCTCTCTTTTTACGGTAACGCTAGTGGCCTTTCCTGTAAAGCAGCTTCTCAACTCTGGCACTGCGGACATCTCGGGCTGGATAATTCTGTTTCGGGCTGCCCTATACATTCTGGGGGATGTAACAGTGTCCCTGGCCTCTACCTACTAGATGCCAGTAGCACCCTCTCCCCCTACTTGTGACAATTAAAAATAACTCCACACATTGCCAAGTGTCCCCTTGGGAACAAAATCGGGCCAAAGTGAGAGCCATTGATCTAAATTAGCCATATAAAATTTCTCTCCAAAACAAATTTAAGTAAAAAGAGTAAACTGTTGGAAATGTAAAAACTCTAGATAACAGTGCAGGTGATCTGTGGTGGGGGCAAGGCTGCGTGCAGGTGGCATGTGAATGAGCACAGCGTCACTCCCCAGAGCACCTGCCCCTGGCCTGGCACAGGCCAAGCACTTGGCATCCGATGCTTTTTGATTTTGTGTGTGTGTGTTTTTAAAGAATAGCTGAGTTTTAGAGCGAGAGGAAGGGAGAGGGAGAAACACTGATGGGAGAGTGCAGTATCAACCGGCTGCCTCCTGCACGCCCCCTAGTGGGGGTCAGACTGCAACCTGGGCGTGTGCCCGGACTGGGAATCAAACTGGTAAACTTCCGGTGCACAGGATGAGGCCCAACCAACTGACCCACACTGGCCAGGGCACTGTTGTGATTCTTTTTTTTTAAATCCTCACCTGAGGATATTTTTCTATTTATCTTCAGATAGAGTGGGAGGGGAAGAAAGGGAGAGAAAGGGAGAGAGAGAGAGAGAGAAAGAGGGAGAGAGAGAAAGAGAAACATTGACGTGAAAGGGACACATCAACTGGTTGCCTCCTGCACAACCCTGACCAGGGCTGGGGACAAACTGCAACAGAGGTACGTGCCCTTGGCCGGAATCGAACCCACGACTCTTTGATCCTCGGGTCGACGCTCTACCGCTGAGCCAAACCGGCCAGGGCGCTGTTGATTCTTAAGCACAGAACTGACAAAGCTGATGTCCACCTGCCGCAGGCTGTTTCCTGGAGAAAACCCCCTCACTGTGGGCACTCACTCACCTTTGGGTTTTCCAGCCTGACCTCTTCGATCACAGCTATGTCGCCACTGTTACTGTCCACACAGTGGGAGCCAAAGGCCAAGTTGGTTTCTGAGGAGCTACTGGTATCCAGGAGGCTGTCCCCCGCAGCGGAGCCCCGGCAGGCTTTCTCCTCAGCGGCTCCTGGAGAGCACGATGGCTGCTTCTTCAGGGGGTGCAGGTTTACCTTCCAGCCACCTGGAGGGCAGGGGTGGAGAATGAACGGTGGCCATATCGAGGGGAGAGCAATGGAGGTGGTTATGCTCAGCAGGCCAGACCACACAGGTGCTCAGTGAAGATGAGGGCAGTGGCCCGAGCAGCATGGTGCCCCTTAGCTGGACACCAGATTTGCACATCTGTCATCAGTACCACCCTCCAACACATTAAAAAAATGTGTCTATAACTAAACTAAAAACCTGAGGGATTTTTAGGTTGTTGGAAGGAAGGGACTGAAGAAGTTTATGGAATTCCATCCCATTAACAGACAAAACACAACAAAACCCACAAAACATTTGCCAAGGAGCCAGGAGCCAGACCACACGACTGTCCCCTCTAAACTCATGCTGTGTCTGCGACACCAACAGGTCCCAAGGTAGGACAGCGCCGAGAACATTCTCAGGTGTCTGCTGAACTGAACGGGCTGTTTCGCAAGAAGCCCAGAGCAAGGTGGGTTGGCAGCAGCTCGGACCGAGGGCGCACACCCTGCCCGCCCCCGCCCCCGCCCCCGCCCAGGGGGCACCCGTACCCTTGGTGGGGGTGGAGTGATGAGGGTGGGTCCCGAGACTAATGCTCGAGGATTTCACATCCCCCTGCGATCCTCTGCCTCTCCTTTTGCTGCCTCCGCTGCTGCCGTCCTCCTCGCTGTCTGACTCAGAGAGAAACGTGTCCTCTCCTTCAGGCGGGAGGGACTCCTCCGGCACTGAGGCCAAGCTCACTGTGGCCAGCAGCTCGCTCCGGGCTTTCTCCCTTTCGTATTGCCGGCTTAGGTCACTCTCCTCCGCAAACACGCAGGAGATGTACTTGGTGGTCCGCTGCCGCCCTTCATCTTCCATGAATCCCTGGGAAGATGAGACGCGTTTAATTACATTCAAAAGAGGGCGTTGAAACACACAGGCATTCAGGTAACCTGTGGGTCTGCGGGGTCTATTTCCTCATCATTCCTGCATTCGCGTGTCTCCTCCACTGCACTGCCTGGGCCCAGGTCAGGCCCTACCATGCTCCCGCACAGCTGTTCCTGCCTCGCCACCCCTCAGCTCCTGCTTCCACAGGCCGTCGGAGAGAGTTCTCTCGATCGCGATGCTGAATGTGTGTCTGCTCTATGAGACTGTGCTCCTGGAGGGCAGGGCCCTAACCTGGTCCTCCATGTGCCCCCAGTGCCTGGCTCAGGACTAGGCCCAAGGAAATGGCTAGTAAGCAGTGCGTGTTTGCTATGTAAAACTTGGTGGTTTAGAACTGTTACCACACACTGGCGAGTCAGGGCCTGGGGGTCACCAGCTCCATTCGGCCAATGCCATGGGGACTGATGATGAGGTCATCACCAATCCATACCTATCTTCTAGATCAGGGAAGAAGGGCTCTCCCAGGGTCCTCAACGTCAGAAAGAGCAACTCTTTTCATATACCAGCCACATGTCAAGGACAATGACAAGGGCCCTGAAATCATTAGCTTGACTCTAATACTGCCTCCCAGCAGAACAGCCACAAAGTTCAGAAGAGAGTGAGGCATGAAGGGCTGGGAGAGCAGGTCTGAGTCTGCAAGGAGAGCACCAGGCGTGCAGAGTTAGCCAGCGCAGTGTCCCCAGGAGCCAGACAAGGAGCACAGAAGGGAGGGCGGGCCAGGCGGGCCCGTGGAGCCCTGCAGAGTGCCTGCTCTGTCTGAGGGGCGGTCGGATGCTTGCCAGCTGCAGCTGGCTCCCCACTCGGGAGGGGGCTCCCCGTGCTGCCACATCTCCTGTTAACTTTTCAATGCTGACAACTCCTTCAGTTTTTAAGAAGTAAAAACTAACAAAGACCACAGTATTTGGCCCCCGGACAGCCATCTGCCTCCTTGACAGAGATGGCAGGCCGGTCTTGTTTTCTGACCCGCTGAGACACTGCTTCATAATCACACTGTGTGCACGTCCAGACAGTGAGTCGTGCGGAGGACTCACGAGTTACCTTGACAACTTTGAATCTTTGAAGAAGACGACACAGCATTCTTGCTTCCAGCTTTCCCACATTCATGGCCACTCGGATTTCAGCTTGGGAAATTCCTTTCGTGCCTCTGCGCTCAACTGTGTGAAACAATACACTTGAACCCCAACCTCTGCAAAGGAGCTGTTCCGCACACATCAAGTCAATTCCCACCCACCTTTTAAAAGTAGACATTTCAGTGCAGTGAAACCAACAAGCAGAATAAAATAAATGCCTCCTCTCTCCCCTCCCAAGACTCTCTGAGCACCACCACTAAGAGCCAGTTAAGTGCTCACCAACCAAACGTCAACTATCTACTGCTGATCTACTAAGTTCCAGCAGCAGGAAGTTAGCTCTTTCCCACGAATGGACTTTTTCAGATAAATGAAATGCACCATTTTAAAAAGCATCAAAATAGCCCGACCGGTGTGGCTCAGTGGTTGAGCATTGACCCATGCACTAAGAGGTCGCCGGTTTAATTCCCGGTCAGGGCACATGCCTAGGTTGTGGGCCCGATCCCCAGTGGGGGCAAGCAGGAGGCAGCCAATCGATGTTCTCTCTCATCGATGTTTTTCTATCTCTCTCCCTCTCCCTTCCTCTCTGTCTAAAATCAATAAAGAAAAAAATATTAAAAAAATAAATAAATAAAAAGCATCAAAATAATTTTTAAGAACTTTTCAGTTTTCCCTGTCTTTCTTGTTGACTCAGCGGCACTGTGGACACCGATTATTGTCCTGTCCAGTCACAGCCATCAGCCAGCAGGGACTATGGAAGGAATAATGATGCTATGTGGCCCCGTTCAAATGACCAGCAGGTGGCTGTTTTAGCATTTGCTCCATCTAGTTTGTTGGCTCTTGCCCTTCTACAAGGTCACTGCCCAGTGCTATTATTGTATCTCTCTCTAAGAAGCCCTTCTAAATTTATTGGGTTCCTGGAGACTGGGAACTCTAGGAGGGAGCCTGGCAGGAGCTGGGGCGGGTGACAGGGAGTCCCTTCAGTAAAATACACGAACTGCAGGGCAGACTTTCTGGCAAAGCTCTCTGACTGTTCAGAAATATTTTCCCTTTTATTTCCTGATTCAGCACCCCCTTGAGGCTGCCAGGTAGAACCAATCTGGATCAAGGAGGTTTTGTTGTATTGTGCATGTAAAAAAAAACCCTAGAACGAAGAGAGGCGACCAGAGGGTGCTCCCATGCTGAACCAGTAACACACTGACGGTGGGGTGAGAGGGTTCAGGGCAGCTTTTCCCAAACTTGGCTCTGAGGACTCCATCCTGAGAGATGTGAACAGCAGGTGAATGCCCCGAACAGCCCTCCGACCACGCTGAGCCGACTTGCCAGCGACTGCACCTGCGGCTGAATCAGCTGTCCTGCAGCCACCTCACCCCCTGCCGCCCCCCACAGGACCTGCGGCCACACCTTCCATGATGGGTCACTGCTGTATCACACGGACTTTAGGGGATCCAGAGGAAAGCTGAGGAACAAGGGGAGACACATTTTCCCCCTTTAGCACTGAATTCTCAGCCTGCAGTGACCCCAGGCCAGGTTACAAGATGGTAGGTGGCTCTCAGATCTTCAGGGAATAAAAATACTAATAGCTCTGTTTTCAGTGCTTCCTCTGTACCAGGCACTACACCAAATGTTTCCATCCTAGTCCTTGTTACATGCTATGGTGGATATTATCCCCACTCTGCAGATGAGGGGACTGAGGCTTGGAGACCTTGCTAAAGCCACAGAGCTAACAAGTGGCAGAGCAAGGATTCATACTCAAATCTGATCCCAAAGCCTACACCCTTCAAGGGAACCGTGGTGCTTCCTGCTGCGTTAGTCTCAAGAGCGGAGCCCTCTTTTGACACACAGGCAAAACATTCCTCGCCCCCAGTGCTCAGGAACCGCACACAGCAGCTGTGAGGACCTACTGAGTTCGTAGGTCTGCGTGAGCATGTCCCGCTCGTACACGATGTCCACCGGAGGCACTGCCTTGGAGATGACCTCCTCGTCCTCATCGTCGTCCTGGTCGTGGTCGTCCTCGACCTTCCGTTTAAATTCCTTCAGCAGCTTGAGGCAGCGCACCATGACGTCAGTCCCTGGGAACACAGGCAATCAGTGAAACAGTGTTGGGGGGGTGACCTCAGCAGAGACAGACCCAGAGAAAGGTCGGGCACAGCATGGAGTTTGGAACTTTTAAAACTGCGCATCTTGGGGTGTAAGACCTCAAAACTGACCCCATAAAGCTGCTTTCTGTTTTCAACATAATTAGTGAACAAAGAAATGCAAATGAAAGGCATAATGAAGTGCCCTGTGGGTCCCATGAAACAGACACAGCCTTCTGCTTGAGATAAGATCCATGCCTGTCTCACCACATCGTCACCCCAGCCCCTAGAACAGTGCCCGGCACACACTAGACACACGAATAGTATTACTGAAAGAATAAAAACCACCTTTTTCTGAGTAAGCTGATACCCACTGCCAATAGTGTGGCCATTTTGGGAGGCCTTTAACCTAGTGAATCCAAGTGTGGAAATTTAGTCCAAGAAAACAGCTCAAAAAGAGGCGAAAGCTGCTGTGTAGCACTAGCTTTTATGAATAACACAGTACAACGCTGGCAGGGGACTAAGTGATGGTACCTGGAGAAGCCACCACACACCAGGCTGGCGCCTGCCTTCAAACCATCATACTGCACCCACATTCAACCCCTAAGCACGATGCACGAAAAATGACAGCGTGTGCCTATGGCTGGGACAAGAGAAAGGTACAAGGAAAAGCAAAAATGTCTCGACACTTTACGTGTGCTTATTAATAACGCACTGGATCCTGACAAGCCTAGAAGGCAATTTTCAGATGAAGAAACTGAGGTACAGAGGGGTCAATGAACTTACCCAAGTATCCAACAGCTTGCAAGCGACAGAGGCAAAGTTCCTGAGGCAGGATCACAGGTCCCCAATATGGGAGACATGATTCTGCACTGAGGTGTCCTCTGATACATGACAGTGTGGAGGCAAAATAACGCCCCTTGTGGATGTCCACGCTCTAACTCCTGGAACCTATGAACACGTTATCTTCTGCGGCAACAGGGACTTGCACGTGTGACGAAGGCTTTGGTGGTGGTGGTGGTAGTGGATCATCTGACGGGCCCAATGTAAGAGCCCAGAGTCCTCGTCAGAGGGAGGCAGGAGAGCTACGTTTGCTGGCTTTGAAGATGGAGGCAGGGACCCTGAGCCAAGGGATGCAGGAAACTTCTAGAAACTGGAAAAGGCCAGGGAATGGGTTCTCTCCCAGAGCCTCAAGGAGCAACACAGCCTGACTGTCGCCCAGTGAGACCATTTCAGACTTCTGACCTCCAGCACTGTAAAATAATAAATTCCTGTTGCTTTAAGTCACTCAGTTTGTCATAATTGCTGCAGCAGGGATGGTTTCTCCACCAGCTTTCGTCAGCACACCGAGGCGCAGAACCCTCAGCACCACTGCAAGGGTGGCAACAAAGCTGGCCTGTGACCCAGCTGCCTGTGCAGCCGCTCTGGCCACAGGGCCGTCCTGGGGCCCAGACGACCACCGCAGCACCGCAGACGGCTGAGCACGGTCAGGCCCACCCACCCCGCAGGGCAGAGGATCTCGCGGGGACAGAGCATGTGGTTTACAGGTAGAGTTCATAAACAAGAAAGCATCTCATGGTCCTGAACTCGTCAGTCTTTCTCTCAGAGGAAGGTCTGCTAAGGCTGAACCACCAGGAGGGCCAGCCTGGGGCAAACAGTCAGCAGGAGCGTGGGCGGCCTTCCCCACCATGCCTCAAAGTGACAGAAAACCCCCCAGTTCATGGCTGTTTAGCAGCAGAGACATGAAGCCACGTCACAGCGCAGGCCTCCCCAGGCCCCAGCTGCCAACGTGCCTGCCAGGCCCTCCCAGGCTCTCTTGCTCTCCGTGGCTTTGCTCTCTGCTCCAGGCACCGGCCTTCTCCCTCCACGTCTCTCCCCCAGGGTGGGAGCCTGAAGCAACCAGGGGAAAACCTAGTGGACATGGGGACTCGGGCCCATGTGTATGGGGAGAACTGTTTCAAGGCTCAGGTGACCGGGACTGGGGTCTCCCTTGGGAGAGGCACCTGTTGCCAACACACGGATAGAACACTGTCCACGAAGCCACTCCCCACTGGGCCTTCCCCCAGTCCTAACTTCAGCCCCTCCCAACCCCGCACCCCCCACCTCGCTCCTAAGATTGTGCTCACAAAGCAATCTGCTGCTCCTGACAATGCAACTCCTACCATTTCTCGAATGTGAGCGGTGTCCTGGGCACCGACCTCAGCTCTCCACATGTCACACCAGCTAGTGCTCACCACAGCCTCGGCGCTCGATGCTATGACCCCAGTCACACTTAGAGAACATTAGCAGCTGAGGAATTTGCTCCCACCCATTAGCAAGTGAGGGGCTGGGTTTTACCAGGCAGTCTGCCTCAGAGCCCAGGCCCTAACCTTTGATGACATATAGCCCCTAACAGACAGCCGTCCATGTGACCGAGAACAACGGTGACCTGGGGCCAGGGACACTGGCTTCTGAGTGAGCAGCAACACGACGCGCCACTCAGCAGAGCAGACCCACACACTCAGCAACAGCCTGGTGTTTTTTCCTCCACTCCTTTTCAACTTCCTTAAGGAGCTCATTAGCCAAGAAGATACACAGAACAGTCCTCCAAACAAACACAAGTGGAAGAGGAGAAACGTTACTATACACTCAAGGTCTCAAAGGGCAACCAGGGAAAAACCCTCCACCTCCGAAGCCTCTGCCCGCACAGCACCAGGGCAGCAGCTTCTCACCCCTCTGCTCCAGCGCGGCCGCCGGTCCCGCCAGGGCCCTCTCCACGGCCCAGCGTCTCCCTGCTGACAGCCAGACAGATGGACGGTCAGCAGTGTGCGGAAAGACGGGTTTTGGAGCCAGGAAGATGTGGGTCCATTTCAGCTGTACAATCTCTCATTTCTGTGATTTCGGGGAAATGACTTAGCATAGAATTGCTTTCTACTCAGAAGAACGAGACGACAACATTCTCTACTTCACACGTTAGTGTCAGGATGATCCCAGATAACATCTGTACAGAGACTGGCATGTAGCAATCATTCAACCCTAACACCCAGCGTTGCTGTGGGCCAGGGGCGTTCCATGAAGTAACCCGGCAAACCTCACCATCTCAGGCTGGCAGGGACTGCACAGATGTGGAAGCCGAGGCACAGACAGGTTAAGTGACTTGCTTAAAGTGACGGAGCTATGGAATGGCAGAGCTAGTATTTGAACCCAGGCTGTGTGAAGCTCTCAATCAAGATAGCGGTTTTCTTAATGACAGAGCCAGTACCTGGCATGGTGTACAGGCATGACAAATTAGTTGAATTAAAGATAGTTGGCCCCAGCCCTGGCTGGTGTGGCTGAGTTGGTTGAGCATAATCCAGTGCACCAGAAGGTTGCTGGTGGGATTTCCGGTCAGGGTTGTGGGTTCAATCCCTGGTTGGGATATGTACGGGATTGATGTTTCTCTCTCTCCGTTCCTCTTTCTGTAAAATCAATAAAAACATATGAAAAAACAAAGATAGTTGGCCCTTCCTGCCAGGCAGGAAAGCCTCACGGCTGGCCGAAGGCAGTGGTGGCCTGGCTCCTAGAGACATGTGGGACTCGCTCCTACTCTGGTCCTGCACACGGGGTTCAGGAAGGCCCAGGGATAGGCAGGCTGTTGGCCCGGGATGGGGGCAGTGAGCATAACACAAGGACTGAGCTGTTCCCTGTAATCACACTGGGCACTGAGTCTGAGGACAAGGAGCGTGCGACTTGGGAGACAAGTCTCCTGCATACCTTGAGTGGAGGGTGGTCTCAAGCACCCCGGGCTGGGCCTGATGTGAGGCTGCTGGAGAGGTTGGGGCCATGGGGTCTGCAGCCCTGCCCATCCCAGATCCCACAGATCACAGCTGCCTCCTCTGCTGCGAATCCAACCTCACTGACATTCTTCTGCAGTCATCAGTCAAGGAAACCCTGACCACTTACCCAAGCGGTGCCTGTCTCTAGTCTTTCTCAACACACTGACCTCGGAGACATTTCCCTTTCCCTGTGCCACGTCATATGCGTCTTTACTTCGGAAAACCCTGTGAGGGGGGCAGCAGGCCAGGGCTGGTGTGTGAACCTGGGCAAGCCGGTTGCCCTCCCTCAGCCTCAACGCCTTGCCTCTAACTAGGGCTAATGACAATGTCCTGCCCTACGGGGTGGGGAGAACAGCCAGGAGAAGGCAGTAAAGGACGGAACAAAGTGCGGCTGTGCTCCGTGGCTCCAGGTGACATGCAGTCAGTCTCACTGGCCTTTAATCACAGTCCTACAGCTTTACCAGCCTCAGAATTTCAACTTTTATTATTAAAATCCCTTCAGCTCATACTTGCCTTTTATGAGAAGCCTGTTCCAGATCATAAGCAGCAGAAAGGGTGACAGCAAGACCCCGGTCGACACGCTCAGGTGGGGTGAACACAGCCTATCTCTCCACCCAAGCTGCCACCTCGGTGACCTGCAACCCCCCCGGAAGGATCGCTGGCCTGTTAAAGGCAACCCCTGACAACTGGGTGCAGGGCTTTCTTTCCAGGAACAAAAGGCAGGAGAGAGACAACCAGATCACTGCACAAGCTTTCAAGCACATGGGATTTCAGGCATTTAAAAATGTAGTGTGCTCATGTTAGCAGCTAGACACAGAGGAATCATGCAGTTCTACTGTGTCAAAGATGCAGGCTGGGCTCACCTTAGCACGAGGAAAGGATGACTTAACTTAGACGTTCTGAAGACCCAGAGAAGAAGGGAAGGGGGAATCTGAACTGAGCTCCTAGCACAAGCCAGGCACTGTGTCAGGTGTTTTCAGAAGCTATTTTACTTTATCATCATGTGGACTCTGCACATTTTTATTGCCATTTTAAGAGAAAAGAAACTGAAGCTCAGAGGGGTGGAGGGATCTAACTGATGTCTTGGACCTAGCAAGTGGCGGGCCCTTCTTCTACACGAGGCTACCTGGCCAGGCTAGAACTTCACATTTTTATCAGAAAGCACTGTCTGGTGTAAAGGAAAACCCAGAGTGGCTGTGAAGCGGAACCCATAATAGCCTGTGTTTCTCACACTTCCAGTGAAGACTCACCTGGCCTCCTAGCAGAATGGTATGCACAACTAGGATCAATCACCCTGAGAAAGAACAGAAGCAAGGCAGGAACAGGGAGCACTGGGCGACCTCGTCCTGAGGAATCACTAGCCAAGGGGAAGGCCTACTGGTGAGCCAGGCAGATGTTAGGAAATTCAGTGTTATTCCCCTCCCCCCACCAAAACACACACACACACACACACACACACACACACACACACACACACACACAATCCTGAACAATGGCCAGGCTGGTCAGTGCTAAGGAGTCATTTAGAGTCTGGACTTCAGAATGATAAGCCAGCCAAGGGTACAATCTGAGGAGATGACTACCATGGGCAACTGCAGAGAGGCCTGACCAGGGGCTGCAAGCACAGACTTCAGGGCACCCAGAATGATGGAGGAGGGTGCTGCAGCCCCCACCCCAGGGTGATGGAATAGGTTAAAAGTATGGGCTCTGGAGACAGACTGTCTGGTGTGGACCTGCCTCTGCCACTTACTGGCGGTATAACCGTGGCTAAGTGGAATGACCTCTCTGTGCCTCAGGGTACTCAGCTATAAAATGGGGACAAGAACAGTATCTTTCTCAGAGTGCTCAGGACAGCGCCTGGCATACAAGTAATGCTCAATAAGCAGTGCTGGATTCTGCTTTTACCACTGCTTTTATAATTACTACAGTATTGGAAGAACACAGCTTTTAAGGATCAAGAGTCATATATAATTAACCAGCTGAAAATGTCAGGACATTGTCTGGGGCCTTTAATTCAGTTTCACAGCATTTATTCTGTGTTGGGCCCAGAACACACAGAGATAAATGAGACAGGGTCCCTCCCCTGCACAGGGTCGCATCTGAGACAGGCCAGGGAGCGGCAGGAGCACAGTGTGTCTGGGTTTCACACAGGCCTGGGTTGGGTTCTGGCTCTATCCTGGGTAAGCTACTTCTTTCTCTGAGGCTCCGGCTCCTCATCTATAAACCAGGGGTAATTCTAATGCATGTTTAGAGTAACCTGGGGTAGGGACTGAAGGCAAATGCATGAAGTGCTGAGCATGTGAGCTGGCTGGGTGACCACTGAGAAGTCAGCTGCAGTGCTCAGGGCTTTACTGCCAGCACGCACTGGGCTGGCGACAGAGAAAGAGGCAGAATGGGCTGGCAGGGGAAGGCAGAGAGAGGAGGTGGCTTTTGGGCAGGATATTAAAGGGTACATAAGAATGGTCTCAGCAGAAGAGGACAGGCATTCCAGGCAGAAAGGAGGACACCAGCAAAGGCACAGAGGAGGGAAAGACAGGCCCATTTGGGAAAGTGATGATTTTATTATTATATCATTTACCTTAATTATTAATGCTAGTAACTACTCTTCATTTTTCAGCAAGTGTCCTTTAGTCAACTATCACTTTTAACTTAGAGATTTCATACTGTTTTTAACTGTTTTCCCCCTAGCACCATTACTATTCTAGGCTTTAAACTTTCCTGACAATCTATTTGTCTATGTTTATGCTCAGTCTTTATCCTTTTGTGTTTCCAGTCTTCATTCTTTTTCATTCCAGTTTTCTGGTTTCAAAGCTCTTTTTTAGACCTTTTATTTTATTGCATTTTAGTCCTTCTTAATATGGCTTGTTTCTCCTTTTTCTTAGCTTGTATACTTTAATCTAATATTTTAATATTTCATCATTTTAATGATCTTACCCATTTCTTGGTTTTATTTTTTATTTATTTTTCATTTTTACAGCTTTATTGGGATATAATTTACACACCATACAATTCACCCATCTTTTTCAATTAAATTGATTGGGGTGATATTGGTTAATAGGATCATATAGGTTTCAAGTGTGCAATTCACTCATTTAAAGTACACAAGCCAATGGTTATTTAGTATGTTCACAAGTATGTGCACCTGCCACCAGTCAATTTTAGAACATCTTCATCACCTCTGTGGGTGAGAGGGGGCCACATGCTAACCTGACAAACTCAGGGAGGCCTGAATGGCGGCCTTACAGACTCAGAGACCTACAGTAACCACATAGGATGGTCTGAGATTAAAACTTTCTAATTAAATGCAGTTCATGGCAGGTGGTCATGTCCTAGGCTAGCATTTTTCCCTAACAAAGGTCAACCTTTACCTTAACTGAGCCAGTCTGTAGCCTTTTTTTTGCATCTACATAATACACCCGATAACATACCTTTGGGATATCAAAGTAATTTCCTTTTTCTGGATCCCTCAAAACACAACCACCAGGCTGAGCAGGGACCACAAATCCTCTCACTGTTACTATGATTATGTTAATTGTTGATTGTTAACTATCCTATACCCACCTATGTAAAAGAAGTATGTGTCTACCTTTCACTTTTTATTCAATCCCAGAGATTTTCTGCCTCCCTAATCTATCACCAAAGAATTAATTTCATGGAACACTTTAAATTAAATTATGCCTCCCACTTTGATTGTAATGCATAAAATAAGGTGCAAAACTGCCATTCTCTGGAGCATTATCTCAATTCGTTGAGATTTTGCTTCCCAGCAATTGTGGACAGTTTGGATGAAATAAATTCACAAAAATTCTTTACAGGTTTGAATGTTTCTTCTGTTGATACATTGAGATTTTGCTTCCCGGCAACTGTCATCAGTTTGGCTCAAACTCATAAAAATTTGTGCAGGTCACATGTTTCTTTGACAATTTTCAGATAAAGTCGGGGCGTACTGCCAGCTCAATGTGAAGTCTTCTAATCCATTTACTTAGATCTTAAATTTCTGTCAACAATGCTTAATAGCTTTCATTCTGTACTTCTTTTGTTAAATTTATTCTTAAGTATTTTATTCTTTTTAATGCTATTTTCTTTTTTTTTGACATTTTGTTTTTCTTTTTGTATTTTTAAATTAAAAAAAATTTTTTTATTGATTTTTAGAGAGGAAGGGAGAGGGAGAGAGAGATAGAAACATCGATGACAGAGAACACCAACTGGCTGCCTCCTACACGCCCCCCACTAGGGATCGGGCCACAACCTGGGCATGTGCCCTGACCGGAAATCGAACCTGTGACCTCTTGGTACATGGGTCGACGCTCAACCACTGAGCCACACCGGCTGGGCAATGCTATTGTTTTCTTAATTTCATTTTTGGGTTGTTCATTTACCAATGTATAGAAATACAACTGATCTTTGTATATTCATCTTGTTTTCTGCAAATCCTGTTGAACTTTTAATTTTTTTAAGAATCAGGCGGTAACAGCTGTGGAAGAGTCCACATCGTAAACAGACCCACCCTCATCCTCTGCCAAGCTGCCTGCCTAGTCACTGAACCTGGAAAACCTGCTCCAAGGACTGCCTCAGGCATCAGCCACAGGAACTGGAGCTCCACTCTGTCCACTGCTTCCAATGTGATCCTCTGCTGAGGGACGGCAAAGTCATCTTCCATTTCTCTTCCCACCTTTTCTCAGCACCATTTAATAAACACAGAGTGACTGGTAAGCACTTGAAGAAAAGAATCCACATTTGCACAACGGATCAGTTCAGGTTGACTGTTTTCATTACTTGGGTTTTTTTGCTTTTTGCAAAACAGATCACTGTAGCTTTCTGTAATGCATTTGGAATATGCCTAAGTCCAAGCTCTTTGTTTATGGGCATTTAGAAACAACTCATACATATCCAGGCACACCTGTACACTTACATGAAGTAATACATCATTTTTATTTATTAAGTCTAGTCTACTCCAGAATGCCTCAGAGGGAAGGTCTGATGTTAATTTTGCCAACTGGGACGACACAGCTCAAGGCGAAAACAGACTAACACTGCATTTATCCCTTGTCTCCAGCACAGGGAAGTAACTGAAGTGGCACCTAATTAAATTACATTTGCTAAACATTTATCAGCACCTTCTCTGTTCCAAGCAGACACTGCACAGGCTTTAAGGACAGAAAGTATAAGAGGTGTGGCCACCACCCTCACAACCTAGCTGGAAAACAGCTGCACTAATAACCGAGACACAGTGTGACCTGGGATGTGAGGGGACTGCTGACACAGCCTGAGCAGCAGAGAGGTGGGTGACGAGATTACCATGGGAAGGAAATGAGCCTCCTGAGGAGTCAGAATGGACTCACTGTGCATGTGTACAACAGTCTAAAAATTCTAATGGTCACTGTCGGGGTGCCTGCCCTCTTGTTCCTGCTTAAGGAGCTGAAGCCACCACTCTCCTTAGTGCTCAGGCTGTGCTCTGAGGCATGCGGACCCTCCTTCTGGGAGGCTCACCTTCCCAGCACTAGACTTCAAGGTAACTAGGACCACTCACTGCGGGACAGGCCCTATGAGCATGGACATAACTTCAAGGTCAGGCGGATGACATACCAGAGTGAAGACAGTTGTGGGTTCCATAGCAGGAAGCAGGGCGCCGTTTATAAATGGGAAAAGTGGGCCCACAGAAAAGGGGAAGCACCTTTCTGCCTTGACAACTGCTATGGAAGAAATGCAGTTCAATGTTGCCTAATTTTATTTTTACAGAGACGTTGAAAGGCTGACTTTTTAGGTAAAATTTCTGATTTTTAAATGCCAGAAACTAAATCAATTAAAATAAACATTGTGAGCCAAACAAAATACATTGCTGGACATGGCCACCAGCTATCGCCGCTGCTCTGGGTACACAGTTTCCTTGAAGACCCACAGCATTCTGGAAAGTTGTATTATTTCCCCAGATAATCCTGATGAGAAAACTGAGGTGTAGAGAGGTCATTACCCCAACAGGAAATGACAGAACAAGAATTCTAGCCCAGGGCTGTCTTATAGCGAAGTGACTAGTTTGAATTTCCAGGGACCTCAAGCCTGGAAGAAGCTTTGCTCCACAGCTGCCTGCCCAGCAAGAAAGGTTCTTTAACTGTATTTCCTTTTTAGCTTCTCTTTACTTTAAAAATAAAATTTCTTGTCTGTTTGTTTTTAATGCCTTTCTTGCAATAGGCCAGGAAGCAAAAATGACTATTTTAAGCATTCAGATAATCATACTTCCAAGTCAAAGCTGGGGGATCCTCTAACAGTTAAGTCCCCAGCACATCTTTCAGTTCCTGGAACCTTTTCTTCCCCGCCACAGGGCCAGCAGTACTTCCTATCTACTCAGTGGCTGACGCCACCCACTCCTTCCCGAGGGATTCTAATCGTTCAACCAGGCCCACATTTACGTAGCACTGAAGGGACTCAAAGGTGAGGTCTCCTCTGGAGGGGCTTCCCTACCTCCCCGGCGTGCCTCCTTTGTTTATGCACCTGTTGTATCTCTGTGTCACCGACTCCTCCACAAGACTTTTCTCAGACACAGGGAAGCCAGACAGGGTGGGCAGTGATTCCACTAAGTGAGGAAATAAAGGAAGAGACAGAGTTCCCTCAGACTGGTATTTCACAAACACTCAACAAATATGAACGCCTACCTCCTGTAGGCAGAGCTAAGTGTTGGGCCTGTCCTCAGTGGACACTCACTCTCCTGAGCCAGTCTCCGTGAGACATTTCCCATGCTGATAAGAAGTCCAGCACACAGGCCCTAAGCTTTTTGTTCTTATACACCTTTTGGTTTTCCTTGGAGTTAATAACTTTTTGTTTTTTTCCCATTTGCTTGGTTTTCTATGTACCTACCATTAAATTCATGCTCAGACTCTGACAAAGTACAATTTTCACTAGACACATTCACATGCACTGGGCACGACCTCTGCGTGGACTGCCGCCCCCCCGGGGTCATCTGCACAGGCTGCTCTCAGAGCCTTCCCTCTGCCATCTCCCTGGGGTTTGTCACGCCGCCCTGCTTCCTGGACCCATGTTTCCTTGCCCTTGGCTCTGCCTATCATTTGATGGTGTACATCCTCCCGTGGCTTCCTGAGAACATGAAAGACAGGAGGTGCAGTGTTTCAGATCTGCATGATGAAATGTCCTTATTCTCACACCTGGTTAACGGCAAAGCTGAATAACAAATTGTAGATGGAAAGTCTATTTCCTTCAGAATATCGATGGCCTCGCTCCAAGGTCTTCCAGCGTCAGTTACTATTGGGCAGTCTGATGTCTCCTCCCTGAAGGCCCTTTATCCCCCGATTTCTGAAGGGATACTGGGCCTTGCTGCAGGGTTCTTTCCATTCATTATGCGAGGCACCTGACAGGTCTTGTGACCTAGAACCTTTGTCCTTTAGATCTGGAAGAACTTCCTGTCATTTCTCATCCTCTCTGCTCCAGTCCCCTGCACACACATCCTCACGCTCTCTCTGGAGGCTTTGCTGTGTGGATGTTAATGAAGTCTTTTCGGCTCAGTTTCTTATTTTCAACTTAGATGTCCTATTTCCCATTTCTTTTGAGTTTCTGTTCTTTCTGGAAGATTTCTCGTTTTACTATCTTCCCTTCCACTAAATCTTTTATTGCAATAGTCATATTTCTTTCATTTCTAAGAGCTCTATTTTCTGCATGTCCCTTCTTTATAGCCTCTTGCTATGGTTTCATGGATGCAATCTCTTTTCTTCTCTTTCTAAGGATTCTTTTTTTTTAAGTTTTTGTCTGTTCCTCACTTTGTTTCTATTTCCTAAGTTTGTTTGTTTGTTTTTATTACATTCACACTGGAGCTTTCCTCAAATGTTGGGTGAAGCATTAAAATGCTGCCCCAGAGCCCTGTGTTTTAGGTGTTTTGGAGGGCGGGGAGGAGGACGGGAGAGGCCGTCACTGAGTGGGCTTCTGTGAAGGGTGAGCAGGCAGGGCCAGCCATTTTAATGGGAAACCTCCAAATTTCATTATCTAGATGACTTTTCCCTTGGACTGGTCAGTTTCTGCAGAAAAGAAGCCTCTGGCCTCTGGCCTTGGGGACTGTAGGTCTGGCTGTCCTAGGAGCCAACCTGGGATGGCAGTGAGGAGACACTCATCTTTCAGTGTACCGAGACTGTCACTTGCCCGACCTGCTTTCAGCACAAGGCCCTGGCCCTGGCTGGGTCTCATGTCCGTGTGTCTAGAATCCCTCTGGGTGCACTTTCTCTTGGGAGAAACCAGACTTGAGTCTCTGTGGGAAAGGGTTCCTCCTTGGCTGTGCACAGGAGGGGAGGGGCCCAGGATACATATGGCTTTTCACACTATTGACCGATTCTCTTGTCTCCAGCTCCACCCACTCCTGTGCTTTCAAAGGTAGTGGAATCTCCAAATTTTCTGTGGATGTCAGGTTTTGAGGTGTCAATTCATGGCTATTGCCCTTCACAAGCATTGAGCTTTCCCAGTCCGCTCAGTCAGTTACCGTTTGTCCATCTGCCCTGAGCACCAAGATGTTGTTGACGACTCTCTGCTGTCATACACCATCCTCTTCTCCTTGTACTTACGGATTTACTCCTTTTATATCCCTTGCCATCCCCAGGTGGAATTTGAGTTGGGAAGAATCTATCGTCTTTTACTGAAAGCTCTGACCCTCAGCTTTTTCAATGACTAGTTAATCAGGAAAGGTAAACAGCATGGGACAAAAATCATGAAGAGAGAAAAATAAAGGATTAAGGAAGGTTTTCAAAGTTGTCCATTGTCCTTAGTTTAACTTTTTTAGAAGGTTTAAACCCTACTTCTCCTGCTTACAGGTTGCTCAACCTTATGTAAGTGACACCGCCGTCTGACATGTAAAATAGTGATGCTACCTAGATAATGGGATCATGCAGCACAGTGGACTGCAGTGGCTTAGTGTAAAAAGGACAAGGTGAACTGGTTCTCTGCACACCACGAGTTTGAGATGTTAGATGGACAGCCACTTAGAGATGTTTGCAGAAGTAAGAATCACTTTCACTCGGCAAACACTTCCTGAGCACTTTCTATACAGAAGAACCTAAGCCAGGCACAGAGGAACAGAGCTGAGAATATGTGGAATCACCCATAGCAGGCAGATGTGATGAGACAGGCTGAAGCTTAGAAGGGAGGAGTGAAAGCCGTCCATGCAGCCCGGGGAAGAGAGGCCGAGACTGCCTTTACCTTTCTTTGTCTTAAAAGGTCCACATTCAGGGTGAATCTCTTGTAAGGGAAGAGACACCACCTTCGCAAGACCAGAACTCAGCATGTACTGGTACAGACGCTTAAACGTCCTTTCGCACAGTCCCTGCCAAAACAAAATTTAAAGCTACTGTTAGGTCCAAGAAAGGTGTCTAAAACTGCTAAAGAATCATGTAAACGAATACAAATTTGAATCCTGAGTTAACTGATCATCTTGAGTGAGAACACACTGGCGGTATTAATGAGAAAAGGCTGCTAAACTACATTGTCAAGGGAACAAAACAGGTCCCAAGCAATATAATAACAATTCCACCTTTTGATTACATGAGGGGGAGAGATTTTCCTAAAGAGATCCTGGAAGGATATATAGGGATGAGAATGAGGCGGAGGGAGGTAGAGAAAGGAGACTCTTCACTGTATATCCTTTCATACTGTTTTGATGTTAATCAAGTAAGTGTATTAATTATTAACACACACACACACACACACACACACACCCCTCCCACAGGCAGTGGAACAAAACATAGTTAAAATAGTTTAACATTTTCAGTTTATCTGTGCGGTTTCACCATTCAACCCTCACTCATATTTCTGCCAGGTACAACCAAAATGACTGTAAGTGTATCTGAACCGCGGCGGTTACCAACGCCAGCCTCCAGTACTGGCCATGTTTCTTCATATAAAAATAATTTACTTGCCAACATTGAAGAGTGAGAGATTTCATACAAAAATCCACATTCTGGCTTCTCTTGAAAAACAAGACCTGGCAATAAATCCTAGGACTGTGCTTCATGGCAGCAGCCAGTGGGAGCTGAGGGGAGCCGAGGGGAGCCGAGGACAGCCGCTCCCTCAGACAGGCCCCCAGTCTCCAAGGAGCCAGCGCCTCACACTCCCATGCGGCCCTTGCACAGCGAGGCTGAAGGTCAGTTTCCATTTATCACCATTTTTGTGCTGCTTGTCCCTTATGACAGTTAAGAAGAAAATGAAGTATTTCTTGACTCCATGCTGCTATCAATCCACACTTCTCCACTGACCTGTTCGACTCATTTATGCTGCCCTCCCTGGCACCTGGTTTTGTAGCCCCTGGAATAGTGAGGCAAGTTACCACTGTGTAAGTTATGGACTGAACACCAGGAGGCACTCATGACTAAGAGTTGTCAGGTGAGTCTTACAGGTTTCTTTACATTCTAGGAGACAGAGAGAGAAAAAATGTCTGTGGGCTGCTGCTGCCACATATGTGGAACGAGCTCTCAGACCAGCCAGCACTCTAGCTGTCGGCTATCAAAGAAATACAGACGACTCACATATGGCTCATTCAAACCCACTGGCTCGGAAATGGCATCTACCATTAATCTAGCTGTGCCCCCAGCATCGTGGAAAGACCCTTCGGAAATTCATCCATCAAACCCCAGCCCTCTACATATAGCCCTGAGTCCTGGCCCATACTAAGCAAGGGAGGATGATATAGTCCTGCCTTCTGGGGGCTGCCATGAAGGACTCACACAATCTGCCCAGCAAAAAGCAAGAGAAGCAATAGGAGCCCCTGCACCCAAAGTTAGCATCTATATTCATGTCATCAACCTCATCTACAGGCTAAGTATTCACTAAATCCTGCCAAGGTCACTCTGACCTCTATTTCCAGCTGTCAAGTGAATGTCCCAGAAGATCCTCATACTTAATATATCCTAAAATCAAATTTGTCGTCTATCTCATCCTCACCCAAACCTGTTCCTTTCTGTACTTGACTCTATTCATACATTGTTACAAATATTTACTGAGTCTTTACTGTGGGCTAGGCACTCTCCCAGCGTGGAGGGTCCAGCACTGAAGACATGGTCCCTGGTCTCATGAGCTGGCCCTCATGTTCCCGTCTACTTCTGTGGGTGGTGCTCATTCACATCAGACAAGACTCCTTCATTCAGCTCTACACCCTGGCTTCGATCACTCACCAAGTCCTGCTGGTGTCACCTCCAAAATGTCTCCCAAACATTTCCAGCCAGTCTTCCACTGGGCTTGAGGCAAGAGCATCTACCTTGCTGCCCCACTTCCCATCTCTCTTTGGTCCACCAGTTCACTTCCTGAACACTCTTCTCTTCTGGTAACTTATCCACTTCTAAACTGCCACCAGCACTTTATCAGGCTAAAGGCTAAAGTCCCAACTCTGCCGCCTGGTACTCAAGACCTTTCTTATTTGGCCCAACTCTACCTCCCAGCCGACCTCTAGAAGTCCCACAGCCTCCCAGAGCTCCACACTTCTGCTGAAGCCATTTCCCTCACCTGAAATGCCATTTCTCCTTTGTCTAGTTTGGGAACACCCAATTTTCAAAGCCCAGCTCTGTCACTTGCTCTATAAAGCTTCTCCCAGCTCTCTGAAGAAAGCACATCTCTCCTTTCACAGAGCTCAGGCACATCTTTCTAAGCAGCACTCCAGCCTAAGTGTGTGCTCATTACTGCCCCTCCAGCTGGACTGCTCCCGGACAGTGTGAGAGCTGGCCTCCTCATTAACTTCTGTCATCTTAGTGTGGAACATGGTTCTGACCCACAGTAAACACCAAGTTTTTTGTCGAATGAATAAATGAAACAATATCCTGTAACAGTTCAATCTTGTTGCTTAGATAGTCCATAGTGCAGACCTGGGCCCAGACCAGCCCTGTGTCCCCACCTGAATGACTCAGTAGGCAGAGGGTTTCAATCTCCAATGTCTGCATGGGCAAGACAAGAAATATAAAGAACAAAGTGGGCAGATATTTGCTCATGAAGTATGCAGGAATTTTCTTCATTGCTATTAGGGTCTCTTAAGAAGAGGCCTTAACAGCCTACCTTTTATTTTTCTCCTTTTGATAGAGACTTGATAGAGAACAATTTCTCTCCTACACAAACAGCAGTGTGCACACATAAGGACAAATTGCACTGACTGCCTCAATGTTTGAGAGGCCGCAGAAGCAGGTGCCTTGGGGGGAGCTGGCCAGTACACAGCTAGCTCCAGCCACCTGTGGTCATGAGACTGAAGGCCCAGGCTTGCCAGAGCTTCTGGTATTTCAACAGAAGCTGGAAACCTAGATCATTTTAGGTGAAATCTCAATTTTTAAAAAATGCTAGGTCAAGTTTATTTTTAACAATGTACAGGCTAAATCTGACCCACACGCCTCGGTTTGTAAGCTCTGCTATAAAGACACTTGGGCATGCAACGCATCTAGCGATAGGGAACAGATCCCCTCTTTGAACAACGAAAGCAGAGACCAGAACTTCACCGATGCAGCACAGGGTGAGCAGGATTATCCTGGTGTCTATAACCAGACTCTAAACCATGTTCCTTTGGAGACTAATTTCTGTTACTCCCAAATCCTGATTTTAATTGTTAAGTTTCAAGTTCTGTTTAACCTACAGGGCAATTTTGTTTTTCTCCCATTTCTAATTTGGCTTTTTCTTAACTGACACTGAAGATTGTTCAAATCAGACTGGAAGCAGCATCACCGCCATGCTTTCTTCCTCTCTTTCTCACTTCATCACGGCCTCTGCTCTCGGGCCCAAACATGAAGCAGGTCAGTAACTGCTTTTCTCCCCATGTCATCTCACCTCCTTCTTAGTCAAGTCACTGCTATGTCACTACAAATCCACAGGGAACAAAATTACAAGCTGAATTATGAAAGTAAATCTACATGCCCAGATTCACCGCTCCATATGAACTTTTATGGCAGGTCTTAGAGTAAACCCCAGGGGAGAATGGAAGTCAGGGAAGAGCAAGAAGGATGTAAGTTAAGGACTGAGAAAATTTTTTCCTCTATAAAACAAAGGAAAATCCCACTTGTTTCATGGTTAGGGATAGTCAAGTCCATAGCAGGCTTTCCATTGCAATTCATCCGATCTCCCTTTGACAAAGACCTTCATGCTGGGGTACTGGTAAGCTCAGTCCAACACGGGCGCCCCAGGCAGCTCACCAGTTCTTCCCGCAGCTTTCCCAGTGTCTCTATCTGGTTATTCCGTGTGCTCAGCACCCCCGAAAGCTTCTCCATGAGAATGTTGTATTTGCTCCTCCTGTGAGAAACACAAAACGGTTCACTTTTTTCAAACCTACCACTAAAGACTGCCTATTTTTCAAAGCAAGGTTTCAAGGCCAACTCCCGAACTTTACGGCTGGAGAGGCTGGTCATGCAGCCGAGGGCAGTGTACAGACTAGACTCTACAGCTAAAACGTCACGGAAATGATTCTTTAAAATGTATTACATTTTGATAATACCTTAAAAAGTTTAGACTGATATTTCCTTATCAATCACTTGGTAAGGAAGGATAAGGTCATTCTATAAAGAACATGAATAAGTTAATAAGCTTTCTTAAGATTCAGGCCCTTGATGTGAACATAAGCCACCTTCCTCCAATCCAGTGCTCTCCTCACTAGATCGTGACACCACTCAGATCTGAAGCCCTGGTTTCTACTCCCGATTTCACTGGAGAGATGGATCCCTCTTGACGTCGCATTTTATTGTGAAGTGGATGTCACAAAAAATGCTTTCAAGCCAAAGGCCACCAAAGGAAGCTACTATTGAAGAGAGAAGGGCTCCTTACTGTGTGTCTGGGGAAGGCTGGGGGAGGGTGCAGAAAGGAGCCTTGTAGCCAGTGCAGCCGGGAAGGAGGACTTGGTTTTAACTGCCTACAGGCCTAGGCGCAGGGAGGGCTTATGTGTGGGATCCAGAGCCTGCACCCACTTCTCCATTTCACCGCCTCTCAAGGAATGAAAGAATAAATGAAGACACAGAGAGTTATTGCACAGAAACTAGTACCAAGCACTATGTCACGGACATTATACAGAAGAGCAGACAGGGGTTCAGAGAGGCCAGGTGACTCTGTCTAAGTCAGGGGCAAAGATTTAAATACAGATTTGGACTTAGTCCATCGCTCTCTCTTCTACCCACAGCTGCCACCCTGTGTTCTTTGTGGATCACAGGCTATACACCAGTTATGAGTATGACGATAAAGGAATTTAATAGGTGGACAGTATGACTAAATAATTAAAATGCGAATTATCAAAGTATAACTCTCTAATGTATTATTTCTAAAACATGGATTTGAAGATAAATTCAGAGTGACATTTTCACTCCTGGAAATGCTTAGTCAACAGTTAGTCTACACATGCACACCAAGTATTTCCTTGGGGCCAATCCCTGTGCTGTATAGTGGGTACTGCAAACTTTAAAACTTATAGTTAATCCTGAGTGTTTACCCTACTTCCCTTTTGGAGGGTATGCCTGGCCACTGGGTAGAGTGCAAGGCCTCTGTCATTTGGGGAGGGGAGAATCACAGAATCAGTCCCTGTGGTCCAGGGAAAGAGTCTGCCAACTGTCCCCCAACTCTCCCTTGACACTGCCCACCTCCAGCATGGAGGGCTGGTGGCCAGGAACTGGGCTCATAGCTGATTCACCAAGGGCACTCATTCTAGGCCATGCATCAGCTTAACCCTTCCCCACCCTGGTCTCAGCTCCTCCCACAAAGGAGGCATGGGGTAGTGAAGTGCAGGCTGAGGCCTCTCTACAGGTTGGCAGAAAGAACATTTCTTTCCCACATTTCTATGCCAGGTAATTAGTCACCCCAACAGGGAGGATGCAAGAGCCAGAGACTCACTCCAGAGACTCCCTGGTTCTCAGATGGGAATGTTTTATCAGCTTGAGGTATTGTCTGACTATGATACACAGCTAAATAGCAACATAGTAATCAACTAGTAGAACCTCTCCATCTCATCCTACAGGTTGATTACATGGTTACATGTTGCAAAAACACAATTTAAAATTGATACAATTCAACTTCAACTCTGTCACCATAACAAATCAAATTTGACTTAATTTTATTTTTATATTTCCCCTAAACTTCACCAAAATATCAATAGTCCCAATTGTTGAGATGTAGGGTTAGAGGCATTTTTTTTTTTTTTTTTACCTTCTTTCATGTAATTTCTAGGTTTTCTAAATAAGCATGACTTATTTTTCATCATCAGAAATAGATAGTAATTATCTTTTTAAAAAGCTAAAGTAGTGTTCTGATTTGGCCTCTGATTTTTAATGACATAATACCCATGGCTGCAAGATAGACATAGCAGTGTTTGGTCTCGTAACTCACCTGTCCACATGGAACCGGTTCAGGAGGAGGAGGATTGAGTGTTGCTGGGCTCCGGTGGGCAATCGGATCACATGGGACTGCATTGTGATGAGTCCATTTTTGTTCAGAATCTTCCTATGATAGTGGAGCTTTCCAGCATCAACCCTGGAGGGGAGGACCAGAGTCATTCTGCTTTGTTGGTTACTTTCACCCACCGATGTAGAGAGCCTCTCACCTGGGCATGAACGCCAAGATACACACCTCCCATCCACACAATCTGAGAGAACAATCATTGTGAGACAATGGTCTTGGAAAGAACAGCCATGCCTCAGCCTCCAGGAGAGGTAGGTGGGGAGAAGGAAGTAGAGGCCAGGGAAAATAGAGTGGGAAGGGATTGCCACTGGGTGGGAGACAATAAGGAGATTGATCAAATACGAGGTGATAATCAAACATAGATGTCTAATCCTGCATGGCCAATAACTAGGGTAACCATACATCCTGGTTTGCCAGATGCTCCCAATTTGTGCCCACTTCCTTGGCATCCCTTCTGGTCAGCTCTACCGTCCAGTCTTAATGTCTGGTTTAGACAATAAATTATATGGCCACCCCAGGGTCTCTTCAAAAAGAAAGCACTGTACTACTAATCACCACGGCTTGGGGACTGCCGAGATGACAAGGGTAAGAGGAGCAGGGAAGACAAGTCAGCAGGCTCCTGCTCAGACAGAGGACATAACGATCAGTGAGCCCTATCATTTAAAGCAGAGAAGCAAATCATCCCCTTATTTCAGTGATTTTCAACTTTTTTCATCTCACGGCGCACATAAGCTACTAAAATTCTGCGGCATACCAAAAAATGTACTTTTTGCCGATCTGACAAAAAAAATTGGTATAATTTTCATTCGTTCCCAGCAGATGGCTATTATTGTGTTGGCTGTCATTTTTTATTTGACAATCTAAGAGAAGAGAGGTCCGTGCCCCTGACTGAACAGTCAGATATTGCATGTTTTAAAAATTCTTGCAGCACACCAGTTGACAATCGCTGCCTTACTTGAAAGCAGTGCTGTGGAGGTCTCGCTGGAGCTCCCCCTGCCACCGGGACCGGCCTAATCGCTCCAAAATGCAGTAGGAGAAGTCGGGGAGTTTCAGGTCAGGGTCACCCTCCAAGCCTATCAAGGCTCTGTAACGCATGTCCTGGGAGGCAACGACGATCAGTTTCTTCCCCCACCTGCAAATCAGAAACAACCACAGGAAGAAATAACTTTTTGATTTTAAGAAAATCAAAACATGGAAAAGCAGAGACTTGGAGAATCGACATTTTCTGCTTCTTCTTAGAGGTTCACAATCCCCCAATCAAGCTGGTTTCAGTCACAGTGCTTCTGCATGGTGTTCAGGGTGAGCAAAGCCAGTGTCATCGTTTTTGTGTTTAAAACCCCCCCAGGCCTTGCCAGGCACTCAGACTGAAACCCCAACTCCCCACTGGGGCCTAGAATATTCTACACACCTTCCATGGCTCTGCGTCTGACCCACAGTGACGCTGCTGGTCCTGAAATAAGCTGTTTCCTCTTCCTGGCTGCTCTTCCCCAGGGTCTTTAAGTGACTAAAATGACTGATTCCTTCTCATGATCCAGGTCACTGCTCAGATGTTAATGCCTCAGGCCTTCCCAAAAATGGTAACCAGAGTCCATTCCCCACCTCTGACCATTATTCCCATATTCTTCACAGCACCTAACACTCTTGGAAATGGAAATATATACAAACATATGTGTGTGTATATAGATAGATAGATAGGTAGGTAGGTAGGTAGATAGATACATGCACATGACAGTCCTGTCTGTCCCCCCTCTTCAAATAGAAGCTCCTTAAGAGGGGACACACTGTCGACTTGTCTACAAGACATCCTCAGAGCCTAGAATGATTTTGGTGCACAGTAGGAGCTCTGTGAATATTTGTTAAGTGAATGAACTAGCCTACTGAACTAGACAGACAAAGCAAACTTCAGGTCAAAAACACAGAACTGTGTAATCAGTGGACCTGTATGTAGTCTGTTGAAGACCAGACCTTGGACAAATCATTAGTTTCTCCTACTGACTAGGTAAGTGAAAAATGCCAAGAACACTTCCTAGCAAGGCACTGAGATACCCTGGCTGAGAATACTGACTTCTCTGCTGAGGCCTGACAGGCCCCAACACTTCAGACTGAGGCTCCACCATAGTGCCTTGTCTGCTAACTTAATGCATGTCTTAGGCAGATTGGCTCACTCCATTCACACACTCTGGGGGTCCAAACCCCGCAGCAGAGATCCCACGAGAGTGTACAGGCAAAGAATCCCTCACTCACTCACTCCTTGGCTTCGAGATACACCCAATCGGAGGAGCTCCCTTTCTTGGATGAATGAGTCACCCAGGGTCCACTGATGAGGGCCCATGGGCTTGAGCCAGCACCTACTCGTCACAGCCTGCCGTTTACAGGGCCCGACCACAAGGTCTGCCTCCAGTCACATCACTGTCTGACTGCTCTCCTTCCTCCCACCCACTCAGACGCCTTTGCTTCTACCACCAACCAGGCAGAAAGAAAAAAGAAGAGGCTGTCTTCATTTTAACTTAACTGCAGCTTCCTTCAAATTGTTTGTAACCTATACTTAGTCTTCTGCAGAATTGTGGAAATCTTCAAAAAGATGTGGTTGTGAACAGTGAAAGACAGTATGCGTGTTACAAGCTCAGGACCTATGCTCTCTCATCTCAAGGCAGGCTCATTAAGTTAAACTGGAAGAAGTCAGTTGGGAAAAGGAAGTTTGAAAACTGAGGAATGAATTTTCTGCTTTAAAAATGTATTCAGGTCCCAGCCAGGTGGCTCAGTTGGTTGGAACATTGCCTGGAGCATCGTCCTGTACACCAAAAAGGTAGTGGGTTTGAATCCTGGTTGGGGCACATACCTACGTTGCAGGTTCAATACCCGGTTGGGTATGTGCAGGAGGCAGCCAATCCATGTTTCTCTCTCACATTGATGTTTCTCTCTCTCCCATCCCCTCTCTCTCTAAAATCCACAAACATATCCTTGGGTGAGGATTAAAAAATAAGTTAAAAAAAAAGTACTCAGATTAGTTTACTGCCCTGTATTATCAAATTCCACCGATTCCAATGAGCTAATGCAAAGACTCCTGCTAAGCTCGATTTGCAGACCATGGTCATCATACAGGTTATCAAATCAGTATTAAGCACCATGTAAAGTACCAGGGATGCCAAGATAAATACAAATGGTATCTACCTTCAAGGAGCTCCCAGTCTACTGAAAGAGAAAGAAGAGAAAATGACTCAACGATTGATGTAATAACTGCTCTGACAAAGAGCTGCTCTGGTGGTTGAGACTATTAAATGACATATATGAGGAACCCCAATTCAAGCCTATGTGTGTGACTAAAGCGTGTGCATAGCAGTTAGGGAAAACTCTCAAAGCAGGGGATTCTTGAGTTAGCAGTAAGCTGAGTGGGTGAAGGGTAAGGAAGTAGGTTCCACAAGGTTCCAGAGGTACGAAACAGCTTGCTTGTTCAGGGAGGCAAGGGATGTGGCATATTCGGAAAGTCTCAGGTGTGGTGCAAGCTGGAAAGCAGGAGGGAGAGCTCGAGAGGTCAGCAGGAGACCACATCCTGAACGGCCTTTCAGTGTGCTGCGGAGTTCAGGTTCTATGACATAGGCAGGGTTACAACTTCAAACACAACAGGCAGTCAGTCAACATGCATTTTTAGGAGCCAACTGGTGCCAGGTATGCTCTAGGTCCTAGAGATACAGCTGTAAACAGGTTGGACACAGTTCTTGCCCTCAAGAGTTTATAGTCTGGGGAAGAAAGAGTGACATAAAAAACTCTGAAGATGTTTCAAAAATGTTTGGTACTGAAAAGAGTAATATGATGGAGCCTGGGCAACAGGGAGCACTTTTTGAGGAGG
This sequence comes from Tadarida brasiliensis, assembly GCA_030848825.1. Classification (NCBI taxonomy): domain Eukaryota; kingdom Metazoa; phylum Chordata; class Mammalia; order Chiroptera; family Molossidae; genus Tadarida; species Tadarida brasiliensis. The sequence goes on from CM061258.1 coordinate 118,946,879, forward strand.
TGAGTTGAAGGCTGAAAGAAGAGAAGGAGGTGGCGATGTGAAGATCTGAGGCAAAAGGAACAGCATGTGCCATTGCCCTGAGACAGATAAGCCCAGTGTGCTCAGGCTGAAGCACAGTGAAAAGTGCGGCAAGTTGAGGGAACTGAGGTCAGACAGCTGGATGGGCACCAGCTAGGTCCTAAAGCGCCCAATGAGTCACGGTCAGAGGGCAGGTGGCCGCAGGGCATGGGAACTGGGTGGGACATGGCTCGTGGCTCTGGCCTACATTGTCAAATAAAAATTCAGTCCCAGTGCAGCCAGACCTTCTGATGTTTCAAGAGAAGCTAGAAATCCAGAATTTTAAGTATTAGCAATGAAATTAAAGTGAGAACAAACAAAACACCATGCTGGATAAGTAAGGCATGTCTGTAGGCACATCAGGCCAGACTGAACCTCTGCCCTGACTGACCAGGGCACTACGTGTCACAATTCCACCTTTAAAAAAACAACCCTCCATGCAGTATAGAAAGTTAAAAAAAAGGAGAGATAGCAAGAAGGGAGATAGTCAGGAGACTAGTGCATTCATTTGAGGCCAAAGGGGGTTTGAGGAAAAGTTAGAAGGTGGACTCCACAGGACTTGGTGGCCAGCTGAATGTAGAAGTCAGGGAGAAAAGGGGCCCAGAGAGAGTTTATGCCTTGGATAGCCAGGGCCTGGGGATACCCCAGTGCCATCTCTCTCGGCCTGCCGGGGGTCGGCGCAACGCAATGAACTACAAGTAGACACTGCTTGGAGTGGGGGAGCATCGCAAGGGAGCAAATGCTCCAGATTTCTGGATGCAGTCCAATTTATTTGCAAAGTGGTTCCCCAGGTTATATAGTGTTTTAGGTAATTATTTCCTTGAGATGGCGTCTTTGTTGACCATATAGCCAAGCCAGTATATTACCTGTCTCTCACTTTTTTCAGTGGAGAAACATAAAAAAAAAAAATTACAAAAAAAAATAATAATAAAACCCCATCCACGCCTGGGCTTTTTTGTTCACTGTTTTTTTTTTTTGGGTGGCATTCCAACCCTTTGACATACAAACCTTATTTATTCACATATAAACAATACACTCAAATTAAACAAAATGACATTCCTACCCTCCAGACAAACCTTATCTATCCATACACATACTTTAATCCTTGACTGACCAAATCACAAAAAGACATATCTCAAAATTATATTTTATTCATCCACCAAACCCCCAATCCTACACCCCAGACCAGAATAAATAAAACAAAGAGGAAAGAAAAGGAAGAGAAGGTAGGTTTGGGGTAAAGGAGAGTGAGTGATGCTCTAGCTTCTGGGCACACTAGGTAGGGGCAGGTTATTGAAACATCACACGTAGCACTTGGGAGGAAGTCTAGGGACTGGATAGGGGCGCTGAGAGCAGCCATAATGTAAGGGGTGAAAGGAAGTTGAGAATCCATATAGGAGCTGGTGAGGATCAGCTAGGAGAACAGAAAAACAAGACAGAAAAGGAAGCAACAGGGGGAAAACCTTTAAAAGTCCCTAATGGTGTAGAGGGGTCAAGGAGATTAAGTGTCCCAGGCTAGTTAATAGGGATCTTAGAGAATAAGATTTTGGTGACATGATAAAGGCAGAAATCAGAACCACAGTGGGCAGAGGAGTAGAGCGGAGGTGAAGAGGGAGAAAGAGTGAAATGAGTGTAGCTACTTCTTCCAAAAACCATGGCTATAGCTAGAGAGAGAGAGAGAGAGAGAGAGAGCTACAGTTATAGGGAATCTGAGGTCAAGAGAAGGTCCTGTTTGTAAGAGGAGTAAATCACATCAATGTGCTGAGAAGAGAGCACCAGCAGACCAGCAGAAACGGAAAACAAAGGAGAAAGAGGAGCTCACTTGCAGGTAGGAGAGAGCATGAGGGATGGGAGCTGGTCTGGGGAGGAGAGGAGAAAAGAATAGCATCCTGATCACAGGGCCAGTTTTTCATCTCCTCTGAGATGAGGGGTGGGGAAAGAAATGTGGGGAAGTCTGCAAGTTGAGGAAGAAGGTAGAAGTTAGGAGACTTCACACTGGTAGCTTCTCCCTGTTTAGTAAAATAGAAAGGGAGGTGGGAATGGGGGTAGGTAGGGAATGAGAAAATGACAACCTGGATTACTCACTCTGGGAAACAGGCCCTGAATGAAGACTCACAAAAGGACTGCTGGGCAGCACAGGGCACCAATCCAAAGGACAGCTGCCTGCTCTACTCACCTGTGCTAGGACTATGGACACAAAGGGAAAGAATGACAGGCTCTCCTGAGCAGTTAGCCCAAACAGGAGAAGAGTGGAAGTAGAGGACTGGCTTAGTGTGGGGATGATGCACTCTGACAGACACTGAGGCAGACACTGAGGCTGCAGACCAATCCTGGCGCTCCGATTACACCTCAGACGTCAAAGTAAGAAGAGTCCCATGAGTTTCTGACAGTGCAAGTCAGTTACCTGCCAAAGGCTTCCACCATCGTACAACGGGGCTGCAAAGACTTAGTTCTGATGTCATTGGTAATGTTTTTCCTCTCCTTAAAGTACCGGCATGAGCCCTGGATGCCATCCTTATTCTCTAAGATCATATGAATGGGGTAGACATCCTCCAAAGGGTCCGGGTCCCGCTTGGACTCCAAAATTCCAGTTTCCAAATCGATTTCTTCATACCTAAGGAGGAGAGCATAAATATCAAGCCATAGCTCAGCTTCAAAATAATGCAGGCTTGGTGACTTCTGAGAACCTCCTGCAGAGATCAGAGAGAGGGAGTGAAATCACTTAGTCTTCCTCTTACAGATTCAGATCATCTTGACAAGCAGTATTCTTTGCCCCAGAAAATAGGGACCTTTCTAGATCCTCCAAATCTACTCCAGAAGCTGAATGTTGGAACCAGAATTACCACACTGGCCCGAGTCATGGCCTTTTGGTTTCCCTCCAAATCTGGTGCCTAGTCTCCAAACCACTATGCTTAGACTTAATGATTCAAGATTTTTCTCTTATAAGATGTCATCTTTCCATCTCTTTTTAATGATCTCTCTAGTACCTTCATCCATTTTTATGGTTTTAATGATCATTTTGCATGTTAACAATTTTTACCACTGAATCCTCAATACCCTCCCCCACCAAACATCAGTCCTGTCTTCAGTTGTCTACTACACACCTCAAATTCAATGAAATAAAAACCAAAGTTATGACTGCCTCTCCCCACCTCCGATAGTCCCTCCTTGCCCTCCCTGGTACCACATTCTCCCAGATGCCTCTTATCAACACCAGAGAGACATCTTTGACTTGTATTTCTTCTTTTACCCAGTCAGCCAAGTTTCTCAAGTTTTCCCTAGAAATCTTGCTCACATCTTGCACTAGTTGAAGCTAAATCCCATATACACTTTTCAACCCTTTCTTCCTTGCCCTCTCTGTGACATCTGTACTATTTACCCCTCTATTCTCAAATCACATCTTCCCCAGGTTCCAGAATAACACTCTGGGCTGCTACTCTCCCTCTCCAACCACATCTTCCCAGTCTTCTTTTGAAGGTTCCTAGTCTTCCATCCAGCCTTTAAATGTAGGTGCACCTCAGGGCCATGTCTTAAGGCTTCTAATCCCACTATGCTCTCTCATGGATGTTTCTAGTCAACAGCATATGGGATGACTCCATGTGTCTAGCTTAGTCCCTCCCTCTGACCTGTTTTCACTCCCATGAAGCCAGATGTTTACTAAACAGAATCTCCACTTGCATAACCCAAAGGAACCTCAAACACAAGGTGTCTTAGAGTACATTCAGCACCTTTCCCATCTCCCCCCAAACTCAGTCACTGTGCTGCTCTACTGTGTTCCCTACTACAGTGAAGGGCATCAGTATTCACCCAAGTGCCCAAACATCAGGAACCAGAGGTTCATCATCCTTGATTCCTAATTTTCCTTATACCCCACATCCAATCAATCATCAATCCTCTTGATTCTTCTGCCTCATCTCTTCATTCTCACCCTCCTTTGGTAAGCTAAACCATAATTGCTTGTTCATGATTGGATTACTACAAAGCTCTCAACTTCACTCTTCGCCCCTAATCTAACTATCCCTTGAGAGGCTTCCAACTGTCCTTTTGATAAAGGGTAAACTCTTTAAGTAGATGGAAAGATCATTGATTACCTCTCCAGTCCAATTTGGTTAAGGACAGAGTGTGTTCTATACCCAGGCTTCCTGGATTCAAATTCTGAGTTACATCCTCACTAGTTGTTGACCTTGAACAAATCATTTAACCTCTTTGGTGCTTCAATTTTCTCTTCAGCAAAATGCGGATGATAATACCTACCTCTTAAGGTTGTTGTAAAAAATTAAATAACTTGCTATATGTCAGGATTTTAGAACAGTCCAGCTCACAATAAGAACACAGATAAGTGCCAACTACTATTCCTCATTCTCTACCTCTAGTACTACACTCCAACCAAACTTAACTTATTTCTCTCCCTTCAGGCTTTCACATTTGCTGTTCTCTGTTCAGAATACTCTGCCAACTGGCCAACTAAATCCAAGTCTTGATTTGGACAGTATTACCTCTGGGAACCTCTCCTCTTCCTCACAATATGGCTTAAGAGCAAAGACTCAGCCCTGGCTGGTTTGGCTCAGTGGTGAAAGCGTCAGCCTGCGGACCAGACAGTCCTGGGTTCGGTTCTCGCTAAGGGCATGTACCTGGGTTGTAGTTTGTCCCCGGCCCCATGGGGTTGTGTGGGTGGCAACCAGTCGATGTGTCTCTCTCACATCAATGTTTCTCTCTTTCTTCCTCCCTCTCTCCTTTCCGCTCTATCTGAAGATAAATGCAAAAATGTCTTCAGGTGAGGATAACAAAAAAAAAAAAAAAAAAAAAAAGAGCAAAGACTCAGAACACAGATGGCCTGGGTTCAAATCAACACACAGTCACTTATAATCTCCATAACTCTGGACAGATTATTTATTATCTCTCCATGATTCAGTTTCCTCTTCTGCAAAATGGGGGAGATAACAGCACCCACTTGATAGAGGCACTGTAAGAATGAAGTGAGTTTAATCTCCTGAAGCTCCCAGAATAGGATCTTAGAATAATACCAGGCCAATAATAAGCATTGAATAAATTCTACCTATTATTATTATTGCTAAGCTTGTTCTTATACAGATCTCATTTCTTTTCTGTCTCCAGTCTTTTTAAAAAAATTTATTGATTTTAGGAAGAGAGGACGGGAAGGAAGGAGGGAGGGAGACATCGATTTGTTGTTCCACTTATCTATGTGTTCATTGGTTGATTCTTGTACGTGCCCTGACCGGGGCACATGGGGACAAAGCTCTATCCAACTGAGCTACCCGCCAGGCCCTGTCTCTAGTCTTGATCTGAAATGCTTTCCCATTCCAATCCTACCCTTCACTTTATGTAGATGAAATACTCTTTGAAGCTTGAATAATATTTCCTCAGTCCTGCTCACCATCACCCTAAACTTACACACGGACATATGGGGCAGCAGATGATTCCCAACTCCATCAGACGCCTTGGCCCTGCCAGGCATGAGGGACCCCAAATCAGCTTTACAGAGCGCCCCCCATTAGACTCCCGGTTTTTCCACGGCTCCACTCCTTTCTCCCACCTTCCTTCCATCAGTCCCCCGGCTCCAAGCCTGCCCGCCCGCCCGCCCGCCGGCCCTCAAGGCCAAGCCGCTGACCGGTCCTGGAGCTGGAGGTCGGGTCGCTCGCGAGGCTCCTCATAGAAGCTGATGCCCGGGTGCGTAGCAAGGGCCCTCCACAGAAACTCCTGCGTGTAGGGCTCCAAAGGCAGAGGGAAGGGCGGCACTCGCGTCTCCAGACGGCTCCACAGCGCGGGCAGACACAGGCCATCAAGCCCCTCCAGGGCCACCTCGTCCAACAACGACTCCAGCGCGTCCATTGCTACTTCAGTTAGCCGCGACCTGGGCGCCTGCGCACCACGCCGCCAAGGACCCCGGTCCAGCGCGTCTGCGCACAACGACCAGCAACTCTGGAGGTGGGTCGGATCTGGCGATCGAAGGAGGAGTTCCAGAGCGCCTACCTGACGTCATTCTCCTTGTGGGCGGGCTCAGTCAGTGAAGCTCCACTGCCATTGGTCCGGAACCCCGCCGTAACCAGGGGAACTGCAAACATTGCAGAGACCGCTTCCGGTTTGAGCACCCGGAACCACCGCCTCTAGGGATGGACGGTGAGTGTTCGTTGGCTCCTGTGGGAGGTCGGGGAGCTCTTCTCCCGTCTCTCTTGAGGTTCCCCTTCCCTCCGACTTCCCCCGGCAGAATGTTAAACCACAAATCCCCGGACCACCACTGACTGACCCAAGGTGGTCTCCATTCTGAAAGAAAGGAAGCCTTAGTGGTCAGGGATGGGGAGAAGAGGCTGGGAGGAGTGGTCAGTGATTGGCCTCTGTGTCGAGCTGTGGTCGTGTAGGAACGTGGTACTGGCCGGCGGCTCAGTGAAGGGGTTTAGGTAGGGGAAGGAGAAGTAGACGTCTAAGGTGGGTCTTGTGTGTCCTAGGATGTGGACCTGTCGGATATGGGAGTTGGTATGGCGGTAAGCGTCGTCGTGGGGAGTGCAGTCATAACCCACTGGAAAGTGGGACTTGGTAAGGGGGGTGAGGGGAGACTAGGGAATACTCTCTTCTGTGCTTCGATGTTAATAATTTGTGCTGTTCAGTGCCAGGAACTCTGTTAGTGCTGTCAAACAACACCTTTCGAAGCTTCATGATAGCCCTTTGAGTTGAGTGTTGTTATCCTATTTTACAAATGAGGAAACTGAAACTCAGAGAAGTTAAATAACTTGCCCCAAATCAGCCAGCCAGCCAGAAAGGAACCCAGTCACTCTGTGGAGCTGAATTGTGGAGTTTGAGATTTCGAAGGGGCTTTAGAGGCCCTTCATTCCAGAGGTTGCAAATGCAGATAATCTGCAAGGGCAAGTCTGGTGGGCTGGATTGGGCAGTGACTGAAAATCAATCCTTCTGAAGGGGGAGCTTCTCACTCAACTGAAACCAATTATTTTTTGGGACACTTCTCAAAATACCTTGAGGGCAATTCTGTCTGAAGGCCAGATGCAAGCTTCAGGCCACCATTTAGGGATCCCTGATTAGAATCATGGAATTGACTATTGGAAGCAATCTAAAAATAGGCTACTCTGGTATCTCATTTTGTAGATGGGAAGGCTAATGTCTACAGAGACTGGTAGGCTCTGTGTTGGAACCTAGATAATTTTTCTCATTTTACCACTGTCCCTCACTAATGGTGAATTTGTTCCTTTGTGATATCTACTTAATGCAGCGTGGAAAATTTTTTTAAAATTAACAGTCTGTTGTTATGTGCCTAAAAGACATCTTTGCCCTTTGTACTCAAAGTTACCATAAAACGCCATTTGCCAGATTGCCCTGTGGAAAGGTCAGCGTAATACTGCTATAGAACAATTCTCAAGTCTTTTTGGTCTCAGAATGCTTTTATACTCTTACCTCAAAAGAACTTCGTTTAGCCCTGTCCGGTTTGGCTCAGCGGTTAGAGCGTCGGCCCGCGGACCAGAGAGTCCCAGGTTTGGTTCCCGCTAAGCAGGTTTGGTTCCCGCTAAGGGCACCTACCTCGGTTGCAATTTGTCCCCAGCCCTGGTTGGGGTCATATGGGTGGCAACCAGTCAATGTGTTTCTCTCACATCGATGTTTCTCTCTCTCTCTCTTCCTCCCTCTCTATCTAAAACAAACAAACAAAACTTTGTTTAAGTATATAGTATGTTGATGATATTCATCATATTAGAAATTAAAGCTGAGAAAAATCTTAAAACATTTATTGATTAATTCACTTAAAAATAACAACCCATTACTTCTGAATATAAATAATACTTTTAATTAAAACAGCTATAATTCTTGCCCAAAATTAGTAGGAATAGTGGCATTATTTTACATTTCCCCACATTTCTTCAATGTCTAGTTTAATAGAAAATAGTTAGACTCTTGCCCTGGCTGGGTTGGTTGGTTCAGTTAGTTGAGCATCGTCCCATGAACTAAAGGGTCACTGGTTCCATCCCTGGTCAGGGCACATGCCTGGGTTTCAGGCTTGATCCCCAATCGGGATGCTTGTGGGAGGCAGCCAATCAATGTTTCTCATGTTGTTTCTCTCTCTCTCTTCCTCCCTTCCCCTCTCTCTCTAAAATCAATAAAAACACATTTAAAAGAAAAGAGCTAGTCTCTCATTTCAGCTTCAGCAACCAGATTGTTGTGCTGTTATTTTGGCTGATGTGTATGAAAAAATCAGGCCTCACACAGGTATACAGTTGTAACAGGGAATATTTTAATTGCCTTTTTCTGATAACTGTTTTGTGCTCTGTTACATTAAAATCCATTTGTCTATTTTGCTCTTCCATTGAATATTTTCCCATGTGTGATTTTATAACAGGCCTTCGTCATTTGGAAAAAGTTACTTCAGTGAGTTACACAAATCTTCCAAATGTTGACCTTGGAAATTTTATTACACAGCATCAAATGGCATATTATTACACAATATAAAAAAGCACATTCATTAATATCTCCACCTATCTCATTTTTTAATAGAGTTTAAGAGTTGGGAAGCTATTAAACTCAAGGTAGTGGAAATAAGTTTTCTATTTTGAAAGCTTGAATTTTATCCTTGGCAACACATACTGTCAGTTGTTTCCCTGAAGTAAAAGTCTTACTTTCGTATTTGAAAAAGTGTCTGCCAAACCGCCCAAGTATGAATAACTATAGTTTGTTTGTTCTTTCAAGTAAAAATGACATTCTTTTTTTGTTCCTTTTCATTGAATTTATTGGAGGTGACAATGGTTAACAAAATTATACAGATTTCATGTGCACAATTCCACAACACATCATCTGTACACTCACTGTATTGTGTTCATCGCCCCAAGTCAAGTCTCCTTCCATCACCATTTAGCCCCCCTATACATTCCTCATCTCCCCACCACACCCCTCCCCCAGCAGTCACCATACTGTTGGCTTTGTACATGAGTCTTTTTTCTTTTTTGCTCAATCCCTCCACACCCCCCAACCAGCCCCCCAACATCCCCCCTCGACAGCTGTCAGCCTACTCTGTATGAATTTGTCTCTCTTTTTGTTAGTTCATTTTGCTCATTAGATTCCACATATGAGTGAAGTCATATGGTACTTGCCTTTCTCTGTCTGGTTTATTTTCACTTACCCGAATGCTCTCCAGGTCCATCTATGTTGTCGCAAAGGGTAAGACGTCCTTCCTTTTTATGGCCAAGTAGTATTCTATTGTGCAAATATACTGTAGCTTTTTTACTCACTCATCTACTGATGGACATTTGGACTGCTTCCAAATTGTGGCTATTGAAAATAACTCTGCAGTGAACATAGGGGTACATATATTCTTTCAAATTAAATGTTTTGGATTTCTTTGGATAAATTCCGAGAAGTGGAGTCACTGGGTCATAAGGCAGTTGCATTTTTAATTTTTTGAGGTAACTCCGTACTGCTTTCCACAGTGGCTACACCGATCTGAATTCCTACCAAGAGTGCTTGAGGGTTCCCTTTTCTCCACGTCCTCACCAACACTTGTTTGTTAATTTATTGATGATAGCCATTCTGACAGGTGTGAGATGATATCTCACTGTGATTTTAATTTGCATTTCTTTGATGATTAGTGATTTTGAGCATCTTTTTATATGTCTATTGGCCATCTGTGTGTCTTCTTTGGAGAATTCTCTATTCAGTCCTTTGCCCATTTTTAAATTACATTGTTTGTTTTTTGGTGTTGAGTTTTTTAGTTTCTTTATAAATTTTGGATTTAATCTCTTTATCAGGTGTATCATTGGTGAATATGTTCTCTCATTCATGGGCTGTCTTTTTATTTTGTTGATGGTGCACAAAACCTGTTAAGTTTGATGTAGTCCCATTTGTTTATTTCTTCTTTTGTTTCCCTTGCCTGAGGAGTTATAGCAGAAAAAATATTGCTACAAGAAATGTCCGAGATTTTACTGCCATTCTTTTCTTCTAGGATTTTTATGGTTTCAAGTCTACATTTCAGTTTTTAATCCATTTTGAGTTTATTCTTGTGTATGGTGGAAGAAGGTGGTCTAGTTTCATTTTTTGCACGTATCTGTCTAATTTTCCCAGTACCATTTATTGAAGAGACTATCTTTACCCCACTGTATATTTTTGCTTCCTTTGTGAAATAGTAATTGACAGTGAAGGTGTGAGTTTATTTCTGGGCTCTCTATTCTGTTTCATTGATCTATTTGTCTGTTTTTATGCCAGTACCATGCTGTTTTGATTACTATGGCCTTGTAGTATAGTTTGATATCAGGTAGTGTGATTCCTCCAACTTTATTTTTCTTTCTCAAGATTGCTGTGGCTATTCGGGGTCTTTTGTGGTTCCATATAAATTGTTGGGATACTCATTCTAGTTCTGTGAAATATGCCATTGGTATCTTTTTTGTTGTTGTTAATCCTTACCTGAGGATATTTTTCCATTGATTTTTAGATAGAGTGGAAGGAAAGGAGGGAGAAAAAGAGAGAAACATCGATGTGAGAGAGACACGTCAATTGGTTGCCTTCCCCACAACCCTGACCGGGGCTGGGGATAGAACCTGCAACCCAGGTACATGCCCTTGACTGGGAATCAAACCCAAGACCTTTTGGTCTGGGGGCCGAAGCTCTAACTGCTGGGAACTGGCCAGGGTTGCCATTGATATCTTGATAGGAATTGTGTTGAATTTATCTATAGATTTATATGGATAGTTTGGATGTTTTAATGATGTTAATTCTTCCTATTTGTGAATATGGTATATGCTTCCACTTATTTGTATTGTCTTCAGCTTTTTTTCTTCAGTGTCTTATAATTTTCCAAGTACAGGTCTTTTACATCCTTGGTTAAATTTACTCCTAGATATTTTATTCTTTTTGAAGCAATTGTGAATGGGATTGTTTTCTTAGTTTCCCTTTCTGATAGTTCATTATTGGTGTATAAAAATGATTTTTTGATACTTGTTTTGTATCTTGCTACTTTAGTTAATTCATTTACCATTCTAGTAGTTTTTGTGTGGAATCTTTAGGGTTCTCTATATACAATATCATGCCATCTACAAATAATGACAGTTTTACTTCTTCCTTTCCAAGTTGGTTACCTTTTATTTCTTCTTCTTGTCTGATTGCTGTGGCTATGACTTCCAGTACTATGTTGAATAAGAGTGGTGAAAGCAGACATCCCTGCCTTGTTCCTGATCTTAAGGGAAACGCTTGTAGTTTTTACCTACTGAGAGTATGTTGGCTGTGAGTTTGTCATATATGGCCTTTATTATGTTCAGGTATATTCCCTTTATTCCCACTTTGCTGAGGATTGTTATCATAAATGGGTGCTGGATTTTATCAAATGCTTTTTCTGCATCTGTTGATTACGATCATGTGGTTTTTACCCTTCATTTTGTTTATGTGGTGTGTCTTGTTTATTGATTTGTGGATATTGTACCAACCTTACATCCCTGGAATAAATCCCACTTGATCATGGTGCATGATCTTTTTAACGTCTTGCTGGATCCAGTTTGCTAATATTTTGTTGAGGATTTTAACATAGATGTTTGTCACGGGTATTGGCGTATAATTTTCTTGCTTTTAGTATCCTTAGCTGGTTTTGGAATTAGGATAATTCTGGCCTTGTAAAATGAGTTTGGAATCTTCCCTCCTCTTGAATCATTTGGAATAGTTTGAGAAGGATAGATATTAGTTCTTCTTTGAATGTTTGGTAAAATTTACCAGTGAAGCCATCATGTCTAGGACTTTGGTTTGTTGGGAGTTTTTTTTATTATTTTTTATTACTGCTTCAATTTCACTAGTTGTAATCTGTCTGTTTAGTTTTTCTGATTCTTCCTGATTCAGTTTTGGAAGATTGTGTATTTCTAGGAATTTATCCATTTCTTCCAGATTGTCCAATTTTTTGGAATATAGTTGTTTGTAATATTTTCTTATAATTCTTTGTATTTTTTTGGTGTCAGTTGTTACTTCTTTTTCATTTCTGATTTTATTTATTTGGGTCCTTTATCTTTTTTCTTGATTAGTCTTGTTAAAGGTTTCTCTATCTTGTTTATCCCTTCAAAGAACCCGCTCTTGGTATAATTGATCTTTGGTATTGGTTTTTAAGACTGTATTTCATTTATTTCTGCTCTGATCTTTATTATTTACTTCCTTTGTTATTTTTCAAGTTCTGTTAAGTGTAAAGTTAGATTGTTTGAAATTTTTCTTGTTTCTTGAGATAGTCCTGTAGTGCTATGAATTTCCCTCTTAGGACTACTTTCACTGTGTCCCATAGATTTTGGGTTCTTGTGTTCTCATTTTCATTTGTTTCAAGGTATCTTTTGATTTCTTCTTTGATCTCATTATTAACCCATTCATTGTTTAGTAACATGTTATTTAGCCTCCATGTCTTTGTGTGTTTTTCAGTATTTTTCTTGTGATTGATGTCTTGTTTCATACCATGGTGGTCAGAGAAGATGCTTGATATAATTTCAATCTTAAATTTACTGAGACTTGTTTTGTGTCCTGACATGTGGTCTATCCTAGAAAATGTTTCATGTGCACTTGAAAAGAATGTATATTCTGCTGCTTTGGGGTGAAATGCTCTGAAGTTATCAATTAAACCATCTGATCTAGTGTGTCATTTAAGGCCACTGTTTTCTTGTTGATTTTCTGTCTGGAAGATCTATCCATTGATGTCAATGGGGGGTTAAAACCCCCTACTATGACTGTATTACTGTCAATCTCTCCTTTTATGTCCATCAAGATTTGCTTTATATATGTAGGTGCTCCTATGTTGGCTGCATAGATGTTGTTGAATTTCTCCCATTATCATTATGTAGTATCCTTCTTTGTCCCTTACTCTATAGCCTTTGTTTAAAAGTCTATTTTGTCAGATATAAGCATTGCTACTCCAGCTTTTTTTCCCTTTCCATTTGCATGAAATATCTTTTTCCATCCTTTTACTTTCAGTCTGTATGTATCTTTTGTTCTGTGGTGGGTCTCTTGTAGACAGCATATATATATGGGTCTTGTTTTCTTATCCATTCAGCTACCCCATGTTTTTTGATTGAATCATTTAAGACATTTACATTTAAAGTGATTATTGATAGGTATGTATTTATTGTTGTTTTATTCTTTTAACTATGCTTCTCTGTTATTTTTTTCTTCTCCTTCTCCTTCTCCTTCTTTCTTCTTTCTTAACCCTTTAACATTTCTTGTAATACTGTTTTGGTGGTAACAAATTCCTTTAGCTTTTTCTTGTCTGGGAAGCTCTTTATTTCTCCTTCAATTTTATTTTTTAAATATTTTATTGATTTTTAGAAAGAGATGAAGGGGGAGAGAGAGAGAGAGAGAGAGAGAGAGAGAGAGAGAGAGAGAGGGAGAGAGAGAGAAACATTAATGAGAGAGAACATTGATTGGTCACTTCCGACATGCCCCCCACTGGGGATCATGCCCACAACCTGGGCATGTGCCCTGACCGGGAATCGAACCGGCAACCTCTTGGTGCATGGGTCAATGCTCAACCACTGAGCCACACTGGCCGGGCTCTCCTTCAATTTTAAATGAAAGCCTTGCAGGTTAAAGTAGTCTTGGTTGTAGGTCCTTGCTTTTCATCACTTTGCATATTTCATGCCAATCCCTTCTGGCCTGAAATGTTTGTGTTGAGAAATCAGCTGACAGTCTTAGGGGAGCTCCCTTGTATGTAACTATCTTTCTCTTGTGGCTTTTAAGATTCTCTCTTTGTCTTTAACCTTTTCCATTATAATTATGATGTGATTTGATGTGGACTTCTTTGGATTCATCTTCTTTGGGACTCTCTGTGCTTCCTGGACTTGTGTGCCTTTTTCCTTCACCAGGTTAGGGAAGTTTTTGGTCATTATTTCTTCAGTAGGTTCTGGATCCCGTGTTCTCTCTCTTCTGGTTCCTCTATGATGTGGATGTTGTTATACTTCATATTGTCCAAAAGTTCCCTTAAACTATCCTCATTTTTTAAAGATTATTTTTTCTGCTCTGATTGGATGTTTTTTCTTACATTGTCTTCCAAATTGCTGATTTGATCTTTTGCCTCATTAAGCCTACTGTTTATTCCTTCCAGTGTGTTCTTTATTTCAGATATGGCATTCTTCATTTCTGAGTGGTCCTTTTTTATGGTTTCTATGTCCTTTTTCATGCTGTTGAGCATCCTTATAATCATTACTCTGAATTCCATAGCTGATAAACTGCTTGCCTCCATTTCAGTTAGCTCTTTTTCTAGAGAACTCTCCTGTTCTTTCTTTTGGGGCCTGTTTCTTTGTCTTCCCATTTTGGCTGCCTCTTTGTATTTGTTTCTATGTATTAGATAAATCTGCTATGACTCCCAGTTTTTGTGTGGTGGCCTTATGTAGCAGGTGTCCTGTGGGGTCCAGTGGTGCAGTCTCCTTGATCACCTGAGTGGAGTGCTCCAGGATTATCCCTTGTGTGGGTTATGTGGGCTCTCCTGTTGTAATTGAGTCTTGATTGTTATTGGCCCATTTTTGTGTGGTATCTGACCCTCAGGTTGGCTGACTATGAGACTCAGCCCTGACCAGGGCATGTGAGATGCTGTATAGGTGCTGACCACATGAAACGGAATTCACCTCAGCAGGGTTTGGTGTTTTGGTGCCTGCTGAGATCTCCCTTTGGATAAGTGGCTTGTGAAGCTTATTGGATCCTACTCTGATGTTGTCGGAAGCTGGCCCCTGGGTGTGTTGGTTCTGGGCCTTTTGGAAGGGACTCTGGTGCAGGCCAATGTAAGGTGCTGCCTGTAACTGCCTTTGGCAACCTGTTTGGAGCTAAAAGTAATCTAGAGTTTGTGGCTGCCTCTGCTGGTCCTTGGTGTGCGTGAGAAGGACCAAGCTGTGCACCAAGGCAAGCTTTTACCAGCACTGGGCCCAGGGGCAGGTCAGCAAAAGTCCCAAGGCACCCCTATATCTGATTGCTTCTGCCTGCTGGCTGCCTAATTGGCTCAGTCATTGAAAGAGCCTCTGGCTGTACTTGAGTTTCATGAGGTAGGTTAACAGTGAGTCACCAGCTAGGGGAAAATGGGGTTCACAGATTGATACACGTTCAAACTTGGTGCCAGTGCTGGGTCTGAGGCCACTCAGTAAATGTCCCTGGGTATACGAAGAAGTCAAGTTGCCACCCATTAGGTGTTCACACACCTTTTTATTGGGGCAGGGTCCTAGGGAGTCAGCAAGGTGAGGCCAGCAGAGTTTATCAGACCAAGATTTGGCTGTGTGAAGGGAGGGCTCTGCTCTGGTCAGTTGTGCGAGGGAAATATGGGCCCTGTTCTAGAGCCATACAGATTGTCTGTCCCAGATTCTGCCAGAAGGAGACTTAGCTCAGCAAGGTGGGGCTGCTGGGAGTCAGGAGGATGGGGCCAGTGGGTCTCCCATGAAGGGGAGCTGCTAGTCAGGCTTTTGGGAAGGTGGGGGGTTTGGCCCCCATCCCAGAGCCACAGCACTCATTGTCCCAGATTTTACCCCAATCTTGGCAGGGCAGAACCACTGGGGGTTGGGTGGGTGGGTCCTCTGGAGCCGGAGCCCAGATGGTGGGTCTGTCAGAAGCCCGGAGGGTGGTTCTAGCAGATCTCCCATGAGGAGGAAGCACCAGTCAGGTTCACAGAAGAGAGGGGGGAATGACCCCCACCTGAAAGCCAGACAACTCAGTCACTGACACCCCCTGAGCCTGCCCAGACTTCTACACCCTTGCCAAAGCAGCTGACTCCTCAGCAGGGTCTAAGCTCTGTAGGCTGGGGCAAGAGAGAGTCCAGAGGATGGGTGGGGCTATTGCTTTTTCCCAGGCTGATGCCGCATGGAGGGGAGTGCTCCACCCAAGAAAGATGGCATCTGCAGTGTGGGAGAATGACTCAGCACAGCGATCCTGGTGGCTGTCCCTTCAGCTCTCTCCCCAGAGCCACAAACCCCTGACTCTCCTCATGTGACTCTAGTCCACTCTGCCTTCGCTGTACAGGAGCCCAGGGTGAATGGCTGTGACTGAAATTTTGTGTGTTGGCCCTTTAAAAGGGTGTCCATGTCTCTAGTGGACTCCCATCTCTTCTTGGCAAACAGAAACCCCACTGCTTTTCACAGCCAGATGTTATGTGGGTGTCTTTTTCTGGCTCTGGTGCTCTGGACTGGGGAGCCTGGGTTGGGGCTTACACTCCATGCTTCTCAGGGGGAACACCCCACTACAGCTGAGATATCCCTCTGGAACCTCAGCCACCCACCCCCATGGGCCCTTCCTACCAGACTTGATGTGGCTTCTTCTGTAAATCCTTGGTTATAAGACTTCTCTTCAGTTAATCTTCAGTAGGTTATTCAGGGTGATTGTTCTATAATTTAGTTGTAATTCCAGTTTAGTCCTGGGAGGAAGTGAGTGTAGCTTCTACATATTCCGTCACCATCTTGGATCTCTTTTGAAATGACGTTCTATGCAATATATGGCAAGTTCAGCTGGCAACTCAATCACACAAGTGTTTTCTGGGATTAACCACTGCACTTGGCTTGTAGCAGAAGTATTTCATGTGTACTTCCCATTTTTTCACACAGAATATTTAAAAATGTGTACTTATGGGTTGAGATTTAATAAAATTAATTTTTACTGTTTCTTCAAGGATAGTCATAAGTGAAAATTATTTTTTTGTTTGTTTTGTTGTGAATACATGGCAGTAAAGAACATAATGACTTCTAGTACAGTTTGGTACCACCCAGGCTACAAGCAGTTTTATCTGCTGTTGCTTTTGTATCATCAATACAAGTGATCAACACAGCGAAAAAGTCTTAGAATTGTGATGAAAATAGTTTTGTCCTTGGGACCCTCTGTTCCTCACAGGATCAATGGAATATACTTTGAGAAACATTGCTAAACCATTTTCAAGAAGTCTGCTTAGTCGCATCTAATTGTTATCATCTCAGCTCTCCTAGAGCATTGTTATGGCCCAATGGAGGAACCTGTTCATTTTTAGATTGGTTACAAAAGGGATAACTTGCCCTGGCCAGTGTTGTTTAGTGGTTAGAGTATCGGCCTGCACACTGAAGGGTCATGGGTTTGATTCCCGTCAAGAGCACGTCAGGTTCGATCCCGGCCCTTGTCGTGGGAGGCAACCAATCGATGTGATGTTTCTCTCTCTCTTACACTCACCCCTTCCACTCTCTCTAAAAATCAATGGAAAAATATCCTTGCGTGAAGGTTAACAAAAAAAGAAAAGAAAAAGGGAAAACTTTGTTGTCTTTAAGAAAGTATTTGCTCTAAGGATCCCTTTTTCCATTTCAATTTTTAAAACTTTGACTTATATCTATTTGATAAAGCAATGCATATACCTTGATGAACTGTGATTCTAGCCAACTAGATTAAGCCAAGCCCAGCCTTATTTTAAAAGCGTTTACTTCAGAAAAATCACAAAGCCTAAATGTCTACCAAGTATCCCCAAACTGGACTGTAGTTGGGTTTATTCTGAATGTCCAAATCACCATAGCTTTTCACAACATTTTTCCTGGCCCACTGGTTTTGGCTTTGGGTTCTGTGATGCAGTGTGATGTAATGCTGATAGTTTTGGGGGCAGTATAGCCACCTTGAATTTGAATCTCAGCTGTGAACCCTGACCTCTCTGAGCCTTAGTTTTCCTGTCAAAGAAATGGAGATGATGTTGAAGCTTACCTTGTTTTGTTTGGTAATCCATTGGTGAATCTATCGTTTTGGATGCAGTGGGCTGCATGGATGCACTGAACACCAGGTCTAGCTATAAAAAGTGCTCCTAGGCGGTAACTAACACTGTCATTATCTGCAAATGGGCAGACTTCCTCCACACGCTGACAGAAGAGGGAGGAGGGAATCGGATGAAGCCCTCCAGCAAAAAATAATCTTTGTAATTAGCTCACTCTTTCTTTAAAAGAAAAACCAATGTTTGACATTTTTTATTTTCATGAAGGTAAATTGGCCATGTGTGAGTCTTCTGTCTGTGAAAATGTTCACCTTTATGTTAAAGTCAAATTTCCTCTGGTGCTTTTAAAATATGAGATGATTTGGAAAAAAATTTCTACTCAGTTTTCAAAGAACATAATAATTAGACAAAAGTTCAGTGCATCAATATAATTAGAAAGGATTTTAAAGCTGTTCATTTGCTTTTGCTCCCCCCAGAGCAAATATTTAACATTTCCCTGTTTAAACTGTTCATTTGCTTAGCAAACTCTCTCAAAGGATTAATAATGCTAAGGTGAAATTTAGCCTAGCTTGTCTAAATAATCCCAAACTATAAAATGGGTGATGGTAGAATCAGTGAGGTTTGTACAAAACATGGTGTCAGTGTGTCTGGTCTCTTCTGTTCTTGTGTGGTTTTTACCTGGACTACTAGTGATTTGTCTATTTCTCTTACTACTTAAAATAAGCCAAGCAAAAACAAACAAACAAAAAACTAAAAAAAAAAAACAAAGGCATTTGGCAGGCGACACGAACATAGTCCATGTAAGTCTCTGTGTCTGTTCTCTTTTCCTTCCTTGGCTCCCATCCTTGAATCTGATTCATTTCTTTTCTCTCGGTATTTTTCGGCATTTGTTCCACCTTGTCGTTTTAGCTTCTAGGACTTGGCACACGATGTCTTGCTCATTTTTCCTTAGCACATTCATTCAGTGACTGCACACGTTTCAGTGCCTCCGTGCGCTAGAATCCAGAGCTTTCAAGGAGAGTAAGACAGAATCCAGGTGAAGGGTAAATGAGTTCACTGTATTAGTACCAGACTTTTCTGTGAAGTTGATTTTTTTTGGTTAATCCTCACCCCAGGATATTTTTTCCATTGACTTTTTTTTTTTTTTTTTTTTTTTTTTTTTTTTTTTAGAGAGAGTGAAGGAGAGCAGAGAGAGAGAGAAACATCAGTGAGAGAGAGACACATTGATTGGTTGCCTCCTACATGCGCCCTGACCAGGACCTGGGATGGAACGTACAACTCAGGTACATGCCCTTGACCGGAATCGAACCCGTGACCCCCCTGTGCTTGGGCTGATGCTCTAACCACTGAGTCACACCGGCCAGGGCTGTGAAGTTGAGTTTTTGAACACATAAGTTAACATTTTTTTATCCTTCAAAAATAGAGTTGTAACAAATTTGAAAATGAATTCCTTATGCCAGAGGTTACAAATTGGGAGCCTCTGGCTGAAATAGCCCACAGGCATGTATTTGGCTCATAATGTTTTGTTTTTTGAATTAATTCTTAACATTGAAAAATTGGAGGATGTCTCAAATATCTGATTATGATATTTTCTTTAAAATATCAGTAAAGTCTGTTAACATAGAATTGGAATTCTGCATGGCCACAGTTCCCTCACTGGAGCAGAGTGGAGAAGGGAGGTACACTTTCCAGTCCCCACAGCACCTACCTGACTGGCTTCCCTCATTGCATCTGGTACCTGCCTGGTCCCCATAGGCATCTGAAGTTACAGTCCTGCTCTAGTATTAACTTGGACAATTTTGAAAATCCCTATGATCTTCATGGGCACCATGCTGTGCTATATTTGTCTTTTAGTTTTAATCTGAGAAAAAGGGGTATATAGTATTCTTTGCCCTTAAGAACTTCATGGTCTGGTGAGAAAGCCAGACATAAATAGGTAACTACAATCCAACATGGGAGTTCCTACAAGATAACACTCTGGCCACTGCCTGCTTTTGTAGAGATAATAACCGTGTCCTCCTCCTGGGGTGGTTGTGAGAATTTGCTGCATTAATAGATGCAGAGGCCTGGCACATAGTCAATACATATGTCAGTGTTAGCTGCATGACGGTGGTGGTGGTTCTCACTTTTGCTGGAGACATGGACACATGAGCCGTCACTTTCATCTTCACTGTAGGGAAAGAAGACCTCTCAGATCTGCTGATAAATGGCAACTTGGACTTGACCTCAGTGGCAGGGAGATAATCTGTGGGGTGGGGAGCCGGAGGGCACCATGCCATCTGGCAGGCCATTGTCTTCAGCTCCTGACAACTGTTGCCAGGCAGGAATTCAGGCCTTGTATTTAGTTTTTCCCAAAAGAATCTAGAACTCGGGATTTTTAAATGTTAACTCTCTCAGGATTTAACTGTTGGCTGAAAAACAATTTTTTTTTTTTAACATTATAGAGAACAGACTGTGGGCTAGACTCAGCCTTTAGATCTAGTCTGATCACTGTTATTTATCAGATGTGGAGGCCAAGGCATGGAGAGTGAAGTGCCCCTGGTGGGCAGCGGGGAGTGGGAGAACAGACCCAGATCCATTCAGTCCAGCGGGGCCTCCCTCAACCCCCAAGCCTTCCTCCTAATGAGCCCGCTCCATGGGAAGTTCTGCAGTTTGCTTCCTTTGAGATGGAGATTTCCTTTTAAACCTGCAGATTAGAACCATGACAAACCAGGGCAGAGAATTAGATTCATATTCTCTCTGTGTGCTCACAATGCATCTGAACCATATTCTGGAGCGTTCTGGAGAGGAGTGGAAGGAGCAGAGCTTGTTGAGTCATACTGAGGAGGTTCGAATTCTGAGGACTCTTCTCACCAGCCATGTGATTTCAGGGGCGTTAGTTACTTCATCTCTCAGTGCCTAGGGTCTTAAATTGTAAAATGGAGATTAATAGTAGGACCTTCCCACAGGGCTGAGAATCAAATAAATTCATTCATCCAAAGACCCTAGAATGATGCCGGCACTTATAAGCTCTCAGTAATAATTGGCTATTATAGCACAAGAAAAAATATGCATCCTTTTCCTTAGGATTCTGGGGAATGTCATGCACCATTTCTTGTGTTTTCCAAGGTTCGACAGATCATTTATTTTGCAGGGTGTGTGTGTGCATGCATGCAAATACTCAGAAGACTTTTTAATTTGAATACATACACACATGCACACATACAGTGTGGAGCAAAAGTAGGTTCACAGTTGTTTGTATGGAAAATAATACAATGATTAACAAATAATAAGAATAAACTTTCATGTACTCACAACTGTAAACCTACTTTGCCACTCCCTGTATTTTTACAAATGCAGTGTCCTCACTTGTATTCTGTGGGGGACTGGGATAGGAGGATGGCTGGGTTGGGGTGTGGAGTGAGAATGGTTTTGGGACCTCGTATGGTGGACACAGAAGTAGACCAAAGTACATTTTGGCCTGGACGCATGTTATCACATAGGCCACTGATTCAATGATCTCCAGTGGTGTATTAAACTTACTTTGTCCTATTTCGCCTCACCATCCCAGGAAGAGCAGGGGGAGAGGGTCAGGAAAGCACATTGTAAGAGAAGATAAAGTCTTTTCAGCAGTTCCAGAAGTCATCATGGCTCCTGTCCCTTCCAGCATTGTCCTCTCAGAAATTTGGTCATTCACTCAGTCATCGATTCCAGAAAGGTCTGCAGTTGTCTACTCCATTCCAGGCACTGTTCCAGGTGTGGGAAATTCAGTGATAAAAAAGCCAGACAGCAGCCTCCAGTTTCACAAAGCTGACATTTAGTGGAGGAGACAGATCACAAACATGTCAACAAGAAACAGATCAGATAAGTGCTGTGCTTAAAATCCCTTTAAGCTGAGATCTGATTGATAAGAAGATCAAGAGGATGAGGGCAAAGGTCTCAAGGCAGGAAGGAATCCTGAGTCCAAGGAGTAGAGTAAGGACTGGGGGCTGCAGGGGTGTGAACGAAAGCGAGGGGAGAGGGAAACACTGGAGCGTCTAGCAGATAGGGATACAGGCTCATTTTTAGATGGCTTCCGTGGGAAAAGCCCAGCAATAGTGGAGGAAAGAGACCTACCAGGTGACTGGTGAAAAAGATGATGGGGCTCACAGAGGGATGATGGAGAGGAGTTGGACAGGTTTGGGTGCCAGAGTACAACAGAACTTGCTGAGATCCACGAACAGTCAGCTGTTTCTGGGTGAGGGAACTACTAAGTGCCAAGTGCTTACTGTGAACAGGACCCTATTCCAAGTGTTTCACATGTACTGTCTTAACCCTGACAATGGATTGTAATGGAATGGGGACAATTAGGATTCCCAAACAGGTAATGAGTGGCTAAGCCAGACAGGCTGACCCCATAGCCTATCCTCTGGCCACCACACAGCATTGTCCCCAGGCGCTCATCTATTAGGCCGGCCAAAGAATGCGCGGCTAAGTATTTCTAAACCAAGCAAATGCAGGTATTGGTGTGCAGGTTATAAATAACCATTTCCAGCTGCCAGCTGTTGTTTAGGTTTGGAAAGGAAAAGAGGATCTTAGCATGGCTTGTTTATCTCAGGTAATTTGGCAGTAAACTGGGCTCTGGGAATTCGAGTTGCACAGGAAATGCAAAGGAAAAGTGACAGGGATATTGTTCTAGGCTTTCAGAAGACAGAAGTAATTTAAAGGCCCAGAACCAGCCTGGAGGTGCACATGGGGAATTTGAAGAGGAGAATGTGTCTTAGAGCCAGCGTTTACCTGGCTTCCAAACAGTCATGCTCTTTGTCTAATGATTTCTGTTACTATGATGAGATTTCCTTAAAGAGCTCCGCCACCACACTAAAGGGTCCATGACATTGAGATAAATAATGGGAAGAATCAGAGATTTTCCAGTCTTCTGCCTAGTTACCTCTTAGGTTGGAAACTAGAGGCCTGTTTTGTTGGGACTGTGCAGAGCTTAACTTTTTTTTTTTTTAATTACTTGTCAGCATTTACAAATTGTGTGGAAGGCAGGAGGGCAGTGGGAGCAGGGAGGAGGGGTTCAATGAGGGACATCTGTAATATATTCAACAATAAAAATAAGTTTAAAAATAAATAAATAAAAATTAAAAACTAAAATAAAATAAAATAAAAATTAGAAGCTTTGCTCTGGTTGGTGTGGCTCAGTTGTTTTGGCGTCATCCAGTGCACTGAAGAGTCTCCGGTTCGATTCCTGGGTCGAGGTGCATGCCTGGGTTTCGGACTCAATCCCAGTAGGGGGCATGCAGGAGGCAGCCAATCAGTGTTCCATTCTCACATTGATGTTTTTCTCTCTCTCCTCCCTTAAAATCAGTTTTTAAAAAGTACAAAAACAAAACAACTTTCCATTTAGAAAAAATTAGACGCTTTCTCATAAAACTGGACTTCTCTGGAAAAATCTAATCCAACAAACCTGAGCCCACATTCCTGCATGAGAACCTGCAGCTGGAGTCAAATAGTGACTCCTCATTAGGCTGGCCAGGTGCTCTCCTGGCTGCCCTGTGCCACCCTGCCCTCTTTTACTGTGCGACACTTGTCTTTGCAAGGGCTGTAGGTCGAAGTCAGGATCAAAGTTCAGGGAGCTGGGATGGGGCTGAAGGCTTGTTGGGGTGGGGGAAGGGTGTGCAGGCAGCAGGCAGACAGCAGGGTATAGTGGACACTGGATTAGCAGGAGACTGACTGACTCATTGCTAACCTAAGTTCTCCTCCTTCCTTGCTGTGTGACCTCTGGTGGCTTTGTTGTTGCACATGATAGGGAATCCCAAGAGCTATTAGCTGGGGCAGAACCTGCAGTGGTGGGTGCTCAGGAAGCTCTAGGAAACCATGATTTCCAGACAACCCATTGGAACAGGTCTCAATTTTCCTTTCCCTTTTCTTTTTTCCCTTTTTCATTTCTCATCCAGTCTAGCCATTTCATAGAATCTTTGCCCTCAAATAAATGAGCAGGTCACCAATAGCCTGTTGGCTTAGCTAAGAAATTGTTGTTTCCTGAAACCATTTTGTCATTTTATTCTCATCTCTCATGCATTATAGATTGATCTCTTAAAAGAAGGCAGTTTGTTCTGTGAAAATGTTGTGTTCTCTTTCTGGCAAGCTTTGGGGTCCCAAGGTTCATGGAGGCTACTTCATCTCCCTCCCACAGACCACCCCCTCTCAGACCTCAGATGGGAAGGCCTGCAGCATTTCTCATTATATTCTATCCTTTTAAAAGTTGAATCAGCCTTTGGACATTTAATATTTTAAGTTTATTTTAGTTTCTTGAATAGGAAATAGATCCAAATAAATCATTGAAAAATGAAAAAATATAAAGACTATACATTGAGAGGTCACTCTTGTTTTTTTTTTTTTTTTTTTTTTAATTCTCATCCAAGGATATTTTCCATTGATTTTTAGATAGAGTGGGAGGGACGGAGGGAGAGAGAGAAACATTGATGTAAAAGAGACACATCGATTGGTTGCCTCCTGCACAACCCTGACTGGGGCAGGGGATCGAACCTGCAACCAAGGTATGTGCCCTTGACCGGAAATTGAACCCATAACTCTTTGGTCCCGGTCCAACGCTCTAACTGCTGAGCCAAACTGGCCAGGGCAAGAGAGGTCACTCTTGTGCATGTACCTTCTAGGTGGTTCTCTGTACCACTAAAACCAATATGAATATACATTCTTATTTTCCCGCTTTCTTAGAAAAATTGCATGCTACATATACTTTCCGCCCCTTGATTTTTTTCACTTAACACATGGCCATCTGTAAGATCTATAAGGAGCTTGCCTATGCCTCAGGGCGAAGACAGAGCCGTTGGTCCTGGCTCCTTTTTCCACCTCTGTCAGTTGGGGCCTGTGTGGGCCCAGCAGTATTCCGTTCTGTTGTGTGTATTCACCATATTTGTTCAGCCACTTTCTACTCTTAGACTTATGTTATTAAGTTATTTCTAATATTTGCTATTGTAAATGATGATACAGTGAATACCTTGTCTGTGCATTTGTTTCCTGTTTGTGGAGGTGTCTCTTCATGGTAGTTTCCTAGAAATGATGTTGCTAGCTGAAAGGGAAAATGCATTTGTCCTTTGAGGAAATCACCAAAATATCTTCTAAAGGGCCTGTGTCATTTTGTACTCCTCCCAGCAGTGCTCAAAAGTGCCTGCTTCCCAGCTCTTGCCAAGAGTATATTGTCAAGCCTCTGGATTTTTGCCAGTCAGATAGGTGAGAGAAAGTGGTATCTCAGTGGGATATTTGCCATTTAAATTAAATTACATAGATATATAAAATTAGAGCAATGTGATCCCTCATATTTGGACAGCAGAAGAAGTAAGCTTATTTTAGTAACCGAATGGAAGCACCATCACCCCAGTGGGGAGAAACAAATTCTTTGTTCAAAACTCCTTTGTGATGGGGAGGTCCTTGCAGGGTCCCTCTTTGCCTGCAGGATTTCTGCTGATTCACCTTCATTCTCCAAAGCCCAACCCTGCCTGCCAAGGCTGAGCATTTCACCTGAGTAGATGGGAGTGAGTTTTGACTGCCAAGTTTGCCTTTCCACATTTGGCATTTAATGGCATTTATCTGGCTAGTAAGGAATTCCATCTTCCTTTACCCTTGAGAAATCATTTTCTTCTAATCCCCTTATTCATTTCTTTATCGGTCCAAAGTACATTAAAAATCTGTGCCACAAGAATTCCTTAAATCAAACTCCCTCCCCAGCACATTCTGGCCTTCTTGTACTTGTCTTTAAAGATCTGACTGGAGGACAGTGTAGCTTAGTGGATCGCCATGCAGGCCCTGGAGTCACACTGCCCAGATTCAAATCAAGGCTTCTCTGCTCACTAGCTATGTGATTCTGGACAAGTTTCCTAACCTCTTTGGGGCTCCATGCCCTCCTCTGATAAGTGGGGTAATAATACAGTAGTACCTATTTCATAGGGTAGCTGTGAAGAGTAAATGCGTTGATTTATGTACTTAGCCTGGAGCTCAGTGCGAGGCACACAGTATGAGCTCACGTGGTAGTGGTGGTGAATACAGTGATGCCGAGGATGTGATCGTGATGATGGTGATTAGGAGCACACTAAACCCGACCATTTAACAAGCTACGTTTTTGTGACCTTGAGCAAGCAGCTCAATCACTCACCCCCATTTTGTTTCTGATTTCATCACTGGTTTGTAGCAGTGGGAATAATACTGTCCACAGGGGTGGGGAACCTTTTTTCTGCCAAGGGCCACTTGGATATTTATAACATCATTTGCGGGCCATACAAAATTATCAACTTAAAAATTAGCCTGCTATATTTGGTCAGGCTAATTTGGTGAGGTGTGTGATGTTAGCTAGTATTGATTTTGAAGGCCTTATATGGCCTGTGGGCTGGACATTCCCCCCCCCCCCCCCCCCAAAGCAAGACTCAGCTAACTCCAGCCTCTGGGCCAAATCTAGCCTGCTGCCTTGTTTTTGTGAATAAAGTTTTATTGGAACGAACCTCACCCGTTTGTTTATATAGTGTCTATGGCTGCTTTCGCACTGCAGTGGCAGAGTTGAGTAGTTGTACCTGAGACCTTATGGCCTATAAACTAAAAAATACCTGGTTCTTTACAGAAAAAGGTAATTGACCCCTGATCTCAAGGAATGGTTGTGAGTTTGTGAGGAATGAAGCCTGTGTATAGACCTGGCGCATATTAGGTGTCCAGTACAGTGGAGCCGCAGCCACCAAGCATTTAACTTTCATGAACTCCATGCCCTCGCTCTTATCCCCACCCCCACCACTCTCCTCCAACCCCAAGAGGAAAAATAGAGTAATTACAATATGAATAGTTTAATTAGAAATACCATAAAGTGATATTTTGCATATGTATGTTTATCATGTAGCATCCATTTCCATATGCATCACATATTATACATGCATATCAGTCTGCAGCAGTGTGTATGCAAGGCTGTGTCCTGGAGACTGTGCTTTGTAGGAAGTTTAAAGCTCTTTTTCAGGGGTGATTTTGGTGCTGATTTTCCCTTGCCTATTGACTTCAGAAGCTAACATCCAAGGAAGATACAACTCCCCTCTGAATGGTAGCGATGAATATTATTATCTGCATCTAGAGCAAAGTAAAACTCAGTGTCAGTTTCCTACCACTGAAAATAAGTGCAGATAAAACCTTTCTGAAATCTAAGTGGGAGAATGATATTATAGTTTAAAAAATTCGGTGCATTCCCTTCTTTTTATCGTTTCCCCAGGCACACTTCTGTTTTAAAAAGTGAGGTACACAGGTATCATTTACATTTGGCCTTATTTATTGTTTCATGGCCTAATCTGGCAAGTCACCTTGCAAAATGCAGAGGAACATCCCCTTAATTTTGCAAGCTGCATATATGTTAATGTTCTCCTTCCACCTCCCTCCCTGAATTGTGAGAATAAAATGAGATCTAGGTAGGAAGATACTCAGAAGAGCTAGGTGCAGTAGACAGGCATGGTGTAATCTGGTCCGTTCCTTGGCAAGAAGGAGCTGTCTCCACGTTGAGTTACCTGGAGGAGAGAAGGGCTCAGTGGTGTGAGGACAGGGGCATTAGATAACAAATGCGTGTAATTAGAGCGAATTATCTTCATTGGAAAATAATCACATTATTTTCCAATTTAATGAAATAAAGAAGCTTCTAATTAACTCCAGTAGAGAGATTTGCTTTCATATTTCAGTAGTTAAGCTCTATGTTTTTTGTATTAATATTTTGTTTTTATGGCCCAGCTTAATGGTGTTTTTTTTTTTCTTTCTTTCTGTTCCTTATTGGTATAACAGAATTTTACAGCAGAAAAGTAAACCCGGAGGTGATTTAGCCTAATTTTTTTTTAAAAGAAAGGGAAGAAACTATGGTCCAGAGAGATCTTGTTGGATCCTGTGACTTGTCCAGGGGGCCCTAAAGGGTTAGCTGTCCACTGGACCAGATCCCCAGATGTGTGTCTGGCCAGCATAGGAAGGGCCTCAGCTAGACTCTGGGGTCTGCCATGCTCACCCTGGCCTAGCTCTGCTTCCCTCCTGCTACCTGTCCTTGTTCTGGGCCCTACTTGGCCCTGTTGGCATCTTACTTGCCTCAGAACTACTTCCATTACTAAAAACGTCTTTGTCTCTTCCCTGGCCTCCAGCCCATTCTATCCTGTTCCAGCTTCAGGTCCGTCTCCTAGCTCCTGGCTCTTCATTACATGGCCTATATTACCTGGTGTGCCCCTCCACTGACAGCCAGAGCAGGTGTAGACAAACAAGGATTTGTGGGAACACCCTGGCTCCTGCCCCAGAGCCTCAGGGTCAGGAGGTCGGGATAACATTGGCCTAACAACTCAGATCACCTTGTTACTGGAAAGGGGACCTGGCCCTTGTGGGTCTGCCCAGGGCCAGCCGGTTGTGTGTGGGTTCTTGACTTCATGCAGGAAAAATTTCACAGCACAAGTCCAGGTGAATTTTAGAGATCATCTATTAAAACTGGGGACAGTGAAACAAGAAAGGGCTGGGTAAATGAGCCTAGGCTGGTCTGCTTTGGCTCACTAAGAAGTCAGAGAAAAGGGGCCTTGGGGACAGGTTCAGGGGGTTTTCTGGGACCAACTGCTGCTGCTGGTTGCTACCCTGGTTGCAAGCCCCATGGGGCCCCTAAGAGTTTAGGAGATACATGCCTGTGGGGAAAGAAGGGACGTGGGGAGGCGTGGGTGTGCTCCTGGGCAAGGAGAGTGCACAATGGACCTTCGTTTTGAAGGGTTTTAAAGGCTGGGTGTTTATGGGAGGTCTTAAGGGAGGATCTCAATTCAAATATTTATCAGTTTTATGCTGATGTACTAAAATGAGATTTGTTCTCTTAACTTCATCTGTCCTTGGGTATGGTTGGCAAATGGCACTAATTGGATTTCTGCTGTCTGTCTCCCTGAGTAGAGTGATTTAAGCTATTTACCCTCTGGTTGCGAAGGAAAAATGCAAACCATTTATTCTTAAGTGTCCTTGGTTTAAAAAAGGTGAGATGTACTAGATGGCTACAGATTGCTTGGCATCTAGATGTTCTAGATAGCTGTAAACTGCTGTTTAACTATGTGTCTCAATTTCCCTATTCCGCTTGTTCTGGCTTTCTAGCCTGTCTCAACCTGATCTCTATACCCTGGGTTCTTTAAAAATAAAAATTAATAAACTTTATTTTTTAGAGCAGTTTTAGGTTCAAAGCAAAATTGAGTAGAAAGTACAGAGGGTTCTCGTATACCGCTTGTTCTCACGCATGTACAACCTCCCAACTGTTGACATCCTGCACCTCAGTGGGACATTTTCCATGGCTCTTTCTCATCCCTAAATCCTGGGTTCTTTGTCTTAAGGCAAAAAAAGAAAGAAAAAAAAAAATGGAAAGAAAGCACACACAGAATAGGCTAAGTGGGTATCTGTGGAACACAAAGGCAGTCAGTTTCAGATAAATCCATTCTGTTTTGTCATTCTCTGTGAGTCTGTCCCCAGGGCAGGTGGCTGACTGGTCACAGCGTCAAAGCTCACACACAGAGATAATCCTGCTCTGGCCCTCTTAACCGCTCTGTCTCTCAGAACCATTTCCAAATTCCTGAGGCTGGGATTCTGATGCGCTGCAGCTGGGTCAGGGGCCCACCCTGGGGAAAGGGAGGAGAGGAAGAGAGAAGGGCGCAGTTTAGGGTGTCATTATGGCTGAGCAGATAACCCAAAAGGTGTCTGATACTGTCTAATCCATGTCTCCTATGAATTCTCCAGGTGTCCCTTCTAAATCTTTTTATATATTGGCCCCAGAGTTTGGCCAGAGGTTCATCTTTGGGCTTTTGCTCTTCCCTTTTTTTCACCTTTTTAGGAAGAGCAATGTCCCTCCACTTGTTGCTTTATCGCCAGCTGTGGGCCCCGCCCCCATTATGTCCCGGTCATGTGTAGACCCATTGGAAGTGACCATGTCTTTCCTCTGAGACACGATCCCCACCTCTTGTCTGTCAATAAGTCATCAAAGCTCTTTTGCTCTTGCCTTCTGAGTGCTCTTGGCTGATGGGACGTGTGGTTGTGGCATTCTCACAAATAGCCACTTGAAAGTGAAGTTGGACAATTTGGGAGACGCCTTGACAATGTGCAGTGACTATCATTTTCTATTTTAAAACCAAGGCAATCCATTAATTTTTCATCAAGGAATTCTTTTGTAATGGACACTCCCATAAAAGTTCTGGAGACCACATTTACAACAGCATATTTAAACATTCTGATGTTGATCTATTGAATTTATGCATGCCTTCAAATCTTAGTCTTCTAGTTTTCTGAGAAAAGCAACAATTCTCTCTGAAATTGCCCATTATGTGAAATGCAGGTGATTCCCACTAATTCACATTGGTACCATCACCTGTGTCCGAGTTTGGGGGTGGGTGCAGCGCATTGGGATGCACGCATCAGAGGGTATGTGTATGCACAGTGGGACACATTTTATATCATCCAAACAATTTAATAAAAATGCAATTCAACTGGGAAAGCTAGAGTCTGTCGGCCCTTGCAGAGTGCAGATAATGTTCCAGATTAAAGAGCTGAGGCTTTGTTCATTAAAGTCAAATAACGTGAGTGTGTGAATGAATTACCATTTCCTTGCTGTTGGTTTATTTCAAGAGTATTCCATTTTCCCATTATAATAATAGGCTACATTTTCTTAAAGTCATTTTGGTCCCGTCTATCCAGTTTGCAAATAAAAAGCTTTTGTGGTGGTGATAAGCTAGCTGTTTTAAAACAGCTTTAATCTCTGGTTCTGCTTTTGAACTGCTACAGGTCAGACTCTGCGAAAGGCGGAGAGAAGCCGGTCCTGCTCTCGGGAGAAAAAGGAGGTAAATGTCTGGCTGGCAAGGGCTGGTGGGAGGCAGCTGTTTGAAGGGACCCGAGGGAGCAGGCTAGTGATTAAGTATTTGTGGATCTCCTTCTCTCTGACTTCCAAGCTTGATCTGACTGAATGATAGTTCACTTGTAGCAATAATCTGTTGCTGAATGTATCCGTTAGCTTTGTCTGTGTAACAAATCACCATGACTTAAAACAACCATGCATTTAGTTGACCATTCTGTGGGTCAGTGATTTGAACTAGGCTTACCTGGGCAGGTCTGCTGATGGGCCAGGCTCTGCTGACCTCAGCTGGGCTCACGTATGCATTTGTAGTTAATTGCTGTCATCTAGGGCTGACTGAGTATCAGGGTGCTTTAGTTCTCCCCCAATGTTCTCATCCTCCAGCAAGCCAGCCTCATGGAGGTTCAAGGCTTCAAAAGTTTGGTAGTGGAAGCTGTGGGACTTCTTAAGTCCTAGGCTGAGAACTGGCATGTGTCACTTCTGCCACTTTCTATTTTTTAAAGCAAGTCACAAGGTCAGCCCAGATTCAAGGGGATGGGGAAATAGGTCTTACTTTTTGATGGGAAATCTACAAAATATTGTGGCCGTTCTTGAAACCTCCCACTCCGAGCCCATCTGCTCTGTGCCAGGCGCCAGGGCTGGGACTAAGGCGTGGGTGAGACAGTCTTGATCTCAGGGTGTGCACAGATCATTGGAAGGGATGTGCACCAGATCATTACAACAGAGTGTGAGAAAGCGTCAGTATAGTGAGAGAAAGACAAAGAAAGCAGAATCTCAATACAGAAAAGGGGTCACCTAACTCTGCCAGTGATTATCAAGAAAGGCTGTGCAGAGAAGCCGACGTGTAGGCTGCCTCCTAAAGGGCGAGTAGGATTTTTCCAGGCCAAGTAAATGGCGTGGTGAGAGTCGCAGAGAGATGAATAGGAAACTTGCAAGATTAATGAGCCTGAGATGGGAAGTGGTGCAAGGATTCATGTTACCTCTGAGAGGTCTCAAGCTCATGGGAGTTTAAATTTGAGTCTTAGTGGTGGCAGATAGGTGCAAGGGTATGAAGGTGTATAGCTCATCAAAAATATCAACCATTCTTGAAACCTCCCACTTCAGAACTTCAATTCTGAAATTCATGAACTAACATTGTATACTAACTTGTATACTAACCCCAGGGATCGAACCTGCAACCCAGGTATGTGCCCTTGACCTGGATTCCAACCCACGACCCTTCAGTCTGCGGTCCAACGCTTTAACCATGGAGCCAAACCGTCCAGGGCCACAGTCTTGATTGTAAAGTGAGCCCAGGGCTGCAGGCATCTGGTCTCCCTCTGTGAAGTGACCAAGGGTGGGGACCAGGTCCCTAAGCCAGGAATGAAGTGTTTAAACCTAACTAAAGTCTTAGGTTACAGAATGACAGCATCCCATTGATCCACATTAAGAAGTTAGCTGGGAAACCAGGAAGCAGGGAGGCAGGTAACTAGTGGAAATACTCTTTCCCTCCCCATTCTCTCTCTCCTTGGCAACAGGACTCCCCTAATTGCCACTTTCCGGCTACTCCCATCATGTCAGTTGCCTGAGAGCATTTCAGATCACACTCATCTTCTGAAAAGTGCTTGAAGTGAGAAAAAACAGCGAATGGGGTTGTTTATAACAAGATCCAACTTTAAACCTGAAAGATATTTAAGATGGTTTCAGGCCCTCTGAAAAAGAGGGTGCTGACTGTCTAACAGGGCTTTTGCTTGCTTAGAAAAACAAGAGAAAGAAGTTAATACCAAGCTGCCAGGATGTTCATCCTGATATGTTATAACAGGCCTTTTCCACCCACCTGCTCTTTCTGCATCCCTCCCCCACCCCCAGTCTGTGAAATCTACACTTCCTGGCACTCTGTGCCTTACACAGGATGCCAGGTATCGACCAAGCTACGTCCTCATGAAAGGCAACAAAAAGACATGCCGGTTAAAACAAGTAGATGGGGCCACACGTCGCGTTCCTTGGGTGGTGAGGTTACACAGGCCAGCTCACCTTGGCCGGTGCACATGTGGTTTCCATCCTGGGTGGGGACTGGGTACTTCTCTGAGTGGTCGTGGACCAACACAGCAAAGGGAAGATCGGCAGCTGCTCCCAGTGAGCTTGCCAGGCCCAATTCAGCCCCAAAATGTGTTTTATTTGGCCTATACTCTATTACAATTTTTAAGAATTAGGTATCCACATTTAAAAATTGGAGATTTCACATAAAAATGCAGACTTCTGGCTTCTTCAGAAAAGTGGAGAATGACAACAGGTCCTTAATCCCGCAAGGCAACAACGGGCAATGGCTATTATTGAGGACGGCCCCCCTTTCAGTGGAGCCCTGCAGTCTGCCATCCCTGCCCCCATCGCTGCTCCACAGCAAACAGGTGTCAGCACTGAACCGCGCCAGGCCCATGTGAGTGCTTTATGGCAGTGGTTCACAAACATGGCTGCACATCGGACTCCCCGGAGCTTGTATATACCCTGATATCCAGGCCTCTTTCCAGAGCAGTTAAACCAGAGTCTCTGGCAGTGTGACCCAGACATCAAAGTTTTCTAATCCCCCCACGTGACTGCAATGTGCAGCCACTAATGAGAGGCAGTGGTTGCAGGCAGTAGCTAACCCTGCTCGAAGCCCAGGCGCGTCCCTGCGTGCCACATGCCTGTCCCGCTGGAGGGCCCTGCTCTCAAGCCTTCTGAGCCCTCTCACTGACACAAGCAGGCACAGATCTAAGGAAAGAATGACAGACACCACAGAGGAGACCCAGATAAAGCCTGGGGGTGCTGGAGGAGGGAGAGAAGACTTCCTGGAAGAGGCATCTTGAACTGAGGCTTTGGAAGGGTTATAAGCTTCAGGTCGGTAGATACTTTCCATGTAGCTGGTAAAAATATTCTCAGCCTCATCTCTAACAAGTGTTCATGGTTCCTGCCTGTGTTTATGGCCCTTAGTCATGAATTACTAATGATTTTGAAATTTCGGTCAGTGTAGTTTACTCAAAAATCATTAGGAAGTAAATTTATTGTATAGTGTTTTTGTTTTGTTTTTTAATAATTTTTCTGTATTGATTTTAGAGAGAGAGGAAGGGAGAGGGAGAGAAATAGCGACATCGATGGGAGAGAACATCAATTGGCCGCCTCCTGCATGTCCCCACTGGGGGTCGGGTCCACAATCTGGGCATGTGCCCTGACTGGGAATCGAACTGGCAACCTCTTGGTGCATGGGTCGACGCTCAACCACTGAGCCACACCAGCCGGGCATCATACAGTGTTTTTTAAAAAAGGAAACCACAGAGAAGAAAGAAATCTTTATTTATCACTCCACTGCCCAGTGTTCACACTGGTGCGTAGTGGCACTGTGGGGCTCACAGGTATGGCACTAGGAACATGTCCTCCTACTACACAGAGGTGACCATCAGTTAGCACCCACGATGTGCTTCTGCAGCAAATCCCAGTCATGTGACCTTGGACGAGTCTCTTGACCCCTTCACCTCATTTGATAATGCCCACTTTGGCGACTGACTGGCTTACGGAGTAAAGGCAGCAATGTACTGAAGCCTGTGGCATAGTGCTGACCCATAGTAAACATTCCATAATGTTAGTTGTTACATAATTTTAATCATTCCTTAGTGTCTAGTATTTAACAGAGAGTCATGCCCTTGGATGGAGAAGGCAGCACAACTGCACTTCTTACCGAAGGAGCCTCCCTTACTCCAGCTGTACTGGAGGCTGATCCAGCCTCCCAGGCTCCTGGCTGTGTGCCCCCAGGCAAGTGGGCCCCACTGTAAACCTCTCTCAGAGCCTCCTGCCATAATGGACTGTCTTCTTTTGTAACTGATTAGAGATGCGGAAAAATGCTCGTGACAGCACTCTCATCTACTGGGCTCGCTTTGTAAAGGACTGCAAAAGTCATTTAACTCAACCACCTAGGAGAGGTTAAGCTTTTTCTTTGCATGCATGTGTGCACACACACGTGCACACACACTACCTGCTATTAAGCAGAGACTCCTTTCATCTCTGCCAAGTAAAGTAGGAGACTGGGATCGCAGGGGAACACAGCAAAGGAGGGAGTCCAGGATCCAGGGTACCTCCAGGGAAGGGGTGGTCTGGACGACCTTTTCTGTGTGCCAGCGTGGACACGCCTTCGCTCCCATCTGGTCCCTGCACCTTGTCGTCTTGATGTGCCTCTCTACTAGTTGTTCCTTCTTCCAGTTCAGAGGCCAGACAGAGAGTCTGATCAGTCGGCTAATCAACACTAAAGGACATTTAGAGGACTCCTGATATAAGCCCCCCTGCCCCAGTTTCCCTCCCAATAGGCAACTGCTGTAATCAATTTCTTGTGTGTCCTTCCAGAAATATTCTATGCAGAGTATATCCATCCTTCTCTGCCCCTACCCCTTTTAAAACAATGATAGCATGTAGTACACAGTTTATTTTTTAAATATCTTTTTTTTTTCATCCTTACCCAAGGATATTTTTCCATTGATTTTTTCATATAGAACGGGAGGGAGGGAGAGAGAGAGAGAGAAACATTGAGGTGAGAGACACACCTCGATTGGTTGCCTCCCACATGACCCCAACCGGGCCGGAGATTGAATCCACAACCAAGGTACGTGCCCTTGATGGGAATCGAACCCGTAACTCATTGGTCCACAGGCCGACGCTTTAACCGTTGAGCCAAACCGGCCAGGACCATTTTTTTAGAAGTTACTAAGTAATACCATCCCAGTCTGGCCTGATATAGTACTCTATAGTCAAATACATTAATATATCTGTAGGAAAATATTCATACTAAGTGGGATAAATAAAGACTATAAATTTCATGTCAGTTCTGATCCAGTTTTATTGTTAAGTAATTGCATATAACGGATTGCCCGTAAATATATCACTAGTTCTTGGTGATGCCTGTCTAGGCTGTGAATAGGCTACTCTAAGAGCACTTTAAAGACAATGCTAGCCCGGCCAGTGTGGCTCAGTGGTTGAGCATCGACCCATGCACCAAGAGGTCATTGGTTCGATTCCTGGTCAGGGCACATGCCCAGGTTGTGGGCCCAATCTCCAGTGGGGGGCATGCAGGAGGCAGCTAGTTGATGTTCTCTCTCATCGATGTTTCTAGCTTTCTCTCCTTCTCCCCTTCTTTTCCTCTAAAAATCAAAAAGGGAAAAAAATTTTTTTTAAAACGCTATGCTACAGCAGACATCTTTGTGCACATGTGCAGGAAGAGTCAAAGGTTACATTCTTAAGAGTGGAATTGATGGATCAAAAGGGCATGTGCTTTTTTAATATTGATGTTTCTACTTTGTCTCCTGATAGTACATGAGAGGGGCAGAGCTTTTTGTTCCAGGCCTCCTTGTAGAATGCTGGCCAGATTCAAGTGTGGCTGCCCTTGGCTGAGGTTCACACACCAGAGCCATTCATTGGCCTGTTGTTCCCTAGTCCACTTTTCCAAGCAGGGAGTGGGAGCAAGGCACTGTCCTGAGAGGGCCTGGGGGGCATGTTCAGTACCTTGGTTTCTGAAACCTGGGTTTCTCTCATGGGCCCTTAGCTCAGATAACGTGGCTAATTGCAGAAGGCCGAGGGGGACTAGTGACTTACTCTAAGTTTCAGACTCCACTAGCCTGCAAACCGCAAACCCTTCCCTTTCCTTATTTCAGTTCTCAGCGTGCTTATAATTTCAGCCTTCTGGGGAATCAGGAGCTGCTTCTTCTATAGTTAGAGATCTCAACTGCTGTGTTTAAAAATTAAAAAAAATTTTTTTAAATGGAAGAGAGAGAGAGAGAATGCAAGCTGGTGGTGCTACATTATAAGATGCTGCCTGATAGGACAGCTGGCATCCCACATCTACACTTTTCCTTTCAGTTCACTTTTCTAGGCAGAGAAGATTGAATCCATTTTACATCCAACTGCCAAACACGTGCCCAGTTGTAAAGTTATCGTTGTCTGTCTTTCCGCTTTAAAAAAAAAATTTTTTTTATTTTAGCACTTTATTTATTTGCAATTTTTATTAATTTTTTTTGGTTATAGATGTTTCTCCTTTTTCCCCCATTGACACCCTCCTCCCGATCCGCGCCGCCCCTCCCCCCCCAGCTTCGTTGTCTATGTCCATTGGGTACGCATATATGCATACAAGTTCTGTGGTTTATCTCTCCCCTCCCATCCCCCCGTTCCCCTCTTCTGAGGTTTGTCAGTCTGTACCCTACTACTATGTCTCTGGGTTTATTTTGTTCATCAGCTTGTATTGTTCATTATACTCCACAAATGAGTGAGATCATGTGATATTAGTCTTTCTCTGATTGGCTTATTTCGCTTAGCATAATGCTCTCCAGGTCCCTCCATGTCGTCTCAAAGGATAAGAGATCTCTCTTTCTTACAGCTACATAGTATTCTATTGTGTATATGTACCACAGCTTTTTTATCCACTCATCTATTGATGGACACTTGGGCTGTTTCCGGATCTTAGCAATTGTAAATAGTGCTCCTATGAACATAGGGGTACATACATTCTTTCTCATTGGTGTTTCAGGCTTCTTAGGATATATTCCTAGAAGTGGGATCACTGGGTCAAATGGCAATTCAACTTTTAATTTTTTGAGGAAACACCATAGTGTTTTCCATAGTGGCTGCACCAGTCTGCATTCCCACCAGCAGTGTACTAGAGTCCCCTTTCCTCCACACCCTTGCCAGCACTTGTTTTTTGGTGATTTGTTGATGGCAGCCATTCTGGCAGGTGTGAGGTGATACCTCTTAGTTGTTTTAATTTGCATCTCTCTGATGATTAGTGATGTTGAGCATTTTTTCATATGTCTCTTGGCCATTTGTATTTCCTTTTTGGAGAGGTGTCTATTTAGGTCCTCTGCCCATTTTTTAATTGGATTCTTTGTTTTCCTTTTGTTGAGTTGTGTGAGTACTCTATATATTTTGGAAATTAGCCCCTTATCTGATGTATCATTGGCAATTATGAGCTCCCATATAGTGGATTCCCTTTGCATTTTGATGCTTGTTTCTTTTGCTGTGCAGAAGCTTTTTAGTTTGACGTAGTCCCGTTTATTCATTTTTTCCTTTGTTTCTCTTGCCTTAGGCGTTGTATCAGTGAAAATTCTGCTGCGTGTGATGTCTGAAATTTTGTTGCCTACATTTTCTTCCAGGATTTTTATGGAATTACGAGTCACATTTAAGTCTTTTATCCATTTTAAGTTTATTCTTGTGTATGGTATAAATTCGTGGTCTAGCTCCATTTTTTTGCATGTAGCTGTTCAATTTTCCCAACACTATTAAAGAGGCTGTCTTTATGCCATTGTATGCTCTTGTCACCTTCGTCGAATATTAATTGAGCATAATGTCTTGGGTCAGTTTCTGGGTTCTCTGTTTTGTTCCATCGATCTATATGCTTGTTCTTATGCCAGTACCAGGCTGTTTTGATTACTATGGCTTTGCAGTACAACTTGATATCCAGTATTGTGATCCCTCCTACTTTGTTCTTCTTCAAGATTGCTGTGGCTATTCAGGGTCTTTTTTGGTTCCATATAAACTTTTGGAGTATTTGTTCTAGTTCTGTGAAATATGTCTTTGGTATTTTGATGGGGTTTGCATTGACTCTATAGATTGCTTTGGGTAATAAGGACATTTTAATGATGTTAATTCTTCCAATCCATGAACAAAGTATATGCTTCTACTTTTTTATATCTTCCTCTATTTCTTTTTTCAATGTCCTATAGTTTTCTGAGAATTGGTCCTTTACTTCTTTGGTTAAGTTTATTCCTAGGTATTAATATCTTAGCTTTTTTTTGCTGCAATGGTAAATGGGATTGTTTTTTTAGTTTCTCTTTCTGTGAGTTCATTGTTGGTGTATAAGAATGCCGTCGATTTCTTGATGTTAATTTTGTATCCTGCTACTTTGCCAAATCCATTTATTAAATCTAGTAGATTTATGATGGAGTCTTTAGGGTTTTCTATGTACAATAGTATGTCATCTACAAATAATGACAGTTTCACTTCCTCCTTTCCAATTTGGATCCCTTTTATTTTTCTTTCTTGTCTAATTGCTGTGGCTAAGACTTCCAGTATTGTGTTAAATAAGAGTGGTGAAAGAGGGCATCCCTGTCTTGTTCCTGTTCTTAAGGGAAATGCTTTTAGTTTTTGCTCATTGAGTATGATGTTGGCTGTAGGTTTTTCATATATGGCCTTTATTATGTCAAGATATGATCCCTCTATTCCCACATTGCTGAGTGTTTTTATCAGAAATGGGTGCTGGATTTTGTCAAATGCTTTTTCAGTGTCTGTTGATATGATCATATGGTTTTTATCTTGTTATTTTTTTAATGTGGTGTATCACATTTATTGATTTGTGAATATTGTACCAGCCTTGCATCCCTGGGATGAATTCCACTGGGTCATGGTGAATAATTATTTTGATGTATTGCTGGATCCGATTTGCTAATATTTTGTTAAGGATTTTGGCATCTATGTTCATCAGGAATATTGGCCTGTAGTTTTCTTTCTTTGTAGTGTCTTTATCTGGTTTTGGAATTAGAATTTTGCTGGCCTCATAAATTGAATTTAGAAGTTTTCCTTCTTGGATTTTTTGGAATAGTTTGAGGAGAATGGGTGTTAGATCTTCATTGAATTGTTCAGTAAGACTCCCCTGTGAAGCCGTACGGGCCTGGGCTTTTGTTTGCTGGGAGTTTCATGATTACATCTTCAATTTCCTTAGTTGTTATTGGTCTGTTCAAGTTTTCTATCTCTTTCTGTCAGTTTTGGGAGACTGTGTTTCTAGAAATTTGTCCATTTCCCTAGATTATCCAATTTGTTGGCGTATAATTGTTCATAGTATTTTTTAATGATCCTGTGTATTTCTTTGGTGTCAGTTGTTAGTTCTCCTCTTTTGTTTCTGATTTTGTTTATTTGGGTCCTCTCTTTTTGTTTCTTGGTGAGTCTGGCTAAGGGTCCATCAATCTTGTTTATCCTTTCATAGAACCAGCTCTTTGTTTCATTGATCTTTTGAATTGTTTTTTTAGTTTCTATGTTATTTATTTCTGCTTTGACCTTTACTATTTTTTTCCTTCTACTTTCTCTGGGTGTTTTCTTTTTGTTTACTTTCGAGATCTTTAAGTTGTAGGGTTATAAAGTCAATTAGAAATTTTTCTTGTTTCTTGAGGTAGGCCTGTAGTGCTATGAACTTCCCTCTCAGGACTGCTTTTGCTGTGTCCCATAGATTTTGTGTTGTTGTGTGTTCATTTTCATTGGTTTCCAGGAAATTTTTAATTTGTTCTTTGATCTCCTTGGTAACCCATTTGTTGTTTAATAACATGCTATTTAGCTTCCATGTGTTTGAATATTTTTGCTGTAATTGATTTCTAGTTTTATGCCATTGTGATCTGAGAAGGTGCTTGATATGATTTCAGTCTTCTTGAACTTGTAGAGACTTAGTTTGTGTTCTAACATGTGGTCTATCTTTGAGAATGTCCCATGTGCACTTGAGAAGAATGTGTATTCTGCAGTTTTGGGGTGTAATTCTCTATTAAATCCATTTGATATATTAAATCCATTTGATCTAGTGCATCATTTAGAGTCTCTCTTTCCTTGTTAATATTATGTCTAGAGGATCTATCCAGTTTTGTCAGTGGTATGTTGAAGTCCCCTGCTATGATTGTATTGCTGTTGATTTCTCCTTTGAAGTCCTCCAAAAGTTTTTAAATGTATTTTGGTGCTCCTATGTTAGGTGCATACATGTTTACCAAGGTTATATCCTCCTGTTGGCTAGATTCTTTTAATATTATGTAGTGGCCTTCTTTGTCTCTAGTTATGGCCTTCATTTTGAAGTCTATTTTATCGGATATGAGTATTGCTCTCCCAGCTTTTTTTCCCTTTCTATTTGCTTGGAAATTTTTTTTCTATTTCTGCACTTTCAACCTATGTTAGTCTTTTGTTGTGAAGTGGGTCTGTTGTAAACAATATATCTATGAGTCATGCTTTCTTATCCATTCAGCTACTCTGTGTCTTTTGATTGGAGCATTTAATCTGTTTACGTTTAAGCTTATTATTGATATGTACTTATTTATTGCCATTTTTCTTTACTATGGTTATGTTTTTCTTCCTATTTCTTCTGCTTATTACAGTAGTCCTTTTAACATTTCTTGGAGTGCTGGTTTGGTGCCTTAGCCATTTTATGTCTGGGAAGCTCTTTATTTCACCTTCTATTTTGAATGATAGCCTTGCTGGATAGAATAGTCTTGGGTTCAGATCCTTGTTTTTCATGACCTTGATTACTTCATGCCATTCCCTTCTGGCCTGTAGTGTTTCTGTTGAGAAGTCAGCTGATAGCCTTATGGGGGTTCCTTTGTAGGTAACCTGTTGCTTATC
Source organism: Tadarida brasiliensis (assembly GCA_030848825.1). NCBI lineage: Eukaryota > Metazoa > Chordata > Mammalia > Chiroptera > Molossidae > Tadarida > Tadarida brasiliensis. The sequence continues at coordinate 118,987,771 of CM061258.1, forward strand.
TCTTGCTGCCTTTATGATTCTCTCTTTAATTTTTGGCGTTTTAATTATTATGGGTCTTGGTATGGACCTCTTTGGGTTCTTCTTCTTTGGGGCTCTCTGTTCTTCTTGGACTTGTATGCCTTTTTCCTTCACCAAGCTAGGGAAGTTTTCTGTCACTATTTCTTCAAATATTTTCTCTAACCCTTACTCATTTTCTTCTTCTTCTGGCACTCCTATGATGCGGATGTTGTTATGATTCATGTTGTCCCACAGTTCTCTTAGGCTGTCTTCCTGCTTTTTTTTTTTTTTAAATGTGCTCCACACATACAGTGGACTATTTTTTTTTTTTAATTCCTCATCCGAGGATATTTTCCTATTTATCATTAGATAGATAGAGAGAGAGAGAGAGAGAGAGAGAGAGAGAGAGAGAGAGAGAAAGAGAGACAGAGAGAAACATCCATGTGATAGGGCCACATCGACTGGCTGCCTCCCGCACGACCCCGAGCAGGGCCAGGGAAGAACCGCAACTGAGGTATGTGCCCTTGACCGGAATCGAACCCGAGATTCATTGGTCTGCGGGCCGACGCTCTAACCGCCGAGCCAAACCAGCCAGGGCCTGTTTTTTAATTGCGTTTTTCTTTTTGGTTTTCTGATTGGGCGATTTTTTCTATCCTGACTTCTAATTCACTGATCTGGTCCTCAGCTTCCTCTACTCTGCTGGTTATTCCTTCCAATGTGTTCTTTATTTCTGCTATGTCATTCTTCATTTCCAATTGGTTGGTTTTCAATGTTTCTATATCTTTACTCATGCTATTGAGCTTCCTCATAAATATTACTCTGAACTCTCCCTCTGATATCTTGGTTAATTCTATGTCATTTATTTCTTCTGCAGAATTATTGTGTTCTTTCATTTGGGATTTGTTTCACCATTTTGGCTGTCTCAGTGGATTTTGGAGCCTGCCAAATTTTCCCTGTGGGTGTTGGTGTCCTGCTGTTTGTGGCTCCCTCTATTGGGTTTGGATGAATGTGGGAGGACCTACATTAAACACCACTGTCAAGTCTTACTTTCCTGGGTAGATTTGTAAGCCAAGGAAAGGTTCAGTTATTCTCCAGCTTTAGTCTCAGTTACTTGATGAGTCTCGATTAGTAGCCCTGCAGCAGGCTCGATTTGGTATCCTCTCTGTCCCTGGTTGCACTGGCTCTCCTGCAGCTACTTCTAAGTTGGATTTTCCCGATGTTCTGTCTTTATTTCATTTGTAATTCCAGTTTGATCCTGGGAGATAGTCTCTGTAGCTTTCATTCACTCCGCTGCCATCTCTGATTTTTCTCCGTCTTTCCGCTTCTTGCGGTCTTGGTGTCTGTAGCTTTGAGCACTTGGAGCATGGGGGCTTGGTAACACTGACAACTGATTTCTGCAGGGTTAGAAGCTATAGCCAAGTAGCTGAGCCTGGAACCCTGGCACCAAACAGCCTGGGTTCCTAGGTCAGTGTCACCACTCAGGAGAGTTACCTATTCTGACTGTGACTCAACTTCCTCTTGCACAGAACAGGGGTACTACAGAACATGCATCACAGGCTTGTGGTAGGACTTTGAGAGTTAATATGCATGAAGTGCTTAGTGCAGTGATGGCACATACTAGGTGCTCAATAAATGTTGAATAACGTAAGTTAGGACCTACACGATTAGAATAGCCTGTTTAAAAAGCTAATACCGACTTCCAGTCAAGATGGCAGCGTAGGTAAATGCGGTACCTGCCTCTTCCCACAACCACATCAAAATTACAGCTAAACAACAGAACAACCATCATGCAGAACCCCCTGATATTGAGCTGAATGGAAGTCCTACAACTAGGGAATTAAAGAAAAAGTCACACCGAGACTGGTAGGAGGGGTGGAGGTGCAGACAGGCTGGTTCCACACCCATGTGTGGAGGATAAAAATCAGGAGGGACACTTCGGCTGTGAAGGTCCTCCCTGAGGAGTGAGGGGTCCCCCTCCAACACCAGGTGCCCAGCTCAAGGTTCCAGTGCCAGGAAGAGAAGTCCCCATGACTTCTGGCTGCAATAACCAGTAGGAACTGAGGCTGAGGGAAGCTGAGGCCTCTGGAGTCCCAGTCAGTTCCTCTTAAAGGGCCTGCACACGGACTTACTCGGACTTGCACCCTCCAGGCTCCAGCATGGGGGAAGCAGCTTGAAAGGCACCAGAGACATATAGGGAAGAACTAAGTTGTTTAGCATCAGGGTGAGAGCTGGAGAGGCAGCTTTCTTCCAGACAGACGTGCTGGTGGAGGCCATTGTTCCTTTGGTGAGCCCTTCCTCCACGGGGCAGGCAGACAGGTGCCATCTGGAACTCCAGCAACCTGGCTCACACTGTTTGCCCCGCCCTGATGATTCCCTGAGGTCCTGCCCCACCCAACTTTCGGGCCCACCCAAGCTGTTTCCAGTGGCTTTACCATAGGATTGGTGTGTCTTGGATCCTGCTTCATATTTTCCTAAATTCTCACAAATAAGCAGCATTTGGCCTCAGCGAGCCCCATACCTCTCGCTAAATGACCCAAGCCCAGCACTAGAAGCAGCCAGCCTTGGTTCACAACTTGGCTTTGCCTGGCCACCTCCAAGCCCAGCACAAGAAGCAGCCATCTGCAGATCACTTTGTAGCTTTTGCCTGGTGGCCCCAGGTAGAACACAGGCACTGGCTGACTTTGCCCCAGAGCCAGCACACCCAGTGGACAGCCTCAGACTACGTCAAAGTACCATTACCCAGCCACCACCACAAGTGACACACTCAAGGAGTGGACTCAGTGGGTACCAGAGCCCTCTGAAGTAAGTCTTGCTCTGTGTGGTGGGCCCTGCACAGCTGGTCCTCCAAGGTAGTCAGAGGTCTGTGGTCAGTGGGCATAGCCAGTCCTTACAGCTGATCAGCCTGAGTAAATCCCTCCCATTGATGTGCCAACAGCAATCAAGACTCAATTACAACAGAAGGGTGTAAAGTCCAGATGAGGGGTGCATCTCGAGTGTCTAGCTGGAGTGATCAGGGAGGCTGTGCCACTGGACCCTACAGGACACCTACTATAATAGGCCACCCTACAAAGCCTAGGAGACATAGCAACTCTACCTAATACATAGAAACAAACACAAAGAGGCAACCAAAACGAGGAGACAAAGAAACATGTCCCAAATGAAAGCACAGAACAAAACTCCAGGAAAAGAACTAAATGAAATGGAGATAAGCAATCTAAGAGATGCAGAGTTCAAAACACTGGTTATAAGGATGTCCAAGGAACTTAGTGAGGACCTTAGGAGCATAAAAAAGGACCAGTCAGAAATGAAGGATGCACTAACTGAAATAAAGAATAATTTACAGGGAATCATTAGTAGAGTAGGTGAAGCCAAGAAGCAAACCATCAATTTGGAATATCAGGAAGCAAAAAACACCCAATCAGAACAGCAAAAAGAAAAAAGAATCCAAAAAAAATGAGGATAGTGTAAGGAGCCTCTGGAACAACTTCAAGTGTGCCAACATTTGCATCATGGGGGTGGCCAGTAGGAGGAGAGAGCAAGAAATTGAAAACCTACTTGAAAAATTAATGACAGAAAACTTCCCTAACTTGGTGAAGGAAACAGACATACAAGTCCAGGAAGCACAGAGAGTCCCAAACAAGAGGAACCCCAAGAGGCCCACACCAAGACAAAAAATTATCAAAATGCCAAAGGTTAAAGACAAAGAGAGAATCTTAAAAGCAGCAAGAGAAAAGCAGTTAGTTACCTACAATACAAATGTCAGCTGATTTCTCAAAAGAAACTTTGCAGGCCAGAAGGGAGTAGCAAGAAATATTCAAAGTGATGAAAAGCAAGGACCTATAACCAAGATTATTCTAAAGCAAGGACCTATAACCAAGATTATTCTATCCTGAAAAGCTATCATTTAGAATCGATGGACATATCAAGAGTTTCCTGGACAAGAAAAAGCTAAAGGAGTTCGTCACCACCAAACCAGTATTACATGAAATGTTGAAGGGTCTTAAAGAAGATCATATATATGAACAATAAAATGGCAATAAATACATATCTGTCAACAAATGAATCTACAAACCAAATGAACAAGCAGAACAGAGACAGACTCATAGATACAGAGAACTTTTTGTTGGTTGCCAGATGGGAGGGGGCTGGAGGGATGGGTGAAAAAGGTGAAGGTATTAAGAAGTACAAATTGGTTGTTAGACTGATGAACCTCAAAGGGAAGAGGGGCTGGGGAGTGGGAGGAGATAAACCATAGCACTTCTATGCATATATGCATAACCAATGGACACAGACAATATTGTGGGGAAGACAGGAGAAGGGTAGGAGCAGGGAGGAGGGGGTCAATTGGGGAAAAAAGGGGGGGACATCAGCAATACATTCAACAATAAAGATAAGTTTTTTAAAAAAAGATGAAAAGCTAATCCCTTCAGAGTCAGAGGTGGACGAGAAATCTTACCATGAAAAACTGGGCCGATGAAACAGCACACAGCCCTCCCATCAGAATCACTTGCCCCTCAATCACCAGCCTTCCCCCAGAGCCCTGCAGCCAGGCTGGGAGCTGCAGGACGTGTGTGTGCAGACATAGCCCCATAACCCGAGCTGCACAAAGCAAAGCCAGGACGCCAGCCACAAAAAGCAAAGAGAACCAATTTCTGATGAAATGCCAGGAAGGAGATTGACGTGTCTAAAACCTTCCTAGTATCAGCTTAGCTTCCAGCACAAGATTAAACTCTAGGAAGACCCCTCCCCCCCATCAGAGAGCTGCAATTTGAGACCAGAAAGAGATAATTTTGACAGTTTTTCCTTCTCAAATCTGTTTTGGCTCAGCAGTGTGCCCTTCAACAGAGCATCATCAAAGTTTCCTATATCCTTGAACCTCAGGCATGAAATTGCATTGAAAATGTCTCACTTTACCTCTCCACCTGCCCAATCACTTGATAGAATACAGACTATCATTAGAAAAGAGAGTGATACTATCTAAGAAAAGGAGGTTCCTGCAAATTACTCATGAAAGGTGTGTCTCCTGGGTGAAAATGGGCCCGTGAGAACTCCCCTGTCTGGGGACACCTCTGCCGGAGCCGAGCCAGGGCCATGAGTGTCGAGCTGTGTGAGTTCCAGTCCTGAGTCACCACTGCTGCCTGTGGCGCACTCACGCTCCCCTCTCTGGGCCTCCATTACCTGTGATAGGAGCCACTGGTCTATGACTTCCACTTCAGTAGGGTCCTAAGCCATGCCTCTCAGACTACTTAAGTGACAAAAGCCTTCCTCAAACCAGCTGCAGTAACACTGGGAATTTGTTGCCTCGCCTAGCTGGAAAGTTCAGGAGTGGACCACAGCAGGCACGCCTGGATCCAGGTGCTCTGACTCAGTACCCTCACTCTGCCTCCTTCCGCCTCCTTCCATGATGGGGCCACTCTCCAGCAGGCTGTTCTCTCGGGGGAGCTGGCCACCAGCAACTCCAGGCTTGCCGCACAGAGGCCAGACGGCCTGGGGTTGAATCCTGGCTCATCAGTTATCCAAGTGCTTAACTGCCTCAGCCTCAGTTTCTGCATCTGTGGAATGGGGATAATAGCGGCACCTACCTCATCAGGTCCTCAGGGGTGCTCTGAACAGTGCCTGACACGTAGTAAGCCCTGAAGAGGTGACAGGTGCTGCTTCTTTGTCTTCTCCTTCCTGTCATTACAATTCTCTCAGCAACCCCAGCAGACTTGAGCAGCTCCCTTACCACCGGGTCAGCCGAGTGTCTGGATTGAGACTCACTGCCAGCCCCGGGGTTGTGACAAGACTGGGGTAGGGTCAGCCCCGAGTTAATCACATGGTCAGGAAGAGGTTTTCTCCCAAAAGACCACCAGGATCCTGTTACCAAAAGAGTGGGGGAAGGATAGGGGACAGACCAAAAACAGCAGCTGTCCACCACCCTGCCTCTTTGTAATGGGAGTGATAAAACTGACAGGCAGCCCAGTTGTTAAATATGCTTTCCCATCCATCCTCACAGCATCCTGAGAGGTGAGCAGTATCAGCCTCATCTTGCAAGTGAGGAAGCCTCGGCTCAGCCGCGAGGCACGTGCCCCAGTTAACGGAGCAAGTGCAGGGCTGCCGAGCTGAAACTCCGTGTTCTGTGCATTGGTGCAATGTGGTAAGAGGGTGGCTCACTTTGGGAGGCAGCTGGGGGACCTTAGGCACCTACGTAACCATTCCCAGGCTCAGCTTCTTCATCTGTAAGGTGGGCATCAGTGGTCCTTCCTCCTCAGGTGTCTGAGGACTCAGTGAGTTTGGGGACTCCGAGACACTTTCCCTCTTCTATTGGCTCAGAGCTTGGCAGGGGTGAGGGTACCCGTGCTCCTAGGACCACAGGGCTGGGCAGGTACTAGGAGGCAGGGGCAACGGCTGCCAGATGAATGGGAGCCTCAGTTTCCTCACCTGAGAAGCCAAGACAGTTTGATTGATACTCAACTGCCCCTGAAAAATGTAGTTAATGATGGCTGGATTCTGATTAGAAGCCACTGAAGAGATTATGAGCCTCTCCCTGCCCCCTCACTATGTAATTCAGAACAAAAACTGTGAAGTAAGTGTAAGGAAGTTTAATAAGGTCTGAAGTTACATTTCCAGGATGACTACTTGATGCCTTAAAAGAAAAAACAAGAAAGAAACCTAAACTCCTTCAAAAAATATCGTTTGGGCCCCTTGTACTTTGTTGGTGCCCTGGAAGAAGGCTTCGTACTTGGGAGATGGAATGGCAGGAGTGGTCAAGGGCAGGCCAGACTGCCTGGGTTACATCCTGGCTCTACCACTTAATCGCTGTGTGGTTTTTGGCAGGTAACATAATCTCTCTGTGCCTCAGTTTCTTTGCCTGAAAAATAGAGCTGAAAATATAATACCTCTTTATGGGGTTTTTGAGATAATTAAAGAATAAGACATAAAATATTAGAACCATACCTGTAAGTGCTGTTTAAATGTATGTCATTATTACTCATCAAATCCCATCCCTGGGTCCTGCCCACTCTCTGTCCCCATCAGCTGGTGTAGCTGGGGGAGGCAGGGTTGGTGTAGTTTGAACCCAGAGGCGCCTATCTCAGTGCGGCCTGCATCAGGCATTTTTCGTCTCTTTCTGATCCCAGAACTAATGTGTGCTGATTGTAGAGGAATTAGAACACCCAGGGAAGTGCCAAATTAGTCATTATCCTACCACCTAGATAATCACTATCACTTGTTTTGATATTTTCTTCTAGCGTTTTTTTTTTTGTTTGTTTTGTTTTTATCCTCACTTGGGGACATTTTTCCATTTTGTACAGATAGAGTGGGAGGGAGAGAGAGGAAGAGAAAGAGAGAGAGAAACATCGATGTGAAAGGGACAAATCGAGTAGCTGCCTCCTGCACGACCAACCAGGGCCAGGGACAAACTGCAACTGAGGTACGTGCCCTTAGTGGGAACCAAACCCGGGTCTCTCTGGACCGCAGGCTGATGCTCTAACCGCTGAGCCAAACCGGCCGGGGCTCTTCTAGTATTTTTTAATACAACTACATATATTTCTGAATTAGGAGTCACAGAGTAAGAACTTTATTGTTTTTTTTTATTAAATGTATCTGTGAGAGTCACCCATACTTTAAAAAATATGTTTTTATTGATTTTTTTAGAGAGAGGGAGAGAGAGAGCGAGAGAAACATCAATGTAAGAGAGAAACAGGGATTAAACCCACAACCTGGGCATGTGCCCTGACTGGGAATTGAACTGGCAACCTTTCAGTGCATGGGACAATGCTCAACCAACTGAGCCATACTGGCCAGGGCTCATTAGTTTATTCTTTACAAAAAAAATTTTTTTCTTTATTGATTTTAGAGAGAGAGGAAGGGAGAGGGAGAGAGAGAAACATCGATGAGAGAGACCATCGATTGGCTGCCTCCTGCATGCCCCCCACTGGGGATTTGGCCCACAACCTGGACATGTGCCCTGACCGGGAATTGAACCAGTGACCTCTTGGTGCATGGGTTGACGCTCCACCACTGAGCCACACTGGCTGGGCCATTAGTTTATTCTTCATAGACCTTCAACTACTTTTATATTAGAAAAATTAAATTATAAAATAGTTTGAGTTCATTGTCATTATTTAAAAAAATTTCTAGCTTGTGCGTTAAATAAAAATTCCCCTTCAGATTTACCCCAATCTCAATCTCATTCCTCTCCCTAGAAATAACTGCTTATCCACTAGATGTTCATCTTCCTAGACCTTTTTCTTTTTGTTCAGTTCTATTCATTGTTTCAGTTGAGAGTGCATTGGGTTGCAAATAACAGAAAACCCAGCTAATAAAGGCCTAACCCAGGGGTCAGCAAGTTTTTTCTGTAAAGGGACAGATAACACATATTTTAGGCTTTGTGAGTCATACTGTCTCTGTCACAACTGCTCACCTCTGTTGTTGTAGTATGAAAGCAGCCATAGTCAGTATTTTTTTTTTTTTAATCCTCACCCGAGGATGTTTTTCCACTTATCTTCAGATAGAGTGGGAGGGAGAGAGAGAGAGACAAACATTGATGTGAGAGAGACACATCGACTGGTTGCCTCCCGCACGACCCTGACCAGGGCCAGGGACTGAACCACAACCAAGGTACGTGCCCTTGACTGGAATTGAACCTGTGACTCCCTGGTCCACAGGCTGATGCCTAACTGCTGAGCCAAACCAGCCAGGGCAATAGTATTTAAATGAATGATGAGGCTGTGTTCCAATAAAACTGTATTTACAAAAATAGGCAGTGGGCTGTCATTTGCTGACCTTTGGCTTAACAATAGGGATTTTTTTTTTACCCATTTGGTAAGAAATCTAGAAATAACTTCATAAGAAAAACCTAATAATTTACACTTCTAACAAAAATATTTGAGAATGCCTGACTCCTTAAAGCTTCGATATGAGCAGGTTTTCACATTTTTGCCAGTGCCCTCTGTTCTTACTCCTGGGTTTTCGGTGAATGCCTCTGCCTGATTCCAGCACACCAGTTTTCTCTGTATCTATCTCTTCTGCTCTTCAGTATCTTTCAATTTTTTTTATTCCGATGATTAAATCTTTTATTTATAATTTCTAACTACTTCTTTCCCATAATAGACTGTTCTTGTTTGAGGGAGTCAGTGCCTACTCATATCCCTCTGAGGCTGTCAGACATACTTTAAATGTCTCTGCTTGCATTGCTATCTCTGTTTCTTTGGTTGTTGGTTCTTCTGTTTGCTGAGTGGGCCCCTCTCTTTCGCGGTGTGAGTTTCCTGGAATGTTTGGTAGTTTGTGAATATGTGCTCTTCCATGTACTGTGATATCCTGTTTTCTTCTCTGTCAATGTTATTTCTTTTTACTCTAATTCGCTGCCAGGGGGGTGGGACCTGCTGCAAGAAGTGTGGTGCACACAGTTTGTCTTCTGAGCACAGGATCTCCCATTTCCTGCTGGGTATGTTTGCCTTTCTGACCCAGAGACCCCCTGTCACATCTCCTACAAGCTGAGAGGATCGAGGGGCCACCTCCTGGTGTCCCCATAGGAGTCACCAATCAGTCTCTGACATTTGACTGCAGGCCCTCTCCTCCCCCTGGAGAATGTGTGGCCTGTAGGTTTGGAGCAGCCCAAGACCAACTTCCCCGTTCACGGCAGTCCTCCCGAACTTCTGAGTTGGCCTGTTTCTGTTCATTAATCCAACTCTGCCTGCCAGCCATTTCTCGGATTTCTCAACACTTGTGATCTGCCAGTGGCACCCTCCCTATTTTTTTCTGTGCTCTGTGGATTTTAATGGTGTCGTTTCTGTGGACTTGGAGAGGCTGATGTGTGTACAGTAAAACCTCGATATAACGAACTCGATATATTCGGGCAAGGGGGTGTCCATTAAAGCCAAAAGCCATTATATCATAAAGTAGGTTTTCCGAATGCATATGTTAAAAATTGAAAAATTAGTTTACCTGTTTTTACTTATCTAGACACACTTGTGTAATTAAAATTAAGTATGTATGAAAATTTTAATTTCACACAAAAATTTTTTATATGTATTACTGTAATTTTAAATTTATACTGAATTGGTCTAGTAAATGCATGCATTCACCAGTCACCTCGAGTAAGCAAATGCACACTCTGGGGCGTGGCTTAGTGCACGTGGGAACATTGGCGGCACCATGTACAACTGCAGAAAGTCACACCACGTGACAACAGAACCCATCATCATGCGCGATGTGGTGTGATCACGTGCTAATCATTCGCCAAACGTTGTTTACGGGTGGTGACTCTTGGATTTAAATATGTACACTGTAGTTGTAGATATGTAATATTTATTTATGTTGGCAAAATTACTACAGTGGTTTTTCCAACATGTGGCCTATTCACTAAAATTTGTTAAAAATAACAGTGAATTAATAACAAAAAAAACCCTGTTAATTTAATTATAACCAAATTTTGGTTAAAAGCATTTTAAAATTAACAGGGTGTTTATTTTCACATACGACATATGGACCGGAAATTTTGTCTGTTAAATCCAAAGTCCGTTACATCAAGGTCCGTAAAATTGAGGGTTTACTGTACTTGCTCTTGGTCTTCCCAACTTGATTCCATCTCAAGATGACTTCTTGTTTGAGTTTTCACCTTCCTGGTCACCTTTATCTAGATAAGTTCATTTTTCTCTAAAAATACACTGTCAGAACCAAACTGGATATTCCAACTACGAACTGATCACTGTAGAATATAGGGATGGGATGTACGTTCTAATAAGAACTGGCTTCAAATACTAACTCTGCTCTGTACTACCTTGTCAAGTCCCTTCACTTATGTAAGCCTCAGCTTTCTCACCTGTCAAATGGGAATAATGCTCAAAATACCTACCTCATAGATGAATGGTTGAGCCATTGAAATAGGTGTCAAATGTTTAATGTGGGGCCTGGCATACACTGGGTGCTAAAACATGTCAGTTCCTTTCCTCTGTCTGTTCTAACTAAATTTCCAGCATACTCACGTGTGTGTTGTGGGGGTGGGAGTGCTTGGAGCCACCCGCCCTGTTAGCTCAGACTGAGCACATTTGCTAAAAGCCCTGCCTTTGTCTCGTGGACTTTCTCTGCCAGACTTTTCCTCCAGTGCCTTTCCTTTGTAGGACCTTACCTCGGCCGTGATGCATTCTGTCAAGCTGTTTTTCATCCATCTCTAGGCTGTAGAAATTGATCTGAACCCAGATTTTGTCATTCGGTTTATTCTGTGTGACTCCCATCTGAATGTCATCCATAGAAAAATAAACAGCCTTCAACAGCCAGATCCAGCCATTGATAAAATTATGACCTGGGATGGGATCACGGACAGAGCCCATGGCATGCCACCCTTCAGGGGAGGAGTAATTTAGATGATTGGTCAAGATGATTAATTTGTCCATTTCCTGTAATAGCGTGTCCTTGTGGCTTGATGATAATGATAATATTAGCAACCATGCATTGGGTGTTATTTACCATGGGCCACGCACTGAGGTAAGTGTTTTTCATATATTAGTTTTATTTCCTGTAACAAGTCTGCAAAGTAAGTATTTGTATTACTTAGGACAGCTAAAAAAACACCACCTCAGTCCAGCTTTCGTAGAACGAGGACTGTATTACTTCATTTCAAGGCTCTAAAGAGTGGGTGCCGCACGGAAGCTGAAGCAGCGATGCAGCTGGGTGTCAAGATGGCCAACTCGTGCCGGGGTCCTCTGGGGTCCCAGGAAACCCTCTCTCTGTGGCTCTCACCTTCATGTCTGTCAGCATGTGTCATTCTCACTTGACACAACCAGCGTTCTCTGGCTCAGTTCTGGCAGAAAACTGCCCCACCGCCAGCTCCTGAGTTCACTTTCCCCTGTCCAGAGGGCAGTCAGATCTTCCCTGAACCTTCCGGTCCCAACTCCCCTGGATTACTGGCCCTGCCTGGGTCAGGGCCCTGCTCCTGGTCCAGCCACCTGTGGGGTCAGATTGTCTAGGCAAGGCCTCCAGGGGTCTCAGTGCTGTGACCTGTGGCCATGGGCCGGGGCACTGTCCAGAGTCTGGCAGCACGTTTTACAAATGACAAGGAGGCTCGAAGTCACACAGCCAGTAAGTAGAGGAACCAGGACTTCATCTCGGTTTTGCCTGATGCTAAAGCTCATATTATTAATACTCTGCTCCTTATGCTGGGCCCTATTGTCCCAGGGTGGCTTCTGTGGTGGTGTTAGTGAGGGCTGGACAGCATCTCAGGCCCGGGAGCTCAAGGACCCACTGTATGCCTTCACCGCGGTCAGCCCAGACCAGGGCTCTGAGATCCTGGTGGGTCGGTTTGCTTATTTCTTTGGTGATTCAGCTGAGCCTTGGCCCTGCCACCACAGCACTGCCAGCTGTGGAGGGACCTGGTGGCACTTCAGAGGGTGAGCACAGACTTTGGAGTCGAGTGAAGCTAGGTTCAAATTCCAGCTCTGTACTTTTTCACTGGTGACTCTGTGCCTCAGTTTCCACAACTGTAAATGGAGATAATAATACATACTCTATCAGTTGCTGTGATGATTCAGTGAAGTAAAACATGCCAACTCCAGGTGGCCAGCATCGAGTAACTGATTCTATAAATAGTAGGAGGTAATGAATTCTGAAACAATGGGAAAGTACGGGAGTCCAGAGAGAAAGTCTTGCGCTCACCAGCAGGATAGGGAGTGGGAGGTGGATTGGCCGGAGCATTGAGGAGGAGATGATGTTGAAGCTTGAATAACGGATAGGTAAGGCAAGGCGGATAAGAACAGGTGCAGACCCCTGAGCATATACCAGAGTTCGAGAAACCAGCAAGTAGTGCATTGTGACAGGAGCAAAGAACACGTGTGGAAGCGGACGGAGGTTGCTGAGGCTGGTGATGCAGACTGGGTCCATAGACAAAACGTCTGCTCGTTCGGGCAGTCACTTAGCAAATACCTTCGAGTACCTGCTGTGTGCCAGGCACTGTCCTGGGTCCTGTGGATTCCGTAGTGAACACAGCGGACACAAACCCATGCTTTTGTGGAGCTTATATCCTAGAGCTTAAAGGCAGACACTAAGCAAGTAAGTAAAATGTAAAGAGCTCAGAGAAAAAAATAGAGCAGGGAAGGGGGCTGGGAGTGCTGAGAGGGCTGCTATGTTAAATAGGGTCCCCAGGGAGGCCTCGTGGAGCCTGGGTGAGCAGACTAAAGGAGGTGAGAGGGAAGAGGGCATTTTGGCAGAGGTGACAAGGACCAGAGCCTATGTGGCTGAATTAGGGGGAATGAAGGGCAAGGTGGTGGGCGGTGAGGACAGAGGGGTAAAGCCAGGTCGATAAGGCGTAGTGGCCATCTGTGAGGACTTGGGCTTTTGTCTGTGTGAGGCGGGAGCCACAGGAGCATTCCAAGTGGGCGAGGGCCAGGACAGAACGGATTTCAGCAGAATGTGGTCTGTGGCTGTGTGCGAGGGCAGAGGCAGGAGCCCAGTGGGGCCATTGCAGAACCCCGTGGAGACGGCGGTGGCTCCTGAGCATCTTGATGTGGATGGGAGAAAAAGAGAGGACTCAGAAGGACTTCAGGTGTTGATCTGAGCAACTGGAAAGAGTTCGGTCATCCCTGAGATGGGAAAGAGAGTGGGTGCAGGCTGTAGGAGGAAGATCAGGAATTCAGCTTAAAACCTGTCAAGCCCTGGAGCTGACAGCTGGATCTGGGAGCCTGTGATTGGGGGAAAGCCTCATCAGCTGTGTCTGTTTGGAATGTGGAACCACTGGTTTATCTTTCCTTTTTGAAGAGAGGTAGGGTGGGTGGAGGTCATTAGTTATACAGTAATACAGGAAAACAACTTCCTTAAGGAACTTATTTTTAACCTTCTAGATAAGGCTAAAATCTCTTTTGCCAGTTCCTACCTCTCCCTAATCCCAGTCTTCCCCTCCTGGAGTAACTGTTGTCACAAGCTTGGCATGCATCCTTCCAGACCTTTCTCTGCGCATCTATGTACCCGAGTGTACCCATAAAATATATGTGGCATTTGTGGAGTGTGTGTATTTTAACAAAATGGGGTTATAATGGCTGTGTTGTTCTGTAATGTGATTTTGTAACTTGTAACTTGCCTAACCTCCCTGAACTATACGAGGTCCATCCTGGGTGTTACAAATAAACCTAGACCTTCAAAAAAAATCTCATTACTGAATGGTACGGACAGACTGGGGGTTATTTAGCCATTTTCCAGCTGGAGGGCTTAGCATTTTGTACATTCCTCCTCATGCACCTGTGTGCGCCTTCCCAGTAGTTGCCAAGGAGTGAAGTGGCTGGGTCGGAGCAGACGCGAGCTACGTGGGACTGGTTTTGTCTGGGTTAGTGGATACTGCCGCATTACTCCCCAAAGCGCCTGTCACCTTACTTGCCAGCTGTTAGAGGTTGTTTTCCTTTAATCCTCACTTGAGGATTTTTAAAAATTGATTTCAGAGGGAGGGAGAGAGAGAGAGGAAAAAAACATCAATGTGAGAGAAACATCAGGTGGTTGCCTCCTGTATACACCCCGACTGGGGATCAAAACCGCGACCTTTTGGTGCATGGGACAATGCTCCAACCAACTGAGCCACACCGGCCAGGGCCCATGCAGGCTTTTAATGAGGGAAGCCACGAAGATCTATGTTTTAGAGCAAATCCCAGAGGCGGGCTGTGGGTTGGAAGGAGCAAGCTGGAGGCCAAGAGATGATGGAATTTGTGGGCTGCTGTTCTGCTCTTAAGGACCCACATTTGGAGAGGACACAAGCTGCTTTAGGGGCTGGAGGAGACTCTCCCACCCCCTTTGCTCCTCAGTACAAAGTACCATCCGTCCTGCAGCCTGCACGCCTGGCTTCTCCCTGTCAGCCAGTTTCTATTCCTAGACCTCCTCCCAGCTTGAAGTCACCCCTTTGACAAACACACTGGTGGAGGCACTGTGAAATTGCCGTTTTTATTAGTGCAGACCAACTCTCTATCATTGGGCCCCTGATTCTGCTGCCGGCCTGATAGCATTCTTTGCCTGCCACCCGTGGTGACGTGTTCAAGGGTTGGTGCACAACCAAGGCCGTGATTGTCACCAGCCCGGTGTCTGTTCTGAGGGTGTAATAGCCCCTCTCTGGAGGCAGACCAAATCCTACACCCAGCTGCTCTCCCAGAAACAGGTTAGCTCAGCCACTTCCTACACGGGAAAAGGAAAGTTGCATCCTTAGAAATGTTATGTCATCTTTTTGTGTGTGTGAATTTCAGGTGGGTGTTAACTCTGTGGCATAAAATGCCTCAAGGTTAGCTCAGGGCGCTGGGTGTAGGCGAACTCTGAGTTCAGGTTCTGTGCCATCGTGATCAGAAACTTCTATTTCTAATCGGCGTCATCTTAGTTGCTAACATTTACTGAGTAAATATTATGTGCGCCAGTCAGTGGTCTAATAAGCATTTTATGTTTATATGGTGGATGCTTTTAATTACCACCCCCCCTTTTTGCATTTTTAATTGAGATATAATTTGCACAACACATAATTCACCATTTTAAAGTGTATAATCAAGCGATATTTAGCATATTCACAGTGTGGTGCAAATATCCCCACTGTCTGATTCCCAAACATCTGTATCACCCCAGATAGAAGCCCTGCGTCATTAGCAGTTGTTCTCCATCCCCTGGCAGCCACTAATCTACTTTTTGTCTCCATGGATTTGCCTATTTGGGACATTTCACATGAATGGAATCATATACTGTGTAGCCTTTTGTGTCTGGCTTCTTTCACTTAGCAAAATGTTTCCAGGGTCATCCATTCTGCATCAGTGCTTCATTCCTTTTTATGACCAAAGAATATTCCATGGGATGGGTCTACCACACCCTGTTTATCCGTTTACCATTGATGGACAGTTGGGTTGCTTCCACTTCTGGGCGGTTATGAACAGTGCCATAGGACAGCATTCCAGCTTGCCAGCTGAGGAAACTCAGGCACGGGGACCATCTTCCACTCACAAGCAGGAAGGATTCTCGCCCTAGCACCTGCTCCGCAGCTGAACCTGACCAACTACCCAGCTGCTCAGCTACTGAGTGAAGACCCGGGAACTGAGGGCCCGTGTCACAGACCTCACTGGCAACCATATTTCAGAAAAAAAAATTTTTTTTTTAATCCTCACCCAAGGACATTTTTGCATTTATCCTCAGATAGAGCGGGAGGGAGAGAGAGAAACATTGATGTGAGAGAGACAGATTGAGTGGTTGTCACCCACACGACCCCAACCGGGGCCTGGACAAACCATAACTGAGGTACGTGCCCTTAGCAGGAACCGAACCCGGGTCTCTCTGGTCCGCGGGCCGAGGCTCTAACCGCTGAGCCAAACTGGCCAAGGCCATATTTCAGAATTTAAAATTGGGATCTGTGGTCTGAGGAATTCATTGTACTTTTGGGACTTGGGTCTGCCCAAGTTGAAATGCAAGACCACCGTGGGAAGTCCTGGCCGAGTCAGAACTGCCCATTCAGCTCAAACTCATTTTCAATGGCCTTTCATGTAACAAGACTCAGCCCTGCCCTAGGAGCTCATGGTTAAGGAGAAAAGATGTACTGTCTTAGGTCCCCAGGAAGCAGGTTCTGGGCTGGAGACATCGTGCAGGGGGTTGATGGGGGAGGACTCTCAGGAACATTTGTGGGGAGAGAGGAAAGCAGGATTGGGCAGAGGGAGGAGTTGAACTGCAATGCAGCCTGTGGTGATCCCATAGGGAGCTCTGGGGGTGGGTGGCCCTATGGAGAGATGTTTCTGTCTGAGGCAGGAAGCTTGGGTCTTTGTACCCTTGGCATCATCCAGTATCAGAAAGTAGACATAACCTGGGAAAAGCAGGCTTCTGGGAAGGGACACAGCTGTGAGCTGCCAGCCACCACCGTTCCTGGCAGCTGGGGTGTGAGTGAGTGACCTGGGCCCACAGCTCAGCATCCACGACACCTGCCTAGGCCTGTATCCATGGTGGCTTTGATAAGTGCTCTGCCAGAGAGCAGTCTGGGAGGATGCTTCAGGAACACAGCTGCGGGAGGGCGTCAGCCTGGGGTGGGGGTGAGCAGGGAAGAAGGGGCATCTTGACAGTGTCATGAAGTCTTGAACCCCAAACCCTACCTGTACACACAACTGCCAGCCCATGAGGTGCTCCTTTTGGGTGCCTCAAAGTTTCAACACAACTGCCCCAAACCAAACTAACTCAGCCCTGCTTCTCCAGCCTTCACCTCTCTGAGAACGGCACTGCCCAGGTACATGGGCCAGAAATTCCGGAGTCATCCCCAATACCTCTTCTCCCTTGCCTCCTTTCTCCAGCCCATTACCAGGTCCTGTGCCTCCACCTTAAATATCTCCTCCCTGCCTGTTCCTTATCACTGACACCTCTTGTCTGAACACCTGCAGCCACCTCCTTCCTGCTCCCCAGCACCCACTCTGGGCCACCTCCAACCCTATTCCACTGTGTACCCTCTACCCCAGTAACCCACAGTGGCTTCCCATTGGTCTGGGGTTAAGAGCAAAGCTTCCTGCTGCAGCCTACATGGCTTTGGTGGCCTGGCCCGCTTAGCCCTGTGCCATCCTCTGCTCCTGTCGTCCCTGGCTCCAGCCTGTCATTCCTCGTCCCTCCTACTATCTGCTCATTCTTATGTGCACCTACTTCACGCACACCCACTTCACAGGTGCATCCACTTTATGTGCACCCACTTCACATGTGCACCTACTTCACGCACACCCACTTGATAGGTGCATCCACTTCATGTGCACCCACTTCACGCGTGCACTCCATGCGTGCATCCACTTCACGTGCACCCACTTCACGCGTGCATCCACTTCGTGTGCACCCACTTCACATGTGCACCTACTTCATGCACACCCACTTGATAGGTGTATCCACTTCATGTGCACCCACTTCATGCATGCACTCACTTCATGCGTGCATCCACTTCATGTGCACCCACTTCACGCATGCACTCACTTCATGCATGTATCCACTTCATGTGCACCCACTTCACGCGTACATCCACTTCGTGTGCACCCACTTCACAGGTGCACCTCGTTCACGCGTGCACCCATTTCACACGTGCGTACACTTCACACGTGCGCCCACTTCACATGTGCATTCACTTTGCTTCGAACACACCCCTTTGCCCCTAAGTTAACTTGTTCTATAGGAGGTGCTCAGTATACCTGAAGGAGGTCGGAAGAAAAGGAGGGGAAGAGGGGGAAAGAGGGAGAGAGGAAAGGATCACAGTCCTGCTTGGTCAGTGAGGAGGTGGGGTGAGAGGGAATGATCATGAACTGTCTCCTTTATATTCTTGGATCTCTGTGATCTCAGATGGCAAGAATTTGACTGCAGTGTGTGAGAGAACATTGAATTTGGGACTCCTGACCCCCACTGAACTGTAGACTTGAGTATGAGATTTCACTCCCTAACTAGGGCTTCCCCGCCACTCAGTGCCTATCATTGGCACAAACAGGCTTTGCCCCTCATTGGGCTTAAAGCAGGCCTGGACTGTCAGAAGGCAATTCCCACTGCATCAACCAACATGCTCTGCCCACTCTCCATCCCAGCCCCAGACAGGCTCCCTGGGATCTCCTTGCACTGTGCTTTTGCATGCACTGTTCCTGCCCTGGATGCCCTTCCCGCCCCTCCCCTGCCTTCCCTCACCCACCTAGTGAGCTCCTTTCCAGCTCAGCACCATGACCTCTCCTCTGTACAGCCTCCAGTTCTTGTTGGTGCCGGGCACCTGTGCACTGGCTCACCATCCCTGACACAGGTGCTTCCCCCTTGGTGGTACCTACCCCATGGCATCAGGACAATTGTCTTCCAGTGGCCTCCTCACTAAGTTCCTTGAGAACAGGGTTCTTATCTTTCTGCCTTCCTTCCCTTCTTTTCCTCCTTGTTCCTTGCTTTCCACAAATACTTTGTAAGCTCCTTGTGCGCCAGGCACTGGTCCGGGGCTGGATGCAGCGGGGGAGTGAGTGAGCACCAGCCCTGCCCTCTGGGCGTGGCGTCCCAGGGGGAACCACAGACAGAGCCGCTTTCAGAGAGTGAAGAGGCCAAGAAGGCCTGCGTAGTCAGGAGAGGCCCCAGGAAGGGCTACACATGCCCAGAGCCAGGAGGAAACTTTCTAGGCAGGGGAGACAAAAGTGCCACAGCCCTAAGGAGGAAGGGACTTGGCTTCACTGAGAAACAGCCAGAAGGGCTATTGGGCCCAGGGGGTTTGGTGTGTGTGTGTCAGTGAGGTTGGAGAGGATGATTACATTCATCTCAGCCTGTCTCTGGCCCTGAGCTCAGCACCGAAATAAAAGCTCAGGAAATGTTTGTGGAATAAGTAGGAAGGGGCCCCTGAGTGCTTGCTCCTGGGAGGAGAGGGAGTGTCCATTCAGGCCACCCAGCTTGTCCTGGTGATGGATGTGCTCTGTGGGAGGTTCATTCCCTTAGAAGGAAAAATTCTCCTGCGAGTCAGGGGGTGGAGGCAGAGGTTGGAGGAGGTAAAATTCCACCTAGGCTGCCTCTCCTCCCATCAGGCCAAGCGGCGGTCCTGCGGGACTGAAAGGCTCTGCCAGGTAACTGCGGCCCTAAATCAGTTTAGCACCAGCCTGGGAGTGCAAAGCCGCATTCCGTCTCCTCTAGAGTGAGAGGCTATTTATGCTGCATGCGTGCTTCGGGGCCCTCGCAGGCCTGAGTCCCACCCCAAGCTCTCAGGGTGTAGGATAGCGAGGCAAGGAGGGTGGGATCAGCCTCAGCCCATCTCGACTCACTTAGAACCTAGCTGAGATGATGTCAGGTCTGCTCAAACCCCTGCACCAGCTTCCTGCCACCTTGCAGTCTTCACCATGACCTCCACCTCCGCCCTGTGTCCCACCCCACTGCACCCACTCCCCCTTGCTGTCTGCTGCAGCCTCAGGGCCTTGGCACTTGTCATTCCTGTGGCCTTCATCCAGATTCCCACAAGGTCCTCTCCCTCCACTTCCTTTGGTCTGCATTTTGTGGCCTTCTCTGACCCCCTGGCTAAAATAGCAGGTCCCTCCTTCCCACACTCCCTCTTCTAGTCTGCGTGGCAGTTAGCACTGTCTGACGTACGGCCCGTTTACTGAGTTTTATTGCCTGTCTCCTTTCACTGGAGCATGAGGCCACGGCGCAGAGACTTTGATGTGCTCTCTGCGCGACTCCAGAATAGGGTTCAAAAAATACTGAGTGAACGAGGAGTTTGTAAAATGAGGTCAGCGCCGCCCACCTAGCAAGGCTGCGGGGACGTGGAGTTCCAGCACCGAGTGTCCCAGTGTGCGGTTTGCAGACTTCCACAGCGCTGTGGGTGGCTTGTAAACATATGCCATTTTACTAGTTCTGAATTTATGTCCGCCTTCTGTTTGCGGCAAGTGATCATGATTGCCATTTATGGCATTAATATATAGTCTCCTTTTAAATGAACTCATTTAAGATTTTAACAAGAGAAAATCTATATCTGCCAGCCTAAATGTTAGTTTATAATACACATTGCACAGGAAAACTTTTCTGAGAATCAAAAGACATGTTAATTATTTTCTGACAGAAATGTATTGAAAATGATTTTTTAGATAGCTATGTAAGAATAACATTTTCCATAGAATTAGCATACTGCGTCGT
This sequence comes from Tadarida brasiliensis, assembly GCA_030848825.1. Lineage (NCBI taxonomy): Eukaryota > Metazoa > Chordata > Mammalia > Chiroptera > Molossidae > Tadarida > Tadarida brasiliensis. The sequence continues at coordinate 119,008,336 of CM061258.1, forward strand.
GGAGTCCAGGAGGAAATCCTAGAATCTGGATCTGCATCGATATTCTACAACCCTGAAACTAAATATAAATCTCAAGACATGTATTGGTAGCAGTAAAAGATGGCACCTATCAGGGTAGCATACTAATTAATGTAAGTCTACAGTATCTGAGAAGTAAACCAGACTCTTCCTTGGCATATCCGTCTGGTGTGTGCATGGCATGTGATTTTGCTACCACTCTACCTAGGGTGTGAGTCAGATCTTTGCTGCGGAGTTTTGTGTTGTTTCATTCCACCTCTAGGGGGTAGTATCAGCCATGCTTTAGGGCTTGATTGCTTGGCTTCTGTTTACTGTGTAGGTATACTGACTGCTGAGTATTTGTTACTCCTGTTTTGGGGATGGGAGTACATCTGATATGTCAGCAAAAGCAGTAAAAAGCCAACCCAGAACTATACCTTTTCATTCAACTAATCAATATGCATTAAAGACTTACTGCACAGCAGTAGGACACAGAGAACAGAAGCACTGGGAGGACAGAGGAGTTGACACTTGGGGAAGGTTTTGAAGGATGAATAGGAGTTTTTTACTATAAGATAAATTTCAGTTGCCTCTTATTATGGGTGTAGAGTCATTATTGAGAATATTCATTAAGGTATTATTTTAGTTGTCTGCTAAATGCTTCTCTTAGCCCTCGGACATGGCACAGACTTTGGCTTCAGACAGCCCTGAGCATTAGCTCCACCACTGTACCTCCGAGAACTCAGATGCAAATCTCTCTTACACACACACACGCACACACGCAATTCAAACGAGCTTGAGTAAAAAAACATGTACTAGCTCTTGTGACCAAAAAGGCCAAGATAGTACTGGCTTTAGGTGGTTAAACACAGATGTAGTTAAGAGGATGGAGTTTCCATCTGGTCTGTCCCCCTCTGTCCTCAGTTCTGCCTCTATGCTGATGTTGCTCTTGGACAGATCTTACCACGGGACAGATATGGATGTTCATAATGGTGAACCTAATTAGTTGACAAAACGACTTCCTCTGTGGTGGCCCTCTGCTCTAGTAGCTTGGCTGCTAGTAGCTCCCAGCTCATGTCAGCTAATCATTCCAGGGGAAGAGGGATAGGGATGGTCCAGCAGATTCTACCAGTCCTTGAGCTGAGTCTGCTGGGCTGGCTTGGGGCGCATGGCTAGCCCTGAACCTCTCACGTGGCCAGGACTGGGTCAGGTGCAGGCAGTGTTACTTCCACCCCCACCACATGGATTGAGAGTGGAGGAGAGGTGGTTTCCTAAAGGAAAATTGAGGTGCTGTAACCAGAAGAAGATGAATAGATGCTGAACTGACAAAAACAACAAATGTGCACTGTCCACTTAGACGCTTTGTGGCCTGCATGCAATTTGCTCCAGCTTTCAAAGCCTCAGTTTCCTCATCTCTACAATGGGGCCAGCGATCCCAGAGTATAGCATTCTCTGTGACATTCACAATAAGACCCACAGAGAGAAACCAATGGCAGTCAAGGCGGCCGGGAATGGAGTGCTCATTTTTTGCTCAGAAGTTGTCCTTCAGTTCAGCTCACTGGGGGAGGGGGCCGGGGGGGTTGGGCATAGCCTTGGGTGTGTAGAAGTGCTCTGTGAACTCTGCAGCGCCCCCGACACAGTGTTTCCACAGCCTCCTTATTAAAGTGCTGGAAATGATTGTTCTCTACTGGGACCTGGCACTTGCAAGGTGCGGTCCCGAGACATTGAGACATTTGCAAGCCCTGGAAACCCACCCCCCTCAGCTGCTCATTTATGCAGCTCAGGCTCCACACTCACTAAATCAGCCTGTTTAGGAGAATTCCAATATTCTGGCCTCAGAGGAATACGTGATTCCTGAAATATAGACTCTGCCGGGCTCCTTTAAACATTCTTGGTGTTTCTTTCCAATTCCATTTCTTTTCCCCCAGAGAGAATTCACGATTTGGCCATTGATAAAACCCCGCACTGTCTCGGGCCAGCACTGGGGATGGATTCAGATGATAAGAATAAAATTGTGGTCACATCCAAACTGCTGGGACCCTTCGCCTTGGCACCCATCACTCTAGTCAAACCCAACTTCTGGCCATGAACAGTTCAAGCTTTTTCAGGCCCTCAAACCTTTGCCCAGATTGATCCTTCTGCCTGGAATGCCTGTCCCTTTTCTTGTTGCCCAGAAAACCTTTCAACTTTAAAATCTCATTTCAAATGTCTCCTTATTTATTTATTTCACTCAGTCAGTATGTAGTGAGTGCCTGTTGTGTGCTGTACTGTCCCAGGGGCTTGGAACACACAAGTGGTCAAACACAGGCACAGTTCCTGCCTTTGTGGGATTTCATTCTAGCATAGGGGACAGCCCAAGGAATGCGATCACACAGGGATCAGGTCAGCGGGGCACTGGGAGTGGGTGTGTGTGCGCGCGCAGCTTCTCAGGACCTCCTTGAGAAAGTACGATCTGAGGCCAGCCCTGCAGGAGGGGAGGAGTCTGGGTTTCACCTGGAAGAAGAGCACTCCAAGCAGAAGGAATGGTGACTCAAGGCCCTGAGGTGGGAGCGTGCTGGGTTTTGAGGGTGCAGGAGTGGAGTGGTGGGAGGTGGCTCAGAGCTGCGAGTGGAGGCCCAGTGTGCAGGGCCTGGAGGCCGTGGGCACCTGTGTGAAAGAGTAAATTCAGCTTACCTTTCACAAGGACCCCCTGGCTGTAGCAGGGAGAGCAGACTGCAGGGGTGAGGGCAGGAGCAGGAGGCCAGTGAGGGGCCTGAACCAGAGTGGTAGCGGCAGGTGGTGAGAAGTGGTCAGATGTTGGATATACGGCAGCTTTCACAGGGGGCTGATGGATTGAATGTGGAGTAGGAGAGTGAGCCAGGCTTCAAAGGTGACTCCCAAGAATGGGGTCCTGGCTGTGCCCTCAAGGGGGCCTTCCCAGTTCCCTCATTCAGGTCCTTGGCATCACATTTTACTATAATCATTTGTCTCCTGTTTTTGGTCTCAGTTGCCTTTGGTAATCTGATGAAAGATAAGGACTGCCCTCCCAGAAAGATACCCCTGTGCATTCGATGGAATGGGTGTTTCCAGAACTCCTAGCAGGCCATCCCAGATGTGTGTTTGCTTGACTGGATGCACATAGCAGGTGTGCACTAGGTCAGAGCTTTCTTTTCATCCTCACCCGAGGACATTTTTTTCATTGATTCCCGAGAGAGAGAGAGAGAGAGAGAGAGAGAGAGAGAGAGAGAGAGAGAGAGAGAGAGAAACATCTATGTGAGAGAGAAACATCGATTGATTGCCAAATGAACAGTGCCCGAACCTGCAATCTGGGTATGTACCCTGTGGTGCTTGGGACGGTGCTCTAACCACTGAGCTACACTGGCCAGGGCCACTGGGTCAGAGTTTTTGTTAAACCCTCATTGCATATGTAACAGCCCCACAGTAAGCACTTGATAAATGTTTGCTGCAAGACAGTGATGATAAATTAGGCACTTGACAAGATTCTCACACCTTTGTGGGGTGCCTTACGTGTTAATGCCTCCGTGTTATAGCCAGAGAAATAAAGTCTCATTGAAGGGAAGTAAGCCCATGCTGGAGAGGCCGTGTTTGGTGTCTGACCAGAGTTGGGGTGAGGGTTGGCCAGCTTGGTACGAAGTCAGCCTCAGGACTGTCATCACTGAGCTAGATGTGGTGAAGCTAAGGCTGGAGCCCAGGAGCAGGCTCCCCTGCCGTGCTCCCCCTGCTTCCCGTGGCTCTGCCCTCACAGGTGTATAATCCAGATGGGGTTATAAGGGGGAGCAGAAAGAAAGGACCTGAATTACTCCCACTTTTCTCCTAGTTAACCCTTAGAGCAGCCCCGTGTGGTACTCCTTATTAATACCCCCTTTTTACAGACAAGAAAACTGAAGTTTAAAGAAGGTAAGAAGGAGAGATCAAGGGTGACTCCCAAGTCTCCAAATCCCCAGATAATTAGTGAGCAATATGAATAGTTAAATGGTAACAATTTAACAGTTAATCATACACCATTCCACACTGTATTGTATATAATTTAATACTAATTGCAGGGTTTCAGAATGAGCTGAAGTGAATGGGGTTGAGGATGTCAGGGGAAGGCTTCATGGAGACTTGGGAACTGAGCTGGGCCTTGGGGAGCTGGGGGTTGGAGTGGATTTCTGAAAAAATGATTAAGGCGTTAGGGTAGGACTGAGCGTGGGTGGTGTGGTGAGGGGCTAGGATAGTGCTATTTGAATAATGGGAATCTGTAAATATGAATGTAACAGCGTTCATTGACAGCTCTCTAGGTGGCAGGTACTGTGTAAGTCCTTCCCATTGTTACCGCGTGCAGTCCCCCTTCACCCCGGGAGGGCAGGGAAATCCACCCAGACAGGCCGTCACTGCCCCCATTTCACAGCTGAGGACACTAGTGGCAGTGTTGGGACTTGGAGCCAGGCTGGACTCCAAGCCGAGTTCTTCCCAGCTCAAGTTCAAAGACATCCTGTTAGAGGTGGGCGTATTGTGAATAGTGGGGAATAAGGAGGACCAGTCTAGGGCCTTGTCACTCAGTGTGACCCATGGGCTTTGCCTGGGAGCTTGTTAGAAATGCCTCTCCCCCAGTCCTACTGCATCCGAGCCTGCGCTTCAGCGTGATCCCCAGGTGACTCGTGCGCACATGAGCATTTGAGAGGCGCAGGCTGGTGGAAAGTTTGCCTGGATGTATGCTTTTGCTCTTCAAGTCTTTCTGAGGACATCTTTCTCTGGCAGAGGTGGATAAATGCATTCCTGGAGGGGATGAGGTGAAGGCCCAGGGCAGTCTACCACAAACTGAGAGCTTTTTGAAGTCTCATATTTCATCTAAAAATGTCATAGAATGCTTTGTTCCATACTATAATATATCAGTGGTCATTTAAATATTTCAAAATGGTTATGTAAATTGCCTTGGAGGAGGATCCAAGTTCCTGGAAGATGCATAGGGTGGGTTTCCTTGTATCTTAAATGGGGTAATAATAACCACTTCAAGGGCTGCTGTGAAGATCAAAGGAGAATCATGTATATGGAAATGCCGCATAAACTGTCCCCATCATACACATGTTGTTATTCTGGAAAGAACTGAGCCTCCTCTCCAGACCCAGTGTTCTGCAGCCAGCTCGCCTCAGCCCTGGCCTTGGAGTGACTCTCTGGGTTACCCAGCCAGGGGCCCCATTTCCTTGTAATCAGAAAGAGAAGTAAAGACAGAGGGAGAGAGACCCAGAAAGGTGAGATGGACGGAGACAGTGACCATCCCCATCTGAGGCCAAAGGAGGCAGGGTAGCCAGAGACGCCCAGGCAGAAAGCTTGGAGGGAAAGGAGGCTTACTCAGAACTGCGGTAGCTGGAGGAGGAGAACTTGGGCAGGGATGGGGGGTCAGCAGCTCCCCATGGCCCAGAACAGTTGACTAGGACGAGGAAGGGAAGAGCTATTCTATTTGATGAAGGAGGTTTGGGTCATCCTTGGGTTCTGGTAGAATAATGGGGTTAAAGCCAGATTTTGACAAGTTAAGGAGCAAACAGTGGAGATGCTATTGTGTTCTTCTCCCCCGTGTTAATCATTTGGATTTTCACACAAATTGCATTTTTATTTTTTATTACGGATGTCTTACTTGCCATTTGAAACTTAATCCCTGTAATTTGTGACTAGAACCAAGTTGATATTGTCTCTTTAAACCATTCCTTGGCAAAAAGTTATGTAAGGAACACAGAAAATTGCAAAGCATTGTTTATGGTGTGATACTATTTTTGTTTAAAAGGATGTGTGTTTATGTGTGTATTTATAAATATGTATATGTATATATTATAAACAAAAACATCTAGAGGAATATATATCAAATTACAAAGGGGATTTTACTAGTACATACATATGTCACTTTAAATATATGTAGTTTCATTAGTTATCCCTGTAAAAAATTATATGGTCAGATTATGATTTTTGACATAATTTTTTGGGCTGCAAATGACAGAAACTCAGCTGAAACCTGTAAAACAATAACTAAATTGTCTAGATGCTTCTTCAAGCATGGGTGGGTCCTGGGGCTCAAACGATGTCATTAGGAATCTCTCTCCATCTCTCAGACCTGCTGTCCTCTTGATTGACTTCATTCTCAGGCAGTTCCAGACCTGCATCTCATCATCTCAGCACTGCAGTGGAGAGAGAGCAGCATTTCCCCAAGAGTATCAGCAAGGCCCAAGGCTGTCATTCAAGGGCCCAGCTTGGGTTGTGGCCCAACCCTAGACCAGTGAATCATTGTGGCTGGGGGAAGCACTATGTTGATTGTTTGACTGGCGTTGATTGGCGAGGCCAAGGCCATGTAGCCTAGAGGAGAGCAAAGGGACTTTCAAGGGCATCTGAGGAGGCTAGTGAACTGAGAGAAGGGGCTGGATGATTCCCCAAAGGGAATCCAGAGCTCTTTTGCCAAAAGGACAGGTGCAACCCCCAAAATATCTGCTCTAAAGGGACCTTCACTCTCTGGGTCATATATTTTTGTAATGACTTGAGTTGTTTATCGTAAGCATGCATTTCTCTTGCAGGGGCAAGAGAAAAATGAGATCCCCTCTTAAACAACGGATTTGGGCTGCATCTGGTTATAACAATTGAGAAAAGTTAATGAGTGGGAGAAAAGAGTGAAGCCCAAATCTTGGCCAGGCCCTTGGTTTTATAGAGCATGGGAGGAATGAACAGTGACGCTGGGGAAATCGACCTTCTCCATTTCGTAGATCATTAGTTGTTTGTGTTCAAGACCCACTGGGACATCAGACAATCTCTGGGGCTCTGGGGCTCCAGAGTGATGCGCCTGGGGAGCCAGCCTGCGTCAAGGTCAGCCTCTGCCTCTGCCTCCTGTGCTGTATGTGCTTCGCCTGGGCCTCAGTAAGTGCTTCCCTGTTTTCCAACATCACACTGCTCTGTTTCTTCATTTCAGGGTTACACTAAGGACATGGTGACAGACTTTGATGAGAAACATGATGAGTATTTAATATTGCTTCAGCAAAGGAACCGGTAAGACAAAGCCGCTCGCCGGCAGCCCTTAATATTAGCCAAATAAAAACCCTATTTAAATGTATTAACAGCGTGCAGGCCCTGGTTCACATAGGAGTGGGATGCAGTCACCTCCACTCAGAGGCTGGGAATATTATCTGCAGTACCAGCTCTTGTTTCTCCACTTGCTGATTTAATTGCAGCTTTTGATTGAGCTGTAGCAAACTGCTCAACGTGTAGGTGCCGCCTCTTGCCTCCCAGTTTCTGTTCTGGGAGGAGGTGTGTTTGTCATGCAAAGCTAGAACTTGGCAGGGCCTGTGTATTAGTGGCTTTAGGAGCCCAGTCTGTGATCTTCCAGGCTGTGCTGGCCCTTGGAAATCTGAGCCCCTAATCAGGCCTTGTTATGTAAAGGTGGAGTCATTTTACATTGTGTTTGAGGTTGGTTCACATGTCATTTAAAGTTAAGTCAGTATGGATTTTGACTCTGGAATGCTGGTTCCTGAAAAAGCCAGCAGTAGATGGATACAGTGTTTAGTGACCTCGGTCAAAGCAGTGTGGTCTGGTTTGAAAGAGGCATCATGTCATGTCCTCAGTGCTGCGAAAGTTTGCAGGGCTGCGCAAGTTCATTGTCACTTCACGGTGGTTTGACTTCAGGCCTGGGGCCGGGCACTAAGCTGGGAGTGGCCGGGCGGCTCGAGGCAGCTCAGTGAGGCCAGTGGGCACCGGGAATGTTCACGTTCAAGCTGCTCGGCTCAGAACAGTTGTTTTATGGGAACACAGGCCCAGGGTCCATGGCCTCCAAGGTTGCCAGAGAAGCTGGAAATCTGGGTTTGTGTTGTGAAACCGCCTGTATTTTAAAATGTTACTAATGGATTCCAATGAAATCACCAAACAAATGGAGGAATGCTGTAGGCCCTAACACAGACCTGCCAGACGGGAGGATTGGGCGCTAATTTGGGCCTTTGTGTTATGGAAATGAACTTGGCACCCTGCAGGCCAGATAGTGTAGGGGTTGTCCTCCTGGACGTGGGTTCAGCCCTTCTCTGACTGGTTGGACTCCTGGTGCTTGTCACTTGGGGCCCTGGTGACATGTCACATGGGACAGGTTTTTATGTGCAAGACAGCCCCACGTGTTGTAGGAGTTTAGTTTCCTGTCCACTGGTGCCTTTCCTAAATTCCACTAAGACCCCCAGTATCTATGACAACAGCACCTGCACACATTTCCAGATGCTCCCTGGTGAGGCCTTACCTCTCCAGTGGAGAACCTCTGAACTGGAAGCTCTCCAGGACCAGCCAGAAGCGCCTGCTTTGCTGAAGGCACTGTCCTCGAGCCCATCTCCCTCCAACCCCGGGCCACCTCCAGCCAGAGTAGTGGGAGCTGGTGCTCATTAGCCCAGTGTGGGTGTTTTACCGTCATGAATGCCATGGAGCAGATTGGTTTTATTCGGTTTCTGGCAGGCTGGATGGTGCCCCCGAACACCTGGGTGATCGTTTAATCAAATACCTGTGATTTCTCTGGGAGGAGAGTGTCATATGAGCAAATTGCACCTTATTAATCGGGGATCAATAAGTGCATGATCAAAGAGGTACCAGCCGATACAGCGTGTAGGAGAATATCCAGTGACAAGGTTGCAGCACAGAGGCAATTAAAAAACAGATCAAACCTGAGCTGCCATACAGTTTGGGGGGGGGGTTGTCACCAAGAGGGAGCTGGCTTGATGACAGGACATTAGAAGGTGGAACTAAAAAGAAACACCTGCAAGTGGAGACATATGTAGAGGGGAGTGCACCTGAGCTGTCATCAGGTGGTGTTTTAAAGGCACCTTTTCTGGAGTGCCAGCCCCTTGCCAGGCGCCTCGCCCCAGCATCATTTCATTTTACCCACACACTACCTACCCGATGAGGCAGAAACGGTTATTGCGCCCATTTTACAGACAAGGAAGCGGAGGCCCAAAGCAGTGTGCAGCATGCCCAAGGTCATGTGACCAGGAAGTGGTGGAGCTGGGCTGGGCTTTCTTAATTATGTTTTCTTGGACATTGTCACCGATACTCAAGAGAGAAACCCGCCAGGTAGCCAGTGGCTCTAAGTCCATTACGGAGGGAATTTGCGGGAATAAACTGCAGTTTACTTGGAAATCTCGTCATCTGACTGAGTAGGAAACCGGCCTCTGAGCTTTACACTGTGCCTAGAGGGAGCCGAAAACCCAGGCTGCTATCTGGGCTGCCTCGTGACCTGAGAGGGGGGTGTGCAGTGGTCACCCGGTGAGTCTCAGCAGTCGTCTCAGGCAGGTACTTCTCTCACGGCGGCGCTGGAAACCCCACGTCTACGTCCTGCCTCTAGAGGAGAGAGTACTTTCTTCCTAATAGTTCCACAGAAGTGCTGGTAAGGGCTCCCACTGGTCAGGCTGGGGTCCCATTTTCACCCCCTTTGTCTGGTGAGGTGGCATGGCCACTCCTTGGCCACCCGTTGAACTGGGGTGGAGTGAGTCTCACCCACACCACGTGGAGTGAGGGGTGGTTTGAGCAGGGAACTACATGGAGGAAGTGGGGAATCTGGAGAGCTGTGATTGGAGATAGGGCAGAGGTGCAGGGCAGGCAGAAAGCACAGATGTCTGCTACATAGCCCTTGCCCTGAGGAACTCCCCGGGCCTTGGCAAGTGAGCGCCAGGCCACCTATAATGGTGCCAGAAGAAGCAGGAAGGGGTCATGTGCTCCAGGGGAAGCCCAGGGAAGGCTGGGGGGATGTGGCAGCTCTGCTCACCGGCACAGCCCTCCCAGAGGACGCTTGGTGGTTCTGGTCACTCAGCTCCCTGAAAGACGTAATCATGCCCAGTGGAACTCACGAAAGAGCAAGCAGAGCGACCAGAGGGCTGAGATGTGAGGAGGGACTGAAGAGCTATCGGCCAGGGGGCTGGAACATACACTCTCAGTTGTGGAGATGGGGCCAGATCCAGGAATCCAGCAGTAGTAGTATTTGCTTTTTGGAGAGGGTCTTCGAGGAAACTTACAGGAAAACCTGCCCATGTGAGAGATGAACCCACTGCCTCAAGAGGAGATTCGGGCAGAAAGGAGGGAGGGGAGAACCAGCATGCCGTGGAGGCTGCTCACGGCTGTCTCTGAGCTGGAGCTGCAGCCTGGTCTCCCATTCCATCCCCATGACAGCCCAGAGAGGTGGAGGCATTCTTGGTCTTGGTTTACAGAAGAGGAAACCGAGGGACTTGCCTCAGGTCACACAGCTGGGGAAATGGCAGAGTCTCCAGTACAGAGCTTCGTCCTCCACAGCAGGCACCTCCATCGACGCGCCCTGGGCGGGGACAGCCTAGAGAACCAGTACCAGAGCCCGTGGGCCACCCAGGTTCGGGAAGGGACGGCCGGTCTTGACCGTTGCTCTCTGCTTCTCCGTGCTTCAAGGCTGAACTCCAGCACCACCACCCCCAGTCACCTCTCGCTGGGAGCCACTGCTCCTCCTCTGAACCCTCCTTGCTCAGAGCCCCTGTGGCGTGAAACCTGCTAAGGAGACAAGAAACAGCAGAATGGGCGGCTAGGAGACAGCTCTGGAGCCTTGCAGACTGGAGTTTAAGTCCTGGCTGCTTCCTGGGCTCTCTGACCTTGGGCACATTCATCTGTAAAGAGGCCAGTGGGAGGACTTAAATCCCAGGGCCAGGAAGGATGAAGAGAAACAATGTACTTGAAGGTCTATGGTAAGCCCACCACCCAAGCGTGATGTCTTCATCCTCATCTTCATCATTTTACTGTTAGACATGCCTTCTCCTGAGCTGACATCCAGGTAGTCCTTGAATGCCCGATGCTTAGCGAACCCCCAGTGGACCCTTTGGGTAACTGAGGTCCGGGGGAGCCACGTGGCTAGTCCACAGCAGCCTCAGCGCTCAGAGACCGGAGAGCCCAGTCCCGCACCGTCACAGCTAGTGCACTGCCCACTCTGAGCTCGGCTGAGCCCTCACCACCTGGGTCCCTGCTGCCAAGCGTGTCATGTTCCCTGTCACTCCCTCATGACACCTTGTCTCCTCTTCCTCTTCTGCACGGAAAGCTCTCTGTGCGACTGACCCAGAGGTCCGTATGGGCTGAAATGGAAAGGATGCCTGCGCTGTGCGTGGGGTACACGGTGGCTGTTAGGAAGCACCCGCGCCTCCGCTCCTCACTAGACCCAGAGCTCCTGGGGCCATTTGTTCCAGAAGTAGGTCTGGAGAGCGTTCCTCCTGTGCCCGAACTCAGCATGGACCTCCAGGCCCAGGGGCTCAGATCCGGACGGGTGGGGGAGGATAAAGGCCCTCAGATACTGTGCTGTGAAGATAGGCGTCTGCCATGAGACAAACGAAACCTAAGAAAGCGGAGTGACTGGGCAGCAGGGGCAGCGGCTGCACCTTCCCGTGGGGCCAGGACTCAGTCTGACTTTTCAGTCCCCTTCACCTGGGGCAGCTTTTGATGCAGAGTAGGTATCGATTTTTTTAAAGCCATTTTCCTTTGATCCACGTGAATATTACTGATGTGCTCAGCTGCAGCGGAGGAGTTCCTTTAGTGATTCCTTTCACAGTTTGAATAATCATCTCCTCAATTATCAGCTTCATAAATCCACGTTTTCATAAGTCATCCTGCTTAAAGAGAGGCCCACGTGGAGGGCAGCCCCAGATTCTGGGGAATGGGACGCCATCATAGCCATTAAGGTCGCATCAGGAGACAGGGCTGTCTCCAGAGGGAAGTTGAGGCAGGCACTCTCTGCCAGGTGGTCAGATCCCTACCCCCCACCCCCCTCACGCTGGGGCCTCCCAGGTCATGGGTTCCCTGCGTCCTCTGCCTGGAGGCTGCTGGTTCCCTCCGAGGGAGCCCTGTGGGTGTTTGCTCCAGCGAGTGCAGCTATTGCTGTGTTTGGAAATTGTCTCTTAGTTACTTGTGTTTTCCTTCTGTTTGGTGTTGTTGCCCCACAGTGAGGCATCTCCCAGGCTTCCGAGACTGGCAACAGATAAGCAGTCTGTAATAAATGTTCCTGCCATGATGGTTGAAAAGATGGATGTAGCAACAGCTCAAGAGACATTTAAAAACAAAGAAATCACCCATAATGCCACCACCCTGCCTTAACAACTGATTTAATTTTTACATTTATCACCTTCCATTCTGGGTCCACAAACACACTTTTTTCCAACTTTGCACTTAACCACATATGTACCATTTTGTTGTTGTTGTTAATCCTCACCTGAGGATATTTTCCTATTGAATTTTAGATAGAGTGGAAGGGAGGGAGGGAGGAGGAAGAGAGAGAGAGAGGGAGAGAGAGAGAGAGAGAGAGAGAGAGAGAAATATAGAGAGAAACATCAATGTGAGAGAGACACACCAATTGGTTGCCTCCCGCACGACCCCGACCAGGACCAGGGATTGAACCTGCAACCCAGGTATGTGCCCTTGACCAGGAATTGAACCTGCGACCCTCTGGTCCACAGGACAACACTAACTGCTGAGCTAAACTGGCCAGTGCATGTCCATTTTATTCTGCCATTGTCACCCCTGCTAACAGATCCCAAACTACACCCCACGTTTCGACAGATTCTTCGTAATTAGAGTGGCCGCATGAGAGCCCAGGTTCCGCTTTCCTGCTGGTGGACATTCAGGTTGCTTCCAGGGCTCTGTTATAACTGATCAGGAACAGTTCGCCAGAATGTACTCACTGAGCAAAGACCAAGCATATGGCATTTTCTATATTTTTATATTACTTCTGAGAAGGTTCTGTGAGTTGCCACCGAAGTCCAAGTTTGCCAGTTTCAACATCATCTCACTTGCTCGAGAATTTGTCTTCGTTGTGGTGAAGGCTCTGGAGCTAAATTGCTTAAGTTTGCACCCTAGCCCTGCCACCATACTAGCTGTGCGACCTTGGGCCAGCTACTTAACCTCTCTGTGCCTCAGTTTCCTTATCTAGTAAATGGGGATAATAAATGCAGTTACCCCATGGATGGTTGTGCCGATCCGCATTGCTCACAGTATTCAGTATTCCATATTTGTGAATTCATCTGCTCACTAGAATTTATTTGCAACTCCAAAATCAATACTTTCAGCGTTTTCACAGTCATTCAAAGACATTTGCAGAGTGGCAAAAAATGTTAGTTGCCTGACACGGGCACGTTCTCAGCAGAGGGGTAGAAGAAGGCGACACCGCCGTCTGGTGTCAGCACCCACACTGTAAACAGGGTCCTTTTCGAGGCATACTTAAGACCATGTTTTCCACATTCTTGTGCTTTTTGTTGGCGATCCTGCTGTTTTAACGGGCCCCAGGCATAGCGCTGAAGTGCTCTGTGGTGTTGCTAAGTGTGAGAAGGCTGTGAGGTTTCTTACAGAGGAAATACACGTGTTAGGTAAGCTTCATTCAGGTGTGAGTTAGAGTGCTGCTGGCCATGAGTTCAGTGTTCATGAATCAACTCTATTAAATAAGGTGCCTTTCTGCAGAAACACATACAGCAAGGTTATGTATTGATCAGCTGGTGAAAACGTGGGACAGAGGCCCGCAGGAACTGAACCCTGTATTTCTCCTAGGATCTATGGCTCACCGTTCACTAGTTCAGTGTCTGCAGCAACGTTGGGTGGAGCTACCAAGAATAATGCGACTTCACTGTTGATGTAAAGCATTTAGAGCAGAGTTCAGCGTATGGTACACCCTGTATGTGATTACTATTATTTTCTAAGATGCATTTCGCTAATTTGGGAGGAACTTATCTAATCACTGAGGAAGGAGGATGCACCCTGCTGCCATGTTGGTTGGTTGTCTGTATTTCCTCTTGTGCGGAAGTAAGTCTGGTGGATATGGGGTACAGGAAGGTGTTTGTAATGATACTGATGGCTTTGGCGTCAGATGGGAGCAGCTCTGGAGCGGCCAAAGGGGACACTGCACACCGTCTATGGCAATGCATGAGTGGGGAACGGACTGACCCCGGGGTGAGGCTGGGCTTTGGAGAAGGCTGACCTGGAGACCCGGCCGTGCTCAGGCCAAGACCCTTTCAGCCTATGAGTGTGATGATCACATCATTAATCTTGAACAAAAGCCTGCACTGGTGTATTTTTAACTGCATCAGAATATAAAATGATGACAGTTGAGATATCAGGGTGAGTATTTGAGAGCACATTTATTTACTGAAGCAAAAAATCAGTCTGCCTGGTCTGCCGAAGGGTTTCTGATTTGTTAGTGTATTGTGTGAAATCTCTCTCACAAAGGCTTATATCCTAAACCACGGCTTGCTTACATACTGAACCAAGTGCCGCTGTCCACACAGAGTCGAGAAGATGGCTCTGGGGCTGTCCCTGGAGACCCAGGCTGTGTGGTAGCAGTGCACACGCCTGCTTTCTGTCTCAGCCACCGTGGAGCAAGGACGTGTGCCTTCGTTTGTTGCTAATGTGCACATGTTTGAGCCCCAGAATGAAATCAGAAACACCCCTGCAGGGCCTGAAACAGTCTTCCCCTGGCTGCCTCCCTCTGTGTGTGTGTAATGGGCTTCTTAGAGGCTGTTTGTAGGCGAACAGCTGGGGGCCCGCCACCCAGTCTCTGATGATCAGAGCAGCAGTTCTGTCCCTGTGTTGGGGGTGGGTGGTGGCTCAGGCTCATATGCTGGGGATCAAGCGATCATTTCTCTTCCAGGATATTAAAGCATTTGAAAACCAAGGACCCCCTGCAGCTGAGACTAGAGCACTTGGAGCAGGGCTTCTCTGTCTATGTCAATGGGGCCAACTCGGAACTGAAGACGGCACCACGGAAAGCCGTCCACGCCATCTCCTCCAGAAGTGCCTCGCTCGCCGAGGGGACACATGGTGAGCACAGGCCCGTCCAGGCCAAGCCGCAGTTCTGTTAATAATTAGGAACATGGAGCCACGTCTCATGCACATGAACTTACCAGCAAATAACTGGTTAACCTGCACAAGTTAACTATCCTTTTTATTTCTTTTTTTTTTTATCCTCACCCGAGGACATTTTTGCATTTATCTTCAGATAGAGTGGGAGGGAGAGAGGGAGGAAGAGAGAGAGAGAAACATCAATGTGAGAGAGACACAAGTGGCTGCCTGGGACAAACTGCAACTGAGGTACGCGCCCTTAGCGGGAACCGAACCCAGTTCTCTCTGGTCCGCGGGCCAATACTTTAACCGCTGAGCCAAACCGGCCAGGGCTTCATTTCTTTTCAAACTAGTCTTGGCCTCCACTACCCCAGGGCAAAGGTGGCCAGAGCAGAAAATTCCTGGCTTTTACATGTCCTAGTTCTCAAGTGCCTGTAATTTAAGGAAATGTCTAAGATGATTTTGACTATACCTGATTTTCACTCGAAATGGCTTGTCTTCGGAACCTGAGCTGGTTTGATTCCACTGTTCATTTTTGAATTAGTTACTCCACACTCTGCATACTCTAAATGGGTGTCATGTGTCCGTGATAAAAGCACAGAAAGTCTGTGAAGGAATAGAGCACACCCAACTCCGTGGCGGGCCCAACATAGGCTCCACACGTGATTTGGTGGTTGAATGAAAGACGTGGCAGCGCACGTGGAGGCAGGTCCCACATGGCCGTGTTACTTTGGGAGAGCCGTTTTGTCTCTCTGTGCCTTTGTTTCTTCATCTTTAAAATGGGACTAATGGGGGTGCCGATGCTGAGGGTGCCAGGGTGCCCTTCCAAGCAGGCTGCTTTGCCTGACAGACTAGTGTGCTATCAAGTTACAAGAAGGGGAGTTGGAATGAGGCAGAGCTGGGTTTGAACCCTGTCCTGCCACTGTCTAGCTATGAGACCTCTGGCAATTGGGTTCTCTCTGACTCTCAGTTTCTTCTTCTGTAAAATGGGAATCATTATGCCCACCTTCTAGGCTTGCCAGGAAGGTTAAATGGCATAAGAAATGTAAAGTTTCCAGCACATAATAATCTTGATTTGTGTTCTTACCACAGGTATGGTAAAATCTCAAGCCAGTAATAGACAGTGAAAGTCAAAACAACAAGGTGATAAAAGTCAAAAGGGATGTCCCGAAACCTTCCCTAGGAGTGTTGCAGTTCAGTTTGTAACATGAGCTTCCTAGTCCCCAGGGCAAAGAGGAAAATGGGCCAACTTTCCTAGCTTCTATGGAGGAGGAATCTGGCTGGCTACTGCTACTTAGGAGAAGCAGGCCTTTCCGAGTCCAGGTTTCAGGGAGGGGCAGATAACAGGAGTCTCTGTACTTGGGCCACCAGCCCAAGTATGTTCACTCATTCAACACATCTCTCCTCTCTCCCCTCTCTCACTCGAATGCTGGCCTGTTGTGCACACTGTCCTGCACCCTGCTTTCATACCGTGGAGATGGTTCCTTTTTTATATAGACCTGCTCCATCTCGCTGTGCAGTATTACACGTGTTACCATCATTCCACTTTTGCTGGGCGTTGAGCTTGTTTTCTCATGCTTTGCTGCTACAAATGGTGCTGCAGTGGATAACTTCACATGCAGGATTGTGGGCACACTGACGTGTATTTAAATGTAAGTTACGCAGCTGCCATCAGTGTGAACCTGCCATCGGTGCCTCACCAAGTCTCCTCCCTCATCTCTGGTGCAGATTGCGGACGAAGAACCCTGTTTCGAGAAGCTGAAGAAGCTTTAAGACGCAATTCACGGACAGCCCCCAGCAAAGCCCAGCGCCGCGGATGGCACCAGGTCGAGACCGTGGCCCCAGCTCCCACTTGAGAATGAGAATCGGGGTTATTGCGGGAACAGAAACATAATCAGGGTGTTCAGAATCTCCGTGGGCAGTGGGCGGGCGGGCTGGGCACTGCAGTGGTGCCCTCTGCATGTGGCACTGGCCTCTGGAGAGTAGAGGAGCCCGTGGGATTCTCCAGCCTCTCTCGGCATGGTCTTCCCTTCTGGAGTATCACAGGTCGGACTCACAGTCCCATCATGACGACTCATTCATATCGCTGTTTTTATGGAGCACCTACGATGTGTCAGGCATGGTCTTAGATGTCAGGGATGCAGTGGGTGGACAAGACAGCACCTGCCCCACAGACCGGAGATGCCACTTTGGTTGCTGCTGAGGCAACTTGCATTTGTGAGCCCCTACTGGGTACCAGGCATGGTCTCAGCTCCCATGTGACTCCTTTCCTTTGCCCTCACAGGAGACCTATAGGGTAAGTTTAAATGTCCTTCCTCTTTTAAGGAGACAAATGTTCAGAAAAGTTAAGTGAGCTTTCCAAGGTCAATCACCAAGAAGTGACCGGATCAAGACTTAAACCCAGATCTTTGGCCCCAAACTTGGTCTTCTTGTCCATATAGCCCTCATACCTCACCTCACAGTCACTCACACCTTATCAGGGACCTGTATGTCACAACCCCACTGTCCGTTCAAATCACCTGGAGCTTTTAAAATATTGATGCTCAAGCCCCACCCCCAGAGATTCTGGCTTATTTGGTTTGAGGGGAGGCTTAAGCAGTGTATACATAGTGTATACACTGTGTATATTTGTATACTAAATAAAGTGTATATAAAAGTATATATATGTATATACTAAATTTGTGAGTTCAAAAAACATGATCTGGGGGCAAGTTTGGCCCACAGGCTTGATGTTGTTATCTGTTGGCCCACTGGCCTGGTGGGCTCTAAAGTGTATACATATATATACTTTTTAATCCTGTGCTCACCAAGATAGGGAAGTACTGCTTATAACATTTTGCATTGTGTCACGTGTATGGGTGTACAAGTAAATCCTTACGTACACTTTATCGGCCCATCTTTGCAATAACTCTGTAGTTCTGTAAGTCCTCGTTGTGCCACTGAAGAAACTGAGGCCCAGAGAGGTGAGGTGACTTGCTCAGAGTCACACAGCTACTAAGAGAGGGGGTAGGCTGAGGTTTCAACCTTGGACCTGTGGCTCCAAATCCAGTGGCCCTCCAGGTCTCTGCAGACTCTTGTGGGTCTCTGATGAATGGGGGAGGGTATTCCTGCTAGCTAGCTCTACTGCCAAGAGCAAGGCCTGCAGGGCACAGAGCCTGGAGGCCTCCTTTGTCCCCAGCAATGAATGTTAATTTCTTATTAATAAGGCCTTTCTCCATTTCTAGGCTTCAGACCATCCTTCTAGTTGTTCTGAGTGCCTTCTATTATCAGGAGCCATATTTGCATCCTAGACTGTGACTTGATGGCTGCCCCAGAATCTGTGCAATTTAAAAGACTTGGCCTAAGATTAATTAGCATCCCTCCTCTGTCTCTCCCTGTGGTCTCACACTTCACAGGGCCTAATCATGGCTAATTTCCTGGCTTCCTGAGGCCATGAACACTGTAATTGTCCTTCTGCACCGTATCAGTCAGGGGTCAGCCAGTGCCTAACAATAGAGACCACTCAGACTATTTTAAGAAATGAATGTAATGCAGAAAATCAGGTGCTTACAGAATCCTTGGGCTGGCAGAGGATGGGCTCTGAGCTGGGCCTCCAGGAATGGACCTAGCATCTTAGCAGGGGCCTGCCAGAAAAGCTGCTGCCTAGGACACAAACTAACCGGTAGCGGGAAGGTGGGTGGTCAGCATCAGGAACGTGTCACCTTAGGTTCCATCCAGGAATGAAGAAGCCACCGCCACAGCCTTTGGCCTCAGAGGGATGCTGTGCTTGCTAGAGCAGCACGTTGAAGAAAGGCCCTATGTAGCCAAGGTGGGACATTGCTGAAAAACCCATCGCCTCTGCCACTGTGCGGAACTCAGAAACAGCCTCCGCCTCACTTCTGCTGTCCCTGCCTCGTGTGAGGCCATCTGAATCACACCCAGAACCCTGGCTGAGAGGGAGTCTGGAGAAACGCAGTGTCTGGCTTCCCGCCTCTACAGACAGGGAAGCATCTCAGGAGAGTGGAATGGGCACTGGGGGTCAGCCCCCTTCCACCATTACCAACCAGATCAGCTCTGTCCACACCCACACAGTGCTGTGGGACCACCCGTCAGATATAAACAGACCGGCAGCATTCAGCAGTGGTGAGTGGACCAGGAGCCGTGTCATGGAAGAAATTATCCACTAATTTAACACACATTTATTACCACGGGCCAGGCACTGGGCGAGGCTCTAAGGTTAAAAACAAGAAAAGATCACCCTGGCCGGTTTGGCTCAGCAGTTGGAGCGTCAGCCTGCGGACCAGAGAGTCCCAGGTTCGGTTCCCGCTAGGGGCACGTACCAAAAAAAAAACACAAAAAAAATTAAATAAAAAAACCAAAAAAAGATCAATAAGGCTCCGCTCCTGCCCTGGAAGGTCCTCCTGTGAGGACATGGGAACTGCTGACCTGGGAGGAAGATGTGACCGCTGTTTTCAAACACGGAGGACTGGCCTGGTGGGCTCCAAAGATAACAACGTCAAGCCTGTGGGCCAAACTTGCCCCCAGATCATGTTTTTTGAACTCACAAATTTAAAAAGACTTAGTCACTTGCTAACATTTAAATTCAAAAGATTTTATATAATTTTTAAGAAGCTCTATCCCTGCTCCTCTAGAAAAAGGGAAAGATCTGGCCCCCAGGCTAGGCCGCCCTCCCATCAGGCAGCCACTAGGGGGAGCCCAGGAGCAGTCTCCTGATTCCCCGGGCACAAGCAGCGGTTTGCTGCAGTCCCCACCACTCCTTCAGGGTCCCAGAGCTGAGGCCAGTGGTAGTTGCATTTTGTTATGTGCTCTGCTACTGTTTCTCTTACATCGTTCCATTTCCCACCTGGCTGTTTGGGATAGTTGAACCTGTGACCCCTGGGGAGTAGAAGGCAAGGGCTTTGGAGTCAGACAGTCCTTACTAGCTGTGTGCCCTGGAGCTGGCAGTGTGACCTCTCTGAGCTTTGGGCTCATCATCCGTAAAACCTCCCGGGGCTGCTGGGAAGGACGTGCTCACAGTGTGTCATAGGTGATCCATCAGTGGGGGTTCTGTTGTGCTTCAGGTAGGAGCCCTCGGCCGCAGGTGACAGACAAGCCCAGAGAAGTGGTTAAGAGCACAGACTCGGGCACCCAGACGTGGGTTCAAAGCCTTGGCTGCATCACTTACTAGTTGCTAAACCTCTCGGTGCCTGTCTTCTCAGGTGTCGGTGGGGTTGATGATGTTACCTGCCTCGCGGGTAGGTAATGAGGTTGGATGAGCCGATGTCGGCGAGTGTTGGAAGCAGTGCCGGCACAGAGGAAGCGGCAGTGAACACACGACTGCTGCAGCCAGTGCCGGGCAGATGCCTGGAGACGGCAGGGCTCTTTATCCCTCGCTCGTGCAGTCCTCCGTTCGTGCTGTGACCCCGTGCAGAGCACCCACTGCATTTTGGACACTTGTAGGCGCTGGGTCATGGCAGTGAGTGAAGCAGGCCAGGCCTGCTCTCCTGGCGCCCGCATTTACGGGCCGTGGGTGAACAGGCCAAGGACCAAAAGCAAGCAAACAACCAAATAAACAAGTGTGGGAAGGACAGGAAAGAGTGGAATGAGGTGGAAACATCGGGGGAAGAGTCGCTGTAGGGAGGGTGGCTGCCAAGGCTCCCCCGGGGCCCCATCTGAGCCACACCTGAAGATGAGCTGCTCCGGGAAGGTCTGGAGGGAGCATCTCCCAGTGAAGGGCACAGCGAGGACCACAGCGAGGGGTCAGGCTGAAAGGAGGCAGGGGTGGCCAGTGCAGAGATGCAGAGGGCGGGCTGTGAATGGTGGGCGTCACAGGTCAAGGGGCTGGATCACCTTGGAAGATCCCTGGGAGGAGTTTGGGTTTTATTCTAAATGTGAGGAATTCCCTAGAGGGTTTTCATAGGGAAGTGGCATGTCTGCCTCATGTTTTGGAAAGATCCACAGCCACTGTGTGTGGAAGGGTGGCTGGGGCAGGCTGGCGGGAGGGCGGAAGCGGGGCTTCATGAGCCCAACTCAGCCTTTTCCCTCACAGACCTTCCCCGGTTGCCGCTCTTGCACCTCTGTTCCCTACCCCCAGCTTTTGCTATCACTTCAGCTGTCCCGACCCATCGGGAAAGGCCACTCACTGCTGACATGCCTTCTCCATGTCAGTTTTTCACTCTCTCAGTACTCGTCTGTTGTCATTTTCCAAGGGAGGGACCATCTGAATCTCATGGCCTGGACTGTGGGTCAGCCCGGACAGGATGCTCACTGCTGCCCGGATGGGCTGTGCAGGAGGTGGGGGCCAGCCTGCCTGACCCAGAGCTGTTCCCAGAGTGGGGGCTAGGTCCCCCCACTTCCATCGAAGAGGCTGCTGGCCAGACAGTAAATGGACAGACGTGCCAACTGCACCGTTACTGTCTTGAGGAAGAGACTACATTGGTTGCTTTTGGCCCCAAGCAGTAGAGTTAAGAAGCAAGTTCCCCATGGTAGTAAGTACTTGGGGACAGATTTGAGGTATAGGATAGAGATGCAGACAGCCTCTGTACCCCTTTGAATGGCTCCACGCCCTTGGAGGCAGCCAGGGGTAGGCAGAGTTGTCAAGGTGGCAGAGTCTCCAGTGGCCAGTGGCGGCCAGTTCTCAAAAACCACCCCATCAGAAGAGGGACCACAGCCCTGCCCCAGTCCGTGGGTTACTGCTGTACCCAGAGGAGGGACAGGACAGCGGTCACAGTGCACAGGGAGCCCCGCACTCAGTCTGCGGCCCGCGGCCCCATCTCCCCGTGCATCCTGCACTCCCAACCTGTCCTTGCCGGTCTTTCTCAGTGTCTCCCCTAAACTCTCTGGTCACACATCCTCTTTCCACTGAGCAAACCCAGTACCTTTGCCTCTTCCAGCAGAACAAGTTTTCCTTCTCAGGGTCTTGCTCAGCAGCTAGGAAGCACTTTTGGGTAGAGGCTGCCCTTGATGGAAGGGCTGCCTCAGGCTCACCGGCCTGAAGATCCCTGGGCCACAGAGGCACAGAGTCAGCTAAATGCTGGCTGCGAGGCCGACCAGCTCCACCTGTGAAACCCTTCTCGGACCCACCAGTCCTGGGGGAACCAGGGAGGCGAACAGAGCTGCCACCAGCACTGTGGAGTGGCTGGTGGTGATAAATGGGCTCCGGTTGTACTGTCCTCTTCCCTCCTCCACTTCTTGGCCTTAGATCTTTCTGCTGCTATCCTGGATTAAGATTTATGGCTTCCTCGGCCTTGTAATACGTGGGTGGACAGCAGCCTAATCAACAGAGCCGTCGTTTACCAAAATGCTGTCAGATTTGATGAAAGTCATGGGCTCTCAGCATTAAATTGGTAGTGAAGGGATTGGCCTTCCAGCAATTTACTGTGGGGTGGGCTTTCCTTAAAGGCGTGCAGGGCAAGTCCATTGCAATGATCACAGCACAGGCTTTGCTCTCACTCCACGGCTGCATCTGGTTTCCTGTTGTGGGCTAGGCAGCTGCAGCAGCTCCAGGAAGCTCACAGTGAACATGTGAAGTGTGGGGCACCTGTTCCTGTTTTCCTCTTTCTGAGTTTTGAAAACTCCTGCAGTGAGGACAATAAATGGAACAACCCATAAAGCGTCAGCCTGTACAGTGACCTTGAGTGACAGAGTGTCCAGCGCTGTTATCTGTGAGCGATCAGACAAATCTGTCAGAACATGTCAGATAAGGTAGATTTACTCCCCACCCCAAACCTGCCTTTGTCAGTATCTTCAGAGCTCTGCTACCCCTAGAGGGAGCCATTTGCATACCGCACAACCTGCTCCATCGAGCTTGGCGGCCCAGCCTTGATCCTTTTTTCTAATTGCCAGGAAGCTTTAATGCCCACCTCTTAGAACACTCTGCTAAGAGGAGCAGCAGATACACACGAATAACAGCATGACACTGGCTGAGTGTGGCTGAGTATAAAACAAGCTGGCCTTGGGCTGGCAAACTGGAACATGGGTGTTTGGGTGTTGGGGCTTTTAATTCTGTCCTGGTCTATGATTGATACTGCAAAGGTCTACCCAAGTCTGGGCACTGCAAGTGGGCAGGAGAGAGCAGCTGCTTAGCAACACCCACTTGGGGTAAAGCAGCATGCCAGGCAGGGAGCCAGCCAGGAGCTTGGGCATCATCTTTGCAAGGGCGTGCAGGTGGGAGGCAGAGAGCTGGCATGCCTGGGGATGGGTTGGAACCTGCCAGCCTGGCACTCTTTATGGGGAGGTGGGCATCATCGTGTGGGCAGGGCTACTCTCCATCGTCTCCCAGTGGTGGCTGAGGTACCTCCCTGGGGCTGAGGCAGGAGGACCAGCCAGATGGAGGGACTATTTATTCCCCCCTCTGGTACCCACTCAGCATTTAGAAACTTTCTGGATCATATTAGTTTTGTCACATACACCTCCTTCTGTAATGGGTACTGTGCAAACTCCTTGACAGGTCAGGGCATTGGTTTTTACATTTTTTATATCTTGACATGATGCAGTCAGTACTCAGTAAGGACTTGCTGATTAAGTTCCTTAATGCCTACTGCGAACCTGTCTCCTGACATCTTGGTGGGGCAAGCAGTTGTGCCAAGCCCTTGGGGAGGAGGAGGGATACTTCTGGGGAAAGGGAGAATGGGAAAGCTGCAGAAGAGAGACGGGCACGTGGCTACTCTTTCTTGAATGCTGGAGCTCTTTGTCATATTTATAATTCAGATCAGACCAGTAGAGCTGCATGGATTCCAACTCTCTTACTTGCCAGTGGGAGACCTGATTCAGGCATGGCTGGATCCAGGTGCTCAGACAGTGTAGCAGGGCTCTTCTCCATCTTTCAGCTCTGCTTTTCCCCATGTTGCCCTGTGTGGCACCAAGATGGCCACCAGCAGCACCCAACTTACATTTTGTCACCTGCTATTGCATGTCTTTGGCTCCCCTAAACCAATCAATCACCCAGTAACTGTGGGCCAGCAGGATCTAATGCTCATATTGGCCAGGCCTGGATCATATGCTCCACCCACCCCTGATCTCAGCTACTTAAACTTTAATGTGTGTGGAAATTACCTGGGGTCTTGTTAAAATGCATATCCTGGTTCCCAGCTCTGAGATGGGGCTTAAAATTTTACATTTCTCACAAAGCCCCAGTGGAAGCCAATGCTGGCCCATGGATGGCATGTGGTGTAGCGAGGCCTCAGTTCAAGCCCCCCCCCCCCTTCTAGGTAAAGGAACAGCAACCCAGGGAGGGGCTGGCTGTGCCCCTGGCCTGTGCCCCGTGCGCTGTAGGCTTCCCTCATACCCTGCCTCCCTTCTTCCTCCTCTCTTGCATGGTTTCAGCACTTGGACAATTGAGTACTTCTTGGGAACGGGGGAGAGCACACTCCCTTGGAAGGTGTCAAGGAAAATCCATCTCTGTGATGAAATTCAAGGCATTTACTGCTTCATCCTGGCCCTAGGCAGGAAAGCCGCCAGGATCCTCCCGGCCTGGAAGCCCCAGGTTTATGCATCCCAGGTAGTGCTTACCCTCCACGGCCCCGCTGCCGATGCTAAGAAATGCTCTGAGAGTGTGTTTGCAACGCCTGGGAGGCAGTGAGCCACACTTGGAGCCTGAGCCCAAGGCCCGAGGCTGATGGTTGTGAGGAAGGCAGAGTGGAACACGCGGTTGGTTCCAGAAGCAGCAGGGCGCGCTGCCAAGTGCCGGAATCTCCCGGAGGAGGAAAACGTCCTGTGGCGACTTCCTTCTGCGCCTCTTCCCCTCCCCGTTCTGACAGGGTGGCCCCCCACCTGCCTGTTTTCAGGTCCTAATACTCTTGCTAAGGTCTTTTCACTGAATGACCCAGAGCTCAGTCCCTGTTCCCTTTTCTGAGTGTTAGATGTCTCAGGGAATGCTTTAATTTCCTTCTGTTCTCCCCAAAGGCCACTGTAGTAGCACAGGCTGGGCACGTTTATTCTTCACGTGCCTGCGCGGTCAGCTGGGGTCCGAGAGTGTTAAATGTAAGATTCCAGAAATAAACATTTATACGTTGAAATCGCGCACTGTTCTGAGTAGCATGGTGAAATCTCACGCTGTCTGGCTCCATCGTACTCCAGATGCGGTCATTCTTTTGTCTAGCTGTATACGATGCCTCCGTGCTGTGTACGGTGGTGCCCCGAGTCACTTCGCAGCCATCTCGGTGATCAGATCCTGTCGCGGTACCACGGTGCTTGTGTTCAAGTGACACTTATTTTACTTTATAATTCCCGTATGTTTATTACAGTATACTTTAAAAACCGTTCTATGTTATTATTAGTTATTGTTGTTAAACTTTTGCTGTGCCTAATTTATAAATTAAACTTTATCATAGTTATATGTGCACAGAAAAAAACATAGTATATACAGGGTTCAGTATTCCCCACAGTTTCAGGCATCGCTGGGCCTTGGAACTTGTCCCCTGTGGATAAGGAAGGGCTCCGTATAGCCTGGTGGTTGAGACCTGGGCTTGGTCAGCAAACACCTGCTCTTGAGCCAAATCTGGCTATAGCCTGTTTTTGCAAATAAAGTGTTTTTGAGACATAGCCATGCCCACTAGTTAGGCATTATCCGTGGCTGCTCTCAGGCTGCAGTGGGACAGTCAGGTATTGTGACAGACACCGTATGGCTGGTAAAGCCTAAAATATTCACTTTTTAAAGGAGACTGGCTCATCCCTGGTATAGAGCAAGGTCTCATACTGCTGGGGTTAAGATCCAGGCTCTGTGGCCTGCTAGCTGTGTGACCCTGGGCAGGTGGCTTGTAGACTTGTGCCTTGGTTTCCATGAGGACTAAATGAGCAAATGATTGTACCCAAAGCCCTTGGAGTGGTGACCAGTTTGCATTAAGTGAATGGCACCTAGTGTGAGAACGCTGATGGGGTGAGGGGTGTGGACGGGGGTGAGAAGGGAGTTCTGTCCTCAGCTCCAGCCTTAGGTCCTGCTTCGTCAGGCTGATAGCTGACTTCACTAAGCTTGTGGGGGTGCTGAATCTTACCCTGTGAACAGTCCTGACGCTGCCAGAGTCTGGGAAATGCATGGTCTCGGTCACTGTCCCTCAGCTGGGTAAGATTCAGGACACGTGACTTGGTGGACCTCTTCCTTCTCAGTGCCAGGACCGCTCTAGGGTGAGGCCCAGGGTGGGAATTTAGGGGGACCCTGGGTTTGTGCACATGTAGGGCACCAGAGAGGGAGCACCTCCTTAACTGTGGCTCCCTGGGTGCCTCGCTGGCACCGGTCCTACCCACCAAGTCCAGCACAGCCTGCTCTGACGCCTGCATTGGAACGGGGGCAGTGTCTTCGCTTGACCACCCGATGACACAGGTGGCTTGTTTCTAGGGTCCACAGGGGGTAAAACATGAACTCCGGGGAGAAGTGATTCCTCCTCTGGCAGCTCTGTGACAAAGGTGTCATTGGTGCCGCTTTAGTAGATGTGGGTTTAGTTAGTAAGGATGGAGGGGCAATGGGTAGCTGCCAGGTGGGCAGAGTGCCTCCGCAGCTTAGCTGGGGTTTGGCTACATGGAGGAGATTTGGGAGAATGGCTGCTCACTGGCTGCCTGAGGTCCATTTCCGTCCCGGAACGAGCTGGCTGGGGGTCGGGGGTGCAGAGTGGCCTGACTGACCAGGGTACAGAGAGCAGTTCTGTTTGGCCCAGTTGTCAGGGCTGTGACTGTATGTGTGGGAATGAACGTAGGAAAGATCGATTGGGGCCGACTGTAGAGAGCTTTGCGTGCCAAGGGCAGGGCTTAGGGTACTGGTTTGGCTGCTAAGACAGGGAGGCCCAAATAACAGTGGCCTGAACAACGTGCCAGTTGATGTCCCTCTGACAGTACAGTTCAGTGGGGGCAGTCGCCCTGCTCCGGGAGGTCCCGGAGGAACCAGGCACTAGCTCTTCTGTTGCTCCATCCTCCGAAGTCACCTCCACCTCCACGCTGCAGCTGGGCGAGGGACGGCTGTCCCCTTCCCTTTAGGGGCACGGCCTCAGAGATGCACACACCCCTGCATTGTCCAGAATGTGTTCACACGGTCCCCCCAGCTGCAGGAGAGGAAGGGAGATGGATAGTGGGGGCCGGCCTGTAGCTGCCACACCAGGCCAAGGAGTGGGCTTCCCAAAGGTTGGTCCAAGGAATGCTGGGAGGAAGAGAGTCCCCACCACACACAGTTTCCATGGCCCAAAAGGCACGAGAAATGTTCCATGCTGTGTTTATCTTAGGATATCCACAGGTGTGTGTGGCGGGTGGGGGAGGGGGACATATTAAAGGCCCCGAGAAGTCTTGAAGAAAAATACCCAGGGTTTCCTAGACATTCAATCACGAAGCTATTTGAGAAGTTTAACACCTGCTAAAATTCTACAGGTAAGTTATTTCAAGCCAAAAAGTTACTAAAATATTCTACTGAACCCACTTTGGGCAGTAGGAACCGGTAAGGACTTGAGCAGAGGTGGCTTGAGCCGCCTGGGCCGGCCTGCACGGAGGATGCTGGGCCCCGTGCAGGACGGCACGACTGGGGCTGTGCAGACACTCTGCTGTAAGCCCCAACATGCTCGTCCCTGAGGGATCCACATGTTTGTTCTACCGTGTCTGAAACGGTCTGTATTTTTGTGTAGAAATCTGTGCAGATCAGAACAGAAGCTGGCCCGCGGCTCCACATCGAACCTCCTCTGGACTATTCTGAAGATTTTGAGCCATGTGAGGATGTGACTGTCAATGCAAAGGCTGCTTCTGAGGGTCACCCACAGGTAGGAGTGGCCTCGGCTCAGTGCCGCAGGGCTCAGCTGTCAGGGCTTTCTGTTGTTTATTCCTTCCTTCCTGGAAAAAAACAAAACAGAGTCCTTTTCTATGGAATGACCCAATGACCTTGTTTCCCTAGCCCATCCATAGAAATGGGATTTTATAGTAAGCAAAATTGTGGACTTTACTGCCCTTAACATCTACCTCCCAAACAGTACACATGCACACAGCACAGACACTCACTCATTTGCTTTTGAATCAACCAGATGATCCGTGCTCAGGATCAGTCTGTGCAAACAGCCATCATTTTCTCTTAGTCTGGGAGGCTGGTTGATAGCCAAGTTCAGTCAGTACAGCCCCAGCCCCAGCCCCTGTCACAGAATGTGGACATGCCCTTGAAACAAGAGGCATGGTAGTGCCTTCTTCTCCGTTGGCCATTTGGTACCTCCTGTTACGTGAACATGTATTCCTTCCTTTGCAAGCGCCCAAGCTCCCTGAAACACGGCAGCCTGTCCCTCACAAGCTATTAAGCCCCATTAGCATTCCTGTGTGCGCGTGCTCGGAATCGACAGTGCCCTGCTCCGCCGGCACGGAATTTTCTGCACTGTGAGTGCTTGATTGTATTTCTTTCCTTTTCTCCCCATCTTGAGGGGCACTCCGTAAGGCTTCATAGTCAGTCTCCCCACGGAGTTATTTTCCTGCTACGTGAGAGTGAAATGGCAGCGCTGGTTTTTGGCAAAGGCAGAAGCCGTAAGAGATGCGATCTGAAAAGGGAAAGAAAAAAAAGCACGTGGCTAAATATACTCAGCCGCCTCACACTTTGCAAGTGCAGCCCGAAATGGAGCAAAAGGCAATGCATGTCTGCGTGGGGACTTTCCATCTGACCTTCACTGTTGACACACACCAGCCTTTCACCTTCAATCATATCCTCGGTGAACTTCAATTTCTGGGCGGCTCTGAGTTCACAGCCCGGTGTGCTACAGATATGTTCTGTGGGCCGCCACCCCGTTGACTTGCACAGTGCTTTCAGAAAATGTGAATTACTAGCTGACATTTAAGAATCAGGAAATTCCATGTCCAAGTCTGAAGTTGGGGCTTCTGTTGAACAAATCGGAAGATTTGGGAACCACATTCTTATGTGACAGCAATGACTGAGCTGAGGAGCAGCCATCCCCTTTAGACGGGTGTGTGCTCCAGGGTGCCACAGTCCTCACCACTGGTGCTGAGCACCGTTTTCACTGAGGATAAAACACACAATCAACAAGTAGGTACTAGGCCAGGAGGGGAGAGGGCTTATCCGAGAAGCAGAGTGGAGCAAGGGCAGCAGAGAGCTGGGCAGGGACTGCCACTTGATATGGGAGGGCAGGGACTTGCTTGGCCTTGAGGTCACATGTGACAGAGGCCTGAAGGAAGCCAGGGTGTGAGCCATTTGGAGAAGAGCATTCCAGGCGCAGGGAGCAGCTGGTGTGGAGGCGCCGAGGCGGGAGGCCCGTGTGGCAGGAGCCGAGTGATGGAGGGGCGAGGAAGACCAGGTGAGGCAGAGAAGTAGCCAAGGCTCAGACCACACATGCTTAGAGAGCTGTGGTGAGGATGAGGGCTTCTACTTTGGGTCGGGAGGAAAGTCAATATAGGGTCTTTTTGTTTTGTTCTGTTTTGTTTTTGTTTTTGCAGTTTAGCGACTCCAGTGAAAGGAGGGCACCGCTTTCCAGAGGTCTGGCCAGAGGGCCAGCTTAGTCAGGGTGGCTCTCCCCGGCCAGGTGTTGCGGTGCATGATGAAGTTCTATTTAAGGATCAGGAATGAAACAAAATGTACATTTTTTCTATTATGAGATATCTTTTCCCCCCGATAATGCATGATCAATGTAAAAAATTCAAATGATACAAAGAAAGTAAAAGTCCTTTCATAACCTCACTGCCCCAGAGATCATTACTGTGAATAGCTAAGTATGCAGCCATCCAGATTAAAATTGCACATATCATTATAGCCAAGAGATTGTTATCTGGAGTGCTCTGGTCCTGGCCCATTCCCAGTGAGTGCTGTTTCCCAAGATTGGTTATCAGTCCCTGAGAGCATGACAGGTGATAGAAGCCTTCTGGAATGCCTTCTCTGAGTTTTTCCATTGTGTGGATCCTGGACTGAGTGAACTGGATATTTGTCACAATTATAATTTAGGGTTTTAAAGTCGTCGTTACTTGCTGATACATGTAAACAACTTAAAGACCTGTCACAACCCGTGTGCCACCAGCAGGCCTGCTGTGGCCCTTAACGCGTGGATTGCCATGGCCCGTGATGGCTCAACCACCAGTTGGTAACTAGGTGGATTTCGGCAGTTGTGCCATCATTGGCCAAGCATCCCCAGTGAAGCAGTCTGCCCACCTTGTCCCCAGCAGGGCTCCTGGGCAAATGCCGTCAGTATTCATTAATTTCAATGGTGAGACTTGAAAACATGAGGGATCATTTTTAGGTCAGTTCCATTGCTTGGGTACTTGGGTTTCCGATTACCATATAAATAACCTTTGAGTGAGTGCCTTTTTTCCTCTTTACTTTTTATTGTTATTTTTCCATAAATGGGATTATACCATTCATAGTACTTGACAATCCCACCTTTTTTACTTGACACTTGTGGCCATCTTTCCGCACTGGTCCTCACTCAGCTCAGGGCAGTGTTTTGGGAGCTGGTGGCCTGAGTTTGAATCCTGGTCCACTTGCTAGCTTGTGCCTGCAGTGGTGCTGGTCGATCAGTTCAGCTGTGGGAGCCAGAGCGGAGAACCACTTAGTGAGGAGAGAGACAGGAGTCATGGAGGCCAAGAGAGTGAGGGCCCAGCATGTCTTTGGGGACATAAGTTGCTTTCACCATACTCGGTTCTCTCTTCTTGTCCCTAGGATTCCAGGTTTCCCACCAGCACCACACCCTGTGATGTTAACTTCTCCCTTCAGAACACACATGGACATCCTGACCCTCCAAACAGTATGGACAAAGCAAGGATTCTCTTAACTATTCAAGATGTAATGGTAAGACCGCTTTTCTGCATTATAACCATGAAGGGCCAGGGTCTTTTCCACAGCCAAGCAGTGGGGCCATAGGATGGACCCCACGAGAGAATCTTCACTTATTTTATTTTTCAATTTTTTTCTTTATTGATTTTAGAGAGAGAGGAAGAAAGAGGGAGAGAGATAGAAACATCGATGAGAGAGAACATCGATTGGTCGCCTCCTGCATGTCCCCCACTGGGGATTTGGCCCACAACCTGGGCATGTGCCCTGACTGGGAATCAAACCGGCGACCTCTTGGTGCATGAGTCGATGCTCAACCACTGACCACCCAGCCGGGCAAGAGATTCTTCGTTTATACTTGGGAAAACTACAGATAACAACAGGATTTGGCTTTAACAAAAAACCTCTGGCCAACCCACCAGAAGATTTAAAACAGCACATGAGAGATTTGGCTTAATGACATTATTTTTATTTATTTATTTTGCTTTTGATATATAGATATTTTTTTTAATCCTCACCTGAGGAAATGTTTATTGATTTTTATTTTTTATTTTTAAAAATTTTCCCCCCACTTTATTTATTTTTAAAAATATTTTTTAAACTTATCTTTATTGTTGAATGTATTACGGATGTTCCTCTTTTTTCCCCTATTGACTCCCTTCTCCCCGCTCCTGCCCCTCTCCTGCCTTTCCTCACACTGTTGTCTGTGTCCATTGGTTATGCATATATGCATATGTTGTTTGGTTTATCTCTTCCAACCCTCTCACCCCCCTTCCCTCTGAGGTTTGTCAGTCTAACAACCAATTTGTACTTCTTAATCCCTTCACCTTTTTCACCCATTACCCCAACCCCTCTCCCATCTGGCAACCAACAAAATGTTCTCTGTATCTATGAGACTGTTTCTGTTCTGCTTGTTGATTTTGTTTGTAGATTCAATTATCGATAGATACGTATTTATTGCCATTTTGTTTGTTCATATTTTTTATCTTCTTTTTCTTCAAGAAGACCCTTCAACATTTCATATAATAATGGTTTGGTGGTGATGAACTCCTTTAGCTTTTTCTTATCTGGGAAACTCTTTATATGTCCATCAATTCTAAATGATAACTTTGCAGGATAGAGTAATCTTGGTTGTAGGTTCTTGCTTTTCATCACCCTGAATATTTCTTGCCACTCCCTCCTGGCCTGCAAAGTTTCTTTTGAGAAATCAGCTGACAGTCTTATGGGAGCTCCCTTGTAGGTAACTAACTGCTTTTCTCTTGCTGCTTTTAAGATTCTCTCTTTGTCTTGAACCTTTTGCATTTTGATGATGATGTGTCTTGGTGTGGGCCTCTTGGGGTTCATCTTGTTTGGGACTCTCTGTGCTTCCTGGACTTGTATGTCTGTCTCCTTCACCAAATTAGGGAAGTTTTCTGTCATATTGTTTCAAATAGGTTTTCAATTTCTTGTTCTCTCTCTTCTCCTTCTGGCACCCCCAAGATGCGAATGTTGGCACGCTTGAAGTTGTCCCAGAGGCTCCTTACACTATCCTCATTTCTTTGGATTCTTTTTTCTTTTTGCTGTTCTGATTGGGTGTTTTTTGCTTCCTTATATTCCAAATTGATGGTTTGCTTCTTGGCTTTGCCTACTCTACTACTGAATCTGTATAAATTATTCTTTATTTCAGTTAGTGCCTCCTTCATTTCTGACTGGTCCTTTTTTACACTCTTGAGGCCTTTACTAAATTCATTGAAGTTCTCACTAAGTTTATTGAGCATCCTTATAAGCAGTGTTTTGAACTCTGCATCTGTTAGATTGCTTATCTCCATTTCGTTTAGTTCTTTTCCTGGAGTTTTGTTCTGTTCTTTCATTTGAGACATTTTTCTTTGTCTCCTCATTTTGGCTGCCTCCCTGTGTTTGTTTCTATGTATTAGGTAGAGTTGCTCTGTCTCCTAGGCTTCCTAGGGTGGCCTGTTGTAGTAGGTGTCCTGTCCTGTAGGGTCCAGTGGCACAGCCTCCCTGGTCTCCCAGCTGGGCTCTCGAGGTGCACCCCTCATGTGGACTTTACACCCTTCTATTGTAATTGAGTCTTGATTGCCTGGATGATCAGCTGTGCAGGGGCCCACCACACAGAGCAAGACTTATTTCAGCAAGGCTCTGGTACCCACTGAGTCCATTCCTTGAGTGTGTCACTTGTGGAGGTGGTTGGGTGATGGTGCTTCACAGTGTCTGAAGCTGTCCACTGAGTGTGCTGGCTCTGGGGCAAGGTCCGCCACTGCCTGTGTTCTACCCAGGCCCATCAGCCATAAGCTACAAAGCGGTCTGCAGATGGCTGCTTCTTGTGCTGGCCTTGGAGGTGCCCAGGAAAAGCCAAGTTGTGAACCAAGGCTGGCTGCTTCTAGTGCCAGGCCTGGGGCCAGTTAATGAGAGGTATGGGTTTTGCTGAGACCAGATGCTGCTCGTTTGAGAGAATTTAGGAAACTCTGAAGCAGGATCCAAGACAGGCCAATCCTATGGTAAAGCAACTAATAACAGCTTGGGTGGGTCTGAAAGTTGGGTGGGGCGGGGCCTCAGGGCATCACCAGGGCAGGGCAAACAGTGTGAGCCAGGTTGCTGGAGTCCCAGATATGGCAGCCATCTGCCTGCTCTGTGGTGGAAGGGCTCATCAAAGGAACAAAGGCCTCTGACAGCACGTCTGTCCAGGAGAAAGCTGTCTCTCCAGCCCTCGTCCCAATGCCAAACAACTCAGTTCTTCCCCGTATGTCTCTGGTGCCTTTCAAGCTGCCTCTCCAACACTGGAGCCCAGAAGGAGCTGGTCTGAGTAAGTCCATGAGCAGGCCCTTTAAGAGGAGCTGCTTGGGGCTTCAGCAGCCTTAGCCTCACTCTGCTTCAGTTCCCGCTGGTTTTTACAGCCAGAAGTTATGGGGACTTCTCTTCTTGGCACTGGAACCCTGAGCTGGGCGCCTGGTGTGGGACGGGGACCCCTCACTTCTCAGGGAGGACCTTCCCAGCCGAGGTGTCCTCCTGACTTTTATCTGCCACGTGTGGGTGTGGGACCAGCCCGTCTGCTCCTCCTACCAGTCTCCATGTGGCTGCTTCTTTAATTTCATAGTTGTAGGACTTCCATTCAGCTTGATTTCAGGTGGTTTTGAATGATGGTTGTTCTGTAGTTTAGTTGTAATTTTGATAAGGTTGTGGGAGGAGGTGATACCGCGTTTACCTACGCTGCCATCTTGACCGGAAGTCTTTGTTTATTGATTTTTAGAGAGAGAAAGAAAGAAAGAGAGAGAGAGAGAGAGGTTAATGTGAGAGAGAAACATCAGTTGGTTGCCTCCTGCACGCACCTTGACTGGGGATCAAACCCACAACCTAGATATGTACCCTGACCGGGAATCGAATGCACAGCATTTTGATATATGGGATGATGCTTCAACCAACTGAATCACCGGCCAGGGCTAAAATATATATTTTTAAATTTTTATTTTTCAATTACAGTTGACATTCAATATTATATTAGTTTCAGGTGTACAGCATAGTGGTTAGAATCTAACCATTAGATAATCTTAAACCTTACAAAATGTTCTCCTCGATATTTCCAGTACCTACCTGACACCATACATATTTATTACAATATTATTGACTATGTTCCCTATGCTGTACTTTACATCCCTGTGACTATTCTGTAACTACTAATTTGTACTTAATCCCTTCACCTTTTTCACCCAGTCCTTCAACACCCCTGCCCCTCTGGCAGCCATCAAAATGTTCTCTGTATCTATTTATTCATTTATTTTGTTCTTTAGATTCCACATATAAGTGAAATTATATGGTATTTGTCTTTCTCTGACTTATTTCACTTAGCATAATACCTTCAAGGTCCATCCATACTGTTGCAAATGATAAGATTTTATTCTTTTATATGGTTGAGTAATACTCCATTGTATATATGTACCACAGATTTTTTCCTTTGTCTTTTTTTTAATTAATTAATTTATTTTTGTTACAGATGTAACTCCTTCCCCCCCCCCAGACACCCTCCTTCTGATCCCGCCCCCCCCCAAACATTATTGTCTATACCCATTGGTTACGCATACATGCATATACATTCTTTGGTTTATCTCATCCCTTACCCTCGATCCCTCTTCTGAGGTTTCTCAGTCTGAACCATACTCCTTTCTATGTCTCTGGGTCTATTTTGTTCATCAGCTTATTTTGTTCATGATATCCCACAAATAAGTGAGATCATGTGGTATTTGTCTTTCTCTGATGGGCTTATTTCGCTTAGCGTAATACTCTGCAGATCCCTCCATGTCATCTAAAGGATAAGATATCTTTCTTTCTTATAGCTGCATAGTGTTCCATTGTGTATATGTACCACAGCTTTTTTATCCACTCATCTATTGATGGGCACTTGGGTTGCTTCCATATCTTGGCTATTGTAAATAATGCTGCAATGAACGTAGGGTTACATATATTCTTTTGAATTAGTGTCTTGGGTTTCTTTGGATACATACCCCAAAGTGGAATTGCTGAGTTATAAGGCAGTTCCATTTTTATTTTTATTTTTTATTTTTATTTTTTTTTATTATTAATTTATTTTTGTTACAGATGTTTCTCCTTTTTTGGCAGTTCCATTTTTAATTTTTTGAGGAATCTCCAAACTTTTCCACAGTGGCTGCACTAGTCTGCATTCCCACCAACAGTGCACAAAGGTTCCCTTTTCTCTGCATTCTTGCCAACACTTGTTGTTTGTTGATTCATTGATGGCAGCCATTCTGACAGGTGTGAGGTGATATCTCATTGTGGTTTTAGTTTGCATTTCTCTGATTAGTGACATTGAGCATCTTTTCATATGTCTATTGGCCATCTGTATGTACTTTTTGGAGAAGTGTCTATTCAGGTCCTCTGTCCATTTTTTGAAAATTGGATTGTTTGGCTCTGGCCAGTTTGGCTCAGTGGTTAGAGCGTCGGGCCCTCAGACCGAAGTGTCTCGGGTTTGATTCCCAGTCAAGGGCATGTACCTGGGTTGCAAATTCGATCCTTGACCCCAGTTGGGATCACGCGGGAGGAACCAATTGATGTATCTCTCTCACGTTCATGTTTCTCTCTGTCTCCCTCCCTCCCTTCCATTCTATCTAAAAAAGTCAATGGAAAAATATCCTTGGGTAAGGATTAACAAAAAATAAATAAATAAATTGGATGTGTGTGTGTGTGTGTGTGTGTGTGTGTGTGTGTGTTCAGTTATATGAGTTCTTTATAAATTTTGGATATTAACCATTTATCAGATGTATTATTGGTGAATATCTCCTTCCATTCAGTAGGTTGTCTTTTTGTTTTGTTGATGGTTTTCTTAGCTGGACAAACCTTTTTAGTTTGATGTAGTTCTGTTTGTTTATTTTTTCTTTTGTTTCCGTTGCCCAAGGAGATATATCAGAAAAAAATATTGCTAAGAGAAACAGTGATGTCATTAAAAAAATAGTAAAGGCTCACATTAAATGAGCACGTACTAAGTGCTGAGCACTGTGTTGAGTGAGTAACATTCATCGCTGTGAGTTAAGTGCTAGGTATTTTCATTCCATTTTATAGTTTGAGGAAACTGAGGAGTAGAGAAATGATGTCGCTCACCCAGGCCTCAGAGAAGCCCAGACTGGAAACCCAGACCCAGGACTCCGGTTCCTTGGGATTAACAAGCCGGGAATGGCATTGACCTGTTTTTGCTTCTGAAAGTGCCCAGCTCTCCACAGGGGCACAGTCTGTGGTGAATACTACTGATGTTCTGCCTGGGAGCAAGGTGTTCAGAGGTGGCCATCCCTCAGTTATGCTTACCTGTTTAAGCAATGATCAAGAAGACCCCCTCTGCCAAGTCTCCCCTATGACCTCACTGGGAATGTTGATGGAAATGTTTTTCAAAAATGAAATTCAATGAGGAAACAACCAGGCAAGCCCAAATTGAGGGACAATCTACAAAACAGCCGGCCTGGAGTCTCCACCATGTCAGTGGTGTGAGAGACAGAGGAAGGCTGTTCCAGACCCAGTGGATAAGGAGATGCCGCGATCACGCTACGTGGGGTCCTGAGGAGGAGAATTGCTACACATTAAGGATAGTTGTGGGAAACTCAGAAAAATAGAAAGTTAACTGTATTATATTAGATAGTAATATTGTATTGATGTTGAATTTCCTGAATTTGGTAATTATAATGTGGTTATAGAAGGGAAGGTTCTTGTTCTTGGGAGACACACGCTGGAGTGTGCAGGCATGAGAGGGCATGATGTCCACACAAATGCATAAATGGGCCCAAATAATGACTATTTGGAGAAGAGAGACAGAGAAATGAGGCAAAATGCTAACAGTTGGTGAATGTAGGTGAAGGGTTATTCTTTGTGGCTTTTAAATAAAATAAAATAAAATTTTTTTTTAAAGCTTTGTAGAGCTAAGCATCAGCAAAGGAAGAAACAGAGGAAAGTAAAAAAGGAGACCTAACTTAGAAAAGCTGAGTAGGACTGTGTCCATGCCAGTTTCCTGTTGTGCTGTGGTCATGATTGTTGCTGTTTTATTTTGTGCCCTAGTTATACAGATATTACCACGGGGGAAACGGGATGTAGGGTACATGGGATCTTTCTTACAAATGGTACGTGAAATCGACATAGCTCAAAATGAAAAGTAAAAAAATAAATAAATAAAATAGGCACAGATGCCCAGGTCCTACCACCCAAAGGTTCTGATTCTCATCCTGGGTTTGGGCTCGGGCATTGTATCTTGTTTTAAGCACACTGCATGCCAGTCATTTGCAGCAATATCTGAGAACTGCAGTTACAAGGAAAAGATAGGGCCGTGAATCTCAAAATTTGATATGCACAAAAATCACTAGGGTATTTGTTTAAAATGCATATTTTAGGTCTAACTTTTTTTTTTTTTTTTAATCCTCACCTGAGGACATTTTTGCACTTATCTTCAGATAGAGTGGGAGGGAGAGAAGGAGGAAGAGAGAGAGAGAAATATCGATGTGAGAGAGACACATCAACTGGCTGCCACCCACACTACCCCAACCAGGGCTGGGGACAAACTGCAACCGAGGTACGTGCCCTTAGCAGGAACCGAACCCAGGACTCTCTTGTCTGCAGGCTGACACTCTAACCACTGAGCCAAACCGGCCAGGTCAGGTCTAACTTTTAAGCTACCAGAATTTGTGCATAGAAGGTAGCATACTTTTTAACAAAGAACTCCTGGTAATTCTGAACCAGAGGCCTGAAGAGTGAAGTCCACTTCAAATGGAAGGAAAGTTTTGGAGATAATTTGGACTTTGTGGTTTGGATTTGGAGACTATAAAAGAAAGAGATTTAAAAATTCAAAGTTAAAATCTCTTCTGTACCATACAAATCAAAGTAACTATAAAGTAAAAACAAAAAAAACAAAATAAAACAACAGAAATCCAAAGAGATTCACAAAAGCCAGAAAGGGACAGGAGGGGGTTCTGCCCTTGTCTTCAAAATCACGTCCTGCACTTCTGGAAACTTGGGTGGGAGATGTCACTTAAAAAATAGTGCAGGAAAGATAAAAAAGTGTAATAGCTTTAGACAGCATCTCCTGTATTACACATCAGTTTCTATCCAGATGTTGACTATTAGTGTCAAGAAAAGACTAAATTATCTCCAACACACTCTTTAAGAAGGCAAGGAAGTCTTAATAGCTTTTAAAATATTTTCATAGAAAACTATTTTATTTAGCTTTTTGACTATTTAAAGAGGTGAATTTTAGATAAATAGAAAATTAATTTTGTGTTGTTATATTAAGACATTATTAAATCAAGGAAATGGGTATGGACTCTTCATATTTGGCTTTATTTTTCACTTTGATTACATTAAAAATATATTTCAACTTGAGAAAAAACAATCCTGAGAAAATGGAGGCATGTAGGAGAGGATTTTTGTTAGTTATGACTTGAAAAAATTATGCTCAAATTCAAGATAAGGGTAGATACACAGGGATGAATGGAGGAGAGTGTGGCCGAAAGGGGAGGGTCCAGACCCATGACGGCAAGGACCAGCTTCAGCTCATGTGTCCTTGGCTGGCCTGGTGTTGCGCTGTGGTCATGATTGTTGCTGTTTTATTTTGAATCAAAAACACTTATTCTGAGCGTGCTCCCTCTCACTTGCCCCGGTCCCCACCTCTCTGTTGGTAACTCTGAGACTCATTGCTGTTTTACACTATATTACATCCTGAAGATGTTGGAGCTCATGACTCCTGTTTTAGGGAGTAAAAAGAACAAGTGACAGACTCAGCAAGCCTGGAGCAGCTAGTTTGGGCTTTTCCATAAACTGTGAGGCCGAGGCTCAGTCACGCTCTTGGAGGCCCCATTTCTTTTCCCTTTGACAAGAAGGGTAGATGAGGTATTTCCTATGCTTGTCAGCTATGAAATTGTAAATCCCAGGTTGAGTTTATAGGAAACTCCTATTTCTGGTGACAAAATCCATAGGGGTAGAAGATACATAATAGTTCATGGAAGCCCCCTACCCCCATCTACGGACTCCTTCTGTAGGCTGTTTGCAAGTTACATGTTTAGAGCTTGAAATACCCTTTCTCTGTCCTAGATCTAAGCTTCATATTGGCAGAGAAGTGTGCTGTCTCTTTGCCTGCCATGTCTCTGGTCCTTAGAAAAGTACCTGGCATAGAGTTAGTTTGCAAATAAGTGTTTGTTAAGCAAGTGAGTTGAATAATTGATTGAGTGAATCAATGAGTGAGGTATGGTGTCGATGTAGATTCGGCACCCTGGGCAGCCCACACAAGCTGAGTTCAGTCATCACATCACTGAGTTATAATTATGGTGACAGTATTTTCCAAACTGTGAATCAGGAAACATAATCTGACATAATTTTTTTGCTGCTTGGGGTAGAAGAATCAGTTTGAGAGATGGAGTTTGGATCCTGAAATACTGGGATTACTGGCACATGGTACCAATTAAAATGAATATTTTCAGTGACATGAGCAAGGCAGGTGGGATAACAAGCACAGCCTTTGGCATGGAGTGGCGGGGACGTTGAGAAGAGTCTCGACACAGCTCAGCTGACTGTCATTGTGGGGATGCGGGCATAGTGATATGAGGCTTTCTAGCTTTAAGAGAAGTCAGGTATCTGGGTGTCTTTGTGTTCAGTTTCTCCTCTTTTTTTTTTTTTTATAAGTTGGTAACTAATTCACAATTTTCTATGGACCAAAGCTAGAAAATGGCCAGATTTGGCTTTCAGACAGACCATCAGGTTGAAACTTCTGGTTCAGACAATGAAAGCTTAGTTGGTGCCTGACAAGAGAGGAGGAAGAGATCTTTCTCCTTCCCAGTGGTGCTTTAATTAGCCCCTCTGTACCCAGAACCATTGGGGTGTGGTGCCCTGAATGCACCCAAAGATGCCTGGTTGGACAGCTCAGATTAAAGGACAGCCTGGCTGATGGCATTAGGAGGGCCCTGGGCAGGTGTCAGACAGCACAAGGCGAGCTGAGCAGGAATAATTCAATGATGTGCATGAATGATTCATGTGGAATGATGCTGAACAAGCACTAAATGCCCATGAAAGGCAGGTCCAGAGGGAGAGAAGTGGTGATCCTTTCACCCAATAGAGTGTTTCAGTAAGTGAAGATATCGGGTGGTATCTGACTTACTACAGCATCTTTTTCAATCCTAATAAAAATAAAGAATGACCTGTGAATCAATATTGGAATAAATAATATCTTCTATTTCTTGCATTTATAGCCTACATAGACTTTCTTACATATTTTTACATTATTTTTCATCATTTTCTGTAACATCTAATACACGAGTGCTTTCACATTAGAAAAGATTCAAACAATTCAGAAGTAAACTCAGTAGAATATGAAAAGCTCTCTCTACCTACCCAGCCAAACTGAACTGTGCCTAACTTTTGGTTTTATTGAGCATTTATACTTTGTTTATTTTGTCATTCATTCATTCATTCATTCATTCATTCATTCATTCATTATTTTCTATTTCAGTTCATTTTTGCATTTATTTTGATTCCTTCTGTAAACTTTTTGGTTTAATTTATTGCTTTTGTTCTACCCCACCCCCACCACACATCCTGGCTTCTTAAGTTAAATGTGTAATTAATTTATATTCAGTCTTGTTTTTCTAATATATCAATGTTAAGACTATAAATTTTCCTCTCAATACTGTTTTGTCCATATCCCACAAATTTTGCTATGTATGTAGTGTTTTCATTGTCATTTATTTCTAATTAGTTTTTGATTTTAGGTTTTTTTTCTCCTCTATGTAGAAGAGTTTTTTTTTTTTTTTTTGCAAATGTTCTAAGTAATTCGGTTTTTGTTTTTTTGTTTTTGGTCTATTTTTGTATTTTTTGCTATCCTTTTGTGTCAGTTTCTAATTTTACTACATTATGATCACAGAATGGCTTCTTTGATTTCTGATTTTTGGACATTTCTGAGGTTGTTTGTAGTACCAGATCATTTTTATGAATGCTCCATGGTATTTCAAAAGAATAATAATTCTCTTTTTGGTATAAAGTTCTCAATCTGTCAATTAAATCAAGCTACCCATTGAATTATTTAACCTGCTGAGTCTTAAAGTATGGTCCCAGACTACCTATATCAGAATCACCTGGGCTGCTTATTAAAAATATGAATTCTCACCCTGGCTGGTTTGGCTCAGCGGTTGGAGTGTCGGCCTGCGGACCAGAGAGTCCTGGGTTCATTTCCTGCTAGGGGCACGTACCAAAAAAAAAAAAAAAAAAAAAAATGAATTCTCACACTCCTCTCAAAGACACAGAGCTGGATCTGGAGGGGGATGGAGCGCTCAGATTCTGCTTTTCTCATAAGACTGCCAGGAAGTTCTTACGCTTATTATTAAACCACTGCAATAGATCCTAATTAATTTTTGTCTATTTAATCCAGTTGATTTCTGTGAACTTGTCAATTTTCCCTTATAGTGCTTTGTTTTTGCTTTATATATTTAAAGTCTCTGTCGTTATGTGTATATAGAGTCAAGATTTTTTTTATTATTAATTTATTTTTGTTACAGATGTTTCTCCTTTTTTCCCCGTTGACACCCTGCTCCCCATTCCCCCCACCCTGTCCCCAGCTTTGTTGTCCATGTCCATCAGTTATGTGTACATGCATATAAGTTCTGTGGTTTATCTCTTCCCTCCCCCCCAACCTCCTCTTCTGAGGGTTGTCAGTCTGTACCCTACTTCCTCATCTCTGGGTCTACCCTATTCCTCAGACTATGTTCATTATATTCCACAAATAAGTGAGATCATGTGATATTTGTGTTTCTCTGCTTGGCTTGTTTCGCTTAGGATAATACTCTCTAGGTCCCTCTATGTCGTCTCAAAGGATAAGAGATCTTTCTTGCTTACAGCTGCATAGTACTCCCTTGTGTATATATGTACCACAGCTTTTTTATCCATTCGTCTACTGATGGACACTTGGGCTGTTTCCAGATCTTAGCTATTCTAAATAGTGCTGCTATGAACATAGGGGTACATATATTCTTTCTGATTGGTGTTTCAGGCTTCTTAGGGTATATTCCTAGAAGTGGGATCACTGGGTCAAATGGCAATTCAACTTTTAATTTTTTGAGGTAACACCATAGTGTTTTCCATAGTGGCTGCACTAGTCTGCATTCCCACCAGCAGTGTACTAGAGTCCCCTTTTCTCCACACCCTCGCCAGTACTTGTTGTTTGATCATTTGTTGATGGTGGCCATTCAACACATGTGAGGTGATACCTCATTGTTGTTTTAATTTGCATCTCTCTGATGATTAGTGATGTTGAGCATTTCTTCATATGTCTCTTAGCCATTTGTATGTCCTTTTTGGAGAGGTATCTATTTAGTTCCTCTGCCCATTTTTTAATTGGGTTCTTTGTCTTCCTTTTGTTGAGTTGTATGAGCACTCTATATATTTTGGAGATTAACCCCTTATCTGATGTATCATTGGCAATTATGCTCTCCCATACAGTGGGTTCCCTTTCTGTTTTGATGGTTGTTTCTTTTGCTGTGCAGAAGCTTTTTAGTTTGATGTAGTCCCATGTGTTCATTTTTTCCTTTGTTTCTGTTGCCTTAGATGATGTATCAGTGAAAATTCTGCTGTGTATGATGTCCGAAATTTTGTTGCCTACATTTTCTTCTAGGATTTTTATGGATTCACGAGTCACATTTAAGTCTTTTATCCATTTTGAGTTTATTCTTGTGTATGGTGTAAGTTCATGGTCTAGTTTCATTTTTTTCCATGCAGCTGTCCAATTTTCCCAACACCATTTATTAAAGAGGCTGTCTTTATTCCATTGTATGCTCTTACCACCTTTGTCAAATATTCATTGAGAATAATGTCTTGGGTCAATTTCTGGATTCTCTGTTCTGTTCCACTGGTCTATATGCCTGTTCTTGTGCCAGTACCAGGCTGTTTTGATTACAGTAGCCTTGTAGTATAACCTGATATCTGGTATTGTGATCCCACCTACTTTGTCCTTCTTTTTCAAGATTGCTGTGGCTATTCTGGGTCTCTTTTGGTTCCATATGAATTTTTGAAGTATTTGTTAAAGTTCTGTGAAATATGTCATTGGTATTTTGATGGAGATTGCATTGAATCTCTAGATTGCTTTGAGTAATATGGACATTTTAACGATGTTAATTCTTCCAATCCACGAACAAGGTATGTGCTTCCACTTTTTTATATCTTCCTCTATTTCTTT
Organism: Tadarida brasiliensis; assembly: GCA_030848825.1. Classification (NCBI taxonomy): domain Eukaryota; kingdom Metazoa; phylum Chordata; class Mammalia; order Chiroptera; family Molossidae; genus Tadarida; species Tadarida brasiliensis. The sequence goes on from CM061258.1 coordinate 119,051,532, forward strand.
TTTCAATGTCCTATAGTTTTCTGCAAATAGGTCCTTTACTTCTTTGGTTAAGTTTATTCCTAGGTATCTTAATTTTTTTACCACGATGGTAAATGGGATTGTTTTTTTAGTTTCTCTTTCTGTGAATTCATCATTGGTGTATAAGAATGTCGTCAATTTCTTGACATTAATCTTGTATCCTGCTACTTTGCCAAATTCATTTATTAAATCTAGTAGATTTTTGATGGAGTCTTTAGGGTTTTCTATGTATAATATCATGTCATCTGCGAATAATGACAGTTTCACTTCCTCCTTTCCAATTTGGATCCCTTTTATTTTTTCTTCACGTCTGATTGCTGTGGCCAAGACTTCCAGTACTATGTTAAATAAGAGTGGCGAAAGTGGGCATCCCTGTCTTGTTCCTGTTCTTAAGGGAAATATTTTTAGTTTTTGCCCATTGAGTATGATGTTGGCTGTAGGTCTTTCATATATGGCCTTTATTATGTTGAGATAGGATCCCTCTATTCCCACATTGCTGAGTGTTTTTATCAGAAATGGGTGCTGGATTTTGTTGAATGCTTTTTCAGCGTCTATTGATATGATCATGTGGTTTTTATCTTTCATTTTATTTATGTGGTGTATCACATTTATTGATTTGCAAATATTGAACCAGCCTTGCATCCCTGGGATGAATCCCACTTGGTCATGGTGAATAATTTTTTTGATGTATTGCTGGATCCGATTTGCTAGTATTTTGTTAAGGATTTTGGCATCTATGTTCATCAGGGATATTGGGCTATAATTTTCTTTCTTGGTAGTGTCTTTTTCTGGTTTTGGAATTCGAATTATGCTGGCCTCATAAAACGAGTTTGAAAGTCTTCCTTCTTCTTGAATTTTTTGAAATAGTTTGAGAAGAATGGGTGTTAGTTCTTCTTTGAAAGTTCGGTAAAACTCCCCCGTGAAGCCATCCAGGCCTGGACTTTTGTTTGCTGGGAGAGTCTTGATTACATCCTCAATTTTCTTAGCTGTTATTGGTCTGTTCAAGTTTTCTGTCTCTTCCCAGTCCAGTTTTGGGAGACTATGTGTTTCTAGAAATTTGTCCATTTCGCTTAGATTGTCGAATTTGTTGCCATATAACTGTTCATAGTATTTGTTAACGATCCTTTGTATTTCTGTGTTGTCAGTTGTTACTTCTCCTCTTTCATTTCTGATTTTGTGTATTTGGGTTCTCTCTCTGTTTCTTGGTGAGTCTAGCTAAGGGTCCATCAATCTTGTTTATCTTTTCAAAAAACCAGCTCTTTGTTTCATTGATCCTTTGAATTGTTTTTTTGGTCTCTATGTCATTTATTTCTGCTCTGATCTTTACTATTTCCTTCCTTCTGCTTGCTTTAGGGTTCTCTTTTTGTTTGCTTTCTAGTTCTTTAAGTTGTGAGGTTAGATAGTCTATTAGAAATTTTCTTGTTTCTTGAGGTAGGCCTGTAGTGCTATGAACTTCCCTCTCAGAACTGCTTTCGCTGCATCCCATAGATTTTGTGTTGTTGTGTGTTCATTTTCATTGGTTTCCAGGAATTTTTAAATTTCTTCCTTGATCTCCTCGGTAACCCATGCATTGTTGCATAACATGCTATTTAGCCTCCATGTGTTCAAATGTCTTTGCATGTTCTTGTTGCAATTGATTTCTAGTTTCATGCCACTGTGATTTGAGAAGATGCTTGATATGATTTCAGTCTTATTGAACTTGTAGAGACTTAGTTTGTGTCCTAACATGTGGTCTATCTTTGAGAATGTCCCATGTGCACTTGAGAAGAATGTGAATTCTGTAGTTTTGGGGTGTAATTCTCTGTAGATATCTATTAAATCCATTTGGTCTAGTGCTTCATTTAGAGTCTCTGTTTCCTTGTTAATTTTTTGTCTAGAGGATCTATCCAGTGATGTCAGCGGGGTGTTGAAGTCCCCTGCTATGATTGTATTGCTGTTGATTTCTCCTTTGAAGTCCTCCAGAAGATTTTTAATATATTTTGGTGCTCCTATATTGGGTGCATATATGTTTACCAAGGTTATAGCTTCCTGTTGGATAGATCCTGTCAATATTATACAGTGGCTTTCTTTGTCTCTAGTTATGGCCTTCATTTTGAAATCTATTTTATCAGATATGAGTATTGCTACCCCAGCTTTTTTTTCCTTTCCATTTGCTTGGAAGATTTTTTTCCATCCCTTCACTTTCAACCTATGTGAGTCTTTTGTTGTGAGGTGGGTCTCTTGTAAACAGCATATATATGGGTCATGCTTTCTTATCCAATCAGCTACTCTCTGTCTTTTTATCGGATCATTCAATCTGTTTACATTTAAGGTGATTATTGATATGTACTTCTTTATTGCCATTCTTGTTAGGTGTGGTTCTATTTTCCTTTCTTTTTCTTCTACTAATTACAGCAGTCCTTTTAACATTTCTTGCAGTGCTGGTTTGGTGCTAATGTATTCCCTTAGCCTTTTTTTTGTCTGGAAAGCTCTTTATTTGACCTTCTATTTTGAATGATAGCCTTGCTGGGTAGAGTAGTCTTGGATTCAGATCCTTGTTTTTCATGACCTTGATTACTTCATGCCATTTCCTTCTGGCCTGTAGTGTTTCTGTTGAGAAGTCAGCTGATAGCCTTATGGGGGTTCCTTTGTAGGTAACCTGTTGCTTAGCTCTTGCTGCCTTTAGGATTCTCTCTTTGTCTTTAATTGTTGGCATTTTAATTACTATGTGTCTTGGTGTGGGCCTGTTTGGGTTCTTCTTCCTTGGGGCTCTCTGTGCTTCTTGAACTTGAATGCCTTCTTCCTTCACCAAATTAGGAAAGTTTTCTGTCACTATTTCTTCAAATATATTCTCTAACCCTTGCTCATTTTCTTCTTCTTCGGGGACTCCTATGATATGAATATTATTACATTTCCAGTTGTCCCACAGCTCTCTTAAACTGTCTTCCTGTTTTTTAATTGTTTTTTCCTTTTGGTTTTCTGATTGGTTGATTTTTTCTACCCTGTCTTCTAATTCACTGATCCGGTCCTCAGCTTCCTCTACTCTGCTGTTTAGTCCTTCCAATGTGTTCTTTATTTCTGTTATGTCATTCTTCATTTCTTCTTGGTGCTTCTTCATTTCCAATTGGTTGATTTTCAATATTTCTATGTCTTTACTCATGGTGTTGAGCTTCCTCAAGATCATGGCTCTGAATTCTAGCTCTGTTAACTTGCTTAACTGCATTTCGTTTGTCTCATCTTCGGTAGAGGTCTCTTGTTCTTTCATTCGGGATTTGTTTCTTTGTTTCACCATTTTGGCTATCTCAGTGGGTTTTGGAGCTTGCCAAATTTTCCCTGTGGATGTTGATGTTCTGCTGTTTGTGGCTCCCTCTACTGGGTTTGGATGAGCGTGGGAGGATCCAAGTTAAACACCAACTGTCAAGTCTTACTTTCCTGAGTAGATTTGTAAGCTCAGGGAGGGTTCAGTTATCCTCTAGCTTTTTGCCTAGAGGCTATTAGTTTTGGTTACTTGAAGAGCCTTGGGTTCTCAGTTGAATGAAAACCTCCCTCAGGTGTTCAGCATGAGAGAATTTCCTGAGGGTGGGGCAGATGCTGGTTGTTAATGAGCCTCAATTTGCATTTCAATGGCCCACCTGGGTGGGACTGAATCTCTGAGGGAGGGGCTGCCGCCTCTCCCCAGAGCCCTGAGGAGTAAGATGGCCACCGTCCTGTGTGGCACCAACTCAGCACAAGCTCTGAGCGCCCTCCAAATCCTGAGTGTCCCCACACAGTTCCAGTCCAGTCCGCCCTCCCTCTGCCAGAGCCCAAGGTGAGTGGCTGTGGCTATTTTAGCGCTCTGTCCCAGCCCTCTGCGCTGTGGAGCAGGCTTGGGCTTTAACCCTGAGGGCGGTGCTCACAGCTAAGACCGCTGCTGTCTGTGGGCTCCCAGCCCCGCTGTCACGCCTCCGCAATCCTACCAGGATCGATTCAGTGTCCCTGGTTATATGGTCCTCGCAAGCTGCTTTTCCATTGCTTTTTCCCAACAATTTGTCTTTATTTTAGTTGTAATTCCAGTTTGGTCCTGGGAGATGGTCTGTGTAGCTTCCATTCACTCCACTGCCATTTTGGAATCTCAAGATGTTTTTTAATAGAGGGTGCCTTTTATCCATGTGAGTATATCAGTGTCATTATCTTTGTCCCATTTAAAGCAGTAGATGGGCCTTTTCAATCTGAAGGCTTGTGTGTCTTTAGCACTGGAAAATTTTATTGTTGTTGTTATTGCCTTCCATTGTGTCTGTTCTGTCCTCTGGAGCATCTGGTGGACAGATGTTGGCCCAGATCTATCTTTTCAAGTCTCTTCATTTTTCTTTCAAACTTTCTTTTTGTCTTTTGTACTGTGTTCTTATCAATTGTTTGGTTTGACTTTCCAGCACACTTAGTTAGTTACCTTTTATCTCTTTCTGCTGCTTAGTTGATCTTTAAAAGAATGTTAACAAAATTAAAACTTTTAGTTTTTATTTTTATTTTTTTATCCTCACCCGAGGACATTTTTGCATTTATCTTCAGATAGAGTAGGAGGGAGAGAGGGAGGAAGAGAGAGAGAGAGAAACATCTTTGTGAGAGAGACACATCGACTGGTTGCCACCCACACGACCCCAAACGGGGCTGGGGACAAACTGCAACCGAGGTACGTGCCCTTAGCGGGAACTGAACCCCGGACTCTCTGGGGTTTAATTTTGTGCCGGCCAGGGCACAAAATTAAAACTTTTAAGATCTCCAGTTGTGTCTTTATCACAGATGAAAGGTTCTGTGAAATCTCTCTAGGGATATTAATTTTCTGTGTTCTAAAGTCTTCTTCTATTTATTCTATTAACTCTCTTTCCTTGGGTATTCGTTCTTTTAATCTGGTGGCTATCTTTCAGGGTGTTGCCTTTTCCTAAATGTGTACTCATTCTGGGCTGTCAGCTCATCTTTGTATTTGAGAATCCCACTTCCTCTGCTCATTCTGTTTGATGTAACCCGACCCTGGTGATTGTGGGGTTGGGGTGCAACATGCCCCTGGAGGCTGTGCACCTTATCTTCCCTTCCAAGTATGGGAGCTCTGGTGGGGGGCATTGCCCTGCCTTCTGGCTCAGTACCCACACTCCAGGCTTCGGCCTGTGGGTGAGCACCTCTGTGCTTAATGCAGCTGGGGAGGAGCCAGTAGCCTTAAAAGTAGCCCCAGTGAATGCCCCATGGCTTCCTCTCACTCCAGCTTGACTTCTGGACTCAACTACACACACACACACACACACACACACACACACACACACACACACCACTCCTTCTATGGGAAATTTTAATGCCCACATTTTGGTCTGTAGTTTTCGCTGCTTTTCCTTCTTCATAGAAGTGATCTCTGCTCTCTGTCTTTCAAGAATTCTTCAAAATTTCTAGTCTGCCTGCAGCATTCTTTACTGTTTGGTCTCCATCCTGCCATCCCTGTTCCATTGCCTACAGCCAGCCCCTGCTGGGCAGGCCGAGGTGAGGCACCCAGGGGGCTCCCAGGCAGCCCCCTGTGCCTCTGCTTCCCGAGTCCGTGCTGGTCTCTTACATCACTCCACTCCCTAAGACAAGGGTGCTTTTTCCTTCGTAACGATGGGATTTAGAGGCTGCTCCAAGGTACTTCATAAATAAATTTAGTTTTGAATGAAAATTAGTAAAAAAGAAAATTGATGTTGAATGTGGGCAGAAGGAAAGTATCCGGAAACTGAAAACATTACACAGGTATTTGAAGCTCACGTAGGACTAGCCACAGTTCCGTCAGAATCGGTGCAGGGGGTGTGATTTTAAAACACGGTGTGGGTCCTGAAGGTAGAGCTCAGGTCACTTTATTCTGGGAACTTTGTGATCTAGGAGCTCCCAGGCTTGAGGCATGGGCTGGGAAGCCCTGGGTTTGGGTTCTTCATGCTCGTTATACTTGTCATTTCTACTAGAATGGCTGACTTTGTTGCTAGATTATAAATTCCATGAGAACAAGGACTCCATCTGTCTGGTTCATTACTCTGTCCTAACACTTAGCAGTCAGATCTGCTAATGGGGACAAATACATTCAATAATAAACATTTGTTGAATAATGAATGAATGAAAAGGAGAACAAGTCAGCCTGTAGCCCCTCAGTGCAGGGTAAAACTCCGTTCTCGGCCAGGCAGGTTAATATAAATGAGTAAAATGGCTCATATAAGGCAGTGGGAGCCAGTAGGAATTATTGCAGCTAACAGTGCATGCCGGGCTAAAGGCATTCAAATCCCAGTTTTATAAAACTGCCAACCAAATGAGCAACATTTCTGGGGGTTGGCAGGGAGGAGGGGTGTTGGCGCAGGCCAGTGACCTCTGCCCCGGAGACTGCTGCTTGCTCTCCAGGACCGCCAGAGTGTCCACTGTGGCCTCATGGTCTAAACATTTGACCCTGTAGTGTAGGCGAAGTCAGTAGGATCTGAGAAATACAGAAGAAATGCTGTCATCTCACTTTAAAATTTTCTGTAAAACCCGGACCTCTGGAAGAGCGATCACAAAACACTAATTCACAGCTGTTATCTCATTGTATCCCATCAACAACCTTGTCATCTTGTCAGAGTACATTTTCCCACAGTTGAGGTGGGGGCTTGGGCTTAGAGACTTGCTTGGGGACACAGCTGGAGTGGGCCCAGTACCCAGGCCCAGAATTTATACCTGGCTGCCCCTTTCTAGAGGTAGTTAGAGGTTTAATGCTTCATCCGCTAACACTTAACCCACATTTTAACACGTTTAATGGCCTCAAGGCAGATTTGCGTCCAAAGCTCTTACAGGTTTCCTCAGTTCCACGCAAGCCCATGGACAGTCGCTGAGCCCCTGACCTTCCTCCTGCTCGGGAGACCACTTGCTTCCCATGTGGCAGGGGCAGGAAAGGAACACACGTGCACGTGGCAGAGAGCCTGGACTTGGGGTTAGACAGTCGTTCATCCAAACCGGCTCTGCTGTTGCTAGCCCATGACCTTGGGCTGGTACTTAGGTGCCCTGGGCCTGTAAGATAAGGGCACCCGCTGGGGTGGTGACAGCTGCAATGGGATAAGGTGTGTAGACAGGTTAGCTTGGTAATTGGTAGCTGCTGCAGGTGGTGTTATAGTTATTATTACTGTTATCGCAAACAGTGTTATGGTTGCCCAGGTTCACTCTTTTCCTGGCCCAGCAGAAGGAGGCAGCTCAGGCTTGTGAGGCCCTGATCCAGTGACCAGCAAACCCTGCTGCACTTGAGTCCGCGGTCCTGCCTCCGCCTCCCTCCTCCGCCTCCTCCTGGCTCTCTCTCTGGCAAGGAGGCCGGTGTGCACAGCCTGTCATCCTTGCCCACCAGCAGTGTTCTGCCCCGGGCTCCGTGCAGAGGGCTTTCTCTTGAAAGGGCTTTAACTTCACATTTTAAACACCGAACATTGAAGCTGCATAAAACAAGGCTGTAAAGCAAAGCTATAAAGTTACTTTTCGCAGAGAAATCTCTAGAGGACAGCTTCAAAGCAACGTGGATCCCTTTAAAGTATCGGCAGGTTGGCTTTCAAAGTGATTCACCCAGGTCCTCTCTTTCCAGACGGAAAGGTTTTGAACAGCCTTCTCGAGGGAGTGTTGCCACTTGGCTCATCTCCCTTTGCCCTGGGAACAGGTGGTTTTAGGTCACACGGGCATTGTAAGGGCAGAGGTCCCTAAGTTTTGCTCACCCAGTATGAGCAAATGTATAATTTTCTTTTGTGAAGAAGATATCAGCTGTGCAGAATTTAGGTTTCTTTTTAATGTATATTTTGTAAATGCAATTATGGCATTTAAATTTGTATTAATTTAACAGAAGCAAAACCAAATTGGAAAAGGAGGAATTATTGACATTGAAATTTATTACAAGAGATTTTTCTTAAAATATCTCATCGGTTTAACAGATCATGAAAGACATATTAAGAGGTCAGAGTTGCCATCTTTTTAAACTCTCTGTTTCCATTTAACATGGATTTGAATGGACTCACTGATACAGAAAATGATACCTCGCTGCCTGCCCGCTTCTGGTCTTTGTTAGCTAAGCTAAGGGCTTGGGTTTGGAACATTGCATTCTGCTCCATGACCCAAATGTGCACAGGTGTCCAGCGTGTCCTCAGTCTCTAAACGGCTTCAGAGCCTCTCCAGGGCTGTGCTCTTTAGTTTGACTCCACCCCCCATCGTTTGGATTTTGTCACCTGGGAGTTTTTTCCGGGCTCATGGGTGTTAATAGTCCCTGAGTTTCTTCCTGTTGAGATGGGTGGCCTGTTGTTTCTAAGTCTGGACCACTTGACTGGACACACGGAGTTGGACAGATGCTCCTCCGCCACCTTCCGGTGCCGAGTGCTCTCTGAGCCATTCCTTTGGGGACAGATGTGTTCCAGGGCTGGGATCCAGGGTCTTCTACACCACTGTCCCTCCCATTACTCTGGGGAGTTGATTTATTTGCAGGAGTGGGGACAGGATTTAAACATACATGTAAACGTATCATTATTTTGTAATTACAAAATTAGGAATAGTCTTCTAAGAAAAAATTAAGTAAAACAAAATAGAAAAGAAAGTCCCCATAATGGCACCCCCAGAGAGAACATTGTGAATAGTCCAATGATTATTATTATTTTTTTTAATCCTCACCCCAGGACATTTTTGCATTTACCTTCAGATAGAGCAGGAGAGAGAGAGTGGGGAAGAGAGAGAGAGAAACAAAGGTGTGAGAGAGACACATTGACTGGTTGCCACCCGTACGAACCCAACCGGGACCCGGGACGAACCGCAACCGAGGCACACGCCCATAGAGGGAACCGAACCTGGGACTCTCTGGTCCACGGGCTGACGCTGTAACCGCTGAGCCAAACCGGCCGGGGTTTTTCCATAGCTTTTGTGTGCATAGAAACGAATAATTATTTTTTAAATTGGGCTTATACTACACGCACATTTTTCGACATGCTTCTTTTAACCTCACGTGTACCTTGCACACGATCCACCCTGTTCTCTGGCAGGGCTACCCGAGGCTCCCAGCGCCTGCTCTATGAGTTGTTTAACCCACCTCTGACTGGTGACCCCCTGGACCATTGTCTATCATGACGATGCCTCAGCAATCTTCCTGTGCTTAAGAGTGAGGGCTCAGTTTCTAGAGGGACTTGGTCAAACGGTACATTGTTAATGTCCAGTCAGCCATTTCTGCCCTCTCTGCTTCCAGACACGTCTCAAAGTGCATCTCCCGTCCCCTCTGCTGCCACCTTCATCTTCCACCTGCTGCCGCAGCTGCAACTGTTCGCCCTGTCTCCACCCTGGCCCCTACTCAAAGTCCACTTGATATCCAAGCACCATAGTGAGCTTTAAAAACAGGAATCAGATCATGTTGTTTCTGCTTAGCGCCCTTCAATGGCCTCTCATTGTCCATAAAACAAAGTCCAGACTCTGCCCTGAGGCCTGCAGAGCCCTGGCTTGGGTGACCCCTTCCTGTTCCCTGCCCTCCCTTCCCTGGGTGCGCACTGCTCTCCACCATCGCCACCTGCTGGCCTTGGCCTCTGCTGTTCCTCCTGCCTGGCACACTGTGCTCCAGAGACTCCCTGGGCAGCTCTGCGTCATCCAGCCTTCCGTGGCCAGCCTCCATCAGGGGCTCCCTCCGCCCACCCACTCTCTGTCCTGCCATCCAGGCAGGCCCTTTCCTTCACTGTCCTGGCCACATCTGAAGCGCTTGTTTCTTTTTCTTTATGCAGTGATTGCTTGAGGCTTTGCCACCTTACTCCCCACCATGACTTCAGCCCTTAGCGCAGCACCCTTAGCATGCCTACCGGCACGAGTACATTAACAGTGGGTGTTGCCACCCGCCCTCCCCACTGACTGCACCCTGACGGAATGCACGAGTCTGTTCCACACTTGGATAAACCAGAAGGAGCAGGAGCAGTGGCTGGGGGCGCACGTTACCTCGCCATTTCCTCACTGGAACTAGTTGGACCAGCTTAGAGGCTCTAGGCCTCAGTTCTCCAATTTGGGGGACTCCAAAAATTTAGTCACTTAAAATGTGGGGTTGCAACATCATCAAGGTAGTGAAGAGGCTGGAGGGAGCTTGCTCAGCTGCCCATGGGTTCGAGAATCCTAATGCCCCATCCACATCCTTCCTGGGCTGGCTGTGGTTGGTGGCTCCGCTCTGCCTTAGACATCGGGGAGGGGGTGACTGGGTCCCAGGGACAGATGGGGATTTCCTGGACGGCAGCTGCAGTCTTCCAGCTAGGACTGTCCCAGCTAGCTGGCACCCATTTTATTGTTTCGTTCCACAGTGACTAGGCAAGAATTTTGAGGCTCCAGAGAGAGGAGTTTGCCCCCCATTGTCTCATCTAGTCTTGCCTCCATCCCTGCAGAACATAGAACTGAAGCTGACCCCGTTTGAGACTGGGGTTTGGGCCAAGAACAGGAGCCGACTGCCCATCCTGTTTTAGCAGGAGTTCGAGTTAGCACAGGGTTTTGCTCCACCGACCGATCTTGCAGGTTGCTGTGAGGATCAAATGAGAGGAGTTGAAAATGTTTTGTAAAGTACAAAGCATTATTCCTCTGTAAAGGATACTAGTTTTACAATCACTGAAACTGCTACTAAACATCACGTTTCCCTGTGGAGGGGCAGGAAATCCATTGACCTCCAACTGCCACCACAGTCAGACTGAAGACATGAGCCATGACCTCAGTCTAGCTTCCGTGAAGATTGCGTGGACCACCCGCCTCAATACCCTCAACTAGAAGACCTTGAATATTATCTTTTTAAATGCCATTGATGAATACGTGCTCACTTTAATACGTACAGGGGTTTTCAACCTCACCACTACTGACATTTGACCAGACAGGTCTTTGTTGTGGGGGACTGTCCTGTACATTCTGGGATGTTTAGCAGCATCTCTGGCCTCTACCTGCTAGATGCCACAGCACCCTCTTTCCCGTTATGACCAAAAACATCTCCAGTCATTGTCAGATACCCTCTGGGGGGCACAATCTTCCCCAGGTCAGGCCACTACTTTAATAAAGCTTCTGTGAAGCAGGGATTTGTTAACCCATTTTTACGGTTGTTAAAATGCAGCATGGAGGAGTTAAGTAACTTGTTAAGGGTCATATCACAATGCCACCTCCATGGCATGTGGGTGCTCTCTACCCCTTCTTACAGCCACCCCAGTCACTGACATAAAATAGTCATTTAGAAAGTATTTGTCAAGCACCTACTACATGCCAGGCACTGTTCTGTTTGCTCAATATAAATACCATGGATATTTGGTGTTGGGCAGGATGGGAGGGAGAGGGTGTAAAAGAGACAGCTCTGTTAGTTTCCTATTGCTGTTGTCACAATTTACCACCAACTTAGTGGCTTTTCTTACAGTTCTGGAGGTCAGAAATCCAAATTTACTGGTCTAAAATCAAGATGTCAGCAGACCTGTGTTCCTTCTGGAAGCTCTAGAGGAGAATCCCTTTTCTCTTTCAAGGCCAGCAGTGTAACATCTTTTCTCCTCCCTGACCTCTGTGTCCATCCTTATATCTTCTCTTCCTGATGCTAATCCTCCTGCCTCCCTTTTACAAAGACCCTTGTGAGATCCGTCTGGATAATCCAGGGCAGTCTTCCCCATCTCAAGATCCTTAATTTAGTTACATCTCCAAAGTCCCTTTACCATGTAAAGTGACATTCACAGATCCCAGGAGTTAGAATGTGGACATATTTGAAGACCATTTATTCAGCCTACCACAGTCTGCCCTCTGGCCCCCAAGGATTTATTTCCATCCCACATACAATATACATTAATCTCATCTCAGGTTTTCCAGAAGCCTCAACCCACTACAGTATCAACTCAAGTCCAAAATATGTCTAAGTCTCATCTGCTCGAAGTTCCCAAATTTCATCATCCTTATCATCTAAATTAGGTATGGGTGAGACTCTGGATATAACCCATATTAGGGCAGAGTTTCTCTCCATCTGTGTACTTGTGAAACTAGAAAGCCAGTTATCTGCTCCTAAATACAGTGGTAGGTCAGGCATAGGAGAGCAGTTATAGAAATTCCCATTACAATAGGGAGAAAATGAAAGGAGAAAGGATGTCACCAAACCTAAGCAACTTTGAAATCCACTGGGCCAACTCCATTAGGTTTCAAGGCCCAAGAATAATTCTCTGTGGTTGAGGGCTCCACCCTCTGGGCCCATGGTTCCACTCTTGGAATCATCTTTTTCTCTCATGAAGGGTACATTGTGCTTGCAGCTAAGTGATTTTATCAACCTGTTTCCTGCCTGTAGAATTTGGGGAGTCTGACAGCCTTCTTTTATTTTCTCCTTTCATTCAGTTCTAGCTGGAAGTGTTTCTGCCGGTATGACATTCTCAAAAACCTTGTGGGTCTCCTATGTATGTCTCTAGAATTTATTCCATTAGACAAGAGGTTCCTCTACAAATCTTTCCTGGATAATCCCATCTCTATTCCTGGCTCCTGCTTAGATGTCCATGGGGATCCGTGAACCATAAGTCTAATCTCTTCAAAGATCCCTCAATGAGTTTGGATGCTCTAGACTTTGGATCCTCTGCAATACTAGCAAAAGGCTGTCTAGTCACACCCTTGGTTTTCTCTCCAGAGCATGCTTTCTGATAGGGAATCCTCTAATATAATGTCTTTTGCAACCTAGATAGACTGAGAGTTTCCCAAATCATCAGATCCCAGTTACTTTTTACTTAACAGGTTTCCTTCTCAGTCTGTCTCTTTCCTCTCACATTTTTTTCTAAGCAGCAAGAATAAACTACTTTGCTTGGAAATCTCTTCGGCTAAATATCCAAGTCCATCATTACAGTGTTACTTGCCACATAACTGTAGGACACAATTCAGCTACAATTTTGCCATTATATAAGAGACTCTCTCTCCTCTAGTTTCCAATAACATGGTCCTCATTTCCTCACCAGCAGCACCCTTATTGTCCATATTTGTCATCCTGTTTAGGATGATTTCTGTCAAATTATCAAAGTTTTCTATATAGTGCTTCTCACTTCTTCAGGAGCCCTCACTGAGTTATAGGGCCCAGGGATTAGGACTTGGACATCTTTGGGGAGTCATTATTCAGCCTACCACACAGCTATTAAGTTTACTGGTCAACCACCAAACCTTTATTCATTGCTTCTCCTTCTCTCATAAGTATGTTAGATGCTATGAGGGCTACAGGGGCAGTAAAGCTAGGCTGACCAAACGTACCGGTTTGCCCAAGTAGTCCATGTCACACCTTTTGTCCCAGTGTAAATGTAGTCTTGTTCTTTCTCGAAAGTGTCCTGGCTTTGGTGATACATTTTCTGGTCACTCTTATCTTAATTCTTGGCCTTAAGATTGTAAATCTGCAGTCTTATGGAGACAAATCACGTGAAAAGTTGTCAAGCAGTAATAGTTAAGTGCTAAATATCCTGACATTCTAAACATCCTTCAGTACACAGGACAGCCCCCCACAACTGTCCACCAGACATTTACCATCTGGAATTTCAGGATCAGCTGGAGGCCTTTGGGATTTCATATTCAAAGCATGGTCCCTGGACCAGAACACCAGCATCACCTTGTTAGAAATGCAAACTCTTGGGCCTCATCCAGAATTCACTGAGTCAGAAACTGCGGGTGGGACCCCACAATCTGTTTTAACAAGCCTCCAGCCAAAACATCTCTCTCTCACACACACACGCACGCACGCACACACAAGCACACACACACACACGCATGCACACACACACATGCACACACATGCATGCACACACATGCATGCATACACACACTCTTAGTGGCATCCCAGGCATGTGAACAGCACAGTTAATACTGTAAACACTTCTGTTCCGAGAGTTACTCGTTTGTCCCTGCCCTTTGTTTTCTCATCTTCAAAGTGATGACGACACAGGGGTTGAGGTGATTTTGGTAAATGTTAGTTTGGTGGAAATAGTTCTTTGGTTCCAATGACCTATTTCAAATGAGCTTTTATCAAAGTAACATATTTCATTTGTCACTTTTCTTGACTTTTGGCAGGAGCTAAGAAAAAGCCTAGAACGTAGTGTAAATCTACAAAGGAAAGAAAAGGATTGTTCCAGTGACGAGTATGACTCCATTGAAGAAGATGTAGTCTCTGAGCCCGAGCCTGAGGACCAGGCACTGGTGGGCTATCCCAGACATGACCCCCCTCTTTCCAGGGGAGAGTCAGTGCAGAAGGACGCTCCTGAGGACCAGCAGACAAAAGGACACCTTCCACAGGGCCCTGACACCCTCGTGGTGCTGGAATTTAACCCAACTTCCAAAAGTAAGCTCTGCCTTATGTGGCATTTCTTTGCCTTTGGTGTCTCTGGATCTAAGAGCGGGACTTAAGTTTGCAGCCATCCTTTGAACTCAGCTTCGGGCAGACCATCTTACAGGCCAGGGAGGTGTGTCAGTCAGGTCCCTGCTGATTGCAAGAGGCAGAGGCCTCCAAGGAACCCTGAAATTCCGGGTGGTGCATATCTGGCAGTTGTGGGGCTGTCCTGCGTGTTGTGGGGTGTTTAGCAGCACCCACACACCAACTGGCCTAAGCAAAAGGGACTGCTTATTGGCTTAGACAACTGAGGAGTCCAGGGCTTAGCAGGACTCATTGCTCTCCTCACCTCTCCCCTCGTCTCCCCCTCCCTTCCCTCTTCTCTTCTCTCCTCTTCCCCCCTCCTCTCCTTTCCCTTTCCCTTCTCTGTTCATTCTCCTCTGCTCTCCTCCCCTTCCTCCCTCTCATCTCTGCCTTCTTTTTTCTTTTCTTGGTACCATTCTCAGGCAGGCACTCTGCATCCACAGAAGTGAGACATTGGCTTTGCAACTCCATCAGAAAGTGGATTTTTCTTCCTAAAATCTCCAGCAAAAGTCCCACTCTGGGTTTTAAACCCACACTGAGTCACATCTCTAAACTAGTCACTGTGGCTCTGATTGGCCAGGTCCAGCCCCAGATGTGGTTATCACCACCCAAACAGCATGAAATGATAATAGTTTCCGAAGGAAAATCAAGGCAGATCTGCAGGCAGAAAGCATGCTGGGCAGGCAGGAGCCGCAGCTGCCCACCAGCAGTCTTTCAGAAAAGACCCTGGAAAGTAGAGTGAAGATCAGCGGGTGGGCGTGGGGAGGGGCTGCCTGCAGCGTCCTCGTTCTCCTGTGCAAGCTCCTGGGCCTCTGCTGCCTCTCCTGCTGGGTGTGCCCTACTTTTTGGACCAGATTTCAAGACCCACCAGGTGGGCAGCGTGAGTGAACCTAAGGAAAGAGAAATGAGGGAACGTGTGAATCGGGCGCTGAGTATGTCAGTCTGCGCAGGCTGCCGTGGGGACCCCAGACCAGGGGCGGAATGTATTTTCTCCCAGTCTGGAGGCTGGAAGCCAGGATCAGGGTGCTGGCAGGGTGGGCTTCTTCTGAGGCCGCTTTCTTCTGAGATGTCCTCTGATGGCTTGGACATGTCTGTCTTCTTGCTCTGTCTTCATATGGTTTTCCCTCTGTGTGTCTGTTTAATTTCCTCTACTTATAAGGACACTAGTCAAATGCATCCGTGCCCACCATGACTGACTTGTTTCACCTTAATTACCTTTTTAGAGACCCTGTCTCCAAACACAGTCACGTTCCGAGGTATTGGGTGTTAGGACTTAATCATAGGAGTTTTGGGGGAACATAATAACAGGCAGCCAGACCCAATGGTTGATGTTGCCAGAGAGAACATTTGTCCCTCAGACGTGCTCTCGTGTCCCTCACACGTGTCTTCTCTCACCTCAAAACCCTTGCTTGGGCTGTTCCCTCTGCCAGAATCACATTTCCTCTCTTCTCCACTCTGAACCCTGAAACCTGGCTCCCTGCGTCCCCCTCGACACTTAGCTGTCTCTGCGCCCCAGCACACTTGCTCTTGGAGCCTCCTGTGCTCCCATAACATCGGCAGGGCAGGGGTCCCACTGCGCCAGTTGTCTTTCCCCTCTGGGGTGAGCTCCGCCAGGGCGCAGGCCAGCTCTTACCCTCCACTGCCTCCTAGCGGCAGCACTCAGCTGCACAGGTAAGCTGTCCCAGCGGTGAAGGGCTGTTCCACCTAAAGCGTCTGGTGGCAGAGGCAGCGGTAACATGCTTCCGTGTGACACCCCCGGGTGTATGTTGCAGTGGTGAGGTGGGGAGGGAAGGGGAGGGCTGTCAGGAGGGTGACCAAGCCCCCCGCCCCAACAGGAGGCATAAAAATCACTTCCAGGTGTGAAGGACCAGGCCACAGAGGAAGAACAGTTGGACCCCAGGCACAGTTTGAGAGGGATACTGGAGCATAGGACAAAAAGAGAGAACTTTCTTTTCTTGACATTTTACAGTTTTTAGCAATTCGATTGCTTGGCAGGCCCCGCATTGGCCATGGTGCCGTCTGACCTGTGAGCGCACAGAGGGTGGCATGCTGCCCCCTCCTGCCACCCTCATCCGCTCCCTTTCATCAGCAGCCTCTTCTTTAGCCCAGCAGGAGCCAGATGCCCACTGAGAGGAGCAGGAGGGAGCCCCAGGGGCCTGCTGTCAGGTCTCTCCAGACCCCAGCGTGAGACTGGAGTTCTGAACTAATCCTAAGCATTTACTCCTGACCAGTCAGCAGGAACCTGGGGAGATGTACTTGGTTCTGGGCTGTTCATTCATTCGCTCATTCATTCACTGGGCTTGCACGTGCCCCATACAAGGTGCTGTGACACCGGGCCCAGCCCCTTTTGCTGCAGCCCCTCCTAGCAGGGGAAGCACACAGTAAGTGTATAAACACATAAATAATAACAACTGCCAGTATTGTTGAGTTCTTAATAACATGTGCCGAGCACTATTCCAAGGGCTGTGCATACAGTCCTTCATTCAATCCTCACCACAACCCAAGGAAGTACTTGTTGTACAAAAGGGGAACCGAAGCACAGAGAAGTCAGATAACTTGCCCAAGGTCACCGCTAGGCAGGGACAGAGTGGGATCGAGCTCCAGCAGGCTGAGCCCAGCGCCTGAGCTCTTAATCACTGGGCTAAATAAATAAACCAGATGGTGACAAAGGGACAGCTGGGCTCTGCGGAGCCAGTAGGCACCCCACCCCTCTGCTTTTCCTTCTAAGTTGCGAGACAAATGAGAGCGAGGCACAGACTCTGATAGGAGGAGGGCAAATTATTACCTTTCCAACTGATACGAGCTGGATTGGTGGCTATTCAGGACTGCCCCCTGAGGTGGACAGACCCCGACCGCAGATGTTGGCAGAGCTGGGCTGCTGGCGGCATCAGTGTGGGAAGGGGGCTGTGTGCCCTGAGGGCGGTGGGTGGCTGGCAGCAGGAGGAGTGGCCGGTGGAGCCCCGATGGTTTCCTGCCCCCCTCCCTCCCATTCCATCTGTCCTCCTTGTGAGTGGGAGGCAGTGAGTGAGCAGCACGGAGAAGGGCAGGAGGTATTTTTCCAGTGACTGGAAAAGGAGGGGGCTGGGTTGGCTTAGGAATTCAGAGCCTTGAAAGTTACGAAGATTATAAAACAAGACGCTGTGGGGGTGGGGGTCAGAGAAGGACACCGGTAGCTGGAATGATCAGAGAAGCCTTCTCAGAGGAGGTGATGTTTCAGCTGGCACAGGAATGAGGGGGAGGAAGCAGCCATGGGAACAGCGTCCCAGGTGCAGGGAACAGCAAGCCTAAAAGGGCTTAAAGAAGAGCTTGGTGTACCCAAGGACAAGAAAAAGGGCCAGGGAGTGTGGTACAAGATGAGGCCGGCAGTGATCCCAGGCCACTTGCCAAGAGTCTGCGTCCTTTGGAGCCCTAGAAAATATCCCTTATAGACTTGTGATGGCTGAGGCAGGCCTCCTGGCCCGTTTCTGCAAGACTGTCCTACGGAGAGGAGGAGGACCGTAGATACGGAGTTAAGTGGTTAAGGGCAGGCTCCGAGCCAGGCAGTCCTGGTCTAATGCTGATGCCATCACTTCCTAGCTCTGTGACCTTGAACAAATGACTTGACCACAGAGCCTTGCTCTGTAAGAGTGTGTATTAGTTTTCCATTGTTGCTGTAATACATTACCACAAACGTGGTGACTTCAAACCGTACAAGAGTACTGTCTTACGTGTGCAGGCCAGAAGTTTGCTGTGCATCTCACAGCTAAAGTCACGGTGTCAGCAGCGCTGTGTTCCCTCAGGAGGCTCCAGGGAGGACCTGTTCCCTGGCCTTGTCCAGCTTCGCGGGCTCCCACAGCCCTTCCTGCACCTCGGAGCAGCGATGTGGCATCTCTTTGCCTTTCTCCCGTGGTCACACCGCCCTCTTCCGCGCGTGTGTAGGTGTGCTGACATTTACGTAACACAGAGTCTACCGTTTTCATCGTTTTTAGGAGCACAGTTTGCTGTATTAAGTGCCCTCGCACTCTTCTGCCAGCATCAGCACTGTCTTCAGAAGGTTCCTTCAGCCCAGACAGAAACCCTGTTCCTCTTCCACTTCCAAGGCCCCTTGTGATTGCACTGGGTCTGCTGGGATAATCCAGGATAATCTCCTCATCTTAACGTTAGCTGATCATCACGGTTAAACCCCTTTGTCTTGTAACCTAACGTGTTTACAGGTTCCAGGGATTAGGACCATGTGTGTGTGGGGGGGGGCATTACTCTGCCCACCGTCTGCTTCCAGGATGTCTGTGTGCCGAGGACCTAACCCAGTGCCTGTCGCGCTTGCTGCCGTCACGTTTTCCAGCACTTGGGGAGCCAGTCTGTGGTCATGCACCCCTTCCATCCTTTGCCTTGTCCCCTTGACATAGTGGGTCCTCTCTCACAGTCTGCGCTGGGCCCTGGATGGCAGGCCAGTAGGGAGCAGCTACTTCAGAATGGGTAGAGCAGCAGTTCTCAACCTGTGGGTCGCGACTCCTTTGGGGGTCGAATGACCCTTTCACACGGGTCGCCTAAGATCATCGGAAAACACATATTTCCGATGGTCTTAGGAACCGAGACACCGCTCCTCTATCGTCTCCAGGCGGGTCCGCCCACATTTAACATGAGGAACCGTATTAAAGGATCTCGGCATTAGGAAGGTTGACAACCACTGGTGTAGAGAAACGTGAGTCCCTCTAAAGTCAAGAGGGGGTAGGGGAGAGGTTCGTGCGAGTCTGACAGACCCCATACAAGTCCCAGCATCTACCCTGAGCTCCCAAGAATCTCGAGGGTTCCTTGATTCTGGGACTCCCTCTCCTTTGGGCCACACAAGCCCTGGATCCCCTCTGCTGGGACACATGTCACCTTGCACTTCAGCAGGAACTTGCAGGCTTCCCCCCGCCCCGCCCCGCCCGCCGGCCTCCCACACTCTGCCCAACTCTCTCCCTGCTGTTTGCTTCATTCTGTTCAGCCCCTACCGCCCTGCCCACGAGGCTGCTGTCTGCCTGGTGGTCCTGAGCCCGTTCTTCTCTAGCTCTTAACTCTCCGCTGGCTCCGAGGCCCTGGAGCCGTTTTCCCTGACCCTGAGCTGTTTGCGAGCCTCCTGCACAGTTTCTGCCGTCTCCACCAAGTACCTGTACTAACTTTGAGCTGTTATTTAAACCAGCACCTTTCTTTTCTCCTTCCCTACCCCCTCTTCACCTCCTTCCCCTCCTCCCTCCCTTCCTTTCTCTTTGTTTTCTTCACAATTCTAGGATTATTTCAAGCAATAATATTCATGAAATCAAGGGTTGATGTGCTGGTTACATTTTTTTTCCTGTACACATTCAGGCACGTAATTGCTTAAAAACTTGTTTGTCCACATGGCATCTGGAGTCATCTCCTGTTCCCCCAGTGGTCCAGGTGCCCCACTTTGGGAAACACTGACCCTAAAGCAGGGCCTGGGGCCCTCCACTGTCCACCGCCAGCCCAGGCCCCAGCCGCTCACCTGCCGTGTGCCTTCCAGCTGTGAAGCCTTCACATGCTGTTCCCTGCCCCAGCTCCGTGCCCCGTAACACCCCGTCATCTGTGCGGGCCCCCCTCATTGTCTCCTGCGCACCTGCCAGCCTGTCCTCCGGCTGCGGGCTCTTCTTCTGTCCCGGCCGCGCTCATCTATCCAGCTGTCCTGCCCTCGCAGGCTGTAAAATGCGCTTTACTGTATTTTTTCAACTCCAGTGCCCTCGGTTGCACCGTTATTTTATGTACCATGCTGCCAGTTAAACCCAGCACCTCATCAATTGTAAGACTTGTCCCCACTCATAAATGTTTCAATCTGAAAACCTGTGTGTGTCCTAGAATATTTCATTTATTGGCCTAAATGTGGTGCTTGGCCCGTGGTGGCGCTCAGCAAACTCGTTTCGTTGTCTGCGTTATTCCCATCTCTGACCCCGAGCGAGCATGGTTCCTGGCATCGGGTATGGGCTCAATAAGTATTTGTTGAATGAATAAGTGAATAAACAAATACACAGATACCTGAGCAGAATGTCCCAGCTCTGCCTGCACTCAGTATTTGACATAAACAATTGTTTTCCAACAGGTAATAAAAAGGAAAGGAATTTGTCTGCTAAGCGAAAGGACAATGCTGAGCTCCTCATTCCCAGCAAGCCAGAGCCAACCCTGACTCCCCAGTCCCCCACTGTGTTCCCAGACCAGGAGAGGCCATGTTCAAGTAAGAGTTCTGGGGGCTCCTGAGCAGGGCTGGGGCTGGGCCTGGATCACTCTCAGTAGAGTGCTGGGATGGGTGCTTGTTTCATTACCCTTTCTGCCAAGGTCTGAGCTGTTTTGCAAATGTATTATTAGTCAGGGTCTCCAGAGAAATAGAACCTATAGGGAGAGTGAAAGGGGGGGGGGGGATTATGGAATTGCCTCATGCAGTTATGAAGCCGGCAAGTCAGATCTGCAGGGGGGATTGGTAGGCTGCAGGCACAGGAAGAACCAGCGTCCTAGTTCCGAAGCTGTCACACAGGAAGACCCGTGTTGTAGGTGAAGCAGGCTGCTGGAGAGTTCTCTCTTATGCAGTGGAAGGTCAGTCTTTTTGTTCTAGTCAGGCCTTCAACTGATTGGATGAGGCCCACCTACATTATAGAGGGTAATCTGCTTTATTCTACCAAATTAAAATGTTAATCTCATCTAAAAACATCCTCTCAGGCCCTGGCCAGTTTGGCTCAGCAGTAGAGTGTCGGCCCGCAGATCAATGAGTCTCGGGTTCCATTCTGCCAAGGGCACGTACCTCGGTTGAGGTTCGTCCCCAGCCCTGGTTGGGGTCATGCAGGAGGCAACCAGTCAATGTGTCCCTCTCACGTTGATGTTTCTCTCTCTCTCCCTTTTTCTCCTTCTCTTTCCCTCCCACTCTATCTGAAGATAAATAGAAAAATATCCTCTGGTGAGGATTTAAAAAATAAAAAAATAAATAAATAAATAAAAACATCCTCTCAGCCCTGGCCAGTTTGGCTCAGTGGTTAGAGCATCAGCCTACAGACCAAAGGATCACGAGTCTGATTCCCGGTCAAGGGCAGGTACCTGGGTTGCAGGTTTGATCCCTGGCCCTTGTTGGGGTCATATGGGAGGCAACCAATTGATGTGTCTCTCTCACATCGATGTGTCTCTCTCTCTCTCTCCCTCCCCCCCCTTCCTCTTTCTTCCTCTTTCCCTCCCTCCTTTCCACTCTGTCTAAAAAAATCAGTGGAAAAATGTCCTTGGGTGAGGATTAACAAAAATAAACAAATAAGTAAATAAATCCTCTCAGAAACACCCAGAGTAATGTTTGACCAAATGTCTGGGCTCCCTGTGGCCCAGCCCAGTGAACACATGACCGTCACATCTACTTTCTTGTTCTATGACCGAGATGTGGTTGTGATTGTTACTTTATTTTTGTTTTTACTTTTCAATTAATTTATTTACTTTATGTGGGTAATAATACATGCAAATGGTACTGAATTCTAAAGGTACAGAAGAGTTTATGGTGCAGAGTCAGTCTGCTGATCTAATGAAATGAGAGGTTACACTGATTGAGTGCCAGCTGGGACCCAGCCACCACTGTGAGCTCTTAGGTATATCATAGGTAAGTAAAATATTTAAGTAAATTACAACCCCTGAGCAGCCTTTTCGGGAGGTGCTGTGATTGTCCCATTTCACAGGTGAGGAACTGAAGCACAGAGCAGGTGATTCACACAGCTGGAAAGTGGCAGGTGTAGGCCTCCATCCCTGGTGGAGTGACTTCATGGCCGTGTCCCTAACGGCAGACTGCACACACTGGAGGCTGCAGAGAAATCCTGGCAGCCTGGTGCCCTGGGTCGAATCCAGTGGATAGAGTGGCTCCGGGTGGGCATGGGAGTCACTTGCTTCTGGTTTCTACGACCCAAAGGATCACAAAGAGCTCAAGGCATCCTGGTGTCCCAAGAATTTGGGACACTGGGGTGCCCTGGGCAAAATCCAGCCCCAGCCAGCCAGCCTTAGTTAGACAAGCTGAGCCTGAGGTCCTGACCTCTGTGGCCGTGGCATTTCATCCGTGTTTACTGAGGAGCTGGAGGGACTGTTTCCTTCAGGGACAGGCCAAGGGACCACGGGACCTGGCAGTGGGAACCAGCCCTCCCCCCACACTCACAGTCTGGAGATCCGGACCAGTGCACGCAGCCCAAGCCCGAGGCTGGAGCTTTCCCAGCAGCTCGGGCAGATGGAGGAAGGAGGAAATAACAATAGCTACCACTGACTTCTGAGCATCTGCTTCATGCTGTGTAAATATTGTCTTGGTTTGGATTTCCCCAGAAGCAGACTCTGAGACAGGGATTCAAGAGCAAGTAATTTATTTGGGAGGTGGTTCCTGGTAGGGGACAGGAAAAGGAAGGAGCCAGTTCACTAGGCAAGTGGAGTACCAGCTGGCTGGGGCATTCTGGGGGCAGCGCGGGGCACAAGCCCAACGCTTGCCACCACTCCACACCCTGAGGGTGAGGGCGCTGGGCTCGTGGTGGGTTGCAGGCTGTTTCTGGGGTGTTGACTCTCCAGCACTCTGGCTCTGAGTGCAGGCAGAGGGGCTGGGGGCAGGGCAGCACCAGGCATACTCTGATTAACCCTTATCACAACCCAAAACCCAGCTGGGGGCAAAGGTGTATAATACAAGGCAAGTCATCTTAGGTGGCAGGTGATAAAGAGCGGTTACTCTAAGGCAGAGTCTCCGTCTGCCCACGGAACTGAAAGGTCTCATGTGGGGGGATGCGTAGGCACAGCCAGATTCAGGTGATTAAACTGTCAGCAGTCTGCCTCTCTCCACCTCTCGGCTCTGCGTTCTTCTCTGTGCCCTTCATCCTCAGACAGGCTCATGGAGGGGGTGTGCGATGGCCCAGCAGCCCTGGTGGAAAACTAGCCGGGCAGACTGCAGCCTGAGCACCTGGTGCAAATCTTGTCCTTCCACCTCCTCCTAGCTTTGAGACCTTGGGCAGATTCCTTAACCTCTCTGGTCTCATTCTCCCATCTGCCAAACAGGGATGATAGCCCCTCCACCGAGGGTTACCGTGGGACCGAAGTGCTGGATGGATAGACTGCCTGGAGGTGCACCTGGCTCAGAGCCAGTGCTCGGTCAGGGCCAGCTGGTCCTGTCTCACAGCTGTCAGAGCCTCGGAGCTGCTTCTCATTGCCTGGCTTAGGTCAGGGGAGCTCTGAAAGGAGACACGGTGCTGTCACCAGAGGCAGAGGGAGTGGGTGACAGGCAGCAAACCCTCAGAACATCCTTATGGATACAGTTGCCCCATTCTCCCATTTCACAATTTCACAGATGAGGAAACCAGGGCTGAGAGCATGAGAGTTACTTACCTAGAGTTATAGACAGGACAGCAGAGCCAGGATTCACACCCGGGCTCCAAGCTCCCTGCTCTGACTGACTCTGTCAGGCTGCTGCTCCCCCTGGGGCCAGCTGGCCACAGGTGGCTTTGGGGGTGCCAGGGTATATAGGTCCTGGCAAACTTAACTGTGACTCAAGCAGTGTTACACTGCAGGCTTTCAGCTCAGCACACAGAGCCCTGGGTTGGGGAGTCGAGGTAGCAATTGGGCTGGCAGCAAGCGCCCTGGGGATGCGCCCTACGCTTGGGCAGGGCCAGCAAGTGTGGCTGGGCCGCAGGGCCCAGGCCTGGGGCTGCAGGGTCGGGCATGCTCCGGTTCAGTCCAGTTCAGTCCTGCTTGGGGTTGGCAATAGGTCGTCGTCTTCTTTGACCTCACCAGAAACCTGGGTATTGAGCACCTACTATGTGCCAGCCCTGGTCTAGGCCCTGGTGATCCAATGAGCAACACATTGTCCCTGCTGTGGTTTATGTTTTAGTGGGCAGGCATGGAAAACAAACCCAAAGGTGGGGTGCTGACAATTACTACAAAGACAGCAACTGGGTGATGGCTGGGCAGTGTAGTTAGCTGAGGCCTCTGAGGAGGGAAGACCTGACCTGAATGATGTCAAGGACTAGCCCTTTGTAAAGGGGAAAATCTATGCAAAGGTCCTGAGGTAGGAAAGAGCCACTCAGTTAGCTCAAGAATCAGGAAGAAGGCTGGAGGTTGGAGCGTAGGGTGTGAGGGGAGGGTGGCTGGGATGAGGTCACAGAGGTGGACAGGGGCCAGAGCACACAATAAGACCAGGAGAAGGACTCGGTGCCAGGCAGACCACTGTGGCTTTGCAGATGGGGCTGCCATGACCTGGTTTACATTGTAACAAGATCCCTCTGGCTGCCACACGGAGTGGCCTCTCGGGAGCCAGGGTGAAAGTGTAGTGACCAAGGAAGAGACCACTGCAGGATGGAGGGGATGGTGGCTCAGCCTCTGAGTGTGACCCGTGGCTGGATTCCGGACAGGAACGGGACTTGCCGAGGAGTCCTCTGTAAGCATGAGACTAGTTAGGAAATTGTATCCTGAACAACCTGGGGCAAGAACCTGGGCAGTGGGGAGCCTGCCGTGATGGGGTGGGAGAGCCGAGACTTGGCTGTGATGGGGCCCTGGCTTGTCATTTGCCTAGGGTGGGTTCTAAATCCGTGCCATGAGCAGAGGAGACTCAAGCCACTGGAGCTGGGTCTAGGTGGACAAGCTGCCAAGTGCTAAGCCCCCTGCAGGCAGGCCGAGGCTCTGGTTTGTGTGCTGCCTCTGCTGGGCTGAGCAGGGAACTCGGGCAAGCTGGCCAGCAGGTCAGGGAGGGACCTCACACCCACCACCACGAAGAGCCAGGATCCAATGGGCTGAGTGAGGACCCAACTGGCTCCTGGGGACTCCTTGGCAAAAGCCAGGGCCTAGAACGAGGCCTGATGGGGCCCAAGGAAGGTAGAGGTGGGAAGGGAATCACTGTCAAAATACCATGTTGACAAGGGCATGTCAAGGTCACAGTAGTAAATGGCTTTAAAGAGCTGTCATGTTAGTAAATAGGTAATGGAGACATTGTCTGTGGGTGTGAAGAGGAAGATGTAACATGTCAGGTGTCAGAAAACTCCAGTGACTTTTGGATCTGTCAGTTTGGTCAGATAAAGAGCTGGGAAGCTGTGAGGAGAGAGAGGAGAAGGGGCCCTGGGATGAGCTGTAGGCCTGGGTCAGCTGGAGCTCCGGCGGCAAGTGGAGTGAGCGTGGCAGTCCCACGTGACATTGCTGCTTCTGCACCTGGACCGGCTCCGCTGACCCCTGCTCAGGTTGACAAGACGCCAGTCTGTTCACTGTGTGAAAAATAAAAATGGCTTTTCAGGAGGTTCCTCCAAAACAAGTTGTTAAAAAGAAATGGAACCCAGGGTAAGTGGGAGCAGCATGGTGGTGGCTGGCCATCCTGCTGAGCTCACGGGGACATCCCTCCTTCATGGGCATGTCACTATCACTAGATTTTGCATATCTGAGAAATAAAATGAAAAGCCAGCATTTATAAAGCACTGAACCAGCTCCCAGGTTGTGTTGTGTACATGCAAATGCAATCTTGCCTTTAATTACCCAAACAACCTGTGCGGTAGGTACCGCTATTGTCAGCACCATTGTACAGAGGAAGCCAAGGCCCAGAGATAGCCAGGCAGCGGTGAAGCCAGTGCTCGAAACCTGGCCGCAGAGTCCCTGGCCTGGACCTCTCCACCGCGGGGCCCTTCCTGTGCCAGCTGACATGTCATTTGCTTACTATGTACTCACCAGCCTGGTCCTGAGCAATACGCCTCAAAACCACAAGCTTGAGTCATTTGTTATATTTTTTCTAATGCTCATTAATATAAACATATAACTAAATATTTTAAAAGTTAAACCATGTATCAACTAAAATCATTTTGAATACGGTATTAGTTTCCTAGGGTCTGCTGTAGTAAAGGACCGCATTGTGACTGGTTTGAACAACAGAATTTTATCATCTCACAGTTGTGGGGGCCAGAGGTCCAAGATCAAGGTGTCATCAGGGCCACGTTCCTTCTGACGGCACTTGGGAAGAATCTGTTAACGGCCTCTCTCCTAGGCTCTGGTAGTTCTTCGACCTGTGGCAGCATAACTTTGCCCTTCCTGTGGCACTGTCCCGTGTGTGTGTGTCTGTCCACGTTTCTCCTTTTTACATGGACACCAGTCACACTGGATTAAAGCCCACCCTAATGACCTCATCTTAACGCTATCATCAGCAAATACTTTATTTCCAAATAAGGTCACAGGCAGTAGGGGTTAGGATTTCAGCATTTTTGGGGGGAGACACAATTCAACCCTTAACACCTTCATGCACAACATTTTGAGAAGTAGAGCTTAATTAACTAATTTATAATCTGCCTTCTCCAAAACATTCTGACATGTTCTAACAAATTACAGATGGTAGGTAGTGCAAGACTTTAACAAGTATGTGAGGAAATGAGGGTGAAGAGAAAACATGAGAAGGAAAATAAGATGAACAAATGAATGCCTGAGGGGGTCCCGTTGTGACTGTGCTTCCTGGCCAGCACGGCAGAGACGCATGCATTCAAATAAAAGCCGCATGTCACTCGGTTCATCTGGTTGTCCCTGGTACTTGGTTCTTAGAGCAGTTTGTCCATTGGTTCCCTTAAAGAGGACACTGTTTGAGGAAGTAAAGTCTTCATTTTTTTTGTTGTTTTTTTCCTAAGATTTCTTTTTTTTAATTTTTTTCCTTTATTGATTTTAGAGAGAGAGGAAGTGAGAGGGAGAGAGAGATAGAAACATCGATGAGAGAGCACATCGACTGGCCGCCTCCTGCATGCTCCCCACTGGGGATCGGGCCCACCACCTGGGTGTGTGTCCTGACCGGGAATCGAACCAGCGACCTCTTGGTGCATGGGTCGACACTCAACCACTGAGTCACACCAGCCAGACCAGAATCTTCATTTTGAATGGGTTTGGGGCTCAGCCTTTATCTGTTAAGTATACTTGGCTCTGACATAAGCCAAATTTGAAGAAAGGAAAGTTGAACACCACGGCATTGTCACCACCCTCACACTGAAAAGGGATCACAGTGGAGACACATGTAAAATGAGGCTTAGTTTCTAAAGGTCACAAAAAGTGCAGGAGGCCAAAGCTGCTCTTGGAAATACCCCAAAGTCATGATCCAGTGCAGCACGTACGGCTCTGTACAGACACCACCACACAGACACGTCACCTCTCAGTAAGCCCAAGTCGTCTCCCTCCAGGCTGGAAACAACCACAGCTTCTCGGCTGAGCCCCAGGTGAAGCTTTTGGCTTTGTTTAGTGTCTGGGTCGCAGGTGTTTTAAACCCTGGCATTATGCTGAGGGCACTGGGACATTGACATCTCCAGAGGCATAAGGAACCTGAGACGTCCTGAGAGGACAGCAGAATCAAACCAGTTCACCCTCTTCCAGGCAAAGTCTGGACTGCTTCCATGCTTTACCTTATATTTGTGGGGGCTACCTTTTTGGTGCATGCAAAAATCATCCTTTTTACATCTTCCTGGGGAATTCAACCTTTTATCACCATGTGTTGTCTCTTCTTCACTGAACATCTACCAGCATTCTTTTGGTTAGTATTTACATGGTGTAGCTTTTTGCCTGAACATCTACCAGCATTCTTTTGGTTAGTATTTACATGGTGTAGCTTTTTGCCTGAACATCTACCAGCATTTTTGCCTGAACACCTACCAGCATTCTTTTGGTTAGTATTTACATGGTGTAGCTTTTTGCCTGAACATCTACCAGCATTTTTGCCTGAACATCTACCAGCATTCTTTTGGTTAGTGTTTACATGGTGTAGCTTCTTTCACTTTTTCATTTTTAGACTTTCTCTTGTAAGCAGCGTGTAATGGTTTTTAAATTTTTATTCTCTAACAATCTATGCATTTTAATGGGCACATTTAGTCCATTTACATTTAATGTAATTGCTGATATATTTCAGTTTAAATCTACTATCCCATTGTTTGCTTTTTTTTGTTCTGCCTGTTTTATGTTCCTTATTCTTTCCTTTCTTGCCCTCTTTTGAATTGATTACTTTATATTATTCCTTTTTCCTCTCTATTATCTTGTTAGTTACACATTCTTTTATTGTTCTTTTAGTCATTACCAGAGATTGCAACATGCATTCTTGACCTATTACAGTCTACTTTAAATGAGCAAGTTTACCACTTCTCATTCAGTGGAAG
Source organism: Tadarida brasiliensis (assembly GCA_030848825.1). Classification (NCBI taxonomy): domain Eukaryota; kingdom Metazoa; phylum Chordata; class Mammalia; order Chiroptera; family Molossidae; genus Tadarida; species Tadarida brasiliensis. Next base: position 119,079,993 of record CM061258.1, read on the forward strand.
GACCTTACATCTCTAAAACTCCCATTTACTCTTCTCTCAATTTAAATGCTATTATTGCCATGCATTTTAATTCTCTCTAGATTGTAAACCTCACTAGATGGTGTCATCATCATCATCATCATCATCATTATTTTACACAGTCAGTAGTATTTTGGATTTGCACACATTATTAACCTTTCTGTGCCCTTCACTCCTGGCTCTTTCCAGGTCACCCTGACTCTCAGACTGTAGCCCTGAGATTTTTATATATAAAACAGATTTTTATAATATATAGTCCAGGTTTTCTAGTTGTGCTCCAGGGAAGGGTTGGTCTGGGTTAGCTAGTTTGCCATTACCAGAAGTGTAACCAATTGCCTGCATTCCTTAAAGAGCTATTTCTCTCCTTGACTCCTTTTCTTTGGCCAGGGTCATAAATTTGAGTTGTTGTCAATTAAATGTGCATATGATGCAACTCCACAGGAGCTTAATTCCTCCTGGTCACTGTGCTTGTCCCTGGTTCTCGTGGAAAGGCCTCACGTGCTGTATGACTCCGGTCTCTATCCATAAACTTTCTAAGAAACTTCTAGAGACCTGTTATTTTATTGAGGGAGAAAGAACATTAGCCTTTAATGCAGAAAGTTTACTGTCCAAGTTATCAGAGTGCTCTAGAGAAGTGATATATCTGAACCACTTTTCTCAGACAAGCTGCCACCATAGAAATAAGTAACACCCCTTATTGTGTGAGGGAATCAGAAGACCCTACAGGCCTGCTGTTAGCATTACTGTCAGGAAAACCTGCAGCAGAAAGACCATTCTACCAAAGTCCAGAGTCTTAGAACATATTGGTCAGTGATCATTATTAATAACAAGTGACAGAAATTCAAACTGGCTGAAGCAATGAAGAAAAGTATATTGCTCATAGAACTGAAAAGTCCGGAACTATAGATTTGATTGACCGCAGGCATGGTGGGATCCAGGTGCTCAGATGATTATCACCAGGAAGCTGTTTCTTTATCACTTAGCTCTACTTTCCTCTAGCCCAGTGGGTTTCAAACTTAAATGTGTATTAGAATTTTTTTGCATAGCAAATTAAAACACAGGTTTTTGGGCTCCAGCCCTAGTTTCTCATTCAGTGCATCTAGGGTGGAGCCTAAGTATTTTAATTCCTAACAAGTTCCCAGGTGATACTGATGTTACCGGCCCAGGGGCCATGCTTTGAGAGCCACATCTCTAGTCTAAGGCATGGCCTAGAGGTGGCTCCAGGCTCCCTTTTACTGGCTTGGCAACACCAGGGGAAAGAGACTGCTCCTTTCCCTAATAGTTCCAGGAGAGTCCAAGAACCACCTGTCCCCTGAGCCCCGCTCTCCAATCTCCGTGGTCAGGGAGAGGAAGTTCTCTCATTGTCCAGGCTGGGCCAGGAGCAGGGTCAGACCTATCCAGACCACGTAGACTGAGAAGAGTGGTGGTGGGAGAGTGGTTCCCCAAAGGAAAACCTGGATGCTGTGAAGGTCACTGTTGCTGGAAAGAAAAGCAACTGCTGTTGGTTTCATATAAAATTTAACCACACATGACATTTTGCTACAAATTCTTCAGAGGCAGGGCATGGAGCAGAAGACTAGAATATCCAAAAGGAAAGAGTAGAAGTCATTTAGTTGGGGTGGCAGGGGGAGCCCTGATTTCCTTCCTTGAAAATCATGTGCGTTCCTGGGCTGGAGAAGAGACAGCAGCAGAAGGGTGTGAAGATCACAGACAGTACCTGCCCATGGAGAGGCTCCAAAAGAAGCTTTAGGGACGAAACACAGGCCTTTACAAGCTGTGTGTATCAGCTATTTATTGCTGCCTAACAATCTATCCCAAAAGGCAGTGGCTTAAAATATCAACCCTTTTATTATTGCTCAGGAGTCTGCAGGTGGGCTGGATGGTTCTGAAGTGAGCTAGTGGGCAGCTGGGCTGGATGGTCTCAGGTGGCCTCACGCACATGTCTGGCAGCCAGCTGGCCCCAGGACCTCAGCTGGGATGACTTGTCTCTGCTGCACATCGTCTCATTATCCAGTATGTAGTAGTCTTGGGACAGCAAGAGAGGACACACCCTAGCATGTAAGTGCTTTTTAAAGACTCTGCTTGGTCATATTGCCAGTGGCCTGTTGGCCAAAGAAGTCATCAGGCCAAGCCCAGCTAGAGAACTTGACTCCACCTCCTGGGGGAGATGCTGCGCCATCCCAGTGCAAAGCGGCACAGGTCAGAGGGCGAGGCGCGCGTGTGTGGCCACTGTCACAGTCTCTCACAGCATGGGAAGCACGCTGTCTGACAGGCTGAGCCATCTCGAAGTGCATGGAGGCTCTGGAGTATGCGGGCACAGTGCGCAAGCAGTGATGGACCACCGTCCCAGGCCGCAGCCTCCTTCCCGCCTCCCAGCTGATTTTAGAGGAGAACGTGGCATCTCAAGACAAAACAGGACTGAGTCAGCTGTTTCCCTGGACCTTTTGCCACACAAAGTCCCATACAGTGTCCAGGCTGACAGGCGACAACAGGGATTTGGGGGTGCATTGCAGAAACCAAGGGCGTATGCCCCTCTAAAGGGGGCACTGCTACCCAGCTCCAGCCTTTGGTGATCACATGGGAATTCCACTCAAGGGTTGCTAGATCATATGATTTTTCAACAGATGCCAGGAATCATAATTTTTCTCTTTTTTTAAAAAAAAAAAAAGATTGGCATCTATTTCCAATTAAAACAAACAAACAAAAAACATGTTAAAGTCACACAAGGCAAATCTGCAGGCTGGTTTTGGCCTGTGGGCTGCTTGCTGGCTTATGATCTCTATGCTAGACCCTTGTTCTCAGGTTTAATATTTGCTGTTTCCGTGGATTCCCAGGTGACCTCAAAGGCCCCTTGCATGTGGTAAGGGGTAATTTGGCTGAGACGCTGAATTTGAGCCTTTTGAGTCCCAGCTGGTGGCCGGGAACAAGTCACCTGGCTGGTGAGCTGACCAACAGCCCTATGTCCTCCTGTCTTCTTGGCGACATGTGTTGTATTCATGGTAAATCTCCGGAATGATATGCTCTTTGTTTCTCGCAAGAGGGATGAAAGCCAAGTCCCGGTGAAGCGAGGGGAAAGTGATGTGAATAGAAGAGGAATGGTTTTCAACCAGAAAAGAGCCATTTGGGATCAATTAAAATGTGCAATTTGGCTTTTGCCGGTGGCACAATTTATTATGTGAATAAATACACACTCTCTAGATCCGGGGCGAGAATAAAATCCCCCTCGCCCCTTGTGTGTTCCGGCCGCTGCAGAAATGGCTCACCCGGTGAGCAATGACAGCTTCAGAAAGAGTTAAAGTGTTGTCACCTTGTGTTTTGTGAGGCTCGCACAGCAAACACAAGCCGGTCCACAGAAATGTCATTCCAGAGGACGTGGCACTGTGTGCAGACATTTCTGGAAGCCACGGGTGGGGAGAGCTCCGGGAGTGGGGCTGCAGAGTTCACCTTCACTTGGAGAAAGGGTGATTTGATTTTTAAAAGCATCTCCTTAGCATAATATGACTCTCAGGGCACAGGCAGTGCCCGATGGTCCTGTTGCTAGAGGAGCTCTCCCTCTCAAATGAAGGACGCTTGGGGCAGAGCGTTTGTGCAGTCACAGCTGGGCCCGCTGCAAGGAAACACCTTCCTCGATGTCCTTCCCAAGAAGAGCCGAGGACGGGGTTGTGGTGGCCAAGGACAGGTGGTCACCTCCACCCCAGCCCCAGACCACTGATGGCAGTAAAAAGGCCATGGTCACCACCCAGCTCTTCTTAGACTGACTTTATAAGTGCTCTGTGCTGGAAATGGAGGAGGAACTCAGGAATTTCCGGTACTGCCCCAGCTTCCCACCAAGGCTGGGGTCTGCCCCTCCCCCGGTGTCAGAGTGCTGTGCATTTGTTTAGCTGTAGAACGATCTTAGTCCCTTATTTATAGAATCGTCTGGGGCAGAGATTTTCAACCTTTTCATCTTGTGGCACACATAAACTAATTACTAAATTCTGCGGCACACCAAAGAATATATTTTTTGCTGATCTGGCCAAAAAAAGGTACACTTTTGATTCATTTACACTGGATGGCTATTGTTGTGTTGGCCATTGTCATTTGTTTATTTGACAGTCTAGGGGAAAAGAAGTCAGTGCCCTGACTCAATAGTCAGGTTGCATGTTTTAAAGTCGCTTGCAGCTCACCAGTTGAAAATCACTGTGCTATAGGCTCTGAAGGGGTCAGGTGATGAGGAGACTGTATGCTTTAGTGATGTGCGCAGATACCAAGGCTGACAAGGTTTGGGGTTGAAATCATTTGCATCCATCCATGCAGTTGACAAAAACCATAATGCCAGGTGCCAGTAAACAAGGTGGGCATGGCCTCCTGGAGGAGCAAGAGGCCCGTAGGGCTTAAATGGCCTCCCGAGAACTGAGCCAAGACCTCGCCACCTTCACTGCCCACCATGCTTCCCTTCGCTCCCTCATTCCGGCTCCCCTTGCCACTCTTCAGTGTGCCAAGCTCTGCCCACCTCCAGCCCATGGCACCTGCAGTTCCCTTGCTGGAACAGCCTTCCCATGTGGATGTTCTCAAGGCTTACTGCCTTGAGGTCTCTGCTCGGATGTCACCTTCCCCTCCTGGCATGTTGAGCCTTTGCCCTGCTTTGTTTTTCTTCCCAGCACTCATTACCACCTGCTGGTATGCCCTGTGTGCACCTGTCCTGCCCCACGACTGTGAGGTGTGTGAGGACGGGTGTGCCTGTTGCACCCCCTGGGTCCCCCCGAGCCTGGGGCTGTGTGTCACTGCACAGCCTGGTGAGGGTCAAGAGCCCGTGTCCTTGGTGCCAGGGCCCTGCCGGGAAGCATTTCTGCTGCAGCCGCCCTTGGGCAAGCACGTGTTTGCAGCTCAGGGTTTTCCGGCCCAGCTCCAGTGTAGCTCAAGACCGTGCCCTTCAGCTTCCTTTCACTCCTATTTCCGGCCCGCCCAGCTTCAGGGAGTGGATCTGTTTTGGCCCTGAAGAAGAAGATCACAGTGTAGCCCTCAGCACCCTTTAACCCAGCGCGTTTCTGTTACAACGAGGGTCCGCCAATGAGGAGCTTGTTAAACTGAGCCCCTTCCAGCTCGTTCCTTCTCTGCCCATGCTTGCTTTACCGCCCCATCCCTCCAGCTGCAGGGTAGGCCAAGCAGCTGATAAGAAGGGCAAACAAGGAAAGTTAACACAGCCTTGATGAATCCCTGGGTCACTTTGAAGCAGCTCATTACTTTTCTGTCCCCAGGAACAGCTCTGGGGCAATGACAGAGTCCATCAGAGTCACAAGATGACCCATTGCTGTTTACTGCCCAGGCCATCCATCCGTAGGCACGTGAGGGTTCCTTTGGGCGCCCGTGACCCTGTGGGGAAGCAGCTGGGACTATATTGGACCAGCCCTTGAGTTCTGTTGGTCATGTTTCTTAAAAACTGGAGTATATTATAAGCAAATAAAACTGAGGGGATTTTACATACATTTCATATTTGAGCTTTTCCTGAAAAAATAAAATAGTGCCTGGCTGGTGTGGCTTAGTGGTTGAGTGTCGACCCATGCACCAAGAGGTCGCTGGTTCAATTCCCGGTCAGGGCACATGCCTGGGTTGTGGGCCCGATCCCCAGTGGGGGGCATGCAGGAGGCAGCCAATTGATGTTGATGCTTTTCTCTCATCGATGTTTCTATCTCTCTCTCCCTCTCCCTTCCTCTCTCTCAGAAATCAATAAAAACATATTAAAATAAATAAATAAATAAAATGGCAATACGAGGAGCACAGCCCAAGATGACAGGTGTCTCTTGGAGCTGGGTGTTGGCTCCTTCCTCACGGGGCCCAGCCCCACATTCAGTCTTACTCACTCAGCTGCCTGCCTCCGGTCCCTGGGCTTGTGCGTTCACAGCCCCTCTCCTGGGTGCCGGGTAGAAATTGGTAGCCCCTCATTTCAGCTTAGCTTTCCCGTGAGAACCCCCAGCCCCACCCAGCGCCCGGCTGTGCTGGAAGCCAGCCCAGTGCAGCTGCGGTGTCTCCTTCTTCTCCTGCCAGCGCCACGCTCGATGTTGCTACTTGAACTCTCCTGCAGACACAATGTTCTAGCGAAACATAGCCGGAGAGTCACATGCTCCAATAGGAATGCCTCAAATCAATGGTGATGGTTTTTGAGGTCATGAGGATGGAAGGATGCTGTTTTTCTTTCTTTTTGGTGCACCATTCCTGGAGGTGCTGCAGCAATACCGGGTCGATGCATGGCATGGACGGAGCAAGTTCCTATGCCATCTCCCTGCTCCAAAGATCCATGTAATGTGTTGTCCTTGGATGGAGGACGTATCAGATATTAAACTGATAAGAACAGGTACTACACTTGACCTTAGCCAAAAGGCCGAGAAGCGATAGGATGCCGTTTTTCAACAAGCCTCATACCAGGCCAGATATATATGACCCCCAGAGATCACACCTGTAAATTCCCAGTTGGTTAGTTAGAGGTCAGTGTTGATGTTAGTCTTCCATACTGTTATTAAATGGGGCAACCCCGCGGCCTGTGCTGAATTCACAACGCCAGCCCAGACCTCCCTCCCAAACTCCAGACGTGTACGTGCCAACTCAACAGCTCCACTCCGATGCCAACACATCTTGGACCCAACCATTCCAAACCTGAGCCCTCGCTCTTTGCTTCTCTCACTGCTCCCCCGACAGCCCTCCCCAGCTCATTGCAAGCAGTTCCATCATCCATTTCCTCAGGCCCAAACCGGAGTCACCCTTGTCTCCTCTCTGTGCCTCCAGCCACTGGACTCTGTCAGGTAACCCTGTGGCTCTGTCCTCAGCATAGAGGCAGAATCTGACCACACCCCACAGCCCCCCTCCAGCTCCGGGCCTCACCGCAAACCGCGTAGCCCCACCTACTGGTCTCTCTGATTTCATCCTCACCTCCCTTCAGTCTGTTCTTCACCTCAGTCAGATCGAGTCGGACCCTGCTCTAAATCCTTCAGTGGTGTCCCGTTGTCCTCTGAGTAATGGCCTTCCCGCGTCCTCCAAGGCCCTGTGTGACCTGGCCTTCCCCACCCCCTCAGGCCTCCTCTCAACCTACCCCCTACCCCCTCGGCTCCAGCCCAGGGGACCTTGCTGTTCCACGGACACACCACAGGCCTCTCACTTGGCCCTGGTGCCTGGACCATGCTTCCCTGGTGCTCCGTGACACCCAGCCTGCCACCACCACCCCCATTTCCTTTACCCTGCTCTGCTTTTCTTGTTTTCCATGTCATTTTCTGCTAACACCCATACTGTTTATTCTTTCTTTGGCTGTTTCTCTCCCCAAGGGTGGGGATCTTGATCTGTCCGATCACTGCTCTGTCCCAGTGCCAAGAACAGAGCCTGGCAGAGTGGCACTCAATAAATATTTGCTGAGGGATGAAATTCAGTGGGTAAAAGCCTCTTTCAAGATCCCAATAGAAACATGTTGAGCAGTTTTTAAATGGAAAAATTTTAAACATAGAATCCAAATAAAAATAATCGAGAGGATGTTACAGTGAGCCCCATGTGTCCGTTCCCAGCCAGTTTCATTTCCTCTGCTCCCCAGACGACCGTGAGGCAGATTTAAACCCTCATCTCCTTTCACTGTAGATATTTCAGTGTGCTCTTCTTTTTGCAGCTACATAGTACTCCATCATTAGGTGGATATACCATGATTTATTCAGCCAGTCTAATTGGGTGCTTTTTGCATATCACTTTATACTTTATAAAACCAATTTTCTACTATTGGAACTTCCCAAATCAACTGTTCCTTTGCAATACTTTTTTTCTTAAATTGAGGAGTAATTTCCTTGTAATTCTTGTTATCCCTGCGTAAACAAAATAAAGTAAAAAGGTTTCAAAATATCCATCCTTTTGCTCTGGCTGGGTGGCTCAGTTGGTTGGAGTGCCATCCCCTACACCAAAAGGTTGGGGGTTTGATCCCTAGTCGGGGTGTGTACGGGAGGCAACCGATCGATGTTTCTCTCTCACATTGATGTTTCTCTGAAAAAATCAATAAACATATTCTCAGCTGAGGATTAAACAATATAAATAAATAATATCCATCCTTTTCCATGATATTATATATTATTCCTTATAGATACTTTGTTAGAGAGTTAATTTTAATAATTTTTTATTTTTATATAATTTCACACTTGAAGGAAAGTTGCAAGGTTAGTACAAATGACACTCCCATAAACCCTTCACCCAGGCTCACCAGTTGTTAACATTCGGTCCCAACTGCTTTATAATTGCTGTGTATGTGTTTTGTTCTTTTAGTCATTTGAGATTTAAAAAAATACATCATTCCCCTTTACCCCTGAACACTGCAGTATGTGTAGTTGCCCCTCTGTATCTGCGGGGGATTGGTTCTAGGGTCCCCATGGAAACCAAAATCTGTGATGCTCAATCCCTTATATAAAATGGAGTAGTTTTTGCATATAACCTACGCACATCCTCCTGTGTACTTTAAGTCATCTCTAGGTTACCTGGAATGCCTAATACAATGTCAATGCTATGTAAATAGTTGTTATTCTGCATTGGGAATAATGGCAAGGGAAAAGGTCTGAGCATGTTCAGTGTCCAGGCAGCTATCGTTGGCCTGACTACACAGTACACACTTGAATCAGTGGAGATGGAACCGCGGATACGGAGGGCGACTGTATCTCCTAAGAACGAGGGCATTCATTTTGTATTACCACAGTACACTTCAGTTATGAAATTCAGGCTAACTTAGCACTAATACAGTACTGTTGTCTAAGCTACAGGCTGTTTGGATTCCCCGCCTTGCTGCAGTGTGTTCTTCACAGCCAGTTTCCCCCACAGTCCGGCCCAGCATCGCCACTGCATTCAGCTGCCACGTCTGCCAGTCTCCTTTAATCCGGAACCGCTGTCCGGGCTTCTTTGTGTTTCATGACCTTGACATTTGTTCTATAGATTGTTCCTCAACTTGAGTGCAATGATTTTCAAGCTGCACTCCGAGAATGCATTCTAAAGGGAGACCCCCTGTTTTCTGCCCCCAGGACCTGGAAGCCGACGAGAGAGACCCCTGTCAGCAACCCGAAAACCTGTGCTCCAGACTGAGGACCCACGGGAAGACGCGTCGGCTGTGCTCAGAGCCATCCAGGTGGAGAACGAGGCCCTGCAGAGGGCGATCCTGAGCAGGAAGGCCGAGCCCCCCAGCAGCCTGCTGCAGGTGCAGGTGCGTCCCCTGGGGGGAGGGGCCGAGAGGACCCTGCTACTCCGGGACCAGGCAGCGTCTGAGCAGCGCTTGCACAGAGCACGCGGTGAGGAGAGAGGATGTTGTCGGCATCCCTGACCTCACACTGATCTGCACAGTCATTGCTTAACGCACAGTCCCTTACCGACCCGCCCGGTTCCAGTTCCTCCACCTTTTTCTCGTTTTCTGTTTACTGCAGAAAGCCTAAGTTGGATGCTATTATGCCTCTAATCCTTGCTGATTTCCCTACAAACCCTGGTACCTTAGACTGGGGCTGCAAACTGTAGGCGGGAGAAAGAATGGAGTAAACGGCAAGCTCTGGCTTCTCTGCAAGGATGTCATTCCCCAGAGCACGAGCCGCCAGGCCTCCAGGGCCTGGCCTGCTTCACCTGCTCGCACCCTCCCTGGCCCTGCAGGGGTTTGAGTTTGTGCCTGCTGCCTTGGGTGTGGAGCAATAAGCAGGAGAAATGGTGGGTGGCTGGGCCCCTTGGGAGCCGGAGGCCTTGGATATACCTGTGTACACATCCTTTCTTAGAAGCACGTTCCCTGACTCAGCTGCTGAAACCTTTGATCTTAGCTTGTCCCACTTGATGCTCACAGTAACCTGACACAGGCAGCGCTGGTTTCAGCACCCCGTTTTATAGAGGTGCCTGGTGGCACCCAGACAAGCAAGGTGGCTTTCTCAGATCATGTCTTTGGAAGGGGCCAGGTCTGCCTGCCTGGAAGCCTGGGACCCCGTCCACACCACCAGCTGCTCTCCAGTCTCCACTGCAGCCTGTTCTTTGGGATGTTCATTGAGCAACACCTGCTGTCTGTTTTCCTGGAGCTCAGTCCTGTGTCCTGGCGTTTGTGTCTGTGAGACAGCCCCGGCACCCCTTCGCCCTCATCTGTCAGTGAAGCCTAGGCCGTGGATGGCTTTGTTCTGACCTCAGATCATGTGCTTACATCGTTCCAGGACATGGAGGGACCACCGGCAAAATTGTGGACCAGTCTGCTGAAGGAGCAGGAGGAGAGCCCTGAGGTCAGTGAAGGCCTGAGAAACAGCAAAGCTCATGCCCACAGCACCTGACATTCTCCAGAGCTTTTCTCACGTAACCCCAGCAGGTCCCCCCTGTGCTCCCTGAGCACGGAGCCGTTCTACCCATTTCACAGATGGGAAGACCTGGCTGCAGTGGCTTACCCACGGCTGAGTGGAAGCCAGAACTCAGCCAGGCCTGCTGGCTCCAGTTTCTTGTTACATTTCTATTTCCTGACAAGACAACACCAAAACGGATCTTAGTGTTCTGAATAAATAAATTATAAGTATATCTACCTGGGCCAATTAGGCCCATCTTAGCAAATACAGATGTGAATTAATAAAATGCCCAGGAGTGTCTTGTAGGTCGTGCACCATCCGTGCTATGTGCTGAGAATACAGATCAGATTAGCCCCTGGCCTTGTGAAGCTTGCAGACAACAAGCCATAAATAAACAGGTGACTTCAGAGAGAGATGACACTAAAAGCTGACTGGGTATGGGACAGGGGCTACCTCCGGCAGGGAGGTCCAAGGAGGCCCCTTGGAGGACGTCCCATTTGAGCTGAGCCCTGGCTGTTAAGGAGCCAGCCAGCAACAAGAAACAGCATTTCAAGTAGAAGGAACAGGGGAAAGCTTTGAACTGAGAATGAGATGTCTGGATCCAGGAGCAGGAAGAAGCCTGGCTCGTGGTGGGAAGGACGAGGGGTGGGAGAGGAGAGAGCACCTAACTGGGATGGAAAGGTGGGCCGGCAGCACCCAGAGCACTGGTGGTCTCTCTGTGTCCCTCTTACCCGTTCTGTTCGTTCCTGGTCGTCTTAAACTGTCCCTGGCCGATATCTGCAGCAGGTCTGCAACTCTGCCCACCGTGGTCCAGGATTTCTGGGTGACCTGAGCCCTGACCCACAGAGCTTCCAATGACCAAAATCATTTGCAGTTAGAGACCAGAGCGCATATCCAGTTTAGATGCCAAATGAAAAAGAAGGGGGAAAGGCACAAGGGTCTGATGATGTTACTGGAATTCCCCGTGGAGTCCCATTGCTTTGTAGTGGATAGAACAGGGGTTGAGTTGAGGTGGGGAAAGGTGTTGATGAAATTTGTTTTATTTTATTTTTAATTTATTGATTTGAGAAAGAGAGAGAAACACTGATTTGTCGTTCCACTTATTTATGCGTTCATTGGTTCATTCTTGTATGTACCCTGACTGGGAATTGAACTCACAACCTTGGCATATCGGGACGACGCTCTAACCAACTTAGCTACCTGGCCAGGACCTAATTTTTTATTTTTATTTATTTTTTATTGATTTTTTTAGAGAGAGAGGAAGGGAGAGAGAGATGGAAACAGTGATGTGAGAAACATCTATCGGCTGCCTCCTGCACGCCCCCTACTGGGGATCGAGCCCGTAACCCGGGCATATGCCCTGACTGGGAATCGAACTGGGACCTCTCAGTCCATGGGACAACGCTCAAGCCACTGAGCCACGCCGGGCTATTTTTTTTTAAGGGCCCTTGGAGCTCACCTTGAGGGAAGAAGAGGGGAAGACAACGGGCCAGAGAGACAGAGAACGCACATAAGTGCACAAAAGAGAGACATTTTTCAATAGCTCGTTGAAGCATATCGTTTCCTGGGACCTCCCAGATCGTAAGAAACTGACATCCCTGTCTTTTTGCAAAGCCCATGTGAGGGGATTCTAGATCCATGAGCCCCAGGCAGACGCTGTCACTCTCATTCCTGGGCCCTGCTTCCTGCAACAGGAGCCATGGCCGGCGAAGTATGTCCCTTTGACCGTGGCTCTGCTGTGTCTTGGGCCAGGAGTGTCATCTGGACATCTGTTTAATAAGCTTTTCCATCCTCAGCTGCTTCCCATCACCGAGGTGTCCAGCACACAGGAGCCTTCCAGGGCAGCAGGGGGAGCCAGAGCCGTCAGTGACGCCATGGACAGAATCGGTCTTTTGGGGAGCAGGTACTTACCAAGAGGACTTCAAAACAAAAACAAGAAACCCATAGCAGTGCAGCCTTGAGGACCTGAGGTTTTTCTTTGCTTTTCCTATGTTACTCCGGACCATTTAAAATTGCTCCTTTAGACTGAACCCTCCCTCACCCCCAAAATTGACTTGATTTCTCTCAGGCAAGTGTCTGTTGGCTTGTTCAGTTTGGTCCATCCTGTGTGGAACTCCAGCCTCCTCAAAGGTTCCCAGACAGCGGTGAACTGGTTCCCAGATGGCCCGGGGTGGGGCTGGGGGAGGGGGGAGGGGGACTTCATTTCTCTGTTAACATTGCTCATGGGACTGCATTCTGTCCCATTAACATGCAGCATCAGTTATTGAAACTGTCAAGTTTCATTATCAAAATAAAGGCTTTCCTCTAGTCCTCAGGCAAAATTGATCTTCAGAAAGCTGCGCCAGGTTGAGCCTGTACTTGGAACACACACAGGCCCACTGCCCCGCCGCTGGGAGCCTGCTCTCTGGGCGGAGCGCGAGCCAGCCCCCGAGGGGCGAGGGGCCCGCGGCCTTAACAGCACCCGTGGGGAGCGTGGGCGGACCACACTGGAGGGTTTAGAATGCTGTGGCCTCAGAAACGCAGGTGCAGAGTGGTCTCTAGGCCAGGGATTGGCGAACTTTTCCAGTAAACGGCCAGATAGGAAATACTCTGCGCCTTTCACTTTTTGTGTGTTTGTTTTAACCACCCTTTAAAAACATAAAAACCATTCTTAGCTTTCAGGCCATCCAAAACAGGCCACCGGCTGCCTCTGACCGCAGGCGGAGCTCTGTGTGTCCTGTGGTAGGCTCTTACCAGTTCTCAGGAGGATCTCCTACCTCTGACCGCAGGCGGAGCTCTGCCCTGTGATAGGCTCTTACCAGTTCTCAGGAGGATCTCCTGCCTGACTGCAGGAGGAGCTCTGTGTGTCCTGTGGTAGGCTCTTACCAGTTCTCAGGAGGATCACCTGCCATCTTGCCCCAGGTGGTTTCTTTCACTTAACTCTGATTTCGTCACTGATTTTATACTTATTTATAGAGGGAGGAAAGTCTCCTGTGTGTACCTTTGAACTGTATTTGAGGTGAATGTAGTTGACCCTTGAACAGCATGGGTTTGAACTGCGTGGGTTCACTTAAATGTGGATATTTTTCAATAAATACACAGTCGGCCTTCCATATCCCTGGATTTTGCATCCGTGGATTCAAACAACTACACATGGAAAGCAGTATTTTTTATCCTGGGCTGGGAGTCCACGATGCAGAGGGTCGACTCTATGCACTGGTCCACACCGTTCGTTTTATTTATTTATTTATTTATTTATTTATTTATTTATTTATTTATTTACTTTCAATCCTCACCCAAGGACATTTTTTCATTTATCTTCAGATAGAGTGGGAGGGAGGGAGAGAGAGGGAGATAGAGAGAGAAACGTTGATGTGAGAGGGACACATCGTCTGGTTGCCTCCCGCACGACCCCGACCAGGGCCGGGGACAAACCGCAACTGAGGTACGTGCCCTTGGTCGGAATTGAACCTGCGACTCTCTGGTCCGTGGACCGACGCTCTAACTGCTGAGCCAAACCGGCCAGGGCTGCACCGTTTTACGTGAGGGACTTGAGCGCCCATGGCCTTTGCTCTCCGCAGAGGATCCTGGAATCAATCCCACACAGATACTGAGGGACTGTAGTTCAGTTTTGGGGGGAGTCAAAAGTTATATGCAGATTTTCAACTGTGTGTGTTGGGGGTCGGCGCCCCTAACCCCTGCGTTGTTCCAGGGTGAACTGTACCTTCCTCTTACACTGCTGTAGAACAGAGTGTGGTGCCTTTGGTGGGAATGTTTTCTGTGTGTATCATTTGTTACCACCTGTTTGCTAAAACAAGTCCCATTTCAGACAACAGCAAAAGCTTCTGAAAGTCCTCCAGGTCATCGAAAGTGACTCTGCCCACGTCAGCCGGGTGGCTTCGCCAATGGAGGAGCAAGTGCTGGACCCAGAGGTGAGAAGCTCGGCCTCCGGGGTTTGCCTGAGAGCTGCAGTGGGCAGGGCCCCGTGGTGTGATCATTTCTGTTCAGCGGGGTTGCGCTGTGCGGAAACTTAGCATCTTTCTGCCGAGTCCCATCTCCCCTCCTCCCAGCACACAGACTGTGGGGGAGCAAGGTGTTTCAGCCTGTCCACACAGGAGGAGGTGTAAATGGCATGTGACCCCAGAGGAAAGTGTCCAAGGCCACTGGTAATCAAGAAATGCAAATGAGAGCAACTGAACGTCCTGTCGGACCTCCGAGTTAATCAGTGGTTTGATGGTGACCTCTGTGCGGGCAAGGTGAGAGAAAGCTGCAGTCCTGCCCTGCTGGCAGCCGCATGAATGGGTGGGACGCTCTCGAAAAGCTGGAAGCCTGGCCTTAGGAAGGTCTCGGAAATGCTTGTCTTCCAGCCCAGTAATCTCCCTTCCTTACCCTAAGGAGATCACTCAACAGAAATGAAAAGCTCTAGGCACAGAGATGTCTGCTGCCCAATTACTGGAAGTAGAGAAAAATGAGGAAAACCCCCAGAAATAACATAAATGTCTCTTAATAATGGAGGTGATCAGGAAGGTGTGACATGTCAGCACAATGCAGTGGTGTAGGAGGACGGACATCAGCTTCACGGAGATGACGCAGGTGGAAAAGGTTGAGCTGCCAGGTAATTGCACGAGGTGATGGAGTCTCCATCTCGTCCAGCATGCTGGCAGCAACTGCACAGAGGGCGTGAGTGTGGTGACAAAGCTGAGACCAAAGGAGGGGCCTCGGGGAGGGGCAATGGGTGTCAGTAGGCGAGTGTCCGGGTACATCCTCCTCACCCTCCCTGTACCCCAGCCCTTCTTATCTGGTTGGTCACCAGTCTTGCAAGCGGCCAGTGAGGACTTGACACGAAGCCTCCCAGAGCCACGTGTGGGACTCATGGCAGCAGCAGGAGCCCGCAGCAGCCCCAACACGGTTCAGCTTCGAGTCTGACCGCCATTTCAGGGTTGTGAGACCTTAGACAAGTGTCGTAAGCTTCTGGTCCTGGGAGTGTGTGGCTGTTGAAGTGGGTAGATAATCTATAGCCCACAGGCCACCGTGAGGCTGGGACGGGAAAGGCCCAGGGAGTGAATGGCGCAGTGCCTGGTACAAGGCAGGAGGAACTGGGACATAGCAGCTGAAAGTCTGTCATCTGGGGAGATCTTGAGAAATCAAAGCTTCGTTCCCCCTGCATGGAAGTTGCTTTTTAGCTGTGAAGATCCTAAGTGTGGTGAAACTTGAAAACGGCCTAGACTGATCGAATCTCCTCATGTTATAGGAGGCAGAACACCTAAGGCAAACTGATTCACACAACAAAGAAAGATGACAGTCTTAGTAAATGCCACAGATGGGACCAGTGGGGTTGACCCCGCAGCTCCCGTGTCCCGTGTCAGCTGCATGCCTGAGCCCCCCCCCACCATGCCCGTCCCCACAGTGTCAGCTGCATGCCTGAGCCCCCCCCCACCATGCTCGTCCCCACAGTGTCAGCTGCGACCCTGAGCCCCCCCCACCATCATGCCCATCCCCACAGTGTCAGCTGCATGCCTGAGCCCCCCCCCCATGCCCGTCCCCACAGTGTCAGCTGCATGCCTGAGCACCCCCACCACCATGCCCGTCCCCACAGTGTCAGCTGTGTGCCTGAGCCCCGCCCCCACCATGCTCATCCCCACAGTGTCAGCTGCATGCCTGAGCCCCCCCACCACCATGCCCGTCCCCACAGTGTCAGCTGCATGCCTGAGCCCCCCCACCACCATGCCCGTCCCCACAGTGTCAGCTGCATGCCTGAGCCCCCCCACCACCATGCCCGTCCCCACAGTGTCAGCTGCATGCCTGAGCCCCCCCCACCATGCTCGTCCCCACAGTGTCAGCTGCATGCCTGAGCCCCCCCCACCACCATGCCCGTCCCCACAGTGTCAGCTGCGTGCCTGAGCCCCCCCCACCACCATGCCTGTCCCAGCTCTGCTCTCGCCCTGGGACCCCTCGACAGCAGGGGTGGTTCCTACTCCTACCCTGTCACCACAGACCCCACAGTCAGGAGAGAAGGGCAGTTCCCCCCACCCCCCAGATCTGAGATGGAGTCACACACCCATCACTGAGTCACTCCCTCAGGTGGCCCAGGGAACCAGACACACTGATTCCTTGGACCAGTCAGGGTCCTCCTGGGGGTGGGAAAGGGTTCACTCTATACCTCATGGCTGAGGAAAGAGAAGGGGTAACTTCCGCCAGGAAAATCAGGTGGTCCTGGCGAGAGAGTGGCAGTGAGTGCCAGGGCCCCGAGCCTCCTAGCCAGTGTTTGCCTCAGACCCCTCTCGGGACGTAAATCACGCCGTTCAGAGCAGGAGCAGCCGTGAAGCTGTAGCAAGTGTGACTGCCTCGGTTGAGAGACCCTTCAGCGTCTGCATTTAGAAACTCCGCTGTGGGAATTTGCACTGTCTCGATTGCACTGGTGTGCGATCCAGCAGCCCCTCTGCGAGGCAGCTGGCCTCTGTCTGGGCCTCCTCCTTATAGCCAACGCCAAGGTGAACAGTGCCTCTTCGCCTCCCGCACCGCTCCCCTGGCAGAGGGGCACCCCTCGCAAGCACATGCTTGTTGACCTCCAGCCCCCCACTTCAGCCAGGCCAGCTTAGGTTTATCGCCATCCTCCACGCCTGGACTCAGGCCCAGGGCAGCAGAGGGCTTAGCCAGGGCCTTCACGGCACAGGAGGAGGAAGCTGTGCGCTCTGCGGGCCGAGCTAATAAACACAGACCCTGTTCCTTCTGGGAGCTCTGCGCTGACCTCCCTCCCTCCCCATCCCGTGGCAGTCAAGGCTCCTCCAAACATGCTGAGAGCCAGAGCACGTGTTGCTGGCTATTAATTAAAAAAATAAGCAGGGAACATTTGCTGTTCATTTGCTCAGCTCCCTGCTCACAGAACCATTGCAGATTACCAGTGCTAATTAACAGGGGGCATGTGCGCGCAGGGACGTGCCATTTTACAGGCGACTGATCCGTGGCCACCAGCGCTGCCGTCGGGCCCAGGGGCCTCAGGAGGCCATTCCACAGTGCGGTCATTTGCGGATGGCATGCAAGCAGACCTAGTGGCCTACCCATGAGGGAGGCAGGGATTAAAACCAGGGAAGGAGAGCCCTGGCCCGGTGGCTCAGTTGGAGCGTCATCCTGTACACCAAGAAGGTTGTGGGTTCGATCTCTGGTCAGGGCATATACCTAGGTTGTGTGTCAACAGTCGGGTCATGTACAGGAGGCAACTGATTGATGTTTCTCTCTCTCTCTCTCAAAATCAATAAACACATCCTCGGGTGAGGATTGTAAATAAATAAAGATGAAGTTTGCCTACTTAAAAAACAAACAAAAAACAACAACAACGAAGGAGAGAAGTAGGGGGATCGAACATTTGCGGAGTGCTCTCAAGGCCAGGACTTGAGACAGGGACTGCTCTGGTGCTCATACCTCGCTTAGTTTCTGTGACAGGCGGATGGTGTCACCTCAGTCCTCAGCTAGACTGAGAGATGTCGAGTGACAGGCCACTTGTCCGGGGTCCTGTGTTATCTACTGTGCTGTTTCCTGGGCCTGTCCCAACAAAATACCACAGTCTGGGGGCTTAAAGAACAGATTTCCTTCCTCCCTCTCCTGGAGGCTGGAAGTCCAGGGCCAAGGGGTCGGCAGGCCTGGTGTCTCCGGGCCTCTCTCCTCGGCTCGCAGACGGGCCTTCTCCCACGTCCTCACGCGGCCTTTGCTCTGTACTCACGCATCCCTGCCTTCTCTCCAGGTGTCCAAATGTCCTCTTGCAAGGACATGGGTCAGAGTGGATTAGGGCCCGCTCTAATGGCCTCATTTTAACCTAATTACCTTTTTTTTTTAAATCCTCACCTGAGGATATTTTTTTCTATTTATCTGCAGATAGAGTGGGAGGAAGATAGAGGGAGAAAGGAAGAGAGAGAAACATTGACGTGAGAGGGACACATCGACTGGTTGCCTCCCGCACGACCCTGACCAGGGCCGGGATGAACCGCAACCGAGGTATGTGCCTTTGACTGGAATCGAACCCAAGACTCATTGGTCCGCGGGCTGACGCTCTACCGCTGAGCCAAACCAGCCAAGGCCCTAATTACCTTTTTAAAGGCCCTGTCTCCAAGTACAGTTATACTTTGAGGTACTGGGATTAGGACTTCAGCATGAGTTTTGGGGGGACCTGCCCAGTCGGCAGGGCTATGACATGCTGTGGGACATGAACACTCAATGGGGAAGAGACCTGCATGATGTTCAGACAGAAGCTGATGCCTTTTAAACATTTTTTGTTAATTTGCAAACTCTTGCAGGAAACACTAAGTGCCAGAGTGCACAGTAGCTGTGGTTCAAATCCTACAAATATGAGCTCATTTGACCACGTGCATCGGGTGCTACTCTTCCTCTCAGGCACGGAGGGTAGGTCACTTGTCTAGTGGCAGAGCTGATTCAGCCTGTCATGTTCTCATCTGCCGGCATTATGTTTCTCTCTTTCAAGGGCGCACTGAGAGGGGAGGCAGAAGGAGTGAAGGACGCCATCTACGTGACAGTGGAGATCCTGTCCAACTGGGGCAGCCCGTCGTGGGTGGGCCTCACGGAAGTCGAGTTCTTTGACCTGAACAACACGAAGCTGTACGTGTCGCCTCATGACGTGGACGTCCATAACACGGACGCGCCCGGGGCCCTGGGCCACCTGGTCAACAGGAACTTGGCTGTGAGTGGAGGGGCACTGGAGTGGGCCTTGGCCTTGACCTTGGTGCGTCGCCTCTGCCCGCGATGAAGGTGTGGAGTGAGGAGGGAAGGAGGGTGCAGTCTCCCAGTTGCTCATCTGGGCCACGTGGGAAGGAGCCACAGGGGAAGGTGCAGGGGGAGGCTTCCAAACTCCCTGCCCTGATGCCTGCGCTGTGGGTTTTTCTTGGGAGAGGGGGACCAAGAGGCGCCAATTTAGCCCCCTTTCTCCGTCTCGCAGTTTACCACAAGTACCACCACACACGGGGCCTTGGGGGTTACCGAGGTCAGCACCCTGTTTTGTAGATGAAGAAACTAAGCCTTTGAGAAGGGCTTTGACTTAGCCAAGGTCACACAGCCGGAAGGTGGTGGGGCCCAGTGCACATCCGCAGCCTGGCCCAGGGCCCGTGCCCACACCCCTCAGCGTTCTGCTTCCCTGGGGCAGGGAGTATGTACCAACAAACGTGAATGCCCCTTTTCTTTAAATATCTAACGGTTTTTGGAAAAAAGCATTGGCCTTTCCTCTTCCTGCCACTGCATGTTGGCCACGAGACCGCGAGCTCACCTGGGACAGAACGGCGCTGCCTCCGCATCTTCATCCCGGGAGGGGCCGGCGAGACTGGGAAAGAGGTGCCTCTGGGCCACAGGCCGGGTGGGCAAGGAACAGGGCCCACAGAAACTTCCCCTGGGTGCTCTTTTGCATCTTTTAAATTTCCTTCCATGTACATGTAAAAAACGATGGAAAATGAAGGCAGTTACCACATGTTTACCGTGCCAGGCACGGACATGTAATCTGATTTACACCTAACTACCCAGGCTGGAGGAGCAGAAAGGCCTGGGTTCAGAGCTTACCATTCTCAGCTTCGTGACCACGGGCAATTCACCTTACCTCTGCTTTAGTTTCCTCATCTGTAAAATGGGGCTAATAGCCCGGCCGGTGTGGTTCCGTGGATTGAGCATTGTCCCATGGACTGAGAGGTCCCGGTTCGATTCCCGGTCAGGGCACATGCCCAGGTTGCAGGTTCGCTCCCCAGTAAGGGGTGTGCAGGAGGCAGCCGATCGATGTTTCTCTCTCACATAGATGTTTCTATCTCTCCCTTCCTCTCTCTCTAAAAATCAATAAAAACATTTTAAAAAATAAATAAAATGGGAATAATAATAATACCTTGGTGCGATGTAGTAAGGATCAAATGTGAATATTCAGAGCTTAGTACCATCCCTGGCTCTTCCTAAGAGCTTCAAAAATCAGCTATTATTGTTTTCATTGCTATTATTATTAATAGTATTAAGACCGCTAACAAGGAGATATTACTATTCCCATTTTAAAGAAAAGGAAACAAGAAAGAGGGCATTTGAAACCGCCCTGGGCGGTTTGGCTCAGCTGTTAGAGCATCGGCCCGCGGACCAGAGAGTCTCGGGTTCGGTTCCCGCTAAGGGCACATATCTCGGTTGCGGTTTGTCCCCGGCCCCGGTTGGGGTCGTGCGGGTGGCAACCAGTCGATGTGTCTCTCTCACATCGATGTTTCTCTCTCTTCCTCCCTCTCTCCCTCCCGCTCTATCTGAAGATAAATGTAAAAATGTTCTTAGGTGAGGATAAAAAAAAAAAGAAATTCCCAATTCTAGAGTCCTAGGGTCCCGGGTTCTGGTCATAGATGACTTACCTGCCTTCTCTGGGTCTGTTTTTCGGCCCCCTGTAAAGTGGGAGGGAGGGCTGAGGATAATCCATTTTGGTTCCTGATTTTTAGTAAGAGACACGGAGTCTGGCTCACGTTAGCCAATTCTTTAAAGGAAAATGTAATACGCAGCTTTTGAGTAGCTTGTGCTCACTGTCACCCAGGCCAGGAGAGCGTGGGCCCATGGTCACGGTGGGGCTCGAGGCAGCATTCTGGGGTGCATGTGTACCACGGGTTTGGTCTTCTTTTGGGGGAGACGGGCAGTGTTTTGTTGGTTGATGAGTTGGATAGTTGGTCTGTCGTCCTGTCACTCTGCTGGAGACAGCCCGTCCAGAGAGGAAGCCTGGAGGACCAACCTGGCTGTGAGGCTGCCACCTTAATGCCAAGGCAACCAAGATGCCCCAGGTAGGGAGGGAATTCTCCCTGAAGAAATTCAGTTGTTACTGAAAGAAAGGTGGGATAGATGCGAGATGGCCGAGAGGCACCACCTGTCCATATGGTTAGACCGGGGAAGGGAGGCAGTGTCTGACCTTCCAAAGAGCAGCAGGTCCCAGGGGTCGCAACCACTTGGATGCTCTGGCCTTGCAAGCCCTGCTCTGCCTCCTGCTTCGACCTGGCGGCTTCCTCGTGTGCTGCTGGGGCTGAGCTGGGGCGTGCACCAGCCCTGCCTCCCCGCTCCCAGCCTCTTTGCACAAAGCAGTGGTGTTTTGGAAGCCTGCTGTGCAGAGCAGATCATGCCAGGCCTATAAAAAGCATCACTGAATCTGATGGGGACCAATTCTGATGATTACTCTCCCTTTTCCTCTGTTTAGCAGAGGCTGATGAGCTTTGCCATGTGAGAGCAGTGAGGACTTCAGCCTGTGGTTTTTGTGGATTTGGGTTATTCTATTTTGGGCCCTGAGGTTGGTACATGAGGCAGCTGTCTCACCCCGGGCTGTTGGATCCCTGGGTTCAGCTGTGGGTGGGCTGGAAGCCCCCTGCTGCCCTGGCCTGGGGTCTCCCTGATACCGTCCTGTGGCCAGGCCCAGGGCTGCCGGAACACACTGTCTCTTAGACCCGTCCAGTTTCACTGGGGTTTCTTAACGACCCGCACTGTGCCAGTCGGGGCCCCAGACATCCCTCATCCACTCCTCACACGGACCTTGGATTATTCTCTACATTTGATAAACAAGAAAACCAAGTCTCAAGGAAGATGGTGACTTGCCCAGGCCACACTGCTATGGAGCGGTGGAGCCAGCTGAAAGCTGAACGGAGGCAACTGGAAGTGAAGTCCGAGTTCAGAAGAGAAGCTGCTTGAATGGAGGTGAGCTGGGGACACTCTGGAAGACGTGGGCCCCACGTCAGTGCGAGCCTCCTCGCCTCGCTGCCCAACCATCGCACACTGGCCTCGCCGGGCCCTCGGCTCCAAGGAAACTCCCCAGCTACACACCCAGGCCTGCCTGCGCCTCGGAGTCCCTGCCTGGAAGGTGAGCTTCCTGCTTGACATCTCAGACGTCAGAGGCCGAAAACCTCAGTTTTGATTCTCTTGCCTGCGCCGCATCTCTTCTTCCTCCAACATCCCTGCACTGTCTGCACAGCTGCCCAAGCCCACCACTGAGTCTTCCTCGATTGCCCCCCACGCCACCTTCCACCACCAGAACAGCTGGGTGTGGCTGGCCCGGTCTCCGTTTCCACTGGTATCTCCCAAGTCTGAGCAGTGGTTCCCTCTCACTGACACTGTTAAACGGCCTCCTGTCTCTTCTTCTGTTCTTGCCTAAAACACCCTTTTCCTACTCTGTATCCAAAGAGATCCTTAAAAATTAGCTTGCATCCTCCCCTTCTTAGAACCGCTGCTGTGACTTCACGTTGTACGTAGAGTAAAATCAGATGCGTCCTTGAGGCCTGGGGGCTGTCTGTGAACAGGCCTCCAGCTCCCTCTCTGCCCTCTAGGTACCTCCCTGCCTCACTGACACGGCACCAGCAGCCACAGGCTTTGTTCCACACCAGACCTGCCACGTTCATGCCCACCTCTGGGCTCTGCCCTCGCTGGCCCCTCTGCCCAGAACCTCCTGCCTCCAGATTCTCACATGGGTGGTCTCTTTCTCCTCAGATTTCAGCCCAACTATCACTTTGTCAGCAGGACTTCCCTGACTCTGCAAATGGAGGAGTCCTGTCCCTTTCCCGCCTCGGTCTCTAGTCACATCTTCCTTTTTCATTTTCTTCAGAGCACTTCTCACTACAGAAATGGCCTTGTTCGTGTGTTTATTCCCTATCTCCCTCCTGGATCTATCAGCTCTTGCCTATCCTTCATACTCTACCTTAGCACATAACAGTGCACAGTACATTTTTTGAACTTTTTATTTGGAAATAATTACAGAAAATTGTAAAAAAAAAAAAAAAATAGTACAGAGAGTAGAAGAACAATCAGTGAAGTCAAAAGTTGTTTTTTGAAAGGGTTGAAAAATTAACAAAACTTTAGCTGGATTGAGCAAGGAAAAAAAGGGCAAAGATTCAAATCAGTAAATTCAAGAATGAAAGGGATACATTACTACAGACATTCCAGAAATAAAAATGAGTAAAGGGAATATTATGAACAGTTATATGCCGACAAATAAGATATTCTAGATGAAATGGACAAATTCCTAGAAAGACACAACCTCCAAAACTGACTCAGGAAGAAATAGAAAATCTGAATAAACCTATAACAAGAAAAGAGATTGAATTAGCCATAAAAAACAAAAAAAAAAAAACAAAAAAAAAAACTTCCCACAAAGAAAAACCCAGGACCAGGTGACTTTATGGTAAAGCCTACAAACTAAAGAGTCAACACCAGTTGTTTGCAGTCTCTTCTAAAACACTTCCCAGCTTATTCAGTGAGGTCACTGTTACCCTAATACCAGCACCAGACAAAGACATCACAAGAAAACTACAGACCAACATCTCTTATGAATATAGATGTAAAATCCTTAACAAAACACTGGCAGGTTGAATCTGGCAGTTTAAGAAAGTTGCTGGGTCAGTGTGGCTCAGTGGTTGAGCATCGACCCATGCACCAAGAGGTCGCCGATTTGATTCCCAGTCAGGGCACATGCCCAGGTTGTGGGCCTGATCCTCCAGTCAGGGCACATGCCCAGGTTGTGGGCCTGATCCTCAGTGAGGGGCATGCAGGAGGCGGCCAATCGATGTTTCTATCTCTCTCCCTCTCCCTTCCTCTCTCTCTAAAATCAATAAAGAAAAAAAAATTTTTTTCTTTTGAATTTATACATCAAGACCTAGTGGAGTTTATCGCAAGGGCACAAGGTGTGTTCAACATATGAAAGTCAATCAATATAACATATTAATAGAATAAAGGAAAAAATAACCACATGATAAAAGCAGTCAGCAAACCAAGACTAGAAGGAAATGTCCTCAGCCTGATAAAGGGCATCTGTGAAGAGCCTCAGCTAACACCACACTGAACGATGAAGGACTGAGAGCGCCCCAGATCAGGAACAAGACGAGTGCCTTCTTTACCACCTCCATTCAACATTGTGCTGAAGAGTCTACCTAGGGCAGTTAAGCAAGAAAGTAAAATAAAAGGTTGAAAAGAAAGAAGTGAAATCATTTGCAGGTGATATGATCTTGTACAGAGAGACTCTTAATCCACAGAAAGTATTGGTAAAGCTAAAATTAAGTTCAACAAGTTTACAGGATAAAAGATCAATATACAAAAATCAGTTGTATTTCTATACACTAGCAATAAACAATCTGAAAAGGAAATTAAGAAAACAATTATAGCCCTGGCTGGTTTGGCTCAGCGTTAAAGCGTTGGCCCACGGACTAATGAGTCTCCAGTTCAATTCCAGCCAAGGGACACATACCTCGGTTGCGGTTCATCCCCGGCGCTGGTCAGGGTTGTGCGGGAGGCAACCAGTCGATGTGTTCCTTTCACATTGATGTTTCGCTCTCTCTCCCTTTCTCTCCCTCTCTCTCTACCTGAAGATAAATAGAAAAATATCCTCGGGTGAGGATAAAAAAAAAGTAAAATATTTAAGAATAAATTTCACCAAAGAAATGCAAGACTTACAAAACAGTATCGACAGAAATTAAACACCCAAATAAATGAAAAGACACCTGTGTTCATCAATTGGAAGAACTAATAGTGTTAAAATGGCAATGCTTCCCAAATTTTCTACAGATTCAATGCAATGCTATAAAAACTCCCGCTGCCTTTATTGTGGAAATTGACAAGTTGATCTTAAAATACATATGGAAATTCAAGGGACACAGAATAGCCAAAACAACTTTGGAAAAGAAGAACAAAGTTGGAGGGCTTACACTTTCCAATTCAAAACTAACCACAAAGTCACAGTGGTCGAGATTGTGTGGTACAGTCATAAGGATGGGTGTAAGTCAGTGGAATAGAATTGAGAGTCCAGAAATAAACACATGCATCTATAGTCAGTTGATTTTCAATAGGATGCCAAGACCTTTCAATGAGGTAGGAATAATTTTTTCAACAAATGGTGTTGGGACTACTAAATTTCCACATGCAAAAGAATGAGGTTGGACTCCTGCCTCACACCACATACAAAAACTAACTCAGTGGACCAAAGACCTTAAATATAAGAGCTAAACTCTTATAAGAAAACATAGATGTAAATCTTCCTAGCCTTGAATTTGTCAGTGGAGTCTCAGATATGACACCAAAGAATAAGCAGCAAAAGAAAAAAAAGTCAGACTTTATCAAAATTAAAAACACTTTTGCTTCAAAGGACACTATCAAGAAAGTGAAAAGACAACCTATAAAATGGGAGAAAGTATTTGCAAATCATATATCTGATAAGAGTTTAGTATCCAGAATATAAAGAACTCTTCAACTCAACAATGAAAAGACAACCCAATTAAAATATGGCCAAAGTACTTTGAATGGACATTGATCCAAAGAAGATATACAAATAGCCAACAAGCACATGAAAAGATGCTCAACATCATTAATCATTAGGGAAATGCAACTCAAACCCACAAAGATACGTCACTTCGCACTCACTAGGATGGCTATAATTTTTTTAAGAAGAAAAAGGAAAACAAGTATTGGTGAGCATGTGGAAAACTCGGAGCCCTCATACCTTGCTGGTGAGAATGGAAAAGTAAGGTGTAGCCACTGGGGGGAAGAGTTTGGCAGTTCCTCGGAAAGTTAATGTAGAGTTACACTATGACCTGGCCATCCCGCTCCTAGATACATACACCCGGGACAATCGAAGACATGTTCACGCAACAACTCGCACACACGTGTTCACAGCAGCATTATTCACAGTAGCCAACAGGTAGAAACAACCCAAATTCCATCAACTGATGCATGGATAATGTGGTATAGCCCTGCTCTGTGTGGCTCAGTTGGTTGGGCATTGTCCTGTGCACCAAGAGGTTGCTGGTTTGATTCCTGGACGGGGCACATGTCTGGGTTTTGGGCTCCATCCCCGATGGGGTGTGCAGGAGGCAGCCGATATTTCTCTCTCCCTCTCCCCTCCTCTTTCTCTAAAGATCAATAAAAAAATCTTTAAAAAACAAAAAAGAAAAAAAATATATACTGTATGCGTACAATGGAATATTGTTTGGCCATAAAAAGGAATGAAATCCTGCCACATACTGCAACATGGATGAACCTTGAAAACATCATGCTAAATGAAAGAAGCCAGACACAGAAGGCCACAAGTTATATTTTTCCATTTATAGGAAATTCCAGAATAGGGAAATCCATAGAGACAGAAAATAGGTTAGTGAGTGCCCTGGGCTCAGGGGAGGCAGAATGGGGAGTGACCACTAAAGCATACAGGGTATCTTTTGGGGTGTAAAGTATGCTGGGGAAAGATAGTGGTGATGGTTGCACAACCTTGTGAATGTACTAAAAAAACTGCATTGTATGCTTTTAAATATGCGAATTACATCTCAAGTTTTAAAAAGTGCAGAAAGGTGCCATGTGCCCTTGCCCATCTTCCCCAGGGGTAACATCCTCTGTGACCACAGCACATGGTCGGACCAGAAACTTGACACTGGTGTGGTGTGCAGACCTTCACACACTCAGTCGTGTGTGTGGTTCTGTCAGTTTTGTCACGTGTAGATCTGCACCACCACCACCACACTGACACAGAATGGCCATCGCTGCGGAGGGATTCCCCTGCAAGCCTCTGTAGTCACGCCTCCCACACCCGTCCCGAGCACTGGTGACCACTGCCCTGTCCTCCATACTTTCTGTCACTTCAAGAATGCTATACTGGCCCTGGGGTTGTGCGGATGGCAACCAATCGACGTGTCTCTCTCACATCGATGTTTCTCTCTCTCTCTCTCTTCCTCCTTCTCTCCCTCCTGCTCTATCTGAAGATACATGTAAAAAAATCTTCTCTGGTGAGGATTAAAAAAAAAGAATACTATACTTTCCGGCTGGTGTGACTCAGTGGTTGAGTGTCGACCCATGCACCAAGAGGTTGCTGGTTTGATTCCCGGTCAGGGCACATGCCCAGGTTGTGGGCCCGATCCCCAGTGGAAGGCATGCAGGAGGTGGCCAATCGATGTTCTCTCTCATCGATGTTTCTATCTCTCTCCATCTCCATTCCTCTCTCTCTAAAATAAAAAAAATAAAAAAAAAGAATGCTATACTAATGGGATCATACTGTCTGTAACCTTTCTGAGACTGACTTTTTCTCTCAGCATAATGCCCTTGATGTCCATCCAAATTGTTGTGTATTTCAGTAGTTTGTTCCTCTTTTATTGCAGTGCTATATTACATGGGACCTACTTCTGAGGGCACGGGCTCTCCCTGAGGGTGGGTGCATCTGTGTTAGGTTTAGCATGGAAGAGAAAAGCACCTATGTTTAGGAAGTAGAAAGTTACCTCCTCAGGGAAGCCTTCCCTGACCATTCTAAAATAGCCCATCCCTCGGCCATTAATAATTCTCTCTTGTTCGTCATCAGATTCATCCCTGCTTTGATTTTCTTGGTGTTTTCACCTGTCTGCCTCCCTGCTAGCACAGAGCTGGGACTGGTGGGCCAGAGGCCCCGCAGCCCGCATCCGCCTCAGCGCCTGCTGCACGGGGGCTCCGGAGCTGGGCGCCTCCCTCCGCCCGGCCCCTCCCCCCTGGCGGGCAGTCTGCCCCTCACACCACCGGCACCGGCACCACCGGTGCTTCTCAGATGGAGGGTTGTTTTCTGGCCTCCAGGGCCCACTTTGCCTCGCAGGCAGTAGGTGCAAACCGGTGGGGAAGAGCCAGTGTGGGAGAGAGCAGCCAGCTCTTGTCCCGGGTGGAGCCCCTCTGAGCATCCACACTGGCTCGATCCCAGGAGCCCACAGGAGCTGCGGGTGTGGTAACACTCTGTGTGGGTGCCTCTCCGCTCTCTTCCCCCGGGTCCAGCTCGCCCTTCCTTCGCTGTCTGAATAAACTCCTTCCACTAGAATCCTTGCTTCGGGGTCTGCTTCTTGGGAATCCAGACCAAGACACGTGAATTAAGGAATTAAAAACCTAGGTGTCAATCTTCACTCCACCCCTTGGACAGCCCACACCCCTTGCTGTGCTCTGGTCTTCCTTCCCTGACACAGGTGTCCCAGCAGGCTGGCCTCCCAGGGCTGTGAGAGGACGGGGGCACTGGAAGGTGCCCGGTTCCTGCGGTTTCTCCCCCTGTGGTGGGCAGGTAGGGCAGGCGCTGCCCGCGCCCGGCTCCTGGGGTTTGCCCAGCACGTTGGGTCAGTCCTCAGCGGCTTCCCGGCAGCCTTCCTGTCTGACTCTCTGCGGAAAGGAAACATCAGAAGGCTCGGTTGCTAACGAGGCCCTGAGTTCTCTACAGATTCATGTTCTTTGACTTTGAAAACGATGATTCCCACTTAGCCCTCCTGTTATTCCCCCTGCTGACAGAAATGTGAAGGGAAATCAATGGAGCCCTCCCGCCAGCGTCCAAGGGTCAGCTTCTGTCTCTGCCTTTTTCAAGCAGCCACGGTGACCCATTTTAGGCCCCAGCTCCGCGAAGGAATGAGCCTCACGCTGGACTGAGATGTGGTATCTTGGGCCCTCACAGCCACCCAGAGCACTAGAAGTTCTTGCAGAGCTTGAGAAACTTGCCAGAATCAGTCAGAACCCCTTGAACTCGCCTCTCCCCCTTAACCAAAGCAGCCTCCACCCGCCTGAAAGGCGCCATTGCCACTGGAACAAGCCACCTCTGTTCTTCCCGCAGCTGGAGCCTGGACCTCGTCTCCTGGGGGCCGCGGAGCCGAGCCAGCAACCTCCTCCTTTCCTGGCCCTGTCATTCAGTGACAGGAGTCTGTTGAGACATTTTTAAATACAGGGCGCTGGTCCTATTTAATAAAAGGGACAACTTCAGCCGGTGTCAGAGATGCAGTGATTGTTCTTCGGCACATGGGCTCAGCCCTAGGCAGAGACCCTAGCTCAGATGCTTGCAGGGCCAGGCAGAGGCATGAGAGAATGAGGCAGGTGTGAACCAGTAGGGAGTCCTGGGGACTGAGGCACCGGAGAGCACTCGCCTACGGGTGTCAGGGACCCCTGCTGCCACCCACGACTTCCAAGTCTGCAGAGAAGCCAAGAATGCAGCTGGGAGGAGCGGCGTTCTCCCCATCTTTAAGTGTTGGCAGCAAATTTGCCTGTTTTTTTAAGAACACTCACAAGCCAAACAAAATAGCTGCGCAGGCCAGCTTCAGTTTACAGTCTTTTTAAAGTTTTAATGAGAGGACTGATATTAGGAGGTAAATTTCACTTATCCATGTATTTATTCATTCATTCAACAAAGCGTTTTTGGCATTTATCATGTGCCAAGGAATTATGTTGAATGCTAAGGGTTCTGGAATGAATTTGATGCGGCCACTTCCTTAAAGAACTCACAGATGAGTATGGGGGCAGTGCCGTGGACCTGAAGACAGGCCACTGTGGGACACTGAGGGAAATGCCAACCTCAGGCACTGCAAGGAACTGCGGGCACACCTGGAGGAGAGAGGAACGCGTCAAGGGAAGGGGTGACAGGGACGAGAGCACATGTGGGCTGACTTTCCCAGGTGAGAAGGACAGGAAGAGAGTTGCACTGGAGCAGCCTGTGCAAAGGCGCAGAGACAGCCAGTGTGCAGACGTTTGGGGGCAGTGAGGGCTTGGCCTGGATGGGGTCGGGAGGCATCCCACGAGACAGGAGAGGAGCCGCCGAGGCTTAGGAAATGCCCTGATTTGGCTGTTCCGTCTGCATCAGAAGCACTCGGGACAAAATGTGTTGGTGTGAATGAGAATGACAGCGAGGCTTTCCTGCTCTCGGCCCCCTGACCTTGAGGTGGCCTTGGCGGGCTGGCGGGAATGCACACTGAGGTCCTAAGAGGGACAGAAGAACTCCCGTGGCTTGTGCTGTGGCCCTCTCCCAACAAATGCCTGAGCCAGTTTATTCTTTTCTATTTAAAATTTTTAAAATTCAACAAGATTTTACAAAAGAAAATGAAAAACTGTTTGCCAGGTTTATCAGATAAGGCCAGTGGCTCTTCCAGTCCTTCCTTCTAGTGGCCCCTGCCACAACGCTTTCCTCAAAGCTGATCAATGAAGTCTGCTGCCTTTAATTCAGTCTGGATAGCGGTGCAGAAGGCCCACGTGGCAGCTTTAGGCCAGGGACGAGGGTCAGTCCAGATGGGGTGAGATTCAAGACCTGCCCCCCACCCCGGATTATGTAGAGAAGGGGACCTGCGGCCTGCCCTCAGGCCTCTCCGGGTTTCATTAGGGAGTCACTGTGGTGTGCTTTGGGGAGAGGCAGAAATGTACTGACCACTTCCCTCTCTTGCTGGTTTCAGAGCAAGAAAGAGCCCTCCTTGTGGACATGCCCCTTCCACCCGCCGCTCCAGCTCTTTTTCGTGATCCGCAACACGAGACTGCTGCGTGCCTTTGGTCTGGCCAAGGTCAAGGTTTGGAATTACTGGACAGCTGATGGCGTGAGTACCAGGCTCTGATCCCTCCGTGGGCACTGACTGATGCGAGCACTTAGTGCTACCTAGTAATCTAATTCCCGAAACTGCACAGTGGAGGCCCCGCTGGCTGTAGCAAAGCCTGCTGGGGGATTTCTCAGAGCCACGAGGAGCAGAGTCTCTGCTTGAAGGTTTGGGAAGTATAATCAGGGCACCCTTTGGGGGAACTGGAAAAATGCCAACGGAGGCTCCATTTTAACAGATAAGGAAACAGACACAGAGAAAGGTTGTGTAACATGCCTCAAGTCACACAGCCAGGAAGCCTCAGAGTGAGAGTCTGAACCCCTGCAGCTGGACTCCAGGCCCACTCACTTGGCCAGCGCTTCTCTCACTGGGATCCACAGTGACTGTGAGGCGCCTTGCTAACATGCAGGGGCCAATTCAGCCCGCCCAGGGCAGCGCCCAGCTCCCAGGGTGCCAGGGCCCCTCGTGCACGGGCCCTGCTCTGTGCTTGGCTGCCCCTCTGGTTTCAGAACTCTCTCCTGCCCTGCCACCACTCCCGACCCCCGGCCTCACCCTTTCTTCACTGGACTGTGTTGCATGTGCTCATTGCACTGATTCCTTCATTTGACGTTTATTATTGAGCACATCACTGGGGGCCCCAGGCTTCATGGCCAGTTCTGAGGACCCTGGTGTAAGGCACAGCCCATGCCCTGGAGATGCACCTTGTCTGAAAGCTGCATTCAAGGAAATGTACAAGTGTAATGCAGCGTGATCAAGACCTTGGTGACAGTGAACCCAGAGTACCAAGGGCTTCAAACAGAAGCCCCTGGGGCTCAGTGGGGAACGCTGTGGCTGAGGAAGGACTGGACCCTTCAGCCTGTTTTCTTTGCCCTCTTATGATAGACACGGGATGAAATCTCCTTCCCTTTCCAATCTGCTGTAAGGAAAGTGATAGGACAAGCGAGGTAGCAAATGGGCATGGTGGGGCGTGTGGGAGACTGGCAAGCACAGGCCACTTTTCAGCTTCAACTAAGGGTTGCCATGGAGGAATGCCAGCCAGAGCTGCTGGGGCTTCTGGCATGTCCAGGGAGCTGGGAATGCGGAGTTTACTGAGCCTTTCTGGTCTGTGAATGTCAGTAGCTAATTTAAATTCTTTTGAAACCACCACATATTTCAAACCGAACTCATCTTTGGGCTGGAGCTGGCCTGCCACAGACGGTACCCCTTGGGGCACGTTGGAGGGGGCCTGCTGCAGGCTGGGAGAGGTCAGGAAGGTACCTGAAGGAGTACATACCTAGCTCTTCGCTAACCTCCATGGTAGTTACACCTTTAGTCCCTGGCCCCTGCCATCCTGCTCAACTCGAAATGCCTGCCTCTGGCTCGTATGCCTGAAAAACCTGATGGTCACTTCCTCCAGGAAGCCATCCTGGCCCTTGCACTGCTTCTGGACCTCATGAACATGTCCCATCACCCTGTACTAGGATCGATGCCTGGCTCCCCACAGTTCCGTGGGCCTCCTGGGAGCGGGCCTGCATTGTCCCCACCACTGCTCTGTTCAGAGCAGAAACACATGGTTGTCTAATGAATGAATGAATGTGTTCATTCCCAGGAATGGAGAGCAGTTGTCTTACCCTTTTGTTTTTTAATTTGGGGTGCCCTGAACTGTGCCATGTTGGATCTTGATATTGAGACTGATTTAAAAAATTTTATTTGCCCTGGCCAGTTTGGCTCAGCAGTAGAGCATCGGCCCGTGAAGCAGAGTCCCGGGATCGATTCTAGCCAAGGGCACGTACTTCGGTTGCGGCTTGTCCCCAGCCCCAGTTGGGGTTGTGCGGATGGCAACCAATTGATGTGTCTCTCTCACATCGATGTTTCTCTCTCTCTCTTCCTCCCTCCCTCTTGCTCTATCTGAAGATGAATGCAAAAGTGTCCTCGGGTGAGGATAAAAAAAAATTTTTTTTTAATTTTATTTTAAATTTTGTTGAATATATTACAGATGTCCCCCCCCTTATCCCCCATTGACCCCCTCCTCCCTACTCCTGCCCCCCTCCTACCTTCCTCACAATATTGTCTCTGTCTATTGATTGTGCATATATGCATATAAGTTCTTCCAGCCCCTCCACCCCCATTCCCTTTGAGGTTCATCAGTCTAACAACCAATTAATCCCTTCACCTTTTTCACCCATCCCCCCAACCGCCCTCCCGTCTGGCAACCAACAAAAAGTTCTCTGGTCCTGGCTGGTTTGGCTCAGTGGTTAGAGCTTTGGCCCGAGGACCAAAGAGTCGTGGGTTTGATTCTGGTCAAGGGCACGTACCTCAGTTGTGGTTGGATCTCGGCCCTGGTTGGGGTCGTATGGAAGGCAACCAATCGATGTGTCTCTCTCCCATTGATGTTTCCCTCTCTCCCTCCTTCCCTCCCTCCCTCCTTCCCACTCTATCTGAAAATCAATGGAAAAATAGCCTTTGGTGAGGATTAAGAATAAAAAAGTTCTCTGTATCTATAAGTCTGTTTCTGTTCTGCTTGTTCATTTTGTTTGTAGATTCAATTGCTGAGAGATATGTATGTGTTGACATTTTATTGTTCATTTTTTCCTCCTCTTCCTCCTCCTCCTCCTTCTTCTTTCTTCTTGACCCTTCAACATTTCATATAATACTCTTTATATGTCCATTGATTCTAAATGATAGCTTTGCAGGATAGAGTAATCTTGGTTGTAGGTCCTTGCTTTTCATCACTTTGAATATTTCTTGCCACTCCCTCCTGGCCTGCAAAGTTTCTTTTGAGAAATCAGCTGACAGTCTTATGGGAGCTCCCTTGTAGGTAACTAACTGCTTTTCTCTTGCTGCTTTTAAGATTATCTCTTTGTCTTTATACTTTGCATTTTGATGATGATGTGTCTTGGTGTGGACCTCTGGGTTCTTCTTGTTTGGGACTCTGTGCTTCCTGGACTTGTATGTCTGTTTCCTTCACCAAGTTAGGGAAGTTTTCTGTCATTATTTTTTCAAATAGGTTTTCAATTTCTTGCTCTCTCTCTTCTTCCAGCACCCCCATGATGCAAATGTTGGTACACTTGAAGTTGTCACAGAGGCTCCTTACACTATCCTCATTTCTTGGGATCCTTTTTTTTTTTTTTTCTGTTCTGATTGGGTATTTTTTGCTTCCTTATATTCCAAATCGATGGTTTGCTTCTTGGCTTCACCTACTCTACTATTGATTCCCTGTAAATGATTCTTTATTTCAGTTAGTGCATCCTTCATTTCTGACTGGTCTTTTTTATGCTCTCGAGGTCCTCACTGTGTTCCTTGAGCATCCTTATAACCAGTGTTTTGAACTCTTCATCTGTTAGATTGCTTATCTCCATTTTGTTTAGTTATTTTCCTGGAGTTTTATTCTGTTCTTTCATTTGGTATATGTTTCTTTGTCTCCTCGTTTTGGCTGCCTCCCTGTGTTTGTTTCTATGTATTAGGTAAAGTTGCTATGTCTCCTAGGCTTCCTAGGGTGGCCTATTGTTGTAGGTGTCCTGTAGGGTCCAGTGACACAGACTCTCTGATCACCCCAGCTGGGCCCTCTAGGTGCACTCCTAGTGTGGACTGTACACCCTTCTATTGTAATTGAGTCTTGATTGCTGTTGGCATGTCAATGGGAGGGATTTACTCAGGCTGATCAGCTGCAAAGACTGGCTGTGCTCAGACCACTGACCTCTGACTACCTTGGATGATCAGCTGTGCAGGGGCCCACCACACAGAGCTGGCTCTGGGGCAAGGTCAGCCACTGCCTGTGTTCTACCCAGGGCCACCAGGCATAAGCTACAAAGCGATCTGCAGACAGCTGCTTCTTGTGCTGGGCTTAGAGGTGGCCCAGGCAAAGCCAAGCTGTGAACCAAGGCTGGCTGCCTCTAGTGCCTGACCTGGAGCCACTTAGCAAGAGGTATGGGGCTTGCTGAGGCCAGATGCTTCTTGTTTGAGAGAATTTAGGAAAATATGTAGCCAAAACAGCTCAATTCTATGGTAAAGCCACTGGAAACATCTTGGACGGGCCCGAAAGTTGGGTGGGGCAGGGTCTCAGGGTATCACCAGAGTGAGGCAAAGAGTGGGAGCCAGGTTGCTAGAGTCCCAGATATGGCGCCCGTCTGCCGGCCCCATGGGGGAAGGGCTCACCAAAGGAACACGGGCCTCCGCCAACCGGTCTGTCCATCCAGGAGAAAGCTGCCTCTCCAGCCCTCGCCCCAATGCCAAACAACTCAGTTCTTCCCCGTATGTCTCTGGTGCCTTTCAAGGTGCCTCCCCCACGCTGGAGCCTGGAGGGTGCAAGTCTAAGTAAGTCCGTGCTCGGGCCCCTTAAGAGGAGCTGCCTGGGGTGCCAGCAGCCTCGGCCTCCCTCAGCCTCAGTTCCTGCTGGTTTCATAACCAGAAGTGATGGGGATTTTCTTCCTGGCACTGGAACCCTGAGCTGGGCCCCTGCTGTGGGACGGGGACCCCTCAGTCCTCAGGGAAGACCTTCACAGCCTAGGTGTCCTCCTGATTTTTATCCGCCACACGTGGGTGTGGGACCAGCCTGTCTGTGCCGCTGCCCCTCCTACCAGTCTCATGTGGCTGCTTCTTTAATTCTGTAGTTGTAGGACTTCCGTTCAGCTGGATGTCAGGTGGTCTGAGTGACGGTTGTTCTGTAGTTTAGTTGTCATTTTGATGTGGTTGTGGGAGGAGGCCATCCTGAAGGGAAGTTGTCTTACCCTCTTTGAGATCCAGATGAGGGACTGGGGAAAAGAGCTCAGGACACGTATACAAGGCCGACGGGGTCAACCAGGACAGTGTGTGCTTCTCCCCGCTTCCTGTCCTCCCTCCCCACACGTCCTGCTGATTCTCCGCCCAGCGTCTAGCTGCCGGGTGAACAGAGGGCTGCAGGCAGACAGGGCTGGCCATGCACCACGCTGCTCAGGGCAGTAACAAAATGCCGTCTTTGATTTCTGTTTTTGAGTTTTTAAAAACAAATATCTAAAGTTAAAATTAAGAACAAATTCAAAGCCCTGGAATAACTGAGGAAGTTCCTGTGGGAGTGTCAGCACCCCGCCCCACAGCAGCTGGCCCTGTGTGCCCAGGGGCTGTCCCCAGACCGAGTGCAGCCCAGCCCTGCGTGGCCACAGCACGCCTAGCATCGAGGGCTGTGTCCTCTCGTGCCCGAGCCCCCTGGGTGCTTCTGGCAGGTGGTCCCCAGCATCTTCTGGAATGGGTGATGGCACCGCTGGCGCCTGGC
The DNA here is from genome assembly GCA_030848825.1 of Tadarida brasiliensis. Lineage (NCBI taxonomy): Eukaryota > Metazoa > Chordata > Mammalia > Chiroptera > Molossidae > Tadarida > Tadarida brasiliensis. The sequence goes on from CM061258.1 coordinate 119,115,788, forward strand.
CCGTGCCCTGTCACTCGGCCCTGTTGTTGAATGTGTATCTCGGGCCGAGAAGAGCGAATTTTCTGTGCTGGATTACAGAGGAGATAAGCTTTGTTCCTTTTGGCTGAGGCCTGCCTCTTTAACCTGCACTGAGCCTTCCCTGTGTGTGGAGAATTAAAAAGAGGGGCAGGACGTCGGGCATCACTGCGGGTGCTCTGCGGAGCCTTGGCGGGGGTGAGAGGCGCGAGGCGTTCCCACAGCCGTGTGGACGGCTGCAGCCCGGCAGGGGCACCGCGGCAGGTCGGTTTATTTCGTATTCTCCGGAGAATGCTATTACTGTGTGTTTTAGAGGAGATAAAAGGAGAGTTTATAGCAAGTCCAGCTCAGCCTGGTAGACACGCTTGTTAATACAGTGTTTTGTGATTGGGAGTCCAAGGGAGAAAGTTAGAAGTGGGAGCTAATCCGGCCACGGCTTATTTAGAATATAAGAAAAGCATGTGCTAGGGAATACGCTGCCCCGTAAATCCTCAGGCTAACTCCCGCGGGCACCTTGCCCCTCATTAAGTGATTCTGTGAGTGCGAGCTGGCCCAGAGGGGAGGGCTGGGCGAAGTGAACACACGGAGGCCAGAGTCCACCCACGCCGCACCCGGACGGCGGCACACAGGTGCTGGGACTTGTCACAGCTGACCTCTGCCCAGTGCTGCTGTGTCAGGCAGGCGCGAGACACCCCGTGAATACCTGACGCACGAGCCAATGAATCATCTCAGTGGACCCCCAGCAATTCTGCAAGGGAGGTGTCGTCAGTCCCCATGTAGATGAAGAATCTGGCCTTCATAGTGAGATTCCACGGGGCAGGTAGACTGGATCTCTTGCCCACTCTGTGTGGAAATGGCTGCCAGTCTCAAGAAAGAGCTGGAACCTTGCTTCTGGTTCATCAAGGAAAAGGTGCGTGATTGATTCGTGATGTCTGCCTTGGGCAATAGGCTTGCCACAGTTTTTGATATTCCCCAGATTAAATGACTTGCCCAGCTAGTGAGTTCTGAGTGACAGAGCATGGAAGGGAACTGGGGTCTGTTGGTTTTTCTCTGGTTTTCTCAGCACTGCTTTCCCTGCAGAGCGACATTTGTTGGGAGGAAGGAACCAATGGTCTCCCTTTTATAACCCATCCAAAAAGTGGGCTTCCAGCAGCTCCCCACCATCCATCTGTTTTCCTTTATAACAACATATTAGTTACCTGGCTACATGCTACCACCCTTCAATAAAACAGGTACACTGTCACCATTGTCACCCACATTTCCATCGGAGGCCACCTCCAGCCTGGCCAGAGCCGTGAGTGAGACAGGACGGACACCCAGGGGTGCAGTATACACAGAAATGTACTCAGTAAGCAGCTTATGATGAATGAATGAATGAATGAATGAATGAATGAATGAATGAATGAATGACGTTAGATTTCCCTGGTGGCATATTTCTGTGGGTGTCATGGTCTAGGCTTGCACTGCCCAACAGAACTTTCCGCAGTGATATTAATAACAGCGCTATAGCTGCCCTATCCAGGACAGTAGCCACTAGCCTTGGGTGGCTATTGAGAACTTGAAATGCGGCCAATACAACCGAGAGACTGCATTTCATTTCATTATTTGTTTTAATTGAGATTTAATGAACACATGACATTGTATTTGTTTTAGCTGTACAATGTAGTGATTTGATATATGTATATATTGTGAAATGATCACCATAAAGTTTAGTTAACATCCATCACTATACAGTTACAAACATTTTTTTTCGTATGATGAGAACTTTTAAGATCTACTCTCTTAGCAACTTTCAAATATACAATGCAGTATATTAACTGTAGTTACCATGGGATCATGCCATCCCCAGGACTTCCCTGTCTTATAACTAGAAGCTGGTACCGTTTGGCCACTTTCACCCAATTTGCACCCCCACTCCCATGCCCTGCCTCTGGCAACCACCAGTCTGTTCTCTGTATCTGTGAGTTCAGTTTTTTTAGATTCCACACATAAATGAGATCACGCAGGATTTGTCTTCCTCTGACTTATTTTATTTACTCACGATGCCCTCAAGTTCCATCCGCGTTGTTGCAGATGGCAGGATTTCCTTCTTTTTTATGGCTGAATAATATTCCATGTTGTGTACATGTGCATGTGTACACGTGTATGTATATGTCTATATTTATACAAATATGTACATGCATATTACATAGCACGCCTTTATCCGTCCCCCATCACGTAGGCTGCCTCCACGCCCTGGCTCCTGTAAATGGTGCCACAGTGGACATGGGAGAGCAGATCTCTTTCCAAGACAGCGCTGCACTTCATTTGGATAAATGCCTGGAGGTGGAATTGCCCCACCACCCTTTGCTGTCTGCAGCAGCGCCTGACTCCCACCTCCGAATAATCCTCCCCTCTCTGCCCCTCACTGCCAGTCCTCTCTAAGGCCTATCATTTCCATTGTCGAAGCTGTCTCCCTCCAAACCAGCTCCTCCTTCCCCTCCTGCCTGCCGCCTGCGCAGGACTCATCACCACAAGCGGCGGCTCATCTGTCTCGCCACCCCACTCACCCGTCTGCTCAGTCCCTGCATCTCACCAGCAGAGGCTTATCCATCACCCCGCTTGGGCGTTGTGCTGGGCCTGGGAAGCAGACCCGCTGGACTGCTCCCTGCAGCTCACTCCCGAGCAGAAGGGACCTGGGACCGGTGGGGCCACGGTGGTGACGGTGGGCAAGCCGAGGAGAGGCCTCGCAGCTGCCAGGCGCCTCGGGGTGGCCACAGCCCACGGCCAGCACCTGCTTCCCGGTGCATCCTGGGAAAACCATGCCGCAGAGGCTGTGCCCCAGTCCTCCAGCGGTCGCTCACAGACAGATTTCCGCTGGCTCACATGGTGTCTCCAAAATTCTTTTCATTAATTACCAACATTTAAATATCGGGAGGCTTTATGTGACAATATGGATATTTTACTTTTATGGAGAAACTGGAAGATCTGGCGACACCAGGCCACATCCACACCTGGACACTTTGGGGGAGCTGAGTCACGGTACCACAGCCCCCCCCCCACTAGCTCCTTGGCGCATGGCACGGCTGTCCTCACAACTCACCTCTCCCACTGGTGCTCACCTGTGTGATGGTGACCCCTCTACTCTTGCACCCCAACACTAGCTCTCTGGTTCTTCCCTCCTTGTGGACTTAGGCAACTCTTATCCCCCTCTGGTCCCCATAAAACTCTCCTCTGCTTTTGCTCCTGCTGTTCCCAGCACCTGAGTGCCCGCCCACCTGTCTCGTTACACACCCTGCCTTTGGAAACGCCAGGGTTCCGCTGAAGTCTCTCTTCACACACAAGCTCCCTCACACCCTGTCCTACCCCAGGCCATCGGGTGGTCCCAGCCACGCCTTCTGGGCCCAGGTGTGCCTGTTCCCTGAGCCTCTGAGGTCTGAAACGGGTCCCTGGGCTCCATCCAGCCTGCAGGTGTCCTCTGTTGGCCCTCAGAGTGTGTGCAGCTTGTGGAACACAGACAACGTGCCGTCCACTGTCTGGAGCCCAGTGGCCCTGCCCACTCTGGACTCGGGTGTGCATCGTTCTCCAGCTCACCACAGCCCTCGCGTCCCCCACGGCTGTGCTGCCATGAGCGTTTGGGTTTGTGACCCCTTGTTATACAGACTAGCGTGGACCCCTTAATAAGTGAGCTGATGTATGTAGTCCTTCGAGCATATGTAGGCTGCTCAGGGCTAGCATGGCCCAGAGACCCCTGCCCCCTGAGGCCTGTGCCCCTAGTGGGACTTGCTTTCTCCTTCTACATCCCACACAGGCCCATGTGGTATTTGTTGGGTTGAATGAAATTGCAAGAATTGCATGCTGAGTTCTCAGACCAGATCTAGAGGAGTCTTGGCCTAAGCAGTGAGGGTAATTCTAGACCCCACCCCGGAGTGGATGGGGTTCTTCCCATGCCTGCTGCTGGCCTCCATAGGAACTGGGGAGACTGCTGCGCCAGGCCTCGGGGGCGGGGGTCTCTGGGCCACGCCAGCCCTGAGCTGACCGGCCTGGCAGGTGCACACATCCAGGCAGTGGGTTGGGTGCAAGACAGTGATGGTAGCTCACGTTTCCTGAGCACATAGTATGTGCCAGGGGTGCTCGAAGGGCTTTATATATATCAGCCATTTTTTCCACCTGGTATCCCCAGGTGAGATGGGTACTGCGGTCTGCTCCGTTCTAGAGATGAGGAAATGTGCTGGTGCTAACATCACCCCAGGCCGTCTGGCACTGACCACACAGTCCTGCCTGTCCATAGAGAGGGACCGTGGTCACTGGGGAGCTGAGTGCCTAGCGCAGCCGTCCCTCAGCACTGGCCCATGACGCCCAGTGGCCTAGATTTTCGAGAGGCCAGAAATGCACTTTGTTATGTAAAACTCCCAATTTTTAGATATTGGGAGTAGTTCTGAAATTTTTAGCTGCTCTGTGGGCCAAACCGGCGTAGATTCAACTGTAGGGCCATCCGTTAGTGACCCAGTCTGTTAGGTCCCATCCGCACCCACTGTCTTCTGAGTTTGTGATCTTGGGGTGCTGGATGTTCCAGTGGTTGGCCCAGAGCCAGCACGCAGCAGGTTACATGTAGCTTGTTAGGTGTCCCAGTGTCTCACCATCTTTTCCAAGGAGAATGGTTTTCCCCCAGGTTCATGTGGAAGGCCATTGAGGGCTTCTCCCCAGACGGAGCAGGTTTAGCGCCTAGAGCTGGGCCTCCATACAGGCAGGAGTGGCCTGCTCCTCGTCCCGGAGGGTCTCCATCCAGGCGAAGACAGGCGTGGACGTGTGGGCACTCACCGGGGAACAGGTGCAGAGATCCAGGCTGCAAGTCCAGCTCTGAGAGCCCAGAGAGGGACCCTGACTCAGCATGGGGAAGAAGGAGGGGAAAGAGGGTGGGGTGGGCAGAGGCTTCCTGGAAGAGTCGACCCTTGAGCCAGGTCCTGAAGTCTGTGTGGTAGCTCTCTGGGCAGCAGCAGCACAGCCCCAAAGTCCCCCTTGCCCTGATAAACCTACGGTCAGGGTCAGGGTAAGCCTCCTCCCCATTAGCCCACCACCCCACTTCCCTCCTGTCCCGGAGCCAGCACTTCTGGGCAGAGAGCAGTGCAGGCCAGCAGCTCATGTTCTTCCCGTGTGGTGGGGCCAGCGGGTGCTCGCAGTCAGGGACAGAGCCACTGGAGCGTGGACGCCGCAGCGTGGCCCCCACAGGCTGTGTGTGAAGGAGGCTGAGCCCACGCACGTGGCGGTTTGCTTTCGTGGACAGTCCCTGGCCGTCGGCACTTAGGCCTGGCCAGTGCCCTGCCCAAGTGGTTTTCTTCGGGAGGTGTCAGTGCGCAAGGCCGGTGTTGTCTCTGGACAAGGGAGGGGCCTTGTGGGTGCAGCAGTGCACAGCTCGCTGGGGTTGTCATCATAATGGAGCCGCATCCCATCAGGCTTCGCGGGCAGCTGGCGTGCTCACCGGAGGCCCATCGTTCGATACCGGGCAGGGAGGAGAGTGGCCATGCCGAGCCAATTACATTTCTTAGGTTAAAATAATATTAATATCGTTGTATTAAAGTTGCCTTACTGTCCCTACGTGGTTGGTTCTGGTGAACTGTAAGGAAGGACAAAGTCAGGATGTGGCCCGGGCAGGTGCTCCTGTTTCCCCTGTGCCACCGCGAGTTTCAGTGTCCTTTTGAAGATCCACTGCTAAGGGGCTTGGAGGTGGCGTCCACAAAGGCACAACAGTAACTCTCGTTAGCAAGGAAGAACTTCTCAGCACCAGGGAAAAAGGAAGCATACACACACAGACACACACAGGGCGGGCCTGAAGGCCTGGTTATGGGAAAGCAGGAAGCAGGCTGGTCTTTAGGAGCAAGAGAACGTTTCCCCTCGCTCCGTTTCCAAACACACCCCTGAGCAGTGCCCACTGCGGGGTGCTGAAGGGTGTGCACCTCCGGGTCCTCCTGGTTTCTCCACGGTGCACACCTGCGTCTCTGTGGCCTCTAGCCCCACCCGTGGGGTGAGATGACAGGTACGTTGACATATACGTGAGTATGCAGGAAAAGACTGGCAGGACATGGCACGTGCACTCCCCACCCAGTGCCCACAGCTATTGCCTCTGGACTAGGAGGGAGCCGGGATGTGGGTAGGAGAGGACTGGTCCACAGGGAATTACTAAAAAGAGTAAGTGGGGCTCCGAGTCCCACCGGGTGCAGGTGATTCTGCCAGTGGCCAGACGGAGGCCGTCCCCAGGTCCGGCTTGAGCGAAGGGAGGCAGCAGTAAGACCTCGGGCGTGCCAGCTGGAGTGGCTCACCTGTCCCAGCTGCATGACCTCAGTTTCCCCATCTGTAAGACAGGCCCTAATGCCCACCTTGCGGAGTTGCTCAAGGACTGTGCAGGACAGTGTAGCCTGTCATTTTTCACACTTGGCATCCGCAGAGCAGTGACTGCCACTTGTTCCCCTCCCGGGATCCCACTCCGGTGATCATCACGCCAAGCACACCCACAGATATGGCTCATTTGGCCTGCAGAATGTTGGAAACTGGAGGTGAACACCATCAGGCTGGACACGAGCCTCCCGGCTCCTCGTGACCCCACTCCTTCCCCTGGTTCCCTCCCTAGCCCCCCTGTCTCCTACCTGCCTGGCCCCTGTGGGCACTGAAGGTGGCATCCTGCCCTTGCCCGCTTCCCTCACTCTGCCCCTTCGCAGCCAGACCTCCTGGTGAGAGCCAAGCAGCAGACGGCTAGAGGTCAGACGATGCTCCAGACTGTTCACGGAAGGGAAACAAACATTTTGGAAGCCAGACTTCACTGTGAAAGCCAGAGTGCCCACCTCATGGCTGTGCTGGGCTGGAAGGCCTCCCCACCACCCCACCTCCTCTTTAAATGAGAATGCTTCTGTCTTGCCAGATGTTTCCATGGCAGTAATTTTGCGGAACTAGTCATTGAAAGCAGCCCATGCTGTCCTTCTAAGATAGCTATTTCCTGATTAATTCACATCACGCACCTGCTCTGGGCCTCTGCCGAGCGGAGAACACATCCGTATAAACACGGAAAGGAGAGCTCTGAGAATCGCCTCTTCTGACAGTCGGCAGGTAGTAGCCCGTCGTCCTGCAGCTGGGTGGCCGGCGCCCCGTCCTGCGGTGGACAAGGGCTGGATGGCTCGTTCCAAATCGCACGGAAACCTCCGCAGCAATGACCTGGTGAACTGGAAGTTTAGTTCAGGCTTCCTCACCTAGCTTGCAGGAAGGCTGAGGGCGGGATGAGGATAGATGGACACCTCTCGGGTCTCAGATCCCATTTCCCAAGAGCAGATGGAAAATGATCTGGGAGTGAAACCAACAGGTGGCCATTTTTCTGACCAGGCGGTTCCCAGAACATCGCTAGCAGCGCTGCCCTGGGAGGGAAATACCCGTGTGTAGTCACTTACGACTCCTCAGTCATGGTTAAGCACCAACTCTGTGCAGCTGCCTGCCGGGCCCTTGGACAAGACTGGACAAGGGCCCCTGGTGTCTGGGAGCTTAACTTTGAGTGGGGAAGACAATAAATAACTTAAAAGGCTGATAAGACCATGTCAGAGACAAGAAAGAAAGAAAACAGGATATGGAATAGAGGGGCTGCTCCAGAGAGCGGGTCGCGGAGGTCTCTGCGAAGACAAGCAGGGGCCCGCTGTGCAGTGCCCGGGAAGAGCATCCAGGCCGGTGCTCGCTCCTGAGGTGGGAACGAGCTGGCAAGGTCAAGGAACCACAGTCAGACCAGTGTGTTGGGAGTGGAGGGAGGAGGGAGAGAGCGAGGGGGGCGGGGTCAGGGAGGTCAGCAGGGGCCAGATTGGGGGGGGTGCTTACTGGCCACTGAGGGGGATGGAGCTGATGTGCAGTCCGAAATCGCAGTGGGGGGTGGGGGCAGTTAAGCAGGGGCTGCCATGACCTGCTGAGCCGTTTTGGAAGGACTGGCTGCTCCGGGGAAAGTGTGTTGGGGAGGGACGCTGACAGTGTGGAGTGGACGCTGAGGGACCAGCTGGGGCCAGGGCAGTGCCTCTTGGAGAGACGATGGCGGCCTGGGCGAGGGGGCACCCCCTTCCGGGAGAAGAGGTCAGATGTGGAGGGGTTTTAGGGTTAGCCATGGGACTCCGGACCCTGGCTGTGTGAATGAGAAAGCAGGAGGAATCAGGGAGGACTCGGGCTGCTGGGCTGCTGATGGAATGGTGCAACCATTTTTAAGAAGGGAGGAGGCAGCCTTGGGCAAAGTGAGTTAAGAGTTCTGTTTGCGGCATGTTAAGGTTGAGACACCTGTTAGATGGCCAAGAAGAGAGGTCCCGTGGTCACTAGGGGCTTAGTGGCGAGGTCAGGGATGGAGATGAAAATAGTCAGGAGTCAGCAGCACAAAGATGGTGTTTAGGGCCTCGGGCCTGGGTGAGAACACCTAGTGAGAGAGCGCGGGAATCAACCCACCATTCAAGGCCCAGCGGAGGCGCCTGGGCGGGCAGCTGAGGCAGGAGGAACCAGGCGAGTGCAGAGCCGGGGGCCTGGGGCAGGAAATCACTTAGGAGGAGGAGTGGCCGGCAGCACAGGTACAGCTGGCCGCTGCTTTGCCCAGGGACCGAGACTCTCCCAGGGGGTCCGGCACCTGCCGGACCCTGACACTGACTGTGCAGACCAGGGCACTTCTGAGAGTGAAGAGAGAGGCTCTGTGAATGGTTAGCGTGGCAGGAGGACATCAGAGCTGTCCCAGACTCACAGGGCAGCTCCTCCGCCAGGTGGCGGTGCCCTTGCCAAGTGGTTCCCTGTAGAGGCGCAGGTCAAGGCTAGACTGCAGCAGGGCCAGGGCCACGAGAGGAGGGAGGGGCAGCGGGGACAGTGACTGTCCAAGAGTCTGCTCTAAAGGCAGGAAAATGGTGGGCACCCAGCAAGAAAAGGAAGGAGACGATTAATTCCTCAGCATGGATGAATCTTCAAGTGATTGTGCTGAATGAAAGAAGCTGGGCTAGAGTGCATGATTCCTTTTACTTAAAAAGGAGATGCAGACTGATCTGTCGGACAGAAAGCTGATGGGTATGCATGCCAAGCATTCTGCCTGGGGCTGGAGGTCAGGGGGAGAGAGAGATTTCCTAGGGTACAAGGAAACTGGGGGTGATGTGTTCATTATCTTAATTGGAGAGATGATTTCATGGGTATATGCACATGTTAAAACTTACCAAGTTGTACACTTGTAAAATGTACTGTTTACTGTATGAGGCATGTATTCTATTCCTCTATATAGCTGTTGTTAAATGTGTTTCCGTAAAGGGGACGGACAGACAGCAGGGCAGTAGCGGGGGGGTGAGGGGTTCGTTTTCGTGAACACAGAAATGTTGAATACCTGCACAGGATTGGGGAGAAGGAGACAGGAAGCCTAGCCAGGGACCCCTTCATCATCTGTCATGTGCTGAGGGGTTCAGAATTCGCCCCGTTGGCCTGAGAGGCTCCGCATTGCAAAGGAATCACCTGGAGAACCTGTTCCAAGTGCAGGCCCACACCGCATCCCACGGGCACCCCCACTGCAGCGCAGCCCGTCGGGCGGGACAGTCTGGGCAGGCTGACAGGCTCTGCCTTTCTGGGGTTGGGGGCTTTCCCAAGCCACAGCGCCCCAGGAGCAACTTCAGCAGCAGAGAAGGGGGTCAGTAGATAGAAGCCCCCGCCTCCGCCTTGGAAGGAGCACTGAGAACCTTCCGTGGGTTCCTCGGAGGCCCAGTGGGATGGCGCCTGTCGCCCACAGCAGTGACCAGCTCAGAAACCTTGTGGGGTTTCTCCAGCCCTGTCTGACTCGTCCCACTCCCTCTTGGGAGCACCTTACCTGCAACCCCGTCCTTGTGTCAGGCTCTGCTCTCAGGACACCCACTGAGCCAGGGTCTGCCTTTTGTGTGCACGCCAAGCTTCTCTGCTGTGGAGGCCCAGGGACCATGCTTGGATGGAAGCTGCTGTGGGCAGTGAGGGGACCTGAGGATTGATTCCCAAGGCGGGTGACTGGGCTGGATCTGCTCTGGTGGAAAATGACCTCCAGGGGCAAGTGAAGTTGAGGCTGGAGCAGCCAGAGGCAGGACACGGGGAGACCAATCAGCAGGCGATTACAGATGTCCCAGCAGGAGGTAATGATGAAAGAGCCGACTGAGGCCACCTCTTTGTGAAAGTCCTTTGATTTATAGGGTATGTGAGCTTCTCACAGAAATGAGACTGCGCCTTATTTAACATCCCCAGTGCTGTGGTTTTATAAAGCAAGCGTTTCTAGCCTTCCACAGTTCTCTTTTTCACCTTCTGCTTTCAAAATGTGATACCTCAGTCTGACGCCACGCATCTTCGTTTTGTTCAATTTTGTTTTCAGGATCTTGACGTTGCTGCCAAGAATGTGAAGCTCTATGTCAACAAAAATCTCACCTTTGATGGCCAGTTAGACAAAGGAGATGGGGAGGCCCCAGCTGAGCTGACCATCCTGGTCGGCCCGAACAGTGAGAAGACCGAGGGAATGGAGAACGATGTTAACGCCCACTCGGAAGAAAGCAACGGTGCCCGCACGGTGGTCGGCACAGACGAGGGCGAGGAGCTCCATGTCAGGGGCTCGCAGCCAGCTGGAGCAGCAGTGGACGTGAAGGTTTCTCCACCGGCAGCTTTATTTGGTGAAAGGACAAATCCCCCTGATTGCACGGAAGACACTTTGTCCAAGTTAGAGGACCACTTCAGCCTGTTGGCAGCCCCAGCCTCAGTGGAGGGCGAGCCCGGTGCCCCTGCCCCCGGGCCCCCTGTGGAAGGCCCTCCTCTGGACCAGGAGCTCTCGCTGATTCAACAGCTGGAAAACCTCACAGGCAGAAAAGTCTCTGAGCCACCAGGGAAAACCCCATCCTGGCTACAACCCTCTCCAACAGGGAAAGGCAGGAAGCAGGGAGGCAAGAAGCCCAAACCCCTCTGGCTGAGTCCTGAGAAGCCCCTGGACTGGAAAGGCAGCCTTCTGCCAGAGGACATCGTTGGCGAGGGGCCTGCAGAGGCCAAGGGCAAAGGCCCCAGGCGTGAGCAAGGGCGGGCCAGCAGCTGGACTGTCATCTCAGGAGAGAGAGCCCAGAGGGTGACCCCCAACGTCTGCAGTGATGACTTTGACATCTTTAACCGGCCCTCCAACAGGGAGCGCCCTGCTAGTGGGAGGAGGGGCCTGAAGAAGGACGCCCTCAGCAGCGCTCACGGCGATGGCCCGCCCGCTGGCAGAGGTAAGCTCGAGAAGCAGTCTGGGGGGTTCCGTCATCCCTGTGGGGGGCTGCTGACTGGCACCATGCCACTTGCTCCCTGGATCTAGTTTCCTCATCTGCAAAGCGAGGGATTCTTCTCCACCAGGGGTCACTAATTCACTGTCTCGGGAGCCACATGGGTAGCAGCAATGAGTAAAATGGGCGAGAGAGAGAAACGTCCATGTGAGAGAGATACATGGATTGGTTGCCTCCTGCACGACCCCTACCGGGGCTAGGGATCAAACCTGCAACCCAGACATGTGCTCTTGACCGGGAATCAAACCCAAGATACTTCAGTCCATGGGCTGATGCTCTAACCACTGAGCAAAACAGGCCAGGGCACCTCACTTTATTCTTAACTCTACAGTTAGAAAAATAACACAAGTGTGATGATAAACAGCAATGGACTCCTGCCTGGTTTCGAGAGTGCTGTAGGGAGTGTGAGGACTGTGGCTAACGAGCGCACCAGCTCAGCTGGAGGGGGCGGCTGCTGCGTCACTCAGGCGGCTCTGTGGCATTTAGGAATGCAAGGCCAGTGTGCCAGGTCTCCCTTTTCCTTTTGTTAAGAGAAAACAGAAATGTAGGGTATTCTTATTTTCGGTGTTGACTTACTGAGATCATCTTACAACCAGTGTGTGTGTCAAAAAAGAAAATACACATACGCTGGCAGGACCCACCTGCTTTGTGAACTTCTCAGTAAGTCATCTCAGCCTCGGCATCTTTGTCTGTAAAAGGGGTGAGCTCCCCTTCCCTGCCAGCTCCTTCTCGGCCTGTGAGGAGTGGATGAGATGGCGGCTTCTGAACAGTAACCAGAGCCTGGCACGTGGTGAGTGCTGTCCCAGCCACAGCCATTTTCAGCATTGGCTTGTCCGTCCTCTCTTGTCCACAGAGCACTCGGCCCTACCAAGGCAGGGCTCGCCCTGGTCCTCTGACTGTAACGCCACCCGCATGCATAGGAGCAGGAGCCGAGCGGCCGGGCTGCTGGGCACGAATCCTGGCTCCTCACCACCAGCCCACATTGTGGGCAAGGCGGGAACCTCTCTGAGCCTCGGTTTCCTTGTCTGTAAAACGATGCCAGTGATACCCACCTCATGGGTGCTGGAGGATAGGACGAGATCATGCATGTGCAGCGCCTGGCACAGCGCCTGGCACAGGAGCACCCAACAGGTGTTGGCTGCTGTGTCATCATCGCCATCGTCGTCACTGCCCGCTCTGTGCCTCTGCCTCTCGGTGTGTCTGTCGGTGAAACCAGTGTACAGCTGACCCTTGAACACCTCGGGGGGTAGGGGCACTGACCCCTCGTGCAGTTGAAAATCCACGTATAACTTTTGACTCCCCCAAAACTTAACTACTAAGAGCCTACTGTTGACTGGAAGCCTTGCCAATGACAAATGTCGATGAACACATTTTGTATGTTCTATGTTTTATGTTGATATTCTTACAGTAAAGTAAGCTAGAGAAAAGAGAATGTTGTTAAGAAAATCATGAGGAAGGGAAAATACGTTTACAGTACTGTACGTGTTCACTGAAAATAACCGCATGTAAGTGGACCTTGGACACCGGGACTGTGCAAGGGTCGGCCGTGTGTTTCCAGTGGGTCACATCGGCGTCTACTCTACTGGTGTTTGGGAGACAGACCCCAAAGGTCTGCATTCAGCCCACGTCTGCACTGAGGAATGTGAAGAGTTTGGGGGGCTCTTTCAGACCCTGACATGTCACTTAGGGCACCAGAGCAAGTCTGTAAAACTTGAGTGTCTTCCTGTCGAGCTCTCCAGCCTCGCCCGGCCCGCCAGCTTCACCCTGCGCTGGTATCGGGGCCAGCGGAGTGGGAGAGGAGAAACGAGGGCTCTTTGAGGGCGGACACTGTCTGACCTGTGAGGGGACCCCAGGACCAGGTGCCTGCTCAGGGTGGGTGCTCCAAGCGTGGGAGCCGCTGGGGGCGTGTCGCAGTGAGCAGGCTTTCCCGCAGGCACGGTGTTGAGGTGAGCTCATCCGAGCCTCATGCCGGCCCCCCGTCACAGGTAAAGAAAATGGAAGGTTAAGTAACTTTCTTTGGGTCACACAGCCAGTAAGGGTCAGCTCAGAATCTGAACCCACGTGGACATGCTCCAGAGTCCATGCTTCGGGTCACTCCCTGCGGTGCCCTCCCGCAGCCGTCTTCAGCCACGAGAGCCAGGCAGTTCCGGGCTGTCCTGGTAAACGGACCCCAGAGCCTCGGGGCTTCGCAGGTGATGGCATTATACTAACCTGTCCGCGATCAGAGGCCTTCGTCTCACTTTAATTTCTTTCCAGGCATTGCACTGCTTGGCTCAATGACACATTAAGAACTGAGCCCTCAAGATTTAGTGCCTGTTAAGCCAGTCGTGCTAAAAAGGAAAGTTACTTCAAAATTTTAAATTACCCATTAGACAGAGCCAAACCCCATAGCCATGCCTGTCAGGAAAGGTGAGGCCGGGATGAATGACTGCCGAATTCCCCCCTGGGGCTGGGGTGGTCACCACAAGACAGCCTGGAGATTGTTTTGTCCCACAGAGCATCCCATTGTAACGACATCTGCATTTCTGAAGTGTCTGTACCTGGGGTCGTTGGCTACAGGTGAATGAAATCCCATCAGCCCAGTTTGAGCAGTGAAGGGGGTATTATTTGGAGAATGCTTGGGGACCTCCTGGACCCCCAGAGGTGGGAAGTGTGTGTAGCTGCTCATCACACAGCGTTGGGAGGAGGAAACAGAAAACTGGCAGACACCAAGGAAGCTTCTCCCTGTCAGTCCAGGGCTGCCGGGCCTACCTCTGCTTCCCGCAGGCCCCTTTCCCTCCCTCTTCCTCAGGGAATCAACTCTCTCCGCCTTCGTGCACACAGCAGGAAATGGCCTTGCAGCCCTAGAGTGACTCAATTTTCTGGCTCTGTTGCCAGCAGCCAGCTCCAGAGTCTCAGGGGAGAAGCTCATTGGCCAACTCAGGTCAGGTGTCCACTTGTTGTCCAATCAACTACGACTGGAGGGCGGGTCAGCGAGAATAAACATGGCTCTGTTATCTCTCACTATGTACTTGTTCATTTCCTGTTCTAGTAGCAATTAGCGTGGTGCCATTGATTTTTATAAACTCAAGTGCAGAACTCTGATGTTAGTCTCAACCGAGCAATAGTTTTGAATCTTCAATCCCGTCGTCTCATGTCGGTGGTCCCTCCCAGACTGTTGACTGCAGACTGAAGCAGCAGTTTTTGTTGCCCATTCAGATTTCCAGGTAGGGATGTTGACAAAGGACAGAGCACTGACCCAGCAGCTCCCCACCCCCCAGGGACTAGCGAGCAGCGTGTTCTCCTGCAGACAGAGGGGAATGCAGGCCCCGAGCCGGCTGTCACATCTGCGAGGTCTAGGGGAGAGTCTACACCTTTGTGCTTTTAAAACCAGAGTACATCTTGGGAAGAAGAGGTCAAAATCAGATGTGGGATGAAAGCAGAGTCCTGCCTTTCTTTACACCCAGGCAGAGACACAGACTGAGTCCTGGACGCGTGCCATTTGGGCACTTGCACACTGACCCAGGCCATTCATTTCAGGCCATGGAAATCAAATCACAGTAAACCGGAGCACTGATGATCCATGTGGGAAGTCCCTTCCACCAGATGTTGAGCCTCACACCTGGAGGAGAGGACGGAAGAAACGCCTGGGGTCTTTTTTAATGGCAGATGAGAAGGAGGGGTGAGGACAGGTGCAGAGGACCGACAGGTGCAGAGGGAGCCCCTCAGCCTCAGGTCTGCACACGGGGAGTGATGGTGATGCCAGCTGTCCATCCCTGTACTGCAGATGCTTCCCGAGCACTTGCCTGTGCAGGTTCTGTGCCAGGCAGCAGGGAGTGGGCAGAGCAGGCCTCTCCGAGGAGGGCGTGACAGGAAGCGCCAGCTACTTGGGGGTCTGAGGAAAGAGCGTTCCTGCCAGAGGGCACAGCAAGGACAAAGGCTCTGAGACAGACAGAAGGGCCAGCGTGCTCGGGCAATGGGAAGAAGGGTGTGAGGGGAGGGGGGGAGTCAGCAGGGCCAGCTCGGGCCTGGGGTGTGGTGAGGAGTTAGGTTTGTTTTCATTCTCCTCGTTCTCAGTGTGGTAGAGATAATGTGCTGCGAGGGAACGCTGACAAACTCCACTTTAGGCACCTGGAGTTTGAAGTGACAGAGTGGACGTGGAGGAGGGGGACTGGGCCTGAGACGTTGACATGGAATGAGGACTGGGAAAGGATTATGTACCTGGAGTCACTGTGAACATGGAGAAAGTCATTTCAGTGCAGGGCTGTGGAAATTGTGGGATTTGTGGGTAAAGGGACAGAAGTCCACCAGGCATGTGACTTCTGACACGGCTGGATCCCAGGGCTCGAATGGTGTCATGAGGAGTCTGTGCATCTCTCGGCTCCTGTTCTCCATGTTGGCTTCCTTCTCGGGCAGGCCCCCCCCCCCGTGTGGCCACGTGGCCACAGGCATCCCCACGCCTACGTCCCACCAGCTCAGCAGCTCCAGTTCAAAGAGAGCCCCTCTCTCCCTTGGTTCCTTTCATGAGCCCAGCTTGGGAGGGTGCTGTCAACATTTGCCTACTCTGAATGGCCTGAAGGTGAGGGATCCCCGAGGGAAGATCAGGGTGTTCCTAGAAGAAGGGGAAGTGGAGTTCGAGGGGGAAAAACAGTAACTAACAGAGAGGAGGCAGGTCGCAGGGGGTTGAGAGGGTGCTGGTGATGGAAATGCAGTCACTGCAGTGGAAGGAGGGACCCACAAGATCGGCGGCTTCCCTTTTCTCAGGTCGGAGAGATTTATGCATGTCGGCAGGCAGAGAGGGAAGGTGCCAGTGGGGACGGAGTGATTGAAGGTTCTGGAGAGGAGACAATTGATGGAGCCAGGCCCCCTGGAGACAGGCAGACAATGGAGTGCAGGGCACGGCACCATATGAAAGGAGAAAAACCAGAATGCCAGTGTCATCGGCTGCTGTTCTCTGGAAAGACACCCTTAGATGGCACGCAGCCATGGCGTGGCCGGGAGCACCGGCCGCTGCTTGGTGCGCACGCAGAGCTGTGTCCTCTGCACGGAGGGGAGCGGGGCCTTCGGAAGCCATCCCGGGACCAGGCCCCGTCCTCCGCTTGCTCGGGCACAGCTGCAGCTCTTGCGGCCAGTGTGGTTGTGTGTAGAGGTCAAGTCCTTAGCGTGTAAGGCACCTGGTTGTTCCCGCATTTTTCTGATCATAAAAATCGTAGCCCTGGCCGGTTTGGCTCAGCAGTTAGAGCGTCGGCCCGCGGACCCGCGAGTCTCAGGCTCGATTCCGGTCAAGGGCGTGGACCTCGGTTGCAGTTTGTCCCCGGTCCTGTTGGGGTCGTGCAGGAGGCAGCCAGTCGATGTGTCTCTCTCAGTGTCGGTTTCTCTCTCCCTTCCTCCCTCCCTCCCACTCAATATGAAGATAAATAGAAAAATATCCTCGGGTGAGGATTAAAAATAATAATAATAATAATAATATAATTGGAAACTTAGAAGATAAGGTGACAGAGAAGAAAATAAAAGCCCTTCCTATATATCCCCCCCCCCCAAAGGTCATAGTAACGCGTTGGTGTGTGCTGCCCACACTACGGTAGGCATCATCCAGAATGGCATCGCTGGCATTTTTTCACTTTACCTTCTTTTCAGAGCCTTTCACCTATCACTAGGTGGTCTTTGAAAATGTCAAGTCATGCGACTGTGGTGGCCAGAGGAGCGGGCCCTGGGTGGCTGCCTCAGACCACAGGCAGCGCCTCACTCCGGTCATGCGAGCCCCTGACGTGGAGGAGACTTCGGGCAAAGGCTCTCACACCACCAGACAGGCCTCCCTAGATGTGCGTGAGGTTGCATTCTTAGGAAATTCAGTGCACGTCGAAACATACTTTGCTTTTTGTAAAACAACCAGGTTCCAGACTTGGGTAACCAGAAACAGTGTTCTGCCAGCCTAAATGTGTGAGACAAGAGACCGTGCTCTGTGCCCGCCCCGTCCGTCCCGTGCGTGTGGGAGCTTAGCATGCCTGGCCCCGCCCAGCAAGGGCCAGTAGGCCAGAGCAGCCTCACCGGTTTCTAGAATGCCCCCCGAGGGTGACTCCACCCGGCTGAGAACCGATGGATGAGGCACTCTGAGGGTCCCCACTTCACATGTGTCACTAACGGGGCCTCACCCCTCCTGTCCCTTTCTTCCACCAGGTGCCAGGTCCAGCAGGACGCCGCCACGGCCCCAGTGGCGCAGTGAGCAGGAGCACACGCTGCACGAGTCGTGGAACTCCCTCAGTGCCTTTGACCGCTCCCACCGGGGACGCATCGCCAGCACGGAGTTCCAGGGGGACGTCCTGGACGAGTTCCTGCAGCAGCAGGGCAGCCGGCACGGCCTCCAGCCGCCCCCCGGCGAGGAGAAGCCAGAGCCCCTGAGAGGGCCGGACGGCTGCTCCACGGACACGGACGACGGGAGCGCCTTTAAAATCCCCGTCTTGCCTTATGGACAGCACTTGGTCATTGACATCAAGTCCACGTGGGGGGACAGGCACTATGTCGGCCTGAACGGAATAGAGATTTTCAGTTCCGACGGAGAGCCCGTGCAAATTGCAAACATCCAAGCAGACCCCCCTGACATCAATATTTTACCAGCTTATGGGAAGGACCCCCGTGTGGTCACCAACCTCATCGACGGGGTGAACAGGACCCAGGACGACATGCACGTCTGGCTGGCCCCCTTCACTCCGGGCAGGTCCCACTCGGTCTCCATCGACTTCATGACCCCCTGCCACGTCGCCCTGATCAGGATTTGGAATTACAATAAGTCGCGGATACATTCCTTCCGCGGCGCGAAGGATGTGGAGATCCTGTTAGACGCAGAGTGCATCTTTAACGGGGAAATCGCCAAGGCCTCCGGGACCCTGACGGGAGGTACGGTGTCTGTAAGAATGTCCTCGAAGCCCCACCCGCGACTCGCGGAGCCTCTGAGGAGACGCAGACCCACTGGCTACCAGTGACAGGCGGGTCTCTCCTCTCACAGACCTGGCCCGCTGCTCACTTTTGCAGCGTGGGTGTGCAAGGGCTGACCTCCTTTATGTATTTATTTTTTTAAATCCTCACCTGAGGATATTTTTCTATTTATCGTCAGATAGGGAGGGATGGGTGGCGGGGGGGAGACACATCGACGTGAGAGAGACACACCGACTTGTTGCCTCCCGCATGACCTGACCAGGGCCGGGGACTGAACTGCAACCGAGGTACGTGCCCTTAGCCAGAATCGAACCCGCGACTCTTTGGTCTGCAAGCCAACGCTCTAACCACTGAGCAAAACTGGCCAGGGCAAGTGCTGACCTCCTTTAAACTCCTCACTGGGCATCGGCCTGAGCCGACGGGGGTCCTGCAGGGCGCTGACTGAGGAAGGGGTCTCAGGACCACCCAGTGAGGGCGGTGAGAGGCTGAGCGAAGACGTGCTCCGCGGAGCCCAGTCTCAGCCTGACCGAGGGGAGCCTGGAGCGTAGACGGTGGGATCTGTCCTACCTTAGGGCAGAGGGCAGGGGTTTGGGGTGCAACTCCCAGGTCCTTCCAGGCAAGGCCCCAGCCCCTCCCCAAGGGTCAGCCAGGCTCTGGTAGGGGCACCAACAGCATCTGCCCCGGTGCCTCACTCGTGCTTTGTTTCGGGGCCCATCACCGTGATTCTCATCAGGTCAGGTCCCTTCGTGAGACCTCTGATTCTCACAGTGCATGCATTCTAGTTGCCAGTGTGTGGAGAGAGCACGTCTCTCTACACAGATGGAGAACTGTTAGTGGTTCGGGGTTTTATAGCACGTAGGTCGATGGTCTGGGTTCCTGATCTACAAATCACTGGGATTTGGGGTGAGTTGACCCTTATCTTCCTGTTAACCCTTTCAGCCCCCGAGCACTTTGGAGACACGATCTTATTCACGACCGACGACGACATCCTCGAGGCCATCTTCTGCTCGGATGAGACGTTTGACGTGGACGTGGAGAGCCTCTGCAGCCTGCAGAGCGAGGAAGCGCTGAGGAGGCCCAGCACCGCCGACGGCCCGGGGGAGGAGAGGCCCTACACCCAGGCCGGCCTGCGGGCCCCGGGCCAGGTAGGCCTGGGCGGGGCGGAGGGGAGGCCCGGGCAGAGCTCCCCTGACCCAGAGAGAGCAGCAAGAGTGAGATGGATGGCCTTCGAGCTGCTGGTGCTGCTGTTCTGGCATTTCCCATTTCTCTGCTTCATCTTCGGCCCTGGGTGTCATACTTCATTCTCTAATGATTTTTATTTTATTTATTTATTTTTTTTCACCAAAGAGAAGAAAGTATTCAAATTTTAATCAAAGCTAGGAGAAATCCATTCTGTGCCATCTCTGTAGTTTAGAGGTGGCAGTCTTCAGGAAATTTTTGCTTTGGATTGCATTTTGATCTCTCGCTGTTTTTGATGGGAGGACTGGAAATGCTTTTAATAGGCAGACTTAGAATTAAAGTAATGATAATCCCAGCAATCATTTCTTGCTTTCGGATCGTGACCCAGCCCCGTGTATCCTCCTGACAGCCGCTGGAGTGGAGATGATCAGTGTCCCCATTTAGGGAACCGGGGTTCAGACAGGCTAGGCCACTTGCCCAGGGGCGCACAGCAGGAGAATCCGAAGGCTAGAGCTTGAACGCAGGACTCCAAAGTCTGGGCTTTTAATTGATCAACAATTTTAAAAATGAAAGATGACCTTCAGGCCCGGCCAGTCCAAGTGAAAGAGCAATGAGAGACCCAGGAGTCAGGACGTTCCTGAGGCCAGGAGGAGAAGGGCGGTGGAGGGGAGGGGGTGTCCAGAGCCAAAGGACAGAGGTTTGGCCACCCGAAGTCACAGCCACGCGGTCTGTTGCTTCCGTGGTGTTCCAAGGAAAGCAGCTGCCCCTCTGCCCGGATAGGAGTTCCAGCTCATGTTGACAGTTCTGATTTTTTCAAATGAAGCCAGATATCTGGATTTTTCTATAAAAATATCCCAATTAAAAAAATGTTAGCAACTAATTCAAAATGCGTTCAAACCTTCTGTGGGCCATGAAACACGTCTTGTCTGGATTTGATCCGTGGGTCTCCTGTTGGGAGCTGACCTTGAGGCCTTTCGTTCACCTCATGTTTTTCCAACGGGAAGTCCCTTCTGAGGGACTCAGATAAGCTCCAACCCTGTGAGGGCCAGGGGGGGACCACTCTCATCTTAGAGGGGGTCACCCTGAGCTCATGGGGGGCAGTGTCAGCATCAAGGTCACACCCCTAGAGAGTGGCGGGGCTGCACCCCACCCTTCTGGGTGTTAAGTTCAGCGGTCGACCTAGGCGGGCAGGAGGAGGCACAGGGGCAGTAGGGCAGTGACGTTCCCCGGTGGCCTGAGGCTGCCCAGTGTCGGGTGCTGCTGGCCGGCCACCTCCCTCGGCCTCCTCCCCACAGCCGGACTGGGCCTGGAGAGGCTGTTGCCAGGTGTTGCTGGGCCTGAAACACCTCCCTCACCAAAACTGAGACCTGGACTCCACTTCCTTTTGCGTCTCAGCTTCCGTGTGTAAAGCAGTGAAGGCACGTGTACCCTAACTTACGGTGCAGAGATCTCAGAGCAGAGGTTACACGTGGGACCCAAGGCGGAGGCTGTGTACAGAACAAGGGTTCTTTGTCCCAGTTGCCATGGGAGTAACCCTAGAGCTTCGAAATGCACATGCCGGGCCCAGGTTGAGACCCTCTCTCTATGGCTTAAGTCCCTCCCTCCCTTCCTCCCTTCTGTCCGCTGTCCCTTCCTCCCTCTAGCTGACTAGATTAACATTTATGGGGTCCTTCCCTGTTCCAGAAAATTGAATCACCTTAGCTGGAGGTGTCAAACTCCTCCCCTACCAATAAGAGCTTCTGGCAAAGGCTCAGACACACGAGGTTCCCGGCCTGTTCGTATTACCAGTCACAGAGCCTCCACAAAGACAGAAAACCCAAGAAAGGACACAGGCTTACCTGGGGCATGAGGGGGCAGCAGCAGCTGAAGAAGTTGCTAGCCAGCTATGTGGGTATCACTGCAATCACCCCCTTTCCTCTGCTTCTCCCCTGACCTGTGTGCAGGTCCCGGCACTAGAGCTGCCACTCGCTGCCCCTGTCCCTGAGGTCACCACTCCAGAACCGGGCGTCTACCACGGGATCTGTGAGTACCTGTCCTGGGGCAGTGTCCGGCGGAAGGACCTTCGGGGGTCGGGGACCGTCCTGGTCACGGGGACAGGGTGTCCGTGGGCAGCTGGGCCGGTGCACAGGCACAGAGACGTCGGCGTGGGGCGAGCGGGGCTGAAACCAGCAGGAGCCAAGAAACCTGTACTCTCCCTGCCCGGGGGCAGGTGCCAGGTCTTCTGAGAAGTTGGAGATTTGGATTTTTATGTGGAATCTTTAGCTTTTATGTCATTGACTAATTTTATAATATTTTAAAACAACTAATGGGCCAAACAAAATACGTTGAGTATTCAGCCAGCTGGCTGCCGGTTGGTGGCCTCTGAGCAAATCCCGTCTGGGTTTCACCACCTCTGTTCTTGTCTTTTCCCATGTGGCCCGCAGCCAGCCCCCCGCCTGCACCCCGGAATCTTCAGGCAGAGGTGCAGCTGGCTGCGCCTGCTCCCTCCTGCCCCCTGTTGACAAGGCTGCTGGCTCACTTCCTTGCTCCTCGCAGCCTCACCTGCTCCCTCTGCCCCTGTGCAGGTCATTCCTTCCCGTTAACTTCTGACAGCAAGAGCCGTGCCAGCCATCGTCATGCTCCTCGCCCACCTCCCACCCTCACCTAAGGGGGAAGCGCAGCTCAGTTCAGCCTGTCCTCCCACACCCACTCCTGAGCCCCGAGAGCTGCACCTGTCTTCCCTGTCCGCTGAGGCCCACTGTAGCGCCTGGGTTCCCGGAAGGGACTCCGAGTGGGGTCTACTGGGCGTGTTCCGAGGAGACCACAGGACGCAGGACAGGGCTGCGCTCCCCTCAGGCCTCTGCCAGCTCCACAGGGAGCGCTGGGGCTGTGACTGCCCTGGAGGTGTCTGGGGCTGAGTGAGGAGACGAGGCCTTATACTCCTATATCAGCCTGTCGCTGGATATGGGCTGCCCCTGGAGGGGCAAGGCCGGGGGCAGCAATAAGTGGGGAGACTCAGCTGTGAGCTGCTGGGGTCAGCACTGCAGTCCTGGGGTGGAGGTGGGATCTGGGCAGTGCCCACAGCGTCCTCCGCTGTGCCATCTCCGCGGGTCTCCCGTGTGCCCAGTGAGGACACTCTCCCGCACTCACCCGCAAAGACCACATCACCTGTCAGGAAAGAGGAAGATGCCTTGCTTAGGTCCTCGCAGCCCTTGCGTTCCAGGACTCTCGCAATTACTTTAGGACAGCAGAGTCATTTAGAAAGCCAAGCGAAGGTAGGCAGAGCCTGGTTTGAGGTTGGCTTCATCCCCTTCTCAGCCACTGAGCTGGGGCTTCCCCTGCTTTTTCTCGTGGAACAGTCACAGCACTTATTCTCTCCATTTTCTAGATGAGGTCAGGAAAACAGGCTCAGAGAGATTGAGCCAGCCTCCTAGGGTCACACAGCTGGTACTAAGGCCAAAGACGAACCAAGCATCTGAACTCAAAGCCGCGTCCTCACCACTAAACACTCTGCGTCAGGGCTCCCGCTGAGAAGGCCTCCCAGCCGAGGCCTGTGTGCGGGTCAGCGTCCCACAGAGCTGAGGTCCTGGAATACGGCCGTCCTGCCTTGTCCCTGGTCTCCCCACGGTGGTCAGGGTTCTTCTTCCTCTCCTCCTGCTCCTCCTCCTCCTTGGTGGACAATGGAAATTGAATTCAAACTGAGTTAAACAAAGAAGGGGATTTATTGGCTTATGCAACTAAAAAGGTCAGGGGTTGCTAGTTTCCCGTACAGCTGGGACCAGGTGTGCAAATGACGTCACGAAGGCCTGTGTCTCCCTCCACCCCTCTGCGCTGTTCGCTCTCCCGCCCTTCTTGTTCAGACTGTTCATTCACCTTCTGCCGGGCTGTCATAGCTGAGAGAGAATTTCTGTTTCCCAAGACGTTCAACAGTTGTCCCAGAATTGTCTCCGCAGCCTGGCTCGATCATACACCCAGACATCTTAACACCAGCCAGTGTGGCTCCCGGGGCTGGGAGGGAGAGCTGGTGGTGAGGGGTCAGAGTGCAGTAACGGGAAGGAGGGGGCCGGCTGGTGGCCAGAGCAGCCGCTGTCCCCTTCATCTGATGATTTCCCTGAAGATGCTGTCTATAAATGTCTTTCCCACTGAGCCAGCTTCTGGCCTTCCTCGGAAATGTGATTTCTGTGCCTTTGGGAGCCCTGCCCTGAAGTGGAGATCAGAGGCCTTTTTGCTACAAGGAAAGTGCAGTTTCTCTGCCCTGTACTGGGTAGGGAGGCAGGAGAACCCTCGGCCTAGCACCTTCTGCCCGTCTGAAGCCTGAGATTTCCAAATCTCTCTTCTCTGAGCCTTTGGCTTCTTCCTCACTCTATCCAAAATCCGGAAGCCCCTTGACCAGCCTGTGCAAACAGGGAGAGCTTTGGTGAAGTGACCGGGATACGCTGGGCTTGGTAAATACGGCCCAGCGGCCGTATTTGAAAGGGCTATGTGACTTGCGAATCTGCAGATGACACTCATTTTGGATGTTTTGCAAATATCAGCAGTGATGAATAGGAAAGGAGCTGAGAGAGTTGAAATACGAACGGGAAATAACAAAATTAATTTCCATGTATATAAATATTAATTGGTACACCAGAGGAAGATGAATATGGAACATGGATCTGAGCTCAGACAGGAGAGCAGTCGCTTTTGGAGCAACCCCAGACTCGATGGCCTCGCGGGGCATCTTCCCCTGGACGCGATGGCCTCGCGGGGCACCTTCCCCCGGACGTGACGGCCTCACGGGGCACCTTCCCCCGGACCCAACGGCCTCGCGGGGCATCTTCCCCCGGACGCGACGGCCTCGCGGGGCATCTTCCCCTGGACGTGACGGCCTCGCGGGGCACCTTCCCCCGGATGTGATGGCCTCGCGGGGCACCTTCCCCCGGACGCGACGGCCTCGCGGGGCACCTTCCCCCGGACGTGATGGCCTCGCGGGGCACCTTCCCCCGGACGTGATGGCCTCGCGGGGCACCTTCCCAAGCAAACAGAGGGGCAGTTAGGATGCTTTGTCTTGTTTTCACAGGGGAGCTGGAACTTGTCCGTGACACTGACCCCTCTCATCCAAGTCTGCTCCCTCCTCCTCCTCCGTCTCAGGAGCCATACCCACAGCCACTCTGTAACTTGGGTCAAAAGCATCTTCTCTTTCCCTCACTCCATACATGCCATTGAGAATCCGGTCAGGCCCTGGTCGGTTTGGCTCAGCGGTTAGAGCGTCGGCCCACGGACCAGAGAGTCCCGGGTTCGGTTCCCGCTAAGGGCACGGGCCTCGGTTGCAGTTTGTCCCCGGCCCTGGTTGGGGTTGTGTGGGTAGCAGTCAGTCGATGTGTCTCTCTCACATCGATGTTTCTCTCTCTCTCTTCCCCTCTCTCTCCCTCCCACTCTATCTGAAGATAAATGCAAAAATGTCCTCAGGTGAGGACAAATAAAAAATAAATAAATAAAAGAGAATACCGTCAGTGCTGTCTCCAAAACAGATCTGAATCTGTCCCCTTCTCCCCTGTTGTCACCACTTCCCACCTTCGTCCAGGCCACCAGTATTCAGCAGCCTCCTTCCTGGTCTCCCTGGAGAGTCCAGCAGAGAGCATGGAGATGCAGGTGGAGTCCCGTCGCGCCCCTGCTTCCAGACCTGACCCTCCCACAGCTCCCATCGTGACATGTCCGGCCCCTGCCCAACCTCTGACCTCATTTTCCTCTCCAGCCACCTGGCTCTAAGCACAGGCCAAAGTGGTTCCCATCCCAGGGCCTGGCCCTTGCTGCCCTGTCGGCTGAGAATGTCCTTCCAGAAGTGATGAAGAATGGAGCCTCCTTCCATCACCCAGGCCTCAGCTCAAATGCCACCCCTCAGAGAAGCCCTCCCTGACCACCCACTCCTACTCAGCCGCTCCCCAGCCCCTCTTTCATTTTCCCGTGTGTTCAGCACGTGCTGGAACTAGCGTATGTATTTGTTTGTTAGGTGTTGTGTGCCTTCGCTGCAGCAGAAGCTCCTAGAGAGAGTTCGCCCTGTGTTTACCCTATATCTCCGGTGCCAAGAGCAGGGCTTGGTGCAGAGTAGGTGATCGGGAAATATGTGTCTACCGTTCAGGATGAATTTGGTGAAACTCGGTGCTTTTACTGTGACTCACTTATGTGCAGGCATCCACTGAAACCTACTCCTCAATCCACCACTTATTTCAAAAGGAAACACCCTTACTGACTGTGTTGTGCAGACACTGTTTTGGGCTCTGGGGATACTGCAGTGAACAGAGGCAGAGTTCTGCCCTCGGGAGCTGCCGTCTTGTGGGGAAGACTGATGAAAACAAATAGGCACGTGATGTGGACGGTACTGCCAGGTAGCACCGTGCTGTGCCCCGAGGTAAAGCAGGGCTGAGCGAGGCCGTGCTGTGTGAGCGCAGGTGGTCGGGAAGCCTCTCGGAGGAGGGGCATCTGAGCACAGACTCGTGACGGGAAGTGTATCAGTCAGCTTTGGCTGAACTAACCAACCTACACTCGAGAGGCTGGCCACAGCCCCCGTTCATGGCTGGCTCGTAATTCAGTGGCTTGACTGGGCAGTTCTCCTCTGAGCTGGCTCAGCTGGCATCTGCTGGGCCTGCTCTTGTGTCTGGTCAGCCGGCAGATGGGCTGGCTGCTGAATGGTCCAGGATGCCTTCGTGTCCAGAGTGATGGGGCGCCGCGGCCCACCTGTCTCCTTCCTGTGGCAGGACTCCAAGTGTGGAGAGAGGACGAGCCCCAGTGCGCGTGTGCCCTGCAGCCCCTCTCGCAGGACTGCGCGTCTGCTCCGGGGCCAGAGCAAGTCACGGGCCCAGGTTCAAGGAGTGGAGAGAGACTTCGCTTCTGGACCGGAGAAGCGGCACAGTCACTTTGCAAAGGGCGGGGATGGTGGGGGGAGTTGTGGCCAGTTTGCGTGCTACCAGTGCTGTGAGAAGCTGTCATGTGTCCCGTGTCAGGCTGGTCACACGCCTCCTTCCTCTGACCCCAAGATGCTCAGAGTTACCTCGGCACCATGGCGAGCAGAAGGATCTGAGGCTGAGTTACAAAATGTATGTTGGAAATGACAGGCGCAGGAGAGGAAGCTGAGCTCCAGGGAGGTGGCAGGGCTTGGCCTCACTCGGCCTCACAAGGATGTTGGGAGACCTCCCTGGGCCTCTCATCTGAGCTGGGATTTGTGGGACCCCGTGATGTTCAGGCTTTTCCCTCCAGCGCCGCAGTGCTGGCGCCCTCTGAGTTACAGAGAGCACAAACCCCTTGAACACAGCCACCCAAAGGGTGCTAGACAGACTCTGAGCCCCCCCAACGGCGGGAGAGTTCACTGGGCTTGGTCACACCCTAACGGGAGACCATTAAGTAAGGACCGTCCAGCCAGATATCTGACCGGGCCCAACCAAGAGGTTCATTTGTTTTGAGCTCTCTTGGCAAGTGGGTGACTCACTGGGCCCACAGAAGATCGCTTCTAAATGGCCTGTAATGGAGCAGGGTGGGCGAGGGCGAAAGGATGGCTGAGGTCCCTTCCTGCGCCCGAATCCACGTGGATCCTCACGGTGGTAGCCACTGTGCGTGAAATATCCATCTCCAGTGTTGGCTCATGAATGCAGCTGCCTCCATGTGGTTGCTTCCTCAATCGTTCTGCGTACACGCACCTGCGATGTGCCAGGCACTGTGGCCGGCTTTAGGGCCAAAGCAAAACAGGTGGGGTTTCTGTCCTCAAGGAGTTAACGTCTAGCATATTTAACCAGGTGATACAGGACCCCAGGGGTGGCCGGGCATGGAAGGGGATGTTCAGAGTGCACAGCAGGCTGTGAAGGAGGTTCGATGTGGTCAGAGAGGTTGGGAGGGCTTCCCTGAGGAAGTAAGCTGGGATCGGAAGGGTGAGCACACGTTCACCAGACCACGTCCGTTCCAGAGAGAAAGAACAGCCTGAGCAAAGGCCCTGTGACGGGAGAGAAGAATATAAATGAGTGACTGAATGACCGTCTTCGTGGAGCCAGGAACCCCTGGTGCAAGATGAGGTTAGAGAAATGGATAGAAGCCAGGTGGGCAAGGCCTGTTGGCCAAGCATCATGGGAAGCCACTCTAGGGTGTTAGTGTCAGTGGGTGATAGGATCGGTAGGTAGAGAAAGGATCCAGGGCGGTGTGCAGGCTCAAACAGTGCTGGTCCGTTCATCCTGCTGACAGTTCCTGAGCACCAGCAGAGTCCCAGGCCCGAGGGCCACCGGAGGAAAGGGGCAGAGCCAAGCCTGAAGGCCCTTTCATTTGTGCCTGGGTTTTCAAGTTGGCCAAACGCAGATGCTAAAGATCTTTCCTCTTCTCGTCTCCAGCTTAGTACCTCCTCCGGAACCTGTGTTCACGGCTGCTTTTCTTCCTGTTGTAGGCCTTCAGCTGAATTTCACCGCCTCGTGGGGGGACCTGCACTACCTGGGGCTCACGGGCCTGGAAGTGGTGGGCAAGGAGGGCCAGGCCCTGCCCGTCGGCCTGCACCAGATCTCCGCCACCCCCAGAGACTTAAATGACCTCCCTGAGTACACGGATGACTCCCGGACCCTGGACAAGTAGGTGTCTGCAAGAAGCGTAACTCTCATGGCGGCAGGGGCTCAGGGGCCTGTTCTGCATCTAAGATTCAAACATCAAATAGCAACTCCTATTCCACCTTCTCCCTGCCATCCCGTGAGGTCTGTGGTCACCCCAGTTTATGGTCAAGAGAACCTAGACTCAGAAAGGGAGGGCCCCCAGGACCACAGCGGGAAGTGGCAGGCAGGGCTCGCAGCCAGGCGCTCCTGCTCCAGACAGAGCTGGGCTGTTTTCCCACCATGCGTTGCTCCGGGCCTCCAGCACAGGGGCTGCTTAGTGAGCTTTTGCAGGGACGGCTCTGCGTTTTCACATGGGTGACCTCGCCTCTCACAGACAGAGGCTTCCCCTCCTTGGCACTGAAGGTGACTACTGAGGCTGTCCCCGCACTCTCCTCTGCGTCCGTCAGATTTCATGAGCCCAGGTTGGGTCCAGTCAATAAGAGGACAAGCCTGAAAGGTAGCCGACCCACAGGGCCCATAACCTGCAGGGCTGCACTCTTCCCCTCAGGACAGCTGCCCTGCCCCACCCTGCCTAGACCTGAGAACAAGAGGAGTCTAGGGGTCAGAGGGATGAGAGTTCAAATCCTGGCTCTGCCCCTTGCCAGCTAGTAAGTTTCTAACCTCTTCCAACAGTAATAGTGATGATAATGATGATAATAACTGAAATTATAGTTGCCATTTTTTGAGCTCTTGTTAAATGCCAGAGCTGAGCTATGCTAAGCAGGTTACAGATATTCATCCATTTAATAACAGGATTGACAGGTGCCTATGTAAACTGAGGTAGAGGGGTTAAAAACTGGCAAAGGTCACTCAGACCAGCTGAGTAGCAGTCGTGAGTAGAACGCAGGCCGTGGGAGAACAATACGCAGCACAAGCCCTGAGTCACGGTCTTCCTCTGCCTTGGTTTCCTTACCGCAGGATGGCTGGAGGGGGGGAAGGGCATCGCCACGTCACAGCTGCTCGTGTCCTGCCGTCATTGCCTATTTGGGGGCCGCTCTGTGCTCTGCATACTTGGACTGGGGGCCCTTGGACCCCGCTCCCAGCCACACACTCTGCTTGTTTGTCCACACCCACCGCTCACCACCCCTGCCCAGCAAATCCCAGGCCTGATAGGACCCCCCTCTACCTATTTCAGGATGTATCTCTAAACAATAAGAACTTTAAAAAAGAGAACATAATCTCACTACTATTATTATATCCCCCAAAATTAACAATCGTTCGTTAAATTACTAGATATCCAACATGTTCCTGTTTTCCTGACAATGTTTTGTTTTTTTAAATCCTCACCAGAGGACATTTATCCATTGATTTTTCAGATAGAGTGGGAGGGAGGGAGAGAGAGAAACATCAGTGTAAGAGAGACACACCAACTGGTTGCCTCCTGCATTACCCCGTCCAGGGCCAGGGATTGAACTGCAACCAAGATACACACCCTTGACCGGAATCGAACCCGTGACTCTTTGGTCCGCAGGACGTCACTCCAACCGCTGAGCCAAACCGGCCAGGGCCTAACAATGTTTTTTAATAGTTTATTTCTTGACTGAGACCCAGATAAGGTCCCTATACTGTAATTGGTTGACTTGAGACCCAGATAAGGTTTCTATATTGTGGTTGGTTGATATGAGACCCAGAAAGGTCCAAACATTGTGATTGGTTGATATGTCTCTTAAGCCTCTTAAAATCTCTTGCTTTCTTTCCATCTTTTTTCATTTTTTTCTGATAAATAATCTTTTGAAGAAACTAGGTGGTTGTTTTTGTTTTTTGTTGTTTGGGGTTTTTTTGCCGTGCAGAGTCTGGATTTTACTGGTTGCATCTCCGTGGTATTGTTTAACCCTTTCCACGGGCCCCTGTGTTTCTCATGACTTGTTCCTTAGGTCTGGAGGCCTGATCAGACCGGGGCAAGACATGGCGTTGGCGAGCGGGTGTCACCGTTCCCTTCAGGGTTGTCAGTCTCTGTGATGTTGGGGCCAGTGCTCAGGGGCTAGACCTGCAAACGTGATAGACTGATCCTGTCGTTCTTTTTTTCATCAACAAGGAGAAACTTTCCCTCAGTTATTTGGTTGCTCTGAGGTATAATTCAAACAGGAAAGGCAGTCTAAATGCTTGATTCCTTCCCTTTTATGTTTTAGTTTTCAAAACAGCAAATTGTTTCTCTAGCATCCTTTAAAACGTTTGGTTATTTTTGACTATCATCGCCGTGGATTTAAATATACTGTGTTTGGAGGGTTTCAGTCTGTTGTAGTTTTTATCCCATTGATGCTCGATCAGATGTTCTGAGACCCTGGGGGCTCCCGGATCCTGTTTAAAACAGCGTCCCTGCTTCCTGACGTGGCGGGACAGTCAAGTCTCAGCGTATATGCTGCTTCTTTTTTTAATTATTATATTACATACGTTTCAGGTGTACTCGTCTTGTATATTTCCTGTCCCAGACATGGACTCAGTCATTTCCCCAGGACGCTCTGGTTCCTGCTAGTGGGAAATGGGTGAGAGACCATAACCTAGCCTGCGGGGTGCTCGTGGCTACTGCGTTAGTCATTGATCCAAGGCTTCCTCAGGACAGCGGGGAGGTATTCTTCGGGTGTTCTTGAAGGTGTCTGTAGGGACCCCCTCACCCGTCTGCTGTACATCTGCAGCAACCCTCTCTCCTCTCAGACTGCAGAGCAGCTTTGCCCTGGAGGCAGCCACAGCCTAGGACAGAGAAGTCGTTGCTTTGGGAGGGAAACAGAAGGTTCTCTGGAGGTAGTCCTCAGTCCGCTGATTCCACAACACCCCCTGTTAAATTGCTGAATTTCCTCAGTTTTAAGATGCCAGTAATTGTAAGACACACTATCCATCGATTTAATAACAGCCTTTTAGAGAGAGAGAAAGAAAATTACCTCCTTGGATGAGCACTTAGATTATAAGATTTATTCCAAATCTAAAATTTTTAAATGTAAAAGGAAAATATAAAGTTTATTTTAAAATTCAAGAAATAGCCCTGGCCAGGTGGCTCGGTTGGTTGGAGCATTGTCCCATACACTGAAAGGTTGTGGGTTCAATTCAGGGTCAGGGCATGTATGGGAAGCAACCGATCAATGTTTCTCTCTCTCTCTCCCTCCCTCCCTCCCTTCCCCTTTCTCTAAAAAATTAATAAGCATGTCCTCGGGTGAGGATAGATAGATAGATAGATAGATAGATAGATAGATAGATAGATAAAATACAGGAGACATGGCAACAGCAAGTTTCTGCTGACGCAGCAGCTTCAAAGTCACCAGGCAAGTGAGAGTGAGGCCCGTCCCCAGGCCTCACAGTGGCAATGCCAGACGCATGGGCCCGAGCCCCAGGAAGGGGGTCCTGGGCGGCCCAGGGAAGTCAGTGGCAGCACAGTCTCGGGGGCAGACCGGGGTAGAGCTGAGGAGGATGAGGCAGGGTGTCGGAGCAGGAGAACCAGAAACTGGCCAGGACGGAAGTGCACCGTGAGCGAGATGACAAGCTCAGAATAGCAGCCAGGAGCCCCCGGGGGCCGGGCTCCTCCTGCTGGGAGGCTCCCTGAGATGCTCCAGCCGTGTGGTTACAGCCGCCCAGAGACACCTCCTCGTACTTGTCCCACGCCCGGAGCTGCCAGGTTCACTCAGGGCCTCAGTGTCTCGCAGCACCAACATACCATAGAGTCGATGCAGCACTTCACAGAAAGTCTGGGAAGCAGAGAACACGTTCACCTGCCGCCCCTCTGACACCTTTGCACAGTCTCTCCTGGTCCTTGTCTTCGTTTTACAGCATGAAGGCAGGGCCCCTGCCATCCCGCAGCCCGCCTCCCCGTGTCACTGCACCAGCCTTGAGACAGGCATTTGAACCACCGTACAGGTTTACTTAAACGTCTCCCCGTTTTGAGTCCCCTTAGGTTATCTTTCTTTCTAATGTAAATAAAAGACTATAATGAATATCTTGGTGCAGACAACATTTCCAACATGTTGACGAGATTTTCCTTAGGAGAGAAAATTCCAGAAATGGCGTCAGGGGGTTAAAAGGTCCTAAAAAATGACATATCTCCCCCCTTTTCAAAAAACTTGGATGATTGCTTCACTGCACTTTAAACGGCAGAGACTGTTATTTTTCTTCCTGTTTTATTTTGTCTCATTTCACAGAGGAGAGGTGGCCCCTCACTGTTGGTTTAATTAGTCTCACCTCCCTTGACTCCCCCGTCCAGCCAGGCCCCTGCGGGGCGGGGCGCAGCGGGACATGCGTGGGTGTGGGCCCGAGCTGGGACTCCGCACGCAGCCCCCCCACCTCACCCCTGCTCCTGCTGCGTGCAGGTTGATCGATGGAGCCAACATCACCATGGAGGATGAGCACATGTGGCTGATCCCTTTCTCGCCGGGGCTGGACCACGTGGTCACGATCTGCTTCGACAGAGCCCAGAGCATCGCCGGCCTGCGCTTCTGGAACTACAATAAATCTCCCGAGGACACCTATCGAGGGGTAAGCGGGCACAGTGGCCGCGCTCAGCCACTGTCAAGGGACCGGCGCCTTGATGAATGGCTGGTGTGGCTGCCAGAGAGGAGCATAAATCCTCCCGGACTTTCCAAGTGGCCACGGGGTTACAGCCAGGGAGAGAGTGCGCTGCGGCTCCCTCCTTCTGCAGACAGCAAACGCAGCCGCAAGGGCCGGGCAGACTTGGGAAACTGGCACCTTGTCTCCCGGGGCTTTGGGGTCCTCAGGCCCAGCCCTCAACTCGTAGTGCTCGGTTGGGCCCCGTTGTTCATTGAGCGCTTTGGGGGCCAGGCCCTGGCCTAAGGGCTTCTCAGGAAGTCATTATTTTATTGGACGCTCATCCCTACCTCTGGGAGGCAAATAGTATTACCCTCATCTTTCAGGATCAAAGGTGAGCTTTAGAAAGGTCTAGTCACTCATCCAGGTCAAGAGCTGCAGCCCAGTACCTGCGGCCTTGGAGCTCCAAGCCCCACACTACGTTCTTCTGCTGGGTGTGCCAAGCGGGGGCTCTTCTGGTGTGTGGAGGGCAGCAGCAGGGTGCCCCTTCTCATGGCCTCTCTGCCGTGTGACCGCGAACTGTGAAACACCATCTCCTCCCTGCAGAGACGCGCTGACGACCAGGCCACCTAGACTGTGGCCGAGCAGTGCAGGCGCTGAGGTCTCGGGCCCAAGTCTGCATCTCCCCTCTGACCCTTACCAGCTGGGTGACCTTCAGAAAGTGGCCGGCATTCCTTGGCCCTCCGTTTCCTTGTCTGTAAAATGACGAGGAAGATGGTACCTACCTCGGGAGGGTGGTCATCACCCTTTGCCACACGAAAGTTGACAAAGCCAGGACTTGGCCTTGAGGCCTGTGAGCGCGGGCCTGGGCTCTCCACCAGGTACTGAGTGCCACAGAGCTCTCCTGCAGGACCGCGGGCCTCGAGGACGGTGGTGGATCACCATGGGTGGCAGCCCCCAGCCCCCAGGCCTGTCCCTCCAGAGCAGCTGCAGACCGCCCCAGGCTGCCCCGAGTCTGCGTAAGTGTTCTCTCAGGCTCGGCTCGTTTAAAAAGCTAGATTAAAAAAACCATTCTTATGCTTCAACTCCTGCTCTGGGTCTCTACATTCTCTTGAGTGCATCAGTCTTTCCAGTTCACCTGTGACCTGGATTCATGTCCTGGAGACGCTGGGCCCAGAGCCCTGCTTCCCAGGTCTGGCTCCCCCCGTCATCGGTGCCAGTGCCAGGTGGCCTCCGTGGGATGAGGGCGATGGGCCCAGTCAGAGAGGGCGGATCCTGGAGCACTTGTGGTGGGAACTATGCCCCCAAGAAGAGGAATCGGATGGCTACCCCCCACGGCGCTACTGGGCACCGTGGCTACGGGCCCTTGGCTTGTGGCTGGAGCCAGGCCTTGGACTCTGCAGACGGTCTTCCAACCACAGCGACGTCCTTGGGCAGATCGCTTAGCCTCTGAACTCAGTCTCCTGGGGGAAGGTGGAGGTGGTAATAGAAGACCTCCCAGCCCCCGAGGGAGTGAGCAGTGGCAGCGAACTGGGAGTCACGACCATTTCCTGGAGGAGATGGCGGCCCCAGAAGAGGGACGGGGCTTCCCGGGCCTGCTGGGCTCGGCTGCCAGCTTCCTTTCGGGTGGCTTTCCGCTCAGGCGCACCTGGCGGCTCCAGGCATGCAGGCTCCGAGTCCAGCAGAGGAGAGGCCTCCTCTGAGGCGCGCCCGCAAGCCCAGGACTCCAGCCGATTATTCTGGCCAAGGTCCATGAGGCCGATCCAGTCACACGATCAGTGGGTGAGAGTTCTCGGTTTGGCGAGGCCAGGCTCCCAGGTCCAGCCCTGCAGTCGGGGTGGGAATTCAGTCTGAAGACAGCAGAGTGGACACAGTGACAGCTTTGGGCCCCCCATCCAGCCATGCCTGAAGCCAGTCACCCTACCCTTTTCAGGTGTATGTGCCCTGTGACTAACTGACTGACATGATGGGGCTCCCTTAGTGCTGAAGGAGCGAGGCTCCCGGAGCCCAGATTCCACCGGTGCCCAGCAGCTGGCCTGTGCTGCCAACCAGGACAGCGGGTCAGGTGCCGAGGGGCCTTGATTCCCAAACGTGTGCTTGGGGACAGGGTGCTGCTTATTCCCACTGCTCACTCAGAGCCTTGCCTCCTCACACCCTGACATTACAGCTGTGAGACTTACCGCTAGATCCCGGCCATCTGCTGGCAAAATCTGACCTAGAACAGGCGACCTGTTGACCCAAATCTGCTTCAAGCTCTTAATGTGCCAGGCCCTGAGGCCAATACAGATATGGCCCAGCTGGGGTCTCTGCCACCAAGGGAGACCCACAAACCAGCAAGGACACTGCTGGGAGCTTGTGCCCGAGAAGGGCGAGCAGAGGGCCCTGGGCAGGAAGAACAGCAGCCCTAGGACTGTGGTGACCGAGCCAGGATTGAGGAAGGAGGGGCGCTTATTTTGTGCCAGGCACTGTTCTGTTCTGGATGCTTGACACAAGTTGCCTCATTATTGAGCCCATTTAACAGATAAGGACGTTGAGGCATGGGAAGGTTAAGTAACTATACAACTACTAATAGCGGGTGTCAGAGCGCCCGGCCCATGCCCTTGCCCACCACGTCGTACCACCTCAGGCCACTGCGACTGAGTGGACTGGAGAATGGCTATATGTGTCCCTGTGGCAGGGCCTCACCTGCCTGTCTCCTGCTGTCTGCGCAGCACCCAGCACAGCGCCGGGCAGAGTAGGGGTGACACTGGAAAGCGGGCTGGTCTGAGGAGGCCGGGCTCTGAAGCTGCCAGCAGCACCTGCCGCGTCGCACACCTGCTGCCTCCACGCTGGTCCTCCTTCAGGTCCTGTCTTCTTTTGTTTGCTAGGCCAAAATCGTCCACGTCTCCCTGGACGGCCTGTGCGTCTCCCCTCCAGAGGGCTTTCTCATCCGGAAGGGGCCAGGCAACTGCCACTTTGATTTTGCACAAGAGATCCTCTTTGTGGACTACCTGCAAGCTCGGCCCCTGCCCCAGCCGGCCCCGAGGTGAGGAGCGCTCCCGCCACACCCGGCCTGCGCCGTCCCTGGCTCCGCGCCTGCTCTGAAGTGTCCGCCCAAAACGTTTTGAAATGGTGATCAAACACTTTGCCTTTCAACTTGGCTGTTTCTAAAGCTCAGCCAAGCCTCTCAGGAAGCCTGTGGGATGTACCCACCTTGTCTGGGCGTTTGGATTTCTCAGTCTGGAGAGCTTGAGATTTTAAATGCTTCGTTAGGCTTCCTGCTGGGGAAAGAGGATCCTGTCTGCCTGTTCCAGAAATGCCCGCTGGCTGGTTCGGGGAGGGCCTCCCTTCCTTGTTTCTGTGTTCCTGACTTAGATGCAGAGAGAAAAACGGGGCCTGACATTTCACGGATTCACGGGGTTCTTGGCCCCACTCTCGGCCGCATGGGGTTCATACCTGTTTGTCAAGGCCACGTCAGGGCCACTCGTTCAAACCCCTGGTGGCCAAACACCAGAGGCCAAGTTCTCGAAACAGAATGAATTTCCCTCCACGGTAGCTGGGATCACTTCTTGGGCCAGTCACTGGGAACCGTCACTTAATTATAATGTTGCCCTTGAAATGGAAGGAAACCAGGCCAGGGCTGAGGGCACCGGCTGCAGACCAGCGAGAGAAGCCCTGTGGGGAGGAATATGGAGGAAGAGGGAGCCCTTCCTCCAAAGCACCTGCTCTGTACCAGATGCTTTATATTCATTCAAGTAGGGATCATTATGCCCATTTTACAGATGTGGGAACTGAGGCCCCAGCAAGTGAAGCCACTTGCTCAGGACCAAGAAGCCAAAGCCTTCAGGGCGATCCCCACCTTCCAGCCTCCTCTCCCTGCCCTCCCCCACCCACCCCACACTCAGCCCCTCTGGCAGCCCCTTCCCACCTAAGGGCCTTTGTTCTTGTTGCTCCTGTGCTTACAAGGCGTGGCTCTGACTCTTCCCTGGCTTCCTCCTCCTCAGCTCAGACAGCGCTTCCTGCCCATGTCCAGCTCTCCCCCTGTGGCCCCATCTTGGGTCTCACTCAGCTCTCAGTGCAACATGGACTTTCCTTGTTCCTGATGGGGCAGTAGAGTGGGGTGGCTGAGGGAGCTCTGGAATTGGACAACCTCGGTTCACATCCCAGTTCTGCCTCCTACTAGCCGTGTGACCTTGAGCAGGTGATTTCGCTTCTCTGAGCTTGTTTCCTCATTCCCACCCGGGACATGAGTACCACCTGCTTGGGTGGTCTGAGGCGTGGAGGAGTGCACATCGGTCAAGCCCTGGGCCCGAGCTGGCCATGACTGAGCCTCCCCAGTAGAGTGGGAGCTCCATGCAGTCAGGGGCTTCAGCTGCCCCCCACACCGGAATGTCTTCAGAGTCTGTCG
Organism: Tadarida brasiliensis; assembly: GCA_030848825.1. Lineage (NCBI taxonomy): Eukaryota > Metazoa > Chordata > Mammalia > Chiroptera > Molossidae > Tadarida > Tadarida brasiliensis. The sequence continues at coordinate 119,152,591 of CM061258.1, forward strand.
CCCAGGAATAACTGCCCAGCCATTCGAGCCGTCCTGTTCTACTTACTGGTGCTGTTTTGTGGTTTTTTAGGCTCAACACAAAAAGCCTGGAGCGAGCGAGCATGGACTACGAGGCACCACTGATGCCCTGTGGCTGTATCCTTCTCCCACCCTCAGCACGTCTGTGCCTGGGGGCCAGGCCTAGAACCCAGGGGAAGGGCATGGCCCTGGTAGCCGCCTTGCGGGCCGAGGTGGGGTCTGGGCCTCAGCCGCGGCAGCTGGACACCACGCAGGGAACCTAGGAGAGGATGGGAGGGCCCCGGGGTCCTCAAGCACACTGGGTGCTGCTGGCACTGGGGCAGCACAGGAGTTCCAGTGCCCGCCCCCTAGTGGACGGAGGACACGGGGGTGGTACCAAGGACTCCAGCCAGGAGGGGCCAGAGAAGCTGGAACTGACCCGGGGACTAGACTTGGGCTGTCCTTGGCACCAGGCAGGGAGGACTGAAGACAGAAAGAACACGAGCTCGGATTTACTGGAGCCCTGTGCTGGCACTTCACGGCGCGCTGCCTGCACTACTCACTGCATTCGCCCATAGGGTGGGTACGGGAGCATCCCCGCCTTACAGCTGGGAAAACCAAGGCCCAGAGGCTCAGGAACCTGCCCAGGGCCACGTAGCCACGTTAGTGCACGCGGGCAGCCTGGCTGCTCACAGCCTGTCCTCCTGGAAGGCCTGCCTCTGGTATGGCATCACCTGGGAGCCTCCCGCCACTTCTTAGGTTTCCTGCCCTGCCTGCCCCTGGGAATGCTGGGAGCGAGTGGGGGACAGAGCTGAGGAAGGATGGATGCCTGGTGGTGCAGTGGTGGGTCAGCCTGCCACCGCCCGTCCCTCTCGATGCCATAAAGCTCCTGTCTCCTCCTCCCCCGCAGCAGCCCGCATACTTGACGCGGATGGAGGAGGGAACAGGCTCTCTGTTCTTGTCATTTTGCGATCCGGTACACTGAGGCGCGAGGCGGTGTGAGCCCTGCACCCCTGCGGTTGTTCAGCCCATAAATGAGTTTGTGACGCACGTGTTCCATCCTCCCAGCTGCCTGGAGCGGTCCCCTCCTGTCCGCTCATCTCCTGGGCCCTGGGGAAAGGTTTTGAGTTCTTAAACACAAACGGTGTAAATGAAAGAAGGTCTGATACCACATGTTTTGAGGGCTCGGTCTCGGTGGGAGGGCTCACTGGCTGCTCTCGTTCCTCTGCGTAAACCGAAACGTATGTCCCTGTTGTCTTCGTCACTGTTTTACTTTGTCCTCAGAAAATTAGTCTGTTTTCCTTAATAACATGCCCCAGTCATTTTTCAGTTTCAGCTCCTGACCAGCTGGGGTGACCCCTATTACATCGGCCTCACCGGCCTGGAGCTGTACGATGAGCGGGGAGAGAAGATCCCTCTGTCGGAAAACAGTATCCTTTCCAGTTGGAAGGCTCCGCCCGGACTGCGGGCAGCGTGAGGGCAGGGGACGAGCAGAAGCCTCGGCTGTAGAGGGCCTGTCCCTGCAGGAGCCAGACCTGGGATTGAAAGTGGGGCTCAGTGGTTAGAGCATTGGCCCGAGCACCAAAGGGTCTTGGTTTTGATTCCTGGTCAAGGGCATGTACCTGGGTTGCAGGTTCAATCCCTGGCCCTGGTCGGAGCACGTGCGGGAGGCAACCAATCGATGTCTCTCTCTCACATCAATGTTTTTCTCCCCCCATCCCCTTCCACTCTCTCTAAAAATCAATGGCAAAATATCTTTGGGTGAGGATTAACAAGAAAAAAAAATGCCAGTGGGCTGTGCTTACAGTCAGGTGCTGATCCTTCCGGGTAGGCAGAGCAGCTCCCAGCCATGCCTAGCAAGGGACCCGTGACAGGAGTGCCACAAAAGTCCTTGGTCCGGAGAATTGGGAGAGGCTGCCAACTGCAGCCCTCTTGGGAGAACCACGGGCACTTTGTTCTAAAGGCTCTGACAAGGCCTGTAGGGAGCAACCTGTTACACTGTCCTGAATTCATTGACCATGGAACCCTTTGTTCATGGAGTGCCCACACCAGAATTAAAACTGTTAGCCCAGTGAGTTTTACCTATTTTAAATTAGTATTTTTAAAAATATGATTTACAGTCAGCTCTCGTTTATCACGGTTAATCAGTTCTGGGTTCTACCGCGATAAATGAATTTCCACGAAGTAGGATTCTTTATTTATACACAGTTGTTCCTCGCCACTACGCGCTTCGACGTTCGCGGCTTCACTGCATCGTGGTTTTTTCAAGTATAGTATAGTATAGTATAGTACAGTATAGTGTAGTATAGTACAGTATAGTATAGTACAGTACAGGATAGTGTAGTATAGTACAGTATAGTATAGTACAGTATAGTATAGTACAGTACAGTATAGTATAGTATAGTATAGTATAGTACAGTATAGTATAGTACAGTACACATAGTGTAGTATAGTACAGTATAGTATAGTACAGTACAGGATAGTGTAGTATAGTACAGTATAGTATAGTACAGTATAGTATAGTACAGTATAGTACAGTATAGTATAGTATAGTACAGTATAGTACAGTATAGTATAATATAGTATAGTACAGTATAGTATAGTACAGTATAGTATAGTACAGTACAGGATAGTGTAGTATAGTACAGTATAGTATAGTACAGTATAGTATAATATAGTATAGTACAGTATAGTATAGTACAGTATAGTACAGTACAGTACAGTATAGTATAGTACAGTATAGTATAGTACAGTACAGGATAGTGTAGTATAGTATAGTACAGTACAGTACAGTATAGTATAGTATAGTACAGTATAGTACAGTACAGTATAGTATAGTATAGTATAGTACAGTATAGTATAGTATAGTGTAGTGTAGTGTAGTACAGTATAGTATAGTACAGTACAGTACAGGATAGTGTAGTATAGTACAGTATAGTATAGTACAGTATAGTACAGTATAGTATAGTACAGTACAGGATAGTGTAGTATAGTATAGTATAGTATTTGAAAAAACCACAATACAGTGAAGCCGCGAACGTCGAAGCGCGGAGTGGCGAGGGACGACTGTATTGATTTTTTTAGAGGGGGAGAGAGAAACATCGATGTGAGAGAAACATCAATCGGCTGCCTCCTGCATGCCCCCCACTGGGGATTGAGCCCACAACCTGGGCATGTGCCCTGACCAGGAATGGAACCGGGACCTCTCAGTCCATGGGACGACGCTCAATCCACTGAGCCACACTGGCCAGGCTAAATTAGTATTTTTTAAAAATCAGTTTTCACATAAAAGCCTAGATCTTCAGCTTCTCTCAAGAAATTGTCAATGCCAGGCCATAGTCACGCATAGTGAAGGTGGCTGGACATGAGTGTCCACTACCCTTTTCCCCTAAGCGTGTACTTCTAGTTGATCTCAGGCCTCAGTCCTTATTGTTATCTACCAGGCCCCCAAACCCAATGTTAACATTTACGGAGGACCCCTCTGTGCCAGGCACTGTGCCAGGGCTTGGTGTACGGTACCTCATTTGCCCTCACAACAATCTTGTGAAGTGAGTGCTGTTGTTATCCTCATTTTACAGATGAGGAACTGAGACACAGAGAGGTTGAGTAACTTGCCCAAAGTCACACAGCCAGCGAGTGGTAGAGCTGGGAGTCTGACTGCAGAGACCATGCTCTTGACACTGAGCTGCATGTCTCTCTTTGATGTAACCTGCCTGATCCCTCTGGGCTCTTGATCTGTGATCCTGAAGCACCCATTTGGGACCTGCCCGAGCAGGTGAAACCCCAGACCCTGCTTTGCAGCTCTGTGGGGTCCCTGGGTTCCAATGGGATCCTTTTCTGCCTTCCCCTGGTGACACCATCCTCCTCACCTGGGATAAACTATTCTTGCTGGTTTTGGTCGTTATCAGTGATTCCTTGGCTGCATAAGGCTCCGTGGTTTTATCAAGAGAGCTCACACTCTGTGTCCTTGAGACCCTCTCATCAGCTCGGGGACACAGAGACGTGTATACCCATTTTGTAGGTGAGGAACCAGGCCCAGAGACACCCCATGACTTACCCAAGGTCTCAGGTCAGAATGGCAGAGCCAGTGCCTGTCAGTGGAGAGGCTGTCAGCTGGGTCAGGCCCCTCCAGTCCTCCCAGTCTTGGCAGGGACCCCATTCCCTTGCAGAAGAAACCCTTCGCAGAGTTTGCCCTCCGCTCTCCAGAGTGGCAGCAACAAACTTGGCTCCTACCCCTAGCAGTTCCCGGAAACGCTTTCACCATCTCCGCGTGGTTTCCTCCCCTCCCCTTGGAACCGGCCTCCCATCCTCACACTCAGCCCCGCGCCCCGCAGCCCCATGCTCTCCTTCCCCAGAACTTGTCTGACTGGGCTGGCCCTTCCCAGGCTGCTCTGCCTGCCAGCCCGCCAGCCCAGGTCCCTGAGCCCCAGTCTGCGATGGAGGCCGGCGCCCGAGGGTGGCGCCCGGTGTGAGCACACAGCTTTGAGTTATGGCAGCTTAGAGTCCCCCTCAGACATCGCTGCCTTCCCGGACAGCGTCAACTCCCTGGAGGGCGTGTGCGGGGACGTCCGGACCCCTGAAAAGCTCATCGACCAAGTGAACGACACCAGTGATGGCAGGCACATGTGGCTGGCTCCCATCCTGCCTGGCCTGGTGGGTTTCCAGCAGCGCTCAGCCCTGGGGTGGACTGGGAGCGTGCTGTCCCTGGGCCCAGTTAATCTGGAGCCAGTCCGAACACATGGGAACCATCGGGAAGGCTCAGGTGTTTGCTGACATAAGGGGTCCGCTCTTCTGGGCCAGTGGTTCTTCATCTTTGCGTGGGGGAGGGAGGTGTTGAAGGGGACAGGGAGATAAAGGGCCACGTTTGGACTCTGAAGCCGGGAGCTCCAGGCCTGGGCTTGGGCAGCCCGGTCTCTGCAGGCTCACTCTGCCTCTGCTTCCCTCTGGCCTACGCCGTCCTCTTCCTCCCACTCCGGCCTCTCCTTCCTGATGTCACTGCCGTCTGTCTGGCACCAAGTCTGCCTGGTCATCTCTTCCGACCACCTGACTCACTTCCCCCATCTCAGACCCTGCCATTGGTCCTCCTTATCTTTTTTCTCCGCTGCCTGATGGAGAGCCTCGGGGTGGGCCTTTGCCTACCTGGACCTGGTTGGTGGTGGTAGGGGGTGGGGAGAGAAGCCAGGAGAGGGGACAGGTGGGTTTAGTACCCCGCCAGCCTCAGCCACAGCCAGATGCCTGGGTAGTGATGTGTGGCAGCGCCCGGGCATCCGTGTGACCACTGACGCATCCCCTTTCCCACTCCTGGGATTGGGCAGGAGGGGAAGGCGGTACATTTTCCTCTCAAATCACCCACAGGAAGGGGCAGCACCCACAGTTCTGTGCGGGAGGTTTTCCAAAGACCCTTCCCTCAAACTGCCCCCTCCCTGCCATCAAGGGTCCCGCAGCTTTCCTTGAATGGGAGCCAGCCCTTCGCCCCAGCCCTGCAAAGGGGAGTGACAGACCTGTCAGTTCTTAGACCCGGGGCACAGAGTGTGGTCCCCACGCCAGCCCGGTGTGCTGCTGTCGTGAGCTTGGGGCACCCAGGAGGGCCACAGGCTGAGAACCAGGGCAGAGCTAGGCAGACATCCCACAGCCTGGCCACTGCCGAAGGCTCGCTGCTCACTCTGTCTTGCAAGGAGCCCCGTGATATGTGAGAGTCTGTTGGGGAGGGAGGGTGGGAGGCTGTCAGGTCCCACTTTACTAGCTGATCCTGCCGCTGAGCTGGACCCCCACCCCCCACGCCCCACAGAGATCAGACACCTACCGAGAATTACCCAGCAGTGCCCTCGGGGCTGCTGTGCTTTCCGTTAGGACTGGGGGGAGGACAGGGTCGGGGCTGTGCTGACTGCCGGCAGTGCTCCTTGACTCGTGGGCTGAGGCCTGTCCCCTTGGCCGCACTGCCCAGGCTGTGTTTCTGGCCTGGCCCGGGGAAAGGAAAGGGTGCCCCAGTTCTCCGTGGGTATTTAAATGGCCATGCCAGGCCCAAGGAAGCAGGCCCTCCAAGAGCCACCTCAGCGGCTTGCTGCAAACGCAGCTTTGCGTGACCTGACTCACGATGGGCTCTGAGGAGATGAAAGGTGGCCGAACCCCCGCTCGTGGCCCTGAGTGGCCCAGGCTGGCCCACGTGGGCAGGTGCTCCTCGGGCCCACCCCCCAGTCCAGAGCCTCTGTTTGCAAACATGCCAGTTTTAATTAGTTCTCTCCCTGACAGGTGAACCGGGTGTATGTGATTTTCGATCTGCCTACCACCGTGTCAATGATCAAGCTGTGGAATTACGCGAAAACACCCCATCGAGGGGTGAAGGAGTTTGGCGTAAGTACTTATTAGCTGGGCTTTTTGAGGCAATTATGCTCGTTGGTAATTAGGCCACCGGCAGTTCCCATCTGATGCAGTGTGACTGACTGCTCTCTGCTGCAGCCTGAGATACAAGGCCTGGTCCTCCATGCAGGGAGTTTCCCACCCAACCGTGAATTCAAAACCTCCCCCGAGGGATTGGAATCACCACCCTGAAAAAACGAAGTGGCTTTTCTCTCATCGTTTCTTCTCAGATCACACCGATTTAGGGAGTTCTGTGTTCCAGGGGAGACTGGGTTGGGGAGAGCGGGTGTTTCAGCCCCTTGAGCCTCAGCGCCCGCGTCCGCAAGGCGGGCTCGCGGCGGTGCCTTCCGATGGTTGTGAGATCCCAAGTCATACCGCGGGCCAGGCGCTCGGTGGGCAGGCTGTGCGGTGACGCGTCCGCCCAGCTCACGTGTGGGAGGAGGGGACCCGCCGGTAGCCGCTCAGCCCCTCTGTCTGCTCAGCTGCTGGTGGACGACCTGCTCGTGTACAACGGCATCCTGGCCATGGTGGGCCACCTGGTCGGGGGCATCTTGCCCACGTGCGAGCCCACGGTGCCCTACCACACCATCCTCTTCACCGAGGACATGGACGCCTCCCGCCAGGAGAGACGCACCACCATCAGGTGAGACCCGCGACCTCCTGGCCAGCCTACTGAGCAGGTGACGGACACGGGGCCCAGGGCCTGATCCCATCTTCTCTCCCTCGCTGCAGCAATCAGGTGGAGGACCAGGACGTCCAGATGACGAATGAAAACCAAGTCATGACCAGCGCGAGGAGGAAACAGAGTGCCGTTGACCCAGGTCAGCGTCCGCCCTCTGCCTGGAGTGCCCCCAGGAGTCTGCGCTGGATAGAGAAGGAGCTTGCAGCCACACACCCTCTCGGCCTGGCCTGCCCTCGGCCCCTCTCCCCCGGGAGCCTGGCTGGGCTGAGGCTGGCTGATGGAGGCAGGCCCAGGGCAGCCTTCCTCCCGCAGGCCCCTCTCCCCCGGGAGCCTGGCTGGGCTGAGGCTGGCTGATGGAGGCAGGGCAGGGCAGCCTTCCTCCCGCAGGCCCCTCTCCCCCGGGAGCCTGGCTGGGCTGAGGCTGGCTGATGGAGGCAGGGCCCAGGGCAGCCTTCCTCCCGGGCTGAGGCTGGCTGATGGAGGCAGGGCAGGGCAGCCTTCCTCCCGCAGGCCCCTCTCCCCCGGGAGCCTGGCTGGGCTGAGGCTGGCTGATGGAGGCAGGGCAGGGCAGCCTTTCTCCCGCAGGCTCCTCTCCCCCGGGAGCCTGGCTGGGCTGAGGCTGGCTGATGGAGGCAGGGCCCAGGGCAGCCTTCCTCCCGGGCTGAGGCTGGCTGATGGAGGCAGGGCAGGGCAGCCTTCCTCCCGGGCTGAGGCTGGCTGATGGAGGCAGGGCAGGGCAGCCTTCCTCCCGCAGGCCCCTCTCCCCCGGGAGCCTGGCTGGGCTGAGGCTGGCTGATGGAGGCAGGGCCCAGGGCGGCCTTCCTCCCGGGCTGAGGCTGGCTGATGGAGGCAGGGCAGGGCAGCCTTCCTCCCGCAGGCCCCTCTCCCCCGGGAGCCTGGCTGGGCTGAGGCTGGCTGATGGAGGCAGGGCCCAGGGCGGCCTTCCTCCCGGGCTGAGGCTGGCTGATGGAGGCAGGGCCCAGGGCAGCCTTCCTCCCGGGCTGAGGCTGGCTGATGGAGGCAGGGCAGGGCAGCCTTTCTCCCGGGCTGAGGCTGGCTGATGGAGGCAGGGCCCAGGGCAGCCTTCCTCCCGCAGGCCCCTCGTGCCCGGCGCTGCTCCTGGGGGTCCGGGCTTGCTGCATGGAGGAAAGGCTCTCACGGGCAAAGCACATTGTTGAAGGGGTCGCCTGGGCCATGGCAGACCCGTAGAAGATACACAGGGCGAGGGCTTCTCAGGAGGGGGTGTTTGAGTGACATTCTACAAGGTGCATGGAGTTGGCCAGGAAGAGGGCGCAGCGTGGGCAGAGGCCCAGCGGGCAGCGTGGCCGAGCCGGCTCCAGGAGGAGACGGGTTAGGGTGCCGGGGTGCTGGCCTCAGTGCCACCGGGAGCTGCAGGCAGGGCCAGGTCCCAGCGGCCTTGGTTGGAAGCCCAGACAGTTGAGGCCTCAGCCTGGGGTGTGGGGCAGCCCTCCCGGGTCGAGCTGGGGAATGCTGATTTCTCTGTGCTCTCCCTTCACAGCCTTACGCCCCCAAACCTGCGTAAGCGAGGAGGCGGCGAGACGGTGGCGATGCTGACTGGAGAGCAGGGAGAGCAGGTCCTCTTAGCCAGCCGGGGCCCCCTCAGCACCCTGCCCCCCCTCAGCCCTCAGTGTCAGCCAGCCCAGACCCCAGAGACTGGAAGAGAGCCCACTGGGGAGAAGGGACTTGAGAGGTGGACGGCCCTGGAAGACAGGGGTCACGGCGGGAGGCAGGGCTCTGCTGCGGGGTGCGGTGGCCTTCCACCTGCCCTGCAGGGGACCCAGGACACCCAGCTGATGCCTTTCCAGGGAGACCCAGCAAAGCAGGCCCGGCACCCGCTCAGCCCTGTCTTGGGCTCCCTGAGCCATGTCTGACTCGGGCCAGGACGGAGTGGGCTGGGGAGGCCTCCACCCACCTGGAGCGTGGCTGAGCCGAGCGCAGGGCCAGGCCTCAGACACCAGTGCTCGGGTAGGGTGTGCCCCGGAGGCCCTGCCAGCAGCTCCCTCCCCATGCTCAGCCCTGCCTTACTGGGGGCAGCCTGACGGACTTTCCCCTGGACCTTCGAGTGTCTATCCCAGATGGCAACAACCCCTCACTCATCCAGGACCAGTGGAAAGGACAGATCCCCTCAGAGGAACTGGCTCTGCAAGGCCCTGTCCACTTGTCAAGCCCAAGAAGGGACTAGCCAAGGGCATGTGTCCTGCTGAGGAAAGGAGGGGAGCTGTACCACCCCCCCCCCCCCCCCGTCCAGAGCCGGGCCCACCCTGGCGTGCGGGCACTTGTCTCTGCAGTGATGCCAGGCCCAGATAGGACCGGCAGGCGGGCAGCTCTGGACCCCAGAGGGCCGCCCCTCCAGATGCCCGCTGGCTGAAAGGCAGGGGGGGCGAGGACCAGGGCACACGCGAGCTCCTCCCCTTCCACCTGAACTCCCTCTCCGCGCCCCGCAGTCCCTGGATGATGGCGGCTCCTCTTGCTGGCTCTCCTCCTCTCGGTCCTGCCCACGCCCTTGGAGTCCAGCAGTGAGGTCTTGCTGCCCAAGCCCCACGCTCCCCCTCCTCCAGCAGCTTCCCAGCCAGCTGGAAATGTGCCTTGTACCCCCGCCTCCCCCTCACCGAGCGAAGCCCAGAACACATCTATTTCCATCTATGTAACAAGCTCGGATCATGGACCTAATTGGTTTCCCAGTGGTGGGTCATTTCTCGTTCCCACGATGAATCCAATGAATCCGTTGTTTTCCTGGCGCCCAGCCCGGCCCACGTTACTGTACTCAAGTATGTTCCTATGCAGCTGAGAGCCCAGCAAATACTTCGTGAGCTTTAGCTTCCTCGGGCAGCTATGCAAACGCGCTTTTCATTTGGGGTGTGGGGTCGATGTGAAGGTAAGGAATTGTTTCTCCCCAAGAAGATCCATCGTTTGGGTAGCTTCCAAGCCCCCGCTTCTCTGCTCACCTCCCAAACGTGGCGCCTCCGGGCTCTGGGCTCCAGGAGAGTGCCGCCTGGGGGAGGGGGCTGATCACACCAGCTCGGCGCCCAGCCGGCCCTGGCTTTGAAGGGGGCCCAGCTGAGCCTCGTGCCTGGGGCACGGCGCAGGTCAGATTTGTTGGGGACATGGCGCACTCGCTCCTGGGATCCCAGCTGATGTTTATAGAATTGTATGTACCCTGCAATTTTGGAGGAAAGAAAGGCTATTACAGGCATTAACTCTAAAGTAAATTTCTATTTTTTTCCTCTTGCAAAATCAATAAAAAATGTTATTAAGAATATTTTTTGGCACACTGGATTTGGGGTGAAAGGTAATCTGTGCTGCCTCCAGGAACTGAGTCAGAGTCCACTGCAGGCTGGCCAGGTGACAAGGGGGTGCCCCTGTCTGAGCTGCACCCCCCACCTGTGAAGGGGTCGGTCCTGGCAGTGCGTGAAGACAGATGACATCAGCCCGTACAGATATGGTGGTTACTTTGTGCCTGGCACTAACTCACTGAACTCACGTAACAATCCTACGACCCGGTAGGCACTATAGTGATCCTCTTTATAGAGAAGAAAACAAGCACAGAGAGGTTGAGTAACTTACCCAAGATGCACAGCTTTGGAAGCTATAGTCACTGCACAAATCCTGAGATAACCACAGAGCGGAGGCGGGGTTGAACTCCCCAGGGTCTCTGGCTCCGGGAGTTCCCTTTGGCGTGTGTGGATCCTGGAAGCCCACTCCCAGGTGCCTGATTCTTGGCCTCCCACTTCGGCTCCCACTCCCCTGCTTCCTCTGGCAGCTCTTGGCATTTGGATAAAGCGCCCTTGAGTGGAAAGGAGATTCAGTTGAAGGGGGTGGGGTGTCTGGACAGCAGCTTGGGTGCCAGCAATTGCCTTGTCAATGGGTAAGAAGGCTCTTTGGAAACCCACCTCCCCACGGTCCCAAGGTGAGGAGAGTCCCTCTGTCTGTCCCCCGCCCCGTGGAGGGAAGATGGCAGGGCCTCTGGCAGGCCTGCCCGGCTTCCCTCTAAGTTCCTAGGAAGAAGGGCCCTGCTCTGTCCAGACACCCAGGTGTTGGGGAGCCCTCCTCCCCCCACCCCCCCATGGTGGTCTGGGCCAGCCCTAGAGACCCTCGAGGGCAGGCAAGCCCTTCGTCCCAGCTGTGGGTGGAGGCACCCCCACTTCTCAGCCACGATAAGCCTCTCAGCCACCAGCCAGTGCCCTTGGCCTGGGAGGGCCTGGTCGACCGGGCAGCGCAGCGCCACGGTCCAGCAATGCCAGGTCTTCACAGTTTTCAAGAGAAGCCACAAATTCAGAGGTTTTATTTTTAATGTGAAATTAACTTTTAAATGTTGGCTCAACTTAACCAAGCAAAGAAACCCTGAGTGTGCACTAGAACTGGCGACAAGTTTTGCGTGGCCCAGCTCCACCTGCCTCGGCCTGAGCGCTGCCCCTCCCTTCCTGCCCCCAAAGCTGCAGTCCCCACCCTGTGGCTCGGGAGGTAAAGGGAGGAAGGAGGTCGCCCCTGGCCCCTCGCCCTGCCCCTCAGCCCCCATGGGCAGAAAAGCCAGGGGCAGTGGGTGACCTTTGCATGCTAGAGGTGACAGTCCCCACCCTCAGCCCTGGTGGGAGAGCAGAGGCTTCTCCCTGCACACCCTGCTCCCACCCCACCCCATAAGCACAGGGTCTAAATTAGCCGAGCTGCAGCCGCCGGGGCCCCTGGGTGCCAACAAGCCCAGGCGAGGGTTACCGGGAATGAGTCTTAGCCACAGTGGACAAGAGCCTTAAGGAAGAGCGGGCTTGGGTTCCCAGAGGACTCTCCTCAGACCTCTGTCAGCAGGTGACAGGCCTGCTTCCGCCCATCTGTCTGGCTGGCTCCAGACCGTTCCGGCACCGGCCCCAGGAGCTCAGGAGGAGCCGGAGCCTGCCCAGGCCGTTTCTGCAGCCGCACGTTTGCCCAGATGTCCAGGGTCCCTCCCCAGGCCTCACCTTCCACCCCACCAGGGGCCAGGACGGCCCCTCCCTGAGCTCCAGGCCCCGCCTCTGCACGAGCTGCAGGTCGGTCTGGGGCTCAGCCTCCCCGGCAGGCTGGCTGGGAAACCGCAGGTCGCAGGCTCTAGCCCACACTGCTGGCGCCCCAGCCGGTCACCGCAGCCCCGCCCGCTGCCCTCTCCGCTCCCTCTCCTGCATCCTCTGCCAGACCCGTGCGGCTGAGCTTGCACCCCAGAGGCCGAGGCAGGCAGTGAGCACGAGGGGCAGGAGGGGATGGGTGACCCTGCTGTGGAGCCCAGAGTGGGTAGGACTGTACCCCTGGGGACCAGGCCATGCCGAGGGCCCTCCCGGGGCCCTGGGACTCAAGTCAGGCCACAGGCCCAGGCTGGGGCTGGAGGAGGCAGGTGGGCCCTCGGTTCCCCGGGTCAGGTGTCCCCACGAGCCGTGGGCCTGTCTGCATGGCTACGCAGGCATGTCCCTGAACCTCTGTGTGGCGTGTGGCATTCGTGACACCAGCTGCAGGCTGAGCCTCTGGGAACCTCACAGTCCCTGCCGAAGGGAAGCCTTTGGCAGCGTATCTGCGATAGTCACGACAAAAGTAAAAGCGGCCACCCAGTGCCGAGCCCCCAGCGCTGAGGCTCTGTGGGGTCTGTCACTGAAGGTGCGGACCGAGACCACACGCGGTGGGTGCCCTTTCCCGGCATGTGGGCGATGGGGGCCCGGGCCCTGGGGCTGGCGGCCAGGCCAAGTCCAGCCCCCACCAGCTCCTACCCCTCAGGGCGCCTCAGTGCCCGCTCCTGGGGGGGCTCCTGAGGGGACGCGCCCCACGAGCTGTGTGCAGACCGAGGCTTTGTCACAGGTGATGGGCTGCGCAGTGACCCCAGGCCTGCCCAGCTCCAGGCCCGGGCTCGGCAGAGCAACACAGCACGACCTCCCACCCAGCCCCCTCAACTCTGGGACCCCTGCCAAGCCTCGGCGGCTTGGTGGGCGAGGGGCGCTGGCCTCTGCAGGAGCTGCTGTCTCGCCCTCCTCTGCGGCTCTGGCCCCTTGCCCCCCCCCACCCAGCCTGCGGCACCTGCCCCCACCCTGACACTCACCCGGAAGAGCCCAGGGAGGGCCGTGAGGTGAGGAAGGGGCTGGGGCACAGACTGACCACCCTGGCCTCCTGCCACCGAGCCTCTCCCTTCACACAGAGGCCCTCCCTCCCTGGGCCCTGGCCCTCAGCACGGCCACCAGCCTCCCCAGGGCAGAGGCCCTCCCTCCCCAGGCCCTGGCCCTCAGCACAGCCACCAGCCTCTCCCTTCACGCAGAGGCCCTCCCTCCCCGGGCCCTGGCCCTCAGCGTGGCCACCAGCCTCCCCAGGGCAGAGGCCCGCCCTCCCTCCCAGGGCCCTGGCCCCCAGCACGGCCACCAGCCTCCCCAGGGCAGAGGCCCGCCCTCCCCGGGCCCTGGCCCTCAGCACGGCCACCAGCCTCCCCAGGGCAGAGGCTCGGACGGTGTCGGCCCAGGATGAAAAGTGGCCCAAGCAGCCAGCACCAGGGCAGCAGGCTGGGCCGTGGAAGGGCAGAGGTCCGTGCCGTGATTCCAGTCTCTCCGTGCAGTCAGTCCCCACGCGGAGGAGGCTGCTTTTCCTCCTGACCGATGGTCCCGGCCGGGCTGTCTGTCCTCAGACCCGCGGCGGCCATGCACCGCACAGTGGTGTGATGTGTTCTCTGCCCCTAGCCCGGGGGGAGGGGCAAGTGGAGCCGAACCCCCGCTCTCCGGGCCACGTGCTCGGGCTGCATCGCCTGCGGTTCGGGCACAGGAGTGTTTTTGATTCATCCGCCCACAGGACACCCTCTCCTGTTTCCACCAGGGCCCGTGAGGCCCACAGGGCCGCCCGCACCTGCTGCAGCTCCCTCTCTGGTCCCCCTGCCCCCCACACCCCACCTCCAGGCCTTCCCCACTCACGACCAGGACAGCTTCCCAAACTGCAGGGCTGGCCACAGCCACCTCTTACAGCCCTCTTGTCACCATTGTTACTATGAATCCTATGCTGGGTTTTTGTTTTCATTCACTTTTCTTTGAGATTCTGTTAATACATTTCAAATTTTTAAAAATAGTTTTGGTTCAAAATACAGTACTGTGACTGCAAAGAAACAAACAAAAGGCCCTGCTATCAATGGCTCCCTGTGACCTTACAGGTGAAGGCCAAACTCCGTGTTATAGTCCACAGGGGCCCCCACACTCTGACTCCAGATGACCGCTCAGCCTCAGACCTCGTGCCCCAAGCTCCAACCGGCCTGTCGTCATCAGGCCACACAGCATTCCTCTCAACCCCAGGGCCTTTGCACATGCTGTGACTTCTGCCCACACACCTTGTCGCCTCCTTCCTCGTCCTTCCGTCCCCGCTGCAACAGCCCTTCCTCCGAGAGGCCTGCCCTCACCCTCGAGTTTAAATCAGGCCTTTCCCTGGTTTTTGTTGTTAGAATTAACTTGGCAGTCCCAATGCTTTCCTCCATCCTCACTCCCTCCTAAGCAAGGGTCAGCGCACTGGCAGCGGCGGCTCTTCCCAGGGGATGAGCCTCCCTGCATGCTGTCCTCGGGCCGGCTGCTGCTGACGAATGCCCATGAATCAAGTTGACGTTTCCATTACCAAAGGCCGGGATGACTGGCTTCGGAGGGGGTGGAGGGATGACTGCTCATCTCAGCCACCAGCAAGGAGGGACATCAGCCCAGCGACTGACTGAGGCCTGGGCCTGCCCCTCGCCCTCAGCCTGGGGAAGGACCATGGCCCTGAAGGCCCTCTGCACCCGGGGAGAGACGGGGTGACGTGGCAAAGGAGAGGGCAGATCCTCACTTCAAGGACCGAGCCAGTGCAGACACGGTACAGGGCCCGCACATGCACTCGAGTGTGCACACAGGCACGCGTGCCGAGGGTCCACACTCGCACACGTGCACACACAAAGCATTAGCCTGAGCTTATGCGGTGTCCAGCGTGGTGTGTGCACCCAAGCCCAGGGCGTGTGACTACAGCGACACTGGGTGCCGGCACCCAGGGCAGAACAGGAGCACCACTCCGGGCTGTGGATCAGGCCAACGTGTGGAGGTCATGCAGTGGTCAGAGCTCATCTGCTCGGCACGGGCATGGAGCCCGGAAGCTGTTTGCAGGGCCCGGAGGGGGCCTTCGCTTCCCCATGCAGGCTTCTGTGTTCACCAGGCACCCCCTGCCTTCCAGTGGGGGTCCTCCCTCCTCCCAGACTCGGGAGTGGCATGTGCTCCCTGCGTGAAGCAACCTCCCAGGAACTCTCAGTAGTTGCTGGGATCACTCACCCAGCCTGCCTGGAAGTGCTTCCTTTCATCTGACCAGCAGCCTTCTTGCTGCAGGCTCTGTAAGACTGAAAGACGGCTCGTCCTTACACCCTGCCCAGCAGGTGCCTGGGCGGGGACAAAGGGCTTGAAGCCGGAGTGGCCTGTGCAGGGAGAGTGGCCCCCGCTCGAGCCGTCCGCATAGCATGATCACATACCACTTGCACAATTATTTATTTAATACGGTTTTTCTTTAAGCCAACGCTTTCTTTTCACTTAAATGCCTATTGTGGTTTCATCCTAAGCAGTAATATCTGTGAACTCACGGCACTGGTATGCCTGTTACACATTTTTTTCCTAATACACATTTACATAAACACAACTATTAAAATAGATTAAAATTCTGCCTATGTGCCAACTAAAATCCAGTCCTGGCCCGCGTGTGCACTGGCCGGCTTCCGGAGGCCCTGGGGGAGGACGAAGAGCTCCGAGCTGCCCGGGCCCGGCCAGTTCCTCGGCACAGGTCCCCGCCCAGCCCCACGCCTGCAGTGGTTCGTCTCGCCCGGAGGCCAAAGCCCGAACTCCTGTCCTGATAGTCAAGGCCTTTGTCACTGGGCCCCATCGCTCCCAGGCCCAGCTCTTGCCCCACACAGTAGGTCCAAAGTACTGAGCAAGTGACAGATGTCAGTGAAGCACTCGCTCGACTGACTGATGCAGGAACCACGGACGAGCCTCCACCTCCACCTGGGAGTCCCCCAGGCACCCGAGGCTCAGCACATCCTCGGCTTTCCCTTCCTCCCACGTCAGTCCACCCCACACCTGTTGGTTTTTCCCTCCTGGATCTGCCCTCACTTTTCTACCCCCAGGGCCACACCCTCTCTCTGCCTTCAGTGTGGTCAGGGGGAGGAAGGACGCTGGGCCTCCCCCACCGATTCTCTGCCCGCAGCTTCGATGACCTTCCCCGATGCACGGCTGGGCGCTTCCCACTCTGCCAAGAGCATCCCCACTGTCGCTGGGCAGGACAGGATCTAAGCTTCCGAAGGGGGCCCGGGCCCCTGGCCTGGCCCCACCAACCCTGCAGCCAGCTCTACCACCTTGCTGCCCCCTTCCCTCCACACCTCCATCTGGACTGTGCTGGAGTTCCTACAGTGACCCGACTGTCTTGCCCTCTCACTCTCGCCCGCCTGACATCTAGATAACCTTTACGTCTTAAGTGTCATTTTTTCCAAAGGAACCTCCTCTCACCACTGCCCCCGCCCAACAGGTGCCGCCCTGGGCTCCCACGCTGCCCCCCCATGGCGGGAACGCCAACAAAGCACTCACTGAGCCGGGCTCTGTCCCAATGCACGTACGTCGGCTCATCGAACCCTCAGAACAGCTTTAAGAGGTAGTTACGATGACCATCCTCGTGTGCCCATGGGGTGGGGCACAGGAGAGGCCAGGCAAGTTGCCCAGCGTCTCAAGTGAAGGGGCTGGAGTCTGAACCCACGCTGCCTGGCCCGGAGCTGAGCCCACGGCACTTCCCACACTGAATTATGCCAGTCTGTCTAGTTATCTGTCCTGCCCATCTGCGAGCTCTGCGAAGACAGACATCCTCTGATGGTTCCATATCCTATCTCAAGCGCCTACCACAGTGCTTGGCCCATACTAGGGGAAAACGGATTATGCCACCGGACAGATGAATATACAGATGGATGGTTGAATAATGAAGATGGGTGAGGCATGAAAGAATGATGAATAGAGGTCTGATACAGAGAACTATGACAACTGATGGTGGATGATGGAGGGATAATGGATGATGGATGGGTGATGGGTGAATAGATGATGAATGATGACAGTGGATAACTGATGGGTGATGGATGATGGACTGATGGATAGATGATGGATGGGTGATGGATGGATGATGGATTGATGATGGATGGGTGATGGATGGATGATGGATTGATGGATTGATGGATAGATGATGGATGGGTGATGGATGGGTGATGGATGGATGATGGATTGATGGATGGGTGATGGATGGGTGATGGATGATGGATTGATGGATAGATGATGGATGGGTGATGGATTGATGGATGGGTGATGGATGGATGATGGATTGATGATGGATGGGTGATGGATGGGTGATAGATGGGTGATGGATGATGGATTGATGGAGGGATGATGGATGGATGATGGATGGGTGATGGATTGATGATGGATGGGTGATGGATGGGTGATGGATTGATGGATTGATGGATAAATGATGGATGGGTGATGGATGGGTGATGGATGGGTGATGGATTGATGGATGGGTGATGGATGGGTGATGGATGGATGATGGATGAATGAATAAATGGATGGTGGGTTTATGGAAGAGTGAAGAACATTCTCTGCCTGGGGGAAAGCTCTAGAAATCCTCTGGGAAGGGATGAGGCCTCGGAGCCAGGAGTTCTGGTTTAGGCCCCAACTCTGCCCTTTGCCAGCTTTGTGATCTGGGGGCAAGTGTCTTCATCTCTGTGATCCTAAGTTCCATGGTCTTCATTACAGGAATCTGTGTCCCCAGGTGTCAACGCCCTGGGATTTGATGTAAAGGTGGCTCTGAGTCTAGATACTGGGTAAAGGGTCCCCATGGGGGTCAGGGTGGCTTAGGTCTAGTGTGAGGGCCTTTCTATTGCCCATTCCACACCCCCCATCTGCCTGGCACCCCCACCTGACCCACCCTCTGGAATCCAAGGCAGCCTGCCAGCCTGAGCCACCCCAGACCCGGCTTGGCTCCCGGCTCCCTCCCTCCCACGCCTGTGCCTGACCCCGATGGCGGCACGCACGGGGCCGTCTCGCCTGCAGGCTCCTTGAGGACCTGACAGGATGGAGCCATGAAGGGGCAGCCACAGCCCAGAGAGCAGCTGGCCTCCACACACAGCGAGAAAGCAGGTTCACAAGCGTTTATTGAGCCCCTGCTGTCGGCCTGCTGTGCGACCCCTGCAATCCCAGTGCCACTGCCCCTCCTTTAGGAAGCCCCCCAAGGGCTGTGTGCCACTGGGCACCTCCTGAACTTCCTAGCTGGCTCGGGGACCCCAGGCTTCCAGTCGATGTCCGTGTTTCCAGGCACCCGGCGGCTCCCAGGAGGGATCTGCGTGTGGCCGGAGTTAGAAGCTGCTGTCCCAGAGTTGCTCTGTGCAGCCCGTGAATTCCTGCGGCCGCGCTGGCCCGTCGCGGGGGCCCTGAGACCCAGGCCCGGCGGCTCCCATGCAGGCTGGCTGAGTTCAGAGCACACAGGCCAGTTTCCGTGGGTGCCAGGCCAGCGGTCGTGTGGCGGGGCTGGTGCTGACGACGGCCTGAGGCCTGCGGGCCGGGCTGGGTCTCGTCACACCCAGTGCCCCAGGACCCAGCACTGGCGGCCCAGCTCCGGCGCCTCCTGTGCAGGGCTGCGGGGCCAGGAGTCTCCCCGGTGGGGCTGGTGTCCTGCAAGAGACAGGTGGTCAGTGCTGACAGTCTGCTCCCTGCACCCACACCCGTCGGCCCACCACCCACCAGCTCACCACCCACCACATGTCTGCTACCTGTCCCCATGTGACAGGCCTTCCTCCCACCCTCCCGCACTCCCACCCACCACCCACTCCCAGCTCTCTACCCACTGTCCACTCCCCAGCTTGCCCTCCACCCGCCTGCATTCCCAGCTCTCCATGCCATCCCATGCCCCATTGCCCACTCATCTACCCATGAGTCCACCAACACCTGGACACCCATCTGCCAATGGCCACAGCCGTCCACTTACCAACCCACCAATATATCCACCACCCCACTCACACTCTTCCCACCACAACTCAGCCATTGGCCTGAAGCCCACTCGTGCACTCCCACCCACCAACACGGCAGCATACCCCAGCCCTGCTTCCCACACCCACTCACAACCCAAAACAACCGCATGTCCACCCCCACCCACCTCCACTCACTGCCTTCTCCTCCACTTCCCAACCTGCTGACCCACCCGCTGACTCAGCAAGTCCCCAACCCCCATGCACCCACCCACCCGCCGTCCTGCCCCAACGCACCCATCCAACAGCCCTCCACTGCACCCCAACCCTGCACCCACCTGCCCTCACATTCACCCACCAAACCAACCCATCCACCCACGTAGGCCACCCACCCACCCACTTTCCATTTCCACACCCTCAGTGACCCACCAATCCCTGCTCTGCCCACCCATCTGCCCACCCACCTGTCCCAGCATCCTGCAACCACCTCCCCACCTACCTCTCCGCCCACCCTCAGGCTGCTCTGAGCTCCGCTGTGTGCCTTCCAGTGCTAAGGAACTGGAGGAGGGACAGGACAGTGTAGAGGAACCCTGGGGGGCAGGGACAGGGTGTGTGCCTCGGGGACAGGGCGTGAGCCCCGGGGACAGGGCGTGAGCCCCGAGTTGGCTCTGAGCAGCTCTCTAGGCCAAGGTATCAAGCAGAGACGCCACCGCCCACCACCACCCACTGCTCTTGCTGGCGGGCAAGCAGGGGGGCTGGGAGGCTCGTCCTGATCCAACATGCTCACCCCCTTCCCCTTGATTCCCAGAAGCTTGCTCCTTGCCTTTGGGCAAGTGCCTCCTTGGCATCTTTCTGACACGCTGGAACCGCCTCCATCTCCACGCTGTGACCTAAAGGCCCGACATGTCCTCGCACCTACTGTGAATCAAACCCTCAAGGCCCAGCTCAAGTCTCCCCTCCTACAGGAAGCCCCCGCCATCCTCTCCCTGCCCTCGGGGGTCTCCTTCATCTTGGAGCACACCCCCTGAGTGTTCTTCTCCGACTTCACCCCGTTAGAAGGGAGCCCAGGAGAGCGATGGCTCAACCCAGGGAAGATGCTCGGTGGATCGATGGGGGTGGGGCCAGAGCGGGCAGCAAGGGGAGGGGCGCGCGGGGCCAGGGAGAAGCTGCCTGAGCACCCTTCCCGCACCCGCCCAGATCCCAGTCTCCCTGGAGGCCGCCGCCATCCACAGGCGAGGGAGCCGAGACGCAGCAAAGGCAAGCGGCCTTAGGGTTCGGCCGTAGTGGAACTGGACTGAACCCATTTCTTCCTGGTTCCAAACTTTCATGTGAAAAGAAATGTGTTCCATGGTTGGTTTTTTTACGCCACCCTGAGCTCTAAAGGATGTTCAGACATTCTTGTCACCCTTTATGTCAGGCAGGCTCTTCACAGCAAGCCCCTTGAGGTGGAAATTCCTGCTGAAGCCAAGCTCCTGCTTGCACACCTCCGAGGACAGGCTGCTCATTACTCGTCCTCCACCCTCAAAGCAGCTCTGAGTGTGGGAAGGTTCTTCCCAATAACAAGGGCTGGAAGGCAACAGGCAAAGAAGAAGATGGTCACGCCCACGATGGGTACGTGGTTTCCCCTCCGGCTCTCCCCCCGTTCTTCATATTCTTCGATGCTGGTTGGTGCTCTGCTAACTTTTAAAGGGATGGGAGACATTTGGCGAGCACCCTGGAATCGTGTGGCCTCAGAAAAACGTTTGGCTCAGCCGCTGAAACAGCTGCATTCTTCGGAAGTGCTTGCTCCAAGGTAGAGGAGTTTGAGGTTTTGTAAACAAACTGGAAGCAAATATTTGGTGCAAAAGAAGGTTTGATTCTTTTTCTCAAAAGTGGTTGTAGTTCCTACCGTTGCCAAGAGGCAGAAACTTGGAGCGTTCATTGGAACAGAGAAAAGGAGATCATGTATTTTTAAAGAACAAGAAAGGCTATGATCCCTGTCCTCCCTTGAGTTAAAATCAGGCTCCTTGTCCCCTGGCCCCAGAGGCCAAGTCCCAGGGCAAGGCCCTTCTCCCCTCTCCAGCCTCCCAGGAGGGCTTGGGCTCAGAGCCCGTTCCAGGGAGGGGGGGGATCTGTCCTCACCAGGCTGGGAAGCGCCCACCGGCTCACCAGGACTCCCCACTCACTCCCCTCCTTCCAGTCCCTTTACTCGGGGGCCAGTCACCAGCCAAAACCCCCAAACCTTACACTGTGGATGGAGGAATCCTACCTCAAAATGCGTGCAGGGTGGGGGCCCAGGGCGCCATCCCCCGCTCCGGGCAGTGTGAGCCCCGCTCTTCCGAAATGTTCAGGGAAACTGAACTGGAATTTTAAAATAAAATCTCCTGGCTTTTAAATGATAACAACTAAGGTTTTTAAACAATTTAAATCATCTGTGGGCGAAGTAGAATCCCTCAGGCTGGACTCGGCCCCAGGAGGTCATTTCCGACCTGACTGGTCCCGCCTGCGTCTTTGCTCCGGGCTGTTCCGTGGCTTGGCGCGTCCCGGCCTCTGGACCAGGGTGGCCTCCCCTGCTGGCCTCTGGCTGTCGTCCCCACTCCTCTTCTGTGTCCCACAGTACCCTCACATCCCTCCCTCCCTGTGCTTGTCACTGTGTTGTGGGGGACCACCTGGCCACCCTGGGGACTCCCTGCTGGCAGAGCCGCTCAGCTCCCTCCTGGGGCGCCGGCACGGAGCCGTCCTGGGCTGGCTTTCTGACACGCGAGGACACTGCAGGGGGAGGATGTGCTCCTGAGCCAGAGGATGGGCCTCGCCTGTCCCCCCTGGCCTGGGGGGCTGGTCCCTGCGAGAGGCTCTCTGCTCAGCCTCTCTTCCTTTGGGGGAAAAAAACAACTGTTCTTGGAGTCGGACAGTCAAAGGTTCACATCCAGGCTCTACCTCTTACAAGCTGTGTGACTTCTGGCAAATAACTTCACCTCTCTGAGCCTGCAGGTGGATGTGATTGGAAAGCAGTCAGTAGGCCCCCTGCAGAGAAACCTTCATGAGCCAGTTTCAGATAAACGTGAAAATAAAATGTCAGAACTACGAGGTGCTGGTTCCACCACCTCTCTTCACGGATGGGGAAGCCAAGGCCCGCAGGGGGGAAGAGATGTGTCCACGGTCCCACTCAGACGGCTGGAAGCAAGTACTATGTTTGAAATTTCCTTGAAATCTCCCAGGCTCAGCAGAGTACCCAGCACATAGGAAGTTCTCATATGTGATTTCTTTTCCTTTTTTCATCCAAATATCAAAATGTGAACACATTTAACATCAGTCTCTTCCAGTCTTAATTTCCCAATCCTTCAGGGGGAAACCACTGTCTTGAACTCTCTCCGAGGCATCGAGACCCAGGGATCTGCTCTTAGCTCCGCCGCAGTGAATGAAATCACACCTGAAACGGATTCATTCCGCTGGGAGGGCCCTTCAGGTGCCGCCACAGCGTGCAGTGCAGAACGGGGCTCCTGGAGGGCGGGCGCTTGTCCAAGGTGCTCTGAGGGCGGCAGAGGAATCAGTGAGGTGGGCAGGCTTTGGGGGTGGGCAAGTGGCTGGCCCCCTAGCAGCCCAGCCTGGCACAGCAGAGCCGATCCCTTTAAAAGAGAGTGCCCTCTGGAGACCTCCCGCTGTCCGAGGTGCTGAAGGCTCTCCGGGACCGTGGCCCATCCAGAGCCTAGAGTTGGGCTGCCCAACCTTGAACCCTGGCCTCTAAGAAGAGATGCAATGTTGCGGGGCGGGGGGAATGAATCAAGGTGAGCATCACGATGTCCAGTCGAAGACCCTTCAGCTAGTGACACCATCATGCCTCTTCTGTTGCCTAAAACATCACAGCCTGGGCAAGGGGCAGCCCGACCGCCTCTCCGAGTTCACCCTGCTCTGTAAGTCTGCACCGAGCGGGCGCAGAGACTCCCTCGTATCTGGTGAGACCCATTCACAGTGTCCTGAGGTTTCCCCGCTGGGCTGCAGGCAGCACGAGGACGCAGACGCGCTCTGCTTTAGTCCCCACGGAGTCCCAGCACCTAGCGCACCCCAGTGCTGACAGGCGAATGTGTTGAACAGATGAATTATGGAGGATTGGGGAGGAAGAGCAGGTTTGTGTGGGACCCATCTGGAGGCACAGGCTGGGTTTTCGGGTCTACCTCAGGGGCAGATTATCTCAGGAGATCCACTGGGGCCCCGTCGTTCTCTTCACTGGAGTCCATCTTCTGGGCCCCCAAATTTCCGAATTAAAACATTCTCCTTGTCTATTTTTCACACTTGAAATCAGGCAGAGTCCACTTAACCTGCCACCTGTCCCCAGGGCCACTGTTTCTTTTATTCCCTTATTGGACATGTGCTGAGCACCTACTGTGTGTCAGCCTCCACACTGGCTGCTGGGTCTACAGACACGAGAGAGACCAGACCTGCCTCTGGGTGTCCACAGTCTAGTGAGAGCGACAGACACACACACGAAGAGATGATACGAGCAAACACGCCTGTCAGTTCTTACTGTCACATGCCAGAGCCACTCACTGGGCGTCACCAGCTCATCGAATCCTCAGAAATGTAAGTTAGGTGCCATTACTATGCCCACTTTATGGAAGAGAAAACTGAGGCCCAAATAGGTGAAGTCATTTGTCAAAGGTCTCACTGCTAGGATTTGAACCCAGGCAGCCTCACTCCAAAGGCCGGGACATTAAATTCTGCTTCACAGAGGTGAGTGTCTGGCCAGGAAAATGCCGACGAACAGGCCCACCTCTGTTGGGGAGGGGCGTCCGGCTGCCGTTCCCAGACGTGTGAGCTGGACTTTGAAAGCACCTGTGTGTGAAACTCATGATTCCCCTGATAGGGTTTGTTCTTTCGCCAAATGGAGGGAAGGAGCAGGTCACCTCAGGCAGAAGGAACAGGGTGTGAATAGGTTCTTGGCAGGTGAAGGGGTTCGCAGCAGGTGTGGGAGCCCAGCGCTGTTGGCTGGGGACGCAAGGCGGTCTGGGAAGCAGGCGTGCTGGCTGAGGGCGGGGAGGGGTGGGGGTGCAGGCAGCTTCCCCGGCCTTGGGTTCACCCTACCTCAGGAAACTCTGCCTCATCATCGGATTCACCGGACGCTATTCCTGGCTTGCCCCAAACCAAGCACTGAAATCTCCGGGGAGGTCTATATTTTAAGAGCTGCCCCCAAGTGTTTCTGGGGATCAGGAGTGACTGGAGGAGCCTTGGCTCAAGCAAAAATGGGCAGAAGGAGAACAAGGGCACAGCTTTAGTGTGGAGTCGCCCAGGCTGTGGCCCAGGACAGATGGCCTTGCACTCGGAACCGAAGGGTCGCCACCTGTAAAATGGAAATGCCTCTCAGAGCCAACACTGCACGAGGACTGAGCTCACTCGGCACCGGAAGGGACTGGTGACAGACTGCGTGCTGGACCCTGGGACTGCCAAACTGTGGCAACAAAGTCCCTGCCCCACGACATTTCCGTCCCGGTGGCGAGAGAGTTCGCAAGGACTCGGAGTGATGAGTGACAGAAAGAAGATGCAGCTGGGATGGGCGGTGAGAGAAGGTCTCTGCGGCACGTGTGGGCGGCTGGCCCAGCTCCTGACACCCGCGGGGGCCACCCTGGGAGGCTGTGGAGCTGGGAGGGGTGAGGAACACATGATCAAGCTTGTGTCTTAAGGAGATGGATTGGCGGGGAATTGGCCCTAGAGGCAGTTTTCATCCAGAAGCCATTGAATAGCCAAGCAGGGGACAAAGCACAGACTTGCTCCTGGCGGCAGCCTCAGAGGACAGGTGCTGGCCCGGGGCCGAGTGTGGCCCAGAGTTTGGTCTCTGGGGCAGCAGAAGCAGCACCACTGGGAACTTGTTAGAAATGTGGGCTCCCAGGCCCTGCCCAGCCCTCCTGAGTCCAAAATTCAGGCATGGGCCTGGCTCTCTGCATTTGAAGGAGCCCCCACCCCCAGGTGTTCTGATGCTGACACTGGCTTGGCTCTCTCAAGCCCTGTGCCAGGCATCTCCAAGCTGCAAACTCGTCCGTGCCCAGCAAGTTGGCACCGATGCTGGTTTCAGAAGCAGTGTGTTTCCGTTCTGATAGAGGAGTGGACTTGCACAGGACCACACTGGGTTTGATTTTGATCTAATAAAAATGCCAAGTTGCTCCGGGGCCAGGGAAGTCTTCGTTGCAATTCCCTCTGCTATTTTGAGGGCGGTGGCAGCAGAGACCTGTCTAGACGGAGCTCCCAGAAGCCACCTCCGTACCCAGCGAGTGACAGCCCCTCACCCAGCTCTGCCTTACAGACACACCTGGCAGAATCAAAAGCTTGTCTTGGGCATTGAACTTGACAACTGCAATCCGCAGCAAACCCCAGTTGCCCCTGAAAGGAAGAGGCAGACACCTGGACCGTACGGCAGCAGCCTCTCCATCAAATGTCACATCTGACGTGCTTCTGAGCTAGCTGGTGGCACTGCACAGCCCCAAAGGCAGGTTTCAAAAGCAAACGCTTTCCTCAGGAAAATAAAAAGAAAATGTGGCAGAATCCATATCACAGTAGCCACCCCGCCCCACAAAAAACAAAAATACGTGTCACTGTTGATGTGAAAGTGGCTGCTCAGGTGGGAGAGAGCGGGAGATAATCGGCGGGTCAGAGCAGAGACTGAGCCCCTACTGTGTGCCATGCACTGTCCTCGGCTGTCAGGACACAAACGTGTGGAACCTAGAAAGACGACAAAACCAGACCCAGGTGTGCAAATATAAAAGATAGTCTCAGCCCTGGCCGGTTTGGCTCAGAGGCTGAAGCGTCGGCCTGCGGACCAAAGAGTCGCAGGTTCGATTCCGGCCAAGGGCACGTACCTCGGTTGCGGTTCGGTCCCTGGCTCTGGTCGGGGTCGTGCGGGAGGCAGCCAATCGATGCATCCCTCTCACATCGATGTTTCTCTCTCTCACTCTCTCTCTCCCCCCCTCTAACCTCCCCCCGACTCTATCTGAAGATAAATGGAAAAATATCCTAGAGCGAGGATTAAAAAATAAATGAAAGAGACAGACACTATGACGAACAGAAAACAAGGTGTCAGAGGGCAGCGGGGGAAGCTCCCCGAGGAAGAGTCTCTCGGCTGAGACTTAAGGACGAGACGGAGCCAGCCACACAGAGGGTCAGAGGGAGAGCATTCCAGGCAGAGCACAGCAGGGGCAGCAGCGCCGTGCGGGCCGTGTGCTGTGTGTTCGAGGAGAAAGGCCAGGGCAGCTGCAGCAGGACCAGGGAGGGAGAGAGGAGCGAGGCCAGGTGTGGGGGGCCGAGCAGGAACACCCCCGCTCCCAGGTAAGCTGAGCTGTACCCCTAGGTCGCAGCAAAGTGCGTTTGCCTTTCAGCTCCGTGGTTGTCCCGCGGGCGCGAGAACAGCCGCCCTGCTCCCGGGCTGCGACAGCCATCGCTCGGCGGCTGCGCACTGCTCAGCAGAGACCTGCTCGCACCAAGTATTTAATAACACGGGCTCCCTGGCATTCCTCCTCCCCAGTCCCTGGTGCCCAAAAGTCAGCCCACCACAAAATCTGAGCAGCTGCTTGGTGCGGAAATGTTGCAAAACTTGTCCAGGCATTTCCAAAACATGTCCTTGGCCAAAACCCCACCAGCAGCTAAGAGGCTGCACTCTGGAGCTGGCTTCGTGTCCTGGGACGGTCTGATGGGCGCCTTCCGGGCCACGGGCGCTGGGCGCTGCACCCTCACGAGCTGCCCAGGCCTGGCGGGGCGCCCGCACGTGGACCGCTGACCGACCTGGTGGCTCAGGGTTTGGCCTCCGGAGCCAGATGGCCCCGAATCCCAGCCCTGCCTCTTCCCGGCGCAGCCGTAACCTCCCTGGCCTCATGTCCCTGTCTGTGAAACGGGGCTGCATTCAGGATTAAGTGGATACATGTGAAGTCCTCAGAACACACGCAAGGCTGAGACACTGTCATCGGAACTGGTGGGATGTTGTCATCGCCGAGGCCAGGTGTCAGCACCCCTGTAGACTTCTAGCAGGTTGGATCACCCCTTCCCCCTGGCTAAGTGCCCTGCCCCAGCCCTCCTTCTCCTGCACCCCACCCTCCCCCCCGAATGAGGCGCCTGCACTGACCCCAGCGTAGCTCTGGCCACGCGGCCAGCGGTGGCTTGAGCCCCACCCAGGGAAGCATCCTCAGTAAAGATCAGCTGACTAAGCGATGGATAAAGGACTTTCGTGTGGCCACAGACGCAGCCCACCTTAGGATAATTCAAGTGACCGCACGCTGGCCCTCCAACCCCCTTCGGGACCCCTCCCTCAGCTCTGACAGCAGCCGGGTCTTTTCCTTCCTCCCTCTCTGAGCGCTGAGTCCCCAGCGCCTCGCCTGGCCCCTGGGAAGAGCCGCTGCCTGGCAGAGGTGCTGTGGGTCCAGGTTCTTTGCTTCTCCGAGAAGCTCCGGGGGCAACTGACAGCTTTCTGCACCCTCCCCACCTTCCCGGCCTCCCTCAGCCCCGGGAGCGAGGCCCCCATTGCTTCCTGCTGTCCACACGCCACCCATTCTCCCCAAGGATCCCAGCGGCCCCTCGGTTCCCAACCTGCTCGCCCCTCTCAGACGTGATGCAGACCAAGCACCATGGTGCCCACAAACCTGTCCCCACAGCACCCAGGCGGACATGCTGCTGACCTCCACCTGCACCCGCTCCCCACCCGCCCCGGGAACCACACACGACCCGCCCAGCAGCCCTCAGACAATGGCTGAGGACAGTGCTGTCACATCTGGGGGTGACTCAGACACATGAGCTCTGCTCTGGCTGTGCAGGTCCCTCGAGGGACCGTGCTGACTGGTGGGACAATGAGCCTTTCGCCGCCACCTGCCTTTCCCTGCTCAGTCCTCATTGCCTGCTCCTACCTGGGTTTTCTGAGGGCATCCAAGTAAGCCACCTGCTGTCAAATCCTCATCTCAGGACCTGTTTCTGGGGGAACCCAAACTAAGACACTGACAGTTCTTCCAGCAAAGAGCCCACCCACTTTTATCTCCATGTCACCCCAGCCACCGTCGTCGCTCCTGGGAACGAGGGCAACCCCGGCTCGGCTGGTTGGCTGGAACCTGGTCCAGCTCCCCTCCAGCCCTTCCCCGTTGCAGACGGAGGGATGGACACAGCTAGAGATACAGATAAACACATGGGCCACACGCAGGGGTGGGCAAAAGTCGGTTCACAGTTGGAAAATAATAATACAGGAGGGATAAACCAGCGTGTACTCACCTGTACACCTCCGTGTGCCCACCCCTGGATGGATCTGGGCATACAGACACAGACGTAGATATGGATACAGATAACTAATCGGCCAGTCTCTTCCCTGCTCAGAATGCCCGGGCTCCCCACGGCACAGCCCCCTCTTCCCATGGCTGCCCAGCTCCCTGCAGTCCATCTCCTCCCTCCCCCACCGCCCTCCCACCGGCTTCCAGTCCTGGCTGTCCCTGTGGGGACTGCGCCCCGCCCCGCAGGCCCCCCGCCCAGAGGCTCACCCCCAGGTCCCAGCTCCTCTGTCATCACAGGTTCCCGCCTCACACTGACATGGTCAGCTTGTTTCTGCGCTCACGTCCTATTCGGGTCTCCCTGCCCCAGTCTGCCAGCCCCGCCAGGCCTCCGCCTGCCCCTGCTCGGGGAGCGTCCAGCCCCAGCATGGGCCGGCGCAGAGCAGACGCTCAGCGCGTATTTGTGGACAGAATGCAGGATGGATTCTGAGCAGGCTGTCGACCTCGCAAGCACCCCGCGGCTTCTCTGCGCTCAGGAGATGAGTGGTACCAGTCGGGGAGAGGCTGCAGGACCCAGGCTGGGGGAAGGCTCTGCAGCCCGGCCTAGCTCTCCTCATTCCTAACTCCAGGGCTTACTGTGAGGGCCAGACCGGCTGCCCTTTTGGCCTTTCGTCCTCCCAGCTCCACAGCTGCCCCAAAGCAAGCCCAGGCTTTTCCAGCCAGGGTGTCCTGCCCACTCTCGGGGGCCTGGGGAGGCTCGGCCACAGCAGGGGAGCCAGGGGCACTCTACACGGTGCCGGCCTCTCGGCCTTCGTCCCTCTGGTAGATGTCTGTTCCCCTCGGCTATCTCTGAGGCTGGTGCTCCCCAGCTGCCTCCATGACCCCTTCCTCCAGGAAGCCCTCCGCCCTAGCACAGACCCCTGTCATGAAACCACGGGTGTGAGCCCAGAGTCCATCTAAGAGCCGCCTCTTGTTCCTGTGCAGGTCCTGTCGCTGGGCCAGTGGCTGCTGCACCAGCCTCCTTCCTCAGAGAAGACGGCCCCTCCTCCTCTCCAAGCCGGCCTCCCCACGCTCCTCACTCACCCCATCCTCTCCCTCCAGGCGGAGCCCCGTCCCACTCAGTTACTAGGATCATGGGGTTTGGCGTCAGACAGACCTGACTTGACGTCTTCACTGTCCTACTCGGGCCTCCCCAGAAGTAGACCCCGAGGTAGGCATTCAAGGCTAGGGAAGATCTCAGGAGGCTCAGGACGCTGGGTGGCGAGAAGGAAAGTGCCACAGGGAAGAAGTGGCCAGCCCAGGTGAGCTGCTCACCTGGGAGCACCAAAGTCTAAGCCTGCAGGGGCCGTGCTCACACACGCCTCAGGTGATCCCAGCCTGGGGCGAGGAGCTGCGGCTGCAGGGGGGAAGCCCTGGGCACAGAGAAGCGATGCTGGCAGCTGGACGACCCTCGAGCTCCCTAAAAGGGCTGAGAGATGTGGGCGGGCAGGGCACTGACAGTCTGCTCTTACTGCTCTGCCACTGACTCGAGCTAAGTGACCTCAGGCAAGTAACTCCACCTCTCTGAGCCTTGACTTCCTCATCTGCAAAACGTGGGTTGTGATTTCTGTAGGGGTTGGGGGTGGGCAAGAATACGAGATCAGCATGAGAAGCCCTGCGTGTGGGGTGGGGGGCGCCTGGTGGGCACTGAGCAGGCTCAGCCGGGATCCCACCGTTTCAACTTCAATCTCACCTGGCTCTTCCCTTTTCTGTCTGGAGCCGGTCCTAGACTCTGTCCACGGTGTCCCTCACAGTGAGGCACGTGAAGCTCCCAGGAGCACCCACAGCTCAAACGAACCCACAGCCCCCTGACCTGGCTAGTCCCCCACGGCTGCTGTCCTCCCTTCAGGCCCAGGTGCCCAGGCCTGGCCTGCAGCTCGGTTCCCCGCCTGTCTGCAGCACGCCAGCCCCCTGTGAGGGCGCGGCTGCTGCAGGCCGAGGACTCGCCA
Organism: Tadarida brasiliensis; assembly: GCA_030848825.1. Lineage (NCBI taxonomy): Eukaryota > Metazoa > Chordata > Mammalia > Chiroptera > Molossidae > Tadarida > Tadarida brasiliensis. The sequence continues at coordinate 119,182,816 of CM061258.1, forward strand.
CGCTAAGACACCAGCCTGTTTCCCCATCTGCAGAGTGTGTTTGTGGGAGAACGCAGGGGTTCGGGGAAAGGGCCGCCTGGCTCATCTCCAGGGTTTTCTCCGCCGACGGCCCGGACTGCGCACAGGCTCCTGTAGCTGAGGCCACTTACGGGCTGGGTATCTCTCGTGGCGGCAATCTAAGTGGAAGTCCTCCTCCTCGTTCCCGTCCCCCTTCTCGATCCTGGAAAGAACAGAAGCCAAAGCTTGTGTAAGAAAGAGCAGCTGAGCTGGCAGACACCCAGGCCCTGAAGAGGCGTGGCCCCTCCTTCCGTGAGCAAAGCAGCTGTGCACCACGGCCCGGAGACCCCCACCACCACCCTGGGAGGGGGCGTCACTGCTTGCCATTTACTGATGAAGAAACTGAGGCACCGGAAGGTGAGGTGACCGATATGGTGCTACACAGCTAATAAATTAGAGGCAGAACCAGGATGCAAACCCATGTGTGAAAGGGTTAGTAATGTTTTAAAGGGTAAAGGTAAAAGTTTGCAAAAGGCGGAAACTGGAAATTGTGTTGCTTGCATGACCTTGGCTCAGCCTTTTGTTGAGTTCGGATAAGGTTTATCTGGATTGTCCGCAAGGCAATGGATAACCCAGCAGATGCCGGACGAGATACCAGACCAGCCCTACTGCAAGGTGGACAGTGGGCCAGACAAAGTACATCAGCAGAACTGCCAGAAGCTGAAAGTAGGGTATATAACCGACACCCCAACCCTAATTCGAGGCTGAACCCATCTCAGTTCAGCCCGCCTGCACCCCGGCGTACGCAATAAAGCCATTTGGCTCTACATTGGCCTTGCGCTGTGGATGTGATCTCCCGCCGGCTCAGACCTTTTAATATGCTCTTACAAAAAGATGTTTAGTTATGTGCAAACAGCAAGTTACAAAAGAATGTGTCTGGTTCGATTTGTTTAAAAAAGTATGCAAGAACTTCTATGTATGCATGAACAACCCATGGACACAGACATTAGGGTGGGGAAGGCAGGAGCGGTTGGGAGCTTGTAATGTTAAAAAAAAGTATGCACAGAAAGTTATTTGGCCGAATATATACCAAAAGCCTAATGGTGATTAACCCTAGATAACGAGACCAGAGGGGTTAAAGCTAGACCTCCTTTTTCAACTTACCCCTATTTTCTGATTTGGGGCCATGGACTTGTATTAGCTGTGTCACTTTGCTTAATTAAATTCAAACATTTCCTAAAGCCTTCCCTACACACAAACCGAGCCCTGGGCTTCTGCCCTCTGCCACAGCGCTTGTTCCCACCAGCCGCGGGGGCTGCTCATGCCCGGCTTCCTCCTCCTCTGGCATCTCAAGACCATGGCGGTCCCAGAGGGCGGCCTCACTGGTGTGAGGCTGGCAGGGTCCCGGGGGCGGCGGCAGACTCTTGGATGTGGCTCCAGACGGAAACCCTCATCCCCACCCCCACCCCACCAATGACCAGGCCAGAGAGTGGGCAGGGCCCTATGCCCACACTGCACTCACCCATTAGAAGCCCACATGAATCAGAGCTCCCCGAGGCCCAGCCCAAATGTGCAGCACCCTTAGAGAAACACAGTCTGGGCCCCTGAGGAGCCCATGGCAATCACTGTATCTCCTGAGAGCACCAGAGCGCCCCCAACTCCGAGAGCACCCCCAACTCCGCCTCTGGCCAACACATCCTCCTCCTCCCCCTTTGCCATTCACCTGCCTTACAGCTGTCTCACGTCGCAGGTTCAGTGCTTCCCCAAAACTCTCCAGCACCCGCGGCCCTGCTCCTCTTCCCACAGCTGCCCTCTGCTCGCAGGCAAGGAAGCCTCCGTCCTCAAGCAAACGCCCCACCCTGTTTGCTGATTCTTCCCATCACTCCTCATTCCTGGTAACACAGCCATGGAGGCTGGAGGAGACCGGGGACGGGTGAGTGGCAAGCGAGCAAGGCCAGGGATGCTCGGGAGAGGGGAGATGCCGGTGCACTGGTGATCGGTCCCCGAGGTCATCACTCACTCCGCAGGAATTTCTGGAGGTCCTGCTCTGTGGACTTTGTCCAGATGCTGTGTGGAGAACAGAACTGTCCCCAGAGAGCTTGCCCTCGAGTTAGAAAATGACAAGCTTGGCCAGAGACCACCGAGGACTGCCCACATTGTCTCTAGGGGACCAGGCCTGGCGTCACAGGGAGCAAGCCTGAGCGCAGCTCTCGCTGACCATGTGTTCTGCGGCCTGGGTGCGAGGGCAGAACTCAGGCCCGAGTGCAGATGCTGCGGGAAGGGTCAACGCAAGGGAAGGTGTTGCCTTTTCTGTCTTTTGCTGGAAACATCTTTTTATTTTCCTGATAGCACAGGTTTGTTTAAAAAATGCCAGCTTCCTAAAGAGAGCCGTTCCCCCAATCGCCCCTCCGCCGTCGGTGGGTTTGTGTTCAGAATGATTACTTACATAAATAGCCTCAGTGAAACACGCTTTTTTGTAACCTGCTTTTTTTAACTTACCCATAAATCTCCGCCCCCTTTCCAGATCAGTGCACCTACATCTCGTTCATCTTTTCCTGATAGCTGCTTGTGGAGAAAATTCAGCACCCTATCGATACACACGGAGGTGTTTTCCCGCTTCTCGCTCCTCCAAGCAATGTATCCAGCGAGGCGTCGAGTCCCCACCCACAGAGGGGCTCGAGGCGGAGCGTCACCAGTCACGAAGCTGCAGCTGGCTTCCAGCAGCTGGACCAGGTAACCGAGCCCGTCCTCTGAGTCACCCCGGGGCTGTGAGTCGGTAGGTACCAGCCCGGCCACGTCCGCCGGCGTTTCACACCTTCACCTCGAACCCATTCCCTGACCCTCCCAGGCTCCCAGTTCTCCTGGCTTCTTAGCCAGAGATCACCTTCCTGCTGGCCCCTCCTCTCCCTGGTCACCCAGACTTGGCTGCCGAGACACTCCAAGTTCAGCAGTTAACAGGTCACAGAACACCGCCTGTGCTGCCCTCGGGCGCAGGGCAGGGCTCAGAGGGTCCCTGGCCCTGAGAAGCTCAGCCTGTTGCACACACACACACAATCACAGCCGGACGTGCCAAGGACAAAGCTGGGGGAGGTTAAGAAGGATGAGCAAGGGCACAGTAACTGTCCAGTCAGGAGTTGGCACGCTTTCCTGCAAAGGTCTGGATGGTAAATATGCGAGCCTCTGTGGGCCATACGGCCGGCCATCTGTCTGTCACAAGCACCCACCTGCCTCACGGCCCCAGGCGGCCGCGGACCACAGGCAAATGAACGTTAAGTTCATTTACAGCAGGCGGCGGCTGGATCTGGCTTACGGGAGACAGTGTCAACCTCCAGTCCAGCCGGTGGTTCTCAGCTTGGAGACCCTCTGAAGTTCCCGGGGAGTTTTAAATGACCAGGTGACGGGAGTGTGCAGCCAGGGTTGGGAACCATGTGTGGGGACCGGTGGAGGCTTCAGGGAGGAGGTGGCCTCGGAGCTGAGGAGAGACCATAGGATGCTCACACCTGAGAGGGGAGCCGGACCACGGGCGGCCCCTGCAGCTCGGCGCTGCCGGCTGGAAGAGCTGGTTTCCTGGCAGGGACACAGCCCTCCCCCCATTCGCCCGTGAAAACGACACACCCACAGGGTCCTGGCAGCCATCCAGTGAGTGCTAACGCTCGGCCGCGGTCACGGCAAGGGCCAGTGACCCCCCGGGCCCCCAGTTCTTCCTGGCAGGAAACCTGGAGGACAAGGGCGTGCTCTGGGCACAGCCGAGACCTTGGGCTGCGCAGGGAGAGGAGTCAGAGCCGAGCGCCCACCTAGCGCAGCCCACCTGCTCTGAATCTCTGTGATTCGGGCGTTTCCGTGTGGCAGTGGCCAGCGTGGGGGTAGGAACGACAGCGAGGACACCACCACCGCTCTGCTGCTTGTCCCCGAGCCCACAGAGGGAGGGCTCAGAACAGGCTCGCTTGGTCACTGGCCTGCCCCAGACCTGCATTTTACACTCAGAGAAAAGGGATGGATTTATCTCACGCTCCACTTGTGGCTTCAGGGCCTAGCACCGTGCCTGGCAGAAAGATGCCCAGGGATACCAGGAAGGAAGATGGAGGAGAGGGCGGGGGAAGGGAGGTGAGGGAATGAGGAGTCCCCTGAGGCTAAGGGCAGCCCGCTGGGGAGGCAGCTGGGGGTCCCCAGGGTGCTAAGCTTTGCGTGGAAAGAAAAGGAACAACTGCAAATGTCACCAGGGGACAGTTTCCTTTCATTTGAGCTGTAATTTCCTGCAGAAAATGTTATGTGCTTTCTGAGGATAGACCTTTTTTCTTTTTACGTGTTGATGTGGGAAATCGGCCACACGTTTACATAAGTGCCTTGAAGGGGTGCTGGGGTGCCTGGGGTGGACAGAGCTCCGAGGGCAGCAGGGGGCCGGGCGCCTCGGCTCTGCGTGCACACGCTGTCACTTCCTCTCCCGGTCTGTGAGCTGTTAAGTCTGGACGCGTCCCTCTCATCTGGAGACTTGATTTTCTCATCTGATAAATGGGCACAATAAAGTACCTGTCCCTTAGGGTGGCTGCAGGACTGAGTTAAGAAATGCCCTGCTGGGCACTTGTCACCGTTATTCCGCCCGTCATCATCCTCCTCCCTGGGGCCCTTGTGTCTGTCCCTCTGTGACTCCGCCCCATCGTTCCTGATGGGGGAGGATATTACTTCAACATATGACCACAGCTCCCCAGCCCCGCACACTGCTTCCTCCACCCGACACGCAGACTGACCCGCGGCCCCGAGGAGGATGCTTTGGGAGAAAGAGAGAAGGCTCCAAAGTATCAGACACCCTGGACTCAGGGCCCAGGGAGCCCACAGGGTCGGGCACAGCCTTCTGCCCCAGAGTCTCGACCCCCCGCCTGGGGCCTGGGAGGCTCGGAGCAGAAGCCCAGAGAGACGAAGCTGGGCCCAGGGCGGTGAGTGGGCCGGGCCCTGCTCACGCTTCCGAGCGACAGACAGACACACCGGCAAACTGTTTACATCCTCGTCAGTGTGGGTGTGTTTGCACCCCTCAGACTGCCTCCCAACCACAGAGCCACCGCCGCTGTCACCCCAGGTCACGGATGTGAGGCTGAGCTGAGGCCAACTTGTAACCGAGCGCCGTGTGGGTGCGGGCAGCACGCCGGCAGTCTGTTTCTGTTTGTCTGTTTAAGCCTCACCTGAGGATACTTTTCCACTGATTTTTAAATAGAGTGGAAGGGAGGGAGGGAGAGAGAGAGGGAGAGAGAGAGACACATCGATCGGTTGCCTCCCGCATGACACCAACCAGGGCCGGGGATCGAACCTGCCACCAAGGTAGGTGCCCTTGACCAGAAATGAACTCGCGGCCCTTCGGTCTGTGGGCCGACGCTCTGACCGCTGAGCCACACCAGCCAGGGCTGCAGCGTCTGTGGACTTCCGTGGGGTGGCTGCTGCCAGCGTGGCCGACTAGAAGCCATCTGACATGCAGTGGGCAGGCGGCGGGGCTGGGACCTGGACTCGGGTTCATCGGCCCCTGGAGTTCGTGTGTTTCCACTGTGCCCACAGATTCCTGGCTGGCGGGGTTCTCAGTCAGACCCACCCACAGTGCCCCTGCACTGTGAGGTCCAGTGGAAAGTGAGGGACCGTCCGACCCTGGCTCCCGGAACTGCCAGCTGATACGCTGACAGCTGGGGGTGCAGCTGCCCTGTCACCCGGCGTTGCCCCGGTAACCGGAAACATCTGGGTCTGACAGAGGCCGGTGTTTGCTCTTTTTGAGAGAAGAAAAGGGTGCAGGCAAGTGACAGAGGCAGGGGTCTCCGAGGGTGTGAGGGTTTGAGGGTGGACCAGCACTGATGTCTTGTCGGGAGCCTCCCCAGTATCCGTGCCCCTAATTCCAGGGCCAAACGTGGCCACTGCAGCCAGGGCGCTGGCGGGTCCCACTAGTCTCGTCTCTGCTCCCCAGCACAGTGCCGCCAGCGCACTCTCCACCCTGGTGCCCTCGTGTCTCTCCCTGGCCAGTGACTCCCACTCGAAGGTGCCCGCGGACCTTCCGAGGAGCCCACTCAAATGCAGGTCTGACTGGGCAGGTCTGGGCGGGCCCGAGACCCCACACTCCTAACAGGTTCCCAGGTGAGGCCCATGCTGTTGGGCCCAGATCACATTTGAGGAGCCAGGCACTGGACCCCAGCTCGGGGCGTGCGGGGCCTCCGCTGGGCCTGGGCCCAGTCACCCTCCCACGGCTCTCGGCTGCTGTCCGGCAGTCCTGGCTGCAGACGGGCATCACCGAGGAACCGGCGGTAGTGACCTGGTGACGGGGGCACAGGCCCCCTGGAGCCCTGCCAGCCAGCGCCCCCCACCTCCCATGTCCCCTTGCAGGCTGGTACTCAGGAGGAACGGGGAGCAGCTGTCCCTCCACACAGTCTCCCCACTTCCCTTTGATCAGGCCCCCCTCAAGGGCAGTCTACTAGTTTGCTTTCCTTTTGTGGCTCTTTTTTTTTATCTTCACCCAAGGACATTTTTACATTTATCTTCAGATAGAGTGGGAGGGAGAGAGGGAGGAAGAGAGAGAGAGAAACGTCGACGTGAGAGAGACACATCGAGTGGCTGCCACCCACATGACCCCAACCAGGGCCGGGGACAAACGGCAACTGAGGTACGTGCCCTTAGCGGGAACCGAACCCAGGACTCTCTGGTCCGCAGGCCGACGCCCCAACCGCTGAGCCACACCGGCCAGGGCTCTCATGGGTCCTGATCAGCCATCTCACTGTCTAACTGGGAGCTGGCGAGGGATCCGTGCGCCTGCTCTGTTTCTGGGCTCCTCACTCCTCTGGGGGGCAAACAGCAATGTCAATGGACCCCAATAAAGGGTGATGAGGTGCGAGGCGTCGCTGAGAAGCAATATTCAAGCAGTGTGTGTGGAACAAAGGGGTCTGAGTGGGCAGCGAGGGGAGCCCCAGCTTAGATGTCTTGGTGCATTGGCGGAGGACGGAGAACACAGCGGGGTTTCAACGATCCATTTACAATAGAATAAAGGATGGAATTAAAAGGAATGTGGGCAGATAAATGACCACAGGTAGGAAATTAAGGCTCCATACATAGCAAGTGCCATTCCAAGACAGGGGGAGAATGAATGGGTTTTTAAAAGATTCTTTTTCTCGTGTCCCATTTTATGAGGAATATCACCCTAATACAAAACGTTCGGGAAACAGAAGATAAAGCTGTCCTCGGTGCCAGCGCCCGCCTCTATCTTTGTGTGGAGTTGACAGTTTTGTCTCCCGTTTCTCCAATATTGGGTTTAAAAAAGAAATGTCTAGATGTTATCACCTGGAGATTATCTTCAGAGCTGCATGGGTTAGAGATTATTACTCAGAAAAACAATCACCGGCATTACTGGAGCCCCACCCCACCCCACCCCAACCTCAGCAGCCTCCAAGGGTGCGCCAAGGCCCCACAAGGTCAACACCTTCAGGCTTGGCCACCAGGGGAGGAACCGGTGACAGAGCGGCAGAGGCGGGCACACCTGAGCGTGGTGATGTTCTCGTGGGCTTGGGAAAACGTCCTGCAAAGCAGTCCCAGGGGGCAAAGGTCACCTTGGCCTGATAGACTCGATAGACTGGCCTCCTCTCTGCTCTGTCACTGTCCCCATCCAGCCCCGTATTCCTGAATAAAGAAGGAGAGTCGGCCCTGGCCGGTTTGGCTCAGCGGTTAGAGCATCGGCCTGCGGTCGAGAGAGACCCGGGTTCGGTTCCTGCTAAGGGCATGTACCTTGGTTGCGGTTTGTCCCCGGCCCTGGTTGGTCGTGCGGGAGGCAGCCACTCGATGTGTCCCTTTCACGTCGATGTTTCTCTCTCTCTCTCTCTCTCTCTTCCTCTCTCTCCCTCCCACTCTATCTGAACAAAAAATGGGTGAGGGTAAAAAAAAAGAGTTGGCATGTGTCCTGCCCCGAGGAGCCCGCAGGAGTGACTGCTGGGCTGGGCACGAGGTGACAACGGGCTCAGGGGCTCCCCGAGGACAGGCGGGGTCTGGTGGGGTTTGGGATCCATCCTCGAGGTTCGACTGAAGGCCCAGCACCGAGGCAGGGAGTGGGGCGCACCAGGCAGGCGGGGGCAGTCCAGAGGCAACATGGAGGCAGGAGAATGACCGACCTGGGGGGCTGCGGAGGTCGGGGCGCCATGTGCAGCAGAGACCCAGCTCCAGTGAGGCCAGGCAGGGGCAGCGCCTCGAAAGTCATGTTGAGGAGCTGGACCTCTGTCCTGGAGCTGTGGGGAGTCACTGACCTGTTCTAAGCATAAAGATGGGGGTCCAGGCACCTGCTCATTCTGGCCGCGGGGGAGGGCAGATGGAGGGCTTCATGACACGGGACCCCACGCAGAGGCAGTGAGCGGAGGCGAAGGAAGCGGACTGACCGCAGGGACGTCCCTGGCTCTGTGCTGGGCGGACAGGGGCGTACGCACCTGCAGCGTCTGCCTGCCACAAGCAGGACCACCATGGACAGAGGCACAGAAACAGCACTGGGCTTGGGGACACCACCGGGAGTGGTCCTTTGAGAATCCAAAGTGGAAACGCGGAGGAGGCAGCTGGTGTGGAGTCGGGGTCCGGAGTGGACTGAGACTGTGGGGGTCCTGGCACGAGCGCGGCCACCGTGGCTGATGTCAGACGCGGGGAGAAGGGCCTGGAACCAACCCTGGGAGCACCGCCCTGAGTCAGAACAGAGGAGGGCACAGCGGGCGGGGGGAGCAGACAGACAGGGCGGTGCAGTGAGTGGCAGGTGAGCAACAGGGGACGAGCCCTTACAACAGGCAGGAGAGCAGAGTGGGTGGGGAGTGGGGTCCCTGCACCCCTTTCTGCACCAGCCTCAGCCCCATGAGGGTTGGCACCCAGGAAGAGGAATTGGGAAGGGTTCCTCCTCCTCCTCTCATCCCAGCTGCTGCCAGCACCCCCCCAACACTGTGGTATGATGAGAGAGAGGAGACCCAGGCCCAGCTCCACCCCTCCTCTCGCATCACACCAGACTGCTTAGATTTCCTCCACGCACCTGTGTGCTCCCTCTTCCGGCCTCCGCTCCTGCTGTGGCCTTCTCTCACCCACTGCCCATCGGCCAGTGAGCACTGCATGATTTAAAAACTGGGCTCAAGGGTGTCCTCTGGAGGATTTTCTACCCTCCATCTCCCGAGGGGCACTCAGCCCTCGCCCTAGAGTCACCTGCCGCAGCTTCATCATAGCACACAGGACACTCTGCACACGAGGGGCTCTGCACATGAGGCACTCTACACACAAGACACTCTGCACACGAGGCGCTCTGCATACGAGACACTCTGCACACGAGGCGGTCTGCACACAAGGCACTCTGCACACGAGGCGCTCTGCACACGAGGCACTCTGCACACGAGGCGCTCTGCACATGAGGCACTCTACACACAGGGCTCTCTGCACACAGGACACTCTGCACATGAGGCACTCTGCACACACAGCTCCCCGCACACAGGGCACTCTGCACACGAGGCACTCTGCACACAGGGCACTCTGCACACAAGGCACTCTGCACACAGGACACTGCACACATGGCACTCTGCACACAGGGCACTCTGCAGCAATCACCACCCCCCGAGCCAACCCCCCAACCCCACAGTGCTCTGATGGGGAGGGGCAAGTGCTCCCCTCTCCAGCCCATTGTGCCAGAAACTTAATTGCATCATCTCATGCAATCCACACAACAAAGCTTTGAGAAAGGAACACCAGCCCATTTTCCATCCGGGAAAACTGAGGCCCAGAGAGTTGAAGTGACTCACCTGGGCACTCACCACCAGTGCGCCACAGTTAATTCCCACCCTGGTCTGTTTCCTCCTGTCTCCCACAAGGACTGAGCGCGTGCAGGTAAGGCGCCCGAACTGTGCCCGCAACAGAGGCACTGGACAACTGTTAGTGTAGTTAACACATCATCATTATGGACAGTTAATCAATTATTGACCCCTGTGGTTCCCGATACCGGGGACCGTGGGAAAGCAAGAAGGACGAGCTCTCGGGTTTGCACATGGGAGAAGGCAGGCGCAAAGAAGGAAGGAAATGAATGAACAAGTCAGCTCGGAGAGGTCCCTGCTGCAGAGCAGGTGAGTGACCGAGGGTGGTCCAGCAGCCAGCAGAGGCGCCCGCTCGGCCTGTCGCTCCCCAGCCCCATCCTGTGGCTGAATTCCCCTGCAGTCCGATCCAGCAGGTCTCATGTTCTTCCACACTGTCACGCCAGATCTGAGCTTTAAGCCTTCGAGTAAGCCCCGGTCTGCAAATATTTACCTTTTCACTCAGCATCTTCCAACCCTCCTCTCGGAGGCCCCATGAGGATGCCCTCCTTGGGGACAACACACAGGGCCACACTGGGAGGGTTTAATTCCAGATGTTTCTCTAGCAAGTGAGGCTGCTCAGTCAGGGGGTATGGGCTCCCTCCACCCCAGCCCTACGTGTGTATACTGGCCCCTGGGCACACACACGTGCACACATGCGCACACATGCGCCTGTCCTCCACGCACCACCACATTGCAGAGTCCCGAAAACCTTTCAGAAGCTGCCCAGCTGCTCCTCAGGCCTCAAAAGACTTGCTTCTGCACAGAAAACCCAACAGGACCCAGATGGGAGGGACAGCGGTTCAGGGAGGACCCAGGAGAAGTCTGGACGAAGTGGGTTCCACACATGCTTCTGTTGACAGGACAGGTGGGGTGGCCGGGAGACGCTGCACCCTCTCCCAGGGTCTGTACCCTCCCACGGCCCCCTCTGCATTCACGGCTGTGACCTGGTCAAATCCAACCTCTGGAGCTTACCAGCTGTGTGACCTTGGGCAAGTCACTTCACCTCTCTGTGCCTTGATTTTGCAACTATAAAATGGGGATGCGATGATGCCTACTATCTCACAGACGTGTTGCGGAATGAACATCTAAAGCATTTAGGGGAGGGCCTAGCACAGGGCAAGCGCCACGGACGTGTTGGCTGTTTATTAATGGGATGATGGAAGTCCTCATATCTAAAACGCCATCTCCAACTCATCCCAAGCTAACCAGCCGAGCTTTACACTTTGCATCAGCAGCAAAAGAGAGAGGAACTCACACACAAAACTCTCTCCACCTGCCGGGCCCTGTGCCCAGCACATCGCCTGGCTCATCAAATTTGAGCCTCTGAGGATGCCAAGAGCACTGGCTGTCCCATGGTGGGTCAGAGGAAACGGCCAGAGGGGCTCGGTGCCTTTCCCCAAGTCACACAGCAGCAAAGCGACAGAACTGGAAACCCACTGAGGTCGGGGGCCTCCACACCCCTGCTCTCTCTACAGCACCGTGTGCCCCAAGGAGTAGGAAACGCGGGCAGGTGGGACCTGAGCTCGCTTCCCGGGGTCCCCGGCTGAGTTAGGGGGCTGCTGGCCACAGCAGGATTCCAGCGCTGCGTCCGGGCCCCCTGCAAACTGTGCAGAGGTCTGTCCGTGTGCTCTGAGCTCTTTGCAGGGAAGGCACCAATAAAAAGAAAATGAAAAAAATTAGAGCAGCCCAGCTAAGCTGAAATGCTGTCCTCAGAGAAGAAGGGAAATAAGGTTTGATGAACCTCTGCACAGCGTTCGAGTTAGGAGTGTGCGAGTGATCGACTGCATGTACGCTGGACGCAGGCATCGCCGCATCGCTGGGACCGTCGGAACTGGGGCACCAGCAAACGGGCCTGTGCCTCAGCAGAACAGGGTTGCCCACGCATGCCCCAGGTCTCCCACAGCCGAGGACGCAACTGATGCCGTGTTAATGGGATGGTTTTAGACATCAGGCTGTCAGTGTGGCTTCTATAAACACTTCCTGTGCACCTGCCATGGGTCCGCCCCGTCCATGCCAGTCACTGACCCCTTCCCAGTGAACGTGCTCTGGCCGCCGCTGTGGGCGGGCAGGCCTGTATACCTGCTCAGGGACTGGCCTGGGTCTGACCGCCTGACCTGGGGCTTTGGCGTGCAGGTGCTGGGATTCTGAATCTGCCCGACGATGAGGCAGTTAGGGCTGAGGTCTCCAAAGAGAATTCAGTCGATCAGACACACACAATTTAATGAGCACCTACCAGGTGCCTGGCCCAGTTCTAGGTGCTCAGAATACAGTGACAATACAGTAAAGCCCTTCTATCATGGAGCTCACAGTCCCCAAACTCTCATACAGATAATAGAATAATGTTAGATTGTATAGGTGCTGTGAAAACATAGCAATGGGTTAGATAGTGACTAGGACAGGGTTTGGGAGGGTGGTGCAAATTTAATCAACTGATTAAGGAAGATCTCACTGAGCAGAGGCCTGAGTGAGCCAGCCAGGTGAGTATTCCAGGTAGGGACACAGCAGGTGCAAAGGCCCTGAGGTGGCTGAGCTTGCAGTGTTCAAGGAATAGAAAGGAGGCCCATGTGGCAGAGGAGAGACAATGGTCTGTGTGGCCCCCACCATGTGACTCCTTGGATTGAAACCGTACCTTGTGCCCCACAGAGAGTCCAACTCCTCAACACTGCCCGGCCCCACAGCCTCCTTCCTCCTCTTCCTCCTTAGACTCAGTCCCAAGGACCTTTCACTTCCCCACCCTGAAAGGCAGTACTGCATTCCAGTCACTCCCCCAGAAGCTGGCTCTGGGACAGAATCTGGGTAAGGTCGCTGATTTAGGAGGCAGTCCCAAGAAACATGCTAGTCATCTGCCTATCTGTCCTTCCACCTAGCCATCATCCATCCCCCACCCACCATTTACTGTCACCTCCTCTATTCCCAGCTGGAAACTGAGGACCCGTGATCAGCTGTGGTCTCTGGCCTCGAGGAGCCCTCCTCCAGCCGCTGTCACCAATCCCACTGCTGAGTCCTCTTCGCACTCAGCGCCGTGACAGAGCCCTGGTTCCAGCTCTGGATGCCCCTGTCTTGGTTCTAAGAAGCCTGGAGCCAAGTGGCAAACACTCACTTGATTCCCTTCCTGGCTCCAGCAGTCACATGCCCCATAAAACATCACAATGTCCCAGGTGTTCCAAGACAGTGGAGTCCAAACTCTGCCTCACCCCACCTGCCCCTTCCCCCAGGACACCTCTGTCAGACCGCTCAGTCCGGCATGTGCCTGGAGCCCTGTGGCCACTGAGGCCAGAGCCTGGGCTTCAGACTCCCAGTGGCGGCCAGAGGTGACCCCGTGTGCACTGACCTCTCCCGGAAGTACTTGATGGCCTCAGGGTCTATGAAGGTCGGCTCCTCCCGGTAGCCCAGCTCAATGACCTTGCGCTTATGCCGGAACTCAATGACTGTCTTGGTGTAGGAGTTGAGTGTGGTGACGGAGGCAGCCATGCAGCAGGTGAAGGAGCCCCACGCCAGGCTGCAGAGAGAGGGAGAGGTGCCAGTGAGTCCCCAGCCACCCGCCATCCACCCACCCTGCCTGCTGCCTCTTCTGGGCCAGACCTAAGCAGGTGCCGTAGAGAAGAACAAGACTGGTCCCTGCGCCCCCCGCGGCCTGGTGTGGGGCAGCAGCATCTGTGTGTGGCGACGCAGACACGGCAGAGTCCGTTACTGGGAGGCAAGAAGACAGCGAGTCACCGCATCCAGGGGCTGACAACAAGGAAGGTTGCCACGATACGGCTGTGCTTGCGCTGCGTCTGGGAGGATGAGGAAGGGCTTGCCGGGGGAAGGACACTCCAGGAAGAGGGAAGAGCGTGTGCAAAGGCACGGCATGAGGTGCAGGGAGCATTCCACAGTGGGAGGTTTGGGATGCTGGAGGAAAGTCATGTGAGGAGAGCAGTGGATGATGACAAGAGATGGGGGTCAGAAACCCTAAGAGCTGGCTGTCTGTGAGAGTTAATTACCTGTGTTCATGTGTGACCTTGGACAAGATGCTTGACCTCTCTGCCTCATACTCCTTGCACCCATTTCAATGGACACACCAAGAGCTCCACCTCACAGGGTGGTTGCGAAGATTAAAGATGATCCGTTGCAAACCTCTTCGAACAGAGCCTGGGATGCAGGCGGCATCCCAGAAGGCTGGCCATCATCACCGTCATCACAGTCATCAACATTTTTACTACCCAATTCTGTCCGACTTGCTTTCTCAGCTCTCCCTCCAGGGATTACATCGCAATGCCCTTGGCACCCGCACACGTCCTCGAGGCACAGCTGGGGACTTGGTGCGCTCGCCTGGTGTGCTGAGCCAGCCAGAGCTGGAGACTCTGTCCTGCCCACATCTGGAAAGAAGGGAAGGGCAGCGCGGGGCGAGGAGACTCGGCTGGCCAGGCTGTGGGTCTTCTCTGACCCAGTGCCCATTCTGGAAGTGGCCTCCCGCCTGATTCCTCTGGCCAGACCTGCAGTAACACTTACAAGCAGGAGTGTGTCCCGACCTCGCTCTAGTCACACCTGGGCTGGTTCCCGGCCACTGTCCCCCAGTCTCTACCTTGATGACTGGTTTTCTTCAAATCAAGGGCTCAGCTTTGTTATTGCCAGCCCTGCACTGTCCCTGAAACTCCAGCCTCCCCTTCCGCCAACCCACAGGGTCTGTGGACCAAACCCCTGCGTTCCTCAGTGAGTGCCACCCACCTCCGACCCCCATCGTCTCCTTGTCAGTCTCAGAGCGTCACGGGGGGGGGGGGCACGGGGAAGGCGTGAGGATTCAGCCTTTCTCCCAGGGACCCCCAATCATCATCTATCCCTCATTGCCAACCCCATTAAAGGGTTCCCTGTTCTTTCATGATAAGGAGCTAATTTAGATCGTCCAGAAACTCTGACGGGCAGCTGCGGGCAGTCAGCCTGGCCCCTCTAAGAACTGTCTCCCACCACAGGGTGCAGCGGGAGACGCCATGCCCTGTTCATCGATGATCAGATAAGGGCCGCGCCTCTGTCCAAACCTCGTTTAATCAGACCATCCCTCCTCTGAGCAGCGAAGTTGAAGGTTCTAGTTCAATCTGGGAGGTCTGTTTGAACCAGAGTGATGGAAATTCAGAACCTGAGGATGGAGAAGGAAGAAGCAGGCTTTTTTCTGGGATCCCATGAGTACACATCTGTTGGGTTTGCCTGCCCCGCATCCACTCTCTTAAGGGACCCCTCCTCCCTCCTCTGGGCCATGTGGTTTGTGTGGGGCTGGCCTCGCCCCTAGCCCTTAAGAGTGAGCACATGACCGAGGCCGGGCCAATGAGAGTGTCGCTTCCCTTTGGCCACAGTAATTGGTTCAGGATGGGCACGAGACCCCAAGTCAGGCTACTGAGACCCGACCCCAGGACTTTTGCGGAAGCTCAGGAAACGGGCCCAGCTCTCGTCCGGAGTGGGATTTAAGCCAGGGGCGTCCGGGGACTGTCTCACCACGTGCCACCTGAGAAGGGAGCGGACACAAGAAAGGAGAAAGGACCTAGATCCCCGAGCTGACGCCATCATCCCAGGCTGTTCCGTCGTGGGAACCCAATTCCTTTTCGGGATTTCTGTTTCTCCTTAAGCCAGTTTGAACTGGGTTTCTGTCACTGAGAACCAAAGTTCTTACACAGTTACTTCCTATAAATTCCTTTTTTTTGCATCAGTTCATTGCACAGTGAATTTCCAGCCTTCAGGACCAGGGATCGTACCTGTGACCAGGCCCACCTCCCCGCGTGGGAGGCGCCGCCCACGCATCTCCTCACAGCCCCCACCCTGCCGCTCTCCCGTGGCTTTCCCCTACTACTTACTACTTCTGGTTTTTAAATTAAACTTTTTATTTCAAGATAATTACGGATGCGCGTGTTGTTGTAAGAAATAACACGGAGAGGTCCGTGTACCCTTCTCGCAGTTTCCCCAGCGGTAGCACCTCGCAAACCCACCGCGCGCGCCCGGACCCGCCGCCCCACGCCAGCTGCGGACCTTCGCCCAGCGCCGCGTGGCCCACGTGCGGTTTGCAGCCACGTCCTCTTTCCTCCGGCCTCTGGCACCCCCAATCGGTTCCTCATTTCTCTAATTTTGCCATTTCAAGAATATGATGGACATGGAATCACGCAGTATGTACGTCTGGGGCTGGCTTTCCCACTCAGAACGCCCCAGAGTCAGCCTAGGTGTGGGTGGGACAGCGCGCCCCTTTATGCTGCGAGTGGGGCTCCTGCCTGCCACGTGTGGGTTTCTCCAGGTCCCCGCCAGCCTTTGGTGCTGTCATTACATTTTAAAGTAATTGATTGATTGATTTGTCAATATGTTTTATTGATCTTTTTCTTTTTTAAGAGAGAAGTGCTCATGTCTCCGACCACTTTGCCATTGTTTACTGGTGAATTTTGAGCGTTTTTATAACCGGGATACCAGTCCTTTGTCAGATATGTGGTTCACAGATATTTTCTTTCAGTCGGCAGCTTGTCTTTTCAACCTCTTAACAAGGTCTTTTACAGAGCAAAAGTGTTTAAATTTGATGAAATCCAATTTGTCAATGATTTCAGTGCTTTTGATGTCAAGTCTAAGAACTCTTTGTCTGGGTCTAGATCCCAAAGCTTTTTCTCCTATTTTTTTTCTAAAAATTTTATAGGTATACATGTGAGTTAAATTTTATAATGGGTATGAGTTTAGATCAAGACTAATTTTTTTTTTTTTGCCTAATAATATCTAATAGCCCCAGCACCATTTGTTCAAAAGGCTTCCATTGAATGGATTTGTATCTTTGTCAAAACCCAGCTGGGCCCTGGGAAGTGTGGCTCTGTTGGTTGAGCGTCATCCTGTACACTGAAAGGTCACTGGTTCGATTCCAGGTCAGGGCACAAGCCCAGGCTGCAGGTTCAGTCCCTGGTCAGGGTGCATGCAGGAGGCAGCCAGTCAATGTTTCTCTCTCATATCAGTGTTTCTCTCTCTCTCACTCTCTCCCTCTCCTTTCCTCTCTCTCTAAAATCAATAAAAACACTGGGGGGAAAAACAGTTGATTACTGTAGCTATACAGTAAGTCTTGAAATTGGATACACTGATTCCTCCTCCTTTATTCTTTTTCAAAATTGTTTTAGCTATTTTAGTTCCTTTGCCATTCCTAATACATTTTAGAATAATCTTGTCTATATCTATAAGAAATTACACTGACATTTTGATAGGAATTGCATTAAATCTGTATACCAACTTGAGGAGAATTGACATCTTTACCACGAACATGATATATCTCTCCATTTATCTAGATCTTCATTGATTTCTTTCATTGGCATTTTGTGGTTTTCAACCACCAAATCCTGAAGATGTTTTGTTAGATTTATGACTAAGTATTTCACTTTTTTCAGTGTAAATGGTATTGTATTTTTAGTTTTGTTTAACTGTTCGTTGCTAGTTTATAGAAATATAATTGATTTTTGTATCTTTATCTTGTATCCTGAGACAGTACTGAATTCATTTATTAGGTCTAGGCATTTTTTTTTAGTGTAGGTTTCTTTGATTTTTCTGCATAGGCAACCATGTTACATGAAAATAGGTATGGTTTACTTCTTCCTTTCCCTGTATGTCTTTTATTTACTTTTCATGCCTTATTGCACTAGCAAGAACCTCCAGCACTATGTGGACTACGAGCAATGTTCCCAGTTTTAGAGAGAAAGCATTTAATCCTCACCATTGAGTAGGCATTTAGGTAGATGCTCCTTATCAAATTTAAAAAGTTCCCCTCACCCTTGCCAGTTTGGCTCAGCGGTTAGAGCGTCAGCCCACAGACCAAAGAGTCATGGGTTCGATTCCAGTCAAGGGCACGTACCTCAGTTGTGGTTCGTTCCCTGGCCCTGGTTGGGGTCATGCGGGAGGCAACCAATCAATGTGTCTCTCACATCGATGTTTCTCTCTCTTTCTCTCCCTCCCTTCCTCCCCTCCACTCTATCTGAAAATCAATGGAAAAATATCCTCAGGTGAGGATTAAAAAATAAATATAAAAAAATAAAAAGTTCCCCTCCATTTTTAGTTTTCTGAGAGTTTTTATTTAATCATGAATGTATGTTGAATTTTGTCAAATATTTTTTTCAGCATTGATTGATATGATCATGTGATTTTCCCTTTATGTCCCTTTATCCTCCCTTATTAATAATATGATTGCCTTAAATATTCCCTCTGCGTTCATTTAGAACTGCATCAGACTGTGTTATCATTTTTGCTTCAACCATCAAGTGTGATTTAGAAAACTCAAGAGGAAAGTAAAATTTTCTTTCCTTTTTCCTGCTGTTCCAAGATTGCTTCTTTTTAAAAAACTTTTTTTTTTTCTGTTTAGAGAACTTCCTTTAGCCCTTCTTTTAGGGTAAGTCTGCTAGCAACACAGTTTTTTAGTTTTCTTTCATCGGAGAATGCCTTGATTTCCCCTTCCCTTTCCTGAAGGATATTTTTGCTAGAAACAGAATTCTGAATTGACAGTTCTTTTCTTTCAGCGCCTGAAGCATGCTGGGCCACTTCCTTCCAGCCTCCATGGTTTCTGATGCAAAATCCATGGTCATCTAAATTGGGGTTCCCTATAGTTGAGGCACTGTTTCTCTTCCTGCTTTCAATCTTTTTTTCTTTGACTTTAGTCTTTAAAAGTTTGACTATGATGTATGATGCTATGGATTTCTTTGGGTTTATTGATTCACCTCACTTCTTAACTCTGTAGCTTTATGTCTTTTAAAAAATGGGAGAAGGTTTCAGCCATTGTTCCTTTGAGTGCTTTTTTCTCCTCCTCTCCCTTCGGGACTCCAATGTTAGAGCCTTTCTTATAGTCCCGAGGTCCTTGAGGCACTTTTCATTGATCCAGGTGGGCAGATTTCTGATTGCTGCTGGGCGTGGCTGGAGTTCTGGCCCTTAGGCCTTTGCAGATACCACCTGGGCTGGAAGGGCAGGAGGGCCTCATCGTGCTCTTAGCCACACTATCGCTGGGCAGTGGTGAAAATCGGGACTCTCCACTGTTCCTTTGATACAACCCAAGCAGGGAAGGGGAGTGGCAACTGTGCAGGCACAGCCCAAACACCTGCTGGTGTTTGCAGATTGCACTTCTGAGCTGGTGCAGTGAGGTATGTCGGTGGGTGGCCTGGTTTCTGGAGCCAAGTGCAGAGTGGACACTGTGGGGAGGAAAGGGGAAGGTGACAGGGGAGTGGGTGGCTGTCAACCACTCTCTATCCTCTGAGAGCTGCAGGGCAGGGCAGGGGGACACTGGGTGAGCAGATCCAGAGACACACGGATGCCACCTTGAAATCTAGCCCAGGCCTTGCTCAGTGGGAAGATGAACTGATCAGTGATGGTGCCAGCCCTCTTGCACCTGCCGGCCAGACAGCACAGGTCACTGTGCAGAACACCAATGTCTAGGCCACGCTTAGTGCCCAAAGGCTGGTGGGACCAGGAGCTGATGACAGCAGTTTCTGGGGCCCAGCTAGTCCATCCATGGCTAGCAGGGCACCCATGGGCAGAGACATCTCTCCTTCCCCACACTGGCCTTAGAGAAAAGGAGGCCAGAGTCACCTGCCTCAGGGGAGATAAGAAAAAGCCAGAGCTTCCTGCTGACCACACAGCCACTTAGTGGTGACACAGGGAAACACACCCTCTCCAGCGGCTCTTTAGGGCCAAGGATCTTCTAAGACCACAGCAGTAAAAACCCTCCCATCTCCAACCCCCTCCAAGGGATCAATATGCTGAAGGGCTAGCTAAGCCCTGCAGAGAGAGCAGGGTGGCCTGGGGGCCCCAGAGAGGGAAAGGGCCAGCCTGCTGTTTCCACAAGGTGGAGACTGGAAAGTGGGGAGGGGGAGAGAAGAGGCGCAGTGAAGCCACTGCACTCCACACAGACGGAGCTCCAAAAGTCAACAGAGAGGCACCACACTCCTGGGACCTGGCCCAACTTGCTACTCTAATGCTGTGTGACCTGGGCCAAATTGCTTCACCTCTCTGTGCTTCTAGCTGTTATATGCCACAACTTTATAATGTTCCACTACTCTCAGTCTGCAGAGTGAATGCTCAGGGTTTCATTGTGTGTGCTGTGGTGAGAGAGGCCCCTTTTCCATCCATCGCCATTGTGATCAAATGCAAAACAGAAGTACAAAATGACTAGTTTTCCACTCTCCCGCCACCAGGGAAACTGACACACTGACATTCCAAGTCAGGGTCCCAGACTCAAATTCCTGCAGGGTCAGGTGGATGACCACGTGCGAGTAAGTGTGAGGCAACAGGGAGTGGTGGGGACTGGGGTGAACTGGAGAGCACGTGCCCCATCTGAACAGGGCAGCCGCTACTCTGCAGCTGCAGGGCCAGGTGGCAAAGCGAGTCGGGCGCGGCATATCTTCTAGTGGTCAAGAGAAGCCAGAGACCCAGCTTTTTATGTAAAATGTTTACCTTTTCAGATGTTAAAAACAAATGTGAACTTTTAAGTAACACGATGGCAGGCCAAGCAGAACGTCTGCAGGCTGGGTTCAGCCCTGGGCTGTCAGCAGTTTGCAGCCTCTGAGGCTAATTGTGTGACTTGGGCCTTTGCCCTCTCTGAGGCTGCCCTTGTCCAGCCAGTGGGCATGGTAGCTCCTCCGTCGGGGTCAGTGGCAGGACCACAAGCTCAGGGCTTGTACAGTGTCTCCCACTGTGCACAAGGCAGGCGGCACCAACCTTGGTTCTATCCCACTCCCCAGTGGAGGGGTGGGCAGAGGGAGGCTTGCCTTGGCATTGCCACAGACAGATGGAGAGAGAGCGGAGACCCAGCGCTGAGAAAGGAGGGTTGGAGGGCCCGGGCCTCGGGCGGAAGATGGGGCCCCAAAGCTTAGGCGGGCCGAAGGAGGTGGTGTGGGAATGAGGGGAGACTACAGCCAGGGCTGGGTCCTCACAAAACACTCAAGTTCCGGGAACAAACGTGAGCAGGGAGTCGGGGGTGGGGGTGGGTCTGGGTGAGGAGACTGGGGACAACAGAGAGGAGGGCAGCTTGCCTACCCACTGGGTGTCATCCTCTTGGACATTTGGGTCACGTGCCTCTCAACAAGCAAGAGTGGCATCACCAAAGGCCCAGTGTCATTATCACCACTCATAATTGCTGCCACTTCTCAAGCACCGACTGTGCACAGCCTGTAGAGCCTGGTCCCAACAGTCCCCCAGCAGCCGTGACACCCCCACTGCTGTTACCCCTCTCCAGAGGAGGAAGCTGGGGCTCCGAGGGCTGGGCTGCTTGCCTTGAGCCACCGAGCACATTCCCTGGGCTGTGCGCCCACAGGTGTTACTTCACCAAGTCCTCGTGGCAGCTTGTCTCCAAAGGAGGACCCCACGAGCCACCACTCCTGAGCGATGCTTCGCGCAGCCCCTTCTCCTTGGGAGCTGCAGGGCAGGGCGAGGGGACACTGGGTGAGCAGATCCAGAGACACATGGATGCCACCTTGAATTCTAGCCCAGGCCCTGCTCAGTGGAAAGACGAACTGATCAGTGATGGTGCCAGCCCTCGTGCACCTGCCGGCCAGACAGCACAGGTCACTGTGCAGAACACCTATGTCCTTCTCCCTGGGTCCGACCCCATCGCTTGCTCTTGAGCAAGAGAATCCAGCACACGTGACTTCCGAGGCAAGGTCATAAAATACACTTGTCGTTTCGCTTGGCTCTCTGGGAACATGTGCTCCCTGCAGGCCCAGCCACCGTGCCGGAGAAGCCAGTCCGCGGACAGCCCCGCTGAGTCTCCAGTGCCAGGGGCCACCTAGATGCCCAGCCGGCCAACATCTGATGGAGCTGTCACGAAGGGCCCCACGCCAGGCCACCAGCTAAGTGCAGTCAACCCCTGAACCACAGGAGATGATCCTAAGTTGTCATTTTATACCACTAAATTTCGGGGTGACGGGTTACACACCAGTAGAGAACTGGAAAGTCAGGCGATACCATGTCCCAGCTGAGGCACCAGGGCACAGGGAGGGTAAGTGGCTTGGCCAAGGTCCACCGCTGGCAAGGGTCAGAGGCAGGATCTGCTACAGAGATCCCCCCCAACCAGCCGTCCACACTGCGCCTCAGCCCCGCAGTGTGCGGTGGCCTGCTGGAGGTCTAACCTAAGCGGCCAGGTCAGGCTCCTAGCCAGGGACCCTTCACCCTGCTGAGCAGGTGCCCCTCCCAGAAGCTGGGGCCCCCACCTGCCCAGCGCAGCAATCTGTTTGGCCTGCTGGGCCCCAAGACAGAGGCTGGCGCTGTCTTGCGTGGAGCTAGTCTCCTCGCTAGTGCCTGGGCTCTGCGGCCAGAGTTTTGACAAATGGCCTCACACACATTGAACAGGAGGGAGGACACTGCTCGGCCCTGGCCAGGCCCCAGCTGCGAGGGATGAAAAATGGGGCTGCTCTCTCTGGTGGCCTCGGTGACAAGGAGAAATGGATCAGCCCTAATAGGGGCTACACATGGGCCCCAGTCTTAAATAAGTCAAATGGGAATTCGCTGCCTCCTGGGAGGCCAGAGGAGCAGGCCGGAGACTCGGCTCCGGGAGGAAACGGTCCCAGGCGACGCCAGCAGGCCCGGCTCTAGGCGCTGAGTGCCGGGGGGAAGCCAGGGGCTTCGGGAAACAGAGGCCTGTGGGAGGAGGGGTCAGAATCTGAGCCTCAGTTTCCGCATATGCAACCCAGGGCTGTGGTCCACGTTCGTTTCGCATTGGTAACGGTGACACGGGAAGCGAGCCCTTGCATGTGGCAACCGTGTGTGGAACAGTCTCCTGTGACCGCAGCATCTCAGAGGCTGACGCATGGGCTCCGGGGCCAGATGCCTGGGCTCAGCCCCCGCTCGGCCACGCGCAGGCCGACGACCTCGGATGCATTACTTCGGTTCTCCGTGCCTCAGTTACCCTCCACAAAGTGCCCACCTCAGCACAGATGTGAGGATGACACACCAGTGCTCAGCACGTGTGAGAAATTATTACACACACGGTCAACGCTCAAAACTGTTCGCTCCCTTCCTTTGTCTCCTTCTCCAGCTCACGGCTCAGGGTGACTACCTTCCAAGGTCAAGATCTCAGGAAGGAACTGCTGGGGGCGGGGGGAGGGAGGGGGTAAAAGAAAGTTAGAGCCTTAGGTGATTTTGCTATAATGGTTCTACCTAAGGGGAATCAGGGATGGTGTTGACAGGTCAGGGTCCCTTTCAGGCAGGTGTCTTTAAGGGGGCAGAGCCATGCAGTGAGGGGGCAGGGGCCGAATGGGGCAGGAGCCCCCACTGGTCTGCACTGGGGTCTCTCCTAGTCATAGCTCTTCCTGACCCGTTCTGACCGCCTCTCCCCCAGGATGCGCTCTCCCTGCCAAGCCTTGGCTGTTCCCATCCCAGCGCACCGCCCCGTTCCCTCCTCTGCCAGTTTCCTGACCGAAGTCTTCCCTGGGGACCCTCCCTGCCAGAAGCTGTGTCAGTGACCTCTGTGTTCCCACAGTTGTGTGTGGTGACCCCCCACAGACACACATAGCACAGAGCACGGTTCACTTGTCTCAGCCCCTCAGTCCCGTTGCTGTCTGACACTGTACCCGCCCCACCTAGGAGGGTCGCTGGCCCCCAGCACGTGCTCAGTGAGTAAGTGTTGAATGAGCGGATAAATGGTCCTCAGCCCAGGACCAGACATGTACACCCTGCGTAACGGACAACTGTGGTCACGGTCTTTCCAGCACACACTCCTTCTAACAGCCCCCCCCCATTTCCACTGGGGGACCTCCCCTCTCCTCTCTCTGTCCAAGGGTTTGGGTGGGGCCAATGCCATGTGACTCAGGCCAGACCAATGAGAGCCGGCCAGTCTCCTCAGGGTCTGAATCATTGGTTGAAGGGTGGTCACGGGACTTGAGCTAAGCCAGTGGGAGCCATAACTGGGGTGTTGGCTGGAAACGTTGGAAAGAAGCCCCGTCTCCCTGCTGGCATTGCTACATTTGTAAGATGGAAGCCCACAACTGAGCCTGGTGGCCATCTTCGCCATCACCTGGGGAAACGCTGCTTGGGAATGGAATCAGCACAAGAGGAGCAGAGACAGAAAGGGGAGAGAATGACTGAGTTCCTAAAGAATCACCCGATCACCCGGACTCAGCTATGCCTGAAGCACATGTTTTGGTGGCTCACCCAGTGTCCACTCCATCCACTCGCCATTTGAGAGTCTTTGACTCAGTCCTACTCCAGAGATGGGCCTGGTCAAGCTGAGCCAATAAGGTCATGACTCCCGCAGTCACAGTGCTTGTTCAAGACAGAAAATGACCTCAGCTGGGCTCATCAGAGGGAGGCTTGAGATTTCAGTCAACGCTGAGGAAAGAGAACCCTGTCTTTCCCGCGGGAGGGAAGCCTGACCAGGGACAGAGTTAACATGTGAGTGGCAATGCTCGGTGATCACTGAGGAAGAGAACTCAGCCCTGATGACATCAGCGACTCTGGATCAAACGTGTCCTGAAGTCCATACCACAGCTGCACTTTCCATTTTCAGGAACCCCTGTATTCCCACACTGCTTAGACTAGTGTGGGTGGGTTTCTTCTGTTACAACCCATGCCCCTCACCCAGCCGATGCCCCTGGACTTTCCAGTTATGTGGAATAATATAAACCCGTGTTTACTTAACTTGGGATTCTATCACTCACAAACAGAAGAATCCTGACGGGCCCTGCCTTTCGCACACCATGCTCTGAGGTGCTGACTCCCGCTCCCTGCGTGCAGGGCCCCTCACTGCAGTCCTCCTGACCCACTGGGCCACGCAGAGCCCTCCACGGCTCGCCAGCCCCCAGGTCTCGTCAGCTCCCGTCTCCACTTCCACAGCGGCCTCTAAGACAGGGCTTGGAGAACTTTTACTATAAAGGGCCAGAGAGTAAATATTTCAGGCTGTGTGGGCCATTCCGCCTCTGTCACAACTGCTCACCTCTGCCACTGTAGCAAGAAGGCAGCCGTCAACTATATATAAATGATGAGCGTGGCCCTGGCCGGTCTGGCTCAGAGGTTGGAGCATCAGCCCACGGACCAAAGAGTCTCGGGTTCAATTCCGTTCAAGGGCACGTACCTCAGTTGCAGTTCGGTTCCTGGCCCTGGTCGGGGGTGTGCAAGAGGCAAC
The DNA here is from genome assembly GCA_030848825.1 of Tadarida brasiliensis. Lineage (NCBI taxonomy): Eukaryota > Metazoa > Chordata > Mammalia > Chiroptera > Molossidae > Tadarida > Tadarida brasiliensis. The sequence goes on from CM061258.1 coordinate 119,207,701, forward strand.
CAATTGATGTGTTTCTTTCACATCAATGTTTCTCTCTCTCTCTCTCTCTCTCTCTCTCTCTCTCTCCCCCCCTCCCTCCCTCCCACTCGATCTGAAGATAAATGGAAAAATATCCTTGGGTGAGAATTAAAAAAAAAAAAAAAGATGAGCATGGCTGTGTCCCAATAAAACTTTATTTATGGACACTAAATTTGAATTTCACATAATGTTCACATTTCACAAAATATTCTTCTTTTGATTTATCTCCAAGAATTTAAAAATGTGAAAACCTTTCTTAGCTTGAGGGCTGATTAGGACCAGTGCTGGGCTGGATTGCTTCCACGCGGCATATCTGCCCAGCTCGTGGGTCTCATGACGCCTTTGGACTCTGGGCCGCCCCACCTTCCTCTGCCCCCAACCGGACTGAGCTGCTGAAGTCCCAGCATGCCTCAGGGCTCTTGTGTCTGAAGGACAGAAGCCACTTACCAGAAGGACCACCCGTAGTCCCAGGAATGGGGTCTCCAGTCTTCAGGGCCGAGGCTCACGGTGACCTGGAACACCTGTGTGTACATCATGTGGGCTACCATTCCCAGGAGGCCTGTGGGGGGCAGAGCAAGGAGTCAGGGAGAGGTGTGGTTCAGGCACCCCCATGGGCCTTAGTGCCGGGGAAGCACGGACCCCCCTCCCCGGGAAGGCTGGCCGGCAGGAACAGAGCACAGGAGGCCGGAGGGTGACTGTTTTCTGAGCCGTCCAAAGAGCCTGAGTTGCGCCGGAGGGCAAAGGGCAGCCCGGAGAGAAATTTGAGGGACAGAGTCAGGCCTGTGCGTGGGTAGTTAAGCCTGTTCTGTTAAGAACCAGATAGTAAATGTTTTAAGCTCGGTGGGCCACCTGGTCCTGTCGCATCTATTCAACTCCACTGGGGTAGCCAAGGAGCTGTGGGCAGTGGGGAATGGGGCGGTGGGCGGGGCTCACCCCCTGGGCCGCTACCGGCTGATACAAGGTCATTTGGGAGAAGGAGCCCAGAGAGTGTATTTAAAACCTCAGGTCTTAACTCATTAGACTAGTGGGTTAGGAAATCAACTTCATGGATTGCAACCAGCACTACCACAAAAGAATAGAGCCCTGACCAGTGGACTGCACTGGCCAGTGGACCAAAGGGTCTCGGGTTCGATTCTGGTCAAGGGCACGTACTTGGGTTGCAGGTTTGATCCCCGGCCCTTGGGGTCGTATGGGAGGCAACCAATCGACATGTCTGTCTCACATAGATGCTTCTCTCCCTCCCTCCCTTCCACTCTCTCTAAAAATCAATGGAAAAATATCCTCGGGTGAGGATTAACAAAAACAAACAAAAAGAATGGACTGGAGTAGAAATATCCACTATCCAACGTAGCAGCAGGGGCGAAGACTGTTTTGTAGGTGTGTGTGGTGGCTGTAATATGAAATGTTTTTCTGCTACTCATGGTCAAAATCTTCGAGCCCACTGGCTGGGAGAAGGTTGATGTAGCGGGGTCTGAGTGAGACCGTGTCGCAGCACATTTCACGGCGTAGCCCTGGGCACAGCACCCCTCCGAGCCTGCACCCTCAACCCTGAGGCCAGGCTTGCGACAGCGAAGGTGAAGGGGTGACGCGGAGCTTCGGCAACGGGTGCCCCTGGACACGCACCACAGCTGCCAGGGTCACAGTAAACCCAGGACACTTCTCTGTGCAGCCCTCGTGGGCCCACAGTGCGTGGGTCACTGGCATGGACCTAACTCGAAGGTGCAGGAATACAGCACTGAGGAGGAGGGAAGGGGTAAATGACAAGAGGGAGAACGGAAACCAGTAACGCGTATGCACCTACTGTGTGCCAAGCGCTCTGTCAGATGTTTATTATGCACCTACTGTGTGCCAAGCACTCTGTCAGATGTTTATTATGCACCTACTGTGTGCCAAGCGCTCTGTCAGATGTTTATTATGCACCTACTGTGTGCCAAGCGCTCTGTCAGATGTTTATTATGCACCTACTGTGTGCCAAGCACTGTCAGATGTTTATTATGCACCTACTGTGTGCCAAGCACTGTCAGATGTTTGCCTCCATTATTGCCTCTCCTCATCTTTGTAACCACGCTTGGAGGTACATGGCCCTGATCATCGAACTTACATCAGGGGCCCCGGCACACGTATGTCTCCTTCCAGTCACTTGGCCCCGGGCGTGATGGGCACAGAGGACTCAGAAGTGGCATAGAGGTGGTTGTCCGTGTCTCTGGGCTGGGGTCCGCCTCTCATGGCCACTTCCCACTGCTCTCTGACCTCAGGTGAGGGCTACTCTCTAGGCTGCTGGGGGCACTTGATGGGGAAATCCAGGGGGAAGGCCACCACAACATGGGCCAAGTCCCCTCAGGAGCCCCTAAAGCTCGCTGTTCCCCAGCCTCGCTGCCAGGCCTGAGGACAGCGAGATCCCTGGGCCTTGGAGGAGATGTGGGTTAAGCCACACGGATAGCTTATGTTTATTTACTTGACACAACTTTCGGTGAACTTACCAACAAATATACCTTATTCTTTGGAAGTGATGCATAAGATTCCTGGATAATGATGTGCCAAGTTTTATTTATTCCATCAATTGATGGTATTGGATTACTTCAGGTTTTTTGCTCTATATGCAATGGGGCAATGAACACCTTTCCACAGGTCTCATACAAATCCTCACCAACGCTGGAGATGATAAAACACTAACCATGTTGCCCCTTGCGTGGCGAAACATGAGACCTCAGCATTGTTTTAGGTTCCATACTTCCCTCATTATTAGTGAGCGTGGGCATTTTTCACATGTTTATTAACCCTTTCTATTCTTCTATGAATATGCCTCCTGTATCCTTCGTCAATTTTCTTTAATTTTTATCTTTTAATTATCAGTTGGTAGGAATTATTTAGGTATCTTGGATACTAATCCTGTCTGCTGCGTGGACTACAGACAGCTACTGCGTGTCTTTTCCCGTGTGCAAAACACCGCTTTTTTTAATTAATAGACTATTTTTAGAGCAGTTTTAGGTTTCCAGAAACATTGAGTAGATAGTACAGAGAGTTCTCGTAGGCCCCCTCTCCCCGCCCCAGTGGTATATTTGTTACAACTGATGAACCACTATCGATACATTACTATCAACTAAGTCTCTAGTGTACGTTGAGGTTCACTGTTTGTGTGGCGTGTTCTGTGGATTTTGACACACGTATGGCGACCTGTATCCACCATTCCCGGCCCTAATGTCCCCTGTGCTCCACCTATGCACCCCTCCTTCCCTCCCTGCCCCACTGAACCGCTGGCAGCCACTGATCGTTGGATTGTCGCCATAGTTTCGCCCCTTCCAGAATGTTCTGTAGTTGGAGTCACAGAGCACGTGGCCTTCCCAGACTGGCTTCTTTCACTTAATATTGTGCATTTGGGTTTCTCCACGTCTTTCCACGGCTCCACAGCTCATTTCCTCTCACTGCTGAATGCTACTCCCCTGTCTGCAGGTACAGGCTGCGTACCCACTCCCCTACTGAGGGCCATCTGCGTTGCTTCCAGTCTGGGTACTCACGGACAAGCTGCTTTGGGCATACACGGTGACATCTGGTAGAGCCAAATCTCCCGTCCTTCCCTTTGCGGTTTGCATTTCCTGTCTCTGACTTAAGGAAAAACCAACACCGAACACGGAGTCCCTGTTTTTCTGACATACTTATAAGGATATTTAATTCCTCTGGAATTTATCTCAGTGACTGGTGTGAGGTAAGGATCTAACTTAATTTTCTTAAATGAATAACTAATGGCTTTGAACCTTTACAGACTGAGCCAAGCTTTCTCCGCTGATTTCAAATGACACCTTTACCCCATATTCCAAGCCCCACATATGCATGAGTCCCTTTCCTATCTCATCATTCTCGTCCTCGGGTCCCTCTCTGTTCCTGTGTCAATGCCGTTTTAATTAGTATAATTCATTAAATATACATTTAATTGTATAATTAGGATAATTCATAGTAGAGTCTGTTGCCTGGAAGGACAGGTCTCTCCTCCTCACCGCTCACTCCCCCTGGAACCCCAGCCCTGCCCGGAGCTTTGCCCCTCGGCGGGACCCAGACCCCTTGCTTGGCCCCCATCACCAATCCCTTCCTGAGGAGCCTCAGTGCCTTTATTTTCTCATCTATAAAATGGGGACAGTAGCAGGCACCGGCCATTTCGATGAGCATCCACTAAGGAAGGAAACGAGCATGAGCACGAGCACGCCTCGTCCCAGGGCAGGGCCGTGTCTGACCCCGAGAACGCTCAGCCAGACCCAGAAGCTGGACCCAGCCCGCTGGCAGAAGAATTAATTTTCTGAGTTGTTGGGATAGAAAAGCATTGATTTCTCAATTGAATTCCATTTATCCCCAAATCTGAAAGGCCATGCTTTAAGAACATTCACTAAATGAAACTGCAGTTGGTGAGGTTCTCGAGTAGCATGTTAAAGATTCTGCTTCAAATCGCTGCCCCGGGCCCGCGTGTTCTGTCGAGTGAGGCCGCTGAGCCCCAGCACCTGCCACACATCCTCAGCAGAAGGAACCCTGGGCAGCTCAGCTAAATTAAAAAGTGGCTTTTTGATGAGTTACTGAGCTTCCTAAATTAGGGGCAACTAAATGAATGAGGCTTTCCTGCCGCCGAGGCTCCCCGGTGTGGACCCACACCAGCGACGTCACAGCTGCTCATCTCTCCTCCCGTGGTCTCGGGACTGTCCCCACTCCTGACACCGCAGATGGAATTCCCAGCCTATGGGGTGAGGCAGGATGGCTCCTCCCTGCCCTGGCGACCCTGGGGAGCACCAGGGGTGGGGGATGCTGGCCAGGGCTCAGAGCTGGGCTGGACGCAGTGCCACCCAGATCCCAGAGCGGGACGAGCTGTGGCAACCCCAGCCCTGCCCTCGCCAGCTACCAAGGAAGCTGAACTCTGTTGTCAAGCCCAGAGAGGCTGGTGGGGGCTAGAACTGAGACAATGTCAGAGGGTCGGAAGGTGAGCCCAGAGTAAAACAGGGGTGAAGCAAAGGAGAGAGGGTCTCGTTTGCAGCTCTGTCACTTACCAGCTATGTGATCTCACCTTTCTGTGCCTCAGTTTCCTCAATTGTAATACGGGGTTAATAATAGCACCCACCTCATAGATTGGTATGAGGATGAAGTGGCTTATACTGGTAGAGCACTTAAAACAGTGCCTGACACATAATGAACCCCACATAAAGCTTTCTCCAATGAGTGAGTGAATGAATGAATGAGTGAATGAATGAGTGAGTGAATGAATGAATGAGTGAGTGAATGAATGAATGAATGAATGAATGAGTGAGTGAGTGAATGAATGAATGAATGAGTGAGTGAGTGAGTGAATGAATGAATGAATGAATGAATGAATGAATGAATGAACAAACGAACGATGAATGCCTGAGGCTCAGGGCACAGGCCTGCTAGACTAGGTCTGTCTTGCTCTCCACTGGATGCCCAGCACCAGCCCGGGCCTGGCACACCGCGAGTGTTCAGTATGTGATTGTTGAAGGAACAGATGGCTTGCTGGTTGCAAGGTGTCTGGGGGTGTCAGGCTGGCTGGGGTTAAAGGCCTGGGGTCTGGGATATGGGACTGAGCTAGGACAGGGCCAGATTTGAAAACTTTAGAGAGCAAGTTGTGGAGGTGAGCGAATGTCAGAGTCATCATTCATTTACTTATCATTCATATTTCAGACCCTATCCGGTGGGTCGGCGCGGACAGACTAGAACAGACAGACAGACGCCCTGCCTTCCAGGGCCACACGTTCCAGTGGAGGGACGCAGACAGTGAGCACGAAATCTAACGAGAGAATGCCAGGCGGTGAAAAGAGCGGTGGTGAAGATCAAATAGGGCGGAGTAGCAGAGTCCAGGGGCCACCTCAGGCTGGGGGGCAGGGAGGGCTTTCTGCGCAGGAGACGGTGACGCAAAGGCTCGAATGGACAGCTGGAGGCAGCCGCGCGGTCTGGGGACGTGGGCAGGACAGCCTGGCCTGCTGGGGAAGGGAGAGGAGGCACCGCGGAGTGGGAAAGGGGAGGGTGGAGGCGGTCGAGGATCTTGGCTTCAATTCTAAGCGTGGTGGGAAGCCAGGAGGGTTTAAGCACAAGTCTAACTTAAGATCATCCCAGTTACTTTGTGAAAACGGGGTGGGGGGTGGGGGTGGGCAGAGGTTGCTCAGTTGAGAGGAAGTTCGGCTGAGCCGCTTCGGCTTAGACTGGAGCTGTTGGTGGCTCTCGGACAGATCTGACGGCGGGGTCAACAGGACCCTGAAGGGCTGGGCATGGGGCGAGGGCCACCTGGAGTCTAGGGTGACTTTGAAGGTTGTGGATCGAGCAGCTGGGCAGATGATGGTGCCATTTACTAAGATGAAGAAGACGTTTGGTGGGTGGAACCCCATTTGGGCTGCATTTGTATGAAATGCTTCCTTTACATCCAAACTGAGACACAAGCAAGCAGCGGGGCATGTAAGTGTGCGGTTCCGGGTGAGTCGGAGCTGGGGCTGAGCCGCCTGAGCCGCTGGCACGGGAGGCAGGCCTAGAGGCCACCTGGAGAGACTGTGGCGGGGAGTGGAAGGGGCCCTGGGGGAGCCAGGGCCAGTGGAGAGCGAGGGGCCGGCAGGGAGGCCGGGGAGGAGAGCCCGGGCCGCAGGAGGAATGCCAGAGCCTCGAAGGACATGTGTCAAGAGCAAGGAGTGGCCCATGAGGTCAGAGGTGAGGCAGACTTGCTGGACAGGTGCCCGACCGGAACAGGCTGAGAACAGGAGGAGGAGAGGACACAGAGATGCTGCTGGTGAAGCAGAAACGGTGAGAACTGGGGAGGGCCTGGCCTTCGGGAGGGACCCTGCGGAGGGGACCGAGAAGGTCCCTGCGGTCACCCGGAGCCATGGCGTAGGCAGGGAGAGACGAGGGTGCGGAGAGGCCAGAGGGCAACCACGGGAGCAAGGAGAAGGAAGGCCAGAGGGTGGGAGGTTCTAGAAGACAAACGGGCTGGCTTTGGACGGGAGCTGGGACCACCTGGCCCGGAACGGAGCAGAAAGTAGGGAGCAGAGCCCAGCCCTGGGGCAGCTTTGCCTCCCCTCCCGCCCAGGGAGGCCAGGCCAGAGCTGAGCCAGAGAGCAGGGGTTTGAGGAGCGGGGAGAAGGTGCGGCACAGACTTTGCAGAGGGGAAAAGCACAGACACCTGCAGAAGTGCCGGGGCCTGGGGCGGTGAGCTCCGTGCTGGAGTAAAAGTGAGGGGCCTCCTGAGTCTGGGAGACGCCTCCCTTGGGCTGGCCCGTTCCTGGCCCAGGTGACCCCTTCTAAGGAGGATGCCGCCTGGGTGGGACATGGAGCCCAGACGCCCCACTGAGCTCAGGGCTCTTCTTGCACCGGGCCCGCCTCTCTTTTGCAGGGTTTGAACGTATTATGCTGAAGCCATGCTCCATTTAATTGCGGTATCAGGGAGGTGGCTGATTAATTAATTTATAATAGAGTTTATTTTTAAACATGCTGTCTAAGCTATTACTCAGAACACTCGGAGAACACTCATGTCTAAACAAATATTCTCGTGTACGTGGGCATGATTCGCCAGCACCCCACGCACGTCACGGCAGGGACACGGCATGAAGGGCTGGTGCGGACAGGAGGAGGCGGAAAGCAGATGAGGTGGGTCTGGCGGTGGCAGAGGGAAGGAGCCCTGCTAGGTGGCCTGACAGTCAGCTGGTCCCTGACATACACGGAGCAGCTGAGGGCGCCAGGCATTGTGCTGGTTGCAGGGACTACACCTGGGAACAAGTGACCTGGCCGAATGCTGGGGGACTACTGTGTGTCAGGGCAGCCAGCTGGGGAAATCCAGGGCCCGGGAGCCTCGCTGGGCTCCGGACAGGCTCGTGCGGGACGGTCAGGAGGCTCCTCCAGGAGGTAACAGCCATGCTGAGAGCCGAAGGGTGCGAGGGAGCGAGGGTGAGCCTGGCCTGGAACCAGCTCCAGCGAGGCGCAGGCGAGCAGACCGGGGGCTGCAATGGCCTCGGGTAGGGCATGGGCGGCGAGAGCTGCCGCTGGAGGGTGAACAAGACACCGCGCAGACCTTCTGAAGCCCCTGAGGGGGTTTGGACTTTATCCTGAGGGCACTGGGCAGGACTGTGTAATTGTAAGCAAGGGGGCGAAGACCTCTCCGGACACTGTGTGGGAGCGAGAGCCGGGGCGCAGGAGGCCGACGGCAGTCAGCCCTTGGAGCCACAGCAGACTTGGCTAGCCAGGGGTGCTGAGATCAGGAGGCGGGGGACACTGGACAGCCCTGACTCAGGATCAAGGAGGGACAGAGGGTCTGGGGACTGACCCAATTAACACTGGCCCTGAAATCTCCTCCCACAGAAAGAAAACTTTGAGATCCTAGAGGCTGGCATTTCATGACACCCATCAGCTGGGGCAGAGGAAAATAAATCCCTTTATCTACGCATATCTAAAATCCCCAGATGTGTGTCCCAGCAGAGACCACAGCTGGCTGTCCCTCGTGCCCGCAGCCTAGGGAGGGCCCCAGGTGGCCCTCGAGGTCCCCTGCACTTAACACCATCCCCAAGGAGCTGGTGGATGTCGCTTTAAAGCTTGCCCAGATCTATTTTTAAAGAACAGGCTATTTTTAGACACTCTCCCGAGATCCCGCAGCCTCTCTGGGTAGCATATTTCAGGGTTTAAAAAGTCCCTCCTTACACATAACCTAAATCTTTCCAGCTCCAATTTAAGCTAATTTCTTGCTGTGCCCTCTGAGGACAAGGGGTGAGTGGTTGGCATCTTCTCGAGAGGAAGCTTTCGGGAGCACAGCAATTACCGGGCGGCCCCTCAGCCTCTCCTTCTCGGCCGCAGACCGCCCCAGACGCCCTTTCTCCGGAGCCTCGCCGACCACGGGAGGCATCAGCATCGGCCTTGTCTGCCCTCTGCCCACTTCTCCACTTGCCTTTAAAGTGAAGTGGCCCAAATCGGAGGTGGCATTTAATAAGGGACCTTCTCATTTCAAGTGGTAGGTTAACTAAGTCTCCCCCACCCCGCCTTGCCTACCCGTCACCTCCCTCCAGCCTGAGGGCATGGATGGGCTCAGCCTCCCCGTGGGCCCAGAATGGGGCAGGAGGCCAGGCCCCAGGTCCGGGAGCCCTCGGGGACAGCCCTGGGCAGTTGGTGGTGGAATGGTTTTGGATGTTAATAGGTACCTCCCACACCCAGCATTCCTGCTGTGACCCCCTTCATTTGGGTAACTAGACAGAAGGCCCTCGCGGCCTCGGGGCACAGCTGTGGCAGAAGATGAGACAACAGAAGTCAAGGTCCTTAGCGTTTCCAAAGCCTCTCTGGGTGTTGGAAGGAAAGGTTTGGAAGGACAGGATCAAGCACAGCTGTTTCTCTCCCCTCAGCTTGAAAACCAGGTGAAGCTGACTGCCTAGGGGTAGCGGGAGGAAGGGGAGGAAGAGGAAGGGATAGAGGTCCCAGGAGAGAATGAATCCAGCTACGCAGACACGAGCAGGGCAGCCTCCAAGGGGCCCCCAGCCTCCACCTCAGGCCCCTTCTAGTACACCCCTGGGGGCACAGGGGAGTGAATCAGCCCCGAAAAGTTTCCTTGTGCAATCTGAGTGGGCAGCGGACAGCCTGGGAGTGGGGCCACGTGCCCACAGACACAGCCAGCATGCCCTCTGCTCAGAAAGAGGGTGTGCACCTGGGTCCCAAGCCCCCACGATGGAGGGCGGGCCCTGTCACCTGGAGGACGACAGTGGGAAAGGAGGAGGAAGTCCCCCGGCCTGTGCCCGGACGGAATCAGTGAAGCAAGCTGGTGATCGCACACGAGGTCCAGGACGGAGGCGGGGCCCCGGACGTGTGCACACCCCCAAGTCCGCCCTGCCCCTCTCCCCCCGCATTCTCCCACACCTCCACCCTGGACGTTCACACAGCACGGGCGACACTGCCCTGGCCCCGGACTTGGTCAGCCTCTGTCTGCCACGGGGTGCCTTCTCGGCAGCTCCCAGCCAGCCCTGCCCCAGCCTCTGGGTCCTGCTGCTCCATGGAGATCCCTGAGCGTAGCGAGAGCGGGATCGGACTGCAGGGCAGAGGAGACGCCAGTGTGAAGGGCCCTCGAAAGCCTCGATTACCTGCTTGGCTCTCCACTAGACATGGCCTGAGAGCGAGGGGACCCTGTCATTTAGGGCCCAAGCCAGCACGCTTTTGAGAGTGAAAGAGGCACAACTAAAAATCACCCTGGGGCCACAGGAGGACAGGCACTCGGTAATGACGGCAGAAAAACGAATGAGGGCCTGAGACCAGTCTCTCCAGGGACCCCATCCAGGCTCCACCGGGGACTGACACCAGCTGCCACGTGGCGCACCGCGGTCCTGTCAGTGTGCCCATGTCACAGGCGAGGAGTGTGCCGAGGAGAGTACCTGGCAGACGGGCGAATCCAGGAACAGCGGTGCCAAGGGCTGGAGAAAGAGACCACCGAGACCCACGTGGGCCCTGCCTGCTGGAAGCCAGCACTCCAGTGGGGGAGACGGAATGAGCAGAAAACAACCGCAAGGGTCGGAGAGTTAAGAGATGGGAGGTGCAGGGGCCACAGGGACCCACATCTGGAGCCCTCAGTTCTGGGGGTCAGGGAAGGCGTCCCTGGGGAGGGACGTTTCAACTGGGCCTGCAGGATGAGGAGTAGCTGACCAGGTCAGAGCTGCCCCAGCAGGGGGCACACCCCTCTGGGAGCTCAAGCTTCTCTTAGACCAGATCCGTCTCAGCACTGACATCTGGGCCAGGCAGCGCCCCCGTGGGGCCGCCCCGAGCGTCGCAGGGTGTTTGGAAGCAGCCCTGGCCTTGACTCGCTGATGCCAGAACACCGCCCCCCCCCCCAAGCCATGGCAACCAGAAGTGTCTCCAGACATCACCAGTGTCCCTGGGGCGGGGCGGGGCTGACAGGGCAGACCGTCCCCTGTGGAGACCACTTTCAGATGCCCCGTAACTATTTTTACAATGGTAATATTTTTATTTTGTAGTTCCCTCAACGCATTGCAAGTGGTACTGGTTTTCATTTCTGGTAGTGATCTGAAGTTTCCTTACTGAATAAATTTAAGTTTCAAAAAAAAAGTGAGTGATTTAGAGGAAAATGCCAAGTAAATGACAGCACCCAGAAGTGGCCGCCGCGGTGGGGGGAGAGCGCACGCGACTGAGGTGTGAGCAAGGCTGAGTCAGGGGAGCGTGGGGGCGAGGCCCCAGGGCCCGAGGCCTTGGCCTGGGAGGGGGCTCGTGATACGCTGGGAAGCCCTCCCGCCCCGTCTTGGAGAGCGCACCCTCTCCCCTGGAGCCCTCGCAGCCGGGTGGCACACTGCCTTCTCGGGCTGGGCACCAGAGGAAGGAGCCGGCTAAGCTCTTGGGGCCCACGTGGCGGCAGAGATAAGGATCTGTGAACACTACAGGTACACCTTATTGGACTTCGCAGGTATTGCCTTTTTGACAAGCGGGAGATTTCAAGCATTTCGGGGCCATTTTCCAAAAGGCTCAGGTGATGGTTAGCCTTTTTCAGCAATAAAGTTTTTTTTTAATAAAGTGTTTTTGAATCAAGGTATGTACATTGTCTTTAGACATAATGCTAGTGCACACTTAACAGACTACACTGTGGTGTACACACAGCTTTCAAGTGCTTGGGGAAGGCCCCGCACCCGCTGTGCTGCGCCGCTCGCTGTGTGGCGGTGGTCTGGAGCCCGCGAGCCCGTGGAAGCAGGCTCCCGGGCACTTGCTGGCCTTGTGAGACCGGTGGGGTGGGGCAGCTCGCCCCACAACCCGTCACACTGTCCTGGGCACGCGCTCCCAGGGGCCACTGCAGACCTCTCTCTGTGGCTTCTTTCTCTCTTTCTGCCTGTTTCTGCGTCTCTGTTTCCTTCTGTCCCTGCCTTTGACTCTCAGACTCTCTGCCTGGTTCTCTCCCCGGCCCCCATTCTTCCAGGAATATCGAGTGAAATGTGCCCACGTGACAGCAGGAATATTCACGGGGTTCAGGTCTCAAGCAGTGGCCTCCCCATGGTGCCGGCTCGGCTCCGGGCTGGGCTTCAGGCCCCCCCCACCCGCGCCAGCTGCTCCTTCTGCCTCAGCACAGAGCCCGGCCCTTCGCAAGCAGCCTGGAGAACATTCCTCCCAGGGCTACCCTTCCACCCTCCCCTCGCATCAGCTGCAATGCAAAGCCTGCTCTTCCGGCCAGTTAGGCTCTAAGTGCTCCGAGCTTCCACGCGTCCCTGAAGCACCGCTGTGATGCCATCCAATCAGCCTCGCTGCCCAGGAGCTGCCTGCACACCCAGAGAGCGAGACGGGCGGCCCCTGGCTGCAAACTCGGGAGCAGCGCCTCTTCCTGCCCTGGCACTTCACCCCTGTAAAGCACTGGACTACCCCGCGTCTCCCATAATCCTCGCCTTGTCCCGGGGAGGCTAGGTTTGGTTACAGACTACGTGATAAATGAGCAGGTGAAGTTCAGAGAGGTGAAGCAACCCACCCGGGGTAACACAGCGTGCAAGAAAGAGTGTTTCAGTCCAGGCCTTAAGCACTGACTGTATGCCAGGCTCCCTTCACGGTTCAGGAGCCCAGCAAGGCTCCTGTCCCGTCCCAGGCCCCCCGGGGTGGGGTCTGCGTAAGACTCTTCCTTTGGCCTGCTCCAGGAGTGGCCCCTTACACCCCACCCTGTACACTCCACCCCGTACCCCAAGCTGACAGAGGCCTTCCCCAACCAAACTGCCAAGTTCCCTCCCAGCTTTTAGTCCCCTAGGGCCCCATCACCCCACCTCTCCACCCCAGCCGGGACGATCTCTCCCACCCCCATTTGCTGGCTGGGCCTCCTCCCCCAGCAGGCAGACCTCTCAGATGCCACCGAGAGGCAGGACAGTGTGGGCTCAGGGGTCAGACCGCCTGGTCCAGATCCTGCTTCTAACACTCACTGGCCCTGAGACCTGGGCAATTCTGTTCAATGCTCTGTGTGCCTCAGTTTCCCTAGTTGTGTAGAACAGCGCCGAGAGCACAGCCACTGCCCCACAAGGGTTGGGGCTGTGCTGGCCGCTCTCCACACCCCCACGCCTCTGACTCCAAGACCCCTGTCCCAGAGCTCTGCCTGCCAGGGCCACATGCTCGGATGCTGACGCGTCCTGGACAGGGTCTGGGTCCTTCCCACTCCTGCGGCTCCCCCAGCCCCCCACCCACCTACACGCTCAGCTTATGCCTTTCCCCCACTAGACCCAGACGTCTGTGTCCCAGGTCAGCTTACTGCTCTTTCTGCTTGGCCATGACTTGTCCCTGCAAAGGGGATTCAAGGATGACTGTGTCCTCATGGAGCAGGTCGGGGAGAGGAAGTAAGCAGGCAGGGAGGGAGCTTTGAGGGGATACAGAGCGGGATACCCCAGGCGCACTGGGGGCAGCAGGAAGGCAGGCCTTGCAGGATGACAGATGGGCTGCGTGGTGACAATATGAAGCTACCGTCAAACCAGCTAGGACTTTCATGTGCACCGTCTCAGCGACTCTGCACAGGAGCCCCGGGAGCGGGGAACTGCTGTTAGGAACTGCTAGTATCTCTAACCAATAAGGAGACTGAGGCTCAGAAAGGTTAAGAACGTGTGTGGAGGGCCGGGTGAGCTAGCTCCAGAGTGGGCACGTTGACTATTTCTCTGTTGCCCCTTGGAAGACCAGGTTCTCCTGATAATGACACCATCACTGCCCTCCCATGCAACCCGAATCCCCGGAGAACAGGTATGACTAAGCATGATAACAAGAAAAATGAAAACTTGGCTGGGGAAAAAGGGGTGAGAGTCACCAGAGGCAGCCTCAGGCTGCCAGGAATGGAACCCCAGGAGAGCTGAGATCAGGTCAAATGTGGGGATGCTGGAAAGACGGGGCGATGCCCCAGATCTTGCTTGCCTGTCACTGGTTGACTCTTTTGTGGTCTCCACCCCAGTGGGGCTCCCAGGCCTCGCCAGAACTTGCAGTGTCATGTGGACAGCGTGTGGCTTGGCTCTATCCAGAGGGAAGAGAATGAGGAGCCGGCAGCCCCCCATTCCAGCCTCGCAGATGCCCTGGCACACCTGCCCAGACATTGCTAGCCTTCAAGTTTCAAACACTGCCTGACACCTGTCCATCTTCTCTGTACAGCCACCATCGTCTGTATGGCCATCTAGGGGGGAAGAGACCACCGAGCCGGCGTCAGGCACAGGGTCTGAGTACCAACTCCGCAGCTTCCCAGCTGTGTGTACATGAACAAGTCACTCACCATCTCTGAGCCCCATTTCCTCATCTGGAAAATGGGGAGTCACATCCACTCACACAACAAATATTCCTTGAGAACCTATTGTGTGCCAGATTTTTTCTAAGTCCTGAGGGCACAGTGGAGAGCAAGACAGAGTCCCTATCCTCATGGAGCTGAGATGGGGGTGGGGGGGCATAAAACATGTCATTTCAAGGCAGAAAGAGAGTAAAAAGACAGAGAGAGGCTGGGGGAAGCTGCTGCGGGCGGGCTCCTTCGGGAAGGCCTCCCTGAACCTCAAGCTGGACTCCAAAAGAGCAGGGGCCAGTGGCCACGAAAAGCTCGGGAGAGCCCTCGGCAGGGGAACAGTGACTGTCAGGGCCCCGGGGTGGGAGAGGGGTCAGTGTGGCTGGAACCTGGGGAGGGAGGGGATGAGGGGGCTCATGGAGGTGGGAAGGACCAGCTTGGGGAGGGCGTGGGCTTTTATTCCGAACAGCACAGCAGGAAACCTCTGGAAGGTTCTAAGCAGAGGGGCTGACAGTTCGCCCATTTACAGTCATGTTATACACAAAGTGCACACCGAGCACACAGCAGGTGCTCGATAGATGGTGGGTGGCTCTTATGTGGTCTCCTCCCCAGTGGGCCTCAGAGCGCCAGGCCTCTCCAGGCCTTGTGATGTCAGCATGCAGCTCGGCCTTACCCAGGGGCAGCCCCAGGGGGCAGCAGCCTGCGCCCCCAGGCCAGGTGTTCTCCTGCTGTCCTTTGGCAGATGCTACCAACGGCATCTTCCCAGGGACAATGATGAGCGAGTGTCTCAGAATAGCCGTCGGGGAGCTTCCGAGTCCTGGGAAAAGTGCACGGAAGCCACGGCTCAGGAGAAGAGTTTTTCAGGCATGAGAACTGCCATCAAGGGGAGTCCTCCAAGGAGCTCTTAGGCTTCCCAGCGTCTGCAGCATAGAACAGCCGTCTGGAAGGAGGGGCCAGACCGAGGACACATGGGAGCCCGTTAGTGTGAAACAGCCAGGATAGGACTGCAGGCCCAGGCAGGGACCAGGGACCAGGGACCAGGGAAGTCAAGGGCATGGAGGACCCTCAGAGGACCTCCAGCCAGCGGCTCGGCTCCTTGGAGGGGAATTTGGCAATGGCTGTCAAAACTGAAAATGCACCTTCCTGAAAATTCCACCCCCAGGAATTTACCCTCAGGCACATTTGCACTTGTGGGCAAAGATATATGGACAAGGATATTCACAGCAGCAGAGGACTAGCGCACCTTAAACGTTCCCCGACGGGGGCTAATGGACTGTGATGGCCACGGAAATCTCCGTCTGCGTCCTCTGCCCCGGCCCCTCGCTCACGCTCTCCAGCCACTCTGGCCTCCCCACGGCCCTGGCGTGCACCCAGCATGTTGCCCCCCCACCCAGCCTTCAGATCTCCACGTGTCGTGTTCCTTGGCTTCCGTGGTCGGCGGCTTCCAGACGCCCGAGTGACCCGCCTGCTGGCGGCGTCCCCCTGAGTGCGGGCTGCACTCCCACTAAGGGAATGAGCAGGCAGGATGGAACGTCACTTCTGCCGTCAGGGTTTAAAGGGACTGTGCCTTCCGTTTGGGCTCTTTCTCGGCTCACCTGTGCTAGAAGAAGCAAGCTACCCTGCAGTGAGCAGTCTGGGGAGAAGCCCACACGGCCGGACAAGGAACTGAGGCTCGGTGCCAAGGCCCGTGAAGCTGCCACACCCGTGAAAGTGAGCGTGGACACGGGCCCTTCAGCCCAGCGGCGGTGACGGAGCCCAGGCCACAGTGTGCGCCCCCCTGAGGCCTGCCGCCAGGGTTTCAGACTCAGCCGCGCCCAGAGCCCGAGCACAGAACTGTGAGATGGGGGAACTGCGGTTTTCAGTGGCTGAGGTTTGGGTCATGGGTCACACTGCAACAACGACGGATTCAACTGCTTTCGGGTTCTGCTTCAATGTCGCTTACCGTGATGGCCTTCCCTTGTCCCCACATCGGAGATCCCCCATGTTTACAGCGCTTATCACCACCTGACATGTCACTTGTACATTTATCTATTAAACATCTTCCCTTCTAACACGCCAGCCGTCTGAGAGCAGAAACGGTGTCTGTTTCGTTTCTTGCTGTGTCTCCAGGGCCTTGGACAGTGCCTGGCACATAACAGGTGCTCAGTAAACACTGACTAAGCTATTGATCAGTGAGTGAAAAGAATTAGGTAGATTAAAATATGCTGACAAGAATGACCTCCAAGAAATATTAAGTGAAAAGAGCAAGGCACAGGACAGTGAGTGTTCTATGCTACCATATATTTTACAAATATTTTGAACAATTCTGGAAGGAGAGACAAGACACTGGTAACAGTGGTGAGGAAGGTTTCACGAAGGAGACGTTACCTGGCCTGGGGCTTGAGGAGAAGGTGGGGGGAAGGAACTGCATGGGCCCCTTGGAGACCAATGGCAGCAGCCCGCCCAGCCCCGCCCCAAACACTCAGCTCCAGTCCAGCAACCTCCGGAGACCCTCTGCTTCCTCCCTGCCTCAGTCCTGCTCTGCTCCAGGTCTGCCAGGCACCAGACTCTGTCTTCCAGTTCCCGGCCTTGACCTTGGAGTGTATTTTATTGAACTGGATTCATCAAGACAGAATCATCCACAGGTCCCTTTGGCTTTCTTCCCTCTTGGTCACCCTGGGAAGTACCCACCACCCCAGCACCACCTGGGTGTGCTGTTTGCTGGACGAGAGCCCTACAGGCCTTCTCAGTCGCTGGGGGATTCAGACCCTGGCACGTGGTGGGCGTGGTGTGGGCGTGACCGCGGGTGTGGGCGTGGCCGCGGGTGTGGGCGTGGCCGCGGGTGTGGGCGTGGCCGCACCGGACCAACAGGAGCAGCGGGGCCGGTGTGCCCGGCTGCAGCTCCAGCTCCGTGTCTGCTCGTGCTTTCACCACAGGCAGTGAATGCCAAATGCGCTTTCACAGTCTCTCCTTCTCTCTCTGTCTCTCTACTCCTCTCTCTTATTTTTCTCTATCTCTCTTTGCCTCTCTCTTCCTCTCCATCTCTGTCTCTACGCATCTCTGTGATTCTCTCTCACACATTCGTATCCTTCCCTCTCTGTGTCTGGTCTGGTCTGCCCGCCCCTGAACTACATGTGTTGTCACTGCTACCATGACAATCCCCAAGCTGCCATGATGTTGCCAATTCTGTTACAGTCAGCATCCCGACAGCCAACTGCAGACCAGGCACTGGGCTAAGCACTTGATGCATCCTCATTCCTTGAAAGCTTGCAAGGCCCCGGATGGTAGGAATGACGAAGAACCTATTCGGGGAAAGGGACAACGAGGCGCAGAGAAGGTAGAGAATGTGACCACAGGCACACAGCGGGGGCAAGGCCAGGATCCGCGCCTAGGCGGTCTGCCCTGCACCCCTTCCCCTCACTGCGGCTTCTCACCTTCACTTTTCCAGACCTACAATGGGTCACTTGCTAGGGAGTCTCCAGCCTCCACCCCGAGAAAGAGCTCAGGCTGATGATTGCAGCTCATGCCCAGACCCCCTCCATTCCCTGTCAGTGCCCACCCTGGCCCAGGGGCAAGGAGACAGCTGACTGCCTGAGGGGGCAGGAGAATTTTGAGGTCTCCCCCAAGCACCGACCATCACCCGGTTCCCCCTTGAGTTACTGTGAGGCAGGTTTCTGGTCCATTCCTCCTGTCAACAAGCATTTACAGGGGCCAACTCTGAGCCAGGCACTGGGGACACAGGAACGACAAGCCAGACCCAACCCTGCCCTAAGCAGGAGCACCTGCGCACTGGTGACGAGGCAGCGCCCCTGGGAGCAGAGGGAGGGCCTGGCTCCCACCTCGGTCAGCCACAGGCAGTGCCGCCTCGCAGGCCCCAGGCCAGGAGCTGCCCCAGGAGTCCTTCCGCTGAGTGGAGAGACTGGAGCTCGCCCCACGTGTAAGAGCCTCCAGAGTGCCCCAGGCCTTTGGCCTCAGATTCTCTGCCCAGTTCCCTGCCGAAGCCACTGCCCTGGCTGGATGCTGCGCCTGTACCCCCAGCTGGCTGGGGTCTTGCTACCAGGAAGGGGGCACTCAACATCCTGAGCCTGTCTCCAACTACCCAGCCAAACTACCTGGTTTCCGCCTGCTCATGTTTCTCCAGAGACCAGGCCCCGAGCCCCGGCGTCCCTACACCCACTCCACAAAGTCGGTCAAAACCATTAGAACTGAGCAGTTCCAGGATCGTGGGCTTTGCTTCCTATTTTTATAAAACTTATTAAAATTGTTGCCTCCTCTTATTCCCCAAAGCCCAATTTCTGCCTGGCCCTGCGCCTGGGGCCAGGCTCATTTGTATGAAATCAGCCTGCATATTCCCCACTCCAGCTTCCAAGAGCGCACAAAGGCTGTGGCAGAACTCCAGTCGCCAGCCTCAGGGCGCCCAGGAGAGGACACAGCCTACCCACCCAGGCCACCTCCTAGACACACTGGCTGCCACCCGCTGACAGGCCCTGCTTCCCGCTAGAATCTGCAGACCCTCGCACTCAGACTCATTCATCAGCTGACATTTATGAGCGTCCTCTCGTTGCAAAGTGTTGGCCGGCCGCGGGGGATCAGCTGTGGCTGTAGGGCGGGCCGTTCCCCTAAGCTAATGAGGAGAGCAGCATGAACAGTGAAGTACAATCCCTGGTTGCAAATACTTAAATAGAAATACAAACAGACAGATGTGACCCAAACTGGCAGCCCGTGGGCCGATCCAATCGGCAGATGTTGACTAGGGCTGTATAAAAAGACGGGTTTTTTTGGCCAACATTTAAAAATCTGGAGATCTCCACTAAAAGATGGGAGTTTTGGCTTCTCTTCTGAAAATCAGAAACTCTGGCAACACGGGGTCCGCATTTCCCCTTGGCGACCCTCAGCAGAAGCTGACGGGTGCGGTCCTCCCAGGCCCGCGCCCATGTCTCCGTCCCGGCCTCGGCCTCTGCGTGTTCCCGCTCACACACTCGTTCACGTTTCCGTCCAGGCCACCATTTACCTGTCTGACCCCGGAAAGCGACCTGAGGGAGAGAGGAGGTCAGTTTCACCGGGGCTTGAGGCACACCTGGGATGCGGACAGGACTTCGGGCTGGGCCTGGGAGAGCAGCAGGTGTTCACCGAGGGGAGGGGTGGGGGCAGGGGTGAAGGAGGGAGGCAGCCTAGGCTCCGGAACCAGAACCGCCCGGGCCAAGGCAGGCAGGAGTGAAACAGCGGCTCTGGGCCTCCCGGTCCTGCGGGTTGGGCACTGCCCGCTCTGCAAGGGCCCCTGACCCAGGACTGTCCCTGTCAGGCGGGAACAGGGCCACAGGTGAGTCCAGACCACGGGGTGGAGGGGCATAAAAAGGAGAGGTTTCCCACTAGGCCATCGCTAAGGCACCCTGTATCTCTAATTGGAATTTTAAAAACTTCTTATTCTGAAATAATTATAGATTCACAGGAAGTTGCAAAGAATGTACAAGGAAATCTTGTGTACCTTCCCCAATGTTAACCCTCACCCAACATCAAGGCCAAGAAACTGACCTAGGCCAAATCCACAGAGTTGGTTCAGATTATGCATTCAGCTACGCATGCACCCACAACGGTGTGCACCCAGATCCGCACCCCGGGTCCAGCCAAGGCATGGTGCAGGCGCAGCAAGGCAAGCTCAACTGCACAGAGAAACTAAGCAAGTCAGCGAACACCACAGCCGCCAGTCGGCGAGAGAGGAGAGAGGAGAGCAGACTCCAGCCCCAGCCCCCTGGGCCGAGGCTTACCTCGGCTGGAGGCAGGCTCTACGTGAACTGCTCAGTCTGAGGGGCCGCTATTACCCAAGCACATGCAAACAAATAAATAATCCAACTCTTTGTGTAGAAAGTACAGATGTATATAATGTACATACACAGATATAGAGTATGTCTGTGGAGTTAAAATCTCATGAGGGGAGGGGCGAAGAGGAAAAAATTAAAAATGTTTAAAAAGTGGAGCCATAATGAAAAAAGGGTTGAAAAGCTATCCAGGCAGCACAAGTTGTCTTCTGCCTGTGATCAGAGGGAAGACTGCCCAGCTGGCAGACGGGCGGAGCAGGACCTTCTGAAAAGGCACTCGGACCGCCTCGTGCCCCAGTCGAGAACCATCGCCAGCTCCCTGCTGCCTCAGGGGAAGTCTGAACTGCCCAGCGTGGCCGCCTCTCCAGCCAGGTCTCTCCCCAAACCCCGGGCCCACAGCTCGTGTCACAGCTGCAGGGGACTGGGGTCCACCTGCACGCTCCAGACCCCGGATACTTTGATGTTTGTGTGTGTTGCAAAATGATCCCCATATGAGTTCAGTTCACAGCCATCACCGCACAGGTACATCTTGCTCTTGAGATGAGGACTTGTAAGATCTACCCTTCCAAGTACGCAGTACAGTATGACTAACTACAGTCGCCATGCTGTGCACGACTCTCCGGCACATTGATCTCATAACTGGAAGTGGGGACCTTTCGACCACCTTCACCATCTCACCCATCCCCCACCTCTGGCTACCACCTACCTGTTCTCTGTATCTAGGAGTTTGGTTGTTTTTTGTTTTTTGTTTAGATTCTACATATAAGTGAGATCATAAAGTACTTGTTTTTTATTTAGTATAAGGCCCTCAAGGTCCATCCTCGTTGTCACAAATGGCAAAATTTCCTTCTGTTTTACGGCTGAGTAGTATTCCATTGTATACATATACCATGTTTTCTTTATCAGCTGTTTCCATGTTTTGCTATTTTAAATAATGTTGCAAGGAACATGGGAGTGTAGATATCTCTTCAAGATAATAATTTCATTTCCTCCCGATAAATATGCAGAAATAGAATTTCTGGATCGTATGGTAGTTCTATTTTTAGTGTTTTGAGGAGCCACCGTACTTAAAGTTTCATTGGAACATGAGCGTGCTCATCATTTTCATATTGTCTACGGTTGTTTTCAACGGAAGAGCTGAGTAATTGGGACAGAGAGCTCATGGCCTGCAAAGCCTCAAATATTTACTGTCTGGCCCTTTCACAGAAAGAGTTCGCTGACCCTGCTCTAGGACATCTTATACATAAGAGCTCAGTAAACTGGCTGATGAGTGAATGAACCCATGGTGGGTATTGCTGTTCTCAGAATTCTACCATTGTAATTCATTAAGAACACACACACACACACAGTCCCAGACTTTATCTACAGTGGAGGGTCCCCAAGGGTCTAGGAGTTGGATACTCATAGGACTGACTTTGACTGTGGGTCTGTACAGTGTGGGCTCAGTAACTATTGGTATCAAACCCAACAACCGCTCGGCGTCCAGCCCTGTGGTCCCTCTGCGGTGCACTCATGTTCCTCGAGCACTTCCCGGGGCCAGGCCCTGGGCCACGGGTTCTGGAGTCCCGGTGAAGGAGCAGGTCCCTGGTCTCCTGGAGCCCACGGGCCAGCACCAGCGTGCCTCTGCCTCCCAAGGCACATCTGACCATGCCTGCAGACACTGTTGGTGGTCAGGACTTGAGACAGGGGTACTACTGGGTAGAAGTCGTACCCCCAGCGCCCGGGACAGGCCCTCTTCCCCCAACAAACCACGATCTGGCCCCAAATGGTGCACCAAGGCTGGTAAAACCTGGTCTGGCGGGGAGAGGAGGGGCGGCAGGCAACCCACAAGTTAGTGTACACGTTCCTTCATCCACCTGACAAACACACATGGCGTGCCCACCGCATTTCCGCGCTGTTCAGAAAGCCGGACGTGCCGCTGGGAAAGCAAAGCGGGAGGGATGGAAATGGCTGAGAGAGGGAGGCCCTGCAGGGAGGTGACGTCCGTGGAGACCTGGCTGGACAGGAACGCGGGAGGGCTGGGGAAGGCAGTCTGGGCGGCCAGGGCGGGCAGGGCGGGCGTGAGGACCAGCGAGAGGGCCTGGTTGTGGGGGTGGAAATGAAGAGCAAGGGGAAGGCCACATTTTGTAGTCACGGAAAAGAGTTTGGACTTTATTCTACAAATGTAACATTTGGTCAATACCAACCGAAATGACAAAAACAGACCATAAAAAAAATCCATTAAATGGTCAAATTAAGCTAAATGAGAAGAAAACGTCTATGTATTTTTAAATGTCGAAAGGGGCTGGGACGTCATCAGCACGGAGCGGCACACTTGATGGACAGCGACTTCAAGTTGAGGGGAAGCAGTGTGTCACCCCAAAATATGATTTTTAAGATATTGATTATTTTAATTTGGTTATTTTTAAGAAATGAAAGACTCAGGAAGAACCTCTGACCTTCCCTCTGTCTAAAAGAATTTAGATGGAGGACCTGAAGGGGCCACCACCACCATAGATAGTTCCAGTTTAATACGAACTGGTGAGATGGACAGGGTGGGACCTGGCCGGCCCCTTTGACCAAAGATGCCTCTTTGTCCCCTTGCTAAAGATGGCCCAGCAAACATTTATTTACCAAATATTTGCTTTTCATCTCCATGTAAATTGCCTTCCTGCCCTTTGAAGTCCCAAACCACCCTGTCCCCTTTCTCCTTAGCTCAAGATGACATTAGCCTCAACTGCGCAGTTCGTCCTGGGGTCCCACAGAACCCCGCACGCACACACAGAATACATGGGGCCGCTTTCTCCCGTTCATCTGTCTCACGGTAATGTGAGTATCAGTCTAGCCAGAAGAACTGAGAAGGATAGAAGGAAAATTATTTTTTTTTCTTCCCCCACAAGGCCAATTGTGAGTGTGCAAATTGATCAATAGGCAAATGGTGTGGCAGAATATTTTAGATGTTAATTCATGTTTTTATCCCTGTATCCCCTCCCCCCCTTTCCTTTCCCTTCATTCGATGGGGAAGAGGCTCTGGGTGTCCTTGTCCCAGAGGTTTTGCAGGAAACGAGGAAGAAAAACCTTCCCTTCTGGTTTTCATCCTTGGAAGCCTAATTTATGAGAGATTAGGTCAGAGGCCTCTGGGAGTGGGGACAGAGAAAGAATGCGCTGTCTCCTAGCCCTCAGGACTAAAAAAGGATTGTTTTTTTTTGTTGTTTTTGGCTGGGGCAGAGAGGGAGCTGCGGGTCTGCAGGGATGCTTTATTGGCTGGCACAGTGATTTCAAACATTTTGAATAAAGAGTTAAGCCTGGCCAGTGTGGCTCAGTGGTTGAACGTCAACCCATGCACCAGGAGGTCGCTGGTTCAATTCCTGGCCCGGGTTGTGGGCCCGATCCCCGGTGGGGGGCATGCAAGAGGCGGCCAATCAATGTTCTCTCTCATCGACGTTTCTCTCTCTCTCTTCCTCTCTTTCTAAAATCAAAAAAAGAAAAAAATATTTTTAAAAAAAAGTTAAGCCTAGAGTAACCATGTGAGCTGACAATTCCTCGCCTGGGAAAACACACGTCCAGATAAATACTTGCACACGGATGCTGGGATGTGTGTGGCAGCATTATTCACACTGGCCCCAAAGTGAGAACAACACACATGTCCGTCACTGATAAGTGGGGAAGCAATGCGGCCCACCAGTGCCATGGAGCACTGTTCAGCAACAAAGAGGAATGGAGTCCGGATACATGCTGCAGTGTGAATGAACTTGAAAGCATCATGCTAAGTAAAGAAGCAAGGCACACAAGACTATACTGTATCACTCCATTGATACAAAGTGCAGAACAGAGCAGGCCGTGTCGGTGGGAGAGTGACTGCTAGTAGGTACAGCACTTCTTTTTGGGGGGGAAAGGGGTGATAAAAATGTTTTAAAGTTACATTATTGTGATGGATAAAAACCATAGATTATGCCCTTGAAATGGGTGAACTTTACAATATATAAATTATATCTTAATAAAGCTGTTTAAAAACATTTTTAATTAAAATTCAGGAGATTTTCCCGAAAACCCAGATTATGGCTTTCCTTGAATGCCATGCATACTTCTCCACGGCAGCAATGCATCCCCAAGTTTGCCACCGTCCTCGTGTTCACTGTTGTGTGACATCTGGCTGGTCCCTGTGGGCACTGGACTTGAGACTTCTGACCTGCAGTGACAAGACCCCAGGTACTGAACTCACCAGCTTCATTCTCCCAACTGGCCCGAGCAGCAAAGAGCCTTGGGGACCAGGAGGGACCCCGTGGACAGGGCTCAGCAGCAACGCACATGGTCCCTTCATAGCAAAGCACCTGGGGCTTGAAGTCAGGACTGCGGCTTACCAGCTCTGTGCCTGTTTTCTCAGCTGTAAAATGGGGATAATGTATCACCTGTCCTCACAGGGGTTGACAGAGGTGATGTATTCAGAATGGTGCCTAGCACACCATTAGTAGGTGTTCAATAAATGGGAGCTACTAAGCCCCAAATGTCTTGGCTGCGATTCAAATTCCTAGAAGTTCTGAAATCTGAAAGTTTCTTTATAACTCATTTTGGCCACAAAACCTGACTTGGTCTGAACTCATTGGGCAACAAAGCCGGACCTGAATGGGCGTAAGGCTATTGTCTGTCTTCATTGACCCCTCCGCGCATGAATACTCGTGGGATTGACTGCAGAAATAGGAACGGGCTTGCTTGCAGGGTGCCACTCGGCCACCTGCCGGGTGTTAGGTAAGGATGGGCTATGTATTACATCACCCCCCGGAGTCTGGAAGTTCTGGATTCTGGAGCACTTCTAGCCCCAAGGGGTTCAGATCAGGGACTGTGACCTGTGTGATAAAGATGATGACAAGACTAAAGCCCACCCCTGCTTTCAATGACGCTGCTTAAGGCCTCGGTTGCACAGCCCCGGGTAAAGGCGGTAGGAGAAAGCCCCCCAAATTCTGAAGGTAAGTCTGCTACCAGGCCAAAAGGATGAAAGCATAACATTAAAATTAAATTCCTCTCCAGAACCGAAAGGGCGCAGCGCTCCGCGGACACCTGGGTTCGGGGATGAGAACTGTGCCAGCCAGTTAGCGTTCGAGGACAGGAGGGGTTGGGACAGGGAGCTGGGGAGGGCACACCTGGGGCGGTCAGAACCTGCCGGGACTCCACCCAGGGCCCAGCCCTCTTGCAAATGTTTAAGGCATTTGTCCCAAATCAGAGAAGACTGTCCAGGCTCCTCCCTCCCTCCCTCCCTCCAATGTCGGGCTCCATTCTGCCGAACAAAGCACAAGCTACAGGCAGGTGCGCCCCTGTCTGTCCATCCAGACCCCTGGTTGTATAACAGAGGATTTCACTGACCTTTTCCCTGATTCCTGGGAGGGAACTAAATCCTTGGGATTTCCTGAGCAATAGGACTGTCTTTGTTGTTCGTGAGCCCCTCAGATCACACCTGAGTCTCTGCTAATGAATGAGATGACTCAGGACGGAGGCTGGGCACCAGAATGATCTACCATGTAATTAGAGGGATAAGGCTTTGAGCCAGCCTGGTCCAGTGTGGGGGGTTGAATTCAAATATGGCCAATGATCCAGTCAATCTTGCCTACATAATGAACCCCCAGTAAAAGCTCTGGACACCAGGCTCGAATGAGCTACCTAATTAATGAACACACTGATGTGCTGGGAGGGTGATGCGCCCTGACTCCGCGGGACGGGTGGGGGAGGGCACAGGAACTGCATTACAGACCCTCCCCGACGTAGGGCCTCTTCCGCTGGCTGGCCCTGATCTGTATCCTTTATGATAATTCTGTGATCTAAAGTACAGCCCTTTCCTGTGCTCTGTGAATGGTTCTAGTGAACGCTCAAACGTTAGGGGCTTGTGGGGACCCTGACTGTGTAGCCAGCTGGTCGGTGAGGACGGCCGGGGTCTCCTGAACTTACGGCTTCTTCAGCAGGCTGCCTGGCTGGGGCGGTGGCGTCGGCACTGTGCTGCAGGGCACCAGCCGGTGTCTGCCTCGGTTTGACTTTTTGTGGCGGACGCTGTCAGTCCCCGCCTGTCTCCCCTTGGCCCACGCCAGAGGTCACCTGTGGCTTTACGCAGTTCCCACGTACATGGTGGCTTCCTTTCTCAAACACTTGCTTTTGTAGGTGGAGAAGGCTAAAAATTCTGGGGGTTACCATGTCAGGAGTGACCCTAACTAGTGACGGACAGGAGCTGGTGAGTAAATACCCCTTGGGTGGAGTTTTGAGGCATTCTACACTGTCCCTCAGAGGGATCCAGGCAGGACGGAACCCCAGTTGCCCTCGGTGGTCACCTGCTCATGAACACCCCCTTTGGTGGCCCTCCGCCATCCTGCCTCACGTCCCAAATAAACTACCTGCACCCACATATTCATCTTAGGGTCTGCTCTGGAGGAACCCGAATGAAGACTTCGCCATTCCTGGGACTAACCACCTGAAAATCTCCTAAGCCTTAGTGGCTCTCAACCTTCCTAATGCCGCGACCTTAATACAGTTCCTCATGTGTGGTGACCCCCAACCATAAAATTATTTTCGTTGCTACTTCATAACTGTAATTTTGCTACTGTTATGTCTTAGGCGACCCCTGTGAAAGGGTCGTTTGACCCCCAAAGGGGTCGCGACCCACAGGTTGAGAACCGCTGTAAGGTGCCAAGTCACTGGGACCGTAGTCAGCCAGTTCCTTTGGGCAACCACTGCCCACCACTGTGTAACAATCCCGTTTGGTCCTCCAGCCCATGTCATGGGTGTGCCTAGAGACCCGGGCTTGGCCAATCAGAACAGTTTATCCTCCGGCATGGTGATTGGTTCAGAAATGAGCCTATGAACCTAGTTGGTCCAATCATAGTCCTCCTTGGAGTTTTGCAAGAGTTCTTTCTATCTCTGGAATCTATGTAAGCCTGGAGCTGCTTGCGACCATCCTCTCTCCGCATGGATGGGCCTGAGAATGATGCTAACACAGAAGAAGGCAAAGTGGAGATACAGACAGATTACGGAGGACATGACCACCTGGATGCAGCCTTGCCTGCAGCCCAATAACCCCGTACTTTTCAATTACATGAACCAATCGAGTGCCACCACCTGTTTTTCCTTCAGCTGATTGGGTTCTTGTCACCTCAATCAAAAGAATCTTTAATAATGTGGAAATATTCATTCCTCGGACTTAGACACTCTGCACTTTTAGACACAAAAGTACTTTCTCTCTAAGATATGGGCAGGAGGACCAGCCTGGCCAGGGCGAGGGAACCGAGCAGAAGGCCTCTGGGCAGGGGTTCTTGCAGCACAGGCCCAAGGTGGCAGGTGGCTAGTGGAACTGGGGTCTCAGGAAACCCGTCCTATGACACCATGTGGCCATTTCCAGTCACAAATCACCACACCAAGTGTAAGCGCCAAGAGAAAGCCCAGGAGTTAAGCAAAGGGTGGACTGGGGAGGAATTTGAGACCACAGGAAACTGGGGGAAGCTGTTAGAAGGAACAGAGAGCTTGGATGCAAGCTTCGGGCAGCCGGTGAAAGGTGCACCGGCGGGTCCCCAGCCACAGGCACTCACAGAAGGCAGCGTCAGAGCAGGGCCCGAGGCAGGTGGCTCTGCACAGGTGCCTTCTTGGCGCACACGCTGCACGGCTCCTGGGGCTGGGGGCCGGCCCAGGGATGCGGCACTTTGCCTGCCTCACAGTTTGGTTCCTGCGTGTGCGGCAAAGTGGGATTTGCACACTCAGACACCAGGTCCCCAAAGCTCTGTCCAAAACACACTGGTGGTGGCCACCTCACAGGCTTGCCCTTCCACTCACATCTCACTCTGCGGAAGACTCCCACAATTTTTAAAAAGTGTTTTTAATGCTTCTCAATGAAAAGTCTCTGAAGTCACTCTAAAGTCATGAGGTTAGAACTCCTTCAAAGACAGACACACGGTTCTAACTGATTTCTATTTGAAACATCGTTAACCCTGTACTTTTGGTCACAAAAGCAGCAAAACATTCTCATCTCCATCACGCTGCATTCAGTTACCTTTCCAGTTTAGACTATTCTGCATTTAAATATATATTTTTATTGATTTTTAGGAAGAGAGGAAGGGAGGAGGAAGAGAGAGAGAAACATCGATGTGAGAGCAAAACATGGATCAGCTGCCCTCTGCACACTTCCTGTTGGGGATGGAGCCCGCAATCTGGCCATGTGCCCAGACTGGGAATCGAACCAGCAACCTTTCGGTGCACAGGATGACGCCCCACCAACTGAGCCACACCGGCCAGGGCCAGATTAGTCTGCGTTTTTAAAAGGGAAATTATAACAAAAATTTTCAAATCACACATGACA
This sequence comes from Tadarida brasiliensis, assembly GCA_030848825.1. Lineage (NCBI taxonomy): Eukaryota > Metazoa > Chordata > Mammalia > Chiroptera > Molossidae > Tadarida > Tadarida brasiliensis. The sequence goes on from CM061258.1 coordinate 119,236,031, forward strand.
CATATAGTATAACAAAATAATGTTGAATTATATTGGTTGAAGGTTAAGAAATTAATTTCCAGATTGATAGTGATGTGCTGTGTAGTTAAATATATGTTTCATTATGAAACCAAATATGCCAAGATTACATAAAAGATAAGGTTCTAGCTTCCTGGATTCCAAAGAGCTACCTCGTCCTGGGTCATATTTTTGTCTTATCACAAAATTTCCTTTTCTTGCTACTTAACAAAATAGACTTGCTGACTTCTCCAAAGGTCTGATCATTTCCTGGAAATGCACATGGAATTCTCCAAATGACTTTCTCTTTTTCCTAAGGGGATCGGCCTCATTTTTTTTTGAGGAACTGGGGAAGAACAGACATCTTCCAGCCTGCCTTACAATCCTTCTGGGATATAAGACCATGGTCTCCAGGGGTAGGGACCATACATACCTCTCCTCGGAAGTCACAGGACCGTGTGGGGGCGGCACTGGGCAGGAATTGGACTCGCTGGGTCCCAGAGAAAAGCTGTGGCTCTGGGTAGGGCCATGTGACGACACTCAAGGGCCCGAGCCTCCATAAAAGGAATATTAGCAATTACATTGTATGACTCTAGTGGTATAAAGACAAATATTATCCAGTCTAGATTTGTTCTGATGTCTTCATTATTATTATATTCATATTTTTCTTCTGATTTTAAAAGTAGTCGAAATTTAAGTATTTCGTAGGTCCCTAGAAGTACTGTAACCCCTGGGCTCTGGACCAGTGGGCCAACAATCTCAGCCGCACCTGTGGCCCTGGGGCCAACCTGCTCTGTCAGTCACCCAGCACGCGGTGGGGGAAGGCAGCCTGCTGGCCTGGCCTGGCCTCCGCTCCTCCGAGGCTGGTGAGGCCAACGTCTGGGCCCAGGCTTATTGGGACGGGACTGGTCCCTGGGCCATGGCCTGCCCTCAGTTTATTCAAGGACAGCTAGAAATAATAATAATACTTATGATAGCCTGAAGTCCCCGTGCTAAGCCCTGTTCAAAGCCCTTTATGTGGCAGGCTCTGGGGGTCAGCAAGTCACTAGCTGTGTGATGGGAGAAGTCAGTTTTCTCAGCTGCAGCATGGACATGTTAGACCTTCCCTCACAAGGATATTAACACGCGTGGCAGGCTTAGCCCAGTGCCGGCACACGGTGGCATCTCAGCCATCCATGTTGGCTATTATGTTAAATCATAATCAATGGGTTCATTATAATAATTAGTGATAGTAGTGGGTTTGAGTAGGGGCTGCCCCACTTCTGCTTTCTCCTCCACCCTAAAAGGCATTGACCTGCTGAAGTCCCTCAATGTGAGCTGGTCCCCATCGAAGGGCTCTCCCCAGCCCTGCTCGCCCACTCCTTCCCCTCCCTTAGGAGCAAACCAGAAGCCCACCCACCTCCTCCAAGCCCCTCACCCCCTGGCCCTGTTTTCAAGGGGGTCCCAAAGGCCAGCTCGCCAGGTCCTGTGTCAGAGGTCAGAGGCTTGGTCATCTCTTGGTGTCCTGTTTCTCCCTGGCTTGCCTTCTCCCAGGCGTGAAGACACGATACTTTCTCTCTACCACCTGCTACTTCAGTCTTCTTACATCATCTGGCTGCTACGTGCTTCTGAAACAGTGACTGTTTTCTGAGGACTTAAAAGTCTTCTCCCTCCTGCCCAGTCACTGCTGCAGCTCAGCTCGCGCCTATGAAAAGACCACAGGGCTCTGAAGCCAGCGGGAGTCGGGCTTAATCCCAGCTCCACAATGACCAGCTGCGCGACCCTGGGCAAGTCAATTAACCTCCCCCGCTCTGCGTTTTGTATCTGCCTGAGATTGCAGACAATCTTTTTTTTTTTTTTTTTTAGCAATGGGACGCCCCGCTAGAAGGAAACCAGGTTTTTTTGGAGGAGTGAAAACTTTTCTTTCTTTTTCTTTACTTAATCCTTTCACCTTTTTCACGCAGTCCCTCAGACCCCCTTGCCTCTGACAGCTGTCCGTCTGTTCTTTCTATGAGTCTGTTTCTGTTTTATTAGACTCCACATACAAGTGAAATCATGTGGTACTTGTCTTTCTCTAACTGGTTTACTTCACTTAGCATAATACTCTCCCAGTCCATATATGTGTTGCAAAATGTAAGATTTCCTTCTTCTTCTTCTTCTTCTTCTTCTTCTTCTTCTTCTTCTTCTTCTTCTTCTTCTTCTTCTTCTTCTTCTTCTTCTTCTTCTTTTTTTATGGCTGAATAGTATTCCCTTGTGTAAATGTACCACAGCTTTTTTATTCACTCACCAAGTGATGGGCTGCTTCCAGATCTTGGCTATTGTAAATAACGCTGCAGTGACCATGGGGGTGCATATATTCTTCCAAATTAGTGTTTCAGATTTCTTCAGATGTATTCCCAGGAGTGGAATTGCTGGGTCATAAGGCAGTTCCATTTTTAATTTTCTGAGGCACTTCCATTTTGCTTTCCACAGTGGCTGCACCAGTCTGCATTCCCACCAGCAGTGCATAACGGTTCCCTTTTCTCCACACCCTCACCAACACTTGTTGTTTGTTGATTCATTGATGATAGCCATTCTGACAGGTGTGAGGTGATATCTCATTGTGGTTTTAATTTGCATCTCTCTGATGATTAGTAATGTTGAGCATTTTCTCATATGTCTATTGGCCATCTGTATGTCCTTTTTGGAGAATTGTCTATTCAGGTCCTTTGCCCATTTTTTAATTGGATTGTTTGTTTTTTTTGGAGTTGAGTTGTATGAATTCTTTATAAATTTTGGATATTAACCCCTTATCAGATGTATCATTGGCGAATATGTTCTCCCATTCAGTCGGTTATTTTTTTCACTTTGTTGATGGTTTCCTTTGCTGTGCAAAAACTTTTCAGTTTGATGTAGTCCTGTTTGTTTATTTTTTCTTTTGTTTCCCTTGCCTGAGGAGATATATCAGAAAAAATATTGCTACAAGAAATGTCCAAGATTTTACTGCCTATATTTTCTTCTAGGATTTTTATGGTTTCTAGTCTAACATTTAAGTCTTTAATCCATTTTGAGTTTATTCTTGTGTATGGTGTAAGAAAGTGGTCTAGTTTCATTTTTTTGCACGTATCTGTCCAATTTTCCCAACACCATTTATTGAAGAGACTATCTTTACTTTATGTTTTTACTTCCTTTGTCATATATTAATTGACCATATAGATGTGGGTTTATTTCTGGGTTCTCTGTTCTGTTCCATTGATCTGTATGTCTATTTTTATGCCAGTACCATTACTATGGCCTTGATATAAGGTAGCATGATTCCTCCAACTTTGTTCTTCTTTCTTAAGATTGTTGTGGCTATTTGAGGTCTTCTGTGGTTCCATATAAATTTTTGGAATATTTGTTCTAGTTCTGTGAAATATGCCATTGGTATCTTGATAGGAATTGCATTGAATGTATAGATTGCTTTGGGTAGTATGGACATTTTAATGATGTTAATTCTTCCCATCCATGAGCATGGTATATGCTTCCACTTATTTGTATTTTCTTCTATTTCTTCCTTCAGCATCTTATAATTTTCTGAGCACAGGTCTTTAACATCCTTGGTTAAATTTATTCTTAGGTAATTTTTTTTATGCAATTGTAAATAGAATTGTTTTCTTAGTTTCTCTTTCTGATAGTTCATTATTGGTGTATAATAATGAAACTGATTCCTGGATATTTATTTTGTATCCTGCTACTATACTTAATCCATTTATTAGTTCTAGTAGTCTTCTGGTGGAATTTTAGGGTTCTCTCTATATACAGTATCATGTCATCTGCAAATAGTGGCAGTTTTACTTCTTCCTTTCCTATTTGGATGCCTTTTATTTCTTCTTCATGTCTGATTGCTGTGGCTAGGACTTCCAGTACTAGGTTGAATAAGAGTGGTGAAAGCAGACATCCCTGTCTTGTTCCTGATCTTAAGGGAAAGGCTTTTAGTTTTTCCCATTGAGAATGATGTTGGCTGTGAGTTTGTCACATATGGCCTTTATTACATTGAGGTATATTCCCTCTATTCCCACTGTGCTGAGAGTTTTTATCATAAATGGGTGCTGGACTTCACCAAATGTTTTTTCTGCACCTATAGATACGATCATGTCATTTTTATCCTTCATTTTGTTTCTGTTTGTTTGTTTGTTTGTTTGTTTTATCCTCACCAGAGGACATTTTTGCATTTATCTTTAGATAGAGCAGGAGGGAGAAAAGGAGGAAGAGAGAAAGAGAAACATCGATGTGAGAGAGACACATCGACTGGTTGCCACCCACATGACCCCAACCGGGGCCGGGGACAAACTGCAACCGAGGTACATGTCCTTAGCGGACACTGAACCTGGGACTCTCTGGTCTGCGGGCTGATGCTCTAACCGCTGAGCCAAACCAGCCAGGGCTATTCTTCATTTTATTTATGTGATGTATACATTTATTGATTTGTAGATATTGTACCAATCTTCCATCCCTGGAATAAATCTCACTTGATCATGGTGTAAGACCTTTTTAACATATTGCTGGATCTGGTTTGCTAATATTTTGCTGAGGATTTTAGCATCTATGTTCACCAGGGATATTGGCCTATAATTTTCTTTCTTTACTGTGTCTTTACCTGGTTTTAAAATTAGGGCAATTCTGGCCTCGTAAAATGAACTTGGGAGTCTTCTCTCCTCTCGAATTTTTGGAATAGTTTGAGAAGGCTAGGTGTTAGTTCTTCTTTGAATGTTTGGTAAAATTCACCTGTGTAGCCAATCTGGTCCAGGACTTTTGTTGGCTGGGATTTTTTTTTTTATTACTGCTTCAATTTCATTGGTTGTAATCAGGTGAAAACTTTGATAAGCCCTTTGAGGTAGGGGAAAGAGCCCCCCACTCCCACCCCTACCCTACAAGAGGTCTTCTTGAGGGACTGGAGATGGCTGCCTTGGGCCGACCACCAGCTTTTGTGTTGTGACTGAAGTAAGCTGTTGGGGGCAGGGGGGTACGGGTGGGGAGGGGCTGGATGCTTGGGATAACAAAGGGGGTTCTTGAATGTTTCGTGGAGGGAAAGAAAAGGAGAGATGAAGCCACTGACAAGACCATTGCAGAGCATCAAGACCTGCACCCAGTTCTCCAGTCTCATCTCCCCAACATGCATACTCTCCCTACTCTCTGCCCTACAGCCACTCTGAACTACTTGAAGTTTCCAGGATATGTTACTTCCCTCAGCCTTCGCCCATGCTGTTCCCTCCACCTGGAATACCCTCCCCAAGTTGTTCACCAAGCAAACACATTTTTTCCAAGTCTCAGTTCAAATGGTGCCTTTGCCATGCCCTGCCCTACCCATGCCCAACCCCAGGGCAAACATGGGTGCTGCTTCTGCAGGACTCGCCACGCTGGGTGCACAGAGGTCAACCCACCGTGTCATGGTCATTTGACAAGTCTATCTCTCTACCAGACTGTAAACTTTAGGAGGGCAAGGACCGAGTTGTTTGTTTTTCCTTTGACTCCCTTAAACTCAGTACAGCGCCTGGTGCCCAGCAGGCCTTCAGTGAGTGAATGTCAGTTGAATAAATGAAGAAAAGATGACAAAAGAAAAGAATGAACAGGCAATCTGTCTGGAATGGCTGGGAGTGAGGCGGGCAGGAGCCATATCGACACTGTGCTATGAGGGTCACTATCTTTTTCTCTTCTCTTTTTCCTCTTTACTATTATGGTTACATTTCCCACACCCTGGGAATGACAGGTCACGTGTGTTTTGATCTATGGAACGTGCTATAATTTCTTGAATTCAGCTCTCCTTTTTTTGAGGGCTCCCTCTGTTATATATGCACCCAATTAGGGGGTGATTATTTCCCTACCAAAGGCTCAGCGTTTTGGTTTCATGAAATAGAGAATTCTTCCAGTGCATGAAGAACTGGATTAGATTTATAGAAATTCAATTTACACTGGGCTTTTAAAGAACAGATGTCTCACAGCCAAGCCACCACTCTGTCAGGCTGCCCGAAGTCATCGCTTATAGGCTCCTTTTATTCCCTCCCTGCACACTCCCACTTAACCCCTCGTGGCTGGATCTGCTGAAACTACTCTGGGCACCTGGCCACCCAATCCAACGGCTTTTTCTTGGAGCCCTCCACCTCCACCTCCCTGAGTTATATGATGCCACTGACCGTCCCATTCTTCCTGAAACCCTCAAAATCCTCAGTTCTGTGCCCGAAATCTCTGCCCACCTCACACTGAACCCTGCGCTTCTGGATGAGTTCGTTGATCCAGCTTCCTGCTGGGCATCTCCATGTGGGTGCCAGCTCCCTGCTGGGCATCTCCATGTGGGTGCCAGCTTCCTGCTGGGCATCTCCATGTGGGTGCCAGCTCCCTGCTGGGCATCTCCATGTGGGTGCCAGCTTCCTGCTGGGCATCTCTATGTGGATGTCTCAAAGGCAAAAACGCTACAGCAGATGAGTGCCGTCTCCCCCAAACAGGCTCCCCTTTTCTATCCCTGTGAAAGTCACCACTGCCCGCCCATTCTCACAACCACCTCCCTCGCCCCCGTGCCACAGATCCCCTCATCACTGAGCTGCAGGACGGTCGTCTCCTGAGTACATCTCAAGCTAATCCACCTCTCTCAGCCACACAGGTTCCGCTCCATGAGCGCTGGGGCCGTGTTTCTGATCGTTAGTATAACCCAGTGCGTAGTGCACAGCGCCCGGCACAGGACAGACACTCCATAAGCACGTGCCGAATGAGTGAATAAGCGAGCAAACAATCCCAATTTACAAACTGTAACACTGAGGCTCAGAGAAGAGGAGGGACTGGCCCAAGTTCATCTCGACGGAACACCCAGGATTTAGCCCAAGGGTGGCTCCAGTGGCCACTTGGCCCCTGCTCTGAGCACAGGGCGTGTCCTTGCTCCTGCCTGGGGCCTCTGCCTTACCTGAAAGCACCGTGAAGACCGCTGCGAAGGCATTGAGCTTGAGCCCGTCGATGACATTGCTGGAGTGGAAGAGCTCGAGACACATGAGGCTGAAGCCGACCACCAGCAGGAGGATATAGAGCACCTCGGAGACCACCGACAGCCACAGGACCCCTGCGACAGAGGCAGAGGCTGTGAGATGAGGGACACAGGGTGGACGCTCCCATGTGCATTCCACCCCACGCCCTTCGGTCAGGGGATCAAGCCGTTTTAGAATGGCCCTCAGCTGTAGGGTGGGTCCTGATCAGGGGAAGACCATCATGGTCACACGTCCTCCTCACCACACTGGCTCAGGAATCCAAGCCTAAGTCAGTCTGCCCGTGGCACTCTGGGGTGACTGTTGCTTGTCCAGGGTGGCATGTGACCAATAAGTGGACCATTCAGATGGGAGGGAAGAACTACCCTGTGGCTATGCCAGAGCCTCTCTCTTCTCCTCTGTTAGATGGCTGCCGCTGGGAGCCAGCTATGGCCAGGAGGGCACCTGCCTTAGAATGAAGCTAACACTGTAGTTACTGAGCAAAGTGACAGAAAGGTGACCTCATTGGACCAGCAACCACCACCCCTGAAAGCTTCCCTGTGGTTAAGGTGGTTAGTGTGACGTTCTGCAACCTGCAGCCATGAGCATCCCAACTTACACACACATCATACCTGCCCTCAAGGGATACCTATATTTTTATCTGCCGTGTACCCTACTCCACTGTTTTCTCTCAGCTACCACTGCCACTCCCACAGCTTCAACCTCACCAGTCTCCTAGGAGTTGCCACGTTCTGCTGTGGTCCCACCCTTCTGGACACAACTGATTGGTTCAATATGATCATGTGACCTAGAATTGGCCAATCAAAGCCCTTCTCTAGGAATCTGAGCCTGGAAACACGGAAGTAGACAGGAAGAAAGGCTCAGATGAGAATCCAAGCACTCTGACAGTGTGAGCACCTGGTTCCAGCTGTTCCTGAAAGCCACATGCACCCCTGTCCTTCCAGTGGTTTGCCTGTTCAAATCTACTTTGTAGTCCCTGAGATAGCACAGCTCTCTTCCCCTAAATTGCTAATTGGGTTACCATCATTTGTTACTTAGTTTAGAGGGCATCTTCTCTTTCTCCCATCCCACATTATTCTGCTGTTTTTCCTACATGCATTTTATTTGGAGAGTCCCCTCCCTTTCTCAGTCTATGCAGGTAAGTTGCCACTGACCCACATCTTGGCTCCATATTTGGGCGCATGACTCCTACCTGGCCAGTCAGAGCTCCATGTGCCCCCTGACTGGTCATTCGTTCAGGAATGAACCTCCCTATGCCTCCGTTTCTTCACCTATCAAATGAGGATGATAATAACACCTCTTCACAGTATGTTGTGCTGTGAGGATTCAAGCACAGTGATGTCGAGTGCTCGTGCCCAGCACACAGTGGGAGCTCAGTTCCGGTGTCCTGTTAGAGCTGCATGGGAGGCACCTGTGGGGACTGGGGTTCCGAATGAGGTCAAGGCTATAGACAGTCAAGATGGAGAAATAACACTGTGGAAACAGATAAGACTTCTGAGGAAAAGGGTGGAAAGTAGAAAACAACGCATCCGTAAGACTCACCGTCTAAGCTGCACTAACCACATGGTTTGGGCAAGGCCCATGCCTCAGAGAAAGCACTGTGGACCGAGCTCGCCAGCCAGAGACGGACACATGCCCAAGTCAGTTTCCAAAAGTCAGTCACAGGACTTCTGCTGGGACTATTGGAAAGAAAAGTCCTTTCTTTCTACTGGTTTTGAGGCTGGGAAGATGTAAGAATAGAACTGACTGGGTCACCAAGTGGCAGATGTCAAGGAAGGCAGAGCCAGAGATGGAGGGAGGCTGTGTCCTATGACATTGTTTAAGCCCCTAGATCCAGCCACGTCTGAAGCTTCCAGTCATTGTTTCTTTTAATCACGTGAACTATTTAATATCTTGTCTTTGCCTAAGCCACTCGGGGTAGAATTTTTATCACTTATAACTAAGAGTCCTGACCTTCACCTGCTCTGTCCTCCGATGCTGTCAGCTGTGTTCTTTGCTGCCTCTCTGCCTTTGCACAAGCTCCTTCCACCTGGAACATCCCAGGGACGTGCAACATACATGAAGCAAACAAACAGCATCTCCGAGTCCCTACTGTACCCTGAGGAAGAGCGCAGTTTCTCAGACACCAACTAGCATCCCCAGCACGACAGGGCTTTTACAGTTTTGGAGAACGTTTTCTGTTTCCTTTTTTTTTTTTTTCTTTTCTACAAAAACATTGCATCTCCTGGGCAATCCCTTGGATTTCTGTAAGAGAAGAGTGTGCACTTGGCAGCCTGGATGTTGTTAAGACACCCCCTGGCACGCACACTCGCAGCCTTCCAAGGCCCTTCGCTGGCCTAAGGCCCACCGGGCAGCAGGGAGGGAGGCAGAAGGTGCAGGGCAAGCTGGGCCACGTCTCCCTCCCAGCAGCCTTCACCTCCAGCTGCTGTTGCCTCACTGGGAGCTGGAACCTGCCCCTCACCATGGTGGCTCCCTGACTCAGCTGCCTCCCCTGCACCCCCACCCCCACACCTCCAGGAGTGCTTTCATCTGTCCAAGTGGGCCCTGGGCCAGGCCTCCACCGCCCCCTCCCCTCACAGCAGGACCCAGCTCTGCTCTTTCAGAGGGGATGGGAGATGGGATGGCTGTGGGCTGGGATGCTCGGGAAGCACCTCAGAGGGGATGGGAGATGGGATGGCTGTGGGCTGGGATGCTCGGGAAGCACCTCAGAGGGGATGGGAGATGGATGGCTGTGGGGCTGGGCTGCTCGGGAAGCACCTCAGAGGGGATGGGAGATGGATGGCTGTGGGGCTGGGATGCTCGGGAAGCACCTCAGATGGGATGGGAGATGGATGGCTGTGGGGCTGGGATGCTTGGGAAGCACCTCAGATGGGCTGGGAGATGGATGGCTGTGGGGCTGGGATGCTCGGGAAGCACCTCAGAGGGGATGGGAGATGGATGGCTGTGGGGCTGGGATGCTCGGGAAGCACCTCAGATGGGCTGGGAGATGGATGGCTGTGGGGCTGGGATGCTCGGGAAGCACCTCAGAGGGGATGGGAGATGGGATGGGAGATGGATGGCTGTGGGGCTGGGATACTCAGGAAGCATCTTAGATGCCCGGCTGGGGTTGTGCTTCTTATTCCCACCAGATCTATTTCTTGTCTGCCCACTGGGCTCAGAGCACCAATCTGAAAGCTTCAGCCCACCCATGCCAAGAAAATTAATAACAATAAGAATTGTTATTGTTCTGTTAATAGTAGCAACAATGGTTACAAAGAAAACAGCCAACATTACTAGGCATTCATCATTTGCCAAGTTCTCCTGGAGGATGGTCCTCCACCCAACCCGCGTGCACTTCTCTTCCACGCGTCTGTCCTTGGAGGGCTGTCCTTGGGCAGCTGGAGTCTGTTTTGCCATCTTCATTCGGAAAGTGCCTGCAAACCTACATTTCCTTCCATGCTGTCGTCCACCAGCAGCTGACCCATTAGTGGCCCTTCCCTATGGCTCTGGCTGTGACAACCCTGGGATGTGACCCACATTGCAGAACCCCACCCCCACCCCAGGGTCAAGACTAAAGCTGCCTCCCTGGGCCTGGCCTGACACTGTCCCCTTACTTGCCTTCCTCCCTTCCCTGTGCTTCCCAGCTGCCTTTCCACTCTCCTGGGGCATTGTCTTCATAAAAGACCTGCCCAGATCCTCATCTCAGGGCCTGCTTCCAGGAAATCAGACCTCACACACTAACATGCACAGGCATTATCTCCCTAATCCAACAGCCTTGCAAGGTAGCACCCATTTTACAGGTGAGCAAATTTAGGCTCAGTGGGATTAAGCAGCTAGTCTACACACCTAGATAGTGGTACAGACTGGATTCAAACCCAGGCCTCTGAGTCCAGGAACCATCACGGGTAGAGAGGTAAGCTAGCAGGTGGAGCGGCCACTTTGTAATTATCATTCTCCATGCTTGGGCTGGTCCCCGAGGCCCGTCTGGAGTGGGGTGTAGGGCTCCCCAGCCACAGCTCCCATCTATATGCTCCCAGCATCCCTAACAACTCCTGACCCAGGGTTCCTGCAAGAAGCTGGACACCAGGTGGGAAGTGGGGGGCGGGGGACTTCAGTTCTCAGTAATCCCAAGCCCAGCTGGCCACAGGGAAGAGCAGGTGAGTCTTGAGGACACTGGGAGCCGGGCTGGACCCACACTGCAGAGACAGGTGCCGTCCTGAAGGTCTCAGCAAGGGAGATGTGCTGGGGTCCCCTGGGGAAGGGTGTGTGGGTGGGGAGACCAGCTAGAGGCTTTCACTGCACTCCACACGAGAGATGGTGGCCTGGGTCGTGGCAACGACAGGAGTGAGGACAGTGGGGAGCTGGATAACTCCCGAGGCGGGGGCTCAGTGGGCGGCTGACCCATGAATGTGGTGGCGAAGGAGAGGGAGGAGTCCAGAGCGGTGCCGTGTTTCCAGCCTGGGCAGGGAGCAGATGGCATGTCCTTCACTGAGAATGAGATGACGCTAAGGCATGGAAACGATGAGGCCACTGGACACGCCCGGTCCGCGTCAGCCGCAGGTCGCCCAGGAGGCAGCTGCCGCTCAGACGGGTGGGGCTCAAGCTGGACACAGGCTCTCACTACATACTTGCTGTGATCGCCCAATAGATGGTAGTTGGAGGTATGAAAAGCATGTATAATAGAACAAAAGCAAAAAGAGCGGGAGGTGGGATCCATGGAACATTGATAATCCAGAGGAGGGGCTGTGAAAGGGTAGAGACCCCTGGGTGCCCCCATCCCTGCCCAGAGCACTTCTGCTGCTGAGGGCACTGCCACCTGCCGATGCCTGCACCCTCTGACTGACGCCTTGTCCTGGGCTCCAGAGCCCACCCCGACCTCCACCCACCTGCAGCAGGCGGGGGATGGACCCCCCGCCCATCACCCTGGCGGCAGCCCTCCACCACCACTGGACTGAGCGGAGAGTACCCCCGTGGGCAGTGCTGGGAGGGAGGTGCTATCTGCATGGTGCCAAGTGTGTTAAAACCACAACGTTAAATTGTCTGAGTCCAAGAGTGAAAAAGCTCTTCACTTTTCCATCCATTTTAAATTGTTAACACCTCAATCAAGAGTCTCTATTTGATGCTGATGTGTCCTTAACGCCTTTCCAACACTTGTTAATTGTTTCAAATGACAAGAGGGCTCAGAATCTTCGCAGCTCCCAGGCAGACTTGAAGAACGTTGACAGTTACTCTCTGTGCTGGTGATGCCGTCCACCCCCCCCCTCCCTCCCCGCCCCCTCCTGCTCCCTGTCAGCCTGACACTGTTGGCCGTGGCTTCCCCCTCCTGCCCACGAGCACAGCCCCAAGGTCCACTGTCACAGCTGAGCTCTGCAGGCTCTGGACCGCTCCTGCCCTCCGCGCCTTCCTGCCCGAGGCTGGTGGCGGCTCCCTCTGTGGCCAGTCTTCAGGGGCCTCTGTCTCTGAGTCCTTCCCACACCTCTGTAAGGAGTTCTTTCATTATAGTGCTTTCATTTGAACCATTGGGGGGATTCTGTTCCCTTCAGGGACCGTCCCTGACACATCGTTTTACGGCAAAGGATCTACTGCGGGTAAGGATCTAAGCCGGTGGCCGCAGTGTCGCTGCCTGGCCGGTGGCAGCAGCGCCTGGGAAGTTGGGATGTAAATCCTTGGGCCTTGCCCCAGACTCACCGAATCAGGAACTCTGAGGGGGCCCCCTGTGTTTTAAGGAACCCTCCAGGCGATGTTCATGCACACTCAGATATGAGCACTCCTGATCCAAGAAACAGTTCCCTTTGGAATGTACGTATAACAGAGTGAGCCGAGCTCAGGAGAAACGGGGCCGACGCTGGACGCAGGTGCTGCGTCTGGCAGACAGCAGGTGCAGTGGGACCGTGAGGATGTGCGGGGCCTGGCTGCGCGAATGCCCACTCCTGTCATCAGTGCTATGGGACAAAGGGAGTCGGGACAGCGGGCCGGCGGTCTCTGGGTGGGGCCCGCGAGGCCGGCCTTGGTGACCCGGGAAAGGCTCGCTAATCATGGAGATGACTGTTTCAAGTCTCTGAAACGTGCCACTAACGGCTGGGTTTGCAGCTGAGTACAGTGACCTCCAGGAGTAGAAGAAATGAAATGATTTCTCATCAGGGGCAGGGCCTATGGGGTGACAGTTAATCCTGTCAGCTGCACTTTCTGCCTTTTTACAAAACAGCTTTGTGATGCCAACTCTGACCCTCCATTGAGGGAACTGATGGGTTTGCAAGAACGCGTTCCCTTTCGCCCGGACCCACCCTTGCGAAGCTGGTTCCCAGCGCCAGCTCCCTGGCCGACTGGAGGGTCGTGGCTGAGAAGCATGCCTGGGACGTGCGACCTTGGCTGGGGGCCTTACCCGTCTCTCGGTTTCCTCGTTTGGAAAATGGGCATAATAGACTTGTCTTGAGCATCACATGAGACAATAGCTATAAATCATACAGGCCTGACACTTGGAAAATACTCAAGAAAGCGAAGTAGTACTATCACTTTCTAACAAGTATAATTGTTAGCAATTACAGTGATTCCAAGAGGCCGGGAGGCATAGGGGTGAGAGTACAGACCTGGGTCAGGCCGCCTACGACGCCTCGCTCTGCCAGGCACCAGTGAGAGCCTGGGCAGGGGATGTGCGCCCGCTGGACCTTTCCCGCTTGTACACGGGGGACATAGTGCCCACTTCGTGGACTGTGGTGAGGACACAGTGCCTGGCACGTAGCAGATGCTACACAGCGCTGGCTGGCACTGCTACTGTTGTCGCTGTTACTCCCAGGGAACGTAGCGGAGGAGGAGGCACCTGAAACACGTGTGTCTCGGCCGCTGGACACATGAAACCCTCATGGGGAGCAGAGGCAATTATTACGAAATCTCAAGACACAACGGCATTTCAAGAGAAAACATTTCCCCCCAAAACCCATCAGTTTAATATGTCAAATCAATAAGTCATCGCGAATGGCCACTGGCTGTGGGCTCGGTGACTCGCTCCCCGAAACCCAGCATGTTAAATCATGTAAATGGCGCGGTGGGGACCTTTGAGGCTGCAAAGGGCCCCGTGACAGCTGCTGTTTGTGAAATGTCAGTACTGGAAGCTCAGAGGCAGGGATGCAGGGGGCTGGGAGGAGAAGGTCAGAGGCCTCGGAGGACCATAGGGAGGGACTTTGGGGATCACTGACCCCCAGCCCTCCTTCAGATGAGAAGTTAGCCCAGAGAGGAGTTAGGATGCGCCGTGTCACAAAGCAGGCGGGGACGATAAGGGTGGGGAGCGGGCTGCCTGGTTCAGCGTCGCTGGGGCGTGGGGGGAGGAGATGCCTCGGAGAGGAGCTGCTGTGCCCCTCAGCAGCCCTGTGCTCCAGCCCTGCGGCTGTGGAACCTCTGGAAAGCTCCCGTGCCTCAGTTTCCCTCCCAGTAGAACAAGTGGCTTCTCAAACAGGCTGTCAACAGGCCGAATCCAGCACTCAGAAATGTCTTGTTTGGCCCACACAGTATTTTAAAAATATCTGAATTCATTACCAACATTTAAAAATAGGAGATTTCACATAAAAATACAGATTTCTGGATTCATTTTGCAACACGGTTGGTTGCGGCAATGCTGGACCGGCATCTGCAATGACGACTGTGGGGCTGAGCTGGGGCCGCCCCTGAGACAGGGCACGTGCTCAGGGCCAGCACAGACCGCTGGTCCCCTCACCCCTCACGTTCCTGCCTAGCCCACATGAGCATTGAGCTCACAGTCCCCGCAGGGTGACATCTAGCTCATTGCTATCCCCGACTCCGTGGTGACGCGGCATTTTAAGACCCTGTAGGGTCCTCCCTAACATCTACGTGTAGGAGTGAAACATCCAGCAAACTCTCAGTTATCCAGCTTGCTCAGGAACAGGGGTTCCAGCGAACACCATGCCTCCCCACAGAGGGTGCCAGTTTTCAGAGTTAGATGCAACGGAAAGGCATTGAGCTCTAAAAATACGCCCAGACTGATCTAACCGAGCCGAGAGCAGGGATGTGACAACTATTCCCGAGTCATCTTGGCCATGCCAGCCCACAGCCTTCCCACGAAGGCCCGCGAGGGCCCGCGAGGTGCCCACGGTCACCGGGATCCCCTTCAGTGAGTCAGACAGAACCTTCAGGCTCGGACTGGAGGTCGTGTGGGGACCCTCGTGGCCACACGTGGGCTGTCAGGACACGGGATGGAACACGGCGATGCCGTCAGGGTGCTGCTCTGCAATACGGGGCTGGGTGGGACCGTCCTCTGGGTCACCCTCTTACTGGGGTTTTCCTTGTGGGAAACGCAGAATCGGCCCCGCCCAGACCCCCTGGCTCAGATCTGCGTTTTAACCAGCTGCGCCGTCAATGCGGACAGACGCACAGTCAAGCGTGGGGAGCGCTGCGCTGGGCGGCGAAGTTCAAACGCCCTCGTGCGGCTTTCAGTGCCCTTGACAAGGGGGTTCCCAGTAGCCCTGTCCATCTGCACCCTCAGCACCTGCTGCCTGTTGAACATCCCACGGCCTCCGGGCCCCCAGCAGAGCCCCAGCCCTGCGAGGGTCGTCCCCTCTGGGGCAGCCGAATAATGGCCTGCAAAGACACCCGTGTCACAACCTCCAGAACGTCCACATCCAAAAGTCTCTTACATGGCAGAAGGGACCTTGCCAGCATGGCTGTGATCTTGAGATAGGGACACTGTCCTGGATTATTTGATGGACTCAATGTAATCACATGGGTCCTTATAAGAGGGAGGCAAGAGGTCAGAGTCAGGAACAGGAGATGTGACAACAGAAGCAGAGGCTAGAGGGACTGGGGCCAGGAGCCAAGGGATGCAGGTGGCCTCTCGAAGCCTCCAGAAAAGAAGACACTCCTGCCGACACTTTGATTTTTAGCCCCGTAAGGCTCATTTCAGAATTCTGATCCTCAGAACTGTAAGGTGATACATCTATGTTGTTTTAAGTCAAGTTTGTGCTAATTTGTCACAGCAGCAATAAGAAACTAATACACCTTCTTTCTTCATTCAAGATCACCTCCATGCAGCTTCTCCTGACCACCCAGCCCCAGCTGGGGCCCAGACAGACCTCACCGAGGAAGGAACCTTCTCCACCACTTCCAGGGAGGTGCCTCACTGAGGCAGACAGCCTGGGCTTGGGGTCAAGCGAGTCTGGATTCGACTCTGGACCCTTCCCTAATTCCTCTGAGCCTCAGACTCTTTGGCTACAAAATGAAGTCAACACTGCCAATCTCACACGTTTTCTGGGCAAGCTCAGTGATGTCACGGCTGCAAACCGCCTGGTCCAGTTCCTGGACACTGCGGGCCCTCTGTCAACGTTGGTGCGGCAAGCTGGAATGCTGGGCCAGGAACACAAGTCCTGCTCCTTCGCTCCCACCAAGCGACAAGCTAGGTTATCACTGGACAGATGTGACAAGGCCTTTTTGCTCCCAGAGTTCCACCAGGCTCCAGTCCCTGTCACTTTAGAAACGACCCTGGCAGACATGCCCTTTAGAAATGGCTCTGTGGATTCCGGGGACAGTCACTGAGCATCTGAGATGTGTCGTGGCGACCTTGGCCTTCAGCAGCACACTACAACGATCTTTCTTTCTCTTTTAGGATCTAGAAGCTGTCCTTGAAAATAAGCTCTGGCCACACAGGCTGGGGCCTGGGGAGGAGGCTGGCGGGGGAGTGTGGTGGGGAGAACCTAGCTGTCCCAGGTTGAGCTCTGGCCCCAGCCCAGCCCCCGTCATCTCACCTCTCACCTCTCTGGGCCTCCCCTCACCCATCTCTAAAACAGGGCAGCGCCCTGGCTGGTTTGGCTCAGCGGTTGGAGCGTTGGCCTGCGGTCCAGAGAGACCCGGGTTCGGTTCCCGCTAAGGGCATGTACCTCGGTTGCGATTTGCCCCTGGCCCTGGTTGGTCGTGCGGGAGGCAGCCACTCGATGTGTCCCTTTCACGTCGATGTTTCTCTCTCTCTCTCTCTCTCTTCCTCTCTCTCCCTCCCATTCTATCTGAACAAAAAATGGAAAAATGTCCTCGGGTGAGGATAAAAAAATAAATAAATAAATAAATAACACAGGGCAGCTGTGCAGCAAAGGGATAGCATGGGGCAGGTCAGAAGTTGCAAACTAGGCTGAAGACAAGCTTTTGAGATTTTTTTGTTCCATTTTTTGTTTTCTGTTTGTTTGCTTCCATTCTCTGTCTCTCCCTTGGTACAGGTAGTATTTTTTAAATTTTGAATACTTAAAAATGGGAAAATCTAGCCCTGGCCGGTTTGGCTCAGCGGTTAGAGCGTCGGCACGTGAACCAGAGAGTCCAGGGTTCGGTTCCCGCTAAGGGCACGTACCTCGGTTGCAGTTTGTCCCCAGCCCCGGTTGGGGTCGTGTGGGTGGCAGCCACTCGATGTGTCTCTCTCACATCAATGTTTCTCTCTCTCTCTCTCTTCCTCCCTCTCTCCCTCCCACTCTATCTGAAGATACATGCAGAAATGTCCTCGGGTGAGGATAAAAAAAAAAAAGAGGGAAAATCTAGATTCTTTTGCAAATCTGGCAGATGGGCCACATTCCCACATAAAGATAAGCCTGGAGCTGAGCGGTGACTGCTCCCCGCGGCCACAGTCCCCACCCTTCCCTATCGTCCCTGCCTGGAGGCTGAGGGCCACAGTCCTGTGGACCGCCAGAGTGCAGCCGGGCCCCTCACTGTGACAGCTGGAAGAAAGCAGTGAGAGGGGACGAGCATTGTGTGGTGTGCAGTCGGGGCACAGAGGTGAACAGGGCTCAGGGAGGGCCTGGCACGGGATGCCAGGAAAGGCACTGCATGGGAAGGCCTCCCAGACTCCCACTGCTTCCCACTCCAGCTGCTAGGCAGTAAGAGTGGACCCCTCAAAAGCACGTCTGTGAACACATCCGGCGTGGTCACTGCGCAGGGGAGGAAAGAAGGGCAAACTCGCCTGCTGTTAGGGTAGTGCCCAGGGGTTAAGGGCATGGCCTAGGAACCAGACCACCTGTAGGCAAACCCCCGCTCTGCTGCTAACTAGCTGTGTGGCCTTGGGCAAGTTACTTCACCTCTCTGAGCTTCAGTTTCCTCATCCGCCTTAGAGGGTAGTTGGGAGAATTGAATTAAATGAGATATGTAAAGAGGATAACCAGGCTTAGCTCGTGATAGGCCTCAGTGCCTGTAGCTGTGTCCATTTAATAGAGGAGAGCATTGAGACTGGGAGGGAAGAAAGACAAGGACGCCTCTGTCTCAAGCCTGACAGAGCCAGGCTGAGTGGGCGGTGGGGAGACACTGTCCAACTGGGTGACCTGGATTCAGGATTTGCCCAGGACCCCAAGACCAGGCGCGCTCTTGCCCACTGCCCTTTGCCTCCCTGGACCCCCTCGTTGAATCCAGGGTCCCCTGAGGCCCCGATGGCATTCTGACTTGCCCTCCCTGATCCTGACCTCTACAGAAACTGTCCCTCCTCCCTTAAACCCAAAAAACATCAGTCATTGCCCCAAACCAATATCCCAAACCCAGCTGCCATGGGGTGCGCAGGGGAACAGGACTTGGATCCAGCCCTCCAGGAACCCCAGGTTTACCCTGAGGGGTGAGACACACACCCAGTAATGACGACCGTGTCACCCGAGCAGTGCCGAGCACCGAGCTAGGCCTTTACGAATAGAAACTACTCATCTCCACAACAGCCCTATGACTTGGGTGCTATTATCATCTCCGTTATAGATGAGAGGAAACTGAGGCACAGAGCGGTTAAGTACCCAGCCCAAGATCCCAGCTCCTACGTGGCACAGCTGAGCAGACTAGCCTGGATGGCCCCAAGGCCCTGACGCCCCCGGGTGGCCTAGGGGACTCCTTCCCACAGTGTTGGCAGGGGGCCAGGAGGGGCGCCCTGCTGTCTGCGTGCTCTGCAGGGGTCCCGCGCCTCTCTAGGCCGCGGCATCTGGGGAAGCCTACGCGCTCTCTCTGGGAAATGTTGTAAATGGATAAAATAAGCATGCAGAGGGAACCAATTAGATTGAAATGCAGTTATCAGGACATTTTTAAAAATCAGATGATTAACCTACGCGCGTCTTTAGTAATGCATGAAATAACAAGATCCAGTGTGAGTGCAATACCTTCTACAGCTCGGAAGCAGGGAGGAAGGAAGTACAAACCCTGCCACCTGACATAACAGCCTGCGATTGCCACTGGCCGCAAAGCCCCGGCGGGCAGGACTCCCTGCGTCATGGAGGGAAACATTCGCAGCGGGCGAGTGGCGAGTGAGAGTAAAGATGTAGTGTTTAGCCACCAAGTTCTTGAGTCCCCTGAATTCTGTCCACTGACCTGATGGGAATTTCCAGGTTAAGGATCTCTGCCAGAGACAGCAGTTCTCAATTAAAGCATATTCTCAGACTGCGCAGGAATTCTGGCACTGCAGGTGAGGAAGAGGCTGAGAGCTACATGTTGAACAAGAGCCCCAGGTCGCTCTGATGACTGGGCTGTATTTGGAGACAGAGGTCTCTATGTGTGTGGACAGATAAAATGTAAATACTGCCCTGGCCAGTTTGGCTCAGCGGTTGGAGCGTCGGCCTGCGGGCCAGAGAGTCCCAGGTTCGGTTCCCGCTAAGGGCACGTACCTCGGTTGTGGCTCGTCCCTGGCCCTGGTTGGGGTTGTGTGGGTGGCAACCACTCGATGTGTCTCTCTCACATTGATATTTCTCTCTCTCCCTTACCCCCTCTCTCCCTCCTGCTCTATCTGAAGATAAATGCAAAAAATGTCCTCGGGTGAGGATTTAAAAAAAAAGTAAATACCATCAAGCTGCAACCTTCTGGAGATCTCCAGTTACACCTGCAATAAACTCCAGCTCCCAGCTTTAGCTCTCCAGGCCCCTCAGCTTGTCAAGTCACTTCCTACCTGTTGACATCCCCTCACCCACCACACTCCAGCCACCCCAGGGCCTTTGCACTTGCTGTGCCCTCTGCCCCAGCTCAGATGTCACTGGCCACTCCATCTAAAGTAGCCACCACCCCAATACACATTGTCACCTTCTATCCCTCATCCTGTTTCCTTTTTTATTATTTGAAATGGTGTTATCTCTTGGTTTATGTAGGGATGGGGGTTTGGTGGATGAACAAAATGTAACGTTGTGATATGCATTCTCCCAACCTGGCCAGCCAAGGATCAAAGTATGTGTGTGGACAGATAAGGTTTGCCTAGAGGGCAGGAAAACTGCCTTGTTTGAACTGATTGGATTGTTTATATGTGAATAGATTAGGTTTGCATGTCAAAGGGCAGGAAAACCGCCCCAGGAGGATAATGGGCGAGAATGCCCGGGCAAGAATGGATTTGTTATTTTATATCTTCACTGAAAAAAGCAAGAGACAGGGCTTGGCTGTATGGTCATCAGAGTCACCATCTCAAGGAAATAATTACCTAAAACAACATGTAACCTGAGGAACCACTTTGCAAATAAATTGGGCTGCATCCACAGATCTGGAGCATTTGATCCCTTGTGATGCTCCCCCTCACTCCAAGCGGCGTGTGCTTGTAGTTCATTGCATTGCAACGACCCCTGGCAGGCCGAGAGAGATGGCAGGTTTAGTTCTCTGTGGTCTGCTCCCCCTCTGTCATGAGAGTTTCATCAGCCAGGGATTTTATCTGGCTTTTTCAGCGCTGTCTCCTAGAACTGTGTTGGGCACTGGCAAGAAGGCGCTCAGTAAACATTTATTAAATGACTGATTCAAGAAATGGCACAAGCCAAGAGAAGAAGGAGGAGATAGCCAGACTCTTTCAGCAACAAAGAAAGCCAAGGGAAGAAGCTGCTGTGAGGACGAGGGAATCGCTGGATGCCACCCACGGGTCAAGGGTAATGAGGATCAGATGAGAAAATGCCAAGGCTTTGGAGATTCCGGCCCTCAGGCAACATTCTGGGGGGAGGGAGCAGATTCTTCAGAGGCCGATGCTGAGGGGACTCTGACTTCAGGGGCCAGGGAGGGGTGGATGGAGAGGCTGGCTGGTGAGAACTGCAGGCCCCAGGCCTTGGAGAGTGGCTCAAGCTTCAGCGCTGATGGAGGGAGAAGGGCCTGAGGTAGCAATTTGGGGGTTTGGTGATCTGGATTCGTTAGGTGACTCACTCACTAACAAAAGCTGAGTGAGGAGGGAGAAAGGGGTTACAAGAGCAAGGTTCTGGAGTGAAACAGAGTGGGTTCAAATCCTACCTCCTCCACCTACCAGCTGTGTGACTTGGGAAAGTTATTTAAATCCTGCTGGGCCTCAGTGTCTGCATCTGTAAAATGGAAATCCAACAATGTCCACCTCAGGGCTGTAGTGAGGATTTGGGACAGCAAGCACTGCAGGTGTGACCGGTCATTTCCACATGGTGCCACACTGCACGGGAGCGGGGACGCAAGGCTGCTCCCCACATGCACGTCCACGGGAGACAGGAGCACACCCGTGAGCACTGACGGCCACAGGAGCAAGAGGTTCTGGAGGAGCTGTTGCCTCCAGCGGGTCTTGAAGGACAAGAGGGGTCCCTGAAAGGCAAACCAAACCTGGGGGCCACAGAGCGAGCCTGCAGTCAATGCTGACCCGTGGGGAGACCCCTGTGGGAAGCCCTGCAGGCAATGGTGGAAGCTGTGACCAAGGCAGCGGCAGAGTCTGACACATGTCCCTCCAGGATAGGTACCTAAGGTGGAGCCTATTCATAGTGCAGGGGAGGGCAGCTGAGACTCCGCCCTGAGGGCTTCAGAGGGAGAGAGCCTTTAGAGCTGGAACCTACCACCATTCCTGCAGAGCAGGCCAAGAGTCCAGAGGACAGCCTGAGGCATCCACCCTGCCCCCCACCCCACACTCCCGTATTTGGAAGTTCCGATCCCAGGAGGGCCCAGCTAAGACAGAGACCCTCTGAAGTCGTCCAGGAAGCCACTGGGTGTGCATTCCAGCTGGCTCAACATTCACTCACCTATTGGGGTCAGCAGCTTCCCTGGAATGGCCTTTAACTCCCCCACACCACCTGACCTTATGTCCCACCCTTTTCCTCCTTGCTCACTTCTTTCTAGTCATACTGGACTCCTTGTTGCTCCTTAAATGCACCAACAACATGCCTTCCTCAGGGCCTTTGCACATGCCATTCCTTCTGCCTGAAAGGCTCTTTCCCTGGCTCTCCCTCTCCCCTCTAAGTTTTGCCCAATGTCATTTCTTAGTGGTCTTCCTTGATCCCACTATTTAAAATTTCCCACACTCCTCCCCACTACTCCCTAGCCCCCTCCCTTTCTTATTTTTCTTCTTAGCATTTATCACCATTCAGCAGCCAATGAGATCTTTCTAAAATGTAAATAAAATTTCCCTCCTTTAAGTTCTCCAATGCTCCAAAAGGTTTCCTATCATACTCAAAATAAAATCCAAGTTCCTCCCAGGACCCCAAGTGATCTGGCCCCCACCCACCTGTCCAGCCTTATCTCCCTTCCTCCCTGAGCCTTTTATCCATCTACAAATGCATAAAACTCATTCCCACCTCAGGGCCTTTGTACATGCTCCCCCCCCCCTCTTTGATAGAAACATGGATACAAGAAATCTCTTACTTTACTCCTCAAGTAAAGGCACAAGCACAGTAACACAGGGGAATTGACACTGCTTCCATGACAAGAAGACAACAGGATGTGGCGGCCACTGCAGCATCTGGAGGGCCCAATCCTGGGGGAAGGGGCAGACTGCAGCTCGATTCCAACCAACTGGTGGGACTGTGTGAACCTTCCAACTTTTCAAAAGAGCCCAGAAATCCTTATTTTTACGTGAAGCCTCCCCGTTTTGAAACATCACAATGAATTATAATATTTTCAAACACCACGTGAGTCTATTAAACACAGCTGAGCAGTGGTGGGGCCCTAGGACATCAGTGACCAACCCTTCCCAGACCTCAAAATCCACTCATAACTGTGTCCAAGCCACTTCATTTTTCAGATTGTAAAATTCACGCCAGGGAGGAACAAGACTCGATCGAGGTCACAGCTTCTAGCAGCTCATTGGGCTCCAGATTCTTAACGACAGACATTTCTCTAACTCCTGCCAGCACTGGCTGGACCACACGGGGCGGGGGGACTCAAATTCGTGTCAGTATCTTCAAGGCATGCACGGGAGAAGGGGAGGACGTCTGTGGGCAGAAATCGTTTAGGGCTTGTCTGCAAGGGTATGTGAAGGGCTATTCTAGCCCAGAGGATGGGCTTCTTCGGAGTAGGACATCACCCCGGGGGTGGGGAGGGTCACTAACGCCTGCTTCTGCCCGAGTCTCTCTTGCACTCGAATCTCTCCTTTGTTACCTGGACCTAGACAGCGTCTTTCCTCTTCCTCCCCCTCCCTTGCCACTGCCTTGGCCACAGGATCCTGGTTTTATCGCTCTAGCAGAAGATTCTAAAAATACCTAGACTCACCAACTTCAGGGGGTTTATCTCGCATCTGGGAGGCACCCACAAAGCCTTTGCCAATATAAATGGCATTTCCTTTGGTATTTTTAAAGATCAGAGGATCCAAGAGAATACGCAAGCTGGATGGGGCCTTTGAGATCATAGTTTCCAAATACCTCATGTTTGAGGTTAAAAAAAATGTTTTTAAGGAGGCCCGAAAGGATAGGTTTCCAGATAATTCATAAACAAGAAATGGACGTAGTTAAAACCATATGGAAGAATGGATTCCAACTCACCAGCCATAAAATGAAATTAAAACATCCGTGAGATAGCACTTCTAGCTGGTATATTGTGCAAAGGTTTTTTTCAAATAAGTTTCTGGTAGAAGATGGTGAAGGAACGTGGTTCTCCCCTGCAGGAGCACATACTTCTCACTGCATAGCCATCAGTCCCCACATTCCCCAGGCCCCTTGCAGATGGGAAGCGCTGTGTGACATCCTGGCCACCAGACTCTGAGCAGATGTGTGCATCACTTTGGAGTAAATGCAGAGAAAAGGTGGTGTCTCGTCTCCACCCTCACCCCTGCCCTGAGGAGTCTGGGAGCTGCATGTTGAGATGTTGGTTTGTCCGTCAGCCTGGGTCCCTAAGAGACCAAGTTAGCTTCTGCCTCAGGCCCTTTGTTTCTTCTGGAATGTTCTTTTCTCTGGCTCTTTCTCCATGCAGGTCTCAGCTGAAATGCCATCTCCTCAGAGAGGATCCAGAAAGGTCCCAATCTATCCACCAACCCAATCTTCTCCCCAGACCCTCCCCACTCTGCTATCTTGCTTAATTGTCTTCCCAGCAGCTTTCCTCTTTTGAAATGATCATATTCTCGGCTCAGTCTCCTCATCTGTGAAGTGGGCAGTCAGACTCAAAAGCTCCTAAGTGTCCTTCCTCTCCAACATGAGTCCCGGAACCCCGGTAGGTACCAACACCTCGTCTCCACCACCACCCCCACTCCTGTGCCCGGGCCAGCCCAGCATCCCTTTGGGGAATAGAACCTGCTTTTCCTCCCGGGGACCACAGCTCCCCACTCTCGGCCCTTGTGCTGTGGGGTGGTGCAGTGGGGCAGACCATCCCTCCCAGTCCTGCTGACTGTGACCCGGGCCACAGCGACTGGTTCAAGATGGGCACATGACAAGCAGAGCCAATCAGAGCCAGCCCTGGGACTTTGGGAAAAGGTGTTCCCTTGACATCGGGGGTTGCTAAACTGGGGAGGATGTAAGCCTACAGCTTTCAAGGGGCATCTCTGCCACTCCACGCCCACCTGAGAATGAAACCAGCACAGACACCCCGCCAGGAGAGGACCCGCCCCCTGACGGCATGGCGGGCCCAGCCTGCAGGACCGAGATCTCCCCAAGTTACCTGAGCCAGCAAGGGCCTCCTGCAGCTCGAGCCTGTCGAAATGAGTTTTCGTCTCTTGCAGCCAAAATAGCCTTTAGCCTCCACTGTCCCTGTAAGGCTGTCTGTCACAGCCCCCGGAATGTTTGCTTATTGGTTCTTGTCTCTCCCGGGCTATGAGCTCCCCGAGGCTCTGGCAGGGCCTCCGGCCTCTCCCCTCCACTGCCCTCCGCAGTCCTGGCTGTGTGACCGAGGAGGCAGCAGCTCTGGGTCCTTAATTGGAGAGCTGTTCTGTCAGTCCTAGAAGCTTCAGACTGTGTGATCTGAGCAATTAACCTTTCTGCAGAGGCCAAGGCCAATTACATCCTGGGGGCCATCTGTGACATCTGTGTAACAGACCGAGTGCCTCAGCCGGACGCCTTGGTGTTTACAGGACAAATGTGGCGCTGCTGCTGCCTTGGTCGGGCCCATGTCCTTTCCTGGCCTGCAGCAGCCCTGCCTCCTCCTCTCTTCCCGCTGGCCTCTCCAGTTCATTCTCCTCAGACCTCCCCTGTGCCTCTGCTCCCTCATCTGCAGCGGGCCCCTCCCCGCCCTTCAGTCCAGCTCCCTGTGCGGACATTGCAGACACTGCCCTCTGCGGTAGCCCCCACTCCCTGTGGGGACATTGCAGACACTGCCCTCTGCGGTAGCCCCTGCCCCCTGTGCGGACATTGCACACACTGCCCTCTGTGGTAGCCCCCGCTCCCTGTGCGGACATTGCACACACTGCCCTCTGTGGTAGCCCCCGCTCCCTGTGCGGACATTGCACACACTGCCCTCTGCGGTAGCCCCTGCCCCCTGTGGGGACATTGCAGACACTGCCCTCTGCGGTAGCCCCCACCCCCGGTCCCTGTGCAGACACACTGCAGACACTGCCCTCTGCGGTAGCCCCTGCTCAGACTCTGGGCTCAGCCACGTGACTTTCTGTGGCCAGTGAGGTGTTCGTGGATGGGACACAACATATTGCCCAAAGGGGTGCCCTCTCGCTTGCACCTCTGTTATTGCCACAAGGTCATGCCCAGGCGAGCCTGCTGAAGGATGGGGGTCCCACAGAGCAGGGCCGAGTCCTCATCATCCCAGCTGAGGCCAGCCTAGGCCAGCGACACTCAGACCGCACCCAGATCGGTGAGCAGGCAGCCGAGATCAGCAGGACACCTAGCCACCTCCCCAGCAGCTTGAGCTAGCCACACTTGTTCGCGAACACCCCGAGGGCTGTGGCAACAGCTAACGGATGCATCTTCAATCCCCACGCCTTCGAGCCTTTGCCAGCGCTCTCCTCTGCCAGTGCTCTCCTCTGCCTAGCCAGCTCCTACACATCCTTCAGTGCTCGGCCTTCAGTAACTCCCTCCGCCAGCTCCCCCCGGGCTGTGCAGCTCGTTCTGTGCCCTCAGACCAGTCTGTTAACACGGGCTGGAGTCAGACAGCGTGGGTCAAGTCCTGGCGCCTTCTCTCACTAGCTCTGGGGCTTTGGGCCCATCGTTTCATCTTTCTCCACCTGTTTCCTCACCTGACAGTGAGGACGAGAGGACGATGACCACAGCACCTGCTCACAGGTAACCCCGGGAGGGCTGAGCGTGTCCGGCACGCAGTAAGTGCGCTTACCTCCAGCTGTTCTCTTTGTTACTCTGGTACTTGGCACAGCACAGTGCCGCTGTCTGCCCCCCGCAGGGACTCTGGGCACCCTTCTTACCGCTGTCTGCCGTGGCCTGGCCCAGAGAGGGGCAGCAATGACGGAGAAGGTAGAGGAACTGACCCAACCCCGGCCATGACCCTGCACTCGGCCCAGTGCGGGCAGCTGGCCGTGCTCATCTCTGCAGGGCGTTAACAGTCCCATTTTATTGCTAAGAAAACCAAGGTTCAGAGAAGCACCGGAACTTGCCCATGCACACCCCTTCCGTGCTGGTCTGGTCCTCCTCTGGGGCAAAGACAAGTGCAGTGATATCCAAAGGAAGCAAATGGTTCGCTTCAGTACAAATAATAATAATAACAATAGCTAATATTATAAAAATTTACTGGTGCTCTTCTAATCAATTAACCTATTTCAACTGATTACTCTTCTTAAAAACCTCTATGAAGTGTGCACTCTAATTATCCTCATTTTATAATCAAGGAAATGAGGCGCAAAGGTTCATTGTCCCACTTAAGGTCACACAGCTAGTAAATGTCAGAGCCGGGATTTGAACAGGCTTCCCGGCGCTATGGCGCCGTCTAGGCCCCGAGGCTGAGGGCTCCTGCGGGGGGTCCAGGGCGTGGGGTGGACCCGGGACCACCTCAGCCTGCAGCTCCGCCCTGCCCCGGGCACAGCCTCGCTGCCCCAGCACCTCCGCTGGCCAATTTTCGAAGCAAAACAATCCCGTGGGTAAGCTGCAGCAGGGGTTAGCCCACGGGCCAGGCTGCTCCACCTC
This sequence comes from Tadarida brasiliensis, assembly GCA_030848825.1. NCBI lineage: Eukaryota > Metazoa > Chordata > Mammalia > Chiroptera > Molossidae > Tadarida > Tadarida brasiliensis. Next base: position 119,263,170 of record CM061258.1, read on the forward strand.
TTGGTTTCGTACACGACGTTTCACTGGGCCACAGCCACGCGCCGTTTGTCGACGGCAGAGCTGAGCAGCTGTGACGGAGACCATACGGCCCACAGAGCCAGTGTTCACTATTCAGATATTTGCTATCTGGCACTTTTTGTAAAAAGTTTGCCAAACTCGAGCCTGCAGCAATGAGCCAAACTCACAGATTGAACTTAAACGTTTTAATTTTTTAAACTTTTTTGAAATTTTAAAATTAATACATGCTCATTGTGAAGACTTTGGAAAATATAGAAACATAAAAATATAATTCTGTATAAGGTCACCAGTCAGCAATAACTATTGGTAAAATTGGGGGATATTTTCCTTTTTCTTAGGTCCCCCCCACGCCCACCCATAGCCAGGAGCGCGCTGATTATGCAGTGTCGCACCCTGCTGCTTCCGCTTAACAGCATCTCAGGGGCATTTTTCTGGGTAGCTTAATTACATTCAACTTTTGCTATTATAAGTAATGATGCGATTAGTATCCTTGTACACACATTTTTGTTGACAATATGAAATATTATATAGCCGTCCAAAATTAACTCTTCGAGGAATTTTAACGATGGAGAGACGTCACGCTGCATTATTTACACCAGCAAAAAGACTGGACCCCACGAATGCCCGGCAGTGGCAGAATTGTCATAGGAAGTTGGTACATCGTCAGGTGCAACATTCTGTGGTACTAAAGCGTGATGATGACCGTAAAGAATGGAAAAATGGCTATCTTCCGAGCCTCAGTTTCCTCATCTGCAAAGTGGGGAGGACGCCTCGCAGAGGTGTTTTAGGAGGGTTAGAGACTCCAGCACAGCTGGGCTATAGGCTGTATCCTCTATGTTAGAGCTATTACCATTGGAAGTAATAATACCTACATGGTGGGAGGGGGAAGGATACGAGCACGGTGACAGGTCAGGCCTGCATCCTACCAGCTGCTGAATATTTTGAAGATGGCCCCTGGCTACACCCACACCTAGGGAAAAATCACAAGTGTCTGGAAGGGGCCCCAGCAAAGTGGCAGGCGGCACTCATCGGCTCAACTCTGCAGCCCTGTGATTACTGTTCCCGTGTCATTTGTGTGATAATCGAAGGGCCATGATCTCAAACGGGCTCTGATGAAAACCTACCTGCAACCGAGAAAGGAGCAAATGGCTCCTGATTGCAGACACAATTAAGCCGCTACCACGCGGGCACTGATGGGAGCCGAGGCCGACCCCAGCTGAGTGCCGGGCCACTGCTGGTGGGCCCAGGAGCATCTCTGCCCAGAGGATGTGCGTGTGTGTGCACACATGCGCAGAGCAAGTTTCAAAAACAGGAAGTAGAAAGAGAGGGGCAGAGTGGGGCCTGAACTCGTGGCATGCTTCCAGGAAATCTGTTGATTTAGGGAGAGTTTGCCAGACTTCTACTTCAGATATAAAAGAAATATTTGAAAGCAAGGAGATCCATGAAATGCAGAAGGCCTTGTGGGGCCATAAATAAAGACTGGGCAAACAGGCAGGGCAGTGAGCAGACAGACCACAGCGGAGGCACCCTGCTTCCCAGAGCGTGGGCCCAAGCAGCCCTCCTTCACCCCACGGCGCTCACTGAGCACTGGGGCTGGGCACTGTCTGAGATTTTGGGTACATCGCTGTGAATGAAACAAGGAATCTACTCACTTGCAGAAATCAAAAACAGACAAGCTAAGGAGTAAATGAGATCCTTTCAGACAGTGAAGCCATAGCAGAGTGGGGCCGGATGGCGTGGGTTCAAATCCTGCCTCTGACTCTTCCTACGTGGGACCTTGGACAAGTCATTCAACCTCTTTGTAGTAAATGCTACCGGCGGCCTGCCCGGAACCCCTTGCCGTGGGGCAACACTCCTGGCTGCTGTGACTGTGGGCCCCTGGACGTTTACTCTGCCGAGTCTGCAGAGAACTGGAAACTGCCCTTGGCCACGCTGGAGACACCTCACCTGAGAGGTTCTGTCCACAGCCTCGAACCCCAGGCAGCCACGGAGGAGAGGCCCACCCCTCTGGCTGAGGTGGACCAGCTCCGTGGTGACACTCACTCTCCAGCACTCCCCCAGGATCAGGCTGAGGCCAGCGTCTCAGAGACCACATCCTTGCTTAGACCTTCGCTGCCACATCTGGCTACCTCCGCTCCCCTCCTGACAGTATCACCCGGAAAATCGTGGGCACCAGAATCCCCATCTTGGGCTCTGTTTCAAGGAAACCCAGCTAAAACACTCATTTTTAACTGAAATGGGGACAACAAATACACCTCACTCATGGGTTGTTGCTGAAGATTAAGTAAGTTAGTATATGTTTCCCCTCACACACACTTTATTGAGACATAATGGATATATAACATTGTAGATGTTTAAGGTGCACACATGATGATTTGATATACACATATATTGTGATATGATTATCACACCAAAAAATGGACCTATTTCTACATATGCTTACAACAGGGGACATTATAAGTGCTATTTAAGCATTCATAATTATTAATAAAAATTGTTTAATGCAAAAAAAGTGTCTAAAAGGCTACATTAGTTAAGAGTGTCCAGGGCGGGGGAGCCGCGACCCCGCCACCACGGGGGAACCCAGGCGGAGCGGGGGAGCCACGACCTCGACACCACGGGGGAGCCCAGGCGGAGCGGGGGAGCCGGGCAACCCCCCCCACCACGGGGGAACCCAGGCAGAGCGGGGGAGCCGCGACCCCGACACCACGGGGGAGCCCAGGCGGAGCGGGGGAGCTGGGCGACCCCCCCCACCAACGGAGGAAATCGGCAACACACAGGAGAACTGAGCAAACTGAACAACGAAATTGACCCAGAGACATGGAGGTGGAGTACGGGATGACGGGCCTCAGAGGAGGGGGGGAGGCGGGGGAAAGAGATAAATCACAGAGCCTATGTGCATGGGTGCATAACCAATGGACATGGACAACAGGGATGGGGAGGAGGAGAAGGGGAGGGGGAGGAGGGTGTCAATGGGGGAAAAAAAGGAAAAACATCTGTAACAAAAACAAATTAATAATAAAATAAATTATAAAAAAAAAAAAAAAAAAGTGTCCAGGGAAGGTGTCTGTGAGGAGGTCACATCTGAGCTAAATTCCAGAAGAGTGATGAGAAGGAGTCAGCCAGGGAAGAGCTGGATGGAGAGAAATCCATGCACAGCAAGTGCAAAGGCCCTGAGGTGGAAACGATCTTGCTTTGTATTTTGTTCTTGCAACAGAAAGGCCAGTGTGGCTGGAAGCTCAGCGGGTTTTAAGTAAGGGTGTAGACTCATTTGGTTTCCATTTGCAGACCACTCTGGCTGGTGGGGTGAGAATACATTTATGGCTTAACAAGTATTTTTCCAGAGGCCTGTTTTGTGTAAGGCAGTGTAACAAGTAGAGTATTTTGAAGGATTTGAAGATGAACCTGACCTCAAGGGGCTCAAATCCAGAAGAGGCAGTGAGCCTGGCGTCAGCTCTACAATCCAGAACGTACTGTGTGCTGACACGGGTGGGCAAACGAGAGCTGGGGGAGCTGGAGAGGGAGCTGCTGGACGTTAAAGAACGACAGGAACGTACATATGGAGAAAGAGAGGGTGTTCCAGGTAGAGGGAACAGAATGAGCAAAGGCACAGAGCGGGGAAGGACGAGACTGTTGGGAGCAATTTCCTAGAGCACAGGTTGCCTTCCTCTGAGACCAGAGAGAGAAAGGGAAGACAGATTGTGAGAAATCTTGAGTGCCAGGTGAGAATCTGAACACTTCTCCCCAGGCAGCGGAGAACTATTCACAAAGTTTTGAAGAGATGCGTTTTAAACCATCTGTTTGTTGCACATTGAATATAAAATGTATATCAGTCATCTTTTCCTTGTGAGGGATAGAAAATACAATCCAAACAGGCTGGAACAGAAAAGTAATTTTCATCAGCTGAGAAGGGTAAAGGTGGGTCTAGCTTCAGGAACAGCCTGGCTTAGGACCTGGTCCCCTGGCTTCCACACTGCGGCTTGGGTCTCAGGCCCCACGCGGCGGTGAGAAAAAGCCGGCAGCCCCCCGCCCGGGGAGTGCTGGCAGGCTGGCTGTCAGGAGAGAAAAATCCCCGACTTGTGGCAAATACTTCTACTGTGGCTGAGCTGGAGCTATCGACGTGCCGTCACTGACTGTCGAGTTGAGAAGATGTGCAAAATCAGCTCCGGAGGCCACAGAGAACAGCCCGGCGCTCCCAGGCCTGCCGCCTTCGAGCCCATGTGCAATCCCCTTTGTGGGGGCTGCGCAGACACTTCATTACATCTCAGCCTCTGTGTGGTCCCAGATCCATCTCTTGACCCATCACCATGGCCAGGGGACTAGGATGGTACAGGCCTGGGTCTCACGCTCTCCCCTCAGCTCCGAAGCACATGGCCTGGCCATAGGAACAAATTGGTGACCCCCACCAAGAAAAACCCTGGATATGGTTACCAGAAGAAGGGACGCTAGGTGGGAGGCAAATGCCACAGACTGTGAGAAAATGGCCATGAAAACTCTTCGTAAAGTGGGAACCCCTGGAGAAGCTCCCTAATTTGCTGGACATTTTTATTCTTGGTCTGGTGCTCCAAGCTGCTGATACATCTGACTTAAAGTCCCATAAAATGCTATCGGCGACACCTCTGGGAACGCGCGGGCCTGGCACGGGTGCTTCACAATCCCCTTTTCTTTACCCACGGCAGACAGTGCTAACAGATCACGGCACTCTCCCACAGAGCCCGGCAGTGCTCACCATCCTTCTCCACAAGGCTGTCCAGGCAGGCACGACCAAGCAAACAGAGGAGGGATAAAAGATGAAACCTTTCTGTTATCCTTGAACTAGTCCAATTCCATCATGAGCCAGACTAAAACCAGGCCCCAAGAGGAATACAACTGGCCCACTTCACTGAACAAGTTATTAGCGGAGCGTCCAACTCTTAATTAAACCTGGTAACATCCAAGATGACTCATACGGAGGGATGAGTCAGGAGCAAAGGAGGTTCAAGGGTGTGGGGATGCTCAGCGTGGTGACGGCTTCCCACTGCTGTTCGAACAAACTCCGAATTCCCTGCTATGGCCTTCAAGGCGTCCCATAATCGGGCCTCTGCCGTCCTTGCTGGCTTCTCCCACCACGCTCCCCTCCTCCTCCATACCCCATCCATTCTCTTTCTGTTCCTCAAAATATGCCAAGCTCAGCCCTCATCACTGTCTTACCAGGACTCCGAAGGGGAGTCAAAGGCACCCACCGGCAGCTCCAGGCCAGCGCTCACCGGCTCGGCCTGCAAGCCCAGCAGAAGGGCTCCGTTTCCCAGGGAGCGAGCAAAGCCTCTGCCAGAGTCCCACTAGCCTCCTCGAATCCAGTAGTCACCATGGCAGCCAGGAAGACGGACAACTCTGACTAGCCAGGCCTGGGTCCCGTGCCCACCCCTGGAGAGCAGTCAGCCTCGTCTTGCCCACGCAGGCTGAGCGTGCTGGAGGGGTGGTTGCCATGGAGAAGTTACAGTAAGGGACAGAGGAAGGGGAACGACCTCCACGTTGCACTCCAGTTGATAACGTAGAGCCCGTTCCATCCGGTTTTCACCTGGATGGAGGAACATGAGCTCGAGATGTTTAAATGCGTATGCCCTGGCCAGTGTGGCTCAGGTGGTTGGAGCATTGCCCAGTGCACCGAAAGGTCAAAGGTTCGATTCTCAGTTAGGGCCCGTGCCCAGGTTGCGGGTTCGGTCCCCAGTCAGGATGGGTATGGGAGGCAACTGATCGATGTTTCTCTCTCACATCAATCTCTCTCTCTGTCTCTCTCTCAAATCAATAAAAACATATTTAAAAATAAATAAATAAATACATGCTTATCTATTTCCCAGGACCAAGAACAAAGGGCACAGAGGTGAGTGGACGTATCCCATCTCTCCCGATGAGGGTCCATCCTACCCCCTGACAAATGGCATGTCCAGAGAGGACTGAAATGGGGGAATCTTGACTGGGGGAAAGGTACCTCGTATGATGTGGTCAAATGTCCTCCTTTGAGGCCTTACATTGCCGTTGTCTTCAAGAGGACAAAAAAGAAAAAGATCTGTCATATCTTAAGCTACCCTCAAGTGCTCAATAGCCGGCACTCACACCCAAGCTCCCCTAACATCCAGGCTCGGTGGTGTCTCGATCCATTAGCAATGTCTGCCGTGGGCAGAGGAGTGGGTGACGGTGACATGTCTGCTGTGTACCTGCTGACCCTAGTCTGTGGGCTTTCTTGGACTCTAGTATGGCCGCCTGAAGCCAAAAAGATCCCCGCCCCCCCGGACCTGAGCTGTGAGCACACGAGGCTGACTTAATTAAAGCGAGCAGAAGAACTCAGTCATTATCTAACAGATGTAAAGTGCTTCGGAGTCCGGCAGCAGGCACTACCTCTGGGGGAACGGCTTCCTGTCCTCCACCTGGCTGCATGGCCCTCTCTCCTTTCTCATCTCTCCTGCTGCAAGTGTTTCCCCGTTTGTTATCTGATCTTGCAAAATGAGAACGAGACATGTTTTGCTCAGGAAAATGCAGCCCAAGGAGCGTGGGCTGGCCACTGGGCACAGCCACCATGCCAGGAAGCCGCTGTTCCTCACCACATGCTCTGTCACCCTCCCAGCGGCAGCCAGCAGGAGCCCTGTGATGGGCTGAAAGGCCCTCGGGGAACCTGTAATTAAATCCCAGAAGACTGCCACTTCGCCTGCTCGTGAAGGGAGGAAAGAGCAAGGCACAGCAGGAGTGTCCAGACAGGGCTGAGCAGACAAGCAGCCGGGGACAGAGGCAGCTTGGGCTGCAGTGGCCCAGAGAAGATGACACGGGGGCTGGGGATGTGTTTAGTCCTGGGAATGGGGGCCAGATGGAAGCAGGCGATTTCTGGCCATGCCCAGGCTGAGAAGGACTGGAAACTTTTACATTCTGTCAAATGGAAAGAAACCAGCTCAGGTCCTGCCCATTCTAAAATTCGATTACCCATCCATCTACCTGGGGAGAAAATATTTGCTGTGACCAGAGCCTTTTTTCAAAGCATAAATCCAATTGTATCATTCCCCTGCTCCCAACTCAGACCTGCTGGTCAGCTGGTATGCACCGGCACAGCCGTTCCGATGGTGCTGATGCAGGGAGGGCACAAGCAGGCTTACAGTGGTTCATGTGGAAAATAATACAATAATGAATAAATAATAACAAAAGAATAAACTGTTTTGCATACTCACAACTGTAAACCTACTTTTGCCCACCTTGTATTGAAATGCTTTCATATCAGTTCATACCGATACACAGTTGCTGTCTTGAGCATGCCCCTCCCCCTCCCACGATGTCCCACCCACACACTGCTCTCACCGCTCTCCAAGACCATCGCTTTCCTCCAAGGCTCGCTGCAGCACCATGGCCCGCGTCTGTTCTTCCGGTGGTGACTGTGGGTTGTCAAAAGATTTTGAATATCGTTCTTCCCACTCTTTAAAGTCTACAGCCTTTCATCTGGCATACCCTTTCTAACCTCACCCCTACTAAATTTCCAGCTCTCATCTCCCACAACACAACCACCATAAACTCCAGCTACTTGAATACAAGGCACCTTCACCCTACCTGTATTTCTCTCTCCCTCATCTTTCCTCCAAATCTCCTACCCATTCTTCAAAAGCCTTTTCAGGCCCTGGCCAGTGTGGCAAGGTGGTTAGAGCACCGACCTGTGGACTGAGGGTTGCAGGTTTGATTCCTGGTAAAGGATACACACCTGGGTTGCAGATTCAATTCCCAGCTCCAATGACAGGGCACGGATGGGAGGCAACCAATTGATGTGTCTCACTCACATCAGTGTTTCTCTCTCTCTCTCTCTCTCTCCACTTCCCCCCCCCCTTCCACTCTCTCTAAAAATCAATAAAAATCAATGAAAAAATATCCTCGGGTGAGGATTTTTTAAAAAGCCTTTTCTGTTGTGCCCCAGTTTATATAACTGGGCTTCCTGCCCACTCAGGAAAGTGGCTTGATAGCTTGAGTATAACAAGATTTCTGTCTTGGTTTCTTTTCCAAGTTCCTGTTTTGATGATGTGTCCTAGACTGTGGCCCCCTCCTAAGATGAGTACTCTGCCTCGACCATACTTAACACCCATCATTTCGGAAGCAGCAGGAGACACGGAGGGGGGCCAAGGCATCAGCCTGTCACATTGTCTAACAACTCAAGCCAACCCCTAAAGACCACCGGGAAACAGTACCTCCTGCCTTCCCCCAGTCTTCTAATCAACTGTACTAATAAACAAACAAATTCATCGACATTTCATTTATTTACCCTCGTTGTAACCATGCCTATATGCATCTCCTTCCCTCCACCAATCCCTCCCACCCTGAAAATGACTTATTTCCCACTCCTCTGCACTACCCTAGTTCCTTCCTCTCTCTTGTAGCCACAAGAATGTCAAAATTGCAATTTCCACCTCTTTATCATGCCTGTGTCTCCAAGATATTTGTCTAATTCCATTGATCCGATATATTTCTCCCAACAAAACATAACTACAAAATGTTTCCCAACATATATGGCTTTATAATTATACTTTTTCCTTCACCTACCTATAACCAAATGCATCTTATGTATTTATTACCTAACCTAACGACTTTCCATACTCAATTACAATAGATTGGCCTCAATCGATATTACAAATCACCTCTAGAGAAAGATGGAATTCCCTGATGCAAATGCTGACCTGGATTCCCAGTCCCTCGACTCCCTCCCATCTCCTTTCCCTTTGTTCATGAGGCATTCTGCTTTCTCTGACTCCGGCTTTCAGCACTGCCTGCTGGACAGCTCCCCAGCACCATTTGTCACAGAGTTAGACTCCAATGGTGGATGGCACTCAATGCCACACACCAGCCTTCTCCCCAAACACAGTGAGAGGCATCCCCTGTTGATGCTCATAAACCCCATCATTTCCCCATCCTAACAACTGTTTCAACATATCAGCACTTAATCATACCACTGGAATATACACAGATTCGACTAATTGAACCCGTGTTTACTGACTGGATAAAGCCTGGTGCTGGGAGATGGAAACAAGACCATCAAGCTTTATTCTGTTGTCCCTGACCAGGGCCCAGCCTCTGTGTGGCACTCAGCACACCACAGCTGTCTGAGCAGCTGTTACTGACCTGATGCCCCTGTCCCTGTGCCCCATGAGGCTCCAGACCACCCCCCAACACACACACACACACACAGGATGAGGACCCTCTCACCCCCACATCCCTGACACACTCTGTCAATGCCATGCCCTATGGCAAAGGGGGAGACTGCACCAGAAACCCATAGTGCACAGTGTGCCACAGAAAGTGCCAAGAAACCAACTACAAATAGTATTGTGGGGGCCATTTTTTAGGGACTCTCAGAGGGAGTGTACCATGGTGATTAGGAGCACAAGCTCTGGATCCAGCTGCCTGTGTGCAAATATTGGCTCCCCCATGTACTAGCCCTGTGACCTTGTGCAAGTTACCTGACTTCTCTGAGCCTCAGTCTCCACAAATGGGATTAATAATAGTACCTTCCTCAGAGGGTTTGTGAGGATGAACTCAGCTTAATATGTGTATTTACATATGTAAAATTTATAAATGCAATAATTATATTTATAAAGTACTTAAATCAGTAAGCGTAAGATTACATGTATACAAACATACATAATGTATATATACAAATATATCACTATATGTTATATTTAGTATATACTACATATACTTATTGAACTACATAACATATCATTACAATACACTGTATATTATACTGTATAAAATATATTTAGTATAATGTGTATGTATACTTGTATATGTACACATATTACTAGTGGTTGCAAGAAGTTTGGTGAGAAACTAACAAGCTTGGTCAGGTAGCTCAGTTGGTTAGAATGTCATCCCCATACACCAAAGCTGATGGTTCTATCCCTGGTCAGGGCACATACAAGAATCAACCAATGAATGCACAAATCAATCTCTTTCTCCCACACCCCTTCCTCTCTCTTTAAAAATCAACCAAAAAAATTTTTTAAGTTTACTACCCTAACATAGCTATTATTTAAAAAATTATTTTCTTCTGATCTTTTTTCCCACTTGCACACATTTTTACATCATGTTAGACCTACAATTTTGCATCTTGAGTTTTTTGCATAAATGTTCTAAATGTTGCTTGGTGTAACTACACAGCCTTAGAGTTCCTTTTTAATGGCTGTATAATATGCCCGTGAGTAAACAGACCTGAATGGACTTAGCTATTGTGTCTGTTAGGGTGCTTTAGGCTGCAAGTAACAGGAAGCCTTGATTCAACACCTTAAACAAGAAGGAATTTCGTATCTCACATAAAAGAAACCTTGGAAACAAAGCATCCCTGAGTTGATTAATTTAGCAGCTCAACCATTTATCACTACAAAGTTCTTTCCATATTTGTGCTCTGCCATCCTGCGGGTGATGGATGATGGGTGGTCCCAATTGTGACCCTGTGGTCATATGACTGCCGCAATCCAGGCTGAAATGGAAGGCAGGCTGACTCTTCTTACTCTTAGTGAGAGAAGGTTCCGTAGTCTCCAGCAGAACTGGGTCACACGCCTACTTCTGAGCCAATCACTGCCAAGGCGACAGGATAACCTTATTGATTTAGACCAATCAGGGTTCACTCCTGGGCTGGGGATAGAGGGTCACATTCTCCAGAGTGGACGCATGTGGATAACTGAACAAAACCAATTCCTTTCAGAAGGAGGAGGGTAAGGCGGACAGATATTGGGGAGATAGCTAACAGTATCTGTTTTGTTCCTCATTTGGACATTTCACTTACATCTCACTGGGAGAAGCAATTAAGTGAGTAAAAGGGTTACAAGTCTTGAAGGAGGTGGCCTCTGAGCTGGGTTTTGAAAGGTGTGTACCTGTCAATCAAAGTGGGAAGGGCCAGCATTTCAGCCTGAAGTTCCAGGATGAGTAGAGTCAGAGGGGCAGTCAACTGTGGGGCATTTTCCAAGGAGAATGAGTGTCCTGGGAAACTGGGGTGTTGGGTGGTGAAAGTGAGGAGGGGTGGAATGGAAGGCCAGATTGAGGTCTAATTGGGGAAAATGTTTAAATGCTGACTGAAGGAGGCTGCGCCCAGAATCTAGGGGCCATGCGAAGACATGCAAGAGTTGAGCTTTGGGGGAAAGCTGGGTGTGGTGATAGGACATACAGCAGGGGAGAGGTGGGTGAACAGACACGGGTCAGGAACAGGCCACGCTCACCCAGCGGTGGTCCCACAGGCTCGCCCATGGCGGCGCTCAAGGCACGGAGGTGAGAAAGTCTACTCATCCAGGGAGGTGGCTTCCCAGGACCAGCAGTGCTTTCACCTGTTAGGACAGGGGCCCAGGGGCAGTGAGTGACGAGATGAGTGGGCGTCATTAACCAAGCCCCCAAAGAAACAAAGACAAGGACTCCACCAAGGACAGGGCCCGCCTGCAGTGTGCGTAGAGTCCTGGACTTGCGGGCAAGGTGGAGCACCTTGAATGGTGGCAGCCGAGAGCAGCCCAGGAGGCCCAAGCAACGTGCATGTATGCCCACAGCAGAGGAGGCGGGGACGTGAGCGGAATGACACGGTGTGCGTCGTCAAAGTTTAGGAGGTGTGCTCTGTGAGAGTTTTTGCACATTAATTGAAGTGGGACCTCTAATTGGATTTCAATAAAACAGGCTTCGTGAAGAGACATGAAAGGCAAGTGACAGAACCTCGTCTACTGTTCTTGTCCCATGTTCTCCAAGGAGAGGCTGGGTGTTAACTGCAGTGTGGAATGCCACTGCTGGTGTTCCACGGCCACCGTCCACAGCCAGCCTGGGCTCAGTCCTGGCTCTGTGGCCTGTGGGAGGAGTTAGTTACCCCTTTATTTGTCCCTTCATCTATTCATTCATTTATCCACAACACTGATTAAATACCTGCTTTGTTCCAGCACTGGGCTAGGAGCAGGGCCCTGGTCAAAGCAGCCACAGCCCCCGCAGAGCTCAGGGCCAGCCCTGCGGGGTTGCAAAGTGCAGCACGGTTGATAAGATGCTTTGACAAGGATCCCAGTGGAGGAGCACGGAGCTGGAAGGTGTGACCTCTGGGGCGAGGACTGAGGAGTACGAGGGAGCCACCCAAGTAGAAGTAGCAAAGGTTGACGTCAGTGCAGAGCCTACCGGGATGCAGGCGGTTAACTAGCTCCCAGCTCACCACCACAACAACACCGTGAGCTGGCTATGGCTACTACCCTCGCTTTTCAGTGAGGAACTCGAGGCTCAGAGGGCTAAGGAACATGTGCAGAGACTGATGTCAATCCCAGGCCCTTGACCTGTACCTCGAACCAGCCCCCTCCGTCTTCGTTCACCCAGATGACTGGGGTGTCTCCCAGGCCACTCGGATCCCCCTTCAACCTACCCTCCACACAGCAGCCAGAGGGATCCTTTGAAAATGAGAATCTGACCTGTCACCTCCTACCCCACTCCGTCAATGACTTCCCTAACTGTTTAGATGGAGGAAAGACTCCTCACTGTGGACTTCTAGGTCCTGTGTGGTCTGGCCCTTCCCAGGTTTCCACACGCCCTCAAACCCCTCCCCAATGCCATCCTCCTTCATACCACAGGCCCTTTGCACATGCTGGTCCCTGCCTGAAATGCTCTTCCACACCTTCACCCTGTCCTACCTTCGTTGGCTCACACCCATCCCTCGATCTCAGTCCATCTGTCACCTCCTCCAGGACACCCTCCGGAACTTCAGTCGAGGCAAATGTCCTTTGTACACAGAAACCAACCTCTCACTAGACCTGTGCTTCTGCACTCTGGCCACACGCTGGAGCCCCAAGGGAGAGTTTGGGGAGCACTGACGCCCAGACCCCAGCCCAGGTCCTAAGTGGGGCGGGGGGAAGGGCACCCACATTTCTTACCATCTCCCCAGGTGCAGTCTCAGCGGAGGATCAGTGTGTTATCACGCATGTCTGTCTCCTCCCCTAGACTGTGAGCTCCGTGAGCCCCCGTGCCCCCGAGCTCTGAGGGAGCAGGTCTCCACGAATGCTCGCCCAGCCGCGAGGGCAGCCGCAGCCGCGTGTGCCAGGCCCGGGCCCTCCACGGGCGCTGTCTTCCTTCGTTCTCACTAAAACCCTGCCAGGTGGGAGTTCCTAATAGCCCCCGAGTGTGGATTCCAGCCCCGGCCCATCTGACTCCAGAACCTTCTCCCTCCCCAACTCTGCCCATCCCCTCGAGATGCAGTGAAATACCATCTGCGGAGATGCCCCGCTGAGGGAGGCTCCCGTGGAGTGTTTGAATTGGTCCTTCCCTGTCTCTTGGCCCCCGAGCCCAGTTCCAGAGAAAAGAAAACGCTTGTGAGTGGAGAGAAAACCAAACAAAGGCCAGGGCCGCGTCTCTGGCCACCTGGGCCCGGGAGAGGCTCCAGCTGGATCAGCAGGGCGCTGGGAAGGGCTGGGTCAGAGGCTCCTCCGCGGTCCCGGCCTGCGCAGGGTTCAACGCCAGCAGCTCTGATGCCCGTCGGAAACCGCTGTGCTGAGGGCCACGCTCACCTCCTTCCCCGGACACCGGACCTCAGCCCGGAGCTCAGCCCGGAGCTCAGCCTGCAGCCAGAGGCGGGCCTTTTCTGGCCCTCTTCGCTTTCCTCCTAGGAACAGGAGACTGAACATCCTTCCTGGTGATGAAATGACAGTCCACGGAGTGAATTCAGGAGTGGGGACCTGGGAGAGCAGTACCTCTCAGCCCTAGCTGTCAAAGGAGCATTTAAAAACTAACGGTCTTACGGGTCCTCTCAGACCTACTGCATCTGAGTCCCCTGAGGTGACCCAAGTACTTGTGTTTCCTCAAACGTCCCCAGGTGGCTGTAACGGGAACCAGCACACCGGAGGAAAAACGGCCCTCGGAGGTGACGAACGGTGAACTCACAGGCTGTGGGGTGGAGCCACCCAGTCCCTCCTCCCTCTTCTGATGACACCCGCCTGGTTCTCCCTAGGGGGCCCCCTCCCCCACCTTCAGTCCTGTGGTTTGGGAGTCTCACTCCCAGCCCCAGGTGTGGTCATGTGCCACAGGCCGGGCCTGTGTCCATCTCTTGTCTGAGATCCTCCCCCACCTCCACTGCACTGGGAGCTCCAAAAAAGTAGGATTGCTTTCTTTTTTTAATCCTCACCTGAGGACATGCTTTTATTGATTTGAGAGAGAGAGAGAAACATCAATGTAAGAGTGGGACATAGATCACTTGCCTCTTGCACATGCTGCAACCAGGAAGAATGCACCCCAGCTGGGGACAGAACCCACAACCTGGCTCTGTGCCCTGACCAGGCATCGAACCTGCGACCTCTGGGTGTACGGGGCCGACGCCCAACCAACTGAGCCACATGGGCCAGGGCAGGACTGCTTTCCTTTTATTTGCCACGATATCCTAGGGCCTAGCATGCGCCCAGCGCATAGTAGGTGCTCAATCCGTGTTGACTGAATGAATGGATTCAGTCCTCACAAGCACCCTGAGGTAGATCCCGTCATCAGCCCTGACGTGGTTTCATCATCCTTGAAAATCTGATGTGTAGGAGGCCCCAGTACACAGTAGGTCCTAGACTGATACGGTTTGGAAACGCTCTTCTCTCGATTCCAGAGTAACCCGAGAAAGAACACCGGTCTCCCAGGTCACTCCTAACACAGCGAATAATTCAGCAACGGCCTCTTCATTCAGGCTCTTTGTGGAACCAATCAAGGGACAAGTTTCCCATCCAGAGCTGCTAGTGAAGGTTAAGTGATAAATGCCAAGACAAGGCAGATGAGTCTGGACAGCTTTCTGGCTGAAATCCCCTGCCTGGGCCCCCTGAGGACTCAGACCCTGACAGACAGCCCCACTCTGCTGCCCCAGCCCCCCACCCCCGCTGGGCGGGGAAACGCTGTGGGAGGATGGGAAGAGGCAGTTTCCGGGAGCGGAAACCCAAACCTGGGGAGCATGTGAAGAGACCCTCAGAGGCACTGCTAGCCAGAGGAATGCAGATCACGGCAACCAGGTCACTTGATGCTTCCTCCTGGTCAGACAGGCAAACGTTAGAAGCGGGACAGTGCCCAGTTCAGATGTGCGGGTGCTGATGCTTGTTTTGCAAAGAAGTGCGTCCTACTCTCGGACCCTGGGATCCTGCTCCTGGGGTACACCCAAGGGCACCCCACGCAGGTGCTGAGGACAGGCCTGAGGGCCCCCTGGCAGCATAGTCTGTGGTGACAGGAAGTAGAACACAGCCTTGGTGTCCGTGGACTGGACGCTCAGCGTGGGCGGGAGCTGGGCAGGTGAGCACATGGCCACGTGGACGGGTGTTACACAGGGAATGCATAATGGACACTTAGGAAACAGTGAGAGCGGTAACGTACTGCGATCGGCTGGACCGCTGTTCATATTCGCCCCCTTCTCAGCGCAGAATGCACTTCCCCGCCCCGCGGGCTTTGGGCCTGCCTAGGTGACTTACTCTGTCCACTGAAATGCGGACAGAAGTGACCGTGTACCATCCCCCAGCCAAGGATTAGGCGGCATCACAGGCTTCCTCACCCCCTTGCGTTTCTGCCATCACCATGAGAACGTCCTCCAGGTAGGTGCTGGCCCCAGAAGGACAGGACAGCACAGGGCAGACTGAAGCCAGCCCGCAGCCTGGAACCGAGCCAGGCAGCCCACAGCCGGCCGCAGTCACCGCACCCAATCCACAGACCCACGAACAAGAAAAAGAATGCTTGTTTTTGTAAGCCATTGAGTTTTGGGGTGATTTGTTATATAGTAGTCCCCTCCCTTATCCGCAAGGGATATGGAAGACCCCTGGTGTACGCCTAAAACCGCAGAGAGTACCAGACCCCGTATACACTATGCTTTTCCCTGTACACACACCTTCTCATTTGGGAAACAGTTTACTGCCCCTCTGTGGCACGGCTGACTCACCACATCACTGCTGCACTCTGGGGCCACGATCAAGTAAGTAAGGGTGACCTGAACACAAGCGCTGTGATACCTTGACACTGAGGACAAGCGGGACAAAGGGGTGAGTTGCCTCCCAGGCGAAGCGGAGCAGGACAGAGCGGGATTTCAGCACCCTACTCAGAACGGCATGCAATTTAAAACTTAGGAGTTGTTTACTTCTGGAATTTTCCGCTTAATATTTTCAGATAACGATTGAGCACAGGTCACTGGAGCCCCAGAGAGCGAAACCGGGAATGAGGGGGAACAGCTGAACAGCCTCACCACAGAAAAGCCGACACACTTGCTATTTCTCCAAACTTACAGCGAAGTGGCACGTTGGTGAGAACATGTAGAACGTAAACACTTTCATCCGAGGGGAGCTGCTGCGGCGGGAGGGAGCGGGAGAGGAAGAGATCAGCCGCCACTGCAGACGCCAGGAGCTCCGGACCCCTGCCCTGACCACGGAGCTCCAGCTCCTCTCTGCTCCGCCAGGAGCTCCGGGACCCCTGCCCTGACCACGGAGCTCCAGCTCCTCTCTGCTCCGCCAGGAGCTCCGGGACCCCTGCCCTGACCACGGAGCTCCAGCTCCTCTCTGCTCCGCGCCAGACACGTCCACGAAGGCAGGGCCCAGCACTGTCCTGGCGCTGACGCTCAATGAACACTTGCTGAACCAGTGACTAAGATTAAAAAATCGGAAGACTTTCGCTCTGACCCTTTGAAGCCCAGAACCTTCCTTCGGTTGGGAGTTTCACCCTGTCAGAATCCAAGTGCCTGGAGGAGGGTTTGGTCCAAGGTCCTCTCAGCTAACCCTCCCCTCTTTAACTCTAAACAGACGTCCAGGGGAGGGAAGCCATGGAGGTGCAGGAAGGTTAAAGTGAGCTATGAATTTCATTTCCAAGGAAACCAGGCCCTAGCCGCGGAAGAGACCCAGAGGTGGAGGAAACCCGGAGCAAAGGGCGCCGGCACCACGCAGAGCCCTGGTTCTGGCGTCCAGCCTGCCCGGTTGAAGCCCGAAGCCATCACTGCGTAGCTGTGTGAGCTCAGCCTCTCTGAGCCCCAGTCTTCCCGCGTGTGTGATGGGGTCAGTGCAGCACTGTGCACCGAAGGAGCCGGCCAGGCAGTGCTCTGTGGAGCTCAGCACAGCAGAGCAAACAGGTAAATGCATGCAACAAGGTCAGTGTGGGGACTCGCATGAGTGGTACAGCAGGGCAGTGAGCGTGGTCTCTTTTAGACAGGACAGTAGGGGAAGGCTCGTCTGAGAAGAAGACATTGAGATGAATCACGGAAGTGTTGATGTAAATAGGGTGCAGGAAGAGACCCCACTCCCATCAGCAAAGGGTGGCCCCCACTCCCACACGCGGGAAGGGCAGCCAGAGCCAGAATGAGAAAGGTCCCACCCACAGGTCTCCAGGCCTTTGAAGGCACCTCAGTCCCATCTCCCAGTTGTCACACCCTGATGGGGTCAAGGATGGCTTCAGGGTCAACACCGGGGCTCAGCTTGGGTTTTTATTTCTGGCATCTCTGACACAGGTACTGACTTTAGCCTCTTTCTACCCTGAGTTTGTAGGACACGAGGTCAGAATCTCAGCTGAGCACTTACTCAGTGCCAGGCTCTCGGCCAAACCCCAGACACAGATATGAAGAAAACCCCCCTCTCAGGCCCTCCACAAGCTCACTTAGAGTTCTGGTGGCCACAGCTTCAAACCAGTGCCACGCCTCTGCCCAGGGACAGCTGTCACTCACAGTTTTCAGAGTTCGGACAGGAGCATATCACCACTGATCTCGTTGCCTATCCTCCTGTGGCCTCCAGGATACAGACCAAGGTTCTTGACTGCGTGACATTTGAGGCTTGTTGCAACCTAGTCCTGCGGGAGAAGTCACTGCAGCCTGGGTCCTCACTGCCGCTCCCTGTCCCTCAGTGCCCAGCTCGAGCTGTTAGCTGCTGTGGACAGAACAGGCCACAAGCATCCATTCTCCTCCAGTTTGCACATGCTGATCCCCCCACTCAATAATGCCTTTCCCTACCTTGATCACTCAGTCTGCAAAATGCATCGATATGCTACAACGCAGCAACCCCGGCCTGATAACCTGATCCCTAGCCCAAGCACGGTCAGGTCCTGCTTAGGTCCAGCAACTGTGCATCAATCTCAGACCCCTCGATCCCCCACCAGGGCCCCGCCTGACCCTCACCCAGCCTGCCCAGGACACTAGGATTTCACATGCCCATCCCAACCACCACCCAGGCAAGGGAAGAGGAGGTACAGATATTCACAGAATGCTTCCTGGGGAATGACCTCGCTCACTTTGCAAATAAGGGAACTGAGGCTCAGAGTGGGCAAGGTCACCCAGCTCTTAAATCAGCCAGGATTTGAACCCAGATCTTGGCTTCTTCTGACTCAAAGTCATCCTCTTTCTACTAAACCAAACAGTGGTTCACCTCCCCAGCCCCCAGCCACAGCAGTCCTGTCAATCCTTACAGCCCTGACCACACCCTCTTCTTAATGAAATTGACCACAGTCCTGGGGCTCTTCCATGTGATCCCGCCCCCTGCCTCAGCTCATTGGAGCTGAGTTGTTCCCAGCTCCAAGACGGGCCAATCAGCTTCTCTCTCCTTGGGCTTTGGAAAATGGGATCTAGAGACTCCGTTAACTGACAGAAGTGGGCAGACTGCCATGGGGCCATGGTCATCCTGGAGGAATTGTCACAAGAAAAGAAAGAGGCCCAAGTGCTGAGGAATAGAAGTCAGACCCCTGCTGGTCAGTCTCCTGCTGGTGTTCTTTTTAAAATTTACTTATTTATATTTTTTAATCCTTATCCAAGGATATTTTTCCAGTGATTTTAGAGAGAGTGGAAGGGAGGAAGGGGGAGAGAGAGAGTAACATTGATGTGAGAGAGACATTGATTGGTTGCCTCCTGCACGACCCCAACCAGGGCCAGGGATCGAACTTGCAACCCAGGTACGTGCCCTTGACCAGAATCGAGCCCGTGACCCTTCATTGCACAGGCTGACGCTCTAACCTCTGAGCCAAACTGGCCAGGGCCCCTGCTGGTGTTCTAAGTCCTGGTCTTCTGTTATTTCTCTGGGCCCTGTGGGGTCAACCTCGCACAGCCCCCTTTGTAGTCAAGCTAGTCTGAGTGGGCTCTGACCCTAGCAGCCGATTTCTCTTCTTCTCTAAGAGCCCCTACCAGCCCCTAGTCCAGCGTGGTGCCAAGGATTTAGGGCGTGCTCTCCCAGACACTGCCCAGGCTGCCTCACTAGGAGAATGATTTAGAGGTGAATGAATGCCCTTTGCAGACCCTAGTCAACAAAGGAGATGGACTCACAAAAGGGCAGAGGGTCACCCAGGGTGACCATTGACTTTCCCAAGAGTCCAAACCTCCATGCTCCCTGAGGCCACCTTCGAGGCAGGTGGGCCTCAGCACACTGGCTGGAGCCTGGCAGGGCTGGCAGCAGACGCCCACATGGAGAGGAGATGCGGGAAGCTGTGCAGGCTGGAGGTCAGGATGGGCGCTGGGGAGCGGCAAAGGCCAGCAGGACCCCGTGGGGATCACCAGGGGCCGAGCTGGTGAGAGCCGCTGGCGAGAGCAGAAACGGGCTCTTCGGTTCCATTCAGAACAAGAACAACGAGGCCGGGATGAATGGGCTGCTCGGAGCCAAAGGCGCAATGCCAAAAGCATGACAGCAAGTGAGCAGAGCCCCCCGATTCTGCTTTGTTTCTGACTTCTCTGGCCAGAAGGAGGGTCATTCAAAGTGAACCGGCAGAGTGAGCCCTGGCGGAGCCCGAGTCCTAACGGAGGTGAGGTTCGAGGTTCTGCCCTTTCTGAAACTGTTCCAGCCTCCGCGCGAGCAGACAGCCGGAGCCCTGGACCCTGCACGGGGGGCTGGCATGCAGTGGGGAGTCCTGGGAACCAGCGAGGGGCCGAGCACCTGAGAGTAGTAATCATGTCCCAATTTCCAAAAGAGCAGGGACCTAGAATCCGCAAGCTAAAGGGTGACAGACACCCAGCCAGATTCTTGAGTTCACTGTAGCAGGGGAGTATTTTGAGACGTTAGTTCAGCCTCTGGACACCTCATCCCTCCCCACCTGTATGTGTTGCTGCAGAGGAAGGGGTACAGGGAAAGTGGGGCGACTCTCGGGCCATGCAAGCAAGGCTTTCAAATTGCAGATGTCTGGACTTTTAATTCAAAAGCCACAATTTTTACTGTAAATACTATATTTAGAAGAGAGGAAAGTCTAGGCTACCTCCCGTCTCCTGCCTCCTCTCCCAACATCCATGCTGAATAAACTCCCCTGGCCTGGGGGACAAAAGAAGGGAAGTCAGAGCATGTGACAGAGACTTCCCTGTGTCACCAAAGCCCATTTCATTTTCCTCGTGGGCACATAGTTAAACCACATTTCCCCATGCAGTCGTATGACTGAGTTCTGGCCAAAAGGATGTGGGTGGAAATGAAGTAAGCCTGGCCCACAGGGACCTCCCACAGCATCCTCTACTCTCCCCCTTCCCTCATCCGGGAACAGGGAAGGAGCCAGGTCCCCGATGAACACATGGAAGGTGCCTGCGCAGGACTCCTGAGGGCAGAAAATTGGCTTTTTCTGGAAAGCCACCGCGATGTGGGGGCTTCCTGGGTGCAGCAGCTGGCGTTAGTGACACATGGAGAAGCAAAGGAAGCACAGATGCTGGAGTGGATCGCAAAAGTGGGTCCCTGCACCCCCCAACACACGCCGCCCTGCAAGGGCGAGAGCAACAGCCTGGGAAATCTTAAAACAGAAAAAAATCACCCCAATTCCCAAGGAGAGTAACAGCTGTGCGGGAGCACACGAATGTTTGCAAGGTTCCCAGACAAATGGGCCTGCTACGGAAATGAACACACTACTGCTGCATGCTTGTTACAGACTGAGCGTGCGTCCTCCCCCCAATTCTAGCTCCCCGCGTGATGGCGTTTGGGGGTGGGACTCCGGGGAGGTGGTTAAGTCACGGAGGTGGAGCCCTCCTGAATGGGATTAGTGACCTGATGAGAGAGACCCCAGGGAGCTCCCTCAGGCCTCTGCCCTGTGAGGACACGCAGGAGAAGACGAGAGCCAGCCCACGCACCAGACACCACTCTGCCAGCGCCGTGACCTTCCGGCTCCTGGAATGTGACAAACACATCTCTGCTGTTTACAAGCCCCAGTCTGCAGTCTTCCGTTGCAGCTGAACTGAGACAGTGATCAACATCATGGTGAACCAAGAAGCCAGACACAAAAAGTACATGGTGTGATCACAATTACATAGAAAGTTCAAAATTAAGCATATTTATGTGTTTAGGTTTGCATATGTGGTGGCAAACTATGAAGCAGGTCAGCCACCCTGTTGTGTAAAGGACCAAGGAGGAAATGTCTTACGTTGTGGGCCCCTGTGGTCCTGGTCACACCGCTCAGCTCTGCTGTTGCAGCATGAAAGCAGCCGAATGGGTGGGGCTGTGTTCCAATAAAACTTTATTTACAAAACGAGAAGCCTGCTTGGCGCGTCCCGCTGTGGTGTCAGCAAGGCTGATGATCTCTGGAGGCAGGAGCGGGTAGCGCTCAGGAAGGGGCACTTCCTGGACCTCAGCGATGGTCAAGTTTGGGTTTACAATAATTCATTATGCAGTATATTTATATTTTATATCCTGTTCTGAATTGTACTACGTTTCCCAAGTTCTAAAAAATTAAATAAATAGTAAACAAAATGTGGTATATCCACACAATGAAATATTATTTGGCAATAAAAAGAAATGAAGTACTGATAAATGCTACAATGTAGATGAACCACGAAAACATTATGCTAAGTTAAAAAAGCCAGTCGGCCCTGGCTGGTTTGGCTCAGTGGTTAGAGTGTTGGCCCACGGAGCAAAGGGTCATGATTTTGGGTTTGATTCCCGGTCAAGGGCACATACCTGGGTTGCGGGTTGGATCCCCAGCCCCAGTTGGGGTCGTGCAGGAGGCAACCAACCAAAGTGTCTCTCTCACATCAATGTTTCTCCACCCTCCCTCCTTCCATTCTATCTGGAAAAAAAAAAATGAATGGAAAAACATCCTCAGGTGACGATTAACAAAAAAAGCCTGTCACATAAGTCCTTCCATGTGTCCAGAATTGGTGTCCATGTACACATGTCCAGAGACAGAAGGAAGGCTGGTGATTGTGTTGGTCTGTGGGGTCTGAAGAACTGAGGGATGATCCCTAAAGGAAACAAGAGTTTCTCTTTGGGGTGAGGAAAATGTTCTATAATTGACAGTGGTTATGGGTGCATAATTCTGAATGTTCTAAAAACCACTGAACTATACACTTTCAGTGGGTAAATTGTATACCAAGTGAATTATATCTTAGTCAAGCTATTACCAAAAACATTTTTTTAATTAAAAATAATGACTAGGATCAGTCGCCTCTGCCCTGGCCACCAGCGATGCACCTGGGCAGGGGATGCGTGATGCGACTGAGCAGGCAGGCACCAGCTTTGGAGAACCCACTGGCCCTCCTTCTCCAGAAGCAGCAGCCCCCTCCTCAACGGGCCTTTCAGCAAAACACGTGCTAAAATCAGAAACTCAGAAGCCCAAGAGGCCAGAGATTCTGACAACAATTAGAACCTGGGCATCCTCGCCAGAAGGCACAGGACTTTTTAAACTCAAAATGAAATTCCAGGCGAAGGCCTAAGTGTGGCCAAGCCCTGTGGGAGCCGGGCGGGCTCCGGGAACCAGCGTCAGGCCGGCAGGAACGGTTCCTGGGCAGCGCACTGGGTGGGGTCTTCAGCCCTCTAGGAATGTGGTTTTGAAAGGGCCTCTGTCTCCAGTTTGTAGGTCTGGTGGCTTCCAGGTGTGGGTAGCGTCTCAGGCTCAGTCAGGGGCTTGAGCCCCTCTGCTCCTCACACAGGCTGAAGGCGACATGTCTGAGGGGTTCTGTGTTACATGGCAGACTTCGCAGAGCCTCGTGGGAGCAGAGGGTGCAGGAGCCGGCAGACGGGCTGCGTGAGGAGCAGAGGGTGCAGGAGCCAGCAGACGGGCTGCATGAGGAGCAGAGGGTATAGGAGCCGGCAGATGGGCTGCGTGAGGAGCAGAGGGTGCAGGAGCCAGCAGGTGGGCTGCATGAGGAGCAGAGGGTGCAGGAGCCAGCAGGTGGGCTGTGTGAGGAGCAGAGGGTGCAGGAGCCGGCAGGTGGGCTGCATGAGGAGCAGAGGGTGCAGGAGCCGGCAGGTGGGCTGCATGAGGAGCAGAGGGTGCAGGAGCCGGCAGGTGGGCTGCATGAGGAGCAGAGGGTGCAGGAGCCGGCAGACGGGCTGCGTGAGGAGCAGAGGGTGCAGGGGCCGGCAGGTGGGCTGCATGAGGAGCAGAGGGTGCAGGAGCCAGCAGACGGGCTGTGTGAGGAGCAGAGGGTGCAGGAGCCGGCAGGTGGGCTGCATGAGGAGCAGAGGGTGCAGGAGCCGGCAGGTGGGCTGCATGAGGAGCAGAGGGTGCAGGAGCCGGCAGACGGGCTGCGTGAGGAGCAGAGGGTGCAGGGGCCGGCAGGTGGGCTGCATGAGGAGCAGAGGGTGCAGGAGCCAGCAGACGGGCTGCATGAGGAACAGAGGGTGCAGGAGCCGGCAGATGGGCTGCGTGAGGAGCAGAGGGTGCAGGAGCCAGCAGACGGGCTGCGTGAGGAGCAGAGGGTGCAGGAGCCAGCAGGTGGGCTGTGTGAGGAGCAGAGGGTGCAGGAGCCAGCAGGTGGGCTGCATGAGGAGCAGAGGGTGCAGGAGCCAGCAGGTGGGCTGTGTGAGGAGCAGAGGGTGCAGGAGCCGGCAGACGGGCTGCATGAGGAGCAGAGGGTGCAGGAGCCGGCAGACGGGCTGCGTGAGGAGCAGAGGGTGCAGGGAGCAGGAGCAGCCTTGGGAACCTCAGCTGCTGCATCCCTCTGCTCCATGCAGCCGCTGACAGCTGTGAGCGATGGAGCTGCCCAGCTGGGCCAGAACACACAACAAAGCCAACCAAAGACTTTCCTGGGCCTGAGAAGCAAAAGAGGGCCAGAAAGCACCAGGCATGGCGGAAAGACATGTGAGGTATGGCAAAAATAGCACAAGAATTTGCTGTGACCGCAGGCAAATAGCTAAACTTCTCTGAATCGGTTTCCTTGGGTATAAACCAGAGATAATAGCACCTACTCCAAAGAGCTGTCAAAAGAATTAAGTGAAACAAGGGGCATGGAGGTATCTAGCAGTGAATGGAATTCTGTTCGTTATTCAATTAGGGTTAGTTGAATATCAGTCGAGTAGAAATAAACACAGTTGTTACTTCCCAAGATAGCTTTCTAGCTGGCTGGGCCAAAACGAGGAGACAGCAGAAATACAACTCAATATTGAAGCTGGTGCTGACGGAGCCAAACCCTGGGCTAACCCTGACATGCATCCTTTCATTTGATTCAGAAGAATCCGCAAAGTGGATGCCAGTATCCCCTTCTTCGGAAGAGGAACGTGAGCCTTGAAGAGGGTGAGCGGTGTGGCCAGGCAGAGCCGTGCTGTGCAAGACGCTGTGTTCAGATCCCAGCTCTGCCACCACCTGGACCTGGAGGACTTTTCCTAACCTGGCTGAGGCTCAGTGTCCTGATCTGAAAACGGGGGATAATAATACCGACTTATGAGCTGTCGAGAAGTGGGATGATATGCCTGAGAGGGACTGGGATGCAGCAGGTGCTCAGTGGGTGTTTGCTGCATTGCCAGGGTTGGGCTGGGGAGGCTGCCCCGGAGTGGGGCCCGTTCCTCAGGGACTGGTATGCAGTCAGCATACTCACTCTGCTCAGTCCGTGGCAGCCAGAGTTTTGTCTTGGGGCCTCTGTTTTGTTATCTGCAAAATGGAGCAAATGAGACCAGCTTTCTAAGCCCTTGAAACCGACAGTCTGCAGGAGGGTGAGACTCCGGTCTTGGAACTGGAAGCATAACAAGAAGGGAGCAGAGAAAGGCGCGTGGGGCTGAGGGCCCTGGAGACTCACAGCGCTATCCCACGCAGATGAGGCCCTCTCTTGCTCCCTGCCCCGCAGTCTCCCCCAGTCGCGCTCACTTCGGATTCTCTCCTGTTTAACGCTCAGAAGTAGACAGTGAAACACAAGGACACGCAGCCCTCCTGCCCAGGAGCTGACCCACTCTGCCTCCACGACCCACGCGGGCTTGGGCAAGGTGGCCTACCCTCTCTGGGTCTCAGTGTCCCCGTCTGTACCTGGTATAACAGCGCGCAAACCTCAACTTGGGGGCTCAGCTGGGTCTGGCATGTTGGCAAAACAGAAATAAGTTTGGGGTATTACTATTATTATTTCCTTTTAAAGCATCTTGAAAAAAATATCCTGGTGGCTAAAACCATGAGCTGACAGGTATCATTGCTCAGGATGAGGCTAAAATAATTGGACTTTCTAAGCGAATCAATATAAGGAGAAATAGTAAGTGAATAATAACATGGCGGTGTGTGTGTGCATGCGTGTGTGTGTGTGCGTGTGTGTACGGGTGTGCGCGCGTGTGTACGGGTGTGCGTGCATGCATGTGTGTACAGATGTGTATACGGGTGTGTGCGGGTGTGCGTGCGTGTGTGCGTGCGTGTGTGTGTGCGTGTGTGTGTGTGTGCATACGGGTGTGCGTGCGTGTGTGTACGGTGTGCGTGTGTGCGTGTATGTACAGGTGTGCGTGCATGTGTGTGTGTGTGTGTGTGTGTGCTCACGCAATACACAGCCCAAATTGAGAAGGCAGTGCCCAATGAAATTGCGGGGCCTCTTGTTTAAAAAAAAGTATTAAGACTTTCAAGGCCCTGGCCAGGAAGCTCCGTTGGTTGGAGCGTAGTCCCGTACACCAAAAGGTTGTGGATTTGGTTCCTACCCGGGTGCATATGGGAGGCAACCGATGAACGTTTCTCTTTCACACCCATGTTTCTCTCTCTCTCTCTTTCTCTCTTCCTCTCTCTCTAAAAATCAATAAAAACATATCCTCAGGTGAGGATTAAAACACAAAAAGAATTTCAAGACAGTGACAAAGAGCATTAAACCAAATGCAGGGCCCGTCTGTGCACGGGACGCAGTGTGACTACAGGTCACACCCCCGCGGAGCTGGTCCTGGTTCTGTATGTTGACAGAGGTATGGGTTACATGGAGGTGTGCATTTCTTGCAACTAACTGAACTGTAATTTAAAACCTGTGCTTTTCACTGTTTATCATTTATACCAATATAATTATATCAGTTAAAACAAGGAAACATGGCAAGATAGGGTGACCAAGTCCCAGCTCACCACAGGCAGTGTGGCGCGGCAGCGAGGTGCAGATGTGGGCTTGTATGAAGTGTTGTCTTCTTTAACCTGTGTGTCCCTGGCCCCCACATACGGTCGTACAGGGTGTGCACGCCCAGCCCTCTGCCATTCACAGACACAGCGTGAACTGTGAGCCCCAGAGTCGCTCAGCTAGTCACCCGCACAGCACATGGTGGCCCTGGTGTGCAGCTGTGTCTAACTTCATCTGAAAGAATCACCATGTGTCCAAAGCGAAGGCTGTTGGTGAAAGCAGGGCCCGGGCCCGGTGGAAGGGTCTTGTTGCAAATCCCATTCTAGGGAGAAATCCAGGAGGAACTGCCCACGGAAAGACTTCCCTGGCACGTGGAAAGGAGCCATCCCGAGACCCGGTGCCACTCAGGAAGCGCCGTTCCCCAGCACTGCGGAGAGCCCACTTGGGCAAAGGACTGGGTTTGAGCGTCCAAGGTCATTTCCCACACCAACGTGTGGTAAGGCCACAGAGTCATCTAGAAATGTAAACGACCACTGCTCGCACTTAGCAGTCTTCTCTGGAGAAACTGTTTCTAATTATGAGACGTGAAAACTGGTCACCATTTGGGGTTGACATGATGCCCTCTGAGAGTGCACAGGTGAGACTACCCAGACACCTAATTACTTGGAAAGATAACCGTGAATGATTGGAATTAGAGCAACTAGAGCCATTATTAGCTGCTATGATCTCCGGGGGCAGCCCTCCACTGGGCACAGGGGTTCGATCACCTTTCACAAGAGCACATAATTAGAGGGATCCAGAATTTCAGAACAGGAAGCGACAGAACCAGCACTTCAATGAGGGAAGTGGGAGGACCGTGTGTGATGCTGGAGAAAATGAGGCTGGAGAGGAGGTGGAATGGGAAAGGATGGGTGGGTTGGCAGGGTGGGTGGGTGCTGCTTAAAAGGCTTCAGGAGCCCGGAGCCTGACTTGAACCTAAGCTTGCTATGTGACCTTGAGCAAGGTACTTAACCTCTCTGGGCTCTACTTTCCTTCCACTCTTCAGTCATTCAGCAAATGCCCATTGCGCATCTGCCTGGTGTCTGGCACTGAGGACACTGGGTCCCACTCTTTTGCACATGCTATTCCTTCTCCAGGAATGGCCTCCCCTGAGCCTCTCATGCACAAGAAGGAATACCACTCCTCCTTCAGGGCCTTCCCCACAGAGCACCCCTCCTCACAGCCTGGTCAGACTGCCATCGTTCCTTCCACAGCCCTCTGTCCACCCCGCTGGGCCCAGTTCACCGAGGTGACTCTCTTCCTCCTTGTCTGTCCCCCAGAAGGAGCCTCCTCAAGAGCAGAAGCTGCCCTCACTGTCCTAGCTCCTGCACACAGCCTGGCACAAGATGCTGACCCCTGGCCCGAGGCAAGGTGGCCGGAGCTCACTGCAGCCCATTCCTGAAGCCAAGGCTGCCGTCTGCCCTGCCTGCAAGAATCAAATGGCACCAGCGGATGCAGCCTGTCTTATGAGTTTATTGAGAATGGCCAGGAAATGATCTCCTTCTAGGAGGACCCCAGAGCTCTGCTGCCTCCAGCGACGGGCCAGGGCCATTCAGACGATTGACGATGCCCACCCGCGGCCAGAGAGCTGCAAGAATCATTTCCATATTGTCTGGGAACGGCAGGTGAGAGGGAATAATGACCTGTGAACCACTTTGGCCAGTCTCCTTCCTCTTTATGTCCTGAGTGTCTGTCTCGCTGGGATGAAAGAATCAGAGCTCCCATTTTGTCAGGCCCTGGCCCACAGGTGTGCACTCGGCGACTTGGGAGCACAGAGCAGGAGTAACGGACTCGGCGCGTAGGCGAGGGAGGACTTGAGGAGGCAGGACCTGGGCGGGCGCGGGAAAGTTGACGGAGAGTTCCCCAGACAGCCAGGGTGAAAAGATTGCCCAGGATGAACGCACAGGCACGAGGCCGCCCTGGCCTCCCCGTGTGTTCGGGCTGCAGCCAGCAGGCTGACCCCTTCGCAGCTGCCACGGCGGAGTCTGGGCAGCTGTGGACGCTGGTGCCCATCCCCTTCCTGCCCAGCGTGTTCTGATCTATGCATGTTTCAGTTCCATGACATAAATCAATAAAATGCACTAAATAAATTAAGTGAGCAGCAGAACTGTAAATAGATTTCAAACGGAGAATAGAGAAGTTGAGGGAGCCAACAAGAGACTATTATAGAACCTGAAGTGAGAAATGACTCAGGATTGTGGCCACAGAGCCCCCACATTGTTACACAGCACCGAAATATCAAACAAATGAAACCTACTAGCTTTGGAGATTGTTCCACAAAAATTGCCAGCTAGTGGCTGCCAGAAATCCCAGCTTGCTGGGAAACGGGCAGGGAGCGGGGATGGCTTAGAACACAGTTCAGGCCAGGTGGGTCAGAGGAGACCATGGCTTCCAGAGTCGGGATCCAGGTGTTTTAACCCAAATGAGCTGCCCAGGGTCTGTAACACGGACCCTGTTCCTCCATTCATTCATTCAACAAACCTTTACTAAATTCAGTGTGGGACAGCTCTGTTTTACTTTTTGTTGACGTAGCCCAAACGTACAGGAAAGTGCATGTACAGCAAGTGTGCAGCGTCACGAGCTGGCGTGAACGGAGCCCAGCCAGGTGACGAGCACCAGGACTAAGGAACAGTCCTCGCCAGCGGCCAGAGCCCTCCACATGCTGCCTGCAGTCACGCCCACTCTCCAAGGGCAACCACCGTCCTGGCTTCTAACAGCGGAGATTCATTTCGCGTGCTTTCCAGCTTTACAGAGATGGGATCACATAGTATGTGTCCTTTTGAACCTGGCGGCTTTTTTCAACGTCCATGCGCTGGGAGCGGCTGTGCATGGCTCGCCCTCGGTGCTCTGCGTCCCCACCACCTGCGGATGGGCACCGACGAACGCAGTGAGGAGGCCGCGGTGCAGCCTTGCAGCAAACCTGAATGATGTGAGCTCAGTTCATCCATCCATTCATTCATTCATTCATTCACTGCCAGTGAGAGCCCCTCTACCTGTGAGGACAAGCTCCTACCTGAGGCTTAGAAACTGGGAACTTCACACCTTGACAAATGACTTGGGACAAATCTTTACTGGGGGATCCAGTTACTATAACAGTGGGAGGAAACCCCAACGTCTTCATGGACTCTGAGCGGGGACCTGAGGCACGGCCCTCCCACCATGGCGGACCTGTGTGCTCAGCCGTCTCCCGCTCCTGCAGGGCTGGCCTCCGGCCTCACTCACCCTGGCTCCCCGTGCCCGCCAGAAGTGCCACCTAGTCGGTGCTCAGGAGTGTAACAATGCTGGCACACAGAGGGTGCCCAGCTGGGGCCTGGCGAGGGAATAAAGGTTTGTTACCTCTCCCAAATATTTTAGTCACTTCTGGAGAAATAAATAGGTCACTTTTGGGTGACCATGACCAGGGGAGACCTTGACTGGCAGTTCAGGCAGAGGAAACAGCATGTGCGCTTAGTGAGTCTCAAACACACATACAGCCGTCCCTCGCCACTTCGCGCTTCGACGTTCGCGGCTTCACTCTATCGCGGTTTTTTTCAAATATATTCATTAAAAAGTTGATCGAGACAGTGAAAATGACACAGCGCGTGCTCGGTTGTCTGAGTCAATTACACACCCCTGTATTACAATTACAATGAAAATTACTGTACGTATGGACTGCAGGCCTATGTATTCGAGCACCCCAGGAATCCTTCAACGCCAGGTGCAACCGCTAGTCTGGAACGGATTAACCGCAATAAAGGAGGGGTGACTGTACACCCCAAAACCCAGCTGGGCCAGTTCCACCACAACCAGCTGCCAGCCATTCTTGAGGCCTGTGGTCAGGCCCAGGGGTGGTAGCAAATGCTCTGTGCCTCAGTCTCCTCGTCTGTAAAATGGGGATTAAATGAGCCAATGTATGTTGAGGTCGCAGAATGGAACCTGGCACGTGGTGGCACTGCACAGGCCAGTTAGTGTTTGAGTCTTGGTCAGTGTCACAGTTTGCAGACCAGGAGGGAAGTCACGGGGCGAGCAGTGCAGGGGTGGGGATCTGGGAGGAGAACGTTCTTTGCAGGAGAGTACACCTGGGCTCAAACTCCCCGTGTGGCCCTGAACAGTCCCTCATCTCTGCGGCCCGAGTTCTTCGTCTGTGAAACGGACAGTGTGGTGAGGACACCGTGAGGGCCTCACTCCCGCAGGTGCCTAGGGAGGGCCAGGCTGGGAGGTCTGGGGAGAGGCCACCGGCACCACCATGAGCAAACCCCACTGACCCCCAAGGAGAGCGCTTCAGAGGCAACGAGTACGTGAAAATCTTTCTGCACCTTAGCAGCAAAGCCAGCCCGCCCAGCCTCCTTGTAAACGTGTTTACAGACACAGCCAGAAGGTCCTTGGCGTGGCCACCAAGCCCTGAAAGTAAAATCACGAGGCCAGTAAAACACAAAGATACAACCTCTCCAGGACCTTTGGTCCTCATAAAAGAAGAAGGAATAAAGGTCTGGTGTTTCCAGGAGGCACAGCAAGCCATCTGTCACTGACCATGGACACACACATATGCACACATACTCACATGTGCACACACATCCATACATGCTCACACTTGGACACACACATCTACCCACATGCTCACATGGGCACACAAACACACACTCATATATGCACACATGTGCACACCTCCATGCACACACATGCTCACTCACCAGCATGAATGCATGCACACACACGTAAGACATGCAAATTCTCACAGAAGCACCTGCTCACGAAATGCACACACTCTCAATAGGACACACGCACATGTATGTGTGTGCACACACAGGTCTGCTTCCTGGAAACCAGACTTGGAGCAGAGTTGACCCTGGAAGTCTCAGGCCTTGGGGATTGTGGGATGAGCATCCTAGAGAGCTGCCTGCAGGTACCGGCTTCTAAGACACAGTACACAGAGGGGTACGGAGCACGGATGGGCTCACCCCATGGTGAGATGCGAGACTTGAGTTGCTTAATGTCTCTAAGCCTCGGCTTCCTCATCTATCAAGCGGAGTGAGAATGTCAGCGCTTTCCTCACAGGCTGTGGGGAGGTTTCTCAGTTGAAACATGCAAGTGCCTGTCACGTAGTAACTGTTCAATAAATACCAGCCGTTTATTAGCAGTCATATTCACAGTGTTTCCCAGAGACTACAGTTCGGAAGCTGGGGCTGGATGGAGATGCTCAGCCTGAGACTTCAGGGATGGCTGCGTGGAGCAACTAAAGCAGACACAGCCACGGAGAGGCCGAGGACACGGAGGAGGCCACCCCCACTCCCAAACCTCGCTTAGTGGGGGTTCCCTGCCACGTGCCCCTCAGTCTCACCAACTGCCTCTTGGCTGGAGCGTTCCGAGGAGACAGTGTCTACGCGTTAGGAATGTCACCAGCCTCAGTGACACACTGGACGGGGTCAGAGATGCAGCCCCCCAGTTTCCTGAGCCTCCTGACACTACAGGGACACCGCAAGCTCAGTCTACCCTCAGGGGGCGTGGTGGCACTCGTCCTGGACTTGAGATTTTCCCCTGGGCCAAGCATGCCAAGGTCCCCCATGTTGAGAAAGTTCGTATGACTGGACTTTCGCCTCTGGTTCCCCACCCAACCCCCAGGACCAGAGCCCTCTCCTCATCTCCAGGCCGTTGAAGACACCTGCATGCTTTTCTCTCCTGGCCGGCGGGAAGGTGGCCACACGCCATGGTCCTGGGCCGCGAATCCTCCAGTACCCATTCTCCTGCTCTTCCGTAAGATCAAACCTCTGGCTTTCAGCTGAGTTCAGTGTTGCCCAAGATAAAGACCGCATTTCCCAGCCTCCCTTGCAGCTAAGTGTGGTCACGTGATCGAGTTCTGGCCAAGGAGATATGAGCAGGTGCTGTGGGAACCTTCGAGTGGACACGTCAGCTTCCCCTCCCCTTTGCCCTTCGTCCCTCCTGCCGCCTAGAACGCAGCCATGCCGGCTGGAGCGCTCTCTGCTCTCCTGGGTCGTGAAGACAAAGGCCAGAGGGGTGATGGAGAGGGCAGCAGGGCCTGCGCCCTGAGGACTCCATGGAGCAGAGCCTCCCTGGGCTGCCAAGTCCCAAACTTTTATGAGAGAGTATGTTTCTCCACTGAAGCCAGTTCTTTCAGATCATATTACTTGCAGCAAAACTAGCCCCAGCTGCTGTGCCCCCTCCACACGCAAGGGGTTCTCCATCCTCCTCCTGCTGCCTCGCACGGCTCTGAGCATCACCGTGGGCTCAGAAGCTCTGCTGTTGGGCCCTGCACACCAGTGAGACCTCTGCATAGCAGTGTCCAGTCAGGCTGGGCCTCCCACACCTGGGAGACAACGGAGAAGGGACATCGGGCTTCCCTCCCACCGAGGCTGCCTGACCCCAGCTCTCGCTCACACCCTACCTCCTGCACAGCCCCAGTGCGCCCTGGAAGGGACTAGTGTGATGCCTCCCCGCAGCGCACACCGGGCAGGGGGCAGGATGACCCTCCCCACGTCGGAGCCTTGCAGCAGGGGTCGGGCTCCCCGGCCCCCCGCCAGGTTCGCCGAGGGAGAGAGCGGAGGCTTGCACACCCGAGCGGGGCACGCTTACCTTTCTCCGATGCTGGGGCCAGGTCAATGAAGCTGCGGCATGTTTCACCTTTGAAAGGAAAAGAAGGGTTTTCAGAACATGAGCGGAAATGGGCACTGTAGGCTTTCTCTCCCCCCTCCTGTGAGCCCTGTGGCCGAGGGGCGCCGAGCACCTCTAACCCGGGTGGCTTCTTTCTCTGACCCTTATTCCAGGAAAGATGGTGTCCGTGCGGAATGTGGGCTGCACAGCACCCTGATGCCGCCTCCTCTCCCACCTCCCAACCCAGTCCAGTCCTGTCCTCCCATGCCGCAAAGCCCTGTCCCCCTCCACGGCCTCCACATGGTCCAGGCAGGACGAGGGCCACAGCCCCTCCCTGGGCTCCCCTGGCCTCTGCGCAATCCAGTCTCCACACTGAGGCCAGAGGATGCCTCAAAACACGCAGCTCCAATCACGTCCAACACGCGCGCGCACACACATGCACACAAGATACACACATGTGTGCACACTCCTGCTCAAAACCCTCTGATCTTTTCCCGAAGGATAAAGCCCAAACTGTTCACGTGGACCCAAGACTGGCCTCCTGTGGCCCATCCACCCACACCCCTACCTCCTTCCTCTCAGCTCGAGTCCTCGAGTTCCCTCCCACCACAAGGACTTCACACACGCTGTTCCTCCTGCAGCATAAGCTCTCGTGGCACCTCGGCCTTCTCCTGTAGGGCACCCAGTCACCTCACAATTCTTCCTGTGTGTGTGATTCTGGGATGGATGGCCCGCACGCTGTAAGCCCACGAGGGCAGGTACCACGCCCTCAGTGTACCCCCAGCTCAGTGATGGCAACTCCATCTCCCAGGTGCTCAGGCCAAAGCCTCGATTTCTCTCTTTCTCTCACACCTCCACGTCTGGTCTGTGGCTCCAGCGTCCCAGTACATCTGGACTCCGACCACTTCTCATCACCTCCACTGGCCCAGCCACCATCATCTCCCACAAGGATTGTTGCAGTAGCCTCTGCACGGGTCTCCCTGTTTCTGCCTTATCCACACAGTGGCCAGAAGGAGGCTGTTATAACCTAAGACTGTTTCTCTGTTCAGAACCCTCCTATGACTCCCGATTCCCTCAGAGTCAGAACCTACATCCTCACCATGGCCTGCAAAGCCCTGTACAATTTGACACCCCATAACCCCCAACTTTATCTAATATCTTCCCCCCACTCTCTGATCCAGCCACATCTGCCTCCTTGATGATCCTTAAATGTGCCAGGCACATCCCTGCCTCAGGGCCTTTGCACATGCTGCTACTTCCGCCTAGAGCATTCTTCCTCCAGAGAGCTGAATGGTTTATCCTTCCTCTCCTTCATCACTTTCCTCAAATGCTGCCTTGTCAGGGAAGCCTTTCCTAACTAATCTATTCAATATTCCAAATGTCCCTACCCTGACACTCCCACTTCTCTTCCCACGGGACCCCTGTCACCTAGAGTAGTGCCTGAGACATAGTGAGTGCTCAATAAATATTTGTTGAAGGAGTATATGAATGAACAAATGAACAAATGAATAGATGAGCAAACAGGAAATGAATGAATGAATGCCTCCCACCCGAACATTATGCCTCAGGAAAGTCTGTCCCCTAAGGCCTCCTTGATGCCAAGCACTACGCGGGCCACCGAGGAGGCAGCGACGAGTAAGACACAGCCTAGCCCCCAGGCCCTTTCTTGTGAAGGAGCATACACTGGACCCCTCCCCAAACACATTTTGTTTGGCCCACACAGAATCCTAAAAATAGGAAACTGTTCCCTAAAAACCCAGACTTCCGGTTTTCTCTTGACAAACCAGAGGAGCAGGCCATGCTGGCCCATACCCCCAGAGCAAGTCAGAGGGGGCTGGGCACACGCTGCCCCCTGCAGCTGGGCGCACGCCTCCAGTTTGCCATGGTGCCCACCACTCCCTGCTGCCCCACCCCCAGCCTCACCCAGACAGCCCAGCTGGCCCCTGAGACCCGGATGGGGCGACCTTCAGAGAGAGCTTGCAACCCCTGGTTTAAGTATTTTACTGTTGAATCCAGCAAGGAGATAGATTCGGGTCACAATGGAACCAGTGTGAGCTGGAGGATGAAAAAATCTGGACGCTTCCAGCACTGTCACCTCTTGTGTCTGCTTAGAGCTTCCCAGATTCTCTAAGAAGGCCCCCTGAGGCCCACCTAGGCTCCTAACCCTCCTTCCAGCCCCACGGACACGCAGAGGCAGACACGGGGTGGGGGGGTGCAGAGAAGGACGGCGAGCCCAGATCACGAAGATCTCGAGTGCCGAGCCAGGGAGCAGCCTCCTATCTCACTCGGACGGGCCCTTCCAGGGCTCGGGCCACCGTGGGTCCATCGCGCTGGCTTCCTCTGGGCTCCACGCGAGGCACAGGCCCTCGCCTCCCGTAGCGATGAAGGCTGTGCGGCTCCGGCGCTGAGCCACCAGCCCGGGCCACAGCCAGTCAGCGGCGCCGAGATCGGAACCCACTGGCAGAGACGCTGGCCGGACGTCCAGCCAGGAACTGGACGGGAGGACTTAAACACTGAAAACGGATGATGCGCCAGAACGGATGGATTCTGAATGAATTGTTTGAAATGTCTTTAATGTTCATACTGTTTCCTCAAAGCTGGAGAGACGTTTTAATGGTCACATTCAGACCAGCACCCAGGGTCACATTCAGACTGCGGTGGGCCCCAGGCACTGTGCCTTTTGCATCCCTTCCCGTGTAAAAATAAATTAAAACTCATAGTTTATAACTGCATTAGCTAAAGATGAGTATGTTAACGTTATATTAAATTTTTTCTTCGCCTAAAGGTTTACTTTTTTCTTCTGATTTTAAGAGAAATTAAAACACTTTTATGGGCCCGGGACAGCACTGTGGGCCCTGGGCTCTGTGCCCCGGGCCTGAGGTGGGTCGGCGGGCAGTTCCAGGTCCCCGGGCCCTCCGTCAGTGTCTTCCCTCCACCACTGGGCTCCTCAGCACTATCGAAGATTTGTGTGCTAGGTGTCTGCTTTCTCTTTTTCTAACAGTTTTCCTGAGATATAGTTCACATGCCATATGATTCACCCTTTCGAAGTATACAATTCAAAGGGTTATTTTTTAAAGAATATTCTTAATATATTCCCAAGGTTGCCTGACGATCACCACAACGAACTTTAGAACATTTTCCTCACCACCCTCCAGAAAGCCCATGCCTATCAGTGAGTCCCCACTTCCCATCCCCTCGCCCCCCTGCACTGGGCAACCCCAACCAGTGCTCCTTCTCTGCAGACGTGGCCTGTCCTGACTTCTCACTCAGCACAATGGTGACCAGGCCGTCCATGTTGCAGCATGCGTCAGAATAATATTCCACTCTATAAATGCACCATATTTTATTTGTCCATTCATCGGTTGATGGTCATTTGGGTTTGTTTCCACTTTTTAACTATTTATGAACATTCCTGTACACGTTTTGTGTGGACACATTTTCATTTCTCTTGGGCAGAGTCTATGAGTGCAAATGCTGGGTCACATGGTAATTCTACGTATAACTGTTTGGTAACTTCTAGACTGTTTCCCAAGGAGGTGCACTGTTTTACGTTCCCACCAGCAGTGTATGAGGGTTCCAATATCTCCACAGCTTTTTTTTTTTTTTTTTATCCTCACCCAAGTACATTTTTGCATTCATCTTCAGACAGAGCGGGAGGGAGAGAGGGAGGAAGAGAGAGAGAGAAACATCGACGCGAGAGGGACACATCAAGTGGTTGCCACCCACACGACCCCAACCAGGGCCGGGGACAAACTGCAATTGAGATACATGCCCTTAGCGGGAACCGAACCCGGGTCTCTCTGGACCGCAGGCCTAGGCTCTAACCGCTGAGCCAAACCGGCCAGGGCAATTTCTCCACATCTTTGTCAACACCTGTTACTGTCTCTCTTTTTTGTATTATAGGCATCCTTGGTGGAGGGGAGTGCTATCTCATTGTGGTTTTGATTTGCATTTCCTTAGTGGCTAATGATATTGAGCATCTTTTTATGTATTTATTGGCCATTTTTGGAGAAATTCAGGTCCTTTGTCCATTTTTTAAAAATATTTTTTTCTTTATTGATGTGAGAGATAGGAAGGGAGAGGGAGAGAGAGATAGAAACATCAATGAGACAGAACATCGATTGGCTGCCTCCTGCATGCCCCCACTGGGGATCGGGCCCACAACCTGGGCATGTGCCCTGACTGGGAATTGAACCAGTGACCTCTTGGTGCATGGGTCACTGAGTCACACTGGCTCCTTTGTCCATTTTAATTGGATTAGTTATAATTTTGTTATTGAGTTGTAAGTGTTCTTTATATATTTTGCATACAAGTACCTTATCATATATCTTAATTGAATATATTTTCTCCAATCCTGTGAATAGTTTTTCCACTTTCTTCATGGTATTCTTTGAAGTGTCTGGGTTTTAAATTTTAATGAATTTAAATTTTTTAATTAAAAAATTCTTATCTAATTTTTCTTGTTGCTTGTGCTTTTCTGTCATATCTAAGAAGGCTTTGCCTAACCTAAGATCATAAAGATTTAGTCTTATTCTTTCTTAGAGTTTTATAATTAACTCCTACCTTTCAGTCTATTATCCATCTAGAGTTCATTGATGTGTATGGTGCATAAAAGGTGTCTTTTATGCATATTGACATTCTTTTGCATATTGACATCCTATTGTCCCATTGGTTGAATGGTTATTCTCTCCCGTTGAATCGATTTGGCACCTTTGTCAAAGATTAATTGACTGTAAATGTGAAGTGTTTTTTTTTTATACTCTCAATTCTATTCCACTGATGTATAAATCTATCCTTATATAGCTACCACACTGTTTTGATTACTGTAGCTTAATAGTGAGCTTTGAAATTGGAAAGTGTGAGTCCCTCAATTTTGCTTTTCATTTTTTAAATGATTTTGGCTATTCTGGGTCCTTTGCATTCCCATATGAATTTTAGAATCAACTGTGTCTATTTCTGAAAAAGGCCAGTTGTCATTTTGATGGGGATTGCATTGAATCTGTAGATCGATTTTGGGAGTATTGTCATCTTAATAATATTGTCTTCTAATCCATGAACGTGGGGTGTCTTTTCATTTATTTAAATCTTCTTTAATTTCTTTCAATAATGTTTTATAGTTTGTAGAATAAAAGTTTTACATTTCTTTTGTTAGACTTTTTCCTAAGTATTTTATTCTTTTTTAAAAATACGTTTTTATTGATTTTTTTTTTTTTAGAGAAGAGGAAGGGAGAGAGAGAGATGGAAACATCAATGTGAGAGAGATACATCGATCGGCTGCTTCCTGCATGCCCTCCACTGGGGATCGAGCCAGAAACCTGGGCATGTGCCCTGACTGGGAATTGAACCCAGACCTCTCAGTCCATGGGCTGACACTCAATCCACCAAGCCACACTGGCCGGGCACCATTTCATTCTTTTTGGTGCTATTATAAATAGAATTGTTTTCTTAATTTAATTTTATGATTGTTCATTGATAGTGTATATAAATATGATTAATTTTTGCATATCCACCTTGTACCCTGCAATCCTCCTGAACTCATTTATTAGTTCTCATAGTTTTTTAGTGGATTCTTATGATTTACTGTATATAAGATCATGTCATCTACAAACAGAGATAGTTTTACTTCTTCCTTTCCAATCTCAATGTAGTTTATTTCTTTTTCTTGCCTAATTGTTCTGGCTACAACCTGCAGTAAAATGTTTAATAGAAGTGTCAAGAGCAGATGTCCTTGTCTTGTTCCTGATCTTAGGAGGAAAGCATTCATTCTTGTTCCATTAAATATGATGTTAACCATAGGCTTTTCACAGATACTCTTTATCAAGTTGAGGAAGTTCCTTTCTTCTTAGTTAGTTGAGTGGTTTTATTATAAAAGTGTGTTTGCCTTCTCTTTAATCCATAACCTGCAATATAGCTCTGAGAACCACTATTTTAGAGACAAGCAAACTGAGGCTCTGAGTTTCAGTGACTTGCTCAAGACCATACATACAGTAAGGGATGAAGCAGAACTCAACCCAGGTCCATAGACTCCAAACTCCATGCTCTAAGGCTTTTCCAGCTTGCTGTCCCCATTTGCTATGATAGAATTTCCTGCTGCAGCTGGCCATTCCCACTATGCAGAGCTGCTGGGTCCTGAAAGGAACCTTGTAAGAATATACCTCAGTGCAGACAGGGAAAATCCACCAACATCAACTTAAATGGCTCTCACACTTCTACTTCTGCTACACGGACAAGATTGAATGGAAGATGCTTGAGCAGAGATGGTCAAAGTTGGCCTAAACTGTCCATGCAGGGTAATGCTGAGGTTTGAGGAAAAATCATAGTGATGTCATAAGAAAGACTAAATATTTCAATGGTCAACAAGTCTAATAACTGAAATCCAAACACAGAAGGGATTTATGTCATCAAACCCTTACTCTCCATTTGTGAAAAAATATCAAACTGTACGATATTGGCCTATTGCTTTCAGAAGTGGCCTTTAAAACATTAATATCTTTGTCAATCATTATTAAATCTATATGTTTAACTAGGGGTTTTCGTTTGCACATAAAGCTGAAAACAACTGCACTTATCTTCAGAGTGTGCCTTGTCAATTAGATCGTGGAGCTGAGCATGTTACCTTTGGTGAACTGTGGAACTTGAAAGCTGGGAAGAATCCTAACAGTCATCCAAGTTAAGTGCTTCTTAGCACTGGGGAGCCCAGGCCCCACCCACACAGGCCCCGATTTAATTGATCAGTGTCAGGCCAAACCTCAGTGGGTTTTAAAAAGCTCCCCAGGTGATTCCAACATGCAGCTAAGGTGAGAGTCACACTCCAATCTGACTTTCAACATTTGGAAACCAATAGTAAGTAATTTTAATGGTAGCTCATGCTACTGCCCTGGACACTCTTTCAAGGAACAATGTGGTTTGTGGGGCAAGACAGCAGAGTGACCAAGAACCTGAGTTCTGGGATCAGGTTCAAATCTTGGCTCTGTCACTTCCTGCCACATAAGTCTCCAGTCCTTCGTGCCTTGATTTCCTTGACTGTGAAATGGGCACAGCACCTGTAGCAGAGTGGGTGCTCAGGAGATGGTGGCCCTCATTGTTATCTCCCACACACGGGTCAGAGGAGACCCAGGATGTGGTCCTCGGCAGGCTGATGGAGGAGAAATGAGACTGATGTCATGGGGGTGGGGGGTGTCATGAGGGGTTCAGAGCAAAGCCTGAACCAGACTACCTAGGTTCAGCCTGGCTCCATCACTTACTAGATGTGCGACATCAATATTAACTTTTTGGTGCCTACCTATAAAAAGTGAAAATCACCAAAGCTGGTGTTTCTATATTGCTTCTTACAGGGTGTCAACCACCAGTAGGGGTTGGTGTCAACCACTAGGGTGCAGCTAGGGCAGCTCAGCAGACAGGAATCCAGACCTCCAAGTGGCAGCTCCAGGATTGTATGGGCTCCCCTGTGGGCCTGTGCCTGGGGTGGGTCTGCACCTTCCACTGTCTACTCCAAACCCATGGACATTTGCTGCCCTTAACCATGGTGAGCTACTAAGATCAAGAAGGTATGTTCATGGATTGGAAGAATTAACATCATTAAAATGTCCATACTACCCAAAGCAATCTATAGATTCAATTCAATCTCCATTAAAATACCAACAACGTATTTCACAGAACTAGAACAAACACTCCAAAAGTTTATATGGAACCAAAAAAGACCCCCAAATAGCCACAGCAATCTTGAAAAAGAAGAACAAAGTAAGAGGGATCACAATACTGGATATCAGGTTATACTACAAAGCCATTATAATCAAAACAGCCTGGTACTAGTACAAGAACAGGCATATAGATCAATGGAACAGAACAGAGAGCCCAGAAATTGACCCAAGACATTATGCTCAATTAATATTTGACAAAGGAAGCAAAAGCATACAATGGAGTAAAGATAGTCTCTTCAATAAATGGTGTTGGGAAAATTGGACAGCTACATGCAAAAAAATGAAACTAGACCACCAACTTACACCATACACAAGAATAAACTCAAAATGGATAAAAGACTTAAATGTGACACATGAATCCATAAAAATCCCAGAAGAAAATGTAGGCAACAAAATTTCAGACATCACATGCAGCAGAATTTTCACTGATTCAATGCCTAAGGCAAGAGAAACAAAGGAAAAAATTAATACATGGGACTACATCAAACTAAAAAGCTTCTGCACAGCAAAAGAAACAACCATCAAAAGGGCAAGGGAGCCCTGGCTGGTTTGGCTCAGCGGTTAGAGCGTCGGTCTGCAGTCCAGAGAGACCCGGGTTCGGTTCCCACTAAGGGCACGTACCTTGGCTGCAGTTTTTCCCCGGCCCTGGTTGGGTTGTGGGGGTGGCAACCACTCAATGTATCCCTTTCACATTGATGTTTCTCTCTCTCTCTCCCTCTCTTTCCCTCCCACGCTATCTGAACAACAACAACAAAAAAAAAAAAAAAAAGGAAAAATGTTCTTGGGTGAGGATAAAAAACAATTTTTTTTTAAAGGGCAAGGGAACCCACTATATGGGAGACCATAATTGCCAACGATACATCAGACAAGGGGTTAATTTCCAAAATACATAGAGTGCTCATACAACTCAACAAAAGGAAGACAAAGAACCCAATTTAAAAATAGGCAGAGGACCTAAATAGACACCTCTCCAAACAGGACATACAAATGGCCAAGAGACATATGAAAAAATGCTCAATGTCACTAATCATCAGAGAGATGCAAATTAAAACAATGAGATATCACCTCACACCTGCCAGAATGGCCGCCATCAACAAATCATCAAACAACAAGTGCTGGTGAGGGTGTGGAGAAAAGGGGACTCTAGTACACTGCTGGTGGGAATGCAGACTGGTGCAGCCACTGTGGAAAACACTATGGTGTTACCTCAAAAAATTTAAAATTGAACTGCCATTTGATCCAGTGATCCCACTTCTAGGAATATATTCTAAGAAGCCTGAAACACCAATCAGAAAGAATATATGTACCCCTATGTTCATAGCAGCACTATTTACAATTGCTAAGATCTGGAAACAGCCCAAGTGTCCATCAATAGATAAGTGGATAAAAAAGCTGTGGTACATATACACAATGGAATACTATGCAGCTGTAAAACGGAAAGATTTCTTATCCTTTGAGATGACATGGAGGGACCTGGAAAGTATTATGCTAAATGAAATAAGCCAGTCAGAGAAAGACAAGTATCACACGATCTCACTTATTTGTGGAATATGATGAACAAAATAGACCCAGAGACATAGAAGTAGGGTTCAGACTGACAAACTTCAGAGTAGGGGGTGGGGGTGGGGGGTGGAGGGAAGAGATAAACCAAAGAACTTATGTATATAAGCATAACCAATGTACATAGACAACAATGCGGGGGGTGGGGGGGACGGGAGGATGGTATCAATGGGGGAAAAAGGAGAAACATCTGTAACACAAATAAATTAATTAAATTTTTAAAAAAATCAAGAAGGTAAATGAGAGTCAG
This sequence comes from Tadarida brasiliensis, assembly GCA_030848825.1. Classification (NCBI taxonomy): domain Eukaryota; kingdom Metazoa; phylum Chordata; class Mammalia; order Chiroptera; family Molossidae; genus Tadarida; species Tadarida brasiliensis. The sequence goes on from CM061258.1 coordinate 119,305,468, forward strand.
CATCTGCTCCCAGGAAGGGGGGTTCCCTAAGGTCCACTGTGTGCCCAGGCCCCTGGGAGGGGAACGCTGCCCCACTTCAGGGAGGGGACGGAGGAAGAAATGTGCATGGGAGGAAGGTAGACCAACAGACCCCAGGGGGGAGGCATTTGGGGATCCATGAGCGGCAAGGCCTCCAGAGCCCCCTAAAATGTCAGTGCCTTCGAGAAAAATGGCCTGGGAAAGCTGGATGTTGGGATCAGAGGTCACAGGCTCGGCAGAACTCCTGCACCCCAGTGAGGATCCCACAGCCCCTGTGAGACTAGGAACCATCAGCAGTGGGGAGACAAGGGGCAGGAGAAGACCAGAGGGCTCTCCCAACGTCCTGAAAACGTCAGTGATCCAGGGGCTGGGAGGGAACCGCAGCTGTGAGGTGAGCGTCTCACCACCCTGGACAGTGGAAGCCCAGTCCCATTAGACCAGGGAAGTAAGGTAACAGGGCCTTCCTCGCCTGAAAGATGAAAGGGCATATTTATACCCACCACAGCCTCAGAGGGAAGCATCTGTATGGGGGTCCTCTTCCTGCACCTTGCCCTGAGGCTGGTGGCCAACAGATGGGACTTGGAACCCAGCCCAATGCAAGGGTGACCAACTCAGGAGCTCTCAATGGTCATCTCGGACTGAGGCAAGCCTCTGGGGCAGGGCAGCCTGGCCGGGGTGTGCCCTATCTAAAGGAGTACGGGTTGACGTCCAGGCCACCTGCACAGTCAGGTCTCGGCAGGAAACAGACGCACCTGGAAGGGGCTCACTGAAGACTGCTGAGTGCAGACAGGTGAGGGGCCGGCACCCTGGGAGCCTGCACCTCCCCACCCTGAAGGGGCATGGAGGGAAAGGAGCCTGTGAGAGAGGTGGGGCCACGAAGGAGGAGCTTCGCCCCACTGAAGCGAGAGCCAGAACCAGAAATTCTGGGATGGAGCCCAAGAATCTGCATTTCTAACAGGTTCCTAGAGCTGCCGATGCTGCTGTTCTGGGGACCACACTTTTAGAGAAATGCGCTTACTATCAAAACCTCAACAGGGAGTCAGCGAGGCAAGGGAGGGGAGAAACACCCCAACCTTTCTCTCCTTCCACCCTCTGATTTCCTGCTGGTGCCTCCCACCGGCCAGATCCACACAGGGCGGTCTCCCACGCGCAGAGGGGCAGAGGTGAGTGAGGAACCGCCAGCACACCCCCCACCTTGCTTTCCTGTCTCTTTCAGAGAGTTTTTGTACTAGTGCAATTGTATTCAACCAGCATTCACGGAGCACCTACTACACGCCAGGCACTGTTCTAAGTTCTGGGGTACGGCAGTCAACCAACAGACAAGTCCCCGCCCTTGTGGAGCTTCCGCGCTGACATTCCAGTGTGTCAGCTGCTTGGAACCCTAGCTCCGAAGGAGGGCGTTCCCGGCTCTTCTAAATGCACCCAGACAGCGTCCCTGCCACGGGGAGGCCACGTGTGTGCACCAACAACAGGAGCTCCGTGACCATATGTCTCGTTCCCTGCTGTGTCCTCAAAGCCAGGGACAGTAGCAGGTGCTCTGAACACAATTGTGGAATGAAATAAAATGAAGAGCATTTCATAAATTGCCTTTATCAAGAATTACACCGAAGGGGGCACTCTGCAGAGCCCTAAAGGTGCAGCCCCGCGCCTGCAGGCAAAGGTGAGGGTGGCAGATAAGCAATGCGTGGCTCGGGCGTCTAAGGGAAGGGCAGACAAAGTGGGTGTCTCCACTCCTCAGGGAAGAGGAGGTGGCCCCAAGGGCAGTGTTGGGCAACCATCCCCAACCTCACACCTGCCACGAGGTGGAGGCCTCGGACACCTGGCGATCGCCCAGACAAGACATCTGAATGCCGCCCTTTGCCCCCAGCCCTCCTTTTCTGTGGCTTCACGCCGGCTGGTTCAGATGGACACCCCTACCTTTTCCCACCTCCCAATTTCAACATCTTCTGTCTTTCCATGTCTCCATATCTGAAACATCCCCACCTTCAAGACTCAGCTCAACTCACTCCCCACCATGAAGCCTGCTTTTACCCACCACCTGCCCTATGCCAAAGAAATATCTCCTTGCTCTGAATTTCCAGTGTATTTTTTTTTCCAGTATATCTCATTATATTGTCACATCTACCTTGGGCACAGCTTGGCCCTCTGGCTTGGCCCCCTCGGGGCTATAAATGGCAGACCTCCCCACCAGCAGGTGGAGCTAGAGCTTGTCACGTCATCTAGGATCCAGGATCCCACGGCCCACGGAGTGTCCAGGGTAAGCGCCATGCAGTGGACTCGGCACATCCCACACTGTGAGGTCAGTACCCGTTCCCACTGTGCAGGTGAAGAAAGTGAGGCGCACACAGGAAAGCGACGCACCCAAGGTTCCACAGCCCAGCAGTGGTGGGATCAGGACTGGACCCGGGTCTGTGTTTTTCCAAAGCTCTTTCCATCACTCCAGGGACTGACCTGCCCAGAAGTGGGGCAGAGACCCAGGACATTCCATGATCAGTGTCTGAAAAACCATGTAACACATTTTATTATGAGAAATTTCCACTTTTTGCAAGAGCAGAGAGACTAGTGTGACGAGCCCCACGTCCCCACTCCCAGCCTCCATAACTGTCACCCCACGGCCAGCCTTGCCTCGTCTACACTCCAGCCCCAGCACCATGGGGTTGTTTTGAAACAAATCCCAGAAGTCGTACCTAAATGTCTTTCTGAAGGGTTTGTTCCCTGCTCAGAAACGACATATACAAGGTCACTTATTCCTAGACCCTGTGGCATCACCTTTGGGGCTGTTGTTGGCTTTTTGCAGCGTGGGAATAAAACACGCAGCCTGAGAGGCCCTGACCTGCCTTCGCCGTTGACCCCTCTGCCTGGCTCACTGTCTGCAGGCCGGCTGAGCCCAGGTGGGGGTGGCTCAGGAATTGGTCTGGTCGCGGCAGCCTGAGCTCGTCAGCAGGCACACGAGACCCCCCCCCCCCAGAGGAGCACCTGGCACAGGCCCCGCACAGACAGGGCTTCCAGGAACCCCCCCCCCCCCCCCCGACACACTGCGGGTCACAGCGGCCTGGGCTCCCGCTGCCCGCTCTCGCCTGATTCCAGGAGCCTCGCCCACGCTCCCTCCTGCAGGTCCGGCCACTGGAGAAAGAAGCCTGCGTGTGGAGGCAGCCCAGGGAGGCGGGCGGCAGGGCCTGAGGCCGGGCAGGCTGTGCTCCCAGCCAGGCCTGGCTGCCCCTCTGCCGTCCCTAGCTGCGGGCTGCGTGTGAATGACGGTTTCTGCGGTTGGGGTTTTTCCCAGTAAAGGATGATCGTTCTAGCCCGTGGGGGAGCTTGAGGGCTAGCTGAGGTGATGGGTCTGGAGAGATGTCGTCAGCCAGGATTTCAGTCCGGCAGCATCCGTGAGGGATCAGTGTGTCGAGCTGACACCCACACCCCACTGTCACTCATCCCGGCTCTCAGACTCCCTCCGGGAAGGGAAGCTTAAGGCCAACAGAGGTGTCTGGGCTCCAATGCCACAAGACCTGAGTTCAAATCCCTCCTCTGCCTCCTCCTCACCACGTGACCTCAGAGAGTGGTGTCACCTCCCTGAGCCTTCTCCTCGCCTGCCAAACGGAAGTCACTGAGTACCTGGCCTTCCAGGCTCACAAAGTGCGTGAAAACGCCTGCCCGGTGCCTGGCTCCAGAAATCAGAGCTGTTTGGGACCCCTTCCCTGGACCCTGGGGTGGAGACAGTGCCCTCCTCCCAAGGACAGCCTGGCCATCTTCCCAAGCCAGAAGCAGGAGGCTGTGCTGGTGCTGCTCAGCCCGAGAGGTGGAGGGAGCCTGGCAGGACCACCGGCAGAATCAGGAAGGCGGCCAGAAGAAGATACCCACGCTGGCAGAAGGACTGTGGAGCGCTGAGGGTCCGCCAGCTTGCCCTTGGCATAAACACGCAGGAGCCCGGGGCTGGTCGGCAGCAGGAAGACGGGCAGCAAGAGGGAGGGCCCTGGGAAGCCCAGCATCCTTGGCTGGGTCCCCAGATCCCAGGTCTGAGGATCGTGACTTAATTCCTTGTCCCACCAGATGGTGTGTTGAGGTTTCTATGGAGTTCAGGATGAGGAGGGGGCATTAGGAGACTCCTGGTGAGGGAGTGGGAACAGGGGTCACAGAGATGCAGTGGCACTGGTCTCACAGAGCCGGCCGGGTGATACTGCTAAGATGCTGTATCCGCACGTGTTCCAGGCCCAACGTGCTTTACGAGCTACAGATGAAACAGAGGCACAGGAAAACTGAGCGACTTGTCTAAGGTCACACAGCCAGGGGTGGAGACAGGGTTCAAACTGAGACAGCCCAGCTCAGAGCCTTGGCGTTTGGCCGCTACTCCGCACCGCAGAGTAAGCAGGTTCTAGAAAAATCTACGCTCACTAAAGCAAGCATTCTGTGCCCTCCAAAGATGACTCACCTGTGGCAGGAGACACTGGCCATCAGAAAGGGGCTGCGTTTCAAGATGCCCGGCCACCAGGGCCCACATGGCTGGTCCTGAGACCCAGAGTCCACAGAGTCCAACTTCTTGGCAGATGCTTAGCTAGTTTTCTCTGTAGTTGGCGCTTTCAACTTGCTGGGAGGGCAGAGGAGAACCGGTCCTGCCCCCAACAAGTGTGGTCGATGAGAAATGATTTTTAACCGTTTGGCAAAGGCGAAAGTTCACCCACCTTCGCCGGCTGGATTCAAGGAATTCGGCCCCAGGAGTAGGGAGCCAAGAAAAACGCCAGCAGACCCTGCGTGAAGCTTCCCCTCTCACCATTCAGGCTGGTGGCGGGGCTTGGCAAGTGCTTCCTTGGAAGTCTCCGAGGCCCTTGCCAGTTCAGCTGACAGGGCAGCAGACGGCACACACTTATCTGCTGATGATATTTTGATTTATTTATCTCTTACAGATGGTACCATGCCTTGGTTTCTGGCAGGAGTCCAAAATGTGGGTTGACTTTCTGGGGATCATCGTTTGTCCAAGTGGATGAAATAGCGAGGACTGACATCCGCCTGGCATTGTGACTCTCGCTGGGGCCCCCAGACGTACCTTGTGTGGGCATTTGGGGCACTGTGGGTAAACCAAAGGGAAGAATTTGTTCTGTAGGATTTTACAGCTGGAAGAATCTAAATACTTATGGAAAATTAACACCATATGGTTAAAGGTAAGAACTTCGAACTCACAAAGCCTTGAGTTCAAGTCCTAGCTTTGCCACTTACAAGGTCTCTGACCCCTTACAGACCAGACTCCCTAGGTCTTAGTTTCCACATCTGTAAAGTGGGTATAACTGTCATCTCCACCACATAAAATGTGACAGAAACAACTCGCTATCCTCCAAAAAATGGGCGTCTCCTTCTGCAGTGTGGAGTTATGGCTAGGAAGTGGCTGCCCAGCCAGACACAATATTTCCCAGCATCCCCTGCATCCTGGTGGAGTCATGTGACTGGTTCTTGCCTCTAAAATGTGAGCCTGGCCAGTGTGGCTCAGTGGTTGAGCGTCCACCCATGCACCAAGAGGTCGCCGGTTCGATTCCCAGTCAGGGCACATGCCCAGGTTGTGGGCCAAATCCCCAGTGGGGGGCATGCAGGAGGCGGCCAATCGATGTTCTCTCTCATCGATGTTTCTCTCTCTCTCTCTCTCTCCCTCTCCCTTCCTCTCTCTCTAAAAAAAAAAAAAAAAAAAAAAAAATGTCAAAGAAAAAACTATTTTTTTAAATAAATAAAATGTGAGTGTGAGTGATGTGTGCCACTTCCTGGGAGGGCTTTTACCTACGCAGTGGGCATGCCACCCAGATGCAGAGGACTCCGGGGCGCTAGGAGATGGTGGAGGTACAGCATAGAAGTTGCCTGGTCCCTGAGTCACTGCAGAGAGGAGAGCTGTCACCCCCAGGGTCACCTGAACCGAAGCATTATATGAGCAAGAAATACATGGCTACTGTGTTGATCCACTGACTGCTCAGGGTTTATCTGTTACAGCAGCTGGTGTTACCTTAGGCACAGTTGGGGATCAAATAAAATCATACGTGTGAGACAGCTGGTGCCTCGCAAGGACTCGTAAGTGTTCACGATTATTATTGTCATCATCTTTCAAGGAAGCTTGATAAATAAAGGATATTGTGACTGCTGCAATGTCACCCCATCTGTTGGGTTGTAGAGCAAGGCAAACCTGGTTTCCCAATACCACAGCCTCATTTGCCCTTTTTGGATACTGTCACGAATCCTTCATGCGTTGTCCTCGCTCACTCCCCAAAAGTATGTTTTGAAGGAGAAACTGAAGGGAGAGGGAGCTACGGGCTGTTTCTCTGCGGCACGCCGTGGCGGACACGGGGGATTGTGGCCCACAGGCGTCGGGTCCTGTTTTCCCTCTTCCCCTTTGGCACAGGTCACTGACTAGACGTGCGAGGAGGGGCTTCAGGACCACGGAGCCCACCATCCTCCGTCTCCAGATGTGAAACTAAGACCTGGGGAGGGCTCATGAGTTGCTTAAGTTCTCGTCAAGAGTGAGACATTCTAAAGAACAAAATGAACTGTCGAACAAAACAGGTCCAGAGGCCTGGATGCGTGGAACAGACAGACAGAGCTCAGAGGGAGGGGACGGGAATGATGAACCAAAGAACTTACATGCATAGATACATAGCCCATGGGCAAGACAATAGCGTGGGGAAGGCCTGGGGTGGGCGGTTCGGTGGAGGGGGGCAAAAAGGGGTAAAATGGGAGACATCTGTAATTCTGTCAACAATAAAATAAAAACTTTTTTTTAAATGGTCAGATATTGAGCTGAAGCTGGAACCCGAGTCCTCCGCCTTCTAATCCAGAAGGTTGGGAGGACAAGGGCCCACAGTCCCTCGCTACAGAAAATAACAAAAGCTAGCGCTCCCTGGGCACGTGCTGTGTGCCAGGCACTGTTCTAACTCCACATGCACTGACCTGTCCAACTCTCATAACAACCACATGAAAGACGCACTATTTTGTTCCCATTTATCAGACGAAGAAACTGAGGCCCAGTGAGGCTAAGTACCTTACGCAAAAGCACAGAGATAGCGGGTGTTGGACGAGGATTCCCCCGAGGGCGCTCTAACTCCAGAGCCCCACTCCTAGTTATGTTTGATGGGATGGGACTTACAGGAAGGATCTGACTCCTTCTGCTAGACTCCAACACAGAAGTGAACCCAGTGGGTCCCAGGAGCAGGACTCGGTCTGCTAGAACCAAAGGGGGATCCAGCCACAGAAAGGCCCCTCCGGGTGGCATTCAGCTCCGCAGTGGTGGAAGACTGTAGAGAGGCTTGCACTCCCGCGTGGAGCTGTTGCGGGAAGAGTCAAGCAGCCTGCGGGGCACCCGCCTGGCCTGGGTTCTGCACGTGCCCCCCTGGGGTTCGTGTCGGGGCTAAAGGACACCATCACGGGGAACACTCCTCCCTTCCCAACCCCTTCCGACCCTTCAGCTTACTTCCAGGAGAAAATGTCTGCTTTGTGACAGCCTGTTTACACTTGCTAATCTTTTATTTTTTTACAAAAAAGAGAAAAGGTGCAAGTATCCAGCTAGTATCGGATGGCATTGTTTTGTTTCACACACACACACAAAGGCACACACGTGCATGTATATTTCTTCTATTTCTGGCAAGTGGTGCTGGTTTTCTACTTCCAACTGCAACAGAAAGCTTCCCTTTACATTTACTTATTTATGCAAGGAAATATGAGCCAATATAGAGCAAAAAGAAAAAAGTCTTCGTAGAACAGGGGTATGTGGCTAAGAACAATGCATAGAGGTGACAGGCGAGTGACTGAAGGCTGGGACCCTGGGGCCCAGGAACCCTCCGCCCCGGGGCCTCCAGGCCGCCTGCACGCCGGGCGCGCTCGCCTCGCGTTTCTGTGACTGGCATTCGAGGGCGCTCCCGGCGCTCAGCCTGTGTGGCTGCGCTCAGCAGCCGCTGGTATTTTTAGAGGAACAAATATCCCAAACACAGGAGGTGAGAGCGATAGGCTTGCGTTCAGCTGTGCTGAAATTGGCAACCGAAGTTTCTCACTCTAAATGATGGCGCTGTCTGATGCTCCGACAGTGTCCCCCTCAGGAGCCACCGGTGCTGGCGCCCAGCTGCCCTGGGAAGGAGGGATGGAGGCCAAGCGGCGTCCTGGGGCGGCCGCAGGGAGCTCAGGCGGCCAGCGCGCTGTGCCCTCGCAGGCGACGGTCTCAGACACGGGCGCTCTCGGGAACAGTGTCCGTGAGCTGCCTTTGGACACTGCCATCCAGCTCCCTGGAGAAGAAGCCAAGTAAGCTCAAGAACGGAGAAGTCCTAGTAAAAGCACCAAGTATTGTCTAGAATGTAAATACTCAGCGTGTCGGACATAGTGTGGTTGCCACACCCGGGTTTGTAAAAATCACAGGAGCATCAAAGGTCAGCAGTTCAGATCAGTGCGAACGCCGGGTCCTCACCTTTCGCAGAAGGTGGCTAACAAGGGAGGTGCTCTGCGTAAAGTCTGGGCAACACAGTGCTCTTCCCCTCCCCCTCAGATCACAAAGGTCAAATCGACCAGGCGGAGGAGGAAGGAGATTAGAATGCAGGCCTGACACTGGACACATGGGCCTCCCTCGTCCTCAGGGAGCCCAACCTCACAGGACTCTCTGACCCGGGGCCACAGAGAAAGAGCCTCTCATGTCTTAGGAATTTTACCAAGCTGAATTTTTTAAAAAAGAAAATTAACTGCCCTGGCAGGTTTGGCTCAGCAGTTAGAGCGTCGGCCTGCGGTCCAGAGAGACCCGGGTTTGGTTCCCGCTAAGGGCACGAACCTCAGTTGCAGTTTGTCCCCGGCCCTGGTTGGGGTCGTGCGGGAGGCAGCCACTTGATATGTCCCTTTCACGTAGATGTTTCTCTCTCTCTCTCTTTTTCTCTCTCTCCTTCCCACTCTATCTGAACAAAAAATGGAAAAATGTGCTCGGGTGAGGATAAAAAAAAAAAAAGAAAATTAACTTACACTGGCCATGCCAGGCCAGTCTGAAGCATCTCTTTACCCCTCCCCACCACACACACACACACACACACACACACACACACACACACACTCATCCCCAGTCCGCTGCCTCAGCCTCTCCCCTGGCCTCCCTGGCCTCCCTGCCTCCGCCCACTGTCAGACACGGGGATGTTCGTAGAGCCCAGATCTGAATCCTGTTCAGGAATTTCTACTTAATCTCAGTCCTCTCAGAATCACCATGCCTTCAGACATTTATTTAAGAAGGAGACTCTTAAAGATCTATATTCTCTGTGACTCAACAATTTCATTTCTTGGAATTCATCTTACAGACATACACGTGGACAAAGTGAAATGAGAGCAAGATAAGTCACTGCAGTGCTATTTTAATAGCAAAAGACGAGAAAGAACCTAGATTTCCATAATTAAATAAGAACTATACATTCAATTTATGGAAAACTCATACCCACTGAAACAAACAAGGCCGCTCTCTCAGAATATTAACATTAATTAATATTAATACAGAGTGCAGAATTTCAATATTCCATGAAAAAGTGGGTACCCCACTGAAGCATGAGACCCACAGCTCAGAGAGACTAGATCTAACAACTCCACCCTCTTTGGTCCAGTGGCCTCCTGACATTCCCCATCAGACACTGTATTAGTTTCCATTTCTGCTGTAACGAATTACCATGAGCTTAACAGCTAAAGCAATACATTTTTTCTTGTAATTCTACAGGTCAGAATTCCAACATGTGTCCACTGGGCTAAAATCAAGGTGTTGGCAGGGCTGGGCTCCTCTGCGGAGGCTCCAGGGAAGACCCCCTGCGTTCTCCAGCCTCCTGTGGCCGCCCGCACTCCTGGCCCTGCGGCCCGCCGCCACCTGCAGTCAGCCCTGCCGAATCTCTCCTTTCACTGACACAGCTCCCTTTCTGACCTGGGGAAGGGTCTCCACTTTGAAAGACTCGTGTGATTAGGTTGAGCCCATCGGGAAAATCAAATGATCTCCCCAACTCAAAATCCTAATGTGATCACATCCGAAAAAGTCCCTTTCGCCATTTCAGGCAGCATGTTCGCAGGTCACAGGGATTGTAGTGTGGACATGTTGGAAAGGATACACTGTTCTGCCTACCACAGAAATTCTGGACTCCAGCCACCAAAGCGCTCATCACATCTCATCAAACACAAGACCTGAGGATGATGTACCCATCCGTCTGCCCAAAATGCTCTTTCTCAACTGCCCAGTTCCTACTCACACCGCCAAAGCTTCCTCCTCCGAGAAGCACCCCCTGATTTCCCCAAGCAGAATTAGTGACAAATGAGACTTGTTACTTAGCATTTGAATAATTTGCCTACATGTGCATCTCTAGCAGCCTGCAAGCAACTTAAGGGTGAAACTGACTCATCCAGCCACACCCCCCACCCTTCAGCATGATGCCTGACACATCGCACGATTAGCAAACACTGAAGGAACGAAACACTGAATCCTTTCTATTTTACTGTGGAGTGCACTATACGATTTTTGAAATCCAAATATGATTTTATGTATTGGTTGTTGTTGTCTTAATTCAGATGCCTGGCACATGATAGCAGCTCAATAAATATTTGCTGAGTAAGTTAATTAATATGCACACCTAATATTTATTGAACATTTTCTATACATCAGGCACTTTGCCTAGTTCTTTATAAGCTCTGCCTCCCTCATTTAATTTTTCACAACTCTCAAAGGAGGACTACTATATTCTTTGGGGTAGTTAATACTAGCTCCTGTTATAAGCACTTCAAAATCTTAAAGGCTTATTTCGCCTACATGACTCCCATCCATGTGGTGACTCAGGGACCCAGGCTCTTTCCATGGGATAGCTGCACACAGATGAGGGACAGAAAGCATGGAGAGGGCATGCCGTACACTCAGCCCAGAAGTGACATACATCACTTCCACTCATACCCCATGAGCTCCCTACATTTCCCAGCCTCCTTTGCAGTTGAATTGGCCATGAGGCTGGGAAATGCAGGGAGCTGGTGGAAGATGATAAGCATAGCAGTCACTACTCAGTCACTATTATCTTCCTCATCTTACAGGTGAAGAACCAGAGGTTCAGAAGAATGGAGACAGTGCCTGAGATCTGGCAGCTAGTGTGTGTAGGAGGCAAATTCAACCAAGGGTCAGTCTGCCAGCACAGACCACACCATTGTTTGCTCACATTTGCACATCCCATGTGCTCAAAAGCTAGGCCACCACAGAGGACAGAGGCCTGGGACCTTGCTGAGTGGCAGGAAGGACCCCAGCCTGGAATGGGGCGTTTCCTCGGGACAATCCCACAGAGCATCATCCACACGGAGATCATTGGAGTTGACTGGTTGCATTCCACCATCCATTGCTGACCCCTGCTTGTGTCTGTTTATGCGTAAGTGTTGAAAAGAAGACGTGAGGCAGGTGTTATGTGCTTGATTCTCCCTCCAGACTGTTGCAAGAGGGGAAACAAAATCTACTTCTTTAAGCAAGCATCAGATGAAGCTTGAACAAAACCAATAACTCCTTCAAGATGAGCGGCTCTCCAGCTTCTCTGATACTCTTCGTGTCATTTCTGGGGCTATTTGGCAGTTGTTTACTGTCTGAAAAGAAATATCGCTCCTTCCTGGACACATGTATCCTCTCCTCCTCCCCGCAACCTTTCCCATGATGTCAGCCCTCAAACTACAGGCCAATATCTCTGATGAACATAGATGCCAAAATCTTCAACAAAATATTAGCAAATCGGATCCAGCAATATATTACAAAAATTATTCACCACGACCAAGTGGGATTCATCCCAGGGATGCAAGGCTGGTACAATATTCGCAAATTAATAAACGTGATACACCACATAAACAAAATGAAAGGTAAAAATCATATGATCATATCAATAGATGCTGGAAAAGCATTTGACAAAATCCAGCACCCATTTTTGATAAAACTCTCAGCAAAATGAGAATAGAGGGATCATACCTCAACATAATAAAGGCTATATATGAAAAACCTACAGCCAACATCATACTCAATGGGCAAAATTAAAAGCATTTCCCTTAAGAACAGGAACAAGACAGGGATGTCTGCTTCCACCTACTCTTATTCAACATAGTACAGGAAGTCCTAGCCACAGAGATCAGACAAGAAGAAAAAAAATAAAAGGCATCGAAATTGTAAAGAAGGAAGTGAAACTGCCATTATTTGCAGATGACATGATATTGTACATAGAAAACCCTAAAGACTCCACAAAAAAAACTGTTAGATTTAATAAATGAATTCAGTAAAGTAGCAGGATACAAAATTAACATCCAGAAATTGATGTCATTTTTATACACCAATAATGAGCACTCAGAAAGAGAAACTAAAAAAAAAAAAAAAAAAAAAAAAAAATCCCATTTACCATTGCAACAAAAAAATCAAGATACCTAGGAATAAACTTAACCAAGGAGGTAAAAGATCTGTTCTCAGAAAATTACAGGACATTGAAAAAACAAACAGAGGAAGATATAAAAAAGTGGAAGCATATATCATGTTCATGGATTAGAAGAATCAACATCATTAAAATGTCCATACTACCCAAAGCAATCTATAGATTCAATTCAATCCCTATTAAAATACCAACAGCATATTTCACAGATCTAGAACAAAAACTCCAAAAGTTTATATGGAACCAAAAAAGAGCCTGAATAGCCACAGCAATCTTGAAAAAGAAGAACAAAGTTGGAGGGATCACAATACCAGATATCAGGTTATACTACAAAGCCATCATAATCAAAACAGCCTGGTACTGGCACAAGAACAGAATAGGCATATAGATCAATGGAACAGAACAGAGAACCCAGAAATTGACCCAAGACATTATGCTCAATTAGTATTTGACAAAGGAGGTAAGAGCATACAATGGAGTAAAGACAGCCTCTGCAATAAATGGTGTTGCCCTTGCAGTTTAAAGTTGTGATAAAAAAAATTTTCCCGTAACCCTCGAGTTGCTTGGGCCAACATCAGTCCCAGATCCTGGGCCCTCTCCCCAGAACCTGTTGTTCTGTCTGCCTGTTCTGTCTTCCAGCATCAGCTTTCTAGGCTGAGATAACTGTAATTACAAGTCAATTAATTCCCAAGTATTCAGGGCTGATTATTAAGGGAGTGGATTGTTCAGGCTTCTTACTTCCCCCCTCTCTGTGAGTTAGCACTCATTAGCACCTCCGTCAGCAGGCAAGGAAGGGAAAGAAAGTTTGCTGAACTCCCACCCATTGGACCAGTTGCTGGTCAGCCTCTTCTGTTTGGCAGAGAGGCGATTAGAACCCTGGACTCATCTGCTTGTGTGGCCTCTTCCCCCTTCGCATACATAATTCGGTGTTTACAGTCATGTTCCGGAAAGGAGAGGGTAGCTACAGCCAGCACCAGCCTGGACCTTCCATCCCCAGGGCTGCTCCCTCAGCCTGTGGCGTCTGCACGCTTGACAACGGCGAGTGTGTCCCTGGGAGCGGCGCCCGCGTGCGCGTGAGACCCTGGTGCTGTCAGCCACGGCACGCAGCTTGATGGCAGGGGCTGTCTCTTTACAGCCTGAAATATGTCGAGGGATGTTGCGTAGTGGCATAGCTAATAAATACAATGAATTTTTAAAAACACAGCAGAAAGAGACAGACGGAAACAGCTCACCCTCACGTGAAATGGTCTCTCCTTTGCCAGCTTACCCTAAAAGGGATTTGTTTTCCCACACGAGGTCAGAAGCCCCCATCTTGGGGAATCTAAACCATGATCCCTTCCTGAAGGGCTATAGGAAAATAGGAGACCTTCTTGGGGGGATCATTCCCAGGCCCATAGGAAAAAGAACAGACACTGGCTCAGAAGACAGCGTGCTTGTCAACTCAGAGGGTATCCAAGGTCAGCCCAGGAGGAAGGAACCCTCCTCTGCCGCACTCTACACCTCCCTGCAGCCTGGACTGCTCCCACCACTTGGGGACATTTAGAACCATCATCTACTGGGTCAGAGCAGCTGATGGGCAAGAAGAGGGTTTTGTGTGGGGAGAATGAGATGAGGGGTCTCCAGGTGATCTAACTCTAGGCCCCTTTGCCATTTTTTTGCATTCAATCAATACATCTTCATTAAGCACCTACTATGTGTCAAGCACTGTTCAAAGCACTGAGGAGTCAGTGGTGAACAAGACATGAAGTTCCAGCACAGGAGACAGAATGTAAACAGGTAAACAAGTAAACCACAGATGGTGACATGCACTCAAGTGCAAAGGCCCTGGGGCAGGAATGTGTTTGGAGTGCTGGAGGAGCAGGAGGAGGCTGGAGGGCTGGCTGAGTGGGTCCTGGGTGAACAGCAGGAGGGGAAGCTGGTGGAGCGGGCAGGGCTGGGTCATGCAGGCCTCAGGGCAGATAGGAGGAGCTCTGCTGGGCCTCTGGGAAGTCACTGGAGGCTGTGTAGTTGCAAAAGACAGAACCCACTCGCAAGCTTACACATGGAAGCAGCTTGTTAACACGGGAAGATACAAGAGTGTCTCACTGAACCCAGGTGCAGGGACGGCCGGAGAGGGGAGCCGTCAGAGCCAGGGCCGCCTCTCTCCAGCTGCCTCAGCTCCAAGGTCTCTCTTCTCAGCCCCTCTCTGCTCCTCTGAACACAGGCCTAACTCAAGTACTCTGGGCCCTACCCTGTGTCCAGCCCTACAGAGTCTCATCTGTCTGTCTGAGTCTTTCAAATTCTTAGGAGACAGAAGCTGATTGGCCCACCTCAGGGCAGGCGTCCAACCCCAGTGGGCAATCATCACGGCCAGGAAGGGCAAATCCTCCCCGGAAAACATGGTGGTGGCCACAGCGAAGGAGGACGGGCTGGGCAGACACCTCCCAAGTGCCCACTGCTTGCCATTCTCCAGAGGTCCCTCTCAGCAGCCTGCTTTGACTTCCTCCATCCCTGTCATCATCCCAGTCCCCACCCCCAACTCTACAGGAGACCGTGGGCTGCCTAGACCACCAGAATTCCCTAGAGCTGAGGAAAAGGGGAGCTTCCCACTCAGAGCAGCAGGGGACCCCAGAATCCAAGACAACAGAGGAGACAAGTCAAATCCTAAAGACTTAGGCTGGGGTCTGGTGAGCAGGGAGGCTGCTCTGAGGACCCTGAAGCCAGGAACCAGGAGCAGACGAATAAGAGTCTGTGCAGCAAGGTGCTGGGGATGGCTAGAACGGCTGCTGGCACCCACGGCTGCAGTCAGCGCCAGCTAGGCCCGCGGGGGCACCCGGCTGACAGCCACTTCGCTGGAGGCCCCTGTGTGTACAGCAGGGTCTGAGGGGAAGAGGAGAGCCCATGGCTGGAGAGGGGGGACACAGTGAGGGGTGCGGGCTCAGCTTGGCTCCTCTTTTAACTTGGGGGCCTCCTCTCTCAGACAGGAGTCCCTGTGCCCAGCCTCCTCAGTGTTCAGTTGCCAGCCCAGCCCTGCTGCACTGAGGCCCCCAGAGGACCCAGTGCCAGCACCCGGGACTTGGCTGTGTATGGGCCTCATCGTCAGCGGTGCAATCACAGAAGGTGCTCTGGGGGAAATGGTGGCTGGAGCGGGTGGGGGAGCTGGGCGGTGGGAGCAGGGAGGCGTACTCCTCCCTCCCTCTGCAGGGAGGGAAAGGGGGGGACAGAGAGAGGTGGATTAAGGGGGAGAGAAGAGTGATGGGGAGATGGGGGACAGTGAGTGAGAAAAAAGACAGGAAAAGATCAGGAGGAAGTAAGACAGAGACAAAGAAACCAAAAAGAGAGGTCGAGACAGAAGCAATGGGAAACCGGTCACGGAGCCCAAGAAGGACAACGGACTGGGTCTGAATCCAGACTGTCGCTTCTATTGGTTTGCTAGTGTAAGTGGGTGGCTAAAATGACAGAAATGTGTTGTCACACAGTTCTGGGGCTAGAAGTCCGAGATCAAGGTGTTGGCAGGGCTGGGAAGGAGGAATCCGTTCCCAGCCTCTCCCTGGCACCCAGACGGCCGTCCTCAGGTTCACGCGGTGTTTCCGCTGTAAGCACACGCATCCACATTCCCCATTTTATAAGGACATCAATTCCATTGGATTAGCATCCACCGAATGACCTCATTTTAACTGGATTTCCTCTGTAAGACTGCATCTCCAATTAAAGTCCCCTTTGAGGTACAGGGGTTAGGACTTCAACATACGAATTCTGGGGAACACAATTCAACCCACGACATTACCTATCCTCTCTGCCTCAGTTCCCTCATCTACAAAACCGGCGTGATAACAGAACCTCCTCCGAGGGCCGTCCTGAGAGTTCGGTGAGTTACTAGACACCAAGTCAGGTGCGCAGTGAATGCTGAGTAAGCGTGGCTGGTGTGCAGGCAGACACATGGCCCCCAGGGACGTCCATCCCTAATCCTCAGGACCGGTAAATATGTTACTTCCCACAACAAAAGGGACTTCGCAGATGTGATCAGAGATGTGGAGATTATCTGGGATTATCCCAGGTGCTCCAAAGTCATCATGTGTCCTTCAAAGCAGAGAACCTTCCCAGCTGTGGTCACAGAGAGGTGCGCCGTGCCAAGGAACACGGTGACCTCAGGAAGCCAAGAACAGCCACCAGTTAACAGCCAGCAGGAAGACGGGGACCTCATTCCTGCCACTCCCGGGAGCTGAATTCTGCCAACGATCCGAATAAGCAGAAGCAGGTTCTCCCCCAGGGCCTGCCACACCTAGATTTTGGGTGGCTGAGACTGTGTAGCACTTCTGCCCTCCAGACGGCAAGATAATAAATCAGTGTTGTTAAGCCACCAAACTTGTGGTGATTTGTTACAGCAACAGTAAGAAACTAGTACATTCTGAAAAAACCAGTCAAACAGGAGTGGGGGATCTGGTCGACCCAGCCCTCCCACTGGAGGCCAGGAGCATATCAGTGAGCAACCCTGGCGACCACAGAGGACCCCTCCAGGAACAGGGGTGGGACCAACACACCGGCCTTTGGAGCTGGCACAGTATCTAAAGGCAGAGAACAAAAGCCAAGGGGCATCTGTGCCCAGTCAGCAAGACACCGGAGGGCCCCACGGAGTAAGAGTCCCCGGGCCCCATACCGCAGACCCTCCACCCTTCCAGGGAGCACCCTGACTACGGTTGGCTGAATAATGACCCCAAAGATGTCCATGTCCTAACCCCCAGACTCTGAGAGTATGTTACCCTACATGGCAAGACAGACTTTGCAGACGTAATTAAGGCTCAGACTGGGAAGATGATCTTGGATTGTCCAGGTGGGTCCAGCGTAGTCACAAGGAGACAGGAAGGTCAGAGTCAGAAAAAAGGACATGACAACAGAACCAGGAGTGCAGTGATGTGCTCTGAAGATGAAGGACGGGCCGGGAGCCAAGGAACGGAGCCGGCAGCCTCTGGAGACTGGAAAAGGCGAACACAGAGATTCTCCCCCGAAGGAACAAGCCCTGCAGATACTTTGAATTTAGGCTTCTGACGCCCAGATAATAAAGGTATGTTGTTTTAAGCCTCGAAGTTTGGGGCCATTTGAGGGTCCCAACCAAGACTGATGTCATGACCAGCCAGCGCTGTCCCTCCCCTGGACCCTGCAGCAGCCTCCTGGTGGCCTCCCTGCCTTCTCTCAGTCCCTTCCATCTGTCCCAACCCAGCCACCAGGGAGATCTAGAAAAGTAAATCAGATCGTGTTGCCTCTGTCTGTCCTCCACAGACTTCTTGCCACCCTTAGAATAAAGCCCCCATCCTCACGGCGGCCGGCAGAGCCCTAGACCCGTGGTTCTCAGCCTTTGCACAGCCCAGGAGGTGGGCCCAGGGGTCAGCACTTTTAACTCCCCAAGTGGCTCCAATGCATAGCCAGGCCCAAGCACAGTGGCCCCTGTGATGTGTCCCTTCCTACTGTCCCCTGTCCCACCCCTGCGTCACTCGTTATACTCCAGACTGCACACTACTCCCCATGGCACCAAGCACCATCCAGCCTCAGACCTCCACACCCACTTGCCTTCTTCCCCCAGATATCTGCGGGGCTTGCACCCCCCAAAAGGCCTTCCTGATCCCCACTACAAGATAGCTCCTCACTCTGCACACCTGCCCCTTGACCCTCCCCTAGTGGCCCAGCAGCACTCACACCTGACTGTGGGACGAGACGTGAGTGCGTGAGCCCATCAGGTGTCCCCACTGGACTCTCAGCTCCGTGAGGGCAGGGTCTCTCTGTCTTAGTCATGCTGGGTCCCCTCTGCTGGGTCCCCGTGCCGGGCCCACTCAGAGCGCGGGCGCATCTGTTGAATGAGGAAACAAATGCTTTGCTGTGACCGCAATCTCTGGTCATACCAGCAGGCTCACGAGGGGAGCAAACTCTGCACCACGCTCAGCGAAGAGGCTTTGAAAAGGCAGTGGTCCCACAGAAAAGGCACTGGGTTTGGACTCAGCAGGCCTACGACTGACAACAGGGCACACCTCACCGCTGGGTGACCCCGCGCCCGCCTGGCACCTCTCTGAGCCTCTTTCCGCACCCTGAGTGGGGTGATGAGTTGCTTCAGCCTGCTCCCAGCTGCGAGCAGCATGGCCCGGTGAGAACAGCGCCTGACCCTCGCCGCTGGCACCGACGTCCCCGGGGGATAGAAATGACTTTGTTGAGGAAAATGTTTTGACAAGTGCTTGAGTCCCTGTCACCTGCGCACACACAGGCTGTGTGTTGGCTCCCACAGGGAAGGCCTCAGGGCAGAGGGCAGGGTTCTGCGTGGCCAGGGAGCGGCATCGGGCAGTTCTTGGGAGGCCGCGGTGGAAGCAGGGCCAGCCCGACGGCCCTCACTGTGCGGTGCAGCCTCCACAGGTCTTTGGTAAAGCCAGCCAGACCCACTCTGAGAGGGCCCGTCACCATGGAAACCAAAGAAGGGACAACATCTCATCCTGGAGCTAACCCCATTCAGGACGGGAGCCAGCTGTGAGAACCCCAGCCCGCAGGCACAGGGGTCTCGGGGGAACTTGGGATGGGGGGAGGCTTGGCCCCCAGAGACCACCCTCTGCGGAACTGTCCAACGTGCCTGGTCCCCGAGGGGCTCAGAGGTGCGGGCGAGCGGGAGCTCAGGAAGGGCTCTGCCTGTCCGGAGAGCCTTTCCACACTGTGAAGTGCTGGCTGACCTCGAGGTGCTGCCATGAGGGCTGGTTCCTGCCCACAGGGACCGTCCGTCTCCAGGAGCCCACACCCCCTGGGAAGCCAGCTCCTCTCCAGCCCCAGCGTATTCATGAGCGTCTGCCCTGAGAAGAGGGCCATCCACACCCCTCCCCTGACAGTCTCGGCCACGGAGGCCTGGTGTCCGGAACAATGGCAGCAAATATTCCTACAGGAAATCAGTCCTTGGCAACTCATCCCCAGCGGGACCAGGGCGAAGGTAATCTAGAACATCGCCGGGGCCTGGACTGCAGAATCCACATGCGGCCTGAGCGCCCTCCGTCACCTCCGACAGGAATCCAAGGCATCCCAGTTCCCTTGGCTCCAGCCAGCCAGCCTCGGCCCCGTCTGGGAGGACAGATCTGGGAGGACAGAGCAGGTCCCCAGCCTCCGCGGGCAGGTCTGAGGAGGGCGCTCACCAGGCCGGCGGCCGGCTCTCAGGACAATGATTAGCAGCCCTGCACACAGGCCAAAGGGCCACTTAGAAGAGAAACACACCCCCACCCTCGATTTCCAAAAGGTTTCCTGGAAAGTCTAAGGATTTTGAAGGTTGAGGGACTAGTTGGAACCGCACTGACCAGGATGGAGGAAGAAGGAGCGAGCATTTCTCAGCACAAATTCTGGGTGAGTCTGCAAAACTCGCGCGGTGTCCTGCCAGCAGCGCCCCGAACTGGCCACCTGGCTCAGCGCTGCAAACGCGGGTGCACCAGGGGCCCGGGAAGGAGCTGGTGTGAGATGACAGTGCCAATGGTGTCAGGGACACAAAAGGGAGTGGGGGCACTGTGAAGAACGGGGGAGCACAGGCCCACACAAAGGGTGGCTGCTACTGAACTCTGGTCTGCTGTGGCCCTGTGTGCCCCGGTGCTGCAGATTCGTCCTGTTGTCCGAGACCCTGAACCCCGACTGGCACGTGGAACCTCCCAGTCCTTCCAGTTGAAGTAAGAGACTCCTGCTCGGCCCCGGCATTCACCCCCTCCCCCTTTGGCAACTGGAACCTGGCCACGGCCGTGGTCTATCTTGGACCAAGCAGACAAGGCAGTGTCTTGGGTATGGCAGAGCAACCTTCTGGAAGAATCCCAGGCCCCCACTGTGGAGCTGAGATGTCTGACTGGTTCAGACTTTCATGTGCGAGAAGAAAAAAAGTTTCCATCACATTTAAGCCACTGTTATTTTTGGGGTGTTTGGCTCAGCGGTCGGACTGAAAATCCTAACTTACCCAGCTGGCCACAAGCTCCACTGTGGGATCCTGAGTGAGCCCAGCCAATGCCGTCAGCCGGCCAGTGCCGTGTGCAGCCCTGACCTGACTGATGCTCACGGGGACCTGCCGCAGCACGCTGCTCCCCTGCTCCGGAACCTCTGAGCTTCCATCAGCTCACTAAGTCCAAGCTCCCTGGCACCCAAGGCAGGGCCTTCACAACCGGGCCTCCTGTTTGGTTCCATCTTTCGCACGCCCACACAGTCACTATAGCTACCCCAAGCTACCCACAGTTTCTAAGTCTTCAAGGTCACTGCCTCCCCCAGACAGCCATCCCTCCCCCAGGCTGAGTCAGTCACGCCCTCCTCTGCCCTCCCACCACCCCTTAAACATACCCTATTAATACCCTATTACAGCACACACCATGTGATGTTCTAATTGCATCAAGCTGTGAAAGCAAGGGCTCTAGAGGTAGACAGGCTGAAATCTCAGTGCCCAAACTCACTGGCTGTGTGACCTTAGGCCAGCTACTCAACCTCTCTGAGCCTCAATTTCCTCATCTGTGAACTGACAATGATACTGATTCAACATTTAACAAGTGTGGACGGAATGCTTATTGTGCCAGGCGTTGTGCTAGGGCCGGAGCATACAAAAATGTACCTGTCATCGTGAAGCGTGCAAAGTCAAGGTAGGGAATGGCTTGAAATAGAATCTTATACAAAAAGAAAAAACTGACTTCAATGCAGTTGTGATCAAACTTACAAAGAAAAAATACACTGTGTGAATGATGGGGAGATCCAACCTACTCTGGGAGAGGGGTCAGAGAAAGTGTCCTTGAGCAGGTGACATTTATGCAGAGACAAAGTAGAGGCAGGCTAGACAAGTGAGGAGGAAAGCTGCAGGGAGGGTGTTTGCAGGGAGAAGCAGCAGCCTATACAAAGGCCCTGAGGCAGGAAGAGCGCGTCCTTTTCCAGGAACCCGAAAAAGGAATGACAATAATGTCAGGGCAGAGCCGCCGTGTCTTTGGATCTCCAGGACCCAGATCAGTGCTTGGCATGTAGTAAGCAATATAGATAACTGCCAATCGAGTGAGTGACGCTGTTCAGAGCCCACCAACTCTGATTCAGTGACTAATTACGTTCCCACATGCTGGCTGGTCCTCTGCCAAGCACCGACCAGTGCCAGGTGCTCCGTGGGACTGAAGGCAGACGCGAAGATGGACCAGCCTGGATCCTGCTGTCTCAGCCTTTCCACTCCAAAGCCAGGAAACACGATCATGTGGGCCCCAAACATGAGGTTAAGGCATCAAAGCTTGTGGCAAAGACTCGTGCTTGTCCACCAAAACCTGCTTTTCTTCTTCCGTGGACTGAAGCCACCCAGGCCTCCCGGGCAGTCGGCATGGCCATGCGGAGCTCTTGCCAATGGCTTGTGAGTAGATACCCCAGGTCAGGGCTGAAGACATCAGGCAGGCCTCCTCCACGCTCTGTCCCAGCCTCACGGTGGCCCAGGTTCAACCGTGTAGATAACATGGTTCCCTAGGGGATGGCAGAGCAATGACTTGGAAGTGACTGAGGTCCTGAAATAACTGGCGAGGACAGAGCTGTCCACCAACCAGAGCTATTGCCTGTGAGAGAAACAGTTTCTCTGTTCTCTAAGCCTCTGTATTGCAGGGTCTCTTTGTTACAGCAGCATAGCTTTACCCTAACAGCACCTGGGAAAGGGACAGAGGTCTAAGAGTTTGGAGCAGAAAGTGGCTGTTTTGTGCTGCAGAAATCAAGGGAGACTTCCTGGAGGAAGATAGCATTTGCACTAGGCTTTAAGGAGTCTATACTCTGAACAAACAAAGGTGTATCCATTGGGGGATTACTAAACAGACATTAAAGAGAATGAGGCAGACACGTTAGCATGAGACATGGGGAAAGGCCTGAGTTGCAGAGTCCGTCATCCATCCACACTTCCACTGCTTGACATAAGAATGCAGTGTATACAGACAGAAAACAGCGGGGAAACACAGACTAGCCTGAGCTGCGGGGTAAAGCTCAGGGAAGGAGAGGGCTTTCTTCATTTTCACTTCGTCCCGCTGGGCTATTTTCCCTTTTTGCAATGATTACCTATTACGTTATAGTAACACTTCCCTGTATCTCTAAAGCAAGTTAGATGCGTGCTTGTTCTCAGGACAGGAGCCCTCCAGGTACTGACCAGGACACTGCCCGCCCGCCGGACCTGAGCTCTGGGTGGAGGCCTCTGTGTGACTGCTTGTCCCCAGAGCCCGGATTCAGGTGCTGCTGGGACAGACCGCTTGGAGGGAGGTTGAGGAATCACTTTGCAGTTAGTCAGGTCTGAGCTCAGTGGTTTCCCAGAAATAAGTCTCAGAGGGGCCCAAAGCAGGAACACGGGACCTCACAGGCCAGGACATGGCTGACGATGAAGGCCTGGGCGACATCCTGCCAAACGAGGGGCAGGTTCCTTGTCTCTTGGGCACCAAGGATGGATGATGACTCAGGTGCTTCAATTAGTGACTCCTCGGATTCGGTCTGCCCCCCGTCACAAAGGAGAAACTGAGGCAGCTGACCTGGCAATGGCTAACATTGCCCCCTGTACTGCAGAGCCTCTCCTCACAGCACCAGCGCGCTGCCGTGAGTGACACTGGGCTCTGGGAACTCAGGGCAGGAAGAGGAAGTGGCCGTAGGAAGTTGATCATTTTGGTGATTCTAGAACAGGGGTCAGAAACCTTCTGTCAGGGGCCAGTACATACCGCTGGCTTTGCTGGCGATGTGGCCCCTGTCAGTCACTCGCTCTGACACTGCAGCACAAGAGCAGCCGCAGACAACGTGTGGACAAGTGGGCTGTGCCCGTTAAACTTCCTGAGGACAGGCAGGGCGCACACGATGCGACTATGCCTAGCCCACTTAGAAAGGGTTGAGATGGCAAATTTTACATGTTTTTACCACAATTAAATATTATAATTTTGGCCCTGGCCAGTGTGGCTGAATGGTTAGAGCATCAGCCCTTGCACTGAAGGGTCCCAGGTTCAATTCCCGGTCAAGGGCACATACCTGGGTTGCAGGTTCAATCCCGGCTCTGGTTGGGGTGCATGCGGGAGGCAACCAATTGATGTGTCTCTCTCAACATCGATATTTCTCTCTCTCTCTCTTCCCCCATCCCTTCCTCCCTTCCACTCTCTCTAATATATATATGTATATAATTTTAATTTATAATTGTAATTTTAAATTTTTTGTAAAGTGGGCAGTGGGCCGGATTTGGCCCCAGGTGGCAGTTGGCCAATCCCTGTTCCAGAATATCAGAGCTGGAAAGCCCCTCAGAGGGCAGATGTGTTCGGCTGTAATAAGGCAGGTTCCTTAGACACAGGTTACTCATCCGTGATTGGTAAGTAGGGGAAGGATGTCGAAATGACAGGGAAACTGTGCTCATGTGCGATTCCCAGCATGCTAACATTTTTAAACACAGACGCTCCTCCGCTTACAAGGGTTACGTCCCAATAAACCATGGCACATTGAAACCATCACAAATCAAAGATGCATTTCACACAGCTAGCCTCCAAACAGCGCAGCTTAGCCCGGCTGCCTTGTACGTGCTCAGGACACGTACATCAGTCTGCAGTTGAGCACAAACAACGAACACAAAGGCTATTTCATAATAAAGTGCCGAATAGCTCACGTGATTCATTATGCATTTCACTTTCACAACAGCAAGTCAAAAAGTGCTGAATTGAACCACAGGAAGTTGGGGATCATCTGTAACCAGGAACAATAAGGTTATTAAAGAAATAACCTTAGCACGATTTGAAGAATGTAAGGGAAAAAACCTATATGTCTGTACAGGTGCCTTCTCTTATTACCAGCAATAGCAGGATTACTGGCTTCAAGGACCTCCGCGCTGTCACGGGATTAGGCGTCTGGGGACATGGCAAATTGAGATGAAGAAGCTCTCCTGCTCTCCTGAGGTGATGGACGAACGATGAAGGCTACACTTTCAATCACAGTTTTAGTGTTGATGAAAATGGTCCCGATCAGAAGCCAGAGCCCTCCGGGACCTTCACCGCCCAGGACAACAGGAAGCTCCGTGTTTAAGGCTGAACCGCGCAGCTCTCCGTGTGGTGGGAGAACGCACTGGACGTCTGCGTGCGCTCAGCTGTTTGTCAGGATTATTATCGATTTTGTTGGTGCTCTGGATGCAAGCATCCCTAGACTCTGAGCCATCGACTGCAACTCTGTTCTTCTCATTGGCCCTGTTCTTGTTAGTGCACAATTGTACAGATCATGAGGTTTCACAGGGGACACTGTGGAAGACAGCAGTGACACCTGGAACCCCACCACTCTGCAGATGACAGCTGCTACCGATAATGGCTGCTAACACTTACTGAGCTCTGACTGCATGCTGGCGTTGTGCTGAATGACTTTTACTCCGCCTCTCCCCATAAGAACCCTGCATTATCACCCCCATTTTCATAGAGGGGGACACTGAGATTCAGAGAGGTTAGGGGACTGTCCAAGTCAGCAATCAGAGCCCAGAGAGGCCCTCTCACCTCCTTTCAAATCTTGCCTGCCCATGTCAGCCCCATGTCCTCATCTCCTCGCAGTGCACACTTGAGAATCCGGGAACTTGCCTCCACCTTTGGAGTGGATTCTAATCAGTAACTCAGGTGGTGGGTATATGGGAATTTTATTATTCTTTAGACTACACACATATGTTTTAAACATTCTTTTGCATAGATAATATATTTCACAATTTAATTTTTTAGATTTGGAGATTTTTTTAAAAAGGAAATGGCCTAAGGGTAGGATAGAGCAAATTCAAGCCCTTATAAATACATAAGAGGCATCCAGTTCTCCATTCCCTCAGATAACATGCTCAAACACTCCCTATAACATCAGGAATGCAGCTATTGGTTGAAACAAATAACTCAACTAGCAGTGACTTAAGTAATAAAGGTATTAAATTATCTCTTATAACAAGAAGGCTGGAAGTAGGTGCTTATAGGTTGATCAAGCCTGGCCGATGTGGCTCAGTGGTTGAGCGTCGACCCATGCACCAAGAGGTCGTCAGTTCGATTCCCAGTCAGGACACATGCCCAGGTTGTGGGCCAAATCCCCGGTGGGGGACATGCAGGAGGCGGCCAGTTGATGTTCTCTCTCATCAATGTTTCTATCTCTCTCTCCCTCTCACTTCTTTCTCTCTAAAATATCAATAAAGAAAAAAAATTTTTTTTTAAAAAAAGGTTGATCAAGCCCTGGTCGAGTGGCTCAATCAGTTGGAGTGTTGTCTCACACACCGAAAGGTTGTGTGTTCAATTTCTGGTCAAGGCACATACCTAGGCTGCAGGTGCATACGGGAGGTAACCAATTGATCTCTCTCTCTTCCTTTCTCTTTAAAAAATCATTGATCAAGTGGCTCAGTGATACAATTCTCTGAAATTCTCCTAGAGGCACAAAATAGCTGCCACAGCTCCAGACATCACATCTTCATCCAACCACTTCCAAATGTAGGAAGTAGGGAAGCATCCAGTATCATAAGACTTCATTCATATGCTCACATCTTTTCATCATGGGGAAAATATTTCCCAAAAAGTCCCCAGCAGAGTCTCACTTATATCTAACTGGCCAGAACTGGGTCATTTAACCACTGCTATCCACAAGGGAGGCTGGGAAAATATCTGCCCTTTGCAGCCTCCTTGTCAGATGGACAAGGAAGCAGAGGAAATGCCCATTGGGCAGGAAACCACAATGCCTATCCCAACCCACCCCACCTCTAGGAAAGTTAAGTACCTCTGTCCCACTAGAGATGCCCTCAGATCTTTCAAGTAACCCAGGTCCCACCTCACGTGGTAATTGGAGTCCACGCCACACAGCCCCAAAGTAAACTGCTGGGATGTGTCTGTTTCCTCCAGAAGATGCTTGAGGGGTGCTCTGAATCACCCTGGACCCCAGCCCGCAGCTCATGACCTGCAGAGTGATAAGCTTCACTTGGCCAATCCACGGGCACTGTCAGATGAAGGAAGTCAGCAAATCCTCCTGCTGTCAAGACCTGGCCAGTCTAAACTCTGACGTGTGATGGGACCTCAGTGCTAGAGGCCTGTAGAAAAGGGAGAAGCTGGTCATGGAAGACCACCAGCCGCTTTGCACACTGGTTAGAAATCAACTGGAAAACTTAAGCATTGAGGGCCCGAAGGTCCCCTGGGGTGTGGCCATGGCAGCAAAGCACTGAGAGGAGCAGAAGTCCGGGCCTGCAGTCTTCCAGATCATGACTGTCTGGCACTTAAAAGACGATGACCCTGGAGGCAGGGCCTCTGTTGTCCGGTTTGCCACAGTCCTCACCCCTCCGCATTGTTTCCCCAACACTGAGGCCAAGGGTCGACTGCTGTTTATCATCATGTTCACATGGTTCTTCTTTCCCTTGGCCACTTCCCAAATTCGAGGGTCCTGGCCGGCCTTGTCGGCACTTGAGTTTTGGATCCTTAAACCGCAGCACTGAAGACGGTCCAGTCTCCGCTCTGTGGTGAGAGTAACTGTCTACTCGCACATCAATGCCTCCACTCGCTGTGGGGCACTGATGTGGAGAGTGATTGAAGTCACAGACTCAGTGCCTGTTCCCAGAGAGATGAAAATCAGCCCCACCGTCTCGCCGGGCATGGCGACAGTCCACGCAGTGACGCCGACACGCAGAACGGCCACGCGGGGTGCATCTCCGTGCAGCGGCTCAAACGCTGCTCTGGTGATTACTCCAGAGTACAGCTGTTCACGGCTGTTGTTACACGGTGTGTCCCTCCAGGAACCCTGAGAACTGACTTACAGTTACAGAATCAGGAAGGGACATGAAACCCAGAGAAGCACGTGAAGGTGATGCATTTGGGTAGCATTTCTGAAATAATAGTGACTGGTGCTCATCTGAAGCTGCCAAGGGCAGGCCATTGTTCTAAGTAGTTCTACACAAGTAAATTCACTTAATCACCACAGAAACCCCGGGAGGAGGGTACTGTTACCCCTATTTCCATGGGCCCGGTAGCCAACCCCTCGTGACGCCCGGGAGCCCCCTCCCACTGAATCAGGTGTGACCTGTGTGACCACGAGAACACTGCAGAAGTGACAGTGTGTGACTTCCAGGGCCAGGTCACAACAGGCATCGCGACTTCTGTCTTGGCCTTCCAACCGCTTGCTCTGGGGGAAGCCAGCGCCATGCCGTGAGGACACGCAAGCCGCCCCGTGGAGGGAGGCCACCGGCCAGCCCCAGCTCGGCAGCCACGCGAGCTTGGCGGACACTCCAGCCCCAGGCAAGATGACCGCAGCCTGAACCCGCGTCTGCTACAGTCTCAGGAGAGACCCCAAGCCAGAACTGCCCATCAAAGTGCTCCCAAACTCCTGACCCCCAGAAACCATGAGAAAACCAACGACTGTCATTGCTTTATGCCACTAACTTTTGGGGTAACATGTTGGGCGGCAATAGGTAACTACTACAGGCGGTGAACTCAGGGAGGGCACAGAAGTTAAATAATGTGCCTGACGTCATACAACTGACACGCAGTGGAGCCAGGGCTGGAACCCAGGCCGTCCGTTCTGCGGCCCGTGCATCCCAAACCCGCTCGCCCGGCCCTCAGGCCGCTTCCCAGAGACCCGCGCACCTGAACCCCTCCCGCTGCGCCTCCTCCGCTCCAGACTTGGCCTGCGTGACTCCCTGCCTCTCCAACAACTCTGGCCAGCGGTGTCATTCTCTCCATTTTATTCTTCCTATTAAACGTAATTAACCAAGTAATGCCTCACTACACTTCTCCTTTAGAAATATTCAAATAGCAGATAAGGCCGCTAAATCTCCTTAGAACACCCCACCGCTCCGTCCAGGCCCCTTTCCAGACCTTTTTTCCTGGTCATTTACATTCCCGTGAATTTCCCCAAAGAAGTATTGGGCAGAGCAACTACAGGGTTAAGTCTCACGAAGTAACGTTAGGCAAAACACCAGTCACCACGAAATACACTGTGTGACTCCTTTATGAGATACAAACGCAGGAGGATTACGCAGCGGAGTTAAGGGCTGGAGGCTTGGGTGGCGGGGTGAGCAGTGCGCGGGGCAAGTGGAGGTCCCCACAGGGGCATGAGGGGGTGTCGGGCGGTGACAGTGTTCTGTTTTCACTTCAGAGGTGGTCACGAGGTCCGCCCTGCGATGAGGCATTTGTGCGCCTCTCTGTGAGCATAACTCACCACTGCAAAAGGCTTTGTTTAAGAAAACATGTGCTCTGGTTTTTTTATATCAAATGTATTGTTCTATCTTTTCAAAAAGACGCCTTTTGTTCACTCAACAATAAGTCCCTCCACTTGTCACCTGCAGACATACGTCCTTCTTTTTAACAGCTGCAGTGTACTCCACACAGTGACTAGTGCACAGTTTATCTAGCTACCCCCCAACTGAGGGATTTTTTTTTTAATTTTTTTCCTTTGATTTTAGAGAGAGAGGAAGTGAGAGGGAGAGAGAGAGAGAGAAACATCGATGAGCGAGAACATCAACTGGCCACCTCTTACATGCCCCCCACTGGGGATTGGGCCCACAACCCAGGCATGTGTCCTGACCGGGAATCGAACCGGCGACCTCTTGGTGCATGGGTCGACGCTCAACCACTGAGCCACACCAGCCAGATGGGATTTTTTTGGTAATTTGCACAGGAGTGCAAGGAACACCTTTGCGTCCCTCTGGTCTGTCCTGAGCAGTTGGAATTGCTGTGGCAAAGGGTATGAACATTTCGAGTTTTAATAAACGTGGAGTACGTGGAGTACGTGGAGATCCCCATGTTCCCACATCCTGACCCACTCTGACAGCATCCCAGTGTTCCTTTTCTGTTGTTGCCTCATTACTGCCCCATTGCTGCCCCAGATAAAGGAACAGGCTCAGAGATGGTAAGCAGTCTGCCTGAGGTCACACAGCAAGGACGCAGCAGCAAGAAGACTTGGATTCAGATGATTTGCCTCCAAAACCTCAGCTCTTACCAAGATATGGGGTTTTGCTCCTTGAAGAACAGGTGCTTGGGCAGTGCACCAGAGGTACCCCACGGAGGGGCTGAAGGCACCTGCGAGTGTGCAGAGCCTGCCCCGGGCTACAGGCAGACCCCCGGCTGCATGGAAATCATCAGGGAGAAAATGAGTTCCAAATGGAATTGCCGCGGTGCTGCCGCCGACTCATGTAAATGAGGTAAACTTGCCTCTCACACGATGCATTTAGAGCAAGGGCACAGGGTTCTCAGCTGCTCCCAAGCAACAAGCCACTGGGAGTGAAAAATAAAACAATCTATGAAGCTACAAAACGCAATAATAAATGATAACAGGCCCCACGACCGCAGGGGAGAATTATTGGAAAATCAGCTGAGAGCCCGTCAGAAGGGAGGCTCGGCGGCTGGTGGCAGATGGTGAAGTGTGGCGAGAGAGGGCAGCACCTGCGGTCAGAGAAGCCTGCGTGTGACGTGCCCCCACAGTGGCCGGCGGGGTGACCTTGAGCTCCGGAAACTCAGAGACTCAGTTTCCTTGACTGAACTAGGAGTGGAAATAGGACATACTACCCATAGCGCTGTTACAAGGGTTGAACGAGATACTGACGAGACGGGCCCAGGCTGCCAAGCCCAGAGGTTCAGGCTGTGCGTGCACAGGGACCTGAAGTTGCGAGCGGGCCGCAGTCACCTCATCCTCCGTGTTCACAGCCAGAGGCTTTGTCAGGTTGGCCCAAGGCCCCGTGTGCTGCAGGGCCCGGGGCGGGGGGAGCACAGGGAAGGTGCTCGGTCGATGGGAGTGCTATGATCATGGCAGCCTGACGTCCCACTTGGTGGGGACTGAGGGGTGCTCCGGCCATTCTGACCCTGATTGTGACAGGAGGTCCTCTCCAGATCCGAGAGCAAGCCCCGAAAGCGAACCTTGCCGGACTGAACGGACTGAGTCGTGGCCCTGCGCCAGCCTGTGTGGGAAAGCCTGAGGGCTCCGGGGAGAGGAGACGAAGCAGGCGTCACCATGCTCTGTGCCTGCCTTGCACCTGTGGCACGGGGGCCACATCAACCGGAAAGGAGGGAGGGCGACCCTCCCCCACGGAGGACAGGAGCCCGCCTCCAAAGGGCCATCCCTGGGCACAACCTGTGCTGTTCTTTCTGCCTTAAATGCTCTCTATTTTGCCCCTCTCACCCATCCTCCCAAGCCCAGCTCCAATCAATGCCACCTTTTCCAGAAAACCTTCCCTGGATTCCCAGGCCCCCCTCCCGCCCCCAGCCCAGGCTAGAAGGGCTGACTGTATCTTAATCATCCCTGTAATCGCCCCCCAGCAACTGAACATAACTGGCTTTCTGTGTCTGATAAATTAATGAATAGATGAGGGAGAGAGAGCCTGCCTAGGACCCTAGGAAAGAGCGGAAACCGTCCCCATCTGTCCTTTTATAATTAGGACCAGCAAGGCCTGAAGTCAGAGAACAATGGGTTAGGGCAGGAGAGGGCTGACAGTTGGGCGTGACGTGCCTGTCATTCTGATGGCCCCAGGGACTGCAACAGGAGTGAAATGTGACCCACAGTCAAGGCAGAGAAATGCCATGGCAGGCGCTGGGTGGAGGATAATGAGCTCAGGGAAGAAGAGCTTGCTACAGAAAGAAGGGTCTCCAGAGCCCTTCAGTCCGGCGGACGACCTGCCCGGTGGGCCACACTCCTGTTCCAGGCTCATTTTTAAGAAACGAATCAGACAAACACGGTGCTGGGGGTCCGAGTCCAGCCCGATGTTCAGCCGAGCCGAGCTCCCAGTTATGGGCCCGGCTCTGCCAGGGCGCTGGCCTCATCCCCTCCAGCTGTGAGCACCTCAAGGCAGCAGCTGGGTCTTGTAAGATCCCCGCTTATCACAGGAGAAATCAGGAGAGGAGCCCACGCTCCTCACTGGAGTTTGACTCTGCCACGGATCCGCCAAGCACTACTGTGTGGCCTCAGCAGAAGACCAAATTGATGAGAGTGGGAAGCAGGATGGAACTGAGGAAGAGGATCAGGTGTCTACGAGGCGGCTCTTGCTGCACGGACGGCGAGTCCTGAAACCTCAGTACGGAACACTGCCTTCCTGTGCTCGTCACACAGGGCAGGGCCTGGCTGCCGCTCGTCTGGCCCCGCTGGTCTTGGCTGCGCAGGAGGCATGTGTCCTCTCCCTCTGGGACCAGGCAGAGGGCACGGCCACTCTCGGGGGCACTGTGTTCTCCTGACGGACGACAAGCCAGGGGAGGGCGGAGCGCACCATCTCGGATGTGGCACGCCACGCTTGCTCACGTCCCAGTGGGCACAGCAAGTCAGGTGACCGAATCCAGCCAGTGGGGGTAAGGTACACACGGCCTCCTGGGACACATGGCAATGGTGGGAGGAAATGAATAACTGTGAACGAGTAGTACCATCTATCACCCTATGTTATTTTTGCTCTCCAGCCTGTTCTCACCTCTATTCCAGAAACATATTCCATGCAGTTTGAGCAGGCCTGACCATCCCACCACTGGGTAGGCACGTGATTAAGAACAGCCAATCAGAGTACCCCATTCACACACCCCCATGTGATTGGTTCAGGAGTGGACAGGTGATAGAAACAAGCCAATGAGAGCCTTCCCTGAGACCTTCCCCCAGAGCCGGCAGGAAAGGCGCCCTCCTCTCTCCAGGGCTGCATGGCTGTGGGCCCGGGCTTGCCAGCGGCTCTGGTCTCCACAGAAAGCAGCAGAGTCTGGACAGTAGCAATGACGGAAATGTCTGCACTGCCCCACAACATGTGAAATGTGGCTGGAGCAAATGAGGAACTGCAGTCTAAATTTTATTTTGGATTTAATTTGAGTTTTATTTTCATTCATTTACATTTCAATCTATAGCCCTTTGTGGCTAGTGACTAATATATGGATGTAATGGATAGAGAGAGAGTCTATGTAAGGTAGGAAAGAGCTTCTGGTGACATTTTTGGGCCCTTGTGTCCAATCGAACCTGATGCCACCTAGATGTTGTCATGTATACGAGTAAACAACTTTCTTTTCTTAAGCTAGTAGGATTTCCATCATTAGGAGTGGAAGGAGTCTCGACTGATGCCATCAGCAGCTATGACTTCTATTTATTTTGTCCTCCTGTGTGCCAGGCACTCAGCTGAGGTACACCTGTCACCTCACTGATCTTTCCAGATTAGCCATGAGAACTTGGGAGCCAGGCAGCCTGGGCTCCAACCCACCTTCACCAGTGGCTGGTTGCGGTGCCGTGGGTCAGATGCTCACTCTGGCTGCCTCAGTTTCCTTATCTGTGCAATGGGATGATGGCAGCCCCTACCTCACAGGCTGTGAAGGCCAAGTGAGTTATTACATGTGGACTGCTTGCAACAGGGCCAGGCACGTAGCAAATGCTCCCTAGTGTGGACTAGTTTTTATTTTCTTCCTAATCCTGAAGGTGAGTCCACTCAGACTCACAGAGTGTAAGTCACTTGCAAAGTGGCAAAGCTGACAGGCGACAACCTGGGACTGGAATGGGCCGGTGTGGTTCCAGAGTGCAAACCCTTTACAGCACCTTATTCCGTCTGTGGCTTTCAAACTCTGTCCATGGTCATGCTAAGAGTAATATTAATAAGAGTTTGCACTCATTGCATGCCCAAGAATTTAAATTCTGGACAGTTTTGCTTCAGAGCCCAAGCTTTCAACTCGCAGAGAAAGAAAGTGATTCTCTTTTTAATGCCTCCTCTGCCCTTCTATTAATACCAAGGAGGAAGTCTCGGCTCGGTGCCGATGTCTTTAATGCGTCTCTAGCACTTGTGCAGAGAGAGCCAGCCTCAGGCTCAGAGCAAACCATGCTTTCTAAAGGGGATTTAATAGGCCATATGCTCGACTTCTATGCTACATGCTCCAGGCAGATGCAGGAATTCCCTCTCTCTAGAGGCGCTATGGCTCCCGGCAGCCAGAAAGGCAGTGGCTAGAGAAGGAAGGCCTCGGCTTCAGGGAGCTCTCGGAGCCTGCAGAGGCGGCCAGCAGTCAGCCAAGCTCTCGTCCCTGCCCAGGGAAGTTTCAGAGGTGGTGGATGGCAGGGCACTGGGGGACAGCAGCCGTCTGTGACAGCACCAGGCGTCACACAGCCTGCACCGGCTGATGGACAGATTCTCAACCCTCGGTGAGTGGAGCTGCAGAACGTGCCTTGCCTCACGGTATGTGGTCAGGAGCCAAAGGCCCGTGTGAGTTCCTCCTCCGCGATGCCCAAGGTGAGGGTCCTTGGGCAGCTCCCTGCCCTCTCTGGGCCTCAGTTTCCTCATCTGAGAAACAGAGATAACAATGCCTATGCCCAAAGAATGGGCCTAAGAAACAATGAGCCCTGGCCAGTGTGGCTCAGTTGGGTGGGGGGTCGTCCTGCACGGAAAGATTGCTGGTTCGATTCCCGGTCAGGCCACAGGCCCGCCTTGCGGGCTCAGTCCCTGGTAGGCGGCATGCGGGAGGCAGCCCAGTGTTTCGCTCTCACACATCAATGTTTCTGTCTCTCCCTCTCCCTTCCTCTCTCTCTAAAAATCAATAAAAATATTTCTTAAGTGAGACCATGCACAAGAAAGCACTGTGAAGAACTGAACAAATGTGGATGATGGCCGTTCACAGTATTTGAGTATAACTGTATCATACACAAGTGGGAGCCACCAGCATAAACAGCTGACCCTAGGGGGAGATGGGGTCACCTGTCCCTCTCTGAATTAGCTTTGTTTCTGTATCTCTTTCACTGTATCGTGCTCTTCCGGGGCAGGGGTCTTCTATCCACCTGGGGAGCCTGGCTCAGCACAGGCGTCAACAAGTAGTTGTTGTATGGATGGCTTACAGGTGATGGATAAGTGGATACTGGATGGGTAAATGGATGGATGGATGGATGATGAATTGATGGATTGTGGACGGGTGAATGGATGGGTGGTGGTGGACAGATGGATGACGGGTAAAGGATTGATGGGTGATGGTTGTATAGTGTGTGGATGAAAGATAGATGGATAAATGGGTGGATGATGGATGGGGGGTGATGGATTGATGGGTGATGGATATGTAATGAATGAATAAATGGATGGAGGATGGATGGGTCATGAATCCAAATGCAGTTTAAGATGCAATTCCTGGCTGGGTCAGAATCTTGCTCTGGTACCAGATCCCAACTATCCAAAACTCTCAAACCACAAGAATCATGGTGTGTGTGTGTGTGTGTGTGTGTGTGCGCGCGTGTGTGTGTGTGTGTGTGTGCGCGCGCGCGCTTGGTTGTGCTGTCCTGAGGAAGAGTTTGACAGAGAATGTGTGTTGTGGGGGGAAAGCTCAAATAAAGAGGTACTTTTAAAACAACTTCCAGAGTCTTCCCTCTGCATATCTGCATTCTCCCCAACCCCCGACACCAGCTATCCTGGGTCTGGGTCAAGGTGAGGCTGGTCGAGGGGGAAGATCTCAGGGAGCCTTGTGCCCTTCAGGCCCGGAGGCACTGTGAGCTCAGATGGATTTTCACAAATGGTGGGGAGTGAGCTCCAGCGAACTCCGTCACCAGAACGTTAGCTACCTGGAGTGGCCCACTCAGGATGCGGTGGTCTCCAGGCAGCCCACTCAGGATGCGTTGGTCTCAGAGTTCACCTGCCTCACCCTCAGTCTCTCGGGGCTTCCAGGGTGGGGGCCAGGCAGCAATTTCTCCATCAATAGGTAGTGACCTCGCCCTGGCCGGTTTGGCTCAGCGGTTAGAGCGTCGGCCTGCGGTCCAGAGAGACCCGGGTTCGGTTCCCGCTAAGGGCATGTGCTTCGGTTGCAGTTTGTCCCCAGCCCTGGTTGGTCGTACGGGTGGCAGCCACTCGATGTGTCCCTTTCACATCGATGTTTCTCTCTCTCTCTCTCTTCCTCTCTCTCCCTCCCACTCTATCTGAACAAAAAATGAAAAAATGTCCTCGGGTGAGGATAAAAAAAAAAATAAATAGGTAGTGACCTCATGAGAGGCTTGCGGCCTCTCTCTAACCTCGCTAACGGGGTGAGTCACCACGGCCACAAGCGGTCAGGAAGCTTTATCAAGGAGGCTCTGGCAGTGCTGGCTTTCAGTGACGCTGGAAGGACCTGTGGGAGAGCACGGGCGTCTCAGAGTGGCTCGCCAAGCACACGACCCAGCCCTGGGGCTCCCCGCCTCGTGCGTGCTGTTCACTGGTAAACGACCAAGTGTGGGTGCAGAGACAGCTTCACACTTCTCCGTGAGCTGAGACAGAGCAGGGCGTGGCAGGCGTGCTGGGTCACCGACGGAGGTGCCGCGCATAACCTCGAAGAGGAGGAAGGACTTCTCCAGGAGGACCGGGGCAGGGACATCTGGGAGGGAAGCTGCTCGTGAAGCACGGCGGCAGGACGGACGGAGCTCTCCGAGGAAAGGACAGTGAGGGTCTGGCTGTGGCTCTGCCTGGGCAGCACCCATGTCCCCTCCCCTGGGGCAGCATCTTGACTCTCCTTTGGGAACCACCACTCTCGGACCATGGGGTTCTGTTGAGACTGACCCGCCCCCAGCTCCAGGGGTGAGCGAATGACCCAGGCCTGGCCTGGCGCAGCCCCATGCCTGGCAGTGGCAGGCTTAGGGATGGCCAGTGACCCACACCTGGCTAGTGAGCCCTCCCTGGGAGGCTTATTGGTGCTAACCTGGGGGGCGTAAGCATGGGCTTCCACATGAGGAGGGCTGCCATCGACTGAAGCCAACAAAGGAGGCAGAACTCTGAGAGACAGCGAGGGGAAAATACAACCAGAAACAGAACAGACAAAGGGAGGTGGGGAGAAGAGACACACGGAATCCTGCAGACACCATGAGCACCTGGATCCAGCTAAGCCTGAAGCCATGCTACCTCTACACTCCTGTGAGCCGATAAACATTCATCTCTTTGCTTAAGCCAGTTTGAGTTGGATTTTGTCCCTTACGACCAAGCAAGTTGCTTTATTTATTTTTGTATCTCAATGCCCACACCAGGAACTCAGGACACGAAAAGAAATGGGATGGGATGTGACGGGACGGGGTGGGATAGGACGAGATGAGACGGGATGGGATGGGGTGGGGTGGGGTGGGGTGGGATGGGGTGGGGTGGGGTGGGGTGGGGTGGGGTGGGGTGGGATGGGGTGCGGTGGGGTGGGGTGGGGTGGGATGGGGTGGGGTGGGATGAGGTGGGGTGGGGTGGGGTGGAGTGGGGTGGGGTGGGGTGGGGTGGGATGGGGTGGAACTCTGGCCCTTTATGGTAACTATGCCCATGCCAGGCTGACACTATGAACATTACTTGAGCTCATTCATAACCTTCCCAAAGCAGGATGTCCAAAAGCTTGAGGCCCCTCTAGGTAATCAATGGACAAGTCCATTTGCCCATTTATGAAAAGCTCGGCCTTAATTCCCTGCCTACTTTAAGACCCCAGGTTCTTTGTGAGCTGATGGGGCCTGAGAGATAAACTCCGTTCTGACCCAGCACGGGCTGGTGCTTCGCGAATAGCCACCCGAGGAGTTAGCCGATGCTGCCTCATGTCAGTGCTGGCACAGGTCCGCTCTCGGGTCCGCACAGGCCGTTCCGACAAGGCGGCTCCGCGCTGCTTTCCGAAGCAGCCACTCCGGGGCCAGCGCAGCCCCAACCCCACACCTTGGCGTCAGAGGGAAGAAACGTGTCTGGGGGCTTGTTGAGCATGGGCAGGAATGATAACCCCACTGGAAAGGAAAATAATCTGAAAATAGAGAAAACTGGGACTTGTAATGAAAAAGCAACTCAAAGCCATTCTACCAGGACCGGGGGAGCCGTGTCCCTTGGGTGTTCGGGACACGCGGGGAGAGGCCGCAGCGGCTGTGTGCGGAAGGTTCCTCTCCAGTGAGCCCCCTGCCTGTCAGGGCAGCAAGGCTGGAGATGCATGAATGGGAGTGGAACACCAGAAAGGCTTTTCTTCTTAATGTGGGTCTCTGTCAGACTTTCCTTCTCGCTCCAGATCAGGTAAAGCAACTTAAACAAGTACGAAAGTTCCTAGAATCCAAATACAAGCAGCCACACGATGTCTTCAAATTCACTGCAGGCCACGTTTGCTTTGGAAAATTAGAACATTACAAAATAAATAACAAAAATACATGATAACGCAAGGAGCGGGCAGCGTTAGCGCGAAGCTAGTGGACTCCACACTGAGCCCTACACCGGGGGCTCCCTGGTGCGAGCTGGCGGCTCCAACTCCATGTCTCTGGTCGATCACACCTCTGATCCCTGGGCATATTTGGTATCCCTCTCCCCTCCCATCCCCTCCCCCATCCTCTTCCTCTCTCCCCCACCCCATCTACTTGGCATTGCCTCTGGGCTGTCCCACAGATACAACAAACTTAACCCAGCCAGGTCTGAACTCAAGATTCCTCCCTTCCCACTAAAACAAAAACCCATTCCCACGTCAATCTTCCTCCTTTCAGTAATGGATGCAATCATTTGTTCACAGCAAAAATCTGGACGTTGTCCTCAGTAACTCTTTCCTCTGACTCCATATCCAATTTGCCAGCAGGTCCTGTTCAAACTATCTAGAGCTCATTCCATTCTCTCCCTTTCCCCCAAGGCCCAACCACCAGCATCTCTCATGGGACCATCACCTGTTAACCCTCCTATTTCTGTCTCCATCCAGTATTCTCCACTCATCAGTCTGAATGCTGTTTTGTTAAATGCAACTCAAATCCCATCACCTCCCTGCTTAAAAGCAGTCAAAGGCATCCCAGGGTGTTTAGAATAAAGTCCAAGTTCCATACCATAGCCAAAAAGGTTTTGCATGACTAGGTCCCTCCCGAGCAATCTGACCTCTCTCTCTCTCTGCAACAACCTCACTGGCCTCCTTAGAGTTCTTTCAACCTGACAATCAATTCCTACCCCAGGGCCCTTGCACATGCCTCTTCTTCCTGTTCCACTCTTCCTTCCACTCTTACCACCTTTAGGTTTCACTCAACTGTTGTCTCCTCAGACAGGCCTTATCCATGTCCCCTCATCTGAAGGAGCTCTGCCCCCACCCACACCCGCAGGCAGAACAGCAGACAGAGTGTAACACCATGTATAAAAAATGGTGTACATAACACTTGAAAACTGTTACCACTGGTTGCCCCTGGGAGAGGAAGTTGGTGGCTGGGGACAGGGAGACTTTTTACTGTGCATTGTTTCATGACTTTGAATTTTAAATCACGTGTATATATTATTATTCCAAAGTGTTTAAGTTAACTCAAATAAAATAACAAACGGAGGGAGGGAGGAGAGAGAGAAAGAGTATGAAGAGGAGGGAAAGGGAGAGAGGGAGGGAGAGGAAAAGAGAGGCAGAGGGAGAGAGGAAAGAGAGGAGAGAAATACCCTTGGGAAATTGTGCTGAGAAAATAATTCCACCAACAAAAAGGCTCTATTTGAAAAATAATCGTTGTGGTATTAAACTATAAGGAAACACAGAAAGAAATGCCCGGCCACACAGGCACGACGCAGGAGAGAATGCTTGCGGCAGGGTGGAGGAGCGTGAAGTCCTTCATAACGACCACTGTGAAGACTGTAAAAAGTGTGCAGAGGTGTTTATGACAATAATTAATGGAAAAGCAG
Source organism: Tadarida brasiliensis (assembly GCA_030848825.1). Taxonomy (NCBI): domain Eukaryota; kingdom Metazoa; phylum Chordata; class Mammalia; order Chiroptera; family Molossidae; genus Tadarida; species Tadarida brasiliensis. The sequence continues at coordinate 119,344,336 of CM061258.1, forward strand.
AGACTATAAAAATGTATATTAAGAGGGAAAACAGTGTAGTGGAAAGTGGAAAATTGCTGGAGAGAGAGGTCCATGTTTCATCACTTTCTTGAGGAAGTCCGCACATGAAAAACGCTGATGCTGTCGCAGTCTCAGCATGGGCCCATCTTCCAGTCCAGGGACCGAAGCTCAGGGGTGGCCTCGCGGGTCTGGGTGGCAGCGGAGGCAGCTGAGAGGCCGGGGTGAGGCTCCAGGAGGCCTTCGTGGGAGACCCAGGCCAGGCTTTCTCAGCCTCCGCGCCCCTGATGCCGGGGTGCTGGGTCAGTTTTTGCGGGGGGCTGCTCTGTGCCCTGTGTGATGTTTAGCAGCACCCATGGCCCCCACCCGCTGGATGCCCGTAGCAAACCACCCCCAGCCATGACAAACAAAACTGCCTGCAGACATTGCCGAGTGTCCCCTGGGGGGCAGAATCGTCCCCAGCTGAGAACCCTTATGCTCGGCAAGGTACAAACTTCTCTGACTGCCAGTTTCCCCAGAAAAATGGGAGCGTGCCTAGCAGATAGATAAATTCTCTGCCCTCCTATGTACACACTAATTACAGCTATATTTTTTAAAGAATATGTATATTAAATGGTTTTTTATGGTGCCTTTTAAATTACAATAAAATAGGTGAGGCTCCTTCTCTCATGGGAACCCCAACTGCTAGCTTTCCATGGGTACGTCTCAGTGACAGTAATTATTTATCATTATTCACTCCCTCGTATATACAGTGTGGTTTTATAGCACACGTGCGCCCCCTCACAAGGGGGCTTTAATGGGGGCGCATTTAATTCATAAAATGTTAGGAAGCACTTGACCGCACCATGACAATCACCCCGATTCCCACACGGGGTCTTTGCTGTTAAATGGCAGCTCAAATAATAAACTGCCTTACGTTTCATTCAGGCTTTTCCAGGACTGAAATGTCAGCTCTAGAATTAGAGGTTTCCTCACCCAACCGCTCACGCTGCAGGTGGGAAGCTGAGCTCCCTCCACCCAGGGAACGTGACCTGTCTGCAGTCTCCCAGCCCGCAAGGGGGCAGCTGGGATGACACAGGTCTCCGGTTCCTGGGCCACCTCCTTGCCACCAGGCCACACTCTTTGGGGAAAACACCATCACTCAGTGTAGGGTTCATTTGGGTCAGCAAATTAAGCACTTTGGGCCAACAGCTGAGCATCTGAGTGGGCTCCCGTGCTTGGAATTAGCCTGAGAGTGAGGCTGGAGTGGGTGGTTTAGGGAAAAAAAACCTCGAAAAAGTCATTCTTCCTGTCCACCCACCTCCAACTCCCCCATCACCTGTGGGATAACAAGGTCTACGGTTGCGGCATCTCTCAAGGAGGCAACATGTACAAAATGCTCTAACAATCCCATGTTGTCCAGGGCAGATGGCCCAGCTCCCCACCAACAGCCATCCCAGCCCTCCCCACCTGACTAGCCCTGTTCAGACTCACTGCTGGCCCATGTGCCCCTGGCACTCGCCACCCCCACGCGCTCTCTCCAGCCCCAGCACATGCTCAGCTGGCACCCAGGACAGGGCAGAAGCTGGGGATGCCCTCAGTCAATAGCTGAAGGCACTTGGTGGGCAAAAGCCCAACTCCCTCACATCTCAGGGCATCTCCCAGAGTCCTCAGTGGGTCCAGAGTGCCCACAGGTGACCTGCTCAGGAACACACACATTGGCCACTCTTCTTCCCTGTCTTATGGCCCCGCCTCTTTCCCAGGACTTGCTGGAATCCCCCGCCCACCCCAGATAAACTGCCAGGAGTCAAATCCTCAAGTCCTCCTGTCAGAGTCAGCTTCTGGGGGACCCACAAAGGCGGCAGCCAAGTAGCCCAGGCTGGTTTGAACTGAGCTTCTTTCTATTAGGTCCCTCCTCTGAGGGTGACCCAGGTCTTTCTCTTCACAGAAACTCTTAAAACAGTTCAGGACAGCTCCCGGAAGCCCCCAGGCCACCCACCCTCCCATTCTTCTCTTATTTTGGCTTAAAATGCTTCTCCACACACCTGGAACCCCCACACTGTTAAGTACATTTCTCACTGTGTGTGAGAGCCCCATGCCTGGTTTATACTCCCTAGAAGAGTGTGGACTCCAGAGGAGAGAGCTTCTCTTTGCAGTGTGTGTGTGTGTGTGTGTGTGTGTGTGTGTGTGTGTGTGTGAACCTCACCTGAGGATATTTTTCCATTGATTTTTTTAGAGAGTGGAAGGGACGTAGGGAGGGAGGGAGAGAGAGAAAAAAACTTTGATGTGAGAGAGACACATTGATTGGTTGCCTTCCGCATGACCCTGAACTGGGCCAGGGATCAAACCTGCAACTCAGGTAGGTGCCCTTGACTGGAATCAAACCCGCTCCCCTCCAGAAGACCCACCCCAGTTCGTCCGTGTTCCTCTTAATCGAGGCCACCCACAGCTGAACCCAAATGCTTCAGGTGTGCCTCCTACTACAGCAGGGAAGGAGAGACCATCACCTCCCTCACACTTCCTATAATGTTTCAATTGATGTAAACATGGTCACATTCTGACTTTTGGAATCAACTTTCCACTGTTGACATAAAATAACAGTAACAACAATAGCAGCAGAGGCAACAATAACAATAATAACATAAAAATTCCACATCTCTTTATTCTATCAAACTCAAGCTGAGTTTCTCACATGTTGCCTTTAGATCCTGTTCCTTTGCACTTTGGACTTCAGTGCCACAAGTTACATTTTTACATCTCATAGCTCCCCTGATGTGATGCAGCCACCTCCAGCCTCTCCCCATTTCTATGCACCCCAAGGTTTTCCCCAACTGCCTGACCAGAGTGCCCCATTCACTCTTGCAGGGCATGCGTCCGAATCAGCACCGCGGACAGCTCCTCGCCTCCCAGTCTAGCCACCCCAGGCCCTCTGGCCTCAACCCCCAGACACCTGCTCTTTCACCTGGTCCACCTCTCCCCATCCTGCCCACAGCTTTGTAGCAAGCTCTCTCAAAACTGGATATCAAGCATCAGGCTTGATAAAGTTCTTTACATGGTCCTAAAGAGCCTTACAATAATAATCCGTTTAATCTTCACAACTCTGCAGGAGGTACTATTATTATCCCACTTTACAGACGAGGAGCTGGGGCACAGAGAAGTGAAATAACTTGCGATTACACAGCCAGTGAGGCTGGAGCTGAGACACGTGCCCAGACAGGCTGCCCGCCTGGCACTCAGCGCACTCCCCGCGGCCGGCTGCTGGAGTCACGGTCTAGTGCTTGGGGGTCTAGTTCTCACCGGCTCTTATTAAATACACAAATAAAACACGGTGAGGCCATGCGTAGATCTACAGTGAGCGGACATCATGAACCAAAGGTTTGGTTTTGTTGGGTTTCTTTTTTTTTTTTTTTCCCTCACCTGAGAACACATTTCCATTTTTTGTTCAGATAGGGTGGGAGGGAGAGAGAGGAAGAGAGAGAGAGAGAGAAACATCGACGTGAAAGGGACACATCGAGTGGCTGCCTCTCGCACGAACAACCAGGGCCAGGGACAAACTGCAACCTAGGTACGTGCCCTTAGCGGGAACCGAACCCGGGTCTCTCTGGACCGCAGGCCGACGCTCTAACTGCTGAGCCAAATGGCCAGGGCTGTTGAGGTTTTTGGTTTTTTTTTTATCCTCACCTGAGGACATTTTTTTCATTTTTTGTCCAGATAGAGTGGGAGAGAGAGAGAGAGGAAGAGAGAGAGAGAAACATCGACGTGAAAGGGACACATCGAGTGGCTGCCTCCCGCATGACCAACCAGGGCCGGGGACAAACTGCAACCGAAGTACATGCTCCTAGCGGGAACCAAACTCGGGTCTCTCTGGACCGCAGGCCGACGCTCTAACCGCTGAGCCAAACCGGCCAGGGCTGTTGAGGTTTTTTAAACAAGGATTTCAATTCCTATAATTCTGGGTTTCTGAGGTCCACTTTGACAGGATAGCAAGGGAAGCCACATTCTGGAGTTCTTGAGAGTTCACAGGGCTCTTCCCCACTGGAGATGGAGTTTGAGCCCCCATAACTCTGTGGGGCGGAGAAAGTCCTTTATCTTCATTTTGCAGACTAGGGGATGGAGGCTCCCAGAGACTGAACAGCTTATCCACGATCACACACTCAGGACTGGGGCAGACACAGGACTTAAACCGCAGCCCCGGCATCCATTCCGGACGCTGTCCCCCTCTGGGGTGTCGTCTGCCCAAGCCAGACGCAGTCAAGCTGGTGGGAAGAGGGACATACGTGTGTGGTGTACACATATGAGGAGGAGTGTGGAATCAGCTCCACGGGAAGATGGGGGAAGTCTGTCTCCATGGTTACACTGAACCTGAACAAAACATCACACACAGATTACTGTAGCCTTGAGCGTCACCGCTCGTCCTCCCGGCAACAGCCCGAGACAGCCCATTGCCGGGCCTCCCAACCTGCCCACCCGCTCAGAGAGCCTTCCTTTTCCATTATTCCCATTATTAAACCTGTCGCTTTATAACAACTAAATGTTTTCTAATTATTTACAGGCTCACCTTCACAGTGCCCCGTGAGATAATGACCCTGTTGTGCGTTCCTGTAATATTCTGCACTCCAAAAACTCAAATTGAGTTATCAAGATGATCTCATTGATCCTCGCACCTGAGGCTCTGTCAGACCTGGAGAGAGCAGTTAGGGTTTCTGCTGACATGCAGGGACACTGAGGCACAGACGGGCAAAGTCTGCTGTCTAGGATCCTACTGTAAGTCAGTGTGTGAGCCACAAAGAGCACTCTGGGTCCTTTTTTTAATCCTAGATGAGGGAGAATAAATGCATTTCATCTTACTGCCAATCCTAGTCATTGATAATGGCCACTGGTCAGCTGTTAAGAAGGATTCTGAGGCAGCAGCTGAGATTCACAGGAGGAAGTGACATGATGCATTAAGGATGCCGACTGTGGCTGAGGGAGGAGGTGTGCTGGCACCTGAGCTGTGCTGTTTCCACTCCTTCCCACAATGACAGTCAATGTCCCTGTGAAGATTTCATGTTGGTTCTCAACCAGGAGCGATTTTGCCCCCAGGGGACACTGGCAATGCCTGAAGACATTCTGATTGTCACTTTGATTATCACTCATGGGGATGGGATGATGCCACTGCATCTGGTTGGTAGAGGCCATGGAAGCTTCTAAACACCCTACAGTGCACAGGACAGCCCCCACAACAAAGACTGATCCAGTCCAAAATGTCAGCAATGCCAAGGTGGAAACCCTCAGCAGGACACACACACACACACACACACACACACACACACACACACACCCACACACCAGTCTGAACTTCTGGTCCTCAGCCGATCAGAAGTCAACACCAGTATCTATACCCTAATATGCCCCCAAACAAAATTCCTGATTTTCTTCCTAAACCTGTTCCTCTCTGTTTTTCTCCAGCTTAGTAAACGACACCATGCACCACTTTGTCCCCTTCCTTTGCTGGTCTCATCATCAAGTCCTGTTGGTCCTTCCTGCAAAACAATTCCTAAGCCTACCCCATTCCCCCTCCCACGTGGGGCTAGCACCACAGCTCAATCCACCATCTTTCTCGAACCTCAGCCACACCCAGTACTTCCAGCCCCTGCTCCCACCTCAGAGCCTTTGCACACGCTGTTCCCTCTGCCCAGTACACTTTCCCCAGATCTTCACTGGGAGGCTCTCTTCTGTCATTCAGGTCTCAAGAAAAACATCACCTCCCCAGAGAGGCCTCCCTCCCCTTCCCACCCAAATAGTCAGCCTGCCTCGCACCACTATTTCTCCCCTTCCTTCACTGTAGTTCTCACTCTCTGAACCATCTTGTTTATTTGTTGCCATGCCACTCCCCCTAAAAAAGAATTAAAAGTTCATAAGCGTAGAGACCTTGCTTTTTTCACATTGTATCCTCATTACCAAAAAAAAAAAAGTGCTTGGCATACAGTATGCACTCACAAAATTTTCTAATAAGTGAATGAATAAAATTTCAAGGATAGATGTCTTGCCAGCAACCTAAGAAGAGACCTTTTCAATTGGGTGGAACCTAGGAGGTGAAGACAGTCTCACCAGAACCTCGAGAGCCTTTTCGCTGCTGAGCTCCACCCCCTGGACACGCAGGCAGGTGGGAGACCTGCAGGCAGCTCCCGACTGGCTGCCAGATGTTCCTTGGCACCAGTTAAGATCTATGGAATCACTTTTCCCATCCAGGCCCCCCTCCCAGCCCTCCCTCTGCATTCCAAGCACCTTATTTGGACTTGAAATACCAAATGTGCACACACACCCCTGTGCTGAGTGCTATGGAGAAAACTTGCCTGTATGCTGCACCCTCTCAATCTCATAGCTACCCCTCAAATGTTTATACTTTTATCCCCATTTTATTTATGGGTAAAATGAGGCACCATTAGGTTGAGTCATTCACTCAAGACCACACAGGACATTGGAAGAATTCTTCGCAGAACAAAACCCAAGGCTATCTTTTATCTCCAGTACCTATCAGGATAAAGCACCTGATATGATAGTAGCATATCCAGAGCTAAAACAGTCATGTAATGAGTGAATGAATGAACGAATAAAGGGGCCACAGTTCCAGCCTGAATCCACATTTTCCCTCCTCTTTATGAAAACATACGCCCTACGACAGAGGGTGCGGGGATCAGGGTTAAGACTGCTGGCAGGCCAAGGATGTGTGACTGGCCCCCTTTTTCCATCTTTCCAGTGAGATGTAACAAAGGGACTAGAAACTAGGCCTATTGTCAATGATCTCTGCCAGGCCAGGAAGGAATTTCCACTAATTAGCTTATCTTTGAACCAAGAAATCAGAAGGGGTTTCACCACCCTAGGTTAGTGACAGCACTGAGTCTGGAACAGGGAGCCGCACCCTCTGTAGCACGAGCCACTTCCTGTGAGGACCAGGACGCCCCCCCCCGCCCCCGCCCGTGGCCATCCACGCAGCATCTGTGACTCCGGGTGAGGGCACGTGGCTGAGACCCGAAGTGGCTAGACAACAGCGCACGGCGTCTTCAGTCGAAGTGAATGGGAGCAAAGAGGAGGGAAACAATGTAGCAATGGTGCCCCTTGAGAACTGGAATCTTACATCAACCATGTCTATTAAGAAAGAAACTTCAGAGTATTTCAAATAGCACGGAGGTGACTCCTCTTTTCCACACTCAGACCAGAAGGCGAGAGAAGATCGTCCGGCTCCACTACTGGCGGCATCACTAAATGCAGATAAATCCTGAAAACCCAGCGCTCGACTTGGTGAGGTAGCTGCCAACTGGCACCACTCGAGATGTGTGAGGAAGAATCTAACAGCAACAGGTGAAAGGGAGCGGGCCACAGAGGGTCCGCCCACCCTATTTATGAGGAAATACGGACCAGGGAGATGCTTCTGGCCCCAAGGACGGGGGAAGTCATCACAAACGGCACTGGGGACAATTCTGCAACCCACACAGAGGAATGGTTGACTCAAGGTGGAGAAGAGAAGCACGCCTTTGAATTCACAAAAGCACTTGTTTGTGTCCCTAAGAAAATGGAAACTCTGTAACCCAGACTGGGCGGGCTGGAGGACAGGATCGCAGATTTCGCTGCCAGGACGGGAACAAAGACAGGCAGGCGACTCAGAGGCACAGCGGGAGCAGCAAAGGGCCACAGCCCATGGGAAACTGGCCCGCACTGCACAGCGTCAGGACAGCAAGCTGGAGAAATGTCCATCACTGCCAAAGACCAGACGGCTGATGTGAGTCGGGGACATAATGAAGCACATCTCAAGGGGCAGAGAGAGTTTTTTCCCCTGGCGGAGGGAAGTGCCCTACTCCAGCCCCTCGGAGGGGACTGAGAAGCACAGCCCAGGGCACAGGCTCAGGAAAAGACTGAGACCTGCTCCTAGGGCTGCGGAACGCTTGCCCCCGCACCTCACCTCACCACATCACTCAAGGCCCGCTGACAGCAGTTCCTTTACCCAGCACATCATGTCTGGCGATCAAGAAAAAAAAAAAAAAAACCGCAGGCATACTAAAAGGAAAACACACAGAATGGAGGATCAGAGCATCAAAACCAGGATCAGAGCATCAAAACAAGGGATGCTGGCATTATCAGACCAGGAACTGAAAAAAAAACTGATTAATATGTTAAGGGCTCTAATGGATAAAGCGGACATCATGCCAGGACAGATGGACAATGTAAGCAGAGAAACAGAAAGTCTAATAAAGAATCAAAAAGAAATGCTGGAGACAAAACACGGTAACAGACATGAAGATGCCGTTGTCGGGCCCATCAGCAGACCGGATATGGCTGACGAAAGACTTTCTGAGCTTGAGGATATCTCAACAGAAACCTCCAAAACAGAAAAGTGAAGAGGAAAAAAAAGACCAAAAACAACAACAACAACAACTCAGAACAGAACAGAATACCCAAGGTCTGTGGGAAGACCAGAGGAGAAGAAAGAGAGAAGGAACAGAAGAAATATTTGAAGCAAAAATAGGATCAAGAATTTCCCAAACGAATGCCATACACCAAACCACATATCCAGGAAGCTCAGAGAACACCATGTAAGGCAAATTCCAAAAGACTGTGACAAAAAAAAAAGCATTAAGATTACGAGAGAGAAAATAATAGACCCCGAGAGCAGAGAGCTAAGACGCAGATAGAGCGCACCGAGGATACAGTCCACCCCTCCGCATCCGGCGGCCCTGCTCCTGTCTCTGCTCCCTCTCCCACTTCAGCCCACACCACTCTCCACGGGGCTCACTACACTCCCGCCACACCTGGCTTCTCTCCATTCTTCCCACTCACCAGGCTCTGTCTCTGCGCAGAGCCTTTGCACGTGCCGTTTTCTCTGACTGCCCAGGCCCTGCTTCCTCTCACTCTTCAAGTCTCACTTAGATGTCCTTCCTCAGAGGAGAATGAGTTTGTCTCCTTGTGTGTATTCGCACAGACACACACGAACACACATGCGCGTGCACACACATACACACAACTAGTAGTTCTGCAGGGCAGGAGCTCACCCCCAGCACCCAGCAGGGGGCCCAGCAGGCACACAGCTGGCAGCCAGCACATTCGCCATCATATCGTGCATTCAAGGCCAACCAAGATATAAATAAAAACGGGGGAACGGTGAAGTAAAGGGACTTGCAATTAGCACTGAAACCAGTTAAGCAAGAGATCAAGTGGCAATTACTGTTAAAAGTATGAGTGAGAAACAGAACTCAAGAGCAACTAATCTCCTCAGCCTACTAGGAAAGATGTGCTGTTTGCAGTATTGCTCTTCAAAATTGTTAAAGAAACAGAAGCCCAAGAATTAAAAACAGAATTAGCAGCAGTGGGTATACTTTTTAATCATTAGTAAAGTAAAAAGAAACAAAATCTAATTCAGCCCTGGCTGGTTTGGCTCAGCGGTTAGAGCATTGGCCTTGGGACCCAAGGGTCAAGGGTTCAATTCCCGGTCAAGGGCATGTACCTGGGTTGCAGGTTTGATCCTCGGTCCCTGTTGGCGTCAAATGGGAGGCAACCAATCAATGTGTCTCACATCCATGTTTCTCTCTCTCTCCCTCCCTTCCACTCTCTCTAAAAATCAATGGAAAAACATCCCCGGGTGAGGATTAACCAAAAACAAACAAAAAACTAACCAATACAGAAAAAGATAAAAGCAAAGAAAATGTTTTTAAAAAAAGAATAAAGGATTGAAAGCATTCAACAAAAACAGAGTCATGAGATCAAACGTATTTATTATAGAAATAAATTTTTATTTGTTTAAGACCCTCAGGTTGTACCAAAAAACAGAATCTAACTATACTGTTTTTACCAGATATGCACCTAACAGAAAGACATAGAAAAGTTCAAAGAAAATGACTAGAAAGATATATCAAGGGGACACAAACAAAAGAAAGCAGGGATAGAAATATTAAAGTATGAAAAAAATAGAATTCAAAACCAAAAGCATTCACTAGGGGAAAATAGTCATTTTATATTGACAAAAGTAAAATACACAATTCCACAATGAAAATATAACTGTCTCAAATCTTTTTGTTGATAAATAACATAAAATGAAGTTTTATAAAACAAAACTATCAAAAACACAGTAAAAATGGAAGGAATTCTATTGAAGAGAAGGACTTTGGCCTACCTAATTCAGATTTAGCAGATCAAAAAGGCAAAGAGAAATAAATAACAATATACAATCTATATAGCTGCTGTACCTTACACACAGGGAATATACCTGCCTTGTCAAATAAAACATTTATCCAAGAAAATTATGAAGCACAAACTTCATAGGTCATCCCCTCTATCATTCAGTAAAACTAGAAATGAATGACACAAGTTCAAGCAAATAAAACAAAGCACTGGGAAATTTTTAAATGCTCTACTTAATTAGTCTTGCATCAATGAAGAAACAGGAGTGAAATTACAGAACTGTTAAAAACAAAACTGTAATTTCAGAATTTTTAGAAAATAATTTCAAATATAGCGCTGTGTTTTGACATTCACAAGATATAGCCAAAGTAGTGCTCAGAGGCAAACTCATAGCATTAAATGCATTCTTCTTTTTTAACTATGAAAATAAAGTTTTCAACTCAAATATCTGAACATGCTAGCAAAACAAACCTCCAAAGAGTAACAAAAGAAAACATCCTTGGGTAAGAATTAACAAAGAAAAGAAAGAAAAAAAAAAAAAAAAAACAAGGACATATTAGAAAACATAAATGATTGATAAATAGAAGAGTACTGGTTCTTTAAAGGGGGGAGGCAATAAAACAGCCAAGCAGGCAAGAGCTAGATTGGAAAAAAAAAAAGCAGGAAACAATGGAACGAGTCACCAGGGCCTCCAACCTGAAGATGTGGCATCTCAGAACAGAGCCATGGAAAGATTTCAAGCCAGTCCACAGTTTCCAGAGGGTCTGAAAAGCAATTTTCACCACGGTTCATATCACTCAAAGCCGACTTCAGCAAGAGAAATCAAAAGAAAGACAGAAACAGTACAAATACATAGGATTAGGAGTACAAATAGGAAATGAATCAAAGAGAAACTTTCTCTTTTAATCATAAGAAAGAACTCTGCAAAATTGTACACAAATAAGTTCAAAACCCTTGAATAAATTATTTTCTGAGAAGACACCACTCACTACAAATTGAAGTAGAAAAGGAAGTGACCAGTCACCAAGGATGAACCGCTCTGCCTCAGAACGCTGCCGCCTCCAGCAGAGCTCTGCGCGCCCCGTCCTCCTGACATGTGGGCCCAGACACGTGTCACCCCTTCAGAGAAGTTTCCTGACACTCATCAAAAATTCTACCCTCCGCGCTACCTCATGACCTTGTTTCATAGTGCTTATGTCTATATGAGATTACTGACTTACCTACTATATTTTAACTCATTTTTTCTCTCTCCCCTGGAATGTGAGCTCCCGGTAAACAGGGACCTTATTCGTCAAGTTGACCGAGTATTCGTAAGTGCCTAGCAGAGTAAGTGCTCAATAAATGTATTAAATTAACAAAGACCAAAGAAGACGAGAGAGCTTGCAGAAAATCCTTCCAAATGATTGCTTATGACAAAGGAAGATAAATCTTTCAAGATGGAAGAAACTATCCTGGAAAACACTGGAAAGTACAGAAGAATTTGGCCAGCAGGTGAGGGTTCATTTAAGAAAAAACGACCATCTCAAACATTCTATCACCATGAGAGGGAAAATGAAAAGTAGGCTTGAAAAGTCACAGAGATGTGACTGGCTTATGCACCAAGAAGCAGGAGTGGCCTGTTCCCCTTCACCCCCTCAGGGTGTCCCACTGTTTCCCTGACCCCTGAGCCCCAGGGTCATTCTGGCCTGAATCTATACCATATGAGCCATGGTGAGTGGTAAACCTGTTCTTGTTGTCTATACCCTCTAGAGTACCAGCTCATGGAGACACGGCCTTTGTTTTGTCCGCCACTGAATCCACAGTGGCCTCAGCAGAGGCTCAACAAATCTAAGTTAAATGCACCAATGAATAAACAACCTCTTGCCGTCTGCCTTGATGCTCTAGAATGTAATCTCCATGAGATTAAAACTTCATCTGTCTTATTTCTTGTCAGAATCCCTGCACCTAGACAAAACCTGGCACATAGTAGGTGTCCATGAAAATGTGTAAGAGTGAAAATCTGCGGAAAGGGTGTTCAGGCTAAGGGAACTGCAAGTGCAAAGGCCCTGAGACAGAAGCATGCCTAGGGATGTTTGTGCAAGAGCCCAGAGGACAGTGGGGCTGGAGCAGAGGAAACAAGGAAGAGTGCAGGGAGAGATGAGGCAGACAAACAGGGACAAGTCGTGTGGGGTCTTGGAGCCACTTCGGAGATGGGAGCCATCCAGTGTACAGTAGGGTCCCTCTGCAGACTGCGGGGACGGAGAGGGACCAGCTGGGGCAGGAAGACCAGTGACGTGGGTGCTAGAGTCATCCAGGCAGTAGATGGTGGTGGCTCAGGCGAGGGTGAGAAGTGTCTGGACTCTAGAGATGTTTTTTAAAGGAGCCAAAGGGATTTGCTGGTAGATTATGGCTTGAATGGTGTGTGTGTGTGTGTGTGTGTGTGTGTGTGTGTGTGTGTGTGAGAGAGAGAGAGAGAGAGAGAGAGAGGGAGAGGGAGAGGGAGAGGGAGAGGGAGAGGGAGAGGGAGAGGGAGAGGGAGGGAGGGGTGACGCCAAGGTTTTTGCCTGAGAAATTGGAAAGATGGCACTGGCACTGTCCTTTGTTGAGATGGGGCTGAGAGGGGCAGGGTGAGGGTGTGGGAGCCATTCCGGCTGTGCCCAGTCTTCCCAGCGCTCTGCTGTGCGGGCTCACAGTGGGAATGCAGTTCCCCAGCCCTAAGGAGGTTAGATGTGACAGGAAATGCAAGCCAAATGGCTTGTGTCACTTCCAGGCAGAAACTCATCCCCCTTCCTGCCCAACAGCCAGGGAAGCCCCGAGATGGAGCCTCTTTCATCCGGGTCCCTGGTGAGGACAGCTCGGTTGCTCGAACCCTCCAGATTTGCAGATATAGCCGCATGACCAGCCCGTCCCTGGGGCTGGTTTGGGACCTGTTCATCTGAGATGTCATTAGACCTCCAAATGGAAGTATCAACTCAGAGGAGACACTAACACTTGTGTCCACCCCACCCAACTATGTTCTGGGAAGGGTGTCCTTCCCTCTGCACTTCTCCAAGCCACCCAGACGACCTGTCACAGGAGGTGGGGCTTGAGCAAAGGCGGTGGCCTGGGACAAGGCTGGCAGGCACCAGTGTGGGGGACCGGCAGGAGCAGGGATTTAAGCCTCCCCTCCCCTCTTGCAGAACCGGCCCCTTGTTAGAGAAAACGGGGTGGAGAGATGCCCAGAGGTTAGGGGGACAGCCGACAAGGACAGAGGGGAGTGGGGCTCCACGTGTATGTCCCGGAGGCGACCGAGGCACAGAACCAGCGGGCTTGTCGAGAAGCTGTCTCCCACGCTGAGTTTACTTAGGTTGTGGGTGATTAATCAAATGACTTGGGGCCGTTTGAGAAGGGCTCGTGGGCTGTGATGAGCTGAAGCGCCCTCAACACCAAACCCACCCCACTGCCACCAACAGGGGGATGGAGGAGAGACTGGGAGGGTCTACCCTGCCTTCCTCCCCTGCCGTCCCCAGGGGCTGAGGCCCTGAGCTGCTCCTCTTGGCCTGGACTCAGCCCCTCCTGGAAAAGAGCAGGGGGAGGGCCATCTGCCCTCCCTGCCGCCTCTGCGCTACTTCAGGCCCCCTCACTAGCCTCTCCTCTCCAGCTCCCCAGGCCTGCTCTCTGTGAGTGAGTGCGTGTGCATGTGTGTGCATGAGTATACATGTGTGCACGTGTGTACCTGCGTGCGTGTTTCTGTCTCTCCCTCTGTGTATCTCCATCTCTCTGCCTCTCTGCACCCCACTCTGTATGTGTCTTCCTTTCTCTGTCTCTCCCCCCCTTTCACTACCTCCCTTGCTGGTTCTGCCATCTGATCTCAGCCTTTCTCTGGGTCCCTCTCAGATTCTGGGTGTACCCCTCTCTCATGTCTCTCACCCCTCACAATGTCTGTGCCCCCTTCTCTCCCCGGCCCCAGTTACCATCTCTGACCCACTCCCTGGGAGGCTGGGACACAGGCCGAGGCCCCCACAGCCACTGCCCCGCCCCCAGAAGCTGGGGCACCAGCAAGGAAGGAGGCAGCCCCCGGGGGAAGACCCTGCACCCTACAGCCAAGCGATCCAAAGTGACAGGGGAGCAGCCTCAGCTTGGGTACTTGGGGCTGGGCCACCTTCTCGCCTCCCGACCTCGCCGCCCAGCTCGAATGCAGCGATGGAGCTGGGCCCCGTCCTCTCGTGTGGAGCTGATGGACAGCGTCCAGCCTCCCAGGGCCTCCCAGTCAAGTAGATGGAAAGCAACCAGGAATCACAGGAAGGAGCCATCCCAAGATCTGGGTACTGAGAACCACATTTCCTCTGAACACACAGAAGAGGAAAAGCTTCCGCTTGCTCTGTTCTAAACCTCTGTCTCCACCAGTGTCCCACCCAGACCACGTCTTCCTCGGAATCCTTGAGAGCCTGCCAGGCCTCCACCCACAGTGTGCAGAGGGCTCACCCCTCGCCTCCGACCAGGGCCTGGGAGTCAGGAGCCCTGGACCCCCCTGCAGGACAGGCCTGGGGAGCCTGGGGTGCTCCCCGCAGGCCGGGGGACCTCTTTGCTCCGCTGGCTGATCCTGCCCCTCACCTTCTCCCTCCCACCCTTTCCCCCACCACCCCACACACACAACCTGGCCCCTGGCAGCCGTCATGGCTAATAACTGAGCGTTTCCGAGGTAATGCGCACATTCCGGGGAGCATCCGAACACCCCGAGGCAGTGCGAGCCTGGGTGTCCGCTCTCCGTGCAAGGGATTCTGCGGCTGCTGTGTGCTGTCCTGGGACCCCACGGGGAGGAGTCAACACAGCCCCTGGCCTGCTCCGAGGGCCCGCTTTAGGATGAGGCACAAATCATAACCGTGCAGGGAAATAAATAAACAAGGTCATTTCAGTGAGCGGAAGGAGCAGTGGGAAAGAAACCTGGGGTGGAGACAGCAGCGGGGGCGGGGTTGCAGACGTGTTCTTCAGGTGCAGAGGAAGGGCATTCCGCCGGGACCAGCAGGGGCACACGCCCTGGGGTGGGAAATGGCTTGGCGTGGCCAGAACTGCAGGGAGGCCAGTGAGGCAGAGCAGAGTGAGCGAAACAGGTCCCAGGAGGGGAGAACAGGAGACAGAGGCCTGAGAGACAGAGAGAGCCAGCCCTGCGCTGGGGTCCGGGGCCTGGCTGGGGCCCGTCTGCCTACACCCTGCAGAAGGCAGTGCATCCCTGCCACTGCTCCGGTCCACAGGTGCAACACGACAGGGGTGGATCAGACAACTGGTACCCATGCCGGGCTGTGCCTGGAAACCCCTGGGGACCTGGTTAGAAATACAAATTCCTGGGCCTCATCCCAGACCCGTCAAGCAGAAGGCCCAAGGGCAAGGCCCCAGGAATCCGCATTTTACCACGTTCCCCAGGTGATTCTGGGGCATGGAAACGTTTGGGAAACCCCAGATGGATCAGAGATTCTCAACCTGATGTGGTCTCAGTGACCACAGGAAACTGCAGGCCAAACTGTGTGTTTCAGGGATGCATTTCTCCAGGAGGGAGGCCCATAGTTTCCCCCCAGCGTCGCAGAGCCCCAGCGCCCCGAACAGTTAAGAACCTCTGAACTGGAGCCCAGCTGCAGCGTCTGGGCTAAAAGGAACCTGAAGGACGGTGGAGGGCATGGCCACAAACTCCCTCATTTCCCGGATGTCCTTGCTGTGGACGTAGGGGGCGTCCTTGTTCTTGCCCAGCCAGCATCTTTTGTCCCTTTCAATGGGACCAGCCCCCGCTTTTGAGGGCCACCTGTGATACAGCGATTGCTTCAGTGGCCCCAACTCTTCCCCCTGCCCCTATTCATGCCTGTGGCAGCTTTGACTCTGCAGGGTCCTGACGCTGGGCTCGGCCACATGACTTGCTTTGGCCAATGGGATGTAAGCAGAGGCTTGAAAGGTGCCTGTACTGTTGGGCTTGCTCTGGCTTTCACATCTGTGACACTACGTGAGAACGTGCCGGCCAGCCTGTCAGCATGAGGCACGTGGCCCAGCGGCCTCCATCACTGCAGCCAACAGCCAGTAACCATCACCCATGTGAGTGACCAGCCCAGAGCAACCTTCATCGGTGACCCACGGACTCTCGAGCCAGGGAAGACATCAGCTGAGGGTTTGAGTTGTTCCGCAGCACTGACACCTCGTCCGCTCTCCGGACACAGGGGCTGGGTGAAGCGGCCCTCCTCTCCTGTCCCAGGGGCAGCATGTGACCAAGGTCATTCAACACAGTCCATCCCCACTGGCTACACTGATTGGTTCAAGGTGGGGACATAATCCAAGTGAGTCCAATGAGAACCAGTTCTGGAACTTCTGTTGGAACCTTGGGGAGGAGGACCCCCTTTCCTATGGAGTTACCAGAAGACAGGAGGTACGCTCAAAGCTTCAGGGACAGCCATGGGGATGGGCCCGGAGCCAGTCCAGAGGATGGCAGCGCCCAGTGCCGGAGAGAGACAAACTCCCAGCAGCACCGCTGATCCAGCCACACCTCAGCCCCGTTTTTCTCATCACACCTCCCGTGAGGAGAGGCCACAAATTCCCTTTTTTTTTTTTATCCTCACCTGAGGACATTTTTGCATTTATCTTCAGATACAGCGGGACGGAGAGAGGGAGAAAGAGAGAGAAAGAAACATCTATGTGAGAGAGACACATCGACTGGCTGCCACCCACACGACCCCAACCGGGGCCGGGGACAAACTGCAACCGAGGTACGTGCCCTTAGCGGGAACCGAACCCGGGACTCTCTGGTCTGCAGGCCGACGCTCTAACCACTGAGCCAAACCAGCCAGGGCATAAATTCCCTTTTTTGCTTAAGCCTATTTCAAGTGAGTTTCTCTTGTTTGCCTGAGTCCTGGTGTCCTGGCTAACAGGGTTGGAACCTTTTGGGATGTCTGCCCGCACCCCACTCCATTCCCTCGGCTCAGTGAGGTTCTGCTCCCCTCTCCACGTGACTAGATTACGCAACCCTACACCCCCACTCCCAGGCGGAGCACATCGCCCGCCGTGGCCGTCTGCACCCCGCCATCCAGTCAGATTCTCTCTCAAGACCTCGAACCAACAGGCATGGAGACTGGGGGCTGGGCATCGAATCAAGTCCCCAGCGGGGCTCTGACCCAGAAGCTGGACACGGGCAGGACAAGGGTCTGCTCACCCCTCGTAAGTGTTCACTTTGTGCCTACAGAGGAGGCTTCTTACTTTTAATTGAAATAGTTGCCAAGTTTTAACCGTCAAGAGGTTTCATATAAACACCTGGAGTTTGGCCCGGCCAGTGTGGCTCAGTGGTTGAGCGCTGACCCATGCACCAAGAGGTGGCAGGTTCGATTCCCGGTCAGGGCACATGCCGGGTTGCAGGCTTGATCCCCGTGGGGGGCGTGTGGGAGGCAGCTGTGCTGGAGGCAGCCTATCGATGGTTCTCTCTCACATCGATGTTTCTATCTCTCCTTCTTCCTTCCTCTCTCTCTAAAAAATCAATAAAAATATATTTTAAAAAATAAAACCTAGAGTTTTCACAAAATGAACTTGGTCCCCCGTGGGCCCCCAGGCTGAGATAACAGTCCCCCTCTGACCCCTTTGCGGCGCTCTCTTGGGCTTCCCGTCAGCCCCTGCAGGATTTCAGCTGGTGGCGCTAGACCTGAGGGAGGGCCCGTCAACTCGGCCTCCGGGAGCCCGGGTGGCCCTGGCTCTGGCCTCCGAGGCAGGTGATTGCACCTTTGCCGGGACTCTGGGCAGCATCATTCTAATAAACTCCCCTTCTTCCTCATTTGGGCTCCAGTCTGCTCTGTCACCTGGGACCAAAAAAGAGTTTAACCACCACCACAGTCCTGCAGGCAGCACAGAGGCCATGGCATCCCCGCAAGATGGTCCTGAGTCTGGTGCCCCAGAATTTAGACAGGGGGATGACCACAGTGCCCCCTTCAGCTCCTCACAGTGTCCCTCTGAACACTCTTCCGGGGACAGCACAGGAGAGCCAGGAGGGGAGAAGGACCGTCTGACAGGCCCGTGGGGGTGGCGGGCACAGAGCGGAGTGCACCTCCCGCCGCACAGGAGGCCTGAGAAGTTCTTGGAATCCCAGACGCATTCAACATATAGTCACTGGCCCAGGCTGAGTGCCGCTCGTCCGGATTCCGGATGTGGCACCGTGTGAAATGGACCAAGTCCTGCCCCACAGAGCCAGCATCCGAGCAGGGGAGAGATAACAAAGAGGCTAAGTGAGTGTGATCTGCAGTGGGCAAGACAACAATTAGAAGGATGAGGTGAACAGGTGGGAGGGAGAAGTGCTGGGGGCGGAGAGACCCCTGCGGAGAGGAAGAAGATGATCCGACTTCAAGGCCTGGGGCCTGAGCACCTGGACAGTGGCAGTCATGTCAACAGTGAGGAGGTGGGGAGGAGGGTGACTGGGGACCCCGGCAGGGGCACCTGCTGCTCCCAGCGGGTCCTGGGCCCAGTGCAGACAGGTCTGCCAGGTTTTTGAGAAAAATCATAAGTTGAAATGTTTTTGTGAAGTGTGTCAATATTCAAATGTTGGCAACTTATTCAAAGACACTGAAAACACTGCAGGGCCAAACAAAACAGACGGTTCCGATCGGACCCGGGGCACAGCTCTGCAGCCCTGACAGGCTCAGATCTCAGCAGCGCTGTGCCTCTGGCACTTGCAGTGCGCCGGCGGGCTGCCTGCACTGTCTGCTTCAACCCCAGGGCCACGATCAGCAGGCAGACAGCATCCCAGCCAGGGAAACCGAGGCCCAGAGAGGGCAAGCCTCTACCAGACGCTGCACAGCAGGTGACTGGGGACTGGAGCTCCGCTGTCTGAGCCCTGTGATGCCTGTGGTCATGGGCTGTTCTGCCGCCTCCATCACCCACACAAAAACCCACCAAACCCTCATTTTACACAAGGAAAGAAAAGACCAGGGAGAGAGGAAGCTGCTCGGCAAGTTGACATTGGAGTCTGGACTCGAACCTGGGGCCCAGGCCTCCTGCTGGAGTGTTCTGCCCAACGAGGCCTGCTGGAGGAGCAGGGGACCCAGAATGGCTTGGGTTGGAAAGGTGGGGTGCACAGCTGTCTCTGGAGCTCTGCCTGGGTGAGCGTCCCAGCTCTGCCGCTCGGGAAGTCCCTTCACCTCTCCGGGCCTCAGTTTCCTCGTCTGGAAAATGAGCGTAGCCATGGCGCCTGCCTCATAGGGCTGTTATGGGGTGGAAGACGGCAACACTTGCTGAGGGCTTAGGACCACACTTTCCAAGTTGGAACCTCCACCCATCAGACGCTCTTAACACGAAGCCCATCAAACCCCATTCGATTTGCACCAACACACCCCAAAGCGCCAGATGCCTCCTGGTGGGCATAGCTTGTGTCCCCACACTTGTGGAAATGTAGCAGTACAATTTAAGGGAGTGGGCAGAAAAGCTGGGATTTTCTGAGAAGAAGGAAGAAAGATGTGGGGGGCCCCTGGGGGTTGTCTCTTCCTGACAGTCACGTGGATGCCTGTGGACAGGGAGGAGTCCCCAGACAGCCCCTGACTCACTGTGCCCTAAGAGGACACAAAGCCAGGGAAAGAACTGGATACGAACTGTCGTGACAATCAGCCACACTCCTCTGGCAAATGTTGCCTGAGCACCTACTGTGTGCCCCTGGGAGCTCTGGGAGCCCCAGGAGCAAGGCAGGCGAACAGCCCACCCCCACGGAGCTGCCGGCCAACACCAAACAAACAAGGGCCTTGAAGGGAAAGTCCACAGCGGCAAGTGCTAGAGGAAGAATCGAGCAGAAATGTGTGGGGAGATCAATTTCGATTCCAGTGCCTGCAGAGAGCTCAGCACTGACTTAAAGAAGTTTCTAGAAATAGTCTTGTGGCCATCTGGGGGGAAGAGCATTCTAGGCAGAGGAAAGGGCCTGGTGTTGGGGGCCAATGTGGCAGGAGTCAGTGACCACAGGGCGGGGGTGGGGGCAGAGACAGAGAGCTAAGCTGCAGCGAGGGAGGGCTGAGGGCCGCCTGCACACGGGGGAGGCATGGCTTTGACTCGAGTGAGAGGGGGCTGCTGGAGGAGGCTGCCCCAAGGAGGATCTGATGAGGACCCTGATGCCGGCGGCCAGGAGACTGACGGGGCAATGGCCAAAGCAGGGGGGCAGCCCCAGTGCTCCGAAGGGCAGCAGGGAGGTGGTCTGTGCGCTCACACACCCAGCAGGGCTCGGCACGGTCCCTGCACTAGTCACTGACCCTCAGCCCGGGACAAACCACACTGCTAGAAAACAGGCAGAGCCTGGCCTCACACTCAAGAAAATGCCATCCTTCACTAGAGAGAATGGGCATTGCTGCACCCATTACAGGGCGGAGAGTGGTCCAGAGTCAGGGCAGAACACCCAGCAGCCTGCTCCTGCTTCCTGTGCCGGCTCTCCCCTCTGGCTGCCCCAATCCCACCTCCCTCCAGCCACCCTCAGAAGTTCTCCTTGACCCTGGCCCCATCCATTCCCCAGTCACCATTTCCTCAGGATCAAGTCCAGCCTCGCCTGTGCTCCCAGCCAGCACACCCGCCCGCTGGCCACCACGTCCCCACCACTGTCCATCCCCGAGGCCCTCCCTCTGCTGTGCACCCCAGACTGCCTGCATCTGCACCCACTCAGCCCTTCTGAGCATCCAAACCGACAGAAGCCCAACCCGTGAAGGGCCGGGCAGTCCGCGTGGAGGCCACACTTCCCTTTCTTTCTGTTTGTTGAAGGAGGTTGATGCTCTTCCCTGGAGGAAGGAGAAGAGGCTCCTTTGTGCTGGGTCTGGTGGGATTGCGTCTGTTTCGGACAGGCTGCAGTTTGCTGTGTGAACGCTGTGGGTTTTCAGTGTGGGAAAGGGCTGATTAGATTTCCCTGTGGCTGCCCAGAGTGGGGAGAGTTTTCCTGAGCACAGAAAGAAATTACCGAACTGGCGTTTGAGAGGAAGGAACATTTAGCAGCTGCTTCTCACGGGGAGGCTGGGACTTTCTGGTTGGTTTTCACTCCGGAGAAGGTAAAATTCCTTGTAGCTCCATGGACTGGAGGAAGGAAGGTGACCCTCAGTGTTGTCAGGGGGGAGGGCAGGACTTGGGGAGCTTTGCTGGGGCATTTTTTCCTCTTCAAGTAAAAATACATTTAAAAATGGTCACAGAACCCAGAAGAAAGGTTGTCATAGCAACAAAAGTTTGGGGTCAGGTACTTCCTGACACCCTTTCAGGACCACAGTGGTGGAGGGGCAGGATTTGGGCACTGTTGGATCAGCCAGGGAAACCATCCAAGCTGGCTCAGACCTTCTAAATTTCTCACCAGCACTGACAGGCTGATAACTATTTTCCAAGCTCCTAGGAAGGAAAATTGTGATTTTCTGGGAGGGGCGATCTCTAGCCAACAGTGATCAAGAGAAAAGAACAAACTGACTGTGGGTTTGTTTTATTTGCGCAACAAACTAACCATCCACCTTTTTACTAACAGAGGACCGGGAGCGAGGGTCTTATGCTGAACCCACCACATCACCCTCTTCTCCAACCCCCAACCGCACCACTCTCTTCCCTTACCACTTCCCCGGGGTTCAGTTCTGCCCCCGAGAAGAGAATTCAGGCCCAGGGCAGCTGTAAGGCCAGGACAGAAACCTCTCTGAGCCTCAAATTCCTCATCTGAAAAATGGGCACCACAGGTGTGCCCACCTCGCTGGGACTGGCAAGAATTCAACAAGATCTAGCAGGTAAGTGGTTCTCACAGTGCCTGGGGCACAGTAGAGGCTCAATAAATATAAGCTGACACCGTTTTTAAATGTGTTTCAATTAATCATTTCTTTAAATGCTCAAGCTTAAATATCCCGTGTGAAGCCCCAGGATAAGCTACATGGATGAGCGACAGGGAAATGACTGCAAGAGTTTGGACTGTGACTATCAGGGAGAGGCTGGAAGAGACCTCAAACACTTAGGAGGCTCAGCTGGCCAGCAAGGACCAGGACACTCCATGGGGGCCAGGGCAGGACAACCCGCTGCCGGAGACACGGCGTTGTGTATAAAGGAAGGAGCAAGGCATCTGCGATCCTCCACGAAGGAGAAACTCGGCGGGAGGTGGAGGTGCTGTGTCCAGGGGGCAGGCCTCCCAAACCTTGGGAACATCTTCCTGAGCTCAGAGAAGGGTGTGTGGGGACGTCTACCACAAAGATTGCAGACAAGGACGAGGCACTGCAAGGCCTCCGGAGGAGAGGTTAGGGTTGGGCTGAGTGGAAAGCAGGGATGCCTTCTGAGGTTAATTTTTATTACATTCCAGGGTAAATATTCAGGACCTGAGTGCACACTAGAGGTGAGTCTGATGGGGTGAAAATGGTCTGGGGCAGGACCCTATTTAAACACCAAATGTCTTTGGCAAACAGCTAGCATCGAGAAGTGGGGCACCCCCAAAGGCGAGACAGAGCAGAACCTCAAGAGACCTCTGGTTCATCATCCCATGGCCTCATCCAACATTATCCTGCAAATAGGTACTCAGAACTACTGCGCACTAGACAACTACCCAGTGGGACAACCTGTAGGGACAGAGGACAAGAAGATAGTGACCAAAGGCAGGCCCCAGAAAATTTCAAGTTGTGCCAAGTGTGATGAGGGAGACAAAGGTTGTGATGAGATACAAAGATGGGGAGTCCCTGTCTCCAAAGGGAGATCCAGGGAGGTCTTCTCTCCGGAGGACCCAGGCTGGGAAGGCAGGCCAGGAAGTCCCAATGGAGCTGAGGAGGGGCCAGACAGGGAAGGCTGGGGAAGGGGAGTCAGGCAGAGGGAGTGGTCTCCTTGCGTTTACTACACTTTCTTTCCTCTGACCTTTAAACCAATTATGCCAGTGGCTTATGCAGGACAAACGACTGGTCATGGCCCCAATCCATCCACATATAACACCATGTCCACACAGAAGAGCTATGCATGCAAGGAGGAGTTTTAACCTTGGGGAGAGAGGTCAGTTCACTCGAGAGCATCCTCACACCTGGGACTGGGCAGCAGCGGGTGGTGTGGACCACCACCGGGCATCTGGCACACCGCTGTCAGGCAGTCCTCCCCTGAGCCCTGCCCAGCCTCACTGCCTGCCTCGGGCGCTCACTCCGGCCCTGGCTGCGTTTCGGCAGCACAGGAGGAGATGTGAGGCAAACGGAGCGGTTTGATCTGCCTTCTAAAAAGTCACACACACCCCAAATCTGATCGGAGCCTCACCCAGCTGTCCCGCTCTCTCACCTGCCTTCTTTCCCTCCCGCCGCATCCTCTCCCGGGCGGGTGCCAGGACACGCAGGGCTCCAGGCTGGGAACCTACCAGGCTGCCCCCACTCCCCACTCCCGTGCTTCCCGAGCCCCGTCTGGGAGCTGTTTAGTGCAGGCTGGAGATGGGAGTAGAATGACTCCCTCGGCTCCCAGCTCTGTAGGTCTGCGGTGGGAGAGGCGGCTCCCAGCAACAGTCCCTGCACCCCTCCCCCCGGGCGGGACGGGGTGGGTGGGAGGCACCCAGTGCCCCCGGAAAGAAAGAGGGGGCGGGGCGAGCAGGGAGAGGAGTTCTGGCGCGGAAAGCAACGCGCGCCCCTGCGACCTGCAGCTGGGGTGGGTGCCGGGGAGACGCGCCTCCCTAGGGCGCGGCAACGTCCCCAAAGCCTCCTGGCGCTCGGAAGCCTCAGCAGGTCGGCCCCAAACCATGAAACGGAGGAGCGTCCGGAACACCTAACATTCTAGCCCCCGGATCGGCCCAGCGCGGGTTCCCCGCAAGGAACGTGGGGCCGAGCCCTGCGGAGCGCCGGCAGCGGCCGTGCGGGGACCCTGGCCCGCCCGGAGCGGGGAGCGCGGCTGGGGACTCGAGCCTCCGGGGCCGCGCAGCCGGGGGAGCCGGGCGCCGAGCCCGCGGGCGCCGCCGCTCACTCACCGAGCCCGCCGAGGTCCTCCTCGCACGAGTACCAGATGCCGGTGTGGAAATTCCTGAAGAGGAAGCGGTCGTCGCCCGTCTCCCAGCTGTAGAGCGCGCCGCCAGGGGGGCCGTTCCCCGCGGCGGCGGCGGGGGCGGCGGTGCCGTTGGCTGTGGCGTTGGCGCCCGAGTTGGGGCAGTTGGCGCGCCCGCCCTGGCTGCAGCCGGGCTTGGGCACCCGCTGCGTGCCCTGGCACCAGTGCGTGGTGAGGAAGGCGGTGGTGGCGAAGAGCAGCGCCAGCAGGTTCAGGGCCACGGCCACGAGCGCTCGGCCGCGGCGGCTCGTCTTCATGCCGCCCGCGCCGCCAGGACCGCGCCGCCGGGGAGCTCCGCGCGCGAAGTTGGCAGCCGGCGCCCCGCGTCAGCGGCCGCTGCCCGCCGCGCCCCGGGGCTCGGGCGCTTGCGATCCACGGCAGCGGACGCGGCGCGGGCCCATGGCCCCCCCTCCGGGGTGGGGGCGCGGCGCGGGGGGCGCGGGGGGCGGGCGGCGGCGGAGCGGCTCCGGCGCGCCCGGAGCCCGGAGCGTGAGTGCACCTCAGCGAGGAGTCGCTGGTGCCTGGCAGCGGCCACGGCGCAGGGACGCGCGCCCCTCCGTGGGGAGACACCTGCAGGCGGCTGGCGACACTGTTCCAGCGCCCGCCCTCACGGAGAGAGGGAGCGCCCCACGTCGGGCGCGGGCGGGGGACCTGGCGAGAAAGGACGCCCCCGAAAGCGACCCGCACCAAAGTGGAGGGTCTGTGAAGCAAGGAGAATGCCAGACAAGGCGAAGGCGCTCTGGGAGAAGAGGCTTCCCACGGGGGACGTAGGGCAACAAAACCGGCCGGGAGGGGTCACCCTCTGCAAGGCCCAGAAAGGCCCTGCCAGTGGGAAACAAGGGCAGAGCCTGCGGGGCTCCCCACCTGGGATATGGACCAGCAGGACCCCCTCTAGGAAGGAGACCCAAAGTGTCTGAGCTGCAATTTGCTGGGTCTCCCACAGCCCAGGAGCTGCAGGACCCTCTGGAAGGATGCCTTGTGCTGGGCCTGGAGTTGCAGGACCTGCCAGGAGGGGTGTCCCACCAGGAATTCAGTGTTGCAGAGTGTGAGGGCTTGTGCTTCCCCTGGGGACTGCCCAGGAGGGCTTGAGCTGGGTGAACCGAGGAAGGGCTCCTCTGGCAGGACAAAGCTGCAATCACCTGTGGTCTCTATCATGCGTGGAAGAGCAGGAAGGGTGGCAAAGAAGTGCACTCACCCACACGAGATCCCAAGGGTTGGTATGACGAATGGGGCTTCCCCAGGAAGGCCATCCCCACCTGAGATCCTGAGTAGCATGACTCAAGGAGGTCCCATGCCAGACACAAAGTTGTAGTTACCAGGCAGATGCCCCACAGAGGCGCTCAACCCAGGGTTGGGGTGGGGACAAAATGGTCAAGAATACTGACTTTGGGATCAAGCAGATCTGGGGCTTGACCAGCAGTGGGTTTTGAACAAGTCACTTGACTTTGAGCCTCGAGTGTCATATCTGAAAAGGAGGATCTTGCTGTTGACATGGGACCATGCCCGTGAAAAGTGTTTGGCACATAGTAGGCGCTCAATAAATGTTATTTATTAACATATGAACCAACAACAGTTGACCAAACTCGCACAAGCCTTTTCACTTCCCTTGTGTAAAGCGGGACTGCCCAGCTGTAAGTGCCTGCCCCCCCCACCCCCCATCCACACCTCTGCTCTAACAGCCCGCGTTCCCTGAACTGCCTCCACACTGCACAGCACCTGGTGCCGGGATGCCCAGGGTGTGCAGCAATTAATTGCATTTGATTGCAAGAGCCCATTTGAATTCCGCGCAAGCCAAGAACTGCTCCAAGAAGCCACGGCTTGTGCAGTGACAGGCTTGCAGAACTCAAGGTTAAGGGATTGTGAATTGCCTTACTGTGGTGGGTGAGCCTGTATTCCCTGTCAGCTGCTGCTAGCCTGCCTAGGGGTAGGTACCGTATGAGAGGTGGCCAGGGGTCTCTGGACTTGTTTATTAGGTCCCTTTTCTGGCCCTAGGCAAGGCGTTCCTAACTATTTTGAGAAGGAGGACCTCCGTGCAATAACGGTGGTAAGGGTATTAGTTGACAGAGAAAATATATTATGGCCAGTTACAAGGAATTCAGTAACACTTTTAAACAGGCACACAGTATTTTTCATAGGAGTATCTGTACACATTTAAAACCAATCCCTCAGATGTGGGCTTGAGACAGTGGCTGGTGTGCACATGGGCAGGACCCACAAGCTGGGAGCCCTGCCCTGTATGTCCAGAGCCCAAGTGGAATATGCCCCAGGGCCTCAGTCTCTCAAAAAATACCGAGAGGGCCCTGGCCGGTTTGGCTCAGCAGTTAGAGCATCGGCCTGTGGTCCAGAGAGACCCGGGTTTGGTTCCCGCTAAGGGCACATACCTCGGTTGCAATTTGTCACCGGCCCTAGTTGGTCATGCGGGGGGCAGCCACTCAATGTGTCCCTTTCACGTCAATGTTTCTCTTCCTCTCTCTCCATTCCACTCTATCTGAACAAAAAATGGAAAAATGTCCTCGGGTGAGGATTTTAAATAAAAAAAAAAATACCGAGAGGAAGACAGAGGAGGATTTGAAATGTCCATCTAAGACACTTTCTACTCATTGACCACTCACTGGATACGTGGCACTGGGGAGAAAGGAGAACACAAACAACATTGAGAACAACATTGTAGAGTACGCAGGTGTTAAGAGCCAGGAAGAAAAATGAAGTAGGGAGGTGAATAGAAGTGAAGGTAGCAGGTTGTGATTTTAAATCAGGTTTCAAGGAGACCTCACGGAGAAGGTGACATTGGAGCAAAGACTTGAAGGAGGGTGGGAGCAAGCCATAGGGATATCCCAGGAAAGGAGCTCCCAGGAAGAGGGAGCAACCAGTGCAAAGGCCCTGAGGTGGGGGATAACTGAGATCAGTGGGCAGGGGGAGAGCAGCAGAACAGAGATGGGAGAGGTAATGGGGAGGGGACAGATCATGGCCATGACCAAGGATTCTGGCATTCCTTAGTGGGGTGGAAGCCTGGGAGGTTCTGAGCAGAGGGAGACGTGATCTGGTGTAGGGTATGACAGTACCACTGCAGCTGCTACATTAAGAAGGGTGGAGACATAGAGACAAGCTGAGGGCTAGCGAGTGATTGGGCAAGTAATGCCAGCAGCTCAGACCAGAGGGGTGATGGCAGCAGAGGATGACCAAACCTGGCGTGTGAAAGACGACCTTGAAATGTTTGGCAGGAGCTCCTTCAAGGACAGAGCTGCCCTCTGCTGAGACAGAAGGCCTTGGAGGAATAGCCCCGGGGGTGCAGGGAGGATCAGACGTTCTGACTGATTTTGTGCTGGGCCTTATACTGAGCCCAAGAGAAGGACTGGGCTGGAGATTATGCCACTGGAGGGAGCCACTCCATGTATCCAAACTAAAGAATCCAGACTCATTAGCCTAGGGTATTTTTATCTTCACATTAGCCATATAGTTGGAAGAACCTTGAGTGTAGACAGATGTCAGAGAAAAATTATTCAGGACACTTGTTAGAGACAGGAAGTAGGCTTTATTCAAAGTAACTCTGCATGGAATTTTGCCCTAAGTAAGGAGCTTCTGGCTAAACCGACCTGACAGGACTCTTGCTGATGGCAGCCCAGGGGATCAGACATTCAAAGTGGGGACGAGGCCTTGGCCAGTCTGGCTTATTGGTTAGAGCATCGGCCTGCAGACCGAATGGCTGCGGTGCTGATTCCCAGTCAAGGGCACCTACCTACGTTGCAGGTTCAATCCCCGACCAGGTCGTGCAGAAGGCAGCCAATCGATGTATCTCTCCCACATTGATGTTTCTCTCTCCCTCTCCCTCCCTCCCTTCCACTCTATCAAAAAACCAATGGAAAAATATCGGCCTCGAGTGCCCTTGCTCTGCCCATCTCATGTGTCCCTCAAAGTGCTATTTAAACACACTGCACAGCAGAGCACCGCTCCCCCAACCACCCCTCCTCTGAGCCGTGATGGCTGTGTTCACTCTTGTCTCCCTCACAGGCCTGGGGGCCTCTACAGGTCACCCCACTAGTGGCCTGCAGGCCACATTTGAAACAAGCAGTTTTTGTTTGGCCTGGATGGAGTTGATCTCCATCCACCATGTTTTAAATTTTTATGAGTTGCCAACGTTCAATAATCATGAGATTTCACATAAAAATCTAGACTTCTAGCTTCTCTTGCAGGATCAAGTTACCTGCCAACACTGGGCCCGTGTCTGTGTCTTCGCCTGGCAATCATTGGCAGGTGTCCCTGTACTGGGGGCTAAGGGCACAGTCCCGCTGGGCCTTCCCATTGTTAACGACCCTGGGGGCATTTGAAGAAAGCCAACCTGCAGTGCTGAAAGTCAGGGTGATGGTTACATTTGTGAGGTGGGTGGTGGTGGGAGGGGCCCGATGGGGGCTTCTGGGCTGTTCAGTTACTTCGGTTTAGGGTAACTCACTGAGCTGTACAGTAGGAATTGCTTTTTATAGTCACTTTTTATAGTCAACAAAATTTACCAGAAAACGTGTTGCTATTAATAATGAAATACAAACTTTTCAGGAAATACGAATATGCTTTGAAGGGACACGACCCAAATGCATTTCACTTTCGACTTGGAATCGGCTGCTACAAAGACACGTGCTGGCTTCTGGGCCTCAGTCACTGCTATTTCCTAACCCTTCAAAACGGAGCCTGGGCTTCGCCCTCCCTGATTGCAGCAAGGGATTACCAATTTCCAATTATCGGTGAAGCTTTTTCAACGTTAACTCCTCATACCCATTCTACTCCCCTGGTCAAGATGCCGCTCCGGGGACTGGGTGACTGAAAGCCAGCGTCGAGTTGCTGGTGCTGCGAGGCTGCTTGCTGCCCCGGGCCAGTTTTCCCAGGGGAGGAAGGGACCCCGGAGCCCGGAGCTCGTGACATCAAAGTCCTCGGGGGTGGGTTCCCCAGAGGAGCAGGAACCAAATCCATTACCTCCACATGTCTTAGCTCCTCCAGCCATTCAAGAAGAATTCACCAGGCCTGGCTCTGTGTCAGGCATTGGGTGAACAGGACTGACAAAGTCCCTGCCTTCAGGGGGCTTATGTTCTAGAAGACCTGATAATAAACGAGGAGACAGCTAATCAGTTCGGTAATTGCAGGTGGGGACATGCAGTGGAGGAAAGGACACAGGATGCGAGACAGAGCCACCAGGGGCCTCGCTGAGGAGGGGTGTTCGAGCTGGGAAGTTAGAAGATGTCCTCGATTGAAGGTGGAGGGTCTGACTTTTAATCCTGACTCTGCCACATGTGGGCGCACCTCTCTCAGAGCCTCAGCTTTCTCATCTGCAACTAGGGGACTGAGCATCCTCACCACAGGAGGACTTTTTTGCACGTGTCTTCCATCTCCTGTCACTCTCAACCCTCATGGGGTTAGCTGCCTTGGTTTTGCCAGTGAGGAAACTGAGGCTGCTTGGAGAGGCTCCATCCACAGCCGGCCCACACCTACTGGGCGTGGAGAGCAGAGGGAAGCGTCTGGCAGTGCTAGGGGCCTGGGGAGAGCTCCTACCCCAGGGTCCATGCCAAGGACGGAAGCCTGCTCTGAGCGATGAGAAGGACCCCAGATACCCGGCTGTGTTCACAGAGAACAAGCACTCTAGGACATCCACTCAGAAGTGTTCTCAGGAACCACTGGGACATGGCAACCAGCAGGAGACAAGAGGGTCTGCTGGCCTCACCCTGGCCCCACCATCAGCTGGAACATCCTCTGGGTGACAGGTAGAAAAGATCTCAGTGGGATGGAGCACTAAGGGATCAGGATGCGAAGCGTCACTCAAGTCTGTCACTGTTTATTCAGCACTGGCCAACTGCGTGACAGGTACTCTAGCCAATGTAGCTAGCTCAGCTGGAGAAATGGAGGCTAGAGACATTAGAAGGGTAGGGTCAGGGTCCAAGGCCCAGGGTCTCTGTCAAGTGCAGACGAATCAAGTGCAAAGCCCCACAGCTCAGAATGAGCCTGGAGGTCACTGACTCCCCTCCTTGTTCCCAGCTTTCAGTTGGATTTATATCAGTCCCCAGGGTCTGAACTTGGTTTGTTTTACTCCAGTCCTGAGGAGGGAGGATGGGCAGGTTGGGGAGAAAACAGACATTTTAAGGTGTCTCCTCCATCAGCCTTTCTTGGGCTGTTTTTTAAGCTGTTGTTTGCTTCCCTCTGCTGCCCCCTAGAGGCCAAGAGTGGCAGCGGGCCTTGCTTCCCGGGACCAGGGAGAGAGCCCCTCCCCTTCCTTCCCTCCCCTCGCACCCGCCCACCCTCCCACTCCAGAAGCCAAAAGTTCCAGAAAAGAAATCTAAGGGAGAGGGGCCTGGGACTCTTTTAAGTGATTAAGAACACAGATTTCCAGCTAGTTATAAATATTTATAAATTACATAACGATGCACAAATATATCATAAACATAAAGCATATATAAAAACTAGAACATTTTAAAGGACATAAAGATTAAATAAACACTACTTTTAAATGTTTTTATTTTATTTACTAACAGTATAACAGACTTTTTAGCTTTCATTTAAGCATTCTTAATAAAATACTTTTTTTACTGCTCGCAATGCAATTGCATGTGCTTTTTAAATTTTGTTCGTGTTTTTATTGATTTTAGAGTGAGAGGAAGGGAGAGGGAGAGACAGACAGAAATATCAATCAGCTGCCTTATGAGTGTCGATATCTAGAAAGCACAGCCCACGAAGCACTTCTGTTTGGACTTATATATCTTTATACAAATCCAAATTTCAGCATTGTTTTCTGCTCTAACGGTTCCTCAAATAAGCCTACCTGGAAGCAAGACCCTTGAATGGTCCCCACACAGCGTGTTAACCCATGCTTTTCAGAAATAAGAAGAGCAGCCCTGCTGTGTGGCTCGGTGGCTGAGCGATGATCCATGAATCAAGAGGTCACCGGTTTGACTCCTGGTCAGGACACGTGCCCAGGTCTGGGGTTTGATCCCTGATCGGGGTGCATATGGGAGGCAACTAACCAAGTGTTCTCTCTCACATGATGTTTATTTCTCTCTCTCCCTCTCTCTAAAATCAATTTTTTTTAAAAACAGATCCTCAGGTGATGATTTTTTTTTTTTAAGTTATACGTGGATTTTTTACTATGCAGAGGTTTGGCACCCCTAACGCTCGTGTTGTTTGAAGGTCGACCATGTATGTCCATCTTCCTTGATATCCATCAGTCGGGCTTGCCAACAAATCAGAGGATTGGTATTTGTGTATTTTTAGCAAATGGATTCAAAACCCCTAAAAGTATTCTTTTAGAAGATATAGAAATTGGTTGGAATTTCCTGTTTTCAAGTTTTTAAAGTGTGCGGACTGGAAGAGTTTAAGCGAAACACACTTCCATTGCTTTTTGGCAATAAAAGCTCCTAACAATGGAAACATTTCAAAACATCTGCTTTCAAAATGCTCTTTCCAAAAGCAATTACAGTCTCACACATTGTTTACAAATCACTTTCCTCTTAAAAGAACAGATTAGGGACTTTGTTTTGGGGGGACAAATAGCTGGCAGTCACGTGTCACCCCAGAAGAGGTCATCAAACGTGGCACTTATCTTTTTCACAAAAGGAAAACCTGAGACATCTTCGGGCACAGCAGCTGTTTGAAGCCACTCCTGGGGTCCCTCCCATCTCAGCAAAACATCATTGAAGAGTCTTCCCTGTAAAGGTCTTGTTTGTAATAGTAGTAAGATAAAGAATAAATACAATAGCAGAAAATACTGATTCTGCACCAGGCACTGTGCAAGCAGGCGGACATGTGCTCACTCGGTACGTCCACAGACAGCACGACGAAGCAGATACGATTCTAGTCCTCTTTGACATATGAGGAAACTGAGGCACGAAAGTGGCAGAACAGCTGTGACTGTGACAGGTGATACTATGAATGAGGAGACTATTGGTGGGGCAACGGGGGTCCCAGTGTGTAAACATGGGGACCCTCAAACTTGGGAACCAGAGCTTTCACCGCCACCCAGGAGACACTGTGAGCTTCTAGACTGGGGTCCAGGTCTGTGGTTCCAGGGCGGGCGCAACCGACACCCAAGTCCCGCGCTGATGGAAGGTGAGGGACACACAGTTCAGTGAAAAGCGTGAGTCTCACCTGTGCTGAGCACTGCCTCATCTTCTTGGGTTTATGATCAAGACACACCTTCTGGAACCCCTTATCGTTACCGCACCATCTGTCAACCAGTGTAGATGTTCACAAACACGCACACGCACACACCCCGACCCGACACTCCTTTTATTGGCTTAGTCTCCTAAGTAAAGCAAAAAGAAACACACCTACTAAGTGCCATAAAGAGTGCCCAGAGCTTTACACACGTGACCTCATTTGCTCCTTGCAACTGTGCTATGAGACGGGCATTCTTATATCCCCATTTTATAGATGAGAAAACTGAGGCTGAAAGAGAGGTGCCCCGCCCAAAGTCAATGGCAGAGCTAGGGTTCAACCCCAGGTGTGTGGTTCCAATTCCAGTGGCCCAGGTGCCTTGGCCTGGCAGCCATCATCTCTGGAAGGGGTCTGTGATCAACTCCATTCTGTATGTTGGGAGCTTTTGACCAGAAAAGAACTCTGTTGAATTAAAACAGGTGTGAAATCAGCTCTGGCTGGTCTGGCTCAGTTGGTTGGGTGTCGTCCCATACACCAAGAGGTCACCAGTTCGATTCCTAGCCAGGACACATGCCCAGGTTTCAGGTTCAATCCCCGGTAGGGTGTACGGGAGGCAGCCAGTGGCTGTTTCTCTCTCACATCGATGTCTCTCTCTCTCTCTCTCTCTCTCTCTTTCTCTCTCTCTCTCTCTCCTTCCCTCCCTCTCCCTCTCCCTCTAAAATCAATAAAAACATTTAAAACGAATAAACTAAAATAGGTGAACCATGGAGGAACAGAAATAGGAAGAGTGGAATGTATTCCATTTCTGCCTCCCCAAGAGTAGGCTCAACCCACTGGGAGGAACGGAGCCCCTTCCTTGGTTAAGGACATTACTAAGAGAAAATCCGCTGCCCGCCCATCATCCTCAAGGGCATGCTGGCCTGGGAAGAGACTTGGCCGGGGTTTACACAGTGAACCAAGGATGGGTACAGACGGGGGTGGGTTTGGGCTGCAAATCAAAGGATTGTAGTGAGTCTTCAGCTCAGGGATGTCGGTACTACTGACCTATTGTATCTCACTGTGAAGTGGCCGTAATCAGCGGGACGGGAGCCCTCCTGTCTACCTGGCAGCCTGGATGTGGAGTGGGGGACCTCGGCCCTGGGAGAAGGCAGAGCCACCTCTTGGTGGCTGTGAAGAAGTACAGAGGCGGTTGGAAGCTTTTGTGGACTCTGCCTGAGCCACTTGCTCTGGCTCTGGTGCTCCCCAGGCCGGGGGTGGGGGGCGGTGAAAAGGAGGGACCACCACCGAGATGACTGGCAGAGGCATTTTCCATCCTTGGCCTCCATTCTTTCTTCCTCCTGCATCTGTGCCTTTGCCAGAAGTTAGCAGTGCCCTTCCACTGTGGGTGGGGCTACTTCCCTGCCTCTTGGCTTTGGCCCTACGACTTGCTTTGCTGATAGCATAAGGTGGGAATGTTGATGGGTCAGCTCCCATCCTAGGCCTCAAGAGGCCTTCATGTCCCTGCTCGCACACCTGTCAGGGCCTGATAAGAGCACCCCGGAGGCAGGCAGCTGCCCCAGGAAGAGGGCCGTGACTGACAGTCCCCCACGGACTCCCAGCTGAGACCAGCACAGTTCCCTAGGTGCCCAGCCTAGATCAGTCAACCGACCAGGCCACGGGTTCATGCAAATACACGAGCGATGCTTCAAGGCACTGACTTGGGGATCATTTGTTACGTAGCATTTGGGGAACAAAAGCTAACTGATACATCAGACATGTGTGTTCTAGTTCTTTCTCTCAGCTTTCAGCCCCGGTCCTGTCCCTGCCGAAATGTGTGGCATGTCCTTGAAAAGACAAGACCCAGATGGGAGTTACTGGGGGCCCAGGCACCCAGGGCAGCAAGGCCAGTTCCCGGGAAGATGCAAATGAGTGGGCTGGAGGCATCTCCTCATTAAAACCCATAAAGCTTCTTTGAAAATAGAGGATGTAGGATCGACAGAGCTGAAAATGAATATCAAGAGCAGGAATGGCCAATGTGTGTCCCAGAGATGTCTAATTGTGACTTTTCTTTAATATGTTTTTATTGATTTTTTAGAGAGAGACAGAAACATTGATCGGCTGCCTCCTGCACGCCCCCTACTGGGGATCCAGCCAGCAACCCAGGCGTGTGCCCTGACCCGGAATCGAACCAGGACCTCTCTCCATGGGACGACGTTCCATCCACTGAGCCACACCGGCCAGGCTCATATTGTGTCTTTATAAGAACATTCCTTTGCGGTGGGGAAGAGGGAAGGAAGAAAGGGCGCTCGCAGGGCACCTAGCCGCTCTCCCGCTGGGCCGTGGACCTCGGCAAACAGCATGACGGCCGAGCACCGACCCTGGAGGCAGACCATCGAGTCCGATCATGTCCTCTCACCAACCGCTGTGCAACTCTGGCCATTTAACCTTTCTGTGTCTCCGGTCATTCGCCTGTAAAGTGAGGATCATAACAGCTTCTACCTCATAGAGTTATTGTTAGAATTAAATGAGCAATATATGAAACGCTTCCTCCAAGGGCTGTGTCTGTGAGTGACTGTTAAGGGGTTCATGTTGAGATGATGGCATGAAAAATGCTTGGGGTTCCTGGAACGATACAAGTGTTTGACAACCACGGGCTCCTCTCTCCGGGTGTACGAGTCATCTACTGTTGTGCAACAAATTGCCCCAAACACAGTAGCTTAAAACTGCAGGAAGCGTATTATCTCACCGCTTCTCTGAGTCAGGGATTTAGGGTCGCTGCTCAGGGTCTCCCATGAGGCTGCAGTCACGATGTCGGCCAGTGACACAGGCTCTGAAAGCTGACTGGGGGAGGGATCCACTTCCAAGTTCATGCTGGCAACTGGCAGAAAGCATCAGGCCCCTGCCTGTTGACTGCTCTGGGGACTGCTGAGTGTCCTCACAGCGTGGCGGCGGACTTCCTCCAGCGAGCGATCTTGGGGAAAGCAGGTGGAAGCCGCAATGTCTTTTCTGGCCGAACCTCGGATGCCACACACCGCCATTTCCATAGTATTCAGTGGTTGCACAGGTCCGGACTGGCCAGTGTGGGTGAGGACTGCTCCGATCGTTAAGAAAGGAAGGCAGGGATCATCGGGGGCCACAGTAGAGGCTGCCTGTCACCTCGGCCGCAGTCCAACGCCAGCCCATAGAAAACTTCTCTGTCTTTCTGGAACTGTTTTAACCAAGAACTTGCTTCCTTCCTTCCTTTCTCCCTCCCTTTTTAGTAGCTTTTTCTCCTGATTATAAAGATAATGTGTTATAGAAAATTTAGAGAATACAAAAAAGGATAAAGAATTTTTAAGTTACCTATAATTCTACAATTATTTGTATTCATTTTGATGGATAATCCAGTGTTTTCTTGAAAAATTTTATGTGCATTTTATAAAAGTGTAATTACAACTCATGCTCAGTTTTATATCCACCTATTTACACTTAAAGTAGTATCATGATCACTGCTCAATATCATTGTGTTAATAATAATGTAATTATTAATTAAATATTTAGGAGTGTTCCAGGCATGTGGATATTCCTCTGATTTCACAGACATTCTCCAGGTAGGCTGTGAGCATTGTACCGATTTACAGAGGAAGGAGTGGAGCTCAGAAACGTTCCCTGGCGGGCCTGGCCCCACAGGACAGACATGACAGAAGCCATCAGACGGCAGCTCAGACCTCACGGCCTCCGCTGCACACACGCTGCAGACGTCCCACAACTCACTTAACTGGTAACCTGTTCAGCAGTGAGGTTACTTCTAGTTTTACAATAGAAACAACTCTCTGACGCACGTCCCTTAACAGACTTCTTTGTCCACACAGCCCCAGATTGTTTTTTTTAATCTATGAATACATCCCCTGGGTGTACTACTGTGTACACCTTAGAGGAAAGTATGTCATCTAGGGCTGGCTTTGCCCGTTTAAAGGGCGCTCATCGGCTGTATAATTGAAAAGTGCAGGGAGGGCTTGCTTCAGGTGTGGCTCGATCCAGCAGCTCAGAGACGTCAAGGACTTGGATCCCTTCAGCCTTCTGGTCCACCTTCTGCAGCGTTAGCGCCATCCTCCACTATCTGGCTGCACATGGAAGTCCCCCAGAAGCACCAGGCTCTCCCCGGGCAGCAAGTGGCTGCCTTAAATCCCGACCTCACATTCTCTCACCACGCCAACTTGTTCTCAGACCGTGGGAAAGTTCTCTTTCTAGGAAGCCCCAGCAAATGGTTCCTGACGTCTCGCTGGGGACAGGGAGAACGGAGGCTTTGAAGGGCTGACACCAGTCAGGACACACCCTGGAGCTGTGTTTGGGTCAGTCTCCGCCCACAGGTCATGACTAAGGCTGACAGAGAGGTGGCTACAGCAGTTACCTCTCGCTGTGTAGCAAACTGCAAAACTTCATGGCGTAGGCAGAAACGATTGCTTCTCGTGATTCTGAGGGTTGGGATTGGGCAGCTCTGCTCCTCTCTCCTGGCATCATTCATGAGCCAAATAGTCCATGACGACCTCACTGGCACAGCGGGCAGGCGGTGCCCTGTCTCAGTCCTCCACGCGAACCCTCCCCTTCAGCCAGCGGGATGGGCTTCTGTGTTGCCTGGCAGGCTCGGGGCTGAGAAGGCACAGGAGGAAGCTGCAGGGCCTCCGGGCCCTGTCCTAGCACTCACGCAAGTCACTTCCGGATCTAAGCAGATGGCAGCAGACCCCACCTCTTCGTGGGAAGAGCACATTGCAACGGGCTGGTGGGTCTGTGAACAATCGGCCACAGGTGATGAGGGCAGACACGGGAGGATAGATTCTGGACAGCCCAAAAGACCAACGACCACAACAGGAGGACAGAAGGCAGCAGTGACAGACAGACCTTCCCGGACAGTGGATGGCTCCTTCTGCCCACAGAAGCCCTGGCAATGTTCCTGGGACCAACACCCAGAGATAATCTTTGAGATCAGGGCAGGAGGGGCTGGGATCACATGTCTCCCTCACTAAATTGAGTCATGAAACTTTTATGAAGGATATAGTTTATCAACGCCAAGAAAACAAGGCGATTCTGAACAGACTCATTAAGAGCAAATCCTTCTCCGCCGTGCAGCTGCCCATCCTGATGGAATCGCGAAATGAGAAGTGAAGGCAGGAGGGCTTGCAGAGGGGCTGTCTAGTCTGCTGAGCAATGCAAAGTGCTTCTCCAGCCTCTGAGAACGCAGGCTCAGCAGCCACATCCACTTTGCCACAGCGTCTTTGCAGAAGGGCGGCCTCGGTCACAGACATGAGTGACAGCTGCTCCAGCAGACACAGCGTGACTGCCCAGCCACTTCTCCGTCAACCAAGAAAGGGGGTCACATGTGGCTCTGTCCCTCTCAGAACCTGATCATCACCTTCCTGCACCCACTGACTGAAGGTGACAAGGACCCAGCCCCTCCCCCTCCACCCAGTGGACGGAGGCACACGGGGCCCCCACGTGGAGAGTGTGAGGTCTCCCACACCCAGACTGGCCGTCTCATAGCTGTGTGCTGTTGATAAGATGGGTGTAGTAATATCCATTAAGGTATGGAAAACTCTTAGCATGATTTTCTTTAAAAATTTGAGCCAAGATTTTAAATCAGAAGATTTTATATCGACACTTGGATTCTCCAGCGTCTCAGATCTGCCAGCACTGGGCTTGCATTCTCACTGGGCAAAACTGGCTGAAGCTGAGTAACTGCTTTAGCTAGGAGATGGTCTCCCCACTTCGCCACAGGCCCCACCACTCCCTATCGTCTCACGTTAGGCCTACTTTGCTCCTTTCTATTCCTGGCCTAATTCCGCAGGCACTGGACTTGGCCAACCCTGAGTTAGCATTTTGGCTGCCTGGTCCTCAGAGCTCCACCCAGATCTTTATCCCAGGTCCCACCCTCACCAAACCTGCCGCTCAGCACCCCACTCCCTGTAGGGAGCAGTCGTGGCCTCCGCCTCCTCCATCATTCAGCCCCCATGGCACTGACCCGCACTGAGGACCTGGAAACGCACTCCCATCCAGGCACCCGAGTGACCTCTCAGCCCTCTGTCCTCGCTGCTCTCTGGCTAAAGACGCTGGTGTGGGACACCTGCCTTACGCAGCTTTCAGGGCCCCAGAATCCAAGTCTATTTTAATTCTCGAGGAGTTTAGTCTGCAAATGGCTTCATCACGGTCTCTGGGGTACTTGACTGGAGCATCCAGCTGCCGCCTCTGATGTTCCCTCAGTCCGTCCACAAAGACAGTCAGCAAACCGCGGCCACCCGCCCACTTCCCGCCCGTGCTCAGCGGCGGGCCGCGGGCGTTGTTTAATGTTTGGGGGGAAATCAAAATAAGAATCCTATTTTACGATACATGGAAGTGATAAAAGCAGGTGTTCAGTGTCCATAGATAGTGTTATTAGGACACAGCCTGCCCATGCTGAGAACTTGCTGTGGCTGGAGCTGGGCGGCAGAGACCAGGACCGCAGAGCCTCAAGTGCGTGGTCTGTCCCTCCCCTGCTGTGGCCTGCTGCCCTGCTGGGGTCAGTGATACAGAAGGTTTGGCACCTCCTGGGGCTGCTGTGCCAAACCACCACCAACCAGGTGGCTTACAAAACAGAAACCCGAGATCAAGGGGCCGGCGGGCCTGGCTCCCTCTGGAGCTCGAGGGGAGACTCCTTTCTGCCCCCCCCACCCCCCGCGTGTCCTGTAAGGACGCTGTCTCTGGATCTAGGGCCCTCCAGGTAGTCCGGGTGGCCTCAGCCCAAGATCCTTAATGTAATTGTATCTGCCAAGATCCTTTTTCCGGATAAGGTCGTAGTCACATGTTCTGGGTCATGGACATAGAATTTCCTCTTGGGGGTTGTGGGGGAGGCACCCTGCAACCCACTGCAAGTGGGTTCTTGCCTTCTAGAAGCTTCCAGCCTTTTGAAGGGACACTAATGACAACCCACTCGAAACTCTAAGAAGGAAACATAACAGGCCCGGTGTTGGTGAGAACTGGGAAGAAAACAGAAGTGGGGTGAGGAGGATGGAGAGTGACCAGGGGCTGTTGGCGTTCTCGTGAGCAGGGACCCAGCCAGTGGGCAGTGGCCACGCAGACGCAGGGGCAGGACAGCGGGAGCGGGGCCCGCAGAGGAGGAGACAACGATTATAGCTGGGAGTGTCAGCCGCGGGCTTCCCCATGCGGGCCCTTCACCACGTGATAAAACGACTAATCCTGGCCCCGGCCTCCTGTGCCCGGCCTAACGTGACAGTCTCGGCTGACTCTCACACAGCCCTCACTTGGGACTGTCATGATTACCCTCCTCCCCCCATTATTCTGGTAAGTCGACAGAGGGCACCTACAAGGTCACTCGGGAGGAGGCAGAGCGCTGGATCTGGAGTTACTTCCAGGCTCCCAAAACCTCGAGCAGGTTCTCAGGGGCTTTCTTAAAACGGAGGGAAAACGGAGGACGTTGGGGTCCACAGAATCAGGCTTCGCCCAGACTGCAGAGCAGACGGGCTCCTCCAACAGCAGGAGGCTCTGGCTGCTGTCCTGCTTGGACTCTCAAGGTCACGTATCATGGAAAAGTCTTCACACAAGCTCAGCGGGCGACAATCAGCAGATCCTGTGTGGTCCCTGCCGCCAGCCGGTGCCCCCAGACACTGAGCCACTGCGCTTCCAGGCTGCCTGGGGTTGGCCCAGACGCCTCCGCGAGGGCTGCTGAAGGGCTGGGACCTGACATCGGCCCTGACCTGGGCAGTGCTGGGGGTTGGGAAGTACTGGTTTGTATTATCGTTCATTTTCAATCATTATTTAAAATTCCTATCAAAATAATACACGTACATATTGAAATAATCAAATAACATCTCATACTACTCTCCCCTCTCCCTCTAAATTCTAGCCACTCTGGCCTTCCTTCTGTTCTCTAGCATACCCAGCTGCTTCCTGCCTCAGGGCCTTTGCACTGCTGTGCCTCCTGCCTGAAGTGCTCTCCTATTGTCTCATCCAGTCTCAGCTCCAGGTCACCTCCTCAGAGGCCCCCGACTACCCGAAGGGTCCCACTCCTGTGACTGTGCTGCCCCATCACCAGCACGGTCCCCATTAGGCGCAGTCGGAAATGGCCGTGCGTTCAGTCGTTCAGTCTTTCCTTCCTGTCTGTTTCGTGTCCTCTGCTAGAATGCCAGCTCCACGCGGGCAGGCCCAGGCCTGCGTGTTCACTGCGGAGTCCGTGTGCCTAGAGCAAAGCCTGGGATGAAACAGAGTCTCACTGAACGTTTGCTGAAGAAGGACGAAGAAGGGAGGGACAGAAGGAAGGGAGGACAGGCAGACAGCCGCCCTTGCCTCCCTCTGTCTTCCGCGGCCTCTGGCAAATGGAGCCCCATCTTCACCCACAAACCTGACGCAAGTATAGCAGCTGCTCTTCTGGGAAGCAAGCAGGCGAGGACCCGTGACTCTGTGAGGTGCCAGGGAGGGCTGCTCGTCTACCACCCCAGCCGAGACTTTTCTTCAGGACATGAGAGGTTACGGTGACTGACGCCAGGCACATCTGTGTCGGGATCCTGGAGCCATTGCTTGTGACCTTGAGCAGATCACTGACCACTGCTGACCCTCAGTCTCCTCATCTGTGAAATGGGCCCGTCCAGTGGGCATCTCACTGAGGCAGTGGATTAATTCAGATAATATTCAGGTAACAGGTCATCCAGTGGGATCTTTTTCCTGTTTTGTCCCTCCTTGGCAGATAAGTCTGACGCTGACAAGTACCCCACATTCCAAAGAGAAGGAGGTTCTATAAGAATCAGAGGGACAGTCTGGGGAAGCGTCCAAGGAAGGGGACCTGGCCTCTTGCTTGTGGGACGATGGCCCGCGCCAGGGCCCTGCAGGAGAGAAGCATGGCAGAGAGCTTGCATTTTTCTTTCCTGTTCCTCTCCCCCATCATAAGGTAGAAGATGGGGGAGACATCACCGTGCATTAGAGCCATGACAGTTAACCATGGCCACCATGGTCACTTTCTCCTTACCTACTGGCCACTGCAGGTCACATGGCCACACCCAAAGCCAAGGGCAGGAACAAATCCCTCCTTGTTCGTGGGAGGAGCTGCAAGCCCCCAGCCAAGGTGAGCACAGGGAGGCGGGAGGAGTCAGGGACCATATTGCTCTATTGCTTAGGGCTTGGCCCTGGAGTTGGGACACACTTGAAACCAGGACACTGGTGGCACTTCCGGCCCAGAGACAGAAGGTGGGAGGCCCGCTGCGGTGACCCAGGCTCACAGTCGCTCCCGATTTGCAGGGCCTGTGGTGGTGTGCACCCGCAGGTACCTAGGGGAGGTCACACTTCTTCTCTCTGTCCTCAGAGGGTAGGTAAGGACTCCCTTGTCCCAGCAGAGGTGAGAGCAGGAGAGGTCACAGGACCACTGCAGTGATCACAGGACCCAGAGATGGTGCAGCTCCTGACCTGGCGAAAGTACTGAGGACAGAGCCACGGTGCGGCCAGCTCAGCGCCACAGGGACCAGGTGGACTCTGTGCGACGCGGTCTGCAGGGACCTCGTGCCTCCAACCGAGAAGGAGCCAGTCAGGGACGGGTGAGAAAGGTGTGGAGGAGCCTGCCGGCAGCACCCCCACATTCAGCACCCCCACGCTCGGCGCCCTGACTGCGGGGCGAGCAGGAGAGGAGCTCTGAACTGAGTGGAAGACTGAGTTTGAACACAAGCGGGCCTAAGCCTGCCACTGAAATGAGAGCACTGTGGCGGAGGGTCCGGAGGCTGTGGCAGGCCCATCCAGAGGGATGGAGTGCAGCGTGGGCAAGTGTGTGACAACAGAAATGGTAAGGACGGTAGCAGCTAATCTGTGCAGTGTTTCCTGTGTGCCCGCCACAGGGCTAGTGCTCAGATTTAGTAACTCTTCGCCTTCATGACACTGCTCTAATACCATCACTGTTACAGCATATTATCCCCAGTTTAATGAGGAGCAGACTGAGGCAGAGAGGATCAGAATCTTGCCCACGGT
This sequence comes from Tadarida brasiliensis, assembly GCA_030848825.1. Classification (NCBI taxonomy): domain Eukaryota; kingdom Metazoa; phylum Chordata; class Mammalia; order Chiroptera; family Molossidae; genus Tadarida; species Tadarida brasiliensis. The sequence goes on from CM061258.1 coordinate 119,386,489, forward strand.
CACACAGCAGGAAGCAAGGAGCCAGGATGTGACCGCGGCAGTCGGAATTCCAAGTCCATAGCTATGCTGTTTCCTTATTTTTTAAGTACTGAAACCAGCCCAGCCAGTGCGGCTCAGGGGTTGAGTGTCAACCCATGCACCAAGAGGTCACCGGTTCGATTCCCAGTCAGGGCACATGCCCAGGTTGTGGGCCAAATCCCCAGTGGAGGGCATGCAGGAGGCGGCCCATCAATGTTCTCTCTCATCGATGTTTCTATCTTTCTCTCCCCCTCTCTCTAAAAATCAATAAAGAAAAAAAATTTTTTTAATAAAAATAAAGAACTGAAACCATTTCATGTTTATACTCCAGTGCGTTAAATGCCCCCAATAAACCAGTCACTTAGTAGGAGCTGAAGAACTGTTAGCTCCCTGGCCTTTTCCTCCCACAGACCTGGGCTACCAAGCCTGCTCCTGCGGCCATGGGGACCCTGCCAGGAGCCCAGAGACAGGGTGAAAGAAGCTGAGCTGGGATGCTAGCTTCTGACCCTGGCTCGGACCCGGACCCTGGCCCTGACCCTGGCCCTGACCCTGGCTCGGACCCTGGCCCTGACCCTGGCCCTGACCCTGGCCCTGACCCTGGCTCGGACCCTGGCCCTGACCCTGGCCCTGACCCTGACCCTGGCCCTGACCCTGGCCCTGACCCTGACCCTGGCTCTGACCCTGGTTCTGACCCTGGCCCTGACCCTGGCCCTGACCCTGGTTCTGACCCTGGCCATGGCCCTGGCTCTGACCCTGGCCGTGGCCCTGGCCCTGACCCTGGTCCTGACCATGGCAGTGACCCTGGCTCTGACCCTGGCCCTGACCCTGGTTCTGACCCTGGCTCTGACCCTGGCTCTGACCCTGGCCCTGACCCTGGCCGTGGTTCTGACCCTGGCCGTGGTTCTGACCCTGGCCCTGGTTCTGACCCTGGCCCTGACCCTGGTTCTGACCCTGGCCCTGGTTCTGACCCCGGCCCTGACCCCGGCCCTGACCCTGGCTCTGACCCCGGCCCTGACCCCGGCCCTGACCCCGGCCCTGACCCTGGCCCTGACCCCGGCCCTGACCCCGGCCCTGACCCTGGCTCTGACCCTGGCCCTGACCCTGGCCCTGACCCTGGCTCTGACCCTGGCCCTGACCCTGGCTCTGACCCTGGCCCTGACCCTGGTTCTCACATCTGGCTCTGACCCTGGCCCTGACCCTGGTTCTAACCCTGGCTCTGACCCTGGCTCTGACCCTGGCCCTGACCCTGGCTCTCACATCTGGCCCCTCCCCCAGACGGCCTCAGAATCCCTAGCTCTACAAGGAGGGCACTGGACTTGGTTGTGGTCGGAGAGGCTGCGGCATGCGTCCTGGGGAGGTCGTGCATTCTCTGCCTCCTCAAACAGTCCCTGCTCTTCCAGGCGGGTTGCAGATGGGGGAGTGTGCACGGGCACGTGTGTGTGTACATGTGTGTGTGTCTGTATGTCCAAGTCACAGGCTATGTCCCAAGGGTGGCAGCCATGTAGGACAGAGCAGATCTGGAGGCAGGAGGAGGCCACAGGGGAGCCCAGGAAAGCTGTCCACCAGCCTCCTGGGCTTGCCCAGACCATCCCAAGACCCCAGGGCCAGCCCTTCGGGGCAGCGGTGCTCAGGACGCAGACCGGGCTCCAGTCCCTACTGCTGTGACACTGGCAAATCTCAGGCCCTCCCTGAGCTTTCAGCTGAACCCCGTCACCTGCGACCAGCAGACCGGGCCTCCACACCATGGGTCACACAGCCCACAGCCCAGAGGACCACTGTTCATTGGGCAAGCCCTGCAGCCCTGCTTGAAGCTGGAGGCCACATCTATCGTCTCACGCGGTCCCTCAACAACCCTGGGAGGAACTCCTACCAATTCCTTTACAGATGAGGGCTGAGGCCCTGGCCGGCGTGACTCAGTTGGGTAAGCACTGAGATGTCACCGGTACTATGCCTGGTCAGGGCACATACCTGGGTTGCTAGCCTGACCCCCAGTGTGCAGGAGGCAGCCGATCGGTGTTTCTCTCTCACATCAATGTTTCTCTCTCTCCCTCTCCCTTTCTCTCTCTCTAAAAATCAATAAAAACTCTTTTTTTAAAAGAAGAAAATAGATGAGGGCTAAGGACCAGGGAGCCTGCAGACTTGCCTGAGGTCACGCAGCTGGGCGTGAGAGAGAAATCAGACGACAGACAAGCACAGCATCACTTTGAAATCTAATTCGATGACGCAGTATTGTTAAACCCCCACCCTTATCGAGGTTTATTTGACTTCGTGCTGTTTTATTTGGAATGACTTAGGGGAGAGGCCGAGGGCTGGCGCTATACCTCTCCCAGTGCTCAGTAAGCAGCAGCATGAAGCAGACCTGCCCGTGTCTGACTCACGACTCAGGCCTCCTCAGCAAGGACAGGACTCTAACTTCCACCAGGCTCCCAGGCACCGGCCCTCTGGCTGCCTTGGCACCTCCAGAGGGGCTGGGACTGGGAGAGGGAAGACAGAGGCAGGTCCCCAGGAAGGCCCAGGCCAGCCTGCTGCACTTTGCCCACCGGCATCTGACGGAGGTTCTAGGGATCCGGACGTATTCGTGGGGCCACCTAGTGGGCGTAGGTCCCACAGGCAGCTGCGTACCACCTTTCACAGAGCCTTTTTGTCTGGGGGAAACTCTCATTATGAGTCCATCTCCCGGCACAGAAGGCGATCCTCATGTCCCAGCCCCCTGTGGCCATCAGATGCGCCCACATAGGATCCCGACTCAGGGGAGAGTGAGCTGCTCCCTGGAGTCGGAGGCAGAGCAGTGGTGGGGAGGACGTGGAGATGTCCGAGGCGGCGTCGGACCGGCCCGTGGTGGGAGCCCGGCTCCCCGGGGGAGGGCTCCAGGCCTGACCGAGGCTTCCCGGAGCAGCCTTGGGTCCATCAAGGCAGCACCGCAGAGTGAGAACATCTGATGTGGGAACGAAACGCCCTCTCCCTGGGGAAGTGAACTCCCTTGGTTCTCTCTGATGCCCAAAGCCGGCACCAGACTCCTGTCCCCTCAAGGATGAGAGCCCAGCACTGACCCCAGAACTCTGCCCCTGGGAGGTCGGAGGGCACTGGTGAGCAGGAGAGGCTGGAGGGGAGAGGAGGGCAGAGTGTGAGGAGGGGCAAGGGGACCATCACCTGTCACCACGTCCACGCTGCTGGACTAAGACTGACCAGTGAGCATGAACCCTCGGGAGCCACACTGGGCGAGCTGCTCACTGGTGTCCGCTGAGGCCTCGCTGGGCAGCAGCCAGCATGTCGCCTTAGAACAGGCTGGTACGACTGATGCCCATCTGTGCCCCAGGGTGCTCTGCCCCCTCTGCGGGGGCTGTTGAAGCCCCGGATGGACTGCAGGGAGGCTGCTGAGTCACCTAACGCAGGGCAGGAGAGGCCAGCGGGTCCCCATGGTGGGGGAGCAAAGCTGAGGCTCGAGGGGAGGACACCCCAAGCTGCAGCACCCGCCCCCGGGCTGGGAGGGCTGAGGAGGCAGAGGCCGCTCCGGCAGCCCCTGCTCTGCAGACACCGAACAGCACGGAGGCCTCAGCCCACTGGCTGAGTTTCACTGTGCTGGCAGGGGAGGGGGCTTCGGGCACCACAGACTGCGTGAGCATTTCACCCGTCCTGGTGGGGACTGGGGAGGGCCGGGGTTACAGGCTGGGCTGGCCAGCAGGAGAACTTAGCCTCAGATAGGGATTGAGTGACTTTGGATATTCAGCCCTCACGGGGCCAAGCCCATCTAATAGTGGGTGGCCTTTTGGTCTCAGGACCCAAAGTCCAAAAGAAGGGCCAGATGTCCCTCCCCCAGCCCCATAAAGACACATAAGCTGCCTCCCCCGAAGCCTTCTCCGAAAGGAGGGGAGTTGGACCAGCTACCTGCGGCTGTGCACTGACCAGAAGGCCCGGCCGAGGGAGCAGGAGGGCCGACAGCCTGCCCACCCTCCCGGCGTGGGGCTGCGGCTGGAGGGCACCTGCCTTCGCACGTCCTCACAGGCCCCTCCCGGCGTGGGGCTGCGGCTGGAGGGCACCTGCCTTCGCACGTCCTCACACGCCCCTCTCGGCCCACGCTTCCAGGATGACCACGGAAAGGAACCACCGTCCTGCCAAAAAAGGCCGCGGCCGGGCACAGCCTGTTCGTTGCACCAACTGCGCCCGATGCGTGCCCAAGGCCACGGCCATTAAGAAGGTCGTTATTCGAAACACGGTAGAGGCCGCAGCCACTAGGGACATTTCGGAAGCAGTGTCTTCGCCGCCTGCGTGCTTCCCACGCGGTGTGTGAAACTCCACCCCCGTGTCAGCTGCGCCACTCAGCGCAGGAATGGGTCTCGTGAAGCCTGGGGGACTGAACACCCCCCGACGGCCTCGGGCGCTGCCCTGCCACCGCCCCCAAATCCGTGTAAGGAGCTAAGTTCCTAAGGACTGAAGAAAAGTTCTCTGGAAAAAAATTAATGGAAATTGTACTCTGGAAAAAAAATTCTCACAAAACCTGTCTAAAGTTTGAACTTGAACTGAACATTTTACCAGAAGAGCCTGTTTTAAATCTGGAGAGAATGATTTCTGGTTAGTGGGCAAATTTTTTAAAAATACATTTTCCTGCCACCAGTTTCCCAGAATAAAATGAGATCAGTTATAGAAACAGTTGGTTTTGTGCGCACCCGCAGGACCCTCCCTCCCTCTGGAGGGCAGGACCGTGTGTCAGCGAGGCTTCATTCTTAGTCCCTGACCCCGCACCTGCCACGAGTAGACCCCTGGTAAATTCTGGCGATGGACTGAAAGGCTGACTAGGAGAGAGATGCGTGCGTGACATGTCCTGGAGCTGAGGGCGGGTCAGACACACATGGTCGTGCTAGGGAAACCTACACAGCTGGCGTTTAGCTCTACGGCTGTCCACAGCAGACCCCAAGGAGCCTGCATCCAGGGCCTCCCCCATCTGCAGCCCCACCTGAGTCGCCTGCAAACTAGATTCTGCAAACAGCTGCCAAAGCCCCCGGGGGAAGCAGAACCTCCTCGGTGTGGAGCTCTTTTGTGTGCCGGGAAGAGGCCTGCTCCCCACAGGCACTGACTGGCTCGGTCCCTGCTACGCCCTGAGGCAGGGCCTGGAAAGAGAAAGGGATGGGACCTGGCAGACGCAGCAAATCTGGGGCCCACAGCTTCCCGCTCCCCACAGCCAGCTCAGGCTCTGGGCCTCCTCCAGCATCCCCACCCACAAAGCGCCTCCACTCCAGGCCTGTCAAGAAGCAGAAAACAGCACAGAGGCCACAGCACCTCTGGCAGGGAACAGAACTGCGGGTCCCACCAACCTGGAACTCCTGCTCTGCCCCCTCCAGCTGTGTGACCGGGGCCAGCCACACATCCCCCAGGCCTCACTGTCCTTCAGGTTCAGTGGGAACAGCGGCAGCTGTCCTGGCTCCTCGCCACATTGGAATAGGAGCCGAGGAATGCCTGAGTGCAGAGGGACGTCCCAGGCCCCTCGGCCCTCGAGGTCTCCCCAGTGTCCCGAGGAGGTTGGCTCTGTGCGCACCGGCAGCAGAGAGCATGTGGCTCTGGAGCCCTGTAGACCTGAACTCGGACCTGGCCTTGCCAGCAACGTGCTGTGTGGCCTCGGCAAGCCACTTCTCTCAGCCTCAGCCTCCTCGCTGCGAGCGCACACATGGGGCGGGCAGACCCAGGCTGCTGCGTCTGGGAGGCGGTAGTTCAGCTGCAACCATTTTTGGAAATACCAATACTATAGATCAATAACCTAATGAAGCCCCCAGCTTCCTCAGAGCTCTGGCCCCTCCCTGGCAGGCTGGGCAGGGGAAAACAGATGCCTCCAACGTCCCGTGGAGTCTGAGCCACTTCCACTCAAGGGCTTGGCAGAGGTAGGGAGTAAAGGAGCCAGACTGGAGGGTGAACTCCAGCCGGGCACAGGGGAGGGGCAGTGTGAGCAGTTGCAGCCTCTGGGCCTCAGGCTCTGCCTCTGCAAAATGGGGGTTATGCCCTCCTGGGGGCTCCAGGAATGACAACAGTGTCTGACTTGGTTTTTCAGGGAGAAGCCACACCTCTGGACACATCTCTAGCCTCAGCCCCCCAGGCTAAGTCCAGACACCAACATGGGCCTGAGCGGTGAGGTCCTGGGGGCCGCTGTATCTCACGGGCCCTTCACAGCTTAGGTTGGAACAGCACAGACGGCTGAGGTCTCGAGGAGCTGTGACCCCCCCAGAAGACATGTGCACACAGAGTCCTAAGGGGCCAGAACACTGCCACACACGTGACATGACCTTGTTCCCGCTGAGAGGGGTGGATGCAAGGAAACATCTGTAAGGCCACCCACTGAGACATTATTAAATGACCAGATTTTTCTTCTTTTGTTCTTATCTACAAGGAACATGCATTATTATTTGTATAATAAAGAAGGGAGAAAAGGTAAGCTTTTCTTTTTTAAATACCTGTTGACGGCCCAGCTACTGTGGCTCAGTGGTCGAGTGTCAACCCATGGGCCAAGAGGTTGCTAGTTCAATTCCCGGTCAGGGCACATGCCCAGGTTGTGAGCTCAATCCCCAGTGGGGGCGTGCAGGAGGCAGCCAGCCAATCAATGTGTCTCCCTCATCAATGTTTCTATCTCTCTCTCCATCTTCCTCTCTCTCTAAAAGTCAATAAAACATATTTAAAAAAATAGTAATATTCCTGTTGACAAAATGCCTACCTATGTCATCAGGCCTGTGGCACTTCTGCAAGTTTTACCTATTTTCCACCAGCCCCAGCCCCAGGGCTAGCACCAACTCTGACCTGTAAGAGCCTCCTCTGCCCTGCAGAGTCCCTGGGCCCAGAGCCAGCGTCTGCCCGGCACCAGGCAAGGCGCTTGGCCTAGCCGGGAGGCTGCAGAACCCGTCAGCTATGCACCCCACCACCCACCACCTCCAAGGGCCCGAGCCAATGAGGAACAGGCCTTTTAAAGGTGTCTCCAATGGTGCAGACAGGGCAGTGAGAAAAGGGGTCCTTGAGCTACAGAGCCCTGCACGCGAGTGCTTCCCCAAGAGCCCTGAAACGTGAGGCCAGGCGTTCTGAGCAGACACAAAGGACGGGGCTTCATTATGTTAGAAATTAGCCAGAGGAGACCTCAGTGTAACTCCAGGTTTCCTCCTAGGAGGAAGAACCCATTTGGACCGATCTGGAAAATCCTCATGTTCTCAGCATCTCTGGGCACCTGCTCTGGGCCAGGCCCTGCACTGATCGCTGGGACACAGACCAACTCCCTGCCATCAAGTTTTCATCTTGGCGGGGACACCACAGGCACCAATGACAGAGGGGACACGGGCCATGGGCACAGGAAGCCCTGCACTGCCAAGGGAGTTCAGGAGGCTCCCGAGGAGGAGGAGGAGGAGGAGGAGGAGGAGGAGGAGGAGGAGGAGGAGGAGTTGGAGGAGGGCGGTGGCTTGGTCTGAGAGGGCAGGGAAGACCTCAGCCCCCCTCCCCCACCCAGCTCAGAAATGACCCAAAAGGGTCAAACCACATTCACCAAACTGCTGGCTGCACCAGATAAAGCAGTGCCACCCTCTTTGTCTGGGACCGGTTCCGAGCTGAGCCCTCCTGACGAGGCAGGCTGCTGCACCCAAGTGGGAGGAAATGCTGGCAGGACTCCGTCTCCCGTCTCTGGTGCCATGACCAGCCTCACTGAGCCAGGCACTTTCTCCTCCAGGACCTGGGAGACCCAAGTCCCAGTTTATCCCTGTTGGCCCAGAATTATTGCCGATAATGTTGCTTTTTACTCAACATATCCTGGTTTGGAAGAAAAAAAATTATAGTCACCCTACTCATTTCCCCATCAAAGCTCCATGGCAACCTTCCAATGTCTCCAGGCAACTCCAGCCTGCTTGTCAGCCTTAAGACGCCGTCACACCTGTCTTCACCCTTTCCCACCCATGCCCACTGTCTCAGGTGATCACTACCTGCAGGGAAGCCTCTCCTGATCCTCCGCCTGCCCTGGTTCCATCTCCACCCCTCCACCCATTTCCTGGACGCCCCCCCGCCCCGCCATCACACTCCTTCGCACCACTGCACACCACTCCGCAGCAATCTGCTCGCCTGCCTGCCTCCCCCCTGGTCTGCGAATTCCTTGCAGGTACAGGCTGTGTCGTGCATCTCCAAGTCCTGCGCTTGGAGCCCAGCACCTGGCTTATAGAGGTATATGGTAGATGCTGTTTGTTAAATTAATGAACCACCACCAACCATGGTTTGTGCCAAGGCCCAAGGTGTCCACCAGAACCATCAGCTCCTTCCCTCTCCCTGGTCTCAGCGCCCGCAGAGATGTCACACTCCAGGGCAAGAATGGTGCTCAGAAGTGGGCAACAGGGCCTGGTTGGGTCCCGCCACTAACCAGCCAGGGGCTGTGGGCCTCAAAGTCCTCAAGATCCACAAAACCAGGGGCTGATTTTGTCAACTGTCTCAACAGAGCTTGCAGCTCCGACACTTTACACTCTGAAGTCTGTAACTTATATCCACCTTCGGATTAGAAACCAGGCCCCAGCAATATCTGAAGCCTCAAAAACACTCAAGCCCAAAATTTCATGTTAAGAATGGAACCCATGCCTGGCCAGTGTGGCTCAGTGGATGGACTGAGAGGTCCCAGTTCGATTCCTGGTCAGGGCACATGCCCGGGTTGTGGGCTCGATCCCCAGCAGGGGGCGTACAGAGGCAGCCGATTGATGTTTCTCCCTCCCCCTTCCTTTCTCTCCGAAGAAATCAATAAAAAACGTATTTTTAAATATATATATATAAAAGAATGGATGCCCAGATTTATACACGAGGATGCTCACCGCAGCAGCATCTGTTATAAAGGAAAACTAAGCAAAACGCAGTGCAGCCTTCGATGGAACACAGTCTGCCACTGAAAGTCGGGTTTCAGTAGAATACTTGGTAACACGAGGAAAGGGTCAACACGGTCGGTGAATAAAAAGGAGCCTGCAAAATAGCAGGAGCTCAATTTTATTTACACCAGTGGTTTCTCTGGGCAGTGGGATTAAAAGACTTTAGTTTTCTGCATTTTTCACATATTCTTCTACATTTCATAGTCAGGAGGAAAAAACGGCTGTTAAAAGTCAACCCTCCATTGCGTGAAGCCGATGGTAGGCAGCAGAGGAAATGCTGAAAAGTGAAGATGTTTCATGAGATCCTTTCTCAAAGCCAGTGGCTGTGCCCTCGGCCAACGTAACTGACATAAACCGAGGAAAAGCAGGACGTGGGCACCAGATGGAGCAGGACAGCCTCCCCGCACTCGTGGGCAGCGGGCAGAGCAGTCCACCTTGTTGAAACTCCCGCCGTTATCCTTTCCCTAGTCCCGTCTTCAGAACGCAGACAATTTCTGGATCTGTCGATGGCCTGAGAACCCGTCCAATTCCACCCACGCTTCTTAAAGCCTGCCCTTGTGCCGGGCCCTATGTGGGGCACTGCAGATAAGAGTCTCACCAGAGATCTGCCTGACCCCCTCCCAGGTCACCCAGCCTATGCTTGCATACCTCCGAGGACTGGGAGCTCACTGGGCCATTCCCATGCATCTTGGATCGAACGTCTTGCATCCCAGCCCACAGTACTCCCACAGCCCTGTGTTCTCTCCAACGGTGGGACCCACGGGCAACAAAACCCATCCCCTCACCCCCTCCAACTCCAGCCACTCAAAAAGCCCTTTCTGAACCTCAGGCACAACAGCACTCCTGGTCTTCCCCAGCAGGCAGGTGAGGTGGTATTTATAGCCCAGGAATAATTGCTTGTTAATTCCTTCCCAGAGAAGAGCGACTGGACTTTCAATTCCCTCCTCAATGAACACTGAAGTCGGGCTAGCTGGGTCCGAGAGGCTGATTGACACACAGGGGCTGCAACTCTCTCTTTCTCTCTCTAACCCAGCCCAGGGCCAACCCCCAGCCCCATCCCACTGTCACCAAAGTGATTCTTACAAAGGTCTCAGAAGTAGAAGCCACTGGCACCCATCTCCGCCCCCCCCCCCCCCCCCCCCCCCCGCTGCCCCGAGTTATACAGACCAGCCAAGGACCACCTTCCCCTTCAGGAAACACCCCTGACTAACCTCCTGGAGTAACCCTCTCCCTGCCAGGTGTGGCAGTCCACCTTAGAATCTACCCTGGTCCTGGCGTCGTCATATGACGCCTGACACGGAAGGAGCTGCTGACCTGTTAGCCCAGAAGCTGAGGACAGTGCTGTTTCCACTCACGAAAGGCTGAGCAAGGCCCCAGCCCCAGACACACCAGTGAGCCCGGAGTCCCGGCCAGTCCACCCTCACACAGCCACAGCCTCTCTCCCTCCCCGAGCTCCCCTCTCTCACCACCATTTTCAGACCATCCATCAAGGGACGGCCACCTCCCGACTCCAGAGGGCCAGTGCCTGGCTGGGCGTCTTGGGGAGGGATCCATTCTCTGGGCATGGAGGATTAGGAGCCCACACTTTGAAGAGCAGGGGCACTGGCACCCCCTGGACTCCACACCCACCTCCACAACTAGGCTGTCGGTGCCACCAAGTTCCCCTGCTCTCTGAATGTGAGAAATGGGACTCTGTTCTTCACAGGGCTTAAGGTGGATGTTACCTAGAAGAGGGTGGGATGTGGCCAGACTCCGCACACGCTGGTCCTCCTTCCTCTGCTCTCCCAGGTCTCATCCCACACTGTCTCCACCACCGCCACCAGGACGGTCCCTCACCTTGATGCCAGCCCTGAGGCTCTGACTGCAAAGAAGCTCCCTAGCCAGCATTTATATAACAACAACGTAAGCATTTTATTTTTTTCATTAAGCTTCTTAGTATCACAATGGAATGATGAGAAAACAAGAACAAAAAAACCCCACGAGTCTGCCAATCTCTAACAGAGCAGAGACTTCAAGGCAATTGGGGGTGCGGTGGGGGCAGTTCACAGAAGTGCCAAGAATTCCAAAACCATGTCTCTCCGTAGCCGACCAGGCTGGAGGGGGTAGGAAGGTGGAATGGTGAGAAGGTGGCACTGTCACAAGCGGTCCTTGGCGTTGCTGTCTCGCGGCTGGAACACGCACGTTCTGCACGGAGCACCCCGAAGGACTTCCTGGTGCCTCCCTGGTACCAAGCCACATGGCCCTACGCCTGCCCGAACGCCCAGGCACTCCAGCCGGTGATGACACCCTGAAGCCAGTTCTGCTGGGCGAGCGGCAGGAGAGGAGCGTGGAGGAGGGCAGAGGGCAGAGGGCAGGCGACGCTGCAGGGTGTGAGAATCGAGGAGTAAGGAGACTCGTCTGGAGGCAGCTGTGGGGAAGGCGAGGTGGCGGCGGCGGTCTGCCCCTCCGAAGCGGCCTCGCCTACAGCTTCACGGTGCCGGGGGGCAGGCTGTCATTGCAGAGTCTGTAGTAGCGCAGGTCGTTGACCAGCCTGTGCACATTCTGGGTGAACGAGGGCAGGTCCTGGAAGGCAGGGGCACAGCTCAACCTGGCTGCACGGAGCACCCCAAGTCACCCACCCGCCCCACCAGCACTTCCACCCCAGGGTGTGCTCCAGAGCTCTGCAAACACTGTACACGACGCGCCACGTCCACTCCTTCCCGCGCCACGTGTGAGCAAAGATACCGTGGGGGAAAGAACGGCGGGGAGGGCTCCCCTCGCACACACCCTGGGCCAGGCTCCAGCCAGGTACGCAGACACTCCCGCCGTCACCCTGACCACAAGCCTGGGGCACAGGTTCTGCTCGCAGCACCGTTTTAAGGATGAAGATGGTGAAGCACAGAAAGATAAAAAAACCTGCCGCAGTGACAAGGCAGGAGGGAAGGGGGACACCGGTCTGGCTGCCACATGCGTCTCTCCTTCACCACGGCCAGGCCAGGGCCACTCAGGAGTGACACACTGGCAGGAGCCTACATGTGCCCGCCACCTCACCTGCTGGCCCCAACATTACCACGCAGCACCACGAGATGGCCGAGGCCCGCACCCTCATCTGTAGATCGTGATTAGCGATGCCAGACTAACAGCAAAATGCGGAGTAACAGTGGATCCCTGTCAGGGTGGGTGGCTCCTTGCCTGGCCAGGGGCGCCAGGCGGATCCCTTCTGAAGCCCCGGGTGACAGGGTGAGCTCAGAGAACAGTGAAGGCACTTCAGCTCTCCTCCACTCCACCAACCTTTCCCTGACCTCCCCTCCTCTTCAAAGGGCAGCATGAGGCCGCCTCTGCCAAAAAGGCCTCAGACACCTCCAACCGCCTGGCTGCAGGTCAGCGCCTCGCTCCCAGCTCTCCAAGGGCCCCGGCTCACCCTGCGTGTGGACAGTGAGCACAGGCTCTGGAGCCAGAGCGCCAGGCCCGACTCCTGCTCCCTGGCTCTGCCATTCCCCAGGTCTACACTTGCCAACTGACTGCTGACCTTCCTGAGCCTGGGTTCACCTGGGAAACGGGGTTGACAACAGACCCTACACGTCAGGAAGCCCAGTGCATCCACAGCAGCGCTGCCGCCAGTCTTCCCAACGAGACCCTCTGAAGGCAGAGAGGTGCCCAACACCTGGCCCAGGGCCTGCGAGGCAGCCAGCTCGAGACAGACAGGAGGGAGTGAGTGAGCGAGCGAGTGAGTGAGTGAAGGAAGGCACTGATCACTTTATTTCTTGCTCAGAAACACTTACCAAAGGGTGTCTTTTAAATCAGTGGCTCCCAAATGCCAAGCCTGGATTTTCTGGTGGAACACAGGAACACATTCTCATATTTTTAATAAGCACCAGGAGCTCTGATGCATGACTAAATTTGGAAACCACTGCTTTAAATCAAGAAGTTGACTAATAATGGTATCAGTAGAAACTGATCATTAAATATTAGGACTTGAACTCGAGAAAAGGAAAAAAAAAAATACCCAGCGGCTGAAGTGAAGTTTAAGAAGCTCAAGAGAGAACAGAAGTGCCAGGGGAAGAAAGGCTCCTGGACAGAGGAGAACCGGAGCTGAGTCTAAGAAACTGTCCTGACACACATCGCAGCCAGACCAGCAAGGACGCAACGCTGCTCCAGCGAGAGCAACGTGTATGTCTGAAGACCGAAGGGAAACCCTGGACAGGCGGCAAGCATGAGTCAAGTCGGGACACCAAGAGGATGTGGACAAAAGATTCCCTTGCATCAAGGGGGAGGTGGTCAAAGACGAAAATTACTTATTCAGCAAGGAAAGTTCCAGGGAGAGCTGATCGAGCAAGCAGCAGAGACTTAGCAGCTGAAACAGGAAGGAGGAGGGAAGGCGAGTGCCCAGAAAGGAGGGCCCAGGACAGGAAAAGCTGGGCACCTGGTGGGGACAGCCCACCAGACCTTCCCCAGGCAGGTGACAAGAGGGTGAACACTGTGAGGGCTCCTCCCAGGACCTGGTAGCAGGTCAGGCCATGCAGCCAGGCAGGGAGGTCTGGGGAGAGCCAGGGACCTTTAAGCCTGGGGACCCAGAGAAGCAGCAGCAGAACACCGGTCCCCTCAGCCTCTCTGCAAGTCTGCAAGTTCGGGCTGCAGTGGCTCACGACCCATGAGACAACAGCGGCTGGTCAGAGGTGTGCTCAACGGGGTACAGTAAGTACCAAGGAGCCGAGACAAAGCAGCAGGACTGCTAGGGCCACAGCTGGGGCCCAATGGCTGAGGACATGAAGAACACAAGCGCTGCTGAAGCCAACACTGGGAGAACACAAACCCCTCGACCCAGGCACAGCACCAAATCATCCAGGAATGGCACGAGCTGCCTCGGAGCCGCAGGGGTACAAACCACACACGAAGGCAGCCTGCCCCCCTCACTGGACAGGCACTAGGTGTGAGAGCTCACACCTGCCTTCCCCTTAGCCTGGCCTCTCTCCTCACCCGATCCATCTTGAAATTCCGCCCCAGCACATTTTTCTGGTTGGTATCCACGCCATCACAGCTGGTCAGGAATTCAGGGAGGAAGGCTGCAAAGAAGCCATCAAAGTCCACAGAGGCCATGTTGTAGATGGCGATGCCGATCTCCTCCTGCAGGAGGTCGTGGGACTTGTGCACCAGGACCTGCAGCAGCACGTTCACAAACTGAAACAGCATGGTGGTCCGGAAGATCTTCTGCAGACAGAGAGCCCAGAGTGTGTGATGGCCATGAGGTTGACTCAGGGTCCCTGGGGCCTCTCCAGGTCCCAGTCACTTCCTGTCATGCTGCTGCTATTGACCTGAAAAGGCTGGGACTCAGCCAGGGTCCCTGACGCCTTCGACAAGGAACCTTTCTGAGTGAGAGATGGGCACTTACCTTGTGGTACAGCTTCTGCTTGGTGTTGAGTGTTTCCAAGTAGAAGAGATTTTGTTTAAATAGGTGGATGTCAGGCTGGAGAAAGGACTGTCCAAAAGCCTGTCCGAGAAATAAGACCACCGTTCTATCAGTAGCGTTAAACACCCTCAGACCCGGTGCTTCTGGGCAACCGCCCCTGCCAGAGGAACCGACACGCGCACGTGGCTCCTCGTGCCGGCGCAGGGCACGGGGATCTGCTCGCTCATCTTCCAGCCCGCCTGCTCCGGTCTCAGCAGTGTCCCGCGCGGTCTGAGCCCCTAGCTCCCCACTGGCCTGACTTCTTTTTGGCCTCATCTTACACCTTTTGTAATGAACCTCTGGACTCCTTCATGACACCTACCTTTGAAGCAAGAAGCTCACAACTAGGTCAAACAGCTCAGCCTCCCTTCAAGCCAACCACTCACACTCCATCAGCCGCCCTCTCCCGGGCATCCCAGGTCTTATAAACCACAAATCCTTAGACGCTCCATCACAACCGGCTGCCTCTGCTTTGGGGTTAAGGAATAGCAATTTTTAAACTGCTTTGCAATTTCTGGCTGTAAAAGTTACTAACTAGCTCAAGAGCAAAAAGACACTAAAAAACTGCAAAGAGCCTTGCTCCAATAGAGATGGGGAAGAGTGGGGTGGGCCAATGAAAGGCAAACCCAGCAGTGTGCAGGACACCTCCCTAGAATAAGCCTGGGACTACCTTATCCTGTCCCCAGGCTCCTAAGTCAGGAGAAGGGTCCTGTAACCCCTGCTGCAGTGACAGGATCTCCATGATGCCCTGTGGTTTTCACTCACTGATTTTTAAGGTCAGGTTTACTGAAGTGTAACAGAGTAAAATTCGCCCTCTGGAGGTTCACCATTATATAATTCTGACTAACACATCCAGTTGTCTAACGACCACTGCAGTGGAGACACAGAACACCTCCAGCTCCTCCGAGTTCCCGCCGGCCCCTAGGCCACCACTCTGGTTTCCTGTCGCTCTAGGTGTGCCCCTTTCGGAGCGAAAATGAATGCAGTCATGCGGCAGACAGTCTTCTGGATCCAGCTGCTTCAGCTACCATCTACGTTCCCTTTTTTTTAAATCCTCACCCAAGGATATGTTTATTGATTTTAGAGAGAGAAGAAGAGGAAGAGAGACAGAGAGAGAGGGAAGAAAGCAAGAGAGAAAGAAACATCGATCAGTTGCTTCCAGTACACGCCCGGACCAGGAATTGAACCTGCAACCTTTTGGAGTATGGGACGATGCTCTGACCGAGCGAGCCACTCGGCCAAGACAATATGCTCCTTGTTACTGCAGAGCAGCAGGCCCTCAGATGCACGCACCACTGTTTATCCACTGACCAGCTGACAGATATTCAAAAACTGTTTCCAGCTTTTGGCAATTTTGGAAAAAGCCACTATAAACACCTGTGTACAGGTTGTGTGAATATGTTTTCATTTATCTTAGGTAAAATACTTAGAAGTGGAATTGCTAAGTAATGTAGTAAGTATATGTTTAACTTTATAAGACACTAAACTAGGAAACTGTTTTCTAAAGTGGCGTTTACTAGTACTGTCTACCCAAGAAGACTTCCAAGGACAGACTTTAAGAGGAAGGCAAACCCAAGCCTGCGTGGGGTGCTGGCAGTGGCAGTTCAGCGAAGTGACTGCAGGTGACCGGGGAGGGCATGTGCTTTCCCAGGGGAATCTCCACACAAGGAGTGTGGGTGCCGGCGTGTGTGTATGTTGGTGGGGAGCTGAAGGGTGAGGGAAAGCATGCACTGAAAAAACAAAAAGAAAACCTACTTCAACGCAGACTCAGAACACAAAGTGCATACACACAGCTGCGTGCGGAACAAGGAGCCCTGACCGCCGCCACAGACCAGCCCGGCCATCCTGACAGGAGGCCACCCGCCTTCCACAGCAGGTGTGGTCTGCCCCAGACAGCTCGCTTTCCAGAACCTAACAGTCACGCTTGGTCTGAAAGGGAGCACTGAGTCATGGGGCAGTGCTTCTCCCAATACTGCACTAGCCAGAATTCTCTTTAAAAATGCAGACCACGGGGCCCCCTCCAGAGACGCCCCCTCAGTCAGCTTCCAGTTAAGGAGCCCGGTGACTCTGAGCAGGCAGGCTCCGCACATCTGGGGAGACTATAGGGCAAGGGAACTGACATCTCCCCAGCACCTACACGCGCGAGGTACTGTGTGTGCTACCTCATTTAGCCACACAACAAACTCAGGAAATAGGCAGCATTATTCCCAGTCGAAACACGAAGAGACTGAGGTTCCAAGAAGTTCACTAACTGCACAGACACTAAGAGGCAGAGTTGAGCTTCAGATCCAGACCACAGGGCTTCAGAGACGGTACTTGTCACAGAGGCCACGTCAGAGTAAGTGGGACTGAGTGTCAGAGAAGCAAACTGAGAGACAGCCCATGGACCCAGGTGGTGTCCCGAATGTGGCCTGTCTGTTCGTGGTCACAGGGCGACCTCAGCAGCTCTTCCACGTTACCTGCATGATGGCACTGAACTGAGGCTCATTCTCCATCTGCTCCTCGGCAACCCCCCTCTGGACACTGGCCAGGACAGTGGACTTGAAGAAGTACCTCCAGTTGTGATGGAGTGTCCGGAAAAGGAGCTCAAACAGCTCAGCCTTCACATCAGGGGAGGGGCGCTGTGGAGACACACACAGACCCTCAAATCTTTCCTTCCTGCGGTTCAGGGAGCCATGCACAGCCCAGACCCAGAGCAACAGAGAGGTCTACAAGATGCCTGGCAACTGCAAACAGAGCGTCAGCTTCCCACCCACACCCCTGTCCTACGAAGCTGCCTGAGTCAGCAGTTCAAACCAGGAGTCCTTCAGCAGAGACAGGGCCACCGCTGAGACAGAAGGCCAGGCTCGGTGCAAGGGACCCTTTTCTGATGGAAGCACTCAGCTTTTCAAGCTAGGAAAAGGCTATTAAAAGGAGGAACAATTAGGAACATGGCTTTTCTGTTTAGAAAGAGCTGATTTGATCTGTAATCCCGTCTTGGTTGTTGTTCCTTTCCCAGGCTGTCTAATCTGCTGATATTATGCAACCTCAGAAGCTAAAGACAAATAAGAAGCCTTAAAGGAGATCCACCCTCTATAGAAAATGGGTTTAAGGGGCACTTAGGAACCACAGAAAGAAACTTGTCAGAGGACCTCTGGGGGATGGGGGGACCAGCAGATGGGGGGTGGGGTGGCGGGCAGGGCTGACTGTTCTCTGGGCCTGTCTCCTCTTTCATTGCAGCTAGGATTCTGGGACGAGGAGAGGGGAGGGGGGCAGGCTCAGCAATATTTTCTGATTTGACCAAAAATCTGCAAGTCACATCATTCCAGATGTCTGTAGAATTCAAAATTATAAAGCCCAGATATATTTAATTCAGTCCGATTAAGATGAACTGGAGACAGAAGGTATGCGCTCCCATGGCAGGCATCCTTACAGGGCCCGTGTGTGTTTAATGATGCAAAGTAAGTGGACTCATCTAAGCCTTAATTTGGGCAGTTAAAAAGGTTAGCTCTTATTTACATAACTATTACATAAGATTTAGTTTATCTATACTGATTCTAGATCTTGTCATGACATAATAGTGTCCATCTATTTTCTAAGAACAAAGAGCTTTCCTATGACAAGGAAAGCTTTGAATCATTCTCAAAACTTGCCTTGTATCCTTGAGATCATAAATGTTCTGGATAGGACAGTACATTTGTTATAATGTTTGCTGTAGAAAACTATACATTCACCTAAAGTTATAAACTGTTTGCTTGCCATGGGAGGTTGATCTTATTTACCAACCCACCTTGCTTACACTAGACTAGTTCTTGTTAACTCAACCAATATAAAAATAGTGTACCAAGCTAAAGGCATTCTTTCTTGGAAAAAAGCAATATACAGCCCGGCCAGTGTGGCTCAGTGGTTGAGCATCAACCCATGCACCAAGAGGTCGCCGGTTTGATTCCCGGTCAGGGCACATGCTCAGGTTGTGGGCCCGATCCCCAGTGGGGGGCATGCAGGAGGGGGCCAATCGATGTTCTCTCTCATCGATGTTTCTATCTCTCTCCCTTTTCCTTCCTCTCTCTCTCTCTAAAATCATTAAAGAAAGAAAAAAAAATTTTTTTAAAAAGCAATGTATAAAAAACAATAAAATAGCTAACACATTAGCTTTAAAACACAATGCATTTTCCTTGCTATTTCATACCCTTCCCAACTAGAAAGAAGTAGCACAAGGGAGCACCCAGCCTCTCATACCTCGGCGACGATGGGATACACCTGCTCCATGCACAGGGAGATGATGCTAGGAAGGAAGGGCTTGAACACCTGGCCTGGTTCCTGTACCACCACCTGTAGGATCTTCAGGAACTTCTCAACCACCCGGCAGCCAGTGCTGCCTTCGTGGAGGATGCTCTCGGCTAATTGTTCTCTGCAGACAAAAGAAACCACACAGTAGCCAAGGAAATGTTCCTCTGGGACCAGCATGAAAACCAACACTGTGGCAAGTGAAGAAGAGAAGCAAAAAGTCCCACACTTTGTAGCCGGGTCCCACTACTTCTCACTTGAAATTTGAAAAGCATGGACAACAGGCATGTGGTTACCTGGTAAACATATTGAGGAAAGTCTGTATGATCTGTTCAGTGAAAGGCACACCCATCTGTACTCTAAGGCCTCGAAACAAAGTGAGGAAAAAGCTCAGCATCTCATCAGTCACATCTAAACAAAGGGACAAAGCAAATGATTAGAGGCATGCACACAGGGATAAACAGAAGCCCTCGGCTTAACTGACTTCGCCTTGCAATCTGCACTATCATCTCTCTCTATGGCTTCCTGCTGGAAGAAATTTCCCCAACACCATCAGAGCCAGTGACGGAAAGTGGGAAGTGATCAAGGACATGCTGAGAAAACAGCTCTGGTGCGGCGAGACTCTACTTGATGGCTCACCATAGGAAATGAAGCACCCTCACCGCCCAGCCTGGCCAGGCTGAGTTTTCCCTGCAGATGGAGTGTTTTGCACACACACTGATGGAACTATTCAATTGGGTCAACACCTGAGTGCTTTAGCGATTTTTCTCTATGACCAACAATCCCTGCAGCTGGGATTAAGTCAGGGGTTAAGTGGCTAAAAGTGGATAATGATGGTGTGTTCAGGCTGCAAGGCCCTGGTCCATTAAATGCATTACTTTCAGAAAACACTGGTTACATTTAATGTGGTTCCACTTCCAGATCTAAATGATCATCTTGTACGGTATGTTTCAGCTCTAACCACACATACTCTGCTCACAAGAGGCAAACCCTGGCCAGTTTGGTTCAGTGGTCAGAGCCTCGGCCTGTGGAGCAAAGGGTCACGGGTTCGATTCCAGTCAAAGGCATGTACCTGGGCTGCAGGTTCAATCCCTGGCCCTGGCCGGAGTCATGCAAGGGGCAACCAATCAATGTGTCTCTCTCACATCAACGTTTCTCTCTCTATATTCCTCCTTCCCTCCCACTCTCTCTAAAAATCAATGGAAAAATATCCTCGGGTGAGGATTAAAAGAAAAAGAGGCAGTAAGTAAGTTTTTGCTAAGAAACTCCCAATATCTCATTAGACTGACAAGACTACTACTGCAAATGCTCTCACATACCTGCACAGAGCTAGAAAGAGCCTCTGTCAGTGACAGTGACAGAGCAGGGTGTGGGACACCATCTCAAACCCACCTTGCCTTATAAGTAAATAAGTAGCATTTATGGAAAAAAGTTCTTTCCTTTCCTGTATAATGCCCTAATACTCTCAGCCATTTATGTTCCAAATGGGAGAAGACAAAGCCTTCAAAATAAAAACAAGGCAAGTGATTCAGTGCCACCTGGCACAGTTATAAGGCCCATATGCAGCCTCCCCCAAATAAACCTCACTGCCCTCTGCCCTCTGCCCTCTGCGTCAAGGCCTGTACTGCTGACTTGGTGTGCTCTACAGAGCTAAGCAGTTACTCTGGCCCTTGTGAGGCCCGTGGCCAGCTCCTACCTGACTGATGAATAAAAGCTGGAAAGAGGGCCAGGGAGACCTGAACGGATTCCTGCAGTGAATGGTAGCAGATCTGCCGGGACTTGGTGGATTCCCCGGAGATATTCTCCACGATGTCTTCTAAGACACTAAGTGTCTGGTGGATAATCACTTTGGCTGCAAATCAAGATTAAGTTGCACGTTATGACTTGTATGAGGATAAAGAAGAGTAAGAGGGAACACAAGGGAAGGAGAAGAAATCTGCAAGGGTATTCAGAGGACAGGAGCACAGGCATCTTGCTAAAGGAATAGTCTCTCTTGATTGAGTTCTCTCTCTCTCCTTTTCTTCCTTTTTTTTTTCCCTTTTTACTGTCAGAACTCTAGGTGCCTGCTCAGTTTTTCCCTCTATTCTGCTTCTATCCACTAGAAACAAGTCCACAGAGAAGAAAGATCAAATGTACCCTCAGGTCAGACACCTTGGACTTAAGATTCTAAAATGGTGAACAAACTGGTGAGAAAATAAGTATCACAGATAACTGCCACAGGAAAGAATGGACACATGTAGATCAAACACTCTCCTTTCAACTCCAAATATGACCCTAGCCTGGTAATCCACACAGCACCTGCCATGCCCATCACGAAGATAAAGAGAACCTCACTTTAAAACAGTGTTGGGAAGCCCTGAGGGGGAACTTTCACACATGAACCTCTAGTCACAGCCTACATAACCAGCAGAAAGAAGATAAGAATTATTTTGACGAGAGGTCATTTTTCACTTATGAATTTCACCTCCCACTTTTACGAAAAGAAGAAAGGTCCCTCCCTGCCACAGCAACAATGCACTAACCAACACTTGCAGTGAATGAGAAGTTGCCACCACCTCCAACTCTTGTTCTCCTATAATGAACTTCAGTGCAGAATAACCCTCCTCAGTTTCCTCCTAAAAGCTGCCCTACCCTTTGTCTCTTCGGACTTGCCTGTGGCTTGCTACATTTTGCTTGTCCCAAATTGCAATTCTCTGTTATTTCCAAATAAACCCATTTTTCTGGTAAAATAACTGGCTATTTTATTTTTGAGGTGACATTATATGGTGTCAGAAGTGGGATCCAAAGGCGACAAACCCCTGAGGAACTAACCGCCCCTGGAACTATGTGAGGCACCCACTTGAGCCGTTTGTGCTCTCCGCTTCCGTAACTTGTCTTTTTCCTTTTGGTTAGGTAAACCTGTCAGATGCCAAGGTCCCTCCCTTTGGTTGAGCTCTCAGACTTTATTTGAGACCTTTTTAAATGTTTCATCTTTTGTTTTTATCAAGACACTGCCATTCCTGATAAGCACTCCTCTTTGGAATTACAATGGCCATTCTGGGGACCCTTGTTTCAAGTTAATTACCCTTAAAAGACAGAATTCCAAATCTCTGAGACAATGAAATGAATTCTTTGTTGGTATGCAGAAGCTTCTAAAGGACAAAATAACTCCAAAAACAGCTCTACAAAGAATCCTTACAGTGTGCAAATTTTCTTTAAAATCTTTAATATAACTTTGGGCATCTGAGCAGGCAACCTTAACTTAGTCCATCTCCTGGAAACACAATTTGGATCCAACTATTCTTTTGAGTTTTATGTCTGAAACATGGCTACTATTTTTAAAAATCTGTTTGTGTCTACCTGTATTGTCTATGTGTGTATATATATATGTGATATCTTTCTACCTCTGAATGGTATTACCAAAATTGATCTGTAAAGAGATCTATTTAATGAGCTTTAAAAGATTAAGCACGACTTCCGGTCAAGATGGCGGCGTAGGTAAACGCGGTATCGCGTCCTCCCACAACCACATCAAAGTTACAACTAAACTACAGAACAACCATCATTCAAAACCGCCTGAAATCAATCTGGATGGAAGTCCTACAACTACAAAATTAAAGAAGAAGCCACATCGAGACTGGTAGGAGGGGCGGAGGTGCGACGGGCTGCTCCCACTCCCACGTGTGGCGGATAAAAATTAGGAGGACACCTCGGCTGGGAAGGTCCTCCCTGAGGACTGAGGGGTCCCCATTCCACACCAGGTGCCCAGCTCAGGGTTCCAGTGCCAGGAAGAGAATCCCCATAACTTCTGGCTGGAAAAACCAGCGGGAACTGAGGCTGAGGCGGCTGGAGCCCCCGGCAGCTCCTCTTAAAGGGCCCGCGCACGGACTTACTCGGACTCGCACCCTCCAGGCTCCAGAGTGGGGGAGGGAGCCTGAAAGGCACCAGAGTCATATGGGGAGAACTGAGTTGTTTGGCATTGGAGCGAGGGCTGGAGAGGCAGCTTTCTCCTGGACAGACGTGCTGTCGGAGGCCTTTGTTCCTTTGGTGAGCCCTTCCCTGGGCCCGCAGACAGCCGCCATTTCTGGGACTCCAGCAACCTGGCTCACACTGTTGGCCCCGCCCTGGGGATTCCCTGAGGGCCCGCCCCACCCAACTTTCAGGCCCACCCAAGCTGTTGCCAGTTGCTTGACCATAGGATTGGCCTGTCTTGGATCCTGCTTCAGCTTTTCCTCAATTCTTTCAAACAAGCAGCATCTGGTCTCAGCTAGCCCTATACCTCTCGCTAAGTAATACATAGAAACAAACACAAGGAGGCAGCCAAAATGAGGAGACAAAGAAACAGGTCCCAAATGAAAGAACAGAACAAAACTCCAGGAAAAGAACTAAGTGAAAGGGAGTTAAGCAACCTAACAGATGCTGAGTTCAAAACACTGCTTATAAGGATGCTCAATGGACTTAGAACCTCAATGAACTTAGAGAGGGCCTCAAGAGCATAAAAAAGGACTAGTCAGAAATGAAGGAGGCACTAACTGAAATAAAGAATAGTTTACATAGATTCAATAGTAGAGTAGGTAAATCCAAGAAGCAAACCATGGATTTGGAATATAAGGAAGCAAAAAACACCCAATCAGAACAGCAAAAAGAAAAAAGAATCCAAAGAAATGAGGATAGTGTAAGGAGCCTCTGGGACAACTTCAAGCGTGCCAACATTCGCATCTGGGGGGTGCCAGAAGGAGAAGAGAGAGAACAAGAAATCAAAAACCTATTTGAAACAATAATGGCAGAAAACTTCCCTAACTTGGTGAAGGAAACAGACATACAAGTCCAAGAAGCACAGAGAGTGCCAAACAAGATGAACCCCAAGAGGCCCACACCAAGACACATCATCATCAAAATGCAAAAGGTTCAAGACAAAGAGAGAATCTTAAAAGCAGCAAGAGAAAAGCAGTTAGTTACCTACAAGGGAGTTCCCATATGACTGTCAGCTAATTTCTCAAAAGAAACTTTGCAGGCCAGAAGGGAGTGGCAAGAAATATTCAGAGCGATGAAAAGCAAGAACCTACAACCAAGATTACTCTATCCTGCAAAGCTGTCATTTAGAATCGATGGCCATATCAAGAGTTTCCCAGACAAGGAAAAGCTAAAAGAGTTCATCACCACCAAACCATTATTATATGAAATGTTGAAGGGTCTTCTTGAAGAAAAAGATAAAAAAATATGAACAAACAAAATGGCAATAAATACATATCTATCAACAATAGAATCTACCAACAAAATGAACACGCAGAACAGAAACATTCTCATAGATACAGAGAACTTTTGTTGGGTACAAGATGGGTGGGGGCTGGGGGGAGGGGTGAAAAAGGTGAAGGGATTAAGAAGTACAAATTGGTTGTTAGACTGACAAACCTCAGAGGGAAGGGGGGGTTAGGGGGTGGGAAGAAATAAACCAAAGAACTTATATATATATATGCATAACCAATAGACACAGACAACAGTGTGGGGAAAAGCAGGAGGGTGCGGCAATGGGGGGAAAATGAGGAACAACTGTAGTATATTCAACAATAAAGATAAGTTTAAAAAAAAAAAAAGATTAAGCACTTATATAAATTAAGTATACTCTCAGAAATGTAATGAAAACTAACCCAAATGAATTTCAGGGAATATATCCAGCATTAACGTTGTTCCAGGTTGATGGTTTAATTAAAACAGGCATATCTTTAGAATTATTAGCATGATACTTTTATTTTACCTAGGTTTACTGAAAAAAATCAAGTAAGTTCATATAATCTGTTACAAAATTTGTCAGCAAGAAAAATAACTTAAGATAATGGTTATTAGCTATTTAATGTCCAGTCCCAGCATAACTGTTAAAAACAAGTAATTTAAATAAATACAAATAAGGTAAAAACTAAATAACAGATATTCATTGAATATCTAAATCATTTCCAATTAAAATAAACATTAAATGCTAAATATAAGTTTAACTACTTTTGACATTTTAATTTTTACCCCCAAAAAATTTATTATAGAAACAACATATTTCCAAAAATTTTGAAATGTGTTTATAACTTTGCTAATCTACTACTGGATGCTAATACATGAAAAACAGTCACAAGTGCCTGCTTTCTAGTTTTCAATGGAAAGCAAAGATTCCAAATAGTTTAAAAAGTTGGAAGAGCTAAAAATACAAATGAACCAAAAAGAAAATGTCAACACTTGAGTAATAAGCATAAATGAACTCCGCACAAACAAACAGCATCGATGCTGAGAGAATGCAGACAAAGCAGCAGGCACCCCTATGGAAGATAAGAAGCAATGGAACTCCCATGAGAGCTTTCTCCTACTACAGAAAGATTTAGTGCAAAAACTGTGGTGAGCCCTGGCCGATTTGGTTCAGCGGTTAGAGCGTCGGCCCGCAAACCAGAGAGTCCCAGGTTCGGTTCCCACTAAGGGCATGTACCTCGGTTGCAGTTTGTCCCCAGCCCCAGTTGGGGTCGTGAGGGTGGCAACCACTCGATGTGTCTCTCTCTCTCTCTCTTCCTCCCTCTCTCCCGCTCTATCTGAAGATAAATGCAAAAACAAAAAACAAAACTGTGGTGAGATACCATGCTGAGTGATGATTAACTTTTACTTAAATAGAAAATATACATAGTATCTATATTTGTCAATATTGACAAATGGATAATACATATCTTTAATTCTATCTATACTCTATAAATAGATTATAGATTTATTATCTATATATAAGAAGAAAATCATTTTATAAAATGCAAAATGGAGTGTATGCATGGCATATACATGGAAAAACGTCCATTTATTAAACTTTTATTTGTTATGTATGGGCCATAATATACACTATAGTTCTTGCTATGAAATGATCCAACATGTTTGAAAGCCACTGCGCTTATACCACAGTGAACTGAGCAAACAAAAGTGTCTGTGTAGCCGGCTGAAAGGCCAATACAAGAACAAGCACCCTTTCTGTCCTGTTCACACACAGTGCTAACTCAAGGCCACGCTATAATCACTCTTTGATAGGCTCATACTCTGCTGCCTTGTCTTTTCAGATTCATAGCCAGGTAGTCATCTTTATTTAAAAGAACTTCCCATTTCTTATCATTACTAGCAAGGCCAGGAATTCTGGTGGCGGCTTCTCAGATATTTTATAGCTCTGCCATAAGTTTAGAAGTTGTTGTCCCATCTTTCAAATCTCTATTCTGCCTACTAACACAGAGCAATACTCTTTAGCAGTAACGTGGGGATCCTATTGCCCCTGTCTGTTCTAATCATTCCCAGCCTCACAAAGACATGAATAAATCTCATACTATAATTCCAAATGCATGTGGCTCATTTTAACTGTAGGAAGAGTTTATATTCATTTCATGTAATGCAAGGCAATTTAGATAAGCTTTGTAAGTGTTTAAAATTGAGTTCAATTTGAACTAATAAAATTGAAATTGTCAGAAAAAAAGAGGTTTTTTACAAAACTACTAGAAAATAATAAGAATGAAAGAAAATGACTATATGTGAAACATAGGATATGTATTTTCAATGAAAGAAGGTATGAAGAATAGAGAGACAGTTTTTGGTAAGGGGGGAAAAAAAAGTAATTTTGTCCTAAAGTAAAATGATTATTCCAAAATAGGAAAGAAAAAAGACAGGACATAACCTAATTGGATACAACAAGTTACAGAAGGTTTATGGAAAAGAAATCTTGAGAAAAGGACGTTATGTGGTGACCACAGACTGGAACTCCAACAAGTAACTCCAGTTTGCCTGTCTCCAATTGCAATCTCTGCTATTCCTGAATAAACCCATACTGCTGGTAAAATAACTGGCTATGTTATTTTGAAGGTGACAACATCTACTGATGATGTGTTCAGGAATAAACTGCTTAATCACTCCTTGGCCTAATGGGCATGTGACATGTTGTGGGCTCCAAGGCTAAGGCAACTAGATTCCATTTTATGTAGGCCCCTTGGTTAAGGCGACTAAAAGACTCCATTTTGTCACCAATAGACATTCCTCGATATTCTTCCAACAATAGGTTAATTACCCCTAGACAAAAAGGAATTTTGCCTAAGATTATAGTAGCCCCAGGAGTTGGGAGGCATTTGCAGTTTCCTGAGTATTAGGTATTTGCAGGTACTTGTAAGTGCTTAGGCCGTCGGTAAATAATGCTAATTTTGACTTCTGTGGTCTCTGTCACTCCCACTATTGTACTGGTTCCCTGAGGGGAGGGGGCAAAAGGAGGAGGGAGTTTCTGTCTTTAAAATGGGCCGAGTAAGAAGAATCGGGGCTGTTGATCTGAGGGGAAACTATGCCCTCCGCAGCCCGCCGGCGAAGTAAAGTGCTCCTTTACAATTCGGCCATGCGTCTCTGGTTATCTCGCCGTCAGGTTATAACAACAATAGGTATAATTGTTGTTATGCTGTATTATAGTACACATTGTTGACACTATGTACTTCTAACAATACCCTAACGTACAAGCTCACTGGATGACTCCATGGGAAAACAGAGCTGGCGGCCAGCAAACAGGCAGAGTTCAGAAGAAAGAGCAAGGGCCCGGATCAGAGGAGCCTGGATGTGAACGGCAGATGATCACTGGCTGGCAGTACACCGGGGCAGGATCCGTGTCACTACACTAAGGACCCCAACAGCCTCAACTCTGCAGAGTTGCTGTGAAGATCAGAGACAAGGTTCAGAATAATTCTAGCAAGTGTCTGGTATATCAGAGGGTCCAGGAGAGAAAAGCTGTCATCACTTCCCAGCACTGCTGGGGTGTCTTCCCCTTAGACACTGCTTCCTCAAGAAGCCCACCATGGCTCAGCCTGAGCCTGGCAGCCTCAGCCCTGGCACAACTCCAGTGCCAAGCTACCAGAGCTGCCCTCCACCTGGCTGAGCTCTCTGGATCGCCCTGACCCCAGAACTCACCAGCTTCTGGGGACTAAAGAAGCTTCTAGGGAAGGGTACACAGAAAGAGTCAACGCTTGGGAGATAGATGGAATCAAGTTTGACTCCTGACTCTGCTAGATTCTGAGTCTCAGTTTCTTCATCTGAAGATGTGGAAAGATAACACCACCTCCCTCATAGGACTGAGCATGAAAGAAGATAATGGCTCACAACAGGCCTGGCCCACTAAAGGCTGGTCACAGGGATGTTGGAAAGCAAACAAAAAGGCACACCCATAGTACTGATCAAGGAGCCACTCACAACTACTATAGCACAGGAACTTTTACCGAGCCAAGAAACTGCACTTGGGGAAGACATTTCCCCAAGAATACGTAAGGCACAAGGAAAGCAGTTTAGGAGAAAAGGCCACAAGTCAAGAAACCCACATCTGATCCTCTGATGTGTAAGGAAATTGAAACAAAAACAAAAAAAGATTTATTCACAAAAATGTACAAGTAAAAAACTGAAAGCAGCATTAAATATATGGTAATAGAATAGGGATGTAAACTGTGTTACTTCCATAGCTAGGATATTACAAAGCAATTATAAACAATGCTTAAGAAGAAAGGGGCAACATGGTAAAGAGCAAGGATCTGGAGCCATGCAGACTGGAGTATGACTTCTGCCCCCAGCTCTTTTTCTTTGACCCTGAGCAACTTACACCTGCCAGGCAGGGGTGGGGGGTGGGCGAGGGAACACCTCTGCAATGGAGACATTGGCAGACAGTGCCTGAAGCAATGCAATAGGAAGCACATATCACAGTGGCATTCCTGCCAAAAGTTGCTGGAAGCAATCAGAACAAGATTATAGGCCATTCTACAAAAAACAAAACAAGAAACAAAAAAACAGGCCTAGACTCTTCAAATATGTCAATATCACGAAAAAGAAAGTCAGGGATGCTTTTCTATATTAAAAGAGACTAAAGAGATGTGGCAACCGAAAATAACACATGCTCCTTGATAGTATCCTGGATTTTTTCAAAGCAAAACAGGAAATTTTGGTAATGACCAGGGAAAACGTGAATGGGTCTATATGTTAAACGACATTATTATAACAATGTTACACAGCCTGGTTGTGTTAATGGTGTTTTGATTATATATGAGAATATCTTGTTCTCAAAGATAAAGTTTAAATATTCAGGAATAAAGTGCCAATGTCTGCAACTTACTTTAAACAGCTCAGTTAAAAAGTATGTATAAGTGGGAGAACACAAGTGTGACAAAATATTAATAACTGGTGAATCCTGGTGAAAGATATACAGTTGTTTATTTTCTTATTCCTTCAACTATTCTGTAAGTTACAAAAATTTCATAGCATAATGTTGGGCTAGGAAAATCTTTCCAGGCCTTCATTTTATTACTTGGAGAATGAGGATAACAAGATATACCTCACAGGACTACAGGAAAGACTAAATGAAATCATGTATATGACGTTCTCAGCCCAGCGCCTGGCACACAGTACACACTCGACAAATGTTAACTGTTTTTAATTACAATCAATGTGGAAATCACTAAAGCTATTCAGCAAATATTTCCAGCACATGGTGGCATCATACTTTCCACCCTCTCTGAAGTTAAACCATGGCCATATAACCATACGTTCTGGCCAAAAAAATGAGTGGAAATAAGTGTCCCTTCTAAGCAAGGGCCTTTCCCAGTGTGAGCACAAATTAAAATAGACCCTTCATGAGCCTGGGTCCTTGAGTGACTAGAATGAGCAGGAGCTCCCCCAAACCCTGACCCAAGCTGGACATGTGACATTAACAAGAAATAACATTTTCCCTGCATTAAGCCACTGAGCTTTTGGGACTATTTGTGACACACAGCATACATAACCTAGCCTATGCTGACTACTATTGGACGTGTAAGATAAAGTGAGAAAAGAAAACCATTAAACTTTATAATGCATGGTTCTATAATAGCTGTATATAACCCCTGGGCACCTTACTTAATCTTCCCCCACGTTAAGTTTCTTCGTGGATAAAATCAGAATAATTCACCTAACTCATAAGTACCTAACTCATAAGGCTGATATGACAAATGAATTACTGAATGTAAAACACTCAGGATTAGACAAATACCAGACGCTGAAGGCTGCCGCTGGCACAGGCGGAGATCTGGTGATGGAAGACAGCTGGGGCAAGTATGCCCTTACACAGTATGCCCTCAGCAAGTCAGCCATTCTTATCCAACAAGGTAAAATACTAAAGCTGGTGAGATGTAAGAGTTTCTCTTTTCTTCTTTATACTAGTCTAATATTTTTGAACAATGAGCATATGTTAGTGTTCCTAATTAGAAAAGCATTGTTTTTTAAAATGTTGAGTATTACCATTTCTAACATTTCACATAGCATTTCTGTTGGTATTCTATAAATAATGTTGGCCAATAATGTCCCATTGTTTTCTTATTGTGAAACAGACTGTATTTTTAAATTTTATCTATAATAATTATTTCAGGAAGGTTTTTCAGAGAAATCTGATACCTTCTACTTGACTTACTGAGTTCTCTTGATTCATTTTCTTCTGCCTCTTTAATATAAACAGTCAACTCTGTGCCACTTGTGAAGATATCAAGCCCTTTCAAAGCTTCTGAAACAGTTGTTATTTGGAGAAAGGTTAAAAACCGTTTCAAATGATAATTCTTAAATTCTTTTTCCCCAGTGTATATGCGAACTGCCTTGCATGCTTACGCAAGTATCTGAAATGGGTCAATAATCACTGCAGGATTTTTTTTAATCCACAGGCCCTCAATAAACAATTTTCTTATTTTTTACATTTTAAATAAGAGAAGGGGCATCCTGCATTCAGGAAACAGGTCTAGCTGATGTGTTTGCTGACTTCCACAGGTAAGTGGGTTCTACCCCTCAAGTCCAACTCTTCTACTGAGCAGCTGTGTGACTATGGACAGGTTAATTCACCTCAGGAGCCTCAAGTGCAAACCTCATCTGCCACAAAGAAAGAACAATGCCTGCCCTACCTCCCTCCCTGGGATGTCCCTGCCTAGGGGCCACTTACTATCGTCCAGGGGCATCTTCCTCTGTGGGGCAACAGCACTGGGTTTCAGGTTGCGATAGTCCCGGGAAAGTGCAGAGACGAGGCTGGCATGGTTCATGGAGCGCACAGGCCACTGCTGCTCATTCTCCGGGAGGTTTGGCCATGGAAGCAGCAGGATATTAGAAAGGGCTCGGCACACCAACACCTGAGCCTGGAAGAGACCCCAAAGGCACCCATCATGAGAAGTTCAAGAGCAACAGACAGCAGGGCAGCCGTGCCTCACACGGTCTTCAGCACACTGAGCTCAGGCCTCCAAGGCTCCTTTCTTATAACCTGGACCTGGAGCTTTGGCCAACTCTGAGGGAACCCCAGGAGGAGAGAAATGGAAGCAGTAACACCAACGGTGGGTCTAACACACCCCAGGGCCAGCCTCAATAATTATTGTTGGTACTTGAAGCATCAGAGAGAAATCAGACACTGCAGACACTGAATCTAACTACTCTCTCTGCTGCTGGCTTCTGACACCTCAGAGGAGCTACTCAGAATAGGGCTGTTAAGAGAATCCCTTATAATCAATGAGCCCAAGGTGCCAGGCCAGAAGCAATACATTCACACCCAGGTCTCTTAATTAATTGCTCTGACTCCATCCCTGTGTAGTTTGTTTCTAAACATCTAACCTGAGCTTCCCAGGAGGACTTTAAGAAAATATACTTATCTGAATTGTCTCAACCCTAAGAAAACAAACATAACAACAATAAAAACAGACTATTTAAACCCAAAGAATGCAAAGGCTCTCACAACACCAGCCAAATCACCAGCTCTCCAAGCAGCATAAGCTTCACCCCAGTAAATAACATAAATTAAAAAAAAAAAGCAGCACCAGCTCTGTGCGTCCCAGGAACTTTTTATGTCTGAATCCACACACTGCCCGCATTGGGAA
Organism: Tadarida brasiliensis; assembly: GCA_030848825.1. Classification (NCBI taxonomy): domain Eukaryota; kingdom Metazoa; phylum Chordata; class Mammalia; order Chiroptera; family Molossidae; genus Tadarida; species Tadarida brasiliensis. The sequence continues at coordinate 119,417,922 of CM061258.1, forward strand.
GGACACTACAAGAGAGCCCTGAGGCTGTGTCAGTGCCCACATGTAAGAAAGTCATTTCCACTGGCCTGGCCTGTAAGCTCTGCGTGCAGAAAGAATGGCCAGACTCTTCATCAGCTTCCCTGAGGCTGAGCCACACCAATCCTGTGACTCCAGGGTAACTCCGAGGCCTCACCTTGTCAACAAGTCGCTGGGCAGAGGCATCGGTGATTCTGTTGAACACTTTCTGCACTGCGGGGATGCTGATCAGAAAGACAGGCCTCACAGTGGTGGCCAGTGAAACCAGTAGATGGCACGCAGATAGCAGCAGCTTGTCTTGGACCTGAAGAGGGAAGAGGACATGTCAGCTCACTGTATCCCCTGAGACTGGTATTAGAAGATCTCTGAAGAGGCAGCCACAGCTAAACATGATTCTTGGCTGCCAAATTGTACCACATAGGCTCTATCTCAAAGTTTTTCTACAATGACGCCCATCCAAAAGGCATCTTCTTCTTCTGCCATGTCCACAGATCCTGCCCTCCAGCCAGAATCACCACCTCCAGTCCCTCCTGTCACAGCACCTTTGAGCTCAGTCACTTTTCAGCTCAAGAATCTACAGTGGTTCCCTATCAGCTCTTAAATCTCATGGCAAAATCCTTGGCATATCATTCAAACAACAGGGACTATTCATCTCACTCCTCTTGTCCCACCAAGCCGAGATCTCTCTCAGCCCCACCTCTGCACTCCATCAGTCATGCCCGGCTCTCCTACTTAATTCACTTCAACATGCCAATCAAAAACTTGATTCAAGTACCATTATGGCCTTTTCAAATTAACAGAAGAGATAACTTATTATAGAAAAAACCTAATGCTGGTAAGACTATGATGAAAACAGCAAATGAAAGAGTCAGGGGCACATAGGATGTTTAGGAAAGAAATATTACTATAATTTCCTAGAAGCACAAAATATCCTTAACCTTTAACTCTATAATCCCACTTATTCTAAGAAAATTACCTGAAAGGATAATGTTATGTTCATAAATACATACTTTTCAGAAGTATCTGTAATGACTTTTTCCAAATGGTAGCTACTAAAAGTCCAGCAATGGCTAGATAAATTATGAAACATACCCCTCATGGGGTATTATATACAAATTACAATTATAAACACAAAAGAAATTTGTGAAAAATAATACATGATCCTGTTAAAGGTGGTACAGAATGTTTTGTATGACTAAAACCATTAAAAACAAACAAACAAACAAAAAACAAGCATTTATACACCTCTAATAACACAAACTGGTCTTCCTGGAGGACAACTTAATAGAACCTATCAAAGTTTACATAGATTTAACCTTCAACCCAGCAATTCCACTTCCAGCAATCCAGCCTACAAGAATCTAATTTTCATCAATAGAAAAGTATAATAGCCCTGGCCGGTTTGGCTTAGCGGTTGGAGCGTCGGCCTGCGGACCAGAGAGTCCCGGGTTCAGTTCCCGCTAAGGGCACGTACCTCGGTTGCAGTTCGTCCCCGGCCCCAGTTGGGGTCGTGTAGGTGGCAACCAGTCGATGTGTCTCTCTCACGTCGATGTTTCTCTCTCTCTCTCTTCCCCCCCTCTCCCTCCCACTCTATCTGAAGATAAGTGTAAGAATGTCCTCGGGAGAGGATTAAAAAAAAAAAAAGAAAAGAAAAGTATAATACATGCCCATTACAAAATAACACTGGGCAGTTTGAAAAGCTGAAGTTGCTCCACACACATAAAAGTCTCCAAAGCATATTATTAAGCAAAAGAAGCTGTATCTGCAGCTACCTACAAACTTTCCCTTATGTATGTAAAAAGAAACATGTTTGAAGGACACACAACCACCTGTTGACAGTGCTTACTGTGGAAAGCAAAATGTTTTGTGTTTTTTATCCTCACCGGAGGACATTTCTGCATTTATCTTCAGATAGAGCAGGAGGGAGAGAGGGAGGAAGAGAGAGAGAGAGAAACATCGATGTGAGAGAGACACATCACTGACTGCCACCCACACGACCCCAACTGGGACCAGGGACAAACTGCAACCAAGGTACGTGCCCTTAGCAGGTACCGAACCCGGGACTCTCTGGTCCGCAGGCCAATGCTCTAACCACTGAGCCAAACAGGCCAGGGCAAAAGCAAAATGTTTTGGAGGAAGGGATTAGAGTACCATAACTTTTTAGTTTATACATTTGAACCGTATTTTACTTTTTTACAATAAGCATGCATTCATGTAGGACTTAAAGAACTAAAAATATTATTTGCATTTATGTGAACTACAACTAAAAGGAACAGAAAATGGTATGTAGTTTGTATTATGGTGGTAAGAATTATGGGTCTAATGCTATGTAATATTTTGATTTAATAATAAGTGGGTACATGGACAGAAAGACAGACACAGAGTTAGATAAAAGGTGCAGCCTTCGCTGTTCAAGACCTTGGTGCTGATTAGAGGTGTGACTGCATCCATGGTAGTGGAGATGAGCGTGACAAACTGCTGTGTGTTCTGCCGATGAGCTTCGCTGCAATACTGTGCTAACCAGTGAGAGTAAGCCTGCAGAGCAGCCAGGGACTGAGCATGCCTGCAAAAAGGAGAGAAGATGCCATTTTAAAGGTTATAGTCAACGTATATTAGCATTAAATGTTTCTATAGCAGGTAAAAATTCCAGCCACTGAGTTTACTGTTTCAGGATCTGTCCAACAACAGGGAAATCATTTACTTGCTCATGTCAAACCTAAAAATTCAAATTCATCATCTAAATAAATATTGTCACCACTGCCCAGAATACAAAAGGCAGTTAATGAAGGTCTACCAGATCTGACTTCATCTTTCTGTGACACATGTGAGCATCCCTGAGAGAATGATAAATAAAAAAATAGAACTAAAGAACTTAAGTGATACTGTGTTGACTTTGGAACTAGTAAAAACATGACAACCATAGCTGCAGACTAGGGCATAGACAACTACCAGGTATTAGAGCTCTAAAAGTAAGCTTGATATAAGATTCTCCAGTTTAAGTTTCCAACACACCATACATTATATCTGGTTAGGAGACAACTCTGGAGGTGGCAAAGATTATTTGGTTTCTACCAATTCTGTACTACATTATACACTGTAAAAGCTCAGAGTTCATCAAAGATAATAAATCTTTTTTTTCCAAAAGTTTTTTTTTAAATATGTTTTTAGTCCAGCCAGTGTGGCTCAGTGGTTGAGTGTCGACCCATGCACCAAGAGGTCGCCAGTTCAATTCCCGGTCAGGGCACATGCCCAGGTTGTGGGCCTGATCCCAGTGGGGAGCATTCAGGAGGCGGCCAATCGATGTTCTCTCTCATCAATGTTTCTCTCTCTCTCCCTCTCCCTTCCTCTCTAAAAATCAATACAGGAAAAAAATTAAAAATACATTTTTATTGATTTTAGAGAGAGAGAAAGGGAGAGGGAGAGAGTTGGAGATCGAGCCCGCAACCCGGGCATGTGCCCTGACCAGAAATTAAACCAGTAACTTCTTGATGCATGAGATGACGCTCAACCAACTGAGCCACACCGGATGGGCAAGATAATAAATCTTAAACAAAGTAAGGCAGCTGTCTCAGAGTACACACCACACCTTCCAATAAATCTAAATGTAATTTCTCCCTTTCCTATAATAAGTAATGTGAGGTAATACTCTGAACTATGTAAATATACTGTTCCCGAACAAATACCCATGGTGTTACCCATTGAGGATCCCCGTGTAAATCATTATTACATTGGTGATTTTTCTAATTCTATCTTTCCTTTTCTGTTCATTAGTAGGCATTCTTCTGTAAAAAAGAGCTTTCTCTCCCCTATCTTTTTTTTTAAATCACTACAGATGCATGGAATTCTTATAGTCCATGTTATAATCCATTATTATCCTTATTCTTTCTTGATGATCAAATACCAAGTCCAGACAGAAAAAATCCTTTCAACCTAGTCCCTGCATCCCTTTCCTAACATTCACTGAGCACTTTCCTCCTTACTGACTCAGTAAGATTTTCCAGGACCACCCTGCCCCAAACTTGGAACATTTCTCCAAGGAGCTCTGGTTCCTTTTAGTGGAGAATGTCCCTTAGAAACCAAGAGCCTGGGTACTAGGGATAGCACTGCTACTGGGGGTCACTGCTACTAGGACCTTTCAGTGGACAGAACTAGGACACAGGCAGATACCACTTGAAAGTCAAACTTAGCATCAACAATTATAGGGCAGACTGACCTCAACTGCCTCTAGACAAGATGCAAGAGGAAGGACACACCACCACCTCTGGAGTATTCTTGCTAAAAATGTTTAGCCTCAATCCAATACTATAGTAGCAAAACAATTAGACAAATCCAGATTTTAAAGATTTGCTTCAAGAAAAAAAAAAAGTAAGCGCTGAATCTCCTAAATGTCAGTCTCTCTCTGCCTCCCTATTTCTATTCCTTTACCCCACAACATGCACAATTGGGAGAACTGTTCTAGATTATAAGAGACCAATTTAATTTGTGATTCATAATTAGTTACATTTTGGATCAAAAAAAAAGAAAGGCCCTGGCCGGTTTGGCTCAGCAGTTAGAGTGTCAGCCCGCAGACCAGAGTCCCGAGTTCAGTTCCCGCTAAGGGCACGTAACTCGGTTGCAGTTCGTCCCCGGCCCCAGTTGGGGTTGTGTGAGTGGCAACCAGTCGATGTGTCTCTCTCTCTTCCTCCCTCCCTTCCTCCCTCCCGCTCTATCTGAAGATAAATGCAAAAATGTCCTCAGGTGAGGATTAAAAAAAAAAAGAAAGGACATTCCTGAGACAATAATTGGGAAAATTTGAATATTGAATATATATGCATATATATGTATGTATATTCTCTCTTTCTCTCTCTCAAAAATACTAAATGATATTGCTGTATCCATGACAGTTTTTGAGTGTTGATCATGGTATTATGGTTATGCAGGAGAATGACCTCGTTGCTAGGAGATATATACTAAAAGGATTTACTGGTGAAGTGACATATTATCTGCAATTTATTTTAAAATAGATCACACAAAAAATGGATGTGTATACACAAACAAAAAGCACAATTAACAAGAACAAATGTGCCCTGGCCAGTTTGGCTCAGCGGTTAGAGCGTCGGCCTGCGGTCCAGAGAGACCTGGGTTCGGTTCCCGCTGGGGGCATGTACCTCGGTTGCAGTTTGTCCCTGGCCCTGGTTGGTCGTGTGGGTGGCAGCCACTCGATGTGTCCCTTTCACGTCGATGTTTTTCTCTCTCTCTCTCTCTCTCTCTCTTCCTCTCTCTCCCTCCCACTCTATCTGAACAAAAAATGAAAAAATGTCCTCGGGTGAGGATAAAAAAAAAAAAAAAAAAAAACAAGAACAAATGTGGCAAAACATTTATAATTGATTAGTCTAGCTTAAGAGTGTAAGAGTGTTCGTTTCACTTTCCCTCTTTGCTACAGGGGTGAACTTTTTCAAAGATGTAAGGTAAGAAAAGGTACTAAGTACCTTAAAGTAAGAAAATATAGGTACCAAGAATTTTAAATTCATAGTGACCAGGCAGTTATTTTGTATTGAGAATCTGTTGGTCCCTTTAAGTTTTAAGTGCCAAAAGTAAAGAGGAAGGACATCAGAGTCTGCCTTCATATTCTAAGAATTGCAATCAATCTATCAAATTTATAGAGCTCTTGAAGGCTGAAGGGAGGGGCTCTCTACAACTTCCTGATGGTGTGTCTAAGGTACTGTTTACGAGCAAATTTGCATCTTTCTCAGGAGAAGCTTCACAGCTTTAACTTCTCAAAAAGGAAAGCAATATTTTTAAAATGTAAACCACCATAGTAAAAAAGATTCTTTCTATCATTTATCTAATTTGCAGCTCAAGAATGTTCTAGAACAGGGGTCAGCAAATTTTTTTCTATAATAACCAGTATTTCTAGGCTTTGAAGGCTGTATACCCTGTCACAACTATTCAACTCTGCCACTGTGGTGCAAAAGCAGCCACAGACAATATGTAAATGGATGGGCATGGCTGTGTGCCAATAAAACTTTATTTACAAAAGCTGGCAGTGGGCCAGATTTGGCACCAACCATCGTTTGCCAGCCCCTACTCTAGTCTAGACCAAGCCTTCTGGGCCGTGTGAGCTCTGGGATGTGGCCCATCCCTGTGCTCCATTCCTCTATCCCAGGGATTTTCAACTGGTATGCCACAAGAATTTTTAAAATATGCAACACCTGACTATTTTGTCAGAAGCACTGACCTCTTTTCCCTTAGATTGTCAAATAAAAAAATGACAACAGCCAACACAATAGCCAACTGCTGGGAATGAATCAAAATTATACCTATTTTTTGTCAGACTGGCAAAATTTTGGTAATTTTAGCAATTACTTTATGTGTGCCATGAGATGAAAAAGGTTGAAAATCGCTGCTCTAACACTTTTATATGTCACTTTCCTAATGGCTTCCCACTGTCTATATAAAGTTTCTCAAAGTGTGGTCCCTGGACGTCCTGCTTAAAATCACCGAAGTTCTAGTTTAACACGCAGATACCTGAGCCTATGCCATCTTCCATCATCAGAATCTCTGAAGGAAGGTCTGTACACTACAGTTTCAGCCACTGCTCTACAGGAGAAGATTCATAGCATTCAAATTGTTTCCACTTTAGTCCCAACATACCTATCAGCCTCATCTTCTACCACACGAACTGCTCACCACCTCCCCACGTGTGTGACTCCCCAACACTGTCTTGGCTTGTGCTGTTCTTTCCTCCTGAAACGCCTACTCCATGCATCTTCTACTCCCAGCTCTCGTCTGCCTGATTAAGTCACTTACTCCATCCCCTGCCCCCATGTATACAGTCAAGCCATCTTTCTCTTTCTAGATTTGGAGGTGGGAGCTTTACTCCTCTTCATGGCAGCCACTGCTGTTCCTTTTTATCTATAAAAGAGGGACTGGAGGATAGGTCTTTCTTGAGAAACACAAACACAGAACTTTACTTACACGTCAATGAGATCAGGTTTCAGTACTGATGGCACAGCAGTTTCAATGTTGTACAGTTTTATCTGAGACCCATACAGAGTGACTTTGACCAACCTGTTGGCAAAGAAGCAGGTAAGAAAAAACATTCAGCTTATGGACTAAAATAAGACAAGACAGACAAGGTACCAAACAAAGGTCCCAAGAATAGAGACCAGACTGCAATCTTTTCCCAAAGATATAATCTGAGATGTGCACAAAGATTTATATACAAATATACTAACTAAACCATTACATATAGCGTCAAAAATTTTTGAAAAATAATATAAATATCCAACACAGATAATATGATATACTATATACAATAAAAATGATTACAATGGAAACTTTTGTTTTTTATTTTACCATAATAAATTTTTTTTTAAGTAAATGTTTTAGGTGGATAAATATATGATAAAGAAAATATATCATTGTAAAATTTAAATTATGGGTATAGATGGGTCTTCCTTGTATAATTTTGCAAGTTTTCTGAAAATTTGAAAATGTTCATGATAAAATACTGGGGTGTGTGTGGGGAGGCTTTCTAGAATTAAATTGAGGTATTGTTAATTACAAGCACAATTATTTCAGGAGCCAACTGCTGAATCTACTGTTGCCCAAGGGTTCATTGTATACAAACAAGCATTAACTAAAATAACTAATAGCCAGCTCTACTGGGAAATGGGAAATGCCTCTTTCATTGGAGACAGACATCCTTTATGAGTCAAGGGGAAACTGGAGACCCGGCTGAGTTCTCTCTGCGCCTGCTATAAGTAAACTGAACTGGACGCCAGGGAAGACAGCATGTTTTTCTCCCTCAATCTATGGTGCAGAGGCTCTCAAACTTCACTGAGCATAAGAACCAACTGCGGAACTTATTACAAATGCAAAAACTCCCTGACCCAACCCCACAGACCAACTACGTAGCTGTGAGGAGGGGTCTGGAAATATGCATCTCTGAAAAGCATCCGAGGCTCTGGCACATGTGGACCATACTCTGAAAAATGCTCCTCTCTGATGCGGGGGGAAAATAGAACTTTATTAGAAAGCCACAAGCTTGAGCCACAAATTATTCAGGGCTGGGGAGCAGGCAGAAGGGGGCATTTCCAGTCAGCCAAGAAAGTGAAAGTAGACGAGTCAAGGGTTCCCAATCTGAAGTCCTGGGAAGGGGGTGGAGGTGATCACTAGAAACCAAATGGTTACTGCCAGTAAGCAATGTACCAATATGTACCTGGTATCTAATTTTAAATTATTCTCCCTTCTTTACACTCACACAGCAGATTTACAGTCTGCTGGCATTATGTACACTGACATTGTGTGGCCATCACCACTGTCCATTTCCGGAACTTCCTTTCATCTTCCCAAACTGAAACTCTACCCATTACATAACTCTTCATTCCATACCCCGGCCCCCAGCCCCTGGCAACCATCATTCTTTTTTCTGTCTCTATGACTTGTACTACTCTAAATACCTCATGTAAGTGGGGCCATATAGTATTTGACTTTACATTCTGTTTTTACATTATACAGCATTCTTTAATGATGTTCATCTCTAAAAATGGACTTCTAGCCTGGCTGGTGTGGCTCAGTGCATTGAGCATCGTCCCGTGGACTAAGAGGTTCCGGTTCGATTCCTGGTCAGGGCACATGCCCAGGTTGCAGACTCGATCCCCAGTGGGGGGCATGCAGGATGCAGCCAATCAATGTTTTCTCATCGATGTTTCTAGCGTTCTCTCCCTTCCTCTCTCTCTCTCTAAAAAAAAAAATCAATGAAAAACATATTTAAAAAAATAAAATAAAAATGGACTTCTAAATGTGTCTTAATGTTTCTATGTTTAGCAGAGTTTAAAAAAAAAAATTTAAATTGATTTTTAGAGAGGAAGGATAGAGGGAGAGGAGAGAGAGAGAGAGATCAATTGCCTCCCACACGTGCCCTGACCAGGGATCAAACCTGCCACCTTTTGGCATACCGGACGATGCTCCAACCAACTGAGCCACATCAGCCAGGGCTGTTTAGCAGTATTATTATTAGATTTATTTTATGTAACCTATAACTTGAAACACTGATAATCACTCTATTAAGATCATAACAAGGAGCTTTCTCTCACATTTTATTTTAAATTGAAGACAAAATAGCTAAGTTATCATTAACATTGAGCCTACAAACCTAATCAAATACAAAATAAAAATTTGGGATCTATCTATTGTTCAAGTATAAAATTGTGGGTTTTTTTGGTACGTGCCCCTAGCAGAAACCGAACCCGGGACTCTCTGGTCTGCAGGCTGACGCTATAACCACTGAGCCAAACCGGCCAGGGCTCAAGTATAAAATTTTAAAAATATGAATTTCAGACAGAAAGACATGTTCTAGTCATGCTAATCAATACTGGAAATGGGCCTAATGCAAGAAGAGGAAAGAGTATTCTGGAAGTACAAGCTCCATGGTTTGGAAAGAGCCCAGTTGTTGGACTCAGGAAACTGGTTCAAGGCCATGTGCTCCCTCTCACCAACTGTGTGACCTGAAGCGAGACACTCACCATCCCTGGGCCACAGTTTACTCACAGATAAGGGGACAATATCTGTCCCTCAAAGTATAGAATGAAATAAAATGTGCAAAACCACTTTTGAAAATTTCCTACTACTGTATGCTGTTTTTATTAGTAGTATGAATCTGGCTTTTAAAAATTTATAAAATTCTCAGTTATCTCTGCTTTTAAGCTAAGAGTAACAGTTAAAAAGAACATGCAGGTAACTAGGCTTGGGGCTGATTTCCCCTCAGGGTGTTACCAATGTCAGGGTACTGGGCCAGAGAAAGCCCCAGGTGTCTTGACTTTGGGTTGGACCCACATTGACCCAGTTTTGATCTAATCAACTCACCGGTTACCATGAAATGACCTTCCGTTTCAAGGGTATGTAGTATGACTTTTTCAGTGTAGGAGTCCGTGAGCGAAGAGGAGACAGGGAGGACTAGCTAGTATACCATGGTCCTCAACAAAGGCAGCTGTGAACCCAGTGGGGGAGGGGAGGTGACAAAAGGAGCTTGGTGGTGGAAAGGTTGGGAAGCACCTCTCAGGTCAGGCTTGGGGGCTGCCCAGGTCTAACTCCTTAGGACCTTCACAGGACTAGAAAAACCAGTCCCACTGGGCAGGACTGAGAAAAATCCCACCTCTGCTATGTGGCCGCCTACTTGGACAGTGTCTACTGCCTGGTTTTTTGTTAATTAACAGGGCTTTCCTAATGCCTCTATCCTATGAGGAAAGACATGAAGATTGACCTCACCTGGTTTCTTCGGAGGCTAATCCTGACTTTATAGCTATTACAAGATCTTCAATGAAATAACAGATTACATTACTGTCTGCTACATGCTACGCCCTGTGCTAAGTAGTTCTCCCAATAAACCTAAAGATACTATCCAGTCCATTTTACAGATGAGGAACTGGAAGTTCAGAGAGGCCAGTAGTCGCTCCACATTCACACCTGTCACGTGCAGAGCCTTGCTTTGCCTAGCGCCAGAGCAGAAGCTGGCTGGCACTGTGCTGCCCCTCACACAAGGTACAACTGCACTCTGCAGAGGGAATGGCTCCATGATGCAGCCGCCCACCTACCTCTCCACGACTGTGAGGGCATCACTGAACCTCGCAGCAAACACGTCTCCAATAAAGTACTCGGCTAACCGGCCCACGGCCTGCAGCAGGGAGCTCAGGTCTCTCAGGGAACAGTGCAGTCGCCGGCAGTCGTTCTCTGCTGTGATGTTCAACCTGTGTCCTGGAACAACATGCTTCAGTTACCACGACAGACAATTGCTCGCCCAGGCCATCTCCATTTAGTAAAACCAGTCTTTGAAACACAACCACCCAGTCTGCTTCCCGGGATGAAGCCGGGAAACTGGCCCAGTCTCCACCTAAGGCAGACTCATATGTACCCCAGAGCCAGAGGGAGGGACAGAGAGCAGAGGAAGAGGGACAGAAAGCTGGGGTGGGGGGTGCTAACATGCACCAAGCACCTATTTGATTCCTCCTGACCCTGTGAAGGATGGAAGGATCGATGCCACCAACTTTACATACAAGAAAACACCCCCAGGGAAGTCCGGAAACTTGCCTAATATGAGTCAGAGCAGGAGTCCTCAGCTTGGCCTAAGCAACTGCAAACCTGCTTGCCTTCCACACATGCCCTGTCAGAGAATGCCATCTCCGTGGCTGAGAGCAAGGGCTCACCCCTGCTCAAAGGACAGGGTGCACGCAGCACTGCACCCCAGAGGGTTCAAGAACACACAGGAAATACAGAGCACAGGGCTGGGTTCAGAGGACAGATTCCCTGCCACTTGCTGGCTCTGTGCCTCAGTGAGCCCGTCTTAGTCTCCGTTTCCTCATCTTTCAAATGAAAAAAAAAAGGGGGGGCTACTATCTAACTGACCACTATAAGGACTAAGATGGAATGCATTAAATAAACCCTGTAAACTATAAACCATTATTCCAATGTTTGTAACAATTATGAAAAACAAGGAGCTAGTGATTTTCTAAGGCCTGAAACTCTTACTTTCAACCTAACTTCTTCAAGCTAAGCAAGGAGGATGCAAAGGTGAAGGACAAAAACATCCTCAGTTCAGCAACCTCCCTGCCCCTAGGGCCCCTCTACCACAAAGGTCCACAGTAGGCAGTAAGAATCGTCAAGCCAGTGGAGAGGGCCCTAAGTCTGACGAAGTCCTCCTCCTTCCCCCAGAACGAGTGAGGAAGGGGCAGTTAACAGTCAGATCACTGCCCACAGGACACCTGCAATCCCACAACTCCTCTGTAGACACTTTTCAAGCCTGCTCCCTCCACTGCCACTTCAGGTTTTACTCAGTTAGGAGGCAAGAGCCTCAAAGTGATTATCACCAACCCTCCTCCCATGGCACTCCACAAACACCTTCCTAGAACCTGGATCTAAGCACATAGCTCCCCTGAGGCAAGGTATCAAACCCTTCTGGGCTCTCTGCAGCTAAAGAGGAAGGGCCTGAACTCCCAACATCAACTCCAGGTCTCCCATGACCTCACGGCCTCCTACTATTCCATTTTATCATCTGGACCCATCGATAATCCCCCAGACACCTGGTGTCCCTGCCTGGACTGCCCCCACCCCCATTTCATCCTCTGCCCACCGCACCCCCCTGCCTTGCACACTCTAACGTACACTCCAGACTCACATAAGCTTTCTCTCTTCTGGAAGGCCTTCCTGCCCTTCTCCAGACAGATAGAACAAGCCTCCCACCCCTCCTGCATTCCTCCAGGGCACCTTGTGCACAGATGGAGATGAACGACTGACAAGTCTTCTCACTGACTATGATCAAGTCCTTGGAGGTGAGGGCCACGACCAGTGTCCCACAGTGCCTGACACAGCACAAGTAACCACAAATGCATAAATGAGTTCAATACAACAGAACAGGGAGCAAACTAGACAGCAGGAGAGGGAGTTTCAGGGGCTTAATATCCTCCTACTGCCTTTGGGAATATTCACTGTAGCATTCAACGGTGAATACAGAGAAGCGACACCTGTGGAGAAGAAACCACCAAGGCCAAACACCTATGAAAAATTGGTGGATGAAACAGCAACGTGATACCTTAGATTCTACACTGAATTCCAAGTGACCAGGCTGGGCACAGAGTCTTTGATGGCCTCAAAGGGAGGACAGGAGGCAGGGCATTGTTATAGTAGGGCACATCCCAAGGAACAGAAGAACAAAAGGAAAAAGCTGCTCAAGGAAGGACCTCACAAGGAGAGAGCCGGTGACAAAGGCCAGCTCCGTAACCCCCAGGTGCCTGTTCCCCTCTCCTGCACTCCACATGGAGACTAGTGCCTTGGTGCAGAGCGCAGTATTGTCAGCTGGCAGGCAGCCCTGTGAGGCCACCAGGTGGGTGTCCAGAAGAGTGAGCCAGCTCCCAGTCGAAGCAAGAGGAGGACCATCCCACACCACCAGCCAGATGAGCCCACAGAACACACAGGACCAGGAGATATTTCTGGTCATTCTGGGTCACACAAGAGAGAACAATATCCCTCTCCTCGTCTCCAGGTTAACAAAAGGATCACAATGATACTCCTGAATGTCCAGATTTTCAGGGTTCTGGCAAGGTGACCAACTCCCAGGGTGAACTTCTAAAACCTGCTGTTCCTCTGCACACCAGCCACCTCAGAGCTCTGTGGGAAATAAACCCTGATGAGAAACACACCCAGAAAACTGGACGTGGTCGTGGTACAGGCCCAAAAAGAGAAGAGAAAAGCTCAATGTTCAGAGAGCCATGTGGGCAGGTTTTGAGTTAGTATAATAGTCCCTCACTGTCCCTGTACCCACCCATGTTCATCTTCCACTCCATCTCCCACCAAGCTCTACTTGATCACTAGTTGGCAACTCACTTGTACTTAATACCTAGAACTAGGCACCCTTAGGTATACCTAAGAACTCAGTTCTTAAATATTTTAAGCATGAAGGGAAACACTCTGTGTTTCTCTTTTAAAAACCAAATCAGACCACCACCCTAAATCAAGTTTCCCTTTCAGTACAGTACCTGATAGAGTTATGAGGCAGCTTAAAAGTGATTGTGCCCGGGCCCTGCCCTCCTCCCTCTGCCCCGATGCATGGCCTTCCCCCGCAATGACCCTTCCCACCTGCCCTTCAGCTTCTTCCTGACACCTCAACGCCTTCTTTGACCAGCTAGGTCAAAAGCACAGGGGAAATCTGTCTCCCTAATTCTTCCTCATTACTCCTTTTCTCACCCTGGAGGATAAGCCTGATGACACACAACAGTTTTGGAGAGATGTGAAGACAGGAGTCACATTCCTGCAAATCTCTTGACTGAAGTACACCCCTGGGAGTCCCCTCCATTACCCATGCCACCGTCCTTCTGAGCTTCTGAGAATCCTGGCCATCCTGGTCACTTCCCTCTAACCCTGCCCTAATTTGTCCAACAAAGAGCAATATCTACAAAGAAAAACAGCTTGAAACTGCTCTGTGTGAGTTTTATTAAACTGTTAGTTTGAACCATATGAAATTGCTGACATTGACCACTTCAGATCTAACAAAACTGCAATTCCATATAATTCAACTTAACACCTATGTGCCATCTAAGGTGCATGTTAATCAAAACTGCAGCTGGTTCTTTCCTGCTCTGCCTGCGTGACAGACAAACATGGCAGTAAGTACCACTAATCCAAGTCCCCGCCCCCCTCCCAGCCTAGAAACCTCACACCAGCACCACCAGCACCACAAAATCACGTAAGGTACCACCTCAACTTGAGGAGGCAGGCCAGAGTTCCCACTATGAAAAGCTGTTCAGATCAACCCACATTTTCCTCTATTTGGCTAAGGTTAGAGTTTCCCCAATAACACAGAACATCTGCAAAGAAGACCCTTTAGAAGAGAATACTGCCGCATACAGGTTTTAGAAAGAAGAAATGTCACAGCCACTGAAGTCCTGTTTTCCATAAACCAAGTTCTCCTGAAGCTGCCCGGATGTACTATAAACATTCAAAGAACAGCTCCTTGGCAAATCACTGCCCTGGATAAAAACCTAGTAATGTAATGTGTAATTCAGTCTTCTCTGTTTGAGGGGCCTGGGGAGATGGAAGTGTGAAAATCAGCATGCGCAGTATTCTGCCCGGAGAGAACAAACAAGCCATAAATGAACCCCAGCGGAACAAAGAATAGAAGTCCAAAAATCATCTATATTGTAGATGAAGCAATCTCTTAGGCAGGAAAAGTGTGTCTGGCTAAACAGAAAAGCTAATGGGGTAACTCAGAGCAGAAATCCTGCCCCAATGAGGGATGATCTCAGTGAGCAGTGGAATAGCCAAATACATATAAAACGGGTACTTTAGGGCCATGTAAGGACACAAATGCAGTACAGGGGCACAACCACCAATGAGAGGACTTCTCAAACCACAAATGGTGGGAAAGACAGACACGAGGGCAAGCACCTGACAGATGAGAGCACACAGCCACTGACGTGTGCAGCAACGCACTCCCCACATGCTCCCTGCGGATGTTACGGAGGAAGTGGAAGCAGGAAGATGAGCAGCAGTAAAGTACGGGACTCCCATCCACAAAGGACCCTAGAACTCAAGACTGGCTAGATAAATGTGAATGAAAGAAGTGGGCTATACCCACTGAAGAAAGGATAACATGGCTTCTGTTACGAGGCAATAAGGCTAACCAATATAGCATGGAGGTTATTTGAGGAGTGAATGGCCATGGGAACCAGGGACAGAATGTACTCAGAGTTTTACTTAAGAGCCTTTGCACTGGAAACTTGGCTTCTGAGCCACCTAGGAATGGGAGAATGCTTCCTCATGGATAAGAGAGCTCATTTAAAACGGGAAATAAGTATTTCTCTGGCCTGAGAGGTTCTGCCACTGGATTAGGCTCCAAGGACCAGGCTAGGAATGAGATTTACAAATGGTCTGGAAGAGCCAAGTGCACAGTGAAATTGCCAGTAAATGGGCTTCAGTGAGAGCAGGTACAATATTTTATTTAGAAAAAAATAAATCAGATTATCCTTCTCAGATAAGAAGCTCTAAGTTATCAGCTGTGTCTCATAAAAAGGATTTAAGAATCACGGCAGATTTTCACTTGAAGGCAAGCAATGTAATGTAAAAAAGTCAGCTACAACACTAAAAAGGAAACTTAGGGATAATTTTGGGGGGCTCCATTTTTTAATTTTTAAAATCAAGAATGTCTTCAGGGTACTGACTACATTCTAGGAGAGACAACCAGGGCACGATTTTTCCCAAGAATGGATTCTGGAAAAGTCTGTAGCCTTTGTACACAGTTCAGTGATTTTCACTGGTATTGACAGCATATTTTACTTATCATTCTCATTAGTATTGACAGCATATTTGATAGGCATATTTGCTTTGAAAAGCAGTCTTTTTAAAGCTCCATGTAAGCTGTCCTTAGCCTATCTACAAAACCAGGGCCTATACTTGGGACATGCCAAGTGCCATCAACCTCCTGGGGCCCAATGAATTATTTAGAAGCTAATAGTCATGGAAACAAGCCGTCACAGGCCACCAAGAAGGGCAGTCTCAGAAACAGCCTCCCATGGAGGCTCTGCCATGAATAACAAGTTCGTCCAGAAGCGGGGCTGCCCCTTGGGCAGCTCTGTGCCAGGGTGAAAACAGAGCTACACAACAGAGGGGCTGCAGGCAGGGCCAGGCATGACTCCTACGAGGAAAACACTAACACTGCTACAGGAGGTGGGGGGCAGGAGGGCACAGGTGTGTTTGCAAGCACACTATTATTAAATGTCTGCAGTTTTCAGCTGGCCTAATGAATGTCAGATTTTAGTTAACTCAACTTTTTAATTTTTTTTCTTTATTGATTTTGAGAGAGACAGGAAGAGAGAGGGAGAGAGAGATAGAAACATCAATAAGAGAGAACATCGATTGGCTGCCTCCTGCATGCCCCCCCACTGGGGATTTGGCCCACAACCTGGGCATGTGCCCTGACCAGGAATCGAACCAGTGACCTCTTGGTGCATGGGTCGACGCTCAACCACTGAGCCACACCAACCAGGCACTAACTCAACTTTTTTGGCTTTCCTCATTATACCATCTTGGGACTGGCACTAACAAGTTATGTGGCTTTGGGTAAATTAACATCTCTGAACGTCAATTTCTTCCTTTGTAAAACAGGGAAAACCAGTATTAGTGCTTATATCTCACACGGCATGAGAGAATTAAATAAGATAACATAAGCAAATAATAGAGTGCCTGGTATATAATGTGTTCTACAAATACAGATTATTATTACTATTATTAATAAAATAAATAAAATAAATGCTAACCCTAAACCCCAAGCAGGTGAAACCTGTAAATGGCAGGCCAGAGCCTTTCCAACTAGCTATGGCCAGAGCTGCCCACGGCCACTTACAACAGGAAGCTAACATTTACTAGCACACGCCACCATGAGTTTCCTGCTTCCAGTTGCTCCTGTGTCCTACAGGATTCTAAAAACGGGGGAAGAAAGAGACCATCACAGCAAAGGCCAAGGTTGTTTTTTCCTAGCATACTTGCTGGTTTAAAGGACATAAAGACATTCTAATTGACAGAGTTTTCAAAAAGCCCTATCCTTTTGCTCTAAATGATCTCCTCCTCTCTCTCACTGAAACACCTCTCTGGACTATCCTGTCACAGCCTCATCTTTTACCTCCCCCTGCTTCTCTACATCATGACTTCTTTCTGTTTAGAAGGGGGACAAAGCCGCAGGGAAGTGGCAGTGGAGAAATTATGTTCTGACAGCAAAGAAGGCAGCAATTCAATACTAGTCCATTTTTTAAAATGTTGGTTAAATTGTAAAATAAAACCAGTTTACCTGACCCTGAAGTAACTACAAACTGCTGTAACCCCAGATAAACGTCTAAATTGTCCTGTAGAACTGGGAACTGAAAACAAAGAAACAACAATTAAAAATAATAATAACATAAATGTGAGTTTTAACAGCATTTTACCATTAAAACAGTACAAGCACCTATGGGGGCAGGGGTGGGATAAAAACTTTTCTCTGGGAACCTTTACATGCCCCTAAGAAGAGGTAGCTCCCCTCACCCTTAACAATTCCTACAATTCCAACCATCATCAGTTTGATGCCTTTTAAAAACAAAGCGGTGGATGCTGGGTATGATTATGTTCCTAAAAGAGGACATCAAGCCCCAAAATGACCTGATCCTTTCAGAGTTCTGAGACAGACCTATCTCCCTTCAGGTCCAAGATAAACCCTACCCTTGAGAGAAACACAGAGAGGCCTTCGTTAGAATGCATGACAAAGTGGAAAGACAGGCTGAGTTATTTGGAAGTCACGTTCCCTTTTCATTCAGCAGACAGGCTCTTTATAACCAGAGCTGTGTCCTTTCTAAACTGCTAACTCACCACTAAGATAAAGGTAAATCTTGAATGTGATAGATGCCTAAGAATGTCAGATGACAAAATGCACTCTCCACAGGAAAACACAAGATACAGCGGGGTTGTGTAGTGCAAAGTGACCCCAATAAACTATCTTGCCTTTGAAGAGAGATAGGCTTAATAAAATCTCCTCAAAAAAACAAGTACCACTTAATCAGTGAAATCAGTCTTATGACTAAAGATTCTAGCACATAAATATAGGCAGAGTGCCAGCCATTTGCCAAGACTGAGCTTTACAATGGCTCGCTTTTCAACAATGTAATTCATATAAATAACCTTCTATTTGGCCTGGCCACTTTCGAGCTACTGATGAAGGAAGGCATTACTAAAGTTCATATTATATACAAAAGTTTAGAAAAGAAAAACAGGGCCTCCAAAAGTTGGTCTGAAGTATTTTGGGAAAATGTTAACATCTGATCAATTTGAGGGTCGCTTACAGTAATTATTATTCTGTTTAGAAAATATTCTATAACACCGGTGAGCAAAAAAGCCTTACTGCTCATACAGGGAAACCATTAGGCTCTCGTCCCCTCCAAGCGGTAAGTTACCAGTGTTGAGAAGGCATGTGTGGGAAGGAGCTCCATCACTTTGGCCACGACTTCCAAGCTCTGGCGTAAGTACCGCTGCCACTCTGTCTGCTGCTGCAGGGGAAACACAGAAGGGTCAGCTCTCCTAACGGGCCAATCTGTCCTCAGCCTCCAGTCCACTTACTCTCAGACATACATTTTGAAGAAATGGCAAATGATGGGACCAGGTTATTTGGTATTTTAAAAAGGCCAAGCTAAAATATGTTTTTTACATCTAATAAATTAATGTCATTAAAAGCTTTTTCCTAAGAAAAAGATAATCCACGTAAATGACCCACTTTCCCCTACAATCACAGGAACAGATAGAGGAGCCACTTGTGAAATGCTCGCGTCCCCTTTACGTCATCCCAGCTATAGGAACTGGTCACTCATTCCTTCGGAGACAGTCCAGCACTGCATTCTCTAAGTTTAACTAAGTCAGTGCACTTTAGTATGGTCTACAGAGAGGCTGTATCGGCATGTCCTGGGGCTTGTTAGATATGCAAATGTTGTGGCCCCCACCCCAAACCTCCTGAATCAAATCTGTTCCACATCTGTGCCAGTGACTCTTAACCATGCTAAAACACGAGAGGCACTGGCCTAGGTCATACAGTTAACAAGAAGGGAAGCCCAAGTTTACCAAACACCTGTGTGCACCAGGCATGTAGCCAGTTCTTCCGCCTGTGTTATCGTCATAAAACTGTCAACACAGACATACCTCCCCCTTTAGGGAGATGACAAAATTAAGGCTCAGAGAAATTCAACACCTGGACCTCTTGTCTCCTTCAAGGACAAGGTTACAGAGATTCACATCCAGGCCATCTGGTTCCAAGAACAGGGCTCTTTCCAACCCAAACATGGCTACCCTCAAGGTCTTGAGACTATGCCCCGGTCACTGTTGTTTTGAAGCGATACCAGTGACTTGAAAATTTTGAAGTGCATGGTGGTTAAGAAAAAAGAACACTAGAGTTGTGTCCTTAAAGACATTTTCCTTATCAATGTGGGCAGACCAGCAAAAATAAATTCAAAATTGATTTTAAGAAATATCAATTTAGCCCTGGCCGGTTTGGCTCAGCGGTTAGAGCGTCGGCCTGCGGTCCAGAGAGACCCGGGTTTGGTTCCCGCTAAGGGCATGTACTTCGGTTGCAGTTTGTCCCCGGCCCTGGTTGGTCGTGCGGGTGGCAGCCACTCGATGTGTCACCTTCGCATCGATGTTTCTCTCTCTCTCTCTTCCTCCCACTCTATCTGAACAAAAAGTGTCCTCGGGTGAGGATTAAAAAAAAAAAAAAAAAAAAAAAGAAATATCAATTTATAAAATGTACTCAAAAGAAATTTCCTTTCATTCTAGCCTTATCATTTAAGTATCTCTTTAACTATTTCCACCAGCATCCAACTAGCTCTTATTTGTTGCCAGAGTGAGGAGTGGACATGTGGGTGCCAGGCAGGGGAATAGGAGGAATGAAGAGTTCTCATTAAACCACTTCTCACTGTACATATTTACTTAACTTACATCTCTAGTCCATATAGATAAAAATGCCTGTAAAACTTTTTTACAGTTAATGAACCCAAAGAGATTGGCAGGATACATTTCAAATGAACAATTCAAACCGTTAAGACTCCTCTGGCTTCAAAACAGTCCCCAGAGCAGAGGGCTGAAAGGTTCTGAGCCTCCACTTTGATTCACACAACACGACAGTGATTAAAGGCCCATCAGGGCGTGCTGCTTACGTCGTCATCCAGAGTCTCGTCATCCAGCTCCTCCAACTGGGCCTGGTTGTATCTGAACTGGATTCGATTCAACACCTCCGTGAGCAAGAGGACTAGGGCATCTTCGTACCTGTGTGGCAGGGAGAAATTCAACATCAGGTGAAAACAGGCTTTTAGCCTAGAATTTCAAAAAGGCTTCCTGCAATGTGAAAAGAATGGTGTCTGTGTTGAATTACCATATACAAAAGAAGCATCTAAACTAAACTTAGTTTATGGGTTGGCAAGTGTGTATGTGAGAGTGGGACAGTAGCAGGGGTATTTCTTTTTTCTTTTTTTTAATCCTCACCCAAGGATATTTTTCCATTTATCTTCAGATAGAGTGGGAGGGAGGAAGAGAGGCAGAGAGAGAGAAAACATCGATTGATTGCCTCCTGCATGACCCCGACCAGGGCCAGGGACGAACCCGCGACTCTTTGGTCCGCGGGCTGACGCTCTAAACGCTGAGCCAAACTGGCCAGGGCAGGGGTACTTCTTTAACTATGTTCCAGGCACATTCTTGATGGAGTGACCCTTTTACCATCATATAATGTCCTTTTTTGTCTCTGTTAGCAATTTTGTCTCCAAGTCCATTTTGTCTGATATTAGTATAGCCAACCTGGACCTCTTTTAGTTATTGTTTGCATGAAATATCTTTTTCTATCCTTTTTATTTCATCCTATCTGTGTCTTTAAAACTAAATAAAGTGAGTCTCTTGTAGACAACATGTAGTTGGACTATGCTTTTTATTTTGTTTTTTTTGTTGTTGTTTTTTGAGAGAGGGGAAGGAAGAGGAAGAGAGAAAGAGAAACATCGATGTGAGGTGGCTGCCTCCTGCACACCTCCTACGGGGGATCAAGCCCAAAACCCGGGTACATGCCCTGACCCGGAATCAAACTAGCAAACTTTCGGTGCATGGAGTAACACTCAACCAGTTGAGCTACACCGGCCAGGGCTAGACTATGTTTTCTTAATCCATTCTGCCAATTTCTGCCCTTTAACTAGAAGCTAATCCTTTACATTTAATATAATTAGTGATAAGGAAGGATTTACTTCTGATATTTTGCTATTTGTTTTCTCTATGTCACACCTTTTGTTCCTCAATTCCTCCATTTTGTGTTAAAAAGATATTTTGTGTGTGTACCATTTTAATTCCCTTGTCATTTCTTTTACCATGTATTTTTTAGTTATTTTCTCAGTGGTTGCCCTGGGGAATACAGGTACTACCTATAAATATCAATTAATTCAATGATTCAATCCTTTTAACAACTGTGAGAGAAATGCCCAAGGTCACAAAGCTAGCTATTTCAATCCAGACCTCCCTAACACAACCTCCCATGCTCTCTCTATACACATAAACTATCAATGGGGCTTTGAGCCTGCCCCATCCACTTCCCTAAATGTATTCTTTTTTTTTTTTTTCTTTAAATGTTCTTCACTGATTTTTTTAGAGGTGGGGGAGGGAGAAAAAACCATCGATGTAAGAGAAAAACATCGACTGGCCGCCTCCTGCACGCGCCCTGACCAGGGATAGAACCCATAACCTTTTTGGTATACAGGACGACGCTCCAACCAACCGAGCCACCCGGCCAGGGCTCCTCTTTAGTCAACTTTAAGAACACTTATAACCTACATGAAGAAATGGAAAGAGCCTGGGGAAACCCTGATGTGTTGATCTCTATCTAAGCCTAACTTCTCACAGAAACCTTTGGAGCCGAGGCTTGGCTATTGCTCAAATGTGATAGAAGACATCAAGTTATACGCAACAGTTGCTAACAGAAGGGCCAACAAACCACTAATTTTCAAGACTAAATCATGCTGCCTCAGAGCTTGCCTATCCTGAAATGTTTCTCAGATAGGTTCAGGGATTGTTCCCACTCATAACGCAAACCATCATGCTGGCCATTCAGCTCTCAGTGCCAATCTAGTCTCCAGACTGTGTGATGCTGGAGCTGAGATTACGCAAAGCACATTTCTCCTCGGCCCATTGGGCTCTGTCAACAGAATGCAGAGGAAGACAGGAAGACAAAGGAGGGGTGAAGAGACTCCTTTCTTCCTACAGGCTTGCTGTCCAGGCAGTGTGGCCCCAACAATGGTCAACTTGCAATAATAACTGTTCCAGTTTCCAGCATCCACACTCCCAGAACCAGCCTCATCATGCACTCTCAGAAGTGCCAGCAGCAGCCAGGCTATTCCTTCTCCTCAAAGGACTGAGTCCCAGCTCCACGGGCCCCTTCCAGAGCTCCTGTGGCAGCAGGTGGTTCTCAGCCCGCAGAGATGTGAGCTCTAGCTGCCTGGGTCCATCCCTCTGATGTTCTAGATTTTCATAACCCCAATCTCTTTCCTTTGTACCCCTCAACTCTAGGGTGGAGCTGCTTCCTTCAGTTATCATCTGTTATCTCAGGGTTCTCCTTTTGCTTTTCCAGTCCTCTAAAACCAGTTTCTTACACTGAATTCTTAAAATAATTAAGTGCAGTTTCTGTTTCCCTGACAGAACTCTAATAAACCACCTAGTCTATGTAGGTGAGTAACAGGACAAGATAAGCAAATCTGAAAGGTATCCAACGCCAAGATTAAATACAGTCATATAGTCTAAGAGTTACAACTCATGTGATGAAACTCCATAGAGTCAGAGTCTAAAGACTACTTCAAAATCCTCCTGTCACATCTCAGAGTTTGGTGGGCACAAGGCTGCCCAACCTTCCCCCCAACAATCAGTACCCCCGTGTTTGTAAATGACTTCACAACCTAGATTAGACTGGCAACCCAGAAAGGAACACTGGCAGGGAAATCACTAATAAAATAGACAACATCTGTAGGGGAAATTGTCAAGAGAATCAAAATCCCACCTCAATAGACTTCAGAGAAAGTTAAGATCAAACACTTGAGCCTTGAGCTTATGTTCACCATTTGCTCAGGACATCAATTCCTAAGGTTATAGAAGTTTCATGCTATAATTTGCTATGACAAACCAAAACATTTTCACAATTTCACTAGGAAAGAAAATCCACTTCAGACCAGAGGACAGATAAAAATCTGTCAACTGTAAATTCTCTCGTTGTGCTAAAAGGGAATCTAAAGACTTTGAAGGTATTTAAAGACTACCGAAAAGTAATAAAAGTTTAGTGGAGGCATAGGGTGGGGACTTAATACAACAGGACTCGTGCCCTTCTATGAAGAGGAAGTGACAGGGAGCACATGTATGCTCCCTCTCTACCCCCGTGCAAGCACAGAAGAAAGGCCATGTGAGGACCAAGAGAGAAGACAACATCTGCAAGCCAGGAAGAGAGTCCTCACCAGAACTGCATCTGCCAGCACCCTGACCTGTGACTTCTGGTCTCCAGAACCGTGAGAACATAAATCTGTTGTTTAAGCCACCCAACTGATGGTATTTTGTTATGGCAGACCTAGCTGATTAATACAAAAGGTAAATGACAATAAGAAAGAAACCTGAAACTTCAAGAATGAAGAAAAAGCAAGAGAACTGGCAAATGTGTGGGAAAATACAACAGACTATTTCTCTCCTGTTAAGATCTTTAAAAGATGAATGATGAATGAAAGCAAAAACTGAACAATGTCTGATGAGGTTTTGAATGTTCACAGATATAAAACATCTGACAACCTCAATAAAAAGAAAGGAGAGTAAAGGCTTCCACATTACAGCTGAAGTGATAAAATGTTAGTGGAAAGCAAATATATTGCAGTACCAGAGCAACTACTAAAAAAAAATCTCATATAATGAGATATAGTCAAACACTCAATAGATTCATTGAAAAGGAAAACTAAATTTGTGTACAACTAACACAGTCTCAAACGAAGCAAAAGCTGATGGAACTGGAGAGACAAACCCAGTTACACTTGGAGAGCTCACCTCTCAAGTGACTGACAGAACAAGCAGGATAAATACAACATGTAGAATAAAAGCAACCAACCTGACCTGACTGACACCTATAAAACACTCACCCAACAACAGTAGAATACACACTCTTTTCAAGTGCAACAATCACCAAGAAGACTAGGTCATAAAACAAACCATAACAAATTTTAAAAAATGGAAATCACACAAACTACATTTGCAGCTCAAAATAAACTAGAAAATAATAACAAGATATATGGAAAATCTCCACATATTTGGAAATTAAACAGAGGAAATCTCAAGAGAAATTTAAAAATACACGAAACAGCCCTGGCTTATGTGGCTCAGTGGTTAGAGCATCATCCCCTGCACCAAAGGGTCATGGGTTCGATTTCTGGTCAGGACACATACCCAGGTTGCAGGTTAAATCCCCAGTCAGTGCACATGCATGAGGCAATGGATCAACGTTTCTCACATCAATGTTTCTGTCTGTCTGTCTGTCTCTCCCCCCACCCCCACCCCCACTCTTCTCTCTCTAGAATCAATAAAAAACATATCCTTAGGTAAGGATTTAAAAAAATTTTTTTAATACACTAAACAATAAAAAGGAAAAGAGAACATACTATAATTTGGTGGATAAAGATAAAGCACCACTCAGGGAAATTTATAGCATTAAATGTTTAAGTATATAATAGAGATAAACCTATACACCTGTATGGCTCAAGCCACAGACGTGATTACAAAAGCATCCCAACTTCTGAAAGTTAAACAGAATTCTACATGTTAAGGCAACTACATAGTAGGTGCTCAGTAAATATATGAGGAATGAAAGATGAACAAAGAAATAAACAAACACGTAGGTAATAAACAGACAAAACTCCAAATTGGATAACTACAAAGGACTGAAGCACAACCCTGGATAGCTTTTTCAACCCTATAAAGAAATAACTAAGACCACGGTCATTTGTTCTCTGGAAAAGTCAAAGGCATGAGTTTCTCTTAGCAGGAGCTAGAAAGCTACTAGAGCCTTGATTTAAATTTAGTTAACACCTTTTATTAACTGTATCAAAATATCATGTGTGTCATAATGGCATTTCCTCTTTATTAAGCAGAAAACCCACGCAGCAAAAAAAAAATGGCAGCCATTTTTCTCACGCTCACCCCCTTTTGTTACAGTCCACTCTAGCGTCACCCGGAATCCCTGGCTGGCCTGTGGCCAGCACTTGTCCGTAGTCTCATGACAAAGGGGTTCACAAGTCATGACTCAATAACTTTAGGTTGCTTAACTCACTTCAGGTTTCCTCATCTTCCTGTAAAAATAAGTTTCTACAGAGAAGGCGGATCCCTTCACATTGACAAGCTCAAAGAAAAACAGAGTGAGAGAGGAAAAGGGAAGAAAAACAAAACATCTTTACTGCGCACTTACTGTCAGCCAAGGTGCTTTACACACACTGGTTCACTTAATTTTCTCAACACCTTATAAGGCAGGTACAACCATCCACAAAGTATAAATGAGGAAAAATAGACAGAAATTAAGGTCTTTCCACAACATCTCAAAATGGCAAATCTGAACAATGAGCCCCATCAGCAATTCTGTTCAGCTGAGTATGTTACAGAACTTTCATTCCATTAACACTGGGACTCAAGTTCTCTAAAATCTCCACCAGCTTTAATCAAGAAGCTCTTGAGCATTCTCACTGAGCTAAACATGCAGAGCTCCAATTTCTAAGCTCCTAAGACCAAAAATAAATCCATGTACATTTGTGCTTCTAAATTTGTAGCCTACAATGCCTGCCACATTGTTGTGATGAATGATGCAAAACCTTTAAACCACAAGGGACAGGAACTCAGTGCTGCCTCTGTGACTTAACCACACCTACATTAAGACACTGAGAAAACATTCTTGAGTATTTCCTGCAAGATCAGTTGCTACTGATCAAACCACAAGTGTGATTCCAAAAGCACCCCAGACTTCTTTCAGATATATTTTACCAGTTGAAAACATGTGACGACCTTTATAAGCTCCTAGGTAAAATGAATGGGGTGATTACCAGTAGCCCGTGCTCGTCATCAGCTGCCTCTGCAGGACAGTGCACTCAGATATATTGGGGTCTTTTGTAACCTAGTACAATGGCTACCAAACTTTCAAAACTTTCATTTAAACACTTTTGAGACACACTTGTATAAATGTATAGTGTAAAAGGTAACAGATAAAACATATTGGTTAAAGTTCAACTTTTTTCTTTGTGGACCCCAGTGGACTACCTTACACACCCTTCTAGACCACCAAGGGGTGTCTGATCAACAAGCAGCTCTTCAGATGATGGTTACTCTTAAACAGCATAAACCACAGATCACCTCTGAAGGTTTGGGGTTTGGGTATTTTTGTTTTTTAAAGGCATAAAAGTATTCCAAGTGCAAGCTTTGAAAAAAGTCATGAAAAATTAGAAAGCCTCATTTCTCAAATGATCAATGAGAAAAATCCCTAGTGTTAAAAGTGGTCAGCCAGAACCATTGACAACTGTGATATCAGATGACAGGTACCCGAGCAGACCAGTCAACATCAGCAAGGAAAGCTAAAGGCCTTTAGGCTATCCAGGGGCCCTGTCTCTTAACTCTGTGGTCACCATCACAGCCAAATGGCAGCAACATCATCTATTATTATTACTGTTGGGGTCATCACTATGATCATTTATTGAGTGTCTAATACATGCTAGGTGCTATGCCAGGTGTTGTACATACATGATTTTATGGACCCATAACCATCCTTCAAGACAGGTATTAGTATGCTAATTCTGCAAAAGGAAATGTGGTCAGCATATAACCTGACCAAAAGAAACACTGCTACCACGAAGAAGAAAAAGAATTGAAACTCAACAGCACTGCTCCTTCCACTAAACAGTAATGTGCCTAAGTGTATATTTAACAGTAATAATCTGTTAGTGTACCTTTTCTCAATGAAACCACAATCTCCACACCTGAGACATCCCTGTACTCTGCTTTAAAAAGCATTTCCATATTAATCATCTCCCCAGTTTATTCTCCCAACAAGCCTGACAGACATGAAAGAATATCTACCACTAACTATGGCAAACTCAGGCATAGTCCCAGGACCAAAGCATGCAACTGTTGGGCACCCAAGAAAGAGAATTTGGTGGAAGTACTTTTCCTTTGAAGAAATCTCATTCAAAACACAATTAGGCAAATTCACCAAAAACAGGATCTACTGTTGTGTAATAAGGTTTCTGATACATGAATACACTACCCATAACCACATGTAAGCTGGCACCATAGCAACTTGGAAGCTATTCTGCAATCACAAAAATAATGTTTGGGAACAAAAGTGCAAATGTTTAAACTTGAAATGCAAATATTCTGTTTATAATTTTAAAGGCTAAAACCTCAGCAATGGAAAGGGTTTTAGAGGTTCAATCCAAACTCTTACCAGATGGGATTCTCCTCACCACCGTTTGGCACTTTTCTGGGGAAGGTGTGTTCACAATCTCTACCACCAACCACTGATACCACTCACTAAGCATTTATAATGTGCCAAGCATTCTAGATACATTAGCTCATTATTTCATTTCTGACATGAAATAATGACCACAGTGTACAGTAAAAAAAAACACTTTTTACCTGCAAGCAAGAAAAATGAACTTGAGAAACATGGGGGGAACACATTTCCCCATTTTCTATGTTTAAAAAATGTAAGTTAAAAAGTACAAAGTTAATTATCTCTGGATTATGGATAACTTATCTTCTTTATATCTTCTATCTTTTCCTGGTTTCTAAGATAAATATTTTTTATGACAAGTATTTATTATCTTATTTAGGAAATTTTCAAACATATACAAAAGATGTAAGAATATAATGAACTCCAAGTTCCTACCAACTAAGTTCAATATCAATTATCAACACATGGCCAACCCACTTCCCCCTCTATTCCCAGTGGATTATTTTAAAGCAAATCCCAGATGTCATATCATTTCATCCAATAAAATGCTTCATTAAATGTCATTAAAAAAAAAACAACACAAAGCATTATCACACCTAAAAAATCAACCATATATTACTTCTTTAATTAGAAAAAATGTTTTCAGAAAATGAGATATTAAGGGGAAAAAAGAAGAAAATACTCAATAACATTACTACCTAAACAGCTTGTGTGACTCAGTTTCACTAAAGAGGTCTGGCTACATGGTTGATCCTTTAGGTCGTAAGAAAACTGGCCAAAATATCTATTTCTAATTATCAATGTTTCTGGGTTTACCTGTTGAGAACTGCTTCCTTGTCTCCCAGACGACTTTTAATTTTACTTGTCAGATAGTCCAAAAAGAGCGTCCAGATATCCAAACAAGAGAAGTAACCTTCATGAGTAGGCTATGGTGCAAAAGAAATCCAGACAATGAAATTACTTAATGCAAATACTCCTTAGAAACATACCCACCAGTTTACTTCTACCAGAATGTTACAACCATAAGCCTAGATTCCCTCAACTTCCTGGTAACCACAGTGTCTTAGTCACTCTTCACAATTAGGCCCCGTTGACCCTAACTAGACAAGAGTACCATGGAACACATCATTAGGGAGATACTATGTGGGACAAAACGAGTTACAAAATAAGCCGAGCGGACACCTATCTTAAAATCTAAGGCTGTGTGTGGTGAGGAGGACTCTTACAGATCATTCAAGTCAAATCTGCTTATAAAGAAACAAATTCCGATCTGGAGACATGATTCATTTAAGGTCAGGGGGAGGAGCAGCAAATGCTCTTTACCCCCAGCAAATGCTCTTTCCACTAATACCATTACAAAACTGAAAAGAAGTTTCAGTGGCTCCAAAGGTGCCGTTTACACACTTGAACATTAGGAAAGGCCATGTGTAGTCTTCCTATATAACAGACTGAAAATGAGCTTAAGTCTGACTCTCAGGCATTACCTCATCTACAAAAGTAGGGGTGTCCAATAGGCTAACAGTGATCTCTAATCCAGTGTTGACAAGGACAAAGTGAGGAGAGGAGACAAAGTCTTTGTGGGGTCCTGGTGCTGGACCATTTGCGTGACTGCACTGACAAACTCTCTCAAGAGCTTTGAGCTTCTACTTCATACAAAATCCAGACATTATACCCTCCACCATCTAGTCCTTCTTATACATATTCAGTTTCAACTTTTGGTCCCCTAATCCCTTACACATCCACTCAAATTCTTGCTACCTACAAGAACTCTTCGGTTTTACTTGTGATCCCTTGATTGAACCACATAACTGGTGGCAGGATCAGATGTAGAAAGCAAGAATACCATCATCTTGGATCCGTTTTCCTTCCATTTCTGATCCACAAGGAAATCCAGAAGTTTACATGGCAATGTATGGAATTTGCTGAAGGAATAACTAATATTGGGTGGTAGCGTGCAGTGGGAGTTCTGTGCCCAGGATGAGTCTGAAGACAGAAAATTGTAACTTAAAACAGCAGACTCCAAGCTCACAACCCGCCAGACAGCCCTGGAACTAGATGGCTGCAGCGCATTCAGGACCACTGACAGGCCCATCCTCAGAAAACAGAGAGACAGCTTCCTATCTCCACTTCAGACTTCACACATCTCAGATGTCCATGACATGAAATTAAGCAGATGAGTAAGCAGGAAAAACAATTGGCCCTGGTCAGTTTGGCTCAGTGGTTAGAGCGTCGGCCCACGGACCAGAGAGTTCCAGGTTTGGTTCCCACTAAGGGCACAGACCTCGGTTGCAGTTTGTTCCCGCCCTGATTGGGGTCGTGTGGGTGGCAACCAGCTAATGTGTCTCTCTCACATCAATGTTTCTCTCTCTCTCTTCCTCTCTCTCTCTCCCTCCCACTCTATCTGAAGATAAATGCAAAAATGTCCTCGGGTGAAGATAAAAAACAAAACAAAACAAAAAACAATTGATAAGCCATGTGGAAATAAGATGGGCAACTGGTGGGCAGGCACTTGACTTGCCCAGCCAGAAGACGTAGTCTTGTCCTGGCTTTGGTTTGCGGAGCTTCCCTTAAGTCACCCAGCTGTCCTTCCACGGTTTGAAAATTCTCACCGGCCCCCTCCGAAGAACATAACTGATCAGATGCATGTGGAAGTGCTTTTGAGAAAAGCCACCACATAAATCCAGGTTTTATGGCGATGTCAAAGTACTTTATAACTACACACATCTTCCCCATGCCTCTGAATTGAAGATTTACTATACATCTCAAGGCTGGAAAAAAAGGTGGGCAAATAAACCCTCTGTAGGGCCTGAAACACTGCCACTCACATCCATATATACAGGCCCCTCTGTGAGACCTTGCGTCCTGCCCACATCTGGCCTTCGACAACTGCTGTAGGCACAGATCAGTAAGGTCATAAAGATGATAGGCTGACTGCACTTTCAAAGCCTTCCAACTTTTCAGAACCCTCACAGATCCATTTTAAAAATGTACCTATACTCAAATTTACTTCTCTGATTCCAGGGATAATTAATCAACTGAAGATTCAGATAAGTTTCCTTAAGAAACTAATGCTACCACTCTTGTCTGCAAGTGATTTGCAGCGGTTAGTTGTCATTTGCATGATCTTCACAATAGTCCTGGAAACTGGACAGATGTATTTTTCTTCCTCCCATTTTACAGATAAAGAAGCCAAGGTTCAGAAGTTATCTGCCCAAGGTGACATGGTAAGGAACAGAAACAGACAAGCCTCTGGTCCAGAGCCCTCTCCCACCCCCATGCCCACAGTATCTCAGAGTTTTAGGAAGAAGGGCAAAATGAAAAATGCAATACCAAGAAGGAATTGGTAACAGCACAGCAAGAGAAGCAGGAAGACAGAAAGCGTTTGCTTAGACGCAGACAGCCTAGGGCCTCAGAAAGGAAAGGGACAGTGGAGGCAAACACCTGCTGAGCACCAGTGGCCGGAGGGCTGCAGCAAGACACTTGGGTGAGAGAAACAACGTAGGAAAAGAAATAGAGGAGAGGACCTGGTAAAAGAAAGGTACTAACACCATCTTTATCTTATTGCTATTCTTTCAAGTATGTTTACCAGTATAAACTTTCCATGAATTTTAGAAAAAGGCAAAAATATTGAATACATCCATAATAACCCTCTGGACAAGAAGAAAGACACATTTTCACACTTTACAGATAATTAAACTATGATAAAGCAAGTTTACAATGTTAGTGAGTAGATGAGAACTTAAAGCTCTCTCTAGAGAGCATTTAATGTCTTCCTCTTAAATTTTATCCAAAAAAACTCCCCTACCACCAGCTCCTGATCCTGGAGTGCACCCTGACATGTCTTCTCCACCCTGTCTCTCCAGCAAAGGGCTCCCCACCCTACAGTAAACGGCACGGAGCACCTTCCAGGTTCCTGTCCCTCTGCCTGATGCTCGGAATCTGCTTCTGCCCAGACCTAGAGGACACCACAGTCCAAGAGCCTGCACCCAGAAAGAAAGAGCCTCACACAGAGGCCAAGAGAGCAGAAGGGAGCTTGGCTGACACACACCTGCAGGTAAAGGAGGAAGAAACTCATTGTTTGCCTCATTACCATATCTATTTCTTTTCCCAATATATAAATATATATGCATGTATATAAAAACACCACTTTCATACATATACACAATGGAATACTATGCAGCTGTAAGAAAGAAAGATCTCTTATCCTTTGAGACAACATGGAGGGACCTGGAGAGTATTATCCTAAGTGAAACAAGCCAATCAAAGAAAGACAAATATCACATGATCTAACAAGCTGATGAACAAAATAGACCCAGAGACACAGAAGTAGGGTACAGACTGACAAACCTCAGAAGAGGGGGATAGGGGGAGGGAAGAGATAAACCACAGAACTTATATGCAAGTATGCGTAACCATGGACATAGACAACAATGCTGGGGGTGGGAGGGGACCGAGATCGGGAGGAGGGTGTCAATGGGGGAAAAAGGAGAAATATCAGTAACAAAAATAAATTTAAAAAAATAAAACTACCACTTTCAGTTCAATGGAAAACTAACACGTAGGATTCTAGTGAAAGAATTATAAAAAATGAATACTGGGAAAGACTCTGAAGATGCCCACTGTAGTCGCTCTCCTTACGTGAGGAAAACTAAAATCAAAGGAAATTAAAAGACTTTCCAAGGACACAGACTTAAGAGAAACAACCAGTGCTCAACACAGAACTTTTGAGTCCAAATCCAAAGAATCCTGAGACATGCACACTCTAACACATTTTTTTCAGCTTTCTTCTATACCATATATACTAAAAGATCCCTTTTTACATAGGGAGCAAAATTGCAAGACATTTTCATTCCATTTTCCCCAAACAGACCCCTTCTTTCTGACGTCAGCACTGGCTCCTTTTCTCTCTTTTATTTCTGCTACACTTATCCTAAGCTATCTATGAAATTCTTCTTTTTTACCTGGTCCCCTTTAAGATTTCTCTGAACCCATCTCAAAACTTTCCCACCTCTGATGCCTTTTTGCCTTCCGCATCCTCACCCTCCTACATCTCACATCACCTTTTCTATTCCTTCTTGGGCCTGGTGAGCTCAGCATGTTTCCCTTCTTGCTCTGCACTCACTGGCCCCTCTGTTAGACCTCCTGACACTTCCTCAACCTTTGGTCATCTTCTTCCACCTGCACCCTTCCCTGTTCCCAAGAATGGTTCACCCTTACCACTGGGTGCTCTGACTTATGTGCCAAGTACCTCTTTGAGAAAGGCTAGCTCAAACATTAAATCCTTACTCCAAATCCCCTATCCCATACACACATCCCTCCCAGCCCATACCCTTGCCTCTCCTCTAGCCTCATTAAGCTACAACATTACTAGCTTAAACAACCATAAAAGTCTCCTTATAAAATCAGATGCCCTTCACTGACAATTTCATCCCTAGTATATACCAGCAGAAAGAGCTACATATGTACACCAAAAAATGTGCATGCAAATGTTCACTGCGTCCTGGCCAGTTTGGCTCAGCAGTTGGAGCGTCGGCCTGTGGAACAGAGAGTCCCAGGTTCGGTTCCCACTAAGGGCACGTACCTCTATTGCAGTTCGTACGCGCCCAGGTTGGGGTCGTGCGGGTGGCAACCACTCGATGTGTCTCTCTCACATCGATGTTTCTCTCTCTCTTCCTTCCTCTCTCCCTCTCGCTCTATCTGAAGATAAATGTAAAAAAAAAAAAAAATGTTCACTGCAACATCATTCCTGGTCACCAAAACTGGAAGCAGCCCAAATCAGCAGTGGAATGGATTTTCAGACAATGCCCTACCAAAGCAAACTGCTGCCACACAGCACAGATGGATTTCACAAACATAATGCTAAATGAAAAAAGCCAGACAAAACAAATATACCATGCATGTTTCCATTTAGAGACGTTCCAAAACAGGCAAAACTAATCAGGGGGGGGAGGGGGGGGGTTTAAAGTCAGGATTGGGGTTACTTCTGGGGAGAAATAAGAGGGAAGTGAATGGGAAGGGACATATTTCCGGGTGGTGCTGGTAATGTTCTATTTCTTGACTTAGGTGGTGATTACATGGTTTGTTCATTTTGGAAAAATGCACCAAGCTGTACAAGTATGATTTATGTACTTTTCTATATGTGTGTGAACATGATTCAATAAAAAGCTGATTTTTAAAAATCTCCCTTGAGGATATGTTTATTGATTTTAGAGTGGGGGGACTACAGAGAGAAACACTGATGTGATTGGTTGCCTCTCATATGTGCCCCGACCAGGGACCAAACCCACAACCTAGGTATGTACTCTGACTGGGAATTGAACCCATGACCCTTAGGTATACTGGACAACGCTTCAATCAACTGAGCCACACCGGCCAGGGCAAAAGCTTATTTTAAAAACACACAGCCCTAGCCAAGTAGCTCAGTTTGGTAGAGCGTCATCCTGATATGCCAAGGTTGCATCAAGGTTGCAGGTAGGATCCCCGGTCAGGGCACATATAAGAATCAGCCAATGAATGCATAAATAAGGGGAACAACAAATTGATCTCTCTCTCTCTCCCGCCTCCTTCCCCTCTCTCTCTCTCTAAAATCAATAAATTAATATTTAAAACACACACACACAAATGGGCACAAGGGATAAGGTATAAATGAAATGTCTAAAACTGAACTGTGGTGATGATAATGGCACAAGTCTGTAAAGTTACTGAACATCACTGAATTGTACAATTACAATGGATGAATTTAGTAGTGTATACATTTTACCCTCAATAAAACTGTTAAAATATATACTAATAAAAAATACTGGATCACTAAAATGTAAACTCAACGGAGGCAAGAACTTAGAGGGTTAGAAATGCCTAGCTCCTGAAATATAATAGGAGCTCAAAAAAAATTTAATTGGGGGGGGGTGGTGGTGTGAGGGGATTGAATCCACCAAAACTTAGTTCTTGAGAGCATCATTCTTCCTAATCTCCTTGTGGGAAGTTTTAGTGAGTTATAAAACTAAAGGCCCCAACCCCAGAGGTTTTCTGTATTTTGCTTCTCCAACATCACAGTGGTTAAGAGAGCACAGAGGGTTAAGCCCTGGCTCCATCGCAGGCTGTTATGACCCTGAGCGAGTTCTTCTTTGTGCTTCAGTTTATCTGTGAAATGAAGATGATGATAATAATACCTACCTCACAGGGGTGTGATGAAGAATGAATGTGTTAATCTTTACATAGTAAGTACTATATAAATGTTTGGAAAATAAAGTAGTTCTTTCTTCTAAAAATACAAAGTAGACTTTTTTGGGAGGAAGGGGTGGGCAGGTCTGGTGCAATACCTGATGAAATGTGTACTTAAACAAAAGTGTCAAAAACTCCACCACGGGGAACTGGGAGTAGGACTCAATTCTTCTTAGGTGTACACTCACAAAGAGCCGCAGAAAGTCAGTAAACTTCTCGATGTAGCTAAATAAGACAAGAAGACAAAAGGTGATAATGAGACACACAGCCACCTCCTTAGAAGAAAACTCAAATTCAATCCAAATTTCTTTCAGTAAAGAACTGTACAGATTTATATTTTCAGTTAAAAATATAAAGGCCTGCAACAATTACCTACAGGTCAGGCAACCCTTCATTCCATTACCACCTGAAACATAGCAGAAAAGCAACTTTAATCCTCAAATACCATCTACTAATGCATCGCATCGTATAAGCTAGTGCTCTCCTATTTTCTAACTCATTAGTGTTACGGCCCAATTAAAGTGAAAGGAAACGGTACTAAAAAGTCAATGGGCAGATCATGTGTGTCATTTCAATGTGGCAGGTCTGGAAGGCTGGTTTTCTTTGCTAGGAGGCCAAAATAGTAAAACGAATGTGCTAGAAACACAAAAACGAAAAACAAGGCTATACAAAAGGCATGGCATCCGGGTAAGATATAGTCAAGCCTGCCCTGTGTTTAATTAGCACCAGGAGCTAATTAAACACAGCACATCCCAATCCACTCCAAAGTGATTTCAAAAATAAGGGAAGAAGGCTGTCAGAGCTGGAAAAGCCTCGGGACAATTTAACCTGATGCTTCATTTTACAAAGAGGCTCAGAGAGATTAAGTGATTGGCCCAAGGTCACTCAGCCAGCTCATGGCAGAACGGGACTACCATCCACTCTCAATTCAGTGTTCTCTTTTCACATCACAGTGAATCCCCAATCATCTGTTGTCACAAAATCATTTCACAGAAGAGTGTGGGTCACAGCTGCAAGGATAAGAGACTTTTGTTATTAAACACAGCACATCATCACTCTCACATCTCAGAAACTGTCATTTTAAGCCCCTAAATACCAAAAGGTGATTAGAAAATGAGATGGACATATCTCCATAAATCACATTTCAGAGACCAATAAAAAAAAAAAAGATAAAGACATAAACAGGCCTTAGCCAAAAATTAAATAATGGCTAAAACCAATTCTGAAACTCGTAACTACAAAAACCTGTTTTTTTAAAGCATAGATATATGAAATAATAAAGGGGAAGAACAAGACTTCAACTCAGAGGAGCAAAATTAGGCCATGAATAAAATGTCCCATATTGTTCTTGGGACCTACTGCCCTGAGGATGGTCCACTGGTCTGACCTCCAAACATATGTAAACTTCTTTGAAGCTTTAATAACATTATTTGTTTGATAAGGATCATGGGGCCAAATACTTGAAAAACAGTAAGGTACTGAAATCAACTGCTTCTAGAGATAGAAAAGTACACAGAGACTTCTCTCTGATGCCTTCAGTCACTAACCCTCAATGAGCAGGAACTCCTCATTCCTCGCTCTGCTTCTTACATTATATTTTTACATGGATTTTCAAAGTCACCAACCTGTTTACTGCTCTTTAGAAAGATGCACTCAATTCCCTACCATCCATAAAAGAATAAAGGGTAAAATATCACGCAATCTCTATTTTATTTTAATCTCCAACCTAATACTTTAAAGAATACAAACAAGGCTGTTCAGCAGCTAAAACTACAAATTTTATTTCACCTCATTTTCTTTCCCTTGCCCACCTTCTGGTACAGGTGCTAATGAGCAGTAGAAAGTTAGAAAAAAGGCAGTAGTGGAGAAGAGAAGCAAAGGACCTGGTTAAGTAGCACCTAAACAACCGAGAATGGACTTAGCTGTTTAGAATTAGTGGTAGGGGACCCAAGAGCCAGGAAGCAAGCACACAGTATTGTTTATGTCACCTTTCTGCTTCCAGGCACCTCTCAGCTTTCACAGGGCAATAGGAAGCATAGAATTAAAATATAAAACCAAGAGCATAAAAGTTACACGTAACAAAATCAGTACGAAGATAATGCATGATGACATTTCTATACCACCTGAAGGTAAGCCATAACAAACATTATGCTACAAGTGAAAGTCAAAACAACTGATATTTATTTGATGCTTGGTATAAGCAGCTAGATTTTTTTTAACATATGAAAATACAGCTTTCTTTAACCCAAGCTAGAAAAAATATAAAATTGTGTTTGAATACTGATGCCTTTGAATTTATATACAAAGCTACTATCAAATAATAATAAAAAAACATATTACCATATCATTTTATGAGTTTTTCTGTGATTATACAAAATTTTACACAAAGCTTGCTTATAATGAAGCAAACCAAAATAATCTTATGTACCAGTTTTTTCAACTTTAGAAAAACATTATTAAAATCATTCCATTTAAAAAGTACTAAAACCACCTTAACTTTAGGCACTTTATATTGTTATATATTCTAAGGAAAAAGAAATGGATTAACTCTGTATAGCTTAATAAAAAAAATACAAGCCAAGGAAAATTTATTAAAATATTAACTTTGGCTACCAGGCAGTCTATACATATTTACTAATTCAACACAATTTATCTGCTTGGAAGTTTCTGAACAGTCAACATGATCTTGTTAATATAAGTTTCAATTTTCTCTCTTGTTTTTACCCCACAGTAGTATCATATTAATGAAGGTTGTAGGACAGATAAATGACATCACCTACAAGAGAAATAAATGAGACCATGCCTCAGAGTACTGTGACGGAGTCATCTTTTTTGACACTTAAGAAAGAAAGGCTAGGTAATTCTAGACTCCATTCAAAAGGACAATAACAAACAAACACAGGTGTGTGTGCCACTTTAGCCTGTGCCCACATTAACATCTCTCCTTTCTTTTCATGAAAACTTGGCATCTGTGTGAAACTTACAATATGACAACATTCCTATACACTGGCTGATGTTCACTTGGGAGAAGTCAAACAGTAAAAACTGACAAGCCACACCAAGTGAGAAAGGGTGATGGTAACTCCTGTACCTCCACGGACCTCCTCTCCTGTCCTTGGCTATGCATGAGCGGCAGTCTCGGTTCCTGCACCACCTCAGACCTGCAGGCAAAGAGTGAGGAAGAGGGGGAAGACGGGTGGAAGGGAGGACAGGAGATGGATGGGAAAAAGACAATAAACCCTACACAATTCACAATCACTTTCAAACTCACCTCACTTCCCTTAACCACCCTAGCCCTTCCAGCTAAGCTTAGACTTACTGGTACACACCTACCTTTCTGTTCCTCACCAGGAGCCCCAAGTTCTGAAACCAAAGAGGATTACAGACACCATGCAGAACACCGTGATAATTAGTCAAGGCCCTTTCTCAGGGCACAGCCGACTTCACACCTGTTTTCATTACCTCTCATCGAGATCTTCTAGCCTGCTCTTCACCGTGTGGGCATTGTTATCCTTGGTGATTTTCTGCAGGAGGTAGAAAGTCTGCTGGAACATACGCAGTAAATACTCCTCAAATTCCATAGGCACACAGTTCTTGGACATGAGTTCATTGATGCAGGACATGGCCAGGACCCCAAGCCGGCCGCGTTCCTGACCCAACACATAGTTCTGGCTGCTGCCGTTAACTGATGCCATCTTTCTGGCCCGGATGTCACAGCCAAAGCGTGCAAAGTGGAAGATGGTGGTAAGGAGGGACGGGGTGATGCTGGCAGACAGAGGAATCCAACTGAAGAGATGGGCCAGGCACTCCAAGGCCAGAGAACAGATATACTCACTCTCCGCATCAAGGACGGGGATTGGCTGATTTAACAGTTTGGCTGAACTAGGACTCTGCAACAGGTTACTCAGTAAGTCACCTGAAAATACAAATGGCTTTTAAGATCTACACTAACAAATCAATTTAAGTAATTCTCCTTCAAACAAACAACAAAAACAAGCATTACTATACTATAAAGCAGCAGTTCTTAAAGTTTTGTCCAGGGACCCCTCAGGGTCCGCAAGACCCTGTAGAGAATTCACAAATTCAAAACTAGTTTAAAAATAATCCTGCAATGTTATTTTCCTTTCTCACTTTTATTATCTCACAAGTATACAACAGAGCTTTCCAGAGGCTACATTACATGTGATATCTGACACAGAGAAAGCAAAAGCTCTCTTTCATTAAGCCACATAAGAGATTTGCAAAGATGTAAAATAATACTGCTCTTCTCAGTAAATGTTTTTGTTTGCTTTGGAAAATAGTTATTTCTCATTAAAATATATTATGTTTATATATAATGAGTTCATCAGCTATTTTTAAATGAATTAATAAATATTTGTAATTTTTTTGTTTTAATATCAGTGGATATAACTCACAAAGCTCTCTGAAGATCTCAATAATTTTAAGAGTAAAGGAGTCCTGGGTGAGGGTGGGCAAAATGGGTAAAAGAAGTCAAAAGGTACAAGCTTCTAGTTACAAGATAAACAAGCCCTGGAGATGTCATGCACAGCACGGTGATTACAGCTAACAATACTGTAACTGCATATTTGAAAGTTACTAAGAGAGATTTTAAAGTTCTCATCTCACGAAAAAAAATTGTAACTAGGCAAGTGTTGGCGAGAATGTGGAGAAAAGGGGACTCTAGTACACTGCTGGTGGGAATGCAGACTGGTGCAGCCACTGTGGAAAACACTATGGTGTTACCTCAAAAAATTAAAAATTGAACTGCCATTTGACCCAGTGATCCCACTTCTAGGAATATACCCTAAGAAACCTGAAACACCAATCAGAAAGAATATATGTACCCCTATGTTCATAGCAGCACTATTCACAATAGCTAAGATCTGGAAACAGCCCAGTGCCCATCAGTGGATGAATGGATAAAAAAGCTGTGGTACATATACACAATGGAGTACTATGCAGCTGTAAGAAAGAAAGATCTCTTATCCTTTGAGACGACATGGAGGGACCTCGAGAGTATTATCCTAAGCGAAACAAACCAAGCAGAGAAAGAAAAATATCACATGGTCTCACTCATTTGTGGAATATAATAAACATAACAGTATGGGGAACAGGGTAGACCCAGAGATGTGAAAGTAGGGTACAGACTGACAACCCTCAGAAGAGGGGGTGGGGGGGAGGGAAGAGATAAACCACAGAACTTATACGCATGTATGCATAACTGATGGACATGGACAACAAAGCTGGGGATGGGGTGGGGGGATGGGGAGGAGGGTGTCAATGGGGAAAAAAGGAGAAACATCTGTAACAAAAATAAATTAATAAAAAAAAAAATTCTAACTAGGTAAGGTGATGGACATTAACTTATGGTGCCCATTTCACAATATATACATATATCAAATCATTATGTTGTACACCTAAAACTAACAGTGTTAGCCAATCAAAGTGTCTCTCTCACATGGATGTTTCTCTCCCTCCACCCCTTCTACACTCTCTAAAAAGCAATGGGAAAGCCCTGGCCAGTCTGGCTCAGCGGGTAGAGCCTCGGCCTGCGGACCAGAGAGTGAGTCCCAGGATCGGTTCCCGCTAGGGCACGTACCTTGGTTGCAGTTTGTCCCCCGCCCCAGTTGGGGTCGTGTGGGTGGCAACCACTCGATGTGTCTCTCTCACATCGATATTTTTCTCTCTTCCTCCCTCTCTTCCTCCTGTTCTATCTGAAGATAAATGCAAAAATGTCCTCGGTTGAGGATAAAAAAAAATCAATGGGAAAAAGATCCTCAATGAGGATTAAAAAAAATAAATAAATAAAGTAAAGGGGCCCAGAGACCAAAGGTTTGAGAATAACTGGGCTAGTCGAGGTGTTCTGCGGCCCTGCCCCAACGGCACTCCAGCAGCTTATCAGAAAGCACAACCTATCAGGCCCTGTCCCACACACACCTCCTAAGTAGAACCAGAAGGAGCAGGGCCCAGGACTCTGAGTTTTTACAAGCTCTTTAGGTGATTCTTATGCTTGCTTTTTTTCCTAGAAGTGCTGGACTAAAGAAAGTCATGTAAAATGAAATAGGGGGAAGCTATAAAATGATTTTAGAAAAGACAAAAGAAAAAAATATTCACAACTATAAGAAGAAGAAAATTTTCCTGAAGACGTGACTATATAAAAGGACTTACTCTAGCCCTGGCCGGTTTGGCTCAGCGGTTAGAGCATCGGCCTGCGGTACAGAGAGTCCCGGGTTCGGTTCCCGCTAAGGGCATGTACCTCGGTTGCAGTTTGTCCCCGGCCCTGGTTGGTCGTGCGAGTGGCAGCCACTCGATGTGTCCCTTTCACGTCGATGTTTCTCTCTCTCTTCCTCTCTCTCCCTCCCACTCTATCTGAACAAAAAAAAAATTAATTTAAAAAAAAAAAAAGGACTTACTCTGCCCCTCCTCAAAATGATAAAGAGTAATCACCATTAAAAACTTTAGGATTAAGGAAGAAA
This sequence comes from Tadarida brasiliensis, assembly GCA_030848825.1. Classification (NCBI taxonomy): domain Eukaryota; kingdom Metazoa; phylum Chordata; class Mammalia; order Chiroptera; family Molossidae; genus Tadarida; species Tadarida brasiliensis. The sequence continues at coordinate 119,459,154 of CM061258.1, forward strand.
TGTAGGCAGAAGAGGCACATATACAAAGGAGAAAACACTGAATTCAGACTCCTCCACAGTAACATTCAAAGCCAGAACACAGTGATGCAGTGTCTCCAAGTTCTGGGGCAAAGAATGACTTAACCTGAAGTTCTCCTTTGAGTATAAAGGAAAGGCATTTTCTCAAAAATGCAAAAACTCAGAGAATATATTGCCCACAAATTCTTCTTGAGGAGAATACTGAACAATGAAACCTTGCATATAAAGTGATAAATAAAAGTAAAGAATTAAGGCCCTGGCCAGTTTGCTCAGTGGTTAGAGCGTCAGCCTGCGGACCAGAGACACCTGGGTTCAGTTCCCGCTAAGGACATGTACCTCTGTTGCAATTTGTCCCTGGCCCTGGTTGGGGTCGTGTGGGTGGCAACCACTCAATGTGTCTCTCTCATGTCAATGTTTCTCTCTCTGTCTTTCTCCCTCTCTCCTTCCCATTCTATCTGAAAATAAATACAAAAATGTCCTCGGGTAAGGATAAAAAAAAAAAAAGAAATGAAGCAGCTGTGGCAAAGGGACTAATGCAACCATTGAATTAAATATAAAATCAAGATTAAACAAACACAGGAATTATATATAGAAGGGTATGCGAACTTTCTCATCTTTCACAAGCAAGAAGTCTCTAAATATATGGTCTAAAATTAAAACATGTAGTAAAAAACTGGTTTTCATAATCCTTTTTCTTCTTTTTTTAAAATCTTCACCCGAGCCCAGCTGGTGTGGCTCAGTGGCTAAGTACTGACCCATGCACCAAGAGGTCAACGGCTCAATTCCTGGTTAGAGCACATGCCCAGGTTGTGAGCTTAACCCCCCCTGGGGGGGCATGCATGTTTCTCTCTCATTTCTCTCTCCCTCTCCCTTTCTCTCTCTCTCAAAAATCAATAAAAACATATTTTTTAAAAAATCCTCACCCAAGGATATGTTCTCATTGATTTTTAGAGAGAGAAAGAGAAACATCAATGTGAGAGAGAAATGTCAACTGGTTGCCCTGACCAGGAATCGAACCCACAACCTTTTGGTGTATGGGATGACACTCCAACCAGGTAAGCCACCAAGCCAATCTTTTTTTTTCTTAACCTTAGAGGCATCTTTTACAAACAAATATTCCTTGTGGAAAAAGCACCTCAAGGTCAGCAATTCCTTCCATTTAATACCTCTGTTAAATTCTAACTAAAATTTATCTGTTTTTATTAAAAATAAAAATATATGATACTATGCCATTTTGTGTTTTATTCCGTTTTATTTCTCCTATCTATATCTATATAGAGAGAGATACCTGGAATGATATTATCTCTGTCTGGTTGAACATGGGTAAATTTTAAATTTTAATTTGTACCTTAATATTAGCAATTCTCAAATGTTTTGGTCTCAGAACCCCTTTAACGCTATTAAACAGAATACTGTGGACACCAAAGAGCTTTTGTTTATGTAGGTTATATATATTGATATCTGTCATCTAGAAATTAAAACTGAAAAGTTTTCATATTTAATTCATTTAATAATAATAAATCCTTTATATGTTGGCATAAATAACATCATTTTCAGAAGAAAAAAACTATAATTTGCCCCCAAAAAATGAGCGAGAAGAGTAGCACTGTTTTTACATTTTTGGAAATCTCTTTAATGTCTGACTTCAAAGAAGACAGCTGATTCTCTCATCTGCTTCTGCATTCACTCTATTGCAGTATGTTGTTTTCATTACATACATCAAGAAAACCCATGTGCACATAGATACATGACTGAAAAAGAAGCAGTGGCCTTTCCAGACAGCTGGAGCTATTCTTCAATATAATATTAAAATCTGACAAGCAGTAATTTATTTATTTATTTTTTTAAGAATACTTTGTTGAGCCCTGGCCGGTTTGGCTCAGCGGTTAGAGCGTCAGCCTGCGGACCAGAGAGTCCCGGGTTCAGTTCTCGCTAAGGGCACGTACCTCGGTTGCAGTTTGTCCTCGGCCCTGGTTGGGGTCGTGTGGGTGGCAACCAGCTGATGTGTCTCTCTCACATCAATGTTTCTCTCTCTCTCTTCCCCCCCTCTCTCCCTCCCGCTCTACCTGAAGATAAATGCAAAAATGTCCTCCGGTGAGGATTAAAAACAAAAAATAGTTTGTTGAGCCCTGGCCAGTGTGGCTCACTGGATAGAGCATCAGCCCTCACACTGAAGGGTGGCAGGTTCGATTCCAGGTTAAGGGCACATACCTGGGTTGCAGGTTCAATTCACAGCCCCAGTAAGGGCATGTGTGGGAAGCAATCAACTGATGTGTCTCTCTCACATGGATGTTTGTTTGTTTCTGTCTCGCTCGCTCCCTCTCCCTCCCTTCCACTGTCTCTTATTTAAAAAAAAAAAAAAAAAAAAAAAAAAAAATCAATGGAAAAAATTTCAGGTGAGGATTAACAAAATTTTTTTTTTTAATAAAGTTAAAAAAAAAAGAATAGTTTACTGATTTTTAGAGAGGGAGGGGGAGGGAAGGGGAGGGAGGAAAAACATAAGTGTGAGAGCACAACATCAAACATCCATGGGCTGCTTCTTGCATGACCTCTACTGGGAATGAAACTCACAACCCAGGCATGTTCCGTGACTGAATCGAACTGGCAACCCTTCGGTGCATGGGACGACGTCCAAACAACTGAACCACTGGGTTAGTTTCTATTGTTAAAAATAGATTAAAAAGTTGTCCCCTAGCATTTTATCTTCAAGTATGGTTTCTGTTCTGAAAGAGCTGCATTTAATACCAGATGACACTCATCATGCCTCAGCTACCCAAGCTGGTAATCAGAGAACCTGCTTGCAAAGAATAACGCAAGGATGTTCAAGTAGAATCTGCAGATGATTCAGTTGGTTACTGGATATAAAATTTTGATTTTTGGAACTGCCGTAGCGACTTTCCACTTGAATCATACAACTCTCTTCCAAAGACAGTAAGTGTTTCTGGTATTACTTTTTTCATCATTCATGGACCAATAACCATATATGAAAGGTGCCAGAGTCAGAGGAAACCACCACCACTACCCAACTAGATTTCTTGGGGCATAGTTTGATCCTTAACCAGGATCAAACTGAGGCTTTAGCCATGGTGGAACCAACAGACACCACCTCGGTATGATCTGAACATCATTGAGCCCTTAGGCCTTTTTAAAGTCTCTTGAACATTTTAAAATAAAACTAAAGTCTGACTTTAAAAACAAAAACAAGAAAAGCTGTCCCCATTCTTTAACTCAGAAGAATATCTAGAATGGGAATGCTGAATGAAAACATCGATGACAATGATGTTCAGAACAGCTACCATTTGATATGCTATTGTTATCTGCTTGGCACTGCACTAAGCAGTTAATATACATTCTCTGATTTCATGTTCACAGCTCTGAGGTCGGTACTATTATCTGCATTTACAGACTGTTAGAATAATTAAGACAGAGACAGATTAGGCATTTCCGCCACATTCCTCAGCTACTAAGAGGCATAGCTGAAACGGAAACCCCAAGCCTATACTCCTTCCTAGAAGGCAGGTCACCCAGAAAGATTATGCAACCAGGAAAAATGATCAGTAAGAAAACCAATATTCAAATACAGAAAAAGATGTATGATCCAAACTCATATGTAAAATATCTTATGCCCTGGCCAGTTTGGCTCAGCAGTTAGAGCGTCAGCTCACAGACCAAAGAGTCGCGGGTTCGATTCCAGCCAAGGGCATATACCTCAGTTGGGGTTCGTCCCCAGCCCTGGTCGGGGTCGTGTGGGAGGCAACCAGTCGATGTGTCTCTCTCACATCAATGTTTCTCTGTCTCTCTCTCTTCCTCCCTCCCTCCCTCCCTCCCACTCTATCTGAAAATAAATGGAAAAATATCCTCGGGTAAGGATTTAAAAAAAAAAAAAAGGCATGTGTACACGGTAACTGCAACTATAGAAAGATATAAGCACAAAAACTGAACAGAATTATGCAAAGGTAAAAATTATTTAGGTGGACAAGGAAGACTTATGATTTTTTCCCCTCAAAACAAGAATGTTTTAACGTTGTTCCTCAATGAAAGTGATTTTATTCTACTTCGAGATACTTCAGATTTATGTAAGAGTTTTTCAAAAATTATATTTTAATCAAAGTGGAAGGAATTACCAAAGAACAGAGACTCTGCTTCATGCTACAGCACTTCCAATGCAAACTTGAGAGAGCTTTTACAAGCTACCTGTGTAAGAGGGCACTTTGAGTATCAAACCTATGGGCGACTTCATTTTCCCTGAACTGGGCCAGGCCTTGGCAGCAGTATGCACCCATGCCCCAAGACGTGTGCGGATGACTCCAGTGTGTTTAGACTTGGAAGCAACCCAGACATGGCTGGAACACCTGTACAGGCTTTCATGCAAAGATCCCCTCAGCTTTCCTATTTTTTAATTATTAAAATGTCATATGTTTTCTATGCAGTTCTACACCTACTAACTCAGTTTCCCAACCTCAGCACTACTGACATTTGGGCTAGGTAATTCTTTGTTGTTCTGTGCACTGTAGAATATTTCAGCAGCATCCCTAGCCTCCACTCGCCAGATGCCAGTGGTCTTCTTTCATCCAGTTATGGTAACCAAAAAATTCCTCCACATTGCCAAATCATTCCTTCCAGGGCAAAACAGCCCAACTGAGAACCACTGACCACTTGGTGAGAAACTCTATTCAAGGAGCCCTGAAGAGAAGAAAATGAGATCACAGGAATTGTCAGTGACCCTCCCAAGTCCCATCTTTCCATAAGTAGCTTATAAGGGAATATATGAAAAGATTTGCAAGTGCACAAAGATGTGCAATTTGGAAAGAGTTTGGGGAAAAATAGGAAGGTATAAATTGGTCTCAATCAACTCGAGCTCTCTAACATACCTGCATCCCAAAACACTTCCCATCACCAGTGCATGTACAGATCTGTACTTGAAAATACATATCACGTGGATGAGAAATTTTTACTGCAGAACAATCAAAGTTCACTTAGAATTTCAGTATTTACATAATTTCATTCTGTTCACTTTTTTCCAATTGTCCAAGCAAAAAGAAGACAAGAGAAGACTAAGAGGCTGAGGCTGCACACATGACAAAGGCAGCCATAGTCACACCCTGCACAGGACACATCCGCACCTTCCCTCACTGCATCCGCAGAGGAAAGCGGCTCTCCTTTTACAGCTGCCGGCAGCAACGGTCAGAGAAGGCATAGAGGAAGTGGCAGAGCCAGGACTCTAAACCAGGGGAAGGAGGAGGCCAGCAGAGTGGTGAGAGTGGCCAAGAAAGCAAACTTCGGACAAGGACAGTGCACCTAGCTTAGGGATGATGGATTCACATCCCTGTTCCACCACTTACTGGTGGTATGACCTCTGGCAAGTTACTCCCCATGAGCCCCAGCTTCCTTGTTTGTAAACGAAACATAAAACCTTCATCTACTTCACATCTACATATGCTCCAGTGAAAGGAGTTTAGGAGATAAGGCAACAATTTGGGGAACTATTCTGAGAAATAAACCACACACACCCTTTGAGACTTTCTATATCCACTGTTACAGCAGTTGCTGCAGGAACTAGTCCCTGGGCTTTGTTCTTTGAAAGTGATCAGACAAAAAACAACTTTACAAACAGTATATGAGAAAAGAGACCAAAAGCCCACAGAACTAAGTCTCACAGGGAATGCACAGGGATTCTGGCAGGGCATGGAGGGCCACCAGGGACTATTGATGGGGTGTGTTTAAAAACTATTTGGTTACTCACTGGGTCCTAACATTTCTCAGAATGAATTCCCTACATAAAACTAAGCTTATGGTCAAGAAAACGAAACAATTTTCTAGAAGTTTTACTGCTTAACTTGGTGTCTTAAGTGCACAAAGGCAGTTGAGCAAAAGCATCGAAACAAATGTTAATTAAATCATCAGTGCTATCCAAATATTAGGGCAAATCTGATGACTTCACGTGCAGCTGTCACAAAGAGAAAAGAGTGTAACAAGTGAACATATAATTCTATTTTTTTTTAAAGGGAAAGCATATCAGCTTAAAAGTTTACTTAACTCCTTTGCCCCCCGCCCACAGTCTCAATCTATTTTGCTTTTTCTCAGATACTAAAATTCAAGACTTCCAAAAAACTTTAATAGTGTCTAAGAGGCAACTGTCAAGAAGTACACACCATATTTTCAGGTTTTGTTTATATGGAAATGTCAAATTAGTTCATATTTTATTTTCCCTAACCTTATAAACAAAACCTAGGCAACACACAAAAGAGCAAGCATTATCATTTTTTTGTTGTTAATCCTCACTGAAGAATACTTTTTTCCATTGATTTTTAGAGAGAGTGGAAGGGAGGGAGGAGGAGAAAGAAACATCAACGTGAGAGAGACACATCAATTAGTTGCATCCTGCACATGCCCCAACTGGATCAAACCTGCAACCCAGGTACGTGCCCTTGACCAGGAATTGAACCTGAAACCCTTCCATGCGAGGGCTGAAGCTCTACTCACTAAACCATACCACCCAGGGCACAAGCATTATTTTTTTATTGTATTCTTGGATATTTCCCCAACCTGGCCTCCAGGAAAATAAGTCTATCAAAGTATAAACTGAGTTATTAGCTTGGAATGTACCTGAACAAAGCCAACTAAAACACACAGATTTTGGTAGTGGAAAACTATCACAGCAAAACAAGTTTTACTGAAGTATACCCGATGCTGCAAACTTTAACTAGATGCTAAGTAAGCTAGGATTCAACTATCTAGAAAGAAATCTAATTCAAAAGAACTAATCTTTACAAACTATTATTTAAATGTAATGATGCACTTTAAGATCAACTAAACTGCAGGAGACTCCAAGGGGTACAATCATAAAATCAAATCTCTGCATCATTTGCAATTTTTGCTTCAAACATTTAAATATTGCAAAATATAAATCTGCTAAGTCACCTCAAATATCCACCTTGAAAATGAAGGTTTGCCAAGTACAAATAAAGTTCAATTTCCTGTGGGCCTTTAATATACTCTAGGCCTCTGTAATAGACTTTAATCTAAGAAGTATAACAAATGACTCTCAATGTTTTAACTTTTACTTATTTATGTATTTATTTTTATTGATTTTAGAGAGAGAAAGAGAGAGAGTGAAACATTGATGTGAGAAACATCGATCAGTTGCCTCCTGCATGCACCCCAGCCAGGGATCGAACCTGCAACCTGGTATGTGCCCTGACCAGGAATCGAACTCGCCACCAGTGAGGCTCCAACCAACTGAGCCACCTGGGCCAGAACAACTCCAAATGTTTTTAATCCAAGTATGATAAATGGAATTTGGAATAAATAGTATACTATGAGCAATTTCCAAAACTTCATGATATATTTCAATTCTCCAGTAACTGCAAGAATTTCAACTTCCACATGTTAACAACAGACTACATGAAACAGCATGGACTTAGAGATATCTGATTTCACAGCCCACTTCCTTGGGGTACAGGACAAAGATGTGTAAATATTTCTCATTAGCCACATCAACCTTTACAGTAGAGGAAGAAATATGTGCCAATTCACAGGATGTACTCTACTTGAAAAGCATTTGTGATCATTTAGTGTAAACAGAAGCATTTAGAAACTAAAAGTTCCTGCTCAGACACAATTTCCTCTTTTCCATCCGTCCTTGAAAGTAGCCATTTTTAAGTGAACTGCACCCTGACTTTTGAAACAGATATTAATGTAACTGTGGACAGTAACTAACCACAGTAAACTATTTAATGACCACTGCATATAAAGCCCTTATCATTTATCAGATGATTCTGAACTGATGTAAAGTCAAAGCTGATTACTGCACACTGGTCTTCATGAGCCCAGTGGAGAAGAAAGCATTCCACATTCCCCAGTCCCCTCCTTCAGACTGTCCCACCTCCTGCAACAGCAACCCCTGCATAACCACAAAGCAGACCTGTCAAGCCCGCAGGCTCATACCAACCTCAGCATGAGCAACACAGCCATGAAAATTGAGAAAAGGGGAAAAACAAACTAGGAGGATCAGCAGTTATAAGCTGAAGGGAATTAAATTGGGTGACAGATCAAAGGTGGCATCTTCCTGATGGACAAGGAAGACACAAAAATGTTGTTCAAAATATTATATTAGAAAGTACTTATGAGGAACTAAGAAAACTAGCTACTCAGAAAACATGGGCAAAAAGGCCAAAAATAGATTAAGGAAGAATCAGCATCTGTATCTGGCATAAATAAGCAACTGCTATCCTGCTGGGACCCTCCAATGCATTTAAAAAGAGAAACGTCATGTGTGGTGGGCAGATCATACCACTTTCTCCTGAGGTTGGGGACGGTGGTGGGGTGGCAGCAGTAACGCTGTGCTTGTCCCAGACAGTCTCCAAGATACCTATACCAAGAAAGGAGAAACTGAGGTTAAGAGAGAAATAAAGTCCAACATAATATGCTAATCAGATTTAAAAAACAATTTATTGATATCTTTGATCAAACATCAGTGTCTAACATCCCCCTCCACTACATGTCTAACTGCTTCTTGGACAGCACCACTTGGATATTCCAAAGTCAATTTACCTTCCCCCCACAAACCTGCCATTAATCCTCTTATCTCCCTCACCCAATAAACAGCACCACCCTACACAATCTCAGCATCAGGCCTCCGATCTCCCCATCTCGCCTCACCCCCACCCCACACTAAGGCTTCATCAGGCTGAACTGCTGTTTGCTGTTCCTTCCACACGTGTCCTTCCCTTTCTCAATCTCTGACCTGCTCCCTCCCCCAGAATCCCAACTTGACCTTTACACCAAACTAACTGCTACCTCTCTGGTCCTCAGAATTCCACTCAGCTCATCTCCTCCAGGAAGTATCCCTGTCTGTTAGGTTTTGCCTGCACGTAAAACACACCTCTACTAAAACTCTTAACGCAGCTTTGTAACGGTCTTTCTCCTCTATCACAGTATACATTACGAGAGGACAGAGACTGTTTTATCCCTCTTTGTCTCTCCTTACAGAAACTAGTACCTGATGATCATAAAAGCTTTTGAAACTATTTTGTTCTCAAATATTTAACATTATAGAATGGATAAATGCTGAAAATATGCTAAGTAAAAGAAGTCAGACACAAAAGCTCACATATTGTATGATTCCATTTTTATGAAAAGTCCAAAAAGAAAAATCCACAGAGACAGACTGTGAGTTTGGGGGAGGGGTGGTAAATGTTCCGGAATGTTCTCACACTATTTATAGTGTGAGAGCTACACGAAGTGGGACATAGGGATATCAGACATGGTCCCTAACTCTAGAAATCTAACATCTAGTTGGGGATGTCAATAAGCTTTTTTAATGAATGCACTGAGGGTTGGGTTTCCGCCTAGGGATCTGGGGAAGGATGGGGGCAAGTAACAAGATTACTTTTGATCAAGCATTCGTATAACCGACTTTAAGTGGCCACCACATGCAATCACTTTTGTAACATATACAAAAGAAAAGAATTCCTAGACATCCAAGAAACCTGGGTAGAGGAACTGAGGAGAAGAACACTTCTTTTCACTACCACATTTTCAAGCAAGCCCAGGCTCCTGGCCCCTATCAGCCAGGCTGCTCCTGAGCCTCCTAACAAGCAGACCCCACTGGCAGTATGGTGGTCACAGCCCTCCTGACTCAGGGTGCTCCACTCTCCTGCCATCTCCTGTCTCATTCTTCGTTTTGCTTTCTGTTCATTCTTACTCCTCACACATTGTCATGGGCCCCCAGTAAAACAGACAAGATGGCAAAGAAAATGCTACATACAACTACAACCTAGCACACACAGTGCTGACTGCACACCCTGTCTGTCTCACTTCCCCCACACAACATTTGAAATGTCCGTATCTTCCTATTACTCCGACTTCTCCTGATCTTAAATACAAATTACTTTTAATAAAGTGCTTGCCACCCACCTTACTTAGGATACAGTAATCAGAATTTCAATCATATTCCTATGACTTGGTATTTACCTCATTAATCACAGTAAGAGTGAGACCAATTAATGGAAGACTTTAAGGAAAGTAAGTTACAAGATTTTAAGGAAAGTAAGTTACAAACATTTTTTGAGATCCTACCATGTGTTGGACAATGGGTTGGTACTGGGAATATAGCACTACATTCTTTCTGTTTTTAAGCTCAGGTTCAGTAACAGCTAAAACAACTGCTCAACAATACTAAGGACCAGGGCCTCAGCTCTGGACATCTGCAGGCAGGCCTCTGTCTTTTTGTTGTTGTTGTTAATCCTCACCCAAGGATATTTTTCCACTGATTTTTTAGAGAGAGTGGAAGGGAGTGGGGTAGAGAGAGAAACATCTATATGAGAGAGACACATCGATTGGTTGTCTCCCATACACGCCCCGATTAGGGCCAGAGATTGAACCTGCAACCCAGGTACGTGCCCCTGACCAGGAATTAAACCCGAGACCCTTCGGTGCATGGGCTGACGCTCTAGCCACTGAGCCACACTGGCCAGGGCGGGCCTCTCTCTTTTGGCACCACCTGTGCTCACCTGTCAGTAGGCTAAGCACTGTCTGCACCTGGTCCAGCAGCAGCTTCCGCAACTCCTCTTTCCGAGCGACACTGAGGTCTTCACGGGGACAAGCCAGCTCTTCTGAAGTTGTCTTCAACATGATTAGCCCGAGGGGGGTTGTCACAGGGGACTGGATCAACTGCCAGGAAAAAGTAAGTTCTGAGCAAACTGTTTTAAGACTGGGTAACATTAAACCTCCAAAGTAACCACGTGTGTTTAGTCTTACATGAACAGGTTACACAAATCAACGCTTTAGAAAAATGACTTAAAATACATTTATGTAGCTTTTAACCATTCAAAATATGTTCTCATCTTATTTTAAAGATAAAATCCTAATACCATGAACTTAAAAATGAAAACAATGTTCTTTTATACCTACCATGACGACTTTTATACATGTCCAGATTCTGAACACAGCCTTGGTTACTCTGCACAGATTAATTTATTAGTTATTAAGGTATATGTAAACCAATCTGTGATATATTTTCAACATTCAGGTGTTAAGTCAACTTCACATTTCTAAGCCACGTACGCTTCATACAGGTTCAAGATTAAATATGTGGCAGGCAGAAACACTGCAAACACATCATTACACTATGACTACAGCTATGATTTTGCAAATACTATGCAGCAAATTCAGTTTCTTTTTCTAGCACCTGCAATATCCACTATATCATAATAAAGTTTCCTTAAACATGAAACAGAAAAAAGTCACACCTTCAATAACAAAACACTACTTACATCTTTCTAATCAGTTTCACAAAATTCAAAGCATTACTATTGCATTTATTGTTTAGTTTCCAGAAATAGTAAAAACAAAAAACAAAAAACGAGTTGCGATTAAAATGCTCTGTCGAACTATGTGCTACAATCTATAAAAGAACAAACGAACATTTAACCATTTTCTTAAATCATAATTAACTTTAAATGTAGTTCATTTTCTGATACAAATAAATTCTTCAGTTACTCAATCTACAAAATATAAGCCTTAGGGAAGAGAAGGACACCAGGAGCTGCACCCAGATAGAATGTATATTCCCCCTTCAAGAAATATAGGGCAGACTTCCAGTCAAGATGGCAGCGTGGGTAAACTCGGTACTCACCTCCTCCCACAATCACATCAAAATTACAACTAAACTACAGAACAACTTTCATTCAGAATCTTTTGAAATCTAGCTGAATGGAAGTCCTACAACTAAGGATACAAAAAAGAAGCCACATCCAGACTGGTAGGAGGGGCGGAGACGTAGAAAGGCTGGTCCCATACCCACGTGTGGAGGATATTAAATCTGGAGGGGTCTCTCAGCTGCAGAGGTTCCCCCTAAGGAGCAAGAGGTCCCAGCCCCATACCAGGCCCCCCAAGCTCAGGGTTCCAGTGCCAGGAAAAGAAGTCCCAACTTCTGGCTGTAAAATCTAGCGGGAATTGAGGCTGAGGGAGGCAGAGGCTGCTGGAGTCCCAGGCATTCCTTTTAAAGGGCCCATGCACGAACTTACTCAGACTCACTCTCTCTGAGCTCCAGCGCTGGGGGCAGCAGCTCAAAAGGCACTAGGGACATATGGGAAAGAACTGAATTATCTAGCATCAGGATGAGAGCTGGGGGACAGCTATCTCCCAGACAGAAGTGCTAGCAGAGACCACTGTTCCTTTAATAAGCCCTCCCCAACAAAGCCAGTAGGTGCCATATCTGAGTCTCCATGAACCTGGCTCACAGTATGCCCCACCCTGGAGATTCTCTGAAACCCCACCCCACCCAACTTGCAGGCCCACCCAAGCTGTTTCCAGGCTTTTCCATACTAATGGTGTCTTGGCTCACGTTTCAGACTTACCTAAAACCTCTCAAACAAGCAGCATTTGGCCTCCCTACGCCCCATACCTCTTGTTAAGTAGCCCAGCACTAGCAGCATCCAGCCTTGGTTCTCAGCTTGGCCTTGCCTGGGCACTCCAAGGCCAGCACAAGTAGCAGTCATCTGCAGACCGCTTTGTAGCTCATGCTGGGTGGCCCCAGGCAGAACACAGGCAAGCAGCTAACCTTGGTCTGCACCTCCCAGGAGGCCCCAGAGCCAGCAAACCCAGTAGACAGCTTCAGACCATGTCGAAACACCACCCAACCACCTCCACAGCAACACATTCAAGGGGCAGACTCAGTGGGCATCAGAGCCCTGCTGAAGTAAGTCCTGTTCTGTGGAGCAGGACCCTGCATAGCTGATCCTCCTCCACTGTGGTCCGTGGTCACAGCCAGTCCTTGCAGTCAGCCTGGGGGTAAATCCCTCCCATTGACAAGCCAACAGCAATCAAGGCTCAACTACAACGGGAGTGTATAAACAGCCCACACACAGGCAAAGGGGAGGGGGGGGACAAATAAGAGTGCCCAACTTGGGTGATCGGGAGGCTGTGCCACTGAACCCTACAGGACACGTACTACATTAGGCCACTCTACCAAGCCCAGGAGAGAAAGCAGCTCTACCCAATACATAGAAACAAATACAGGAAGGCTGCCACAATGAGGAGACAAAGAAACATGTCCTAGATGAAAGACCAAAACAAAGCTCCAGAAAAAGAACAAAACAAAACGAAGACAAGCAATCTACTAGATGCAGATTTTTTAAAAAATGGTTATAAGGATGCTTAATGAACTTAGGAGAAGAGTAGTTGAACTTAAGAGAGAACTTCAACACCATAAAAAAGGACATGGAAACCATAAAAAAGGACCAGTCAGAAATGAAGGCTACACTATCTGAAATGAAGAATAAGTTACAGGGAACTGACAGTAGCATAGGTGAAGCCGAGAATCAAACCATCAATTAGGAATATAAGGAAGCAAAACACACACAATCAGAACAGTAACAAGAAAAGAGAATTTTAAAAAATGAAGACAGTGTACAGAGCCTATGGGACAACTTCAAGCGTACCAACATTCACATCATGGCAGTGCTGGAAGGAGAAAAGAGAGAGCAAGAAATTGAAAACCTATTTGAAAAAATAATGGAAAATTTCCCTAACCTGGTGAAGAAAACAGACACACAAGTCCAGGAAGCGCAGGGTCCCAAACAACATGAACCCAAAAAGGTCCACACCAAGACACATAATAATTAAAATGCAAAAGGCTAAAGACAAAAAAAAAAAAAGAATCTTAAAAGCAGCAAGAGAAAAGCAGTTAGTTACCTACAAGGGAGTTCCCATAAGACTGTCAGCTGATTTCTTAAGAGAAACTTTGCAGGCCAGAAGGGAGTGGCAAGAAATATTCAAAGTGATGAAAAGCAAGAACCTATAACCAAGATTACCCAGAAAAGCTATCATTTAGAATCAAAGGACAGATAAAGAGCTTCCCAGACAAGAAAAAGCTAAAGGAGTTCATCACCACCAAATCAGTATATATGATATGTTAAAGGGTCTTTTTTAAGAAGGAAAATAAAGATTAAAAAAAGATGAACAACAGCCCTTGCCAGTTTGGCTCAGTGGTTGGTGCGTCAGCCCACGTACCAGAGAGGACCGGGTTCAGTTCCCGCTAAGGGCACGTACCTCGGTTGCAGTTTGTCCCCGGCCCCAGTTGGGGTTGTGTGGGTGACGACCACTCGATGTGTCTCTCTCACATCAATGTTTCTCTCTCTCTCTTCTTCCCTCTCTCCCTCCCGCTCTGTCTCAAGATAAATACAAAAAAAAAAAAGATGAACAATAAAATGGCAATACACACCTATCAACAAATGAATCTTAAAAAAAGAACAAAGAAGCAAAACAGAAACAGACTCATAGATACAGAGAATATTTTGAGGGTTAACAGATGGGAGGGGGTTAAGGGGATGGGTGAAAAAGATGAAGGGATTACAAATTGGTTGTAACAGAATAGTCCTGGGGATGTCAAGTACAGCATAGGGTATATAGTCAACAACATTCTAATAACTTTGTATAGTGTTAGATGGGTTCTAGATTTATCAGGATGATCATTTAGTAAGTTATACAATGTCTAATCACTGGGGTGTACACTTAAAACTAATATAATATTGTATGTCAACTAAAACTGAAAAATACAGAAATGATTAAATAAAGAGAGAGAGAGAAATAAATACAGGGCACTTCCCTTTGCCTTGAAAACAACTCTTCCCATTGCAGATCAAGGAAAAGTTCATCCCCAAAGAGTAGGAAAAGTACTTAATAATGGGAACTTTGATAAAGTCAACTGCCTCAGAAGCAGAATATAAAACCAGTAGTAATTAATGGTGTATTAAAAATGCTCTTTAGCCCTGGCTGGTGTTGTCAGTGATTAGAGCATCGGCCCACATAACAAAGGGTTGTGGGTTCAATTCCCAGTCAAGGGCAAGTACCTGGGTTGCAGGTTCCATCCCTGGTTGCATGTGGGAGGCAACCAATCAATGTATCTCTTTCACATTGATGTCTCTCTCTCTCTCATTATCATTATTTTTTTTATCCTCACCCGAGGACATTTTTCCACTTTTTGTTCAGATAGAGTGGGGAGGGAGAGAGAGGAACAGAGAGAGAGAAACATCGACGTGAAAGGGACACATCGAGTGGCTGCCTCCCGCACGACCCACCAGGGGCCGGGGACAAACTGCAACCGAGGTACATGCCCTTAGCGGGAACCGAACCTGGGTCTCTCTGGACCGCAGGCCAACGCTCTAACCGCTGAGCCAAACCGGCCAGGGCTCTCTCTCTCTCTCCTTCCTTCCCTCCCTTCCACTCTCTCTAAAAAAAAAAAAAAAAAAAGTCAATGGAAGAAATATCCATGAGTGAGGATTAACAAAAAAAAAAAAAAAAAAAAAAAAACTAGACTTCTGGTGATGAACATGCAGTAGAGTATAAAAAGTTATAATGTTGTCCACCTGAAATTTATGATGTGATTAACCAACTATATCTCATTTTTTAAAATTGATTTAAAAAAAAATTTTTTTCTTGCCCTGAGCGATTTGGCTCAGCAGTTAAGAGCATTGGCCCGCGGACCATAGAGTCCCGGGTTTGGTTCCTGCTAAGGGCACGTACCTCGGTTGCAGTTTGTCCCTGGCCCTGGTTGGGGTCATGTGGGTGGCAGCCAGTCGATGTGTCTCTCTCACATTGATGTTTCTCTCTCTCTCTCTCTTCCTCCCTCGCTCCCTCCCACTCTAGCTGAAGATAAATGCAAAAAGTGTCCTCGGGTGAAGATAAAAAAAAAAATTTTTTTTTCTTTATTGATTTTAGAGAGAGAGGAAGGGAGAGGGAGATAGAGATAGAAACATCGATGAGAGAGAACATGGATTAGCTGCCTCCTACATGCACCCCACTGGGGGTTTGGCCCACAACCTGGGCATGTGCCCTGACCAGGAATCGAACCGACGACCTCTTGGTGCATGGGTGGATGCTCAACCACTGAGCCACACTGGCTGGGCTAAAATTGATTTTTAGAGAGAGAGGAAGAGAGAGAGTGAAACATCAACGTTAAAAGAGAAACAAAGATGAGCTGCCTCCCACACAACCCCTACTGGGCATCAAGCTCTGATCAGGAATTGAACCAGCAACCCTTTGGTGACGGGGCAACCCCCAACCAACCAAGCCACACCAGACAGGGCAATGTTACCTCATTTTTAAAAAGTGCTCTCTAGCCCAGCCAGTGTGGCTCAGTGGACTGAGTGTCGTCCCATGGACTGAGAGGTACCAGTTCAATTCCTGGTCAGGGCACACGCCTGGGTTGTGGGCTCAATCCCTAGTAGGGGGCATGCAGGAGGCAGCCGATCGATATTGCTCTCTTACATCAATGTTTCTATCTCTCTCTCCCTCCTCTCTACAAAAAAATCAATAAAAACATAGTTTTTAAAAAAACATTTTAAAAAGTACTCTCTATTAAATCAGTTCTCTTGAACACTAAAACTTCAAGTACATCCTCCAAAAGTTTTCTCTTCATTTTCTACAAGTTCAGACTATTTCTAACACCAACTTAAATTCGGATAATGCAGTAGAGGAGGAACAAAAAATCCTCATCTAATCATTTTTCCTTCCATAATATAGTAGAACTAGCCCTTCATAAGCACCATTTGGAGACCTTTGGGTTATCCATATGTATTTCACAAGATTTCCATTACTTCCCCCCTTTCACTTCTGTTCTCTCATGTGTCTCTATTTTCCCCCAAGCCCTCAGCCTTAATCTCTCAACTGGGAATGCCTCATACACCCAAATATTCCATTTGGCATACAGATATGAAATGCTGCTTCTATGCTCCCAAGAAATAAATTCCTACAATATGAAAAATGTATCTTAAAGCCCTCTCTTTTTTCATCATTTGAGAGAAGGGGAGACAGGCAAGAAACAGGCTAAAAATGAAAGTTATTCTTTACTTGAAAGAATAGCTTGATAAAATGTGTAATTTTACTTCTCACTAGCTTTGTGTCTAGAAAGGTTTTATTAAAATAGTATTTTCCTTGCCCTGGATGGTGTGGCTCAGTTGGCTGGAACATCATCCTGTACACTGAAAGGACACGGGTTCCTTTCCTGTCAGGGGCCATACCTGGGTTGTGGGTTCGATTCCCAGACGGGCACGTGTGGAAGGCAACCAATGTTCTCTCTCACACTGATGTTTCTTTATGTGTGTGTGTGTGTGTGTGTGTGTGTGTGTGTCGCTCTCTCTCTCTCTCTCTCCTTTCCTCTCTCTCGAAAATCAATAAGCATATCCTCAAGTAAGGATTAAAAAAAAAATAGTGTTTTCCTTTACCTTCTTCACATATATAATTTAAGCTCATAACATAAGTAACCTCTGTAATTTATTTTAACAGAGAATAAGCACCTTTAGGTTGAAGGTCAGGTTCATGTTCTTAGTGTGACCATCTGAAAAGGCTCAACAATTTTTTATTACACCACTAATCAGAGGAGAAAAGGCAATTCTTTCCTATGCTGCCTGCTACTTTAACTATCTGGCCAGGTACAACATGACCCCAGATCCAGCTCAGCAGATTTCAGGAATCTGAAGAACAGACTCTAGAAGGTGTGGTATGTGTGCTAGTGCACTGGGGGGTGGGAAGCACAACTAAGCTAGACTTCCACTACTTCCTTCTCCAGTGGCCCAGAAAGGGCATAACCAATACACAGAACTGCAAGTATCTTTCTGGAACCCTGAATCAGCTCCTCTCTGCCTGATGTGGTGGCAAAAACTGCATAGATGTCTCAGCCAACTGTCGCAGTTATAATTTTTTTTTTTTAAATTTAAACACTATGCACCCCAGACTGCAAGCAGACCATGATGGAACTGAGCCCAAAAAACCTCTTAGATGGCTTAATCAAAGGATTGCATGACGGAAGTTGATTCCAGAACTGGTTTGGTCTTGTTTACCAATACCTGTTGAAAAGGTGTACTTTATTATTATCAGAAATGTCAGCAATTGAGCACCAATCATTCTTGACATGGTTTTCATGCCATTGACTGGTTCTCATGGATAAAATAAGCAGCAGAGAATACAACTGGAAAAGATTTTAAAGATCACTTAGTCCAATCCTCTCATTTTACAAAGAAGGAAATGGAGGCTACATAAGTGGTAGGAGTTGCTAAAACCAAAGATGATTTCTGACAAGAATGGACACAGACCCCAAACCTGCTGCCTCCCAGTCCAGTGCTCTTTCCACTACAGGGTGCACGAGATTAAAGGAGTCCTTTCTGGAGGAGTGGAAGAAGGAAATGGTAGAGGACAGAGGAATACAACTAGCCTTTTAAAATAAATCTCTGTGAGCACTTCACCTAAAAACGCTCTTCCACATTCTCATTTATCATCATTAATTATACTTCAAGGGTAGACAGGAAATGTCTATTCTTCATCAAAGACACTGATCCCATCCGGGTGAAAACATGGCTCCAGCTCACCTGCTACTGGCAGGACTATGGCTCTTTGACTCACATTCCACTGCTTCTTCTCACAGGACATGCCACTAACCAACAAGGAATGAACCCCCGCCTTCTTGTTCTTTTCCACCTCCAGTGGACTTCCTCCAGCTCCCTCTTAGAGAGCCATGGAGATTTACCACATTGTCCTCAACTTGGAGTGAAAGCAAGGAATCAGAGAGCCAGCAAAGCCTCTCACCTCATATCCTACTTACTCCAAGCTGCTCAGCCTCTGTGCCATTCCTCAGCTTCTTTGCACTTGCTATTCCCTCTGCTTAAAAACACTGTTCCCCTGGACACCCACGTGTCTCATTCCACCACTTCCACTCAGGTTTCAGCTCAAATTTCTGCTTCTCAGAAAAGCCTTCCATGATCATCCCATAGAAATAACAAGCCCTGATATTCCCCTTCTCCTTATTCTGAATTTAATTTTCGTCACAATATTTTAATTACCTAATAGTATCTATTTGCCTATCATCTACCAATGCCTCCCCCTTGAGATTACAAGCTCCATGAAGACAGGACATTGCATCTGTTCATTACTAACAGTCTTACCATACTTAGTTAGCTCATGGCTGAGATTCAACAAATAGTTTACTGAATAAATGCATGAAACTCCTTTACAATATCAACTCAATAAAACTCTGAATAAATGAAACAAAACTGAATAATAATTTGTGGTCCAGCTGGTGTGGCTCAGTGGTTGAGCGTCGACACATGCACCAAGAGGTCGCTGGTTCGATTCCCGGTCAGGGTACACGCCCTGGTTGTGCGCCAAATCCCCAGTGGGGGGCATGCAGGAGGCAGCCAATCGATGTTCTCGCTCATCGACGTTTCTATCTCTCCCTCTCCCTTTCTCTCTCTCTCAAATAAATAAAGAAAAAAAACATTTTTTTAAAAAGAATTTGTGTGCCTTTCTGAGAGGCAATCTGAGAGAAGCAATATTAATGCTGAATTTTTTTAATTGCTGCCTCATTCCAATGGATTGTAGGAAGAGCAGGCAGAATGTCAGAAAATGGTATTGTTCTAGAAAATCCTGAATCACTGAGATAAGAAATCTTTCAAAATTTTTATTTCTATAAACTGTACGTTAAACCCAATTCCTGAACACTCAAGACTGTCACAATAATATGAAAATGTTTCCAGCTGTGCCCTGGCTGGTTTGGCTCAGCGGTTAGGGCATCGGCCCACAGACCAATGAGTCATGGGTTCGATTCCGGTCGCGAGTTCAATTTTGTACCTCAGTTGTGGTTCATCCTCAACCCTGGTTGGGGTTGTGCAAGAGACAACCAGTCGATGTGTCTCACATTAATGTTTCTCTCTCTCTCCCAGCTGTATCACATAATTCAAATGAACACCTCTTGGCTTCCCCCCCCCCCCAGTTCTTACCTGATGACTTCCAATCCTGACCTATATGTAGTCAGACCTCTTTCCTGAACCCCAGATCCACATTTCCTAATGTCTCACTAGATACATTAGGAACACACACATTTTAAATGCATATTCTGCCAACCCGAATTCACCGTCTACCAAAATATAGTCCTTCTGTCTTCATCCCTGGCCTGGAAAACCTTCTACCTAAGCCAGAAACATGGGAGACATCCCAGATTCCTCCGTTCCCTGACCCTGACCACCCCGACAAAGCTCTGGACTCCATCACCTAAGTGCCTTACCTCCACCCACCAGGCAGGCCTGTGCTCAGCTCGGGTCCTCCTCGTCTCCCTCAGACTTCGCCAATAGCAGCCTTATTGGCCACTTTCATGGCAGCCCCTCTGCAATCCAGACCACACTATTGCTAAAGTTGTCATTCCAACATAAAAAATGTGACATATTTTCTCCCTTCTCCAAATTCGTCATTGAGCCAGGCCCATCCTGGTCTGGCCCCTACCCATCAATCTAGTCTCTTACTCTGCACTACATCACTTCTCATCTCATCACCAAAAACACAGAAACAACCTCAGCTCCTTGTCTAAATGCTATGCCGCCACTGCACTCTGCACATACGTCTCCTGTGGTAACTGCCATATTGTTGGATAATTATTATTTGCATAGCTATCTTCCCACTAAATTATGACTACTAAAGGCCTCATCCTTATACTCTAACACATGGCACAGTACCTAACAGACTTTCAAATATTTGCTGAACAAAATTTCACAAGAGGTTAACAAAGCAATTGGGTTTTCCCCAGCCTTTCTTCACTGCACAAAGGTACAACATGGC
Source organism: Tadarida brasiliensis (assembly GCA_030848825.1). NCBI lineage: Eukaryota > Metazoa > Chordata > Mammalia > Chiroptera > Molossidae > Tadarida > Tadarida brasiliensis. Next base: position 119,479,779 of record CM061258.1, read on the forward strand.
TCGAGAATGCAAAACTAAGTGAATCTATCCTATACTGACCTCACCTCTGCACTCCAAAATGCTAATCTTAAAACTCCTCTTCAAGAAAAGAAAAGAATCACTTCTACAAACAATTTACAAGATAAAGTGTCCTTGGATATGCCCTTACCTGTAAAATGTTAGTAAAAAAGTCATGGTAGAACATGGGCCAATCTTGACGGCCAATATCAACAATAACTTTGCAGAGCTTGTTCCGGATAAAGTAAGGTAAGGTTTTGTGGTGAGCCAAAAGGAGTTTGGGTAGGCAGCTACGGATTTCCATCTTATCCTGAGATGGGACCCCAAGCCACATTTTATTGATCAGATTCTGAAAAACAAATATACATCTTAAAGTTAGCAATCTATACACAAAAATGCCTGGTTTTCACCCAATGGTTAGCTGTATCAACTCAAACAAGAAACTCTCATTGTAAACAAAAGTTTGGAGCAATCTGGCAATAAGAGTAATAAAAATAGCCATGGCCAGTATGGCTCAGCAGTAAGAGCGTCGTCTGTGGACCAAAGAGTCCCGGGTTCAATTCCGTACCTCGGTTGTGGTTCATCCCCAGCCCCGGTTGGGGTTGTGAGGGTGGCAACCAATCGATGTGTCTCTCTCACACTGATGTTTCTCTCTCTCTCTCACTCTTCCTCCCTCTCTCCCTCCAGTTCTATCTGAAGATTAATGTAGAAATATCCATGGGTGAGAATTAAAAAAAAAAAAAAAGAAGAGAGAGAGAATAAAAATATTCAAATCCTGTAATACAACAATCCATTCGTAGAAAGATCTGCTAAATAATTTAATGGAAACAAAAAGCTGTATGCGTAAAAACTCTCTATTATACCAATGTCTCTAATGGCCACCACTAAATAACGACAGAAACAACTTCAATGTTCAAAAACAGGAGAATGGCTTCATGAACAATGGTACAACCACTTACAGGAATATAATATAAATGTAAGGTGTGGGGAGAATACAAAATGGTATGAGCAATATGATTATTATAATTAGGCTTTTTTTAAGTGTGCATAAGAGCCTGGCCAGTTTGGCTCAGCAGTTAGAGTGTTGGCCCCCAATGAGTGGTGGGTTCAATTCCAGTCAAGGGCATGTACCTTGGTTGTGGTTTGTCCCTGGCCCTGGTCAGGTCATGCAGGAGGCAACCAGTTGATGGGTCTCTCTCACATCAATGTTTCTCTCCCCCCCCCCCACTCTATCTGATGATAAATAGAAAAATATCCTCAGGTGAGGATTAAAAAAAAAAAAAAGTGTGCACAAGACAAAAATGGGAAGACAGTTGATAAAAATTAAAATGTTTGTGGTTAGTATGAGAGTATTCTAAGTACCATCCCTCCTCCCAAACTTTAATTATCTTTCTTTTTTAAATGATAACGTGGAAGGAACAATGTGCTACCACAAATGAACTACCTACCTAACCTCATCTCACCTTTCTGGTGTCGAAGATGGAAAGGTGCCCAAAAGACCAGACATCTTGATAAAGGCAGCATGGAGAAGCCCTGAGCTAAGTTACTACCGTTTCTCAGCCATCTGTATATCAACGCTAAGTCTCATGCCAACGACACGGCAATGTGACTACAAGTACTTTTCAGAACAGTATAGGATTATTTGACAACTTACCTCAAAAACCGTCAAACTGTACATCATTACATAGTCATTCCTAGTGCTGGAGAGAAAATACAGGCAGAATCTCCAGGCTCCTACTTGCTGGGCAAAGTTATTAAGAAGCTCTTCTGGAAAAGTTAAATAGCAACAAAAGAAGGCTATGAAAATACATGAAATTAGTATTTTTTAAAATAACATGCCTACCTGGGTTGTCAAAACCTACTACAAAATCTAGTTTATTTTTCAACAAGAAAAGACAGACCATACAACATTTTTCCCACTCTGAGGTGACCATGAGCACTGACAGTGTATTTAGTCATTCTGAAGTCAGTAAGCTTGCTATGGATACATTTTCAAGCACAGAAACTCTCACTGTTACAGTTTTTACTTAATCTAATGTGTGGATAAACAGTTTTAAGAGTACCATTTCACCTTATAAATGATGGCTAATTGCTAACTTGTTTCCTCTGGGGTAGGAGCTATATCATATATATATCTCCCCACCATTCACTCACACTGTTCACACACACACACACAAATGATTGCAAGAGAAGTAGGAAAATAGGAAAAGATTAAGACTAACCTTAAAAATAAAGGATAAACAGCACTGGCTGCTGTAGCTCAGTGGTTAGAGCACTAGCCTGCACACCAAAGGGTCACAGGCTCGGTTCCCAGTCAAGGGCATGTACCTGAGTTGCAGGTTCAATCCCTGGCCTCGGTCAGTGTCATGTGGGAGGCAAACAATCGATGGGTCTCTCTCACATCAATGTCTGTCTGTCTGTCTGTCTGTCTGTCTGTCTCTCTCTCTCTCTCCCCCCAGCCCCGTCTCGCTCCCTCCCTTCCTTCCACTCTCTCTAGAAATTAATGGAAATAATATCCTCGGGTGAGGATTAACAAAAAAATAAAATAAAATAAAGGCTAGACAAAAATGCAAGTGAATTCAAGATGGCTAATTCTCTTCCTTTAGTTTAGTTTTATTTTTAACTATACCCCCAAAAAAGTAAATAAAAGCAACAATCATGAGAGAACAACCCTAGGAACAACCCTATCCATATCAAATCAGTCAGAAATGGTTTCCTCCTCCTTAGGCTGCTAGTAGCATCAGTCAGAACCACAGACAGCAGCATTAAGAGTTTGTCACCATGTGTCTGGACATGCTGCCCTCAGTCACCTTAACCTGCTGTACTGGTCATGAAATGTAACAGAAAAGTGGTAAAAATACCTAGGCAACAAACCTGAGAAATTCTAGGAAGCCCTTAGAAAAGCAGGAATCACAGCAGCACATTTCTAATCCTAAAGTCACTGCTCTGCTAGACCCTACTACTTAGGCTAAATGCACCAAGGCAGTCTCCTTAAAAATTCCATAAAAGGAAGTTGATGACCTGTTCTTATAATTAAGTGCAAGTTTCTATGAATCCCAGAGGCGAAGTCAAACCAAAGAGAATGAGCTCTGGCTGGAAACGAGGAACTCTGGGCTCTGTTCTAGACCTTGCCAATAATTCACTGAGTCTGATCCCAAGTGAACCACTGCTCTTCTCTGATGCTTAAGATTGTCTCTTGAGGTTTCCTGCTAACAGCTCTATCTCTAGAGCACTACTAAACACCTTCAGTGGAGAGTGGGTGGAGCCTTTCTCCCACTTAGCTAGGAAAGCCTTTAGTTTATCCTAAGACATCAAAAAGGAAACAAGAAATAGTTCCAGCCCACCGTGGAATAAATCTGAACTAAAATATGTCCACTATGTAGAACCAAACCCCAGATTCCCCTTAGCCTTCATTTGAATTAGATACATGTAGCATCTGGTTAAGATATTTTTTAATTAGATAAGAACATGAACATGTTCAGAAGGTTCCACTTTTAATTCAAGAACACTGAAGGTGCCCTGGCGAGTTTGGCTCAGCAGTTAGAGCATCAGCCTGCGGACCGGAGAGGCCCGGCCGGGTTCAGTCCCCGCTAGGGGCACGTACCTTGGTTACAGTTTGTCCCCAGCCCCAGTTGGGGTCGTGTGGGTGGCAGCCACTCGATGTGTCTCTCTCACATGGATGTTTTTCTCTCTCTCTTCCTCCCTCTCTCCCTCTTGCTCTATCTGAAGATAAATGCAAAAGTGTCCTCGGGTGAGGATAAAAAAAAAGAACACTGAAGGTAAGCAATATTTGCTTTGCAAACCAAAAATTAAGAGAGAAAAAACAAAAACAACCAAGTATGAGTGAAAAACAGGACTTCAGAGGAACTAGTGTTGGACAATAGTAGATTGATATAAGGGGAAGATTCTCTACCTTCTCTGGTAAAAATCACCTGTCACGTTTTCTCTATAAAGTACTAATACTTTAGAAGCATAAAACTAGCAGGGATGCCCTGGCTGGTTTGGCTCAGCGGTTAGAGCGTCGGCCCGCGGACCAAAGTGTCCCAGGTTCGGTTCCTGCTAAGGGCACGTACCTCGGTTGCAGCTTGTCCCCAGCCCCGGTGGGGTCGTGTGGGTGGCAACCACTCCATGTGTCTCTCTCACATTGATGTTTCTCTCTCTCTCTTCCTCCCTCTCCCCCTCCAGCTCTACCTGAAGATAAATGCAAAAATGTCCTCGGGTGAGGATAAAAAAAAAAACTAGCAGGGATCACTCTGAGGGAAGAAGGGGGGTCAGGATAACTGTGTAATACAAGAGGATCTAGGGAAGTGAGCAGAGTTAATCCTCCAAGCCAAATGCCTGTTCACCTATTGGGCTCAGCTTCTGTCAGTACCCCTTGTTTATAAATGCTCTAGGTCTCTCCAGGGCACTCCATCAGAAAAGAAAGACATGCAGGGCAAGCCCAAAAGAGACCACCAAGTTTAAAATTGAAAGAGATAAGAAGTGCCTTGGCTGGTTTGGCTCAGTGGCTGGAGTGTCGACCTTTGGACCAAAGAGTCGCAGATTCAATTCTGGCCAAGGGCACATACCTCGGTTGCAGTTCGTCCCTGGCCCTGGTCAGCGTCGTGCAGAAGGCAACCAGTCGATGTGTCTCTCTCTCACATCAGTGTTTCTCTCTCTCTCCCTCCCTCCCTCCTTCCTATTCTGTCTGATGATAATATCCTCAGGTGAGGATTTAAAAAAGAAAAGAGAGAGAGAGAGATAAGAAGTTAGCATCTACCAGGAGCTGATGTGATGCTCAAAGGATGCAAGGGGAAATGGGCTACAGTCAAAGGTGCACTGGCCACCTAGAAGTCCAAACCCCAATCAAGCTTTGCACCAAAGGTGGAAATTGGCCATAACACTTGCCAACATGTTAGAGAAGCCAAGCGGGACAGAGAAATGAGCCTCCACAGAATTTCACATTGAAAAAGACCTCCAAGGAAGTAAAAGCAATGAATGTAAGGTCAGTATAGACATCCAAGGGAAAAACTTTTAGGTTTGAATAGAGAAAATGTTTTCATTTTCAAGTTCAGGGGCTAAATGAGGACTGGGAGGAAAAAGGATTATTCTAGGACCACAGTGCAACATGTCCCTGAGGCAGAGATCTGGTATTTGCATATACTTTCTAGTTTAAAGTACGCTTTAAAGAATATTAATCAAAAATATGAACAATAAAATGGCAATAAGTACAAATCTATCTATCAACAATTAAATCTACAAACAAAATGAGCAAGCAGAACAGAAACAGACTAATAGATACAGAGAACTTTTTGTTGCTTGCCAGATGAGAGGGGGCTGGGGGATGGGTGAAAAAGGTGAAGGGATTAAGAAGTACAAATTGTTTATTAGACTGATGAACCTCAAAGGGAAGGGGGGATGGAGGGTGGGAAGATATAAACCAAAAAACATATATGCATATGTATAACCAATGGACACAGACAATAGTGTGGAGAAGGCAGGAGGGGGGCGGGAGCAGGGAGGTCAATGAGGGGGAAAGGGGGAGACATCTGCAATACATTCAACAATAAAGATAAGTTTAAAAAGAAAAAAACAATAAAGAATATAGTTCATGTCAATGAATATAAAATTCAAAGAGGTTCTAGAAGGTGCTGAAGTTCCCAGAAGATCTGAAGTGAATATACCTACACCTCTCTGTTATTTGAAGTGTTCATTCATCAAAACTTGCAGAATGAATGAGATAACAGAGATAAGGAAATGGAGATAAGGAAAAAGCAGCAAGAACGCCCTGGCCATGTGGCTCAGTTGTTTGGAGCATAGTCCTGTGCACCAAAAGGCTGCCAGTTTGATTCCCAGTCAGAGCACATACCCAGGTTGTGAGTTCCATCCCTGGATCAACGTCTCTCAGATCGATATTTCTCTCTCCCTCCCCTTGCTCTCTCTCTAAAATCAATAAAAAACATTTTTGGGGGGGAAAAAAGAAGAAGCCCCCAAAGGTAATACCAGTTAAAGAATCTCAGGATACTTAATGTGATTCAGATTAGACACCTATACACTAAAAATATGTCCATTATGACCCTTTTTTGAGGGTTTTTTTTTTTTAATTAATAGTCACAGACTTATAAAGTTCAACACTGCTGAACAAAGCAGGAGGAGGGGTTTCCCACACTTTGTCAAAGGAAAGAAAACCCATCACTATAGATTACGGGGGTACCATGGACTATACATGGCCCTTGTAGCTAGATTTGCAGACCTCAACGGCCACCAACCAGCAGAACCAGAGCAAAAAGAGCAAGAACTCAAGGAGAAACATACAGGCTTCTCCAGCCAAGGCAACCAACTCTTCCTCCCCACTGGGGCCTTTTCATTATACATGACTCTTTACAACTCAACACTTCACTTACCTATCTCACGTTTTCTTTCATTGGTTGTAGAGTCATGAAAAAACTCTGTCATCAGACTTTCCAATGCCCTGAGGGAGGCTTCTTCAGATGCCTAACAAAGGAATTTGGAGGGAAAAAAAAAATCAATAAATAGTATCTAGTTCTACTGTTCCACAGTTCCTTCTAGGTCATCTTCAACAGCAATAGTAATTTACTTCCTGAAGACATCTTGGTTCAAAAGTCTTCAAGTATGTGGTATAAGCCAGAAAAACTGAAGGGAGTTTTCCAACTGGCTCGAAACCCAAAGTTTTAGTATATTCTACAAATTCATGCTACTCTGCAATTGATTTTCAATTATTTATGCCAAAAAAAAGAGAAGCAAATAATTCAAAATTTAATTCTGGAAACATATTGAAAGCAAATGAACAGCCTTATCCCTGACTGAATAGGCAGCATGAAGACATTCAGGAAAAAGGTTAGGGGGTTCCCTACAGACTATGTCCCATGTCTGAATAACTCTGATTCAGAGCAATTGTAGTTAAACTGCTGCATGGATTCTTGGGGCTTTCTGCAGGTGCCTCGAGAGTCATACGTCCAGCCCTGGCCGGTTTGGCTCAGCGGTTAGAGCGTCGGCCTGTGGTCCGGAGAGACCCGGGTTTGGTTCCCGCTAAGGGCATGGACCTCGGTTGCAGTTTGTCCCCAGCCCTGGTTGGTTGTGCGGGTGGCAGCCACTCGATGTGGCCCTTTCACGTCGATGTTTCTCTCTCTCTCTCTTCCTCTCTCTCCCTCCTACTCTATCTGAGCAAAAAATGAAAAAATGTCCTCGGGTGAGGATAAAAAAAAAAAAAAAAAAAGTCATACGTCCAGTCAACTCTCAATCTCGCATGGGCAGCCAAGAGAGATTAAGGTGCAGGTAAAAGCCAAGCTGAGCAGGAAATTTCTCATCTCTCACTGAAGTAGGGGACGTCAGCTGCAGCAAAGAGTTTGAGTCAACACTCCTTCACACAACCCATCTGCAAAAAGTGAGCATTCCCAGACCATTTCTGAATCCTCACTGGCATTAATCTACCCAGAGATAATCAAAACCAACAGCAGTTCTGATTGTTTAATTATCTCTTTATTCCCATCTTTCCACCCACCCCCCTCCTCCTCCCTTTCCCATATCCTCTCCATTGCCCCCAGAGAGAGAGCTGACTTACAAAAACTGCGCTTTAATAAAACAAGTCCGTATTCAAATGTGTTATGTATCAAACTGTAATATTACTGGAGGCTTCCATTTGGTAACTGACTTTTGAGGAGACTGAAGAACTTGGGCCATCTCTGGGGGTAAACCAGCACACCTTACAATGAGTATTAATTATTGAAAGTAAATCAGGCTTGCACCAGCCCATCTACATCAACTAGCACATGCAAGTACACAACACAGTACACAGTGTCAGGCATGCTGTCCCTCCCCTGTTGCGGTCATGATATGATGGCTGTGCAGTGACAGCTGAACTCTGAGATGCTGAGAGATGAAAAACAATAGTTTTAACACTTGTGAATATGAGGAATTTTCTCATCTGAATTTATATTTATAGCAAAGATTAACACTCTACACCTTTTTCAGACCAATATATCACTTCAACTGAAAAATATTCTTGGATTACAAGTTAAGCTGTTTTATTAAAAGCTACACAATTTTTTTCAAATGTAGAAATAACTAGAATGTGAGGCTAAAGACTGCAATCTTTTTTTTTTTTTTTTTTTACGATAGTTAATTTTATTTGTTCAAGGACTCATACTGCATTAACCCCAGCATGGGTTTTGATTCTGTGAGCCAAGATTCACATATTTAGGAAGAGAGAAGCAAACTGTGACCCATGTAGTACATGGGTAGGAACTAAAGGCTCATGGTTAATCACACTGTAGTTTCTGAATCTCTACAGCCTGGGAGCCTGAAGTCACAGGTCTTTGAGGTCCTTCTGGATGTTCCACAGGGTATCTGCACTCTTCTTGAGTTGAGCAACCTCATCATCCTTCAGTTTCTGGTTGATAACACTGGTTAATCCCCGAGCATTCAAGATACATGGAAGGCTCAGGAAGACTTCATTCTCAATGCCATACATCCCCTTTACCATCGTTGACACTGGATGAATCCTGGATAGATTTTTCAACATGGATTCAATGAGATCAGCCACACTTAATCCAATAGCCCAGTTGATGTATCCTTTTAGCTTGATGACTTCATAGGCACTTTCAACCACCATCTTGTGCACTTCCTTCCAGTTCTCACTGTCATTGTCTGTCCCCATTTCTGGATTCAGTTCCTAAATGCCGGCCACATTCACACCACTCCACACGGCCACACTTGAGTCACCATGTTCTCCCAAAATCCATCCATGGCAGCTGCTGGGATGAATGCCAAGTTTTTCAGACATAAGATAGAGAAATCTAGCAGAATCCAGATTACATCCACTTCCAATCACACGGTGCTTGGGTAATCCACTTAGTTTCCAGGTAACATACGTGAGAATATCCACTGGGTTAGAAACCACAATTATGATGCAATCAGGACTGTACTTGATGATCTGAGGAATAATGAATTTGAAGACGTTAACATTCCTCTGCACCAGATTGAGACGACTCTCCCCCTCTTGCTGGAGAACTCCTGCAGTCACCACCACAATCTTAGAGTTGGCGGTCACAGAGTAATCTTTATCGGCCACAATTTTAGGTGTCTGAAGAAATAAGCTCCCATGCTGCAGATCCATCATTTCTCCTTTGAGTTTATCTTCCAAAACATCCACAAGAGCAAGCTCATCAGCCAGAGACTTTCCCAGAATGCTGATGGCACACGCCATGCCAACTTGTCCAACACCCACGACAGTCATCTTATTGTTTGGGACTGCTGCCTTTTCTTCTGCAACCGGTGCAATCAGTTTTTCCTGAAGAGTTGCCATTGTGCACAGGGGAGAGAAGGCTCTCCAGAGCGTAGTAAGAGTGGCGCCAAGAAGACCAGACTGCAATCTTTTTTAACCCACTTCAGGATTTTTTGTTGATCAAATCAAGCTCACTGTTTTCATTCATCTATGATTTTCAAAGTAAATGCTATAAATTCAAATTTCTAAAAGGAATTTATATTTAAAAAGAATGCTTTTGTCTGTTTCATAAATTAATTTGTCGTACCATTTCATTTGAAAAAAGAATTTGCTGTTTAAAAAAATTATGGGAAGATTTAAAAGAATCAAAGGAAAATCTCACATTAAAGTAACTTACTGACTAAAAATAAATACAACTTGAGATATATGTTGAACTAAAGTCAGTTATTCATTTAAAATAAATCAATAGCTCTTCTGGAGTCAAAATGGATTCCTGAAAACTAAGGAGATATCTTCCAGTGACACCTGCTCCACAACTTTTCTTGTAGTAAATCATTTTAGAGTAGATCCTGGGGAAAAACCTGAGCTCATCACCGTCAGGCAATCAACCACCAAGGTTTATTTCATACTGGTTCTTAAGGCACAAGTTTGTGAACTTGACAACTACTGGCTCTGCATTAAAGGCTACTGGAGCAAGTTCTTGACAATCTCCCCCAAAGAATCCAACTCTATCTCTACTCTCAAACCCATCCACCCTACCCTCCCTACTCCATCCCAAAAAGCTAACATCCCAGCAGAAAATGGAAAGACAAAAGTATCCACAAGGATCACAGGATGGATGCACCCACCAAATGATGGTTCGTGGAAAAGGAAATTCTATAACCAAATCTGGTGTTTCTCAACTAAAACAATGTGCTGATTGCATTTAAATCACCAAACAAAACATAGGAGTGGTCAGACCTACGTTGAAACTGGAGATTCATGCCCTCAGGCAGAATGAAGGGCTTTTCCAATTGGATTTCAAAATGAAACTACATAGGGAAAGGAGGCTGAGACTGCCAAGGTCAACAATCAGAACAGAGATGTAAAAACAAAAAACATGTTCAAGACCCACAACTGCTTGAAGGATACTAGAAAACTACCCCCATTTGGCAAGAAGGTTGTTCAAGGTGGAGAAGCCAGAATCCACACTGCAGTGGGTTAAGGAATTAATGGCAAGTAAAGATGTAACATTCCCCACAGACTATACTTTCAAGTAATAAAGGGATAAAGAACATAAAACAAAGAACAAGTGACATGCTATGGTAGGAAGAGGCTTCAATTCCCAAAGCTACTCAAACACTGCCCTGACTAATTTATGAAGAACATGGAGGACTCAGATACATCCGACTGCTTCCCAGAACTTGAAGAACTAAGGACAGATAAGATTAGCTTCAAACCAAGTGAGACATTCATGCACAAAAAAATTCCACTTGGGCCCTGGCCGGTTTGACTCAGCGGTTAGAGCGTCGGCCTGCAGTCCAGAGAGACCCGGGTTCGGTTCCCGCTAAGGGCATGTACCTCGGTTACAGTTTGTCCCTGGCCCTGGTTGGGTCGTGCGGGAGGCAGCCACTCGATGTGTCCCTTTCACGTCAATGTTTCTCTCTCTCTCTCTCTTCCTCTCTTTCCCTCCCACTCTGTCTGAACAAAAAATGGAAAAATGTCCTCAGGTGAGGATTAAAAAAAAAAAAATTCCACTTGAATTATAGATAGAAAATGTGAAAGATAAAACAACAAAGCTTCCGGAAGAGAATCTAGAACATCTTCATGACCCTGAAGTAGAAAAAATTTTCTTGGACAGGACACATAAAATCACTAAACATAAAGAAAAATATTGGTAAATCAAAATGTTCAGCAGATGGCACACCAGAAAGTACCACAAATGGGAGAAGATCTTTTCAATACAGCCCAGCCGGTGTGGCTCAGTGGTTGAACGTCGACCCATGCATCAAGAGGTCACTGGTTCGATTCCCAGTCAGGGCACATACCCGGGTTGTGGGCCAAATCCCCAGTGGGGGGCATGCAGGAGGTGGCCAATCGATGTTCTCTCTCATTGATGTTTCCATCTCTCTCTCCCTTTCCTCCCTCTCTCTCTAAAAATCAATAAAGAAAAAAAAATTTTTTTTAAAGATATTTTCAATACAGACAACTGAGAACTCTCATCCAAGTACAGCAGGTCCTGGAATAACATCGTTTCATTCAACTTGGTTTTGTTGTAACATTGACGGAGATGGAGATAGTGTAGTAACTTAACTCTTGTTTATATCAATTAGCCTGTGGTAAAACTGGTTTCATTATACATTGTTTCGCTTAAAGTCACAGAACCTATGACAAGGTCAAGTGAGGACTTCAAATCAATAAGGAAAAGACAACAGTTTTGACAGGCAGATCATTATAAAAGGGTATTCAAAAGGTCTATACATAAAATAACTGCTCAACCTCACTAGTCATCAGGGAAATGCAAATTAAAAACAACAAGATAGTACTCTTCATCCACCAAAATGGCTAAAACTAAACAGAGAGTCCCAAGTGCTAGTAAGGATGGTGAGCAACTGGAACGTGCATATACTGCTGCTGGCAGAACACACTCATATAACCACTTTGGAAAACCATTTTGCAGCTGAGCATATGCATATTTTATGACTGCAATTCTACTCCATGATAATACATCCAACAGAAACTCGTATACGCACCTCCCTAAAAAGGGGGAAAAGTACATAAATGTTCACAGCAGGCACCATTATTCATAATACAGTCATCCCTCGCCACTTCGCGCTTCGCGGCTTCACTCTATCACAGTTTTTCTTTTTTTAATCCTCACCCGAGGACATTTTTCCATTTTTTGTTCAGACAGAGTGGGAGGGAGAGAGAGGAAGAGAGAGAGAAACATCGATGTGAAAGGGACACATCGAGTGGCGGCCTCCCGCATGACCCAACCAGGGCCAGGGACAAACTGCAACCGAGGCACATGCCCTTAGCAGGAACCGAACCCAGGTCTCCCTGGACCGCAGGCCGATGCTCCAACCGCTGGGCCAAACCAGCCAGGGCTATCGTGGTTTTTCAAATATATTCATTAAAAAGTTGATCGAGCCCTGGCTGGTTTGGCTCAGCGGTTAGAGCGTCGGCCTGCAGTCCAGAGAGACCCAGGTTCAGTTCCCACTAGGGGCACATACCTCCGTTGCAGTTTGTCCCTGGCTCTGGTTGGGTCATGCGAGAGGCAGCCACTCGATGTGTCCCTTTCACATCAATGTTTCTCCCTCTCTTCCTCTCTCTCCCTCCCACTCTATCTGAACAAAAAATGGAAAAATGTCCTTGGGTGAAGATAAAAAATAAATAAATAAATATTAAAAAAAAAAAAAGTTGATCGAGACAGTGAAAATGACACAGCGCATGCTTGGTTGTCTGAGTCAATTATACACCCCTGTATTACAATTAAAATTAAAATTACTGTACGTATGGACTGTAGGCCTATGTATTCGAGCACCCCCGCAAATCCTTCAATGCCAGGTGGAACAGCTCGACCACTCCTTGTGTGTGGGCAATAACATTTTTCCAAAATATCGGGTGTGGTGAAACCAAGCCAATCAGAGTGTGCTGTTCACTGATTGGCTATCCTAGCCTCTTTCTAGCCTGGCCACTGATTGGCTCAGCCTCATGCAAGTTCCTTTCTCTCATACATGCTTCTACATCACTACACATCGGAAGCATCTTTGCTCTTGTAAGTGTTTGCAATTTCTGAGAATTTTTTTTTTAATGTAGCATTTTGCCTTTTTATTTATTTATTTTTTATCCTCACCCGAGGATATTTTTACATTTATCTTCAGACAGAGCAGGAGGGAGAGAGGGAGGAAGAGAGAGAGAGAAACATCGACGTGAGAGAGACACATCGATTGGTTGCCACCCGCATGACCCCAACCGGGGCCGGGGACAAACTGCAACCTAGGTACGTGCCCTTGGCCGGAATGGAACCCAGGACTCTTTGGTCTGCAGGCCGATGCTCTAACCGCTGAGCCAAACCATCCAGGGCTCTGAGAACTTTTATCTAAGCCCCACAATGGCTCCTAAACATGCTGCTTCTTCTAAGCCTTCTGACGATGAAACTAAGCGCTGGAGGAAGATGCTTACCATCCAGGAGGTGAAACTCTTGGATATGATCAAAGATGGCAAAAAAACGTGGAGGTTGCCCGCCATTATGACTTGAATGAGTCTACCGTTCGCCCCATCCATAAAGATGAGAAGAACATCTGTGCAACAGCTACTGTCTCTTTCAACAAGGAAGCAAAGCGCATCGTACAAGTCGTAATAAGTTCATAGTGAAAACAGAGTCTGCCCTAGGCGTTTGGATCAGCGACAGCCACAAGAAAAACATTCCGTTGGATTCACTGGTCATCTGGGAAAAGGCGAGGCAGCTCTATCAGCGCTTTACGGAGGACGAACATCAACCAGGACCCTCTTCTGCAACGTTCATGGATTTCACGGCGAGCAAGGGTTGGTTCGAGAAGTTCCAGAAGAGGTATCATCTGAAGAGTGTCGTTCTCCACGGAGAAGCTGCCTCTGCTGCCCAGCCTGCAGCAGAGGACTACGTGAACAACACGTTCCAGAAGATCCTTGAGGAGGGCGAGTATCATCCAGAAGAGGTGTTCAATATGGACGAAACAGGACTGTTCTGGAAAAGAATGCCTTCCCGGACATTCATTTTCAAGGACGAGGCCAAGGTTCGTGGCTTCAAGGCGTACAAGGATCACATGACTATCGTTATGGGTAGAAATGCTGAGGGATTTTTGTTCAAGCCTGCCCTTCTCTACAAGGCCAAGAACCCTAGGGCCCTGAAGAATAAAAACAAGAACCTGCTGCCAGTGCATTGGATGCACAACAAGGGCTGGATCACGAAGCAGCTGTCACCGGACTGGTTCCACGAGTGCTTCATCCCCCAAGTCAAGCTGTATCTCGCGGAGAAGGGACTAGAGTTTAATGTCCTTCTCCTCATGGACAATGCTGGAGGTCATGCGCAAGATCTATCCTACGACGGTGTCCCGATCGAGTTCCTTCCTCCCAACACCACTTCGCTGATTCAGCCCATGGATCAAGGCGTCATTCGCGCGTTCAAGACCCTCTACACGCGAAACACCCTGCAGCACCTCGTCGAAGGCATGGACCTTGAGGAGAACTTCTTGCTGAAGGAGTACTGGTGGCAGTATACCATTGTGACCTGTCTGAAGAACATCCAGGCCGCGTCGAAGGACATAAAGATAGAGACCGTGAAGGCCAGCCGGAAGATGTTGTGGCCTGAAATTGTCCACGACTACAGAGGATTCACCCCAGAGGATATAAGCAACTCGGCAGTGGATAAGGCAGTTAGGCTAGCCCAGATGCTGGGAGGAGAAGGTTTCGCGGATATGACCCGCGATGACGTGGATGAGCTGCTGGAGACACATTCAGATCCCTTAAATGACGAGGATCTGATGGAGATGACTAAGTCTGCGAGTGAGGAGGACGAAGAGCAGCCAGAGGTTCCTGGGGGTCAGGAGGACCTTACACTTCAGCGTCTCTCGCAAGTTGTGAGAACTATTAAGGTAATACAGGACATGATTGGCGAATGGGACCCACAAATGATGCATGCATTGCGGTTCCGGAATGCACTTGATGGAGCAATAGAATCCTACAAAAGCCTCCTCACACATATGAAGTCAGCGCCAACAACTGTCTATCACGATGTTCTTCAGCCGTGCACCCAGACACCCACTGCCTACTCCTAGCACTCCTTCAGCGGAAGACGACGATGACGCGCCTGCTGAAGACACTGCACCACCTGCAGACTCTCCTACTGAGGTCCTGCCTTCACAGGAGCAGTAACCTTGCTCTTCTTTGCTGTGCAGTACATCTCTTCATCTTCATCACTTCATCATCGAACAAGTTGCACTATTTTCATAGGTTAGTGGTTGGTTGTGTGTAAGAACTGTGTGTGTGTGTAATTAAATGTACAATAATAATATGATATTTGTAATGTCTAATATGTCTTATTTTGTCTAATATATTGGGTAATACAAGTGTAATGGTGACTAAAGGGTGTTATTTCATGTCTAGAGGGGTCTAATAATGTTAGAAAACATATTTAGAAGGTCGTAAACAGGTTTTCTATGCTCTGCGAAAATATTTGATTTATAAATAAAGAATCCTACTTTGCAGAAATTCATTTATCAGGGTAAAGTCTGGAACTAATTAACCGTGAAAAATGAGGGCCGACTGTATTCAAAAAAGTCAAAAGAGCCCTGGCTGGTCTGGCTCAGCAGTTAGAGCGTCGGCCCGTGGACCAGAGAGT
This sequence comes from Tadarida brasiliensis, assembly GCA_030848825.1. Taxonomy (NCBI): domain Eukaryota; kingdom Metazoa; phylum Chordata; class Mammalia; order Chiroptera; family Molossidae; genus Tadarida; species Tadarida brasiliensis. The sequence goes on from CM061258.1 coordinate 119,495,357, forward strand.
CCCGGGTTCGGTTCCCGCTAAGGGCACATACCTCAGTTGCAATTTGTCCCAGGCCCCAACGTGCGGGTGGCAACCAGTCAGGGTCGTGTGGATGGCAACCAGTCAATGTGTCTCTCTCACATCGATGTTTCTCTCTCTCTTCCCCCCTCTTTCCCTCCCGCTCTATCTGAAGATAAATGCAAAAATGTCCTCGGGTGAAGATTAAAAAAAAAAAAGTCAAAAGAATCTAAATGTCCATCACCAGTGAAATGGATAAATTGTGGTTTATTCATCAGAATACTGTAAGACAACAAAAATGAATGAATATTGCTACATGCAACACTATGGATGAATCTCAAAATGCTGAGTGAAAAGAAGACAAAACATCCTTCATTATTCATTTAATGTTAATTTTCAAAAACAAGCAAAACAAAACTATGGTGGTATAATCAGAACAGTGGTTACCTTTGGGAAGGAAGGATTCTGGGATGCTGATGATACTCTATTTTCTTAATCTTAGTGTTAGTTACCCAAGGATAATCGCTTTACATTATGATTTGTGCATTTTTCTGTAAGTAGACATACACAATTTTTAAAAACTTAATGTTATACCTATTTTTAACCTTCAGGTTGGTATTTTCAGAACTTAGAAACTGTTTTTTCCTCTATTAGCACAGCTATTAAGAGCAATTTGGGGACCTGCAGCTAGCCTGCAGGTCAAGTCTAAGCATGGAATTCCTGGATTCCAAGAAACCATCACCTATTTGTCTGCAGAGATACCAGGGTGGCAACACAAAGTATTACAATCCCATACGCCTATGCTTCCCCAAGAGTTACTTGGTTTACCTAAATAACAAAATAAAATGCTTGGGCAGGATGAAGAGTTAAACTTAACTCAGAATACACTCTTGGAAAGCCATGTATATATCTAAAACAAAACAAACGTTTCTGTTCCAGAAAGAGTTAAAATCTGCAAAGTGGAGGTTTCAAATGTGCCTGCCTTAATTTATCTGCTCCTTTTACTGCACTGCTCATGGCTCGGTAGAGACCTATACTACTGACTCACTTACTATGGAACTACTAAGTCAACCGAGACCCATAATCACCTAATAAATTATAAGAAAAACTTGAAAAAAGAGGAGGGTCACCTAATTTGAAATCTTTGACTCTTCCCAAATCCTTTATGCCCACAACAAATGCCATCAGGTCTGACGCTTGCTTGACAACATTTCTTAGACTGGTACCTTCCCCTCACTACTACTTGTACCAGGCCCTAACCACCTCCTGGCTAGATTGCTATAATTTCTTTTACCTGGCCACCTTGAGAGGTCAGTTTTCCCAATTCCAGTCCAATCTGTACTTCACTACCAGAAAAATTCTCGTAAATACAGATTTTCTGCCACAATTATTCTATACCTAGCTTTAAAGAGCCTTTAAATCTGGACCAAGAAACTCAGTTATTCATTCAACAAATAAGCTCAGTACTCACTAAGTAACTGATATTGCATTTAGCCTCTGAGATACAAAACTTACTAAGACTGTCCTTGACTTCAAAGAACTAAAGGTGGCCTGTGGGGAGAAGGGTAGAATCTAAAAATAAAAAGTAGAATATGACTGTTTACATTCTATACTAGTGACATACATATAAACTGCCTCAGGAGCCCAATGAGAACGAACTCTTGAGGGAAAAGGGAAAGCTTCAACAGAGGTGATACTATGTTTTGGATTTTAAAGAATGCAGAGAAGTTTACTAGGAGGAAAAAAGAAGGAAAGCATGCCTGATTCACCATTACTCACCACAGGAAGCCATCACTCAGTCTGAACACTCATGGTCTCACAAGCAAATTCCCATCCTGCATTTGTTTCTGGGTGTGCAATGCATACTTAAACCTTGATGCAATTTCTTACTAAGGATCCCTTCTCTGTTTTCATCTTTTGTCTTTGTCCTGTAATCAGTACTACAGTTTTGCCTGTGGCACTGTTCTCTGCTCATTTCAGAATGCACAATTAAAGAGCACAGGCTCTGGTGTCTGGTTCCTTGGGTTCCAACCAGAATGTACCTCAATCTTGGCCTAGTTCTTTACTCTGTCACTCTTTTTCCTCTTGTGCACAAAGGGGGATAATAAGAGAACCTAACATATAGGGTTGTTCTGAGGATTAAATAAAATAATTGACATAAAGCACGTAGTCAACATAATGCCAGAAATAAAGTAGGAGCTGAAAGCCGTATCTGCAACTGTTAATACTTCATAAATATAGAACATAAACTGTCTGGAAAGAGACCGCCTTTACGTCTGTATTTTCTATATCATCCTGTATGGACTGGTGCTCAAATATTTTAGACCAAATTCAAGAGAGTAAAAAAAAAAACAAGTAGACTATTAGTATCACTTTCAGTTTCTCAGGAATATTAGTAATTCCTCGAAATTCAAGATATATATAACTGTTTAAATTTCCACCTTTAAGAACTCTGATCATAATGACCTTTGCTCAGAAGCACTCAATGAACATGTTTTGAAAAACAGGAGAGACTGCTAATAATTTATTTAAAAAAACACTGAGACTTCAGGTGGATAATACGGTGCTTTGTCCCTTAAAATAAGGCAACTAGATGACCATTTTCTCAAACCCTGATTGAATCTGTAATGTTTTTGCCTAATTGGCTCTAAAACACCCCTCTCTAAAGCATAACCTTTTACAAAATTGGTATTGGGGGGAAAAATTACTCTTTTTTAAAGAAACTTTAATTAAGCTTTTTGCCACCTCTTCCAAGAGTCACATTTTATATATACAAGGAGGTGTATCATATGGGTCTCCTGTACTCAGGTTCATGGCCTTCTTGATATCAAACCTAGTAACCCAGAGTCCCACTGAAATATTCTTGTGCCATATCTAGAAAAACTGTATTACTCTATTTCAGAAGTGGGGAACGTCCAGCCCTTGGGCCGCATAAGGGCCCCAAAATCAAAACCAGCTAACATCACACACCTCACAAAATTAGCCTGACCAAATATAGCAGGCTAATTTTTAAGTTTATAATTTTATATGGCCTGAGAATGGTGTTACAAATATCCAAATGGCCCTTGGCAGAAAAAAGGTTCCTCACCCCTGCTATTTGCTTGTATATAAAGGTTTCTGAGAAAAGTGATTCTATAGTAGCTGCTGACCAAGGTTAAAAAGTACGCAAAACATACCTCGTGTGTTACCCCAGATGCCATTAGCACAGAAATTCAATCTCTCATAAACTTTCTCTGGAAGCTAATAGGATTATCATGGATATCAAAAACTCTCAAAAGAGCACTCTCATTCACCACTGCAAAGAAAACAGACAAGGAAAAAAATTCTCTTTGGCCTTCTGGCCTGCATAAGCTTAAATACTGTACAATGGGAATCAATGTGACATCTACCCATCCCCTCCTAAAGTTGGTTCAAAATGCTAGAAAGCAGGAAAGCACACCAAGGAAGCCCAGTCAAAAGAACGATATTCAGAACAAGTCTTCTCCCATCTTTTCTGTCACTGCTCGAGTCTCAAACTACAGATATGTCCTTTAAAAAGATAAAACAGCCTGGTCAGTGTGGCTCAGTGGTTGAGCACCAAGAAGTTGCCGGTTTGATTCCTGGTCAAGGCACAGGCCCAGGTTGTGGGCCAAATCCCCAGTGGGGGCATGCAGGAAGCAGCCAATCCATGTTCCCTCTCATCAATGTTTCTATCTTTCTCTCCCTCTTCCTTCCTCTCTTAAAAAAAAAAAAAAAAAAAATCAATAAAGAAAAAAAATTAAAAATTAAAAATAAAAAAAACAAACTAAACACATCATGATGAAGTAGACATCTCACTTTATTTCTCTATAAGCAAACTGGTGAAACCAGTTGAATCTTCAACGTCTAGCATTCTGAAGTGCAGTCCCGCCCTGGCCGGTTTGGCTCAGCAGTTAGAGCGTTGGCCCGTGGACCAGAGAGGCCTGGGTTCAGTTCCCGCTAAGGGCACGTACCTTGGTTGCAGTTTGTCCCCGGCCCCGGTTAGGGTCGTGTGGGTGGCAACCACGCGATGTGTCTCTCTCACATCGATGTTTCTCTCTCTCTCTCTTCTTCCTTCTCTCCCTCCCACTCTATATCTCAAGATAAAGTGCAGAAATGTCCTCGAGTGAGGATTATAAAAAAAAAAAGTTCCTACATTTAAAAAAAAAAAAAAGAAGTGCAGTCCCTGAAACCCTGGGGCATTGAATGGCTCACTCAAAAGTGCACAGCTTGCCCTGGCCGGTGTGGCTCAGTTGGTTGGAGCGTTGTCCCATGCACTGAAGGGTCTCAGGTTCAATTCCCAGTCAGGGCACGTGCCCAGGTTGGAGTGCGTACAAGAGAGGCAACCAGCCCTGGTTGGTCTGGCTCAGCAATTAGAGCATCGGCCCTCAGACCAAAGAGTCTCGGGTTCGATTCCGGTCAAGGGCATGTACCTGGGTTGCGGTTCGTTCCCCAGCCCTGGTCAGGGTCATGCGGGAGGCAACCAGTCAATGTCTCTCTCACATTGATATTTCTCTCTCTCACGTTGATCTTTCTCTCTCTCTCTCCCCCCCCCCCCCACTCCCTCTGAAGATAAATGAAAAAATCCTCAGGTGAGGATTTGAAAAAAGAGAGGGAACCAATCATTATTTCTCTCTCTCTCTCCTCCTCCTCTCCCTTCCTATCTCTCCAAAATCTTTTTTTTTTTATTCCTCACCTGAGGATATTTTTCTATTTATTATCAGATAGAGTGGGAGGGAGGGAGGGAAGGAGGGAGAGGGAGAGAGAGAGAGAGAAACATCAATGTGATTGAGCCACATCGACCGGTTGCCTCCCGCACGACCCAACCAGGGCCAGGGACGAACCGCAACCGAGGTAGGTGCCCTTGACCGGAATCAAACCTGTGACTCATTGGTCCACGGGCCGACACTCTAGCCGCTAAGCCAAACCAGCCAGGGCTAAAATCAATTTTTTTAAAAAGTGCACAGCTAGTAAGTGGTAAGCGAGGTCTCTGGATCTCAGTCCCATCCACACCCATGTCAAGATTTCCCTCAGCCTGCTGTGATAGACAGGTAGAGGCAAGGTTAAATAGAGAGGAAACTGGGTATAGATATACAGTTGACCCTTGAACAATGTGGCGGTTACGGGCATCAACCTCCAACACAGTAAAAAACTACACATAACTTCTGACTCCCCAAAAACAACTACTTAATAGCAGATACTTAATAGTTGAATAAAACATATACTCTGGCTGCTTTTATGCTTTAGTCTGTAACTATCATAAAGCTGACCGATGGTAAAATGTTCCCCCCAGTATTTCTTGAGTTTGTAGTGCCCAGTCAGATTTTCTGTCTCTTCCACGAACAAAGGGATCTGTTTACTGCTGAGGACCATGAGTTAGAAGCAAGTTGACTGCCAGGCATCTGGGCCAGAAAGCCCAACGGTCCTACTGTGATAGGGATGAGGTGGAGGCAGCACATTCTGTCCCCATGGGGACCAATTAGAGAAAACATCTTGTACACAGAGGACAGTATATTTCATGCTGGGAAAACCTATCCAGGTACCACTGGACAATACATAAAAACAAGAGACACCAATTAGCTTCCCATGGACAGGTGTACTGGTTTCAAAATTTTAAAACAACAATTCGAAAGACTAAGGAGTCACAACAAGTAAATGCTATACCTGATTCTTGACTAAATCCTGTACTGAAGAGGAAAAAATGCTATAAAAAGCATAACTGGGCCGCCCTGGCCAGTGAGGCTCAGTGGTTGGAGTGACAGCTGGCAGACCAAAGGGTTGTGGATTCAATTCCCAGTCAAGGGCACGTACTGAGGTTTCAGGTTCGACCCCCAGGCCTGGTCAGGGCGCGTGCGTGCAGAAGGTAACCATCAATGTGTCTCTCTAACATCAATGTTTCTTTCTTTCTCTCTCTCTAAATATCAACGGAAAAAATATCCTCAGGTGAAGATTAATAAATTAATAAATAAATAAATACATACATATATACATACATACATAACTGGACCAACTGACAAAATTAGAATACAGATTGTAGCTCAGATAAAAGCACTGAATCTGAATTGTTCAATTAATTGAAGTTGTTAACTGCACTGTGGTTTATATAAGACAGTATCTCTAATAGGAAATATACTATATAGGAGTAATAGCCCATGACATAGACAAGTTAATTTCAAATAGGTCAGAAAAAAAATACTGCATGTATGTACATATACAGTTGACTCTTGAACAACAGGGATTTGAATTACGCAGGTCCAACTATACCCAGATTTTTTCAATAAATATACAGTCAACCCTCCATATCCCTGGGTTTTGCATCTGCAACTTCAACCAACCACAGATCACAACATTTGGCAGTCCAGAGCTGCAGAGGGCTGACTGAATACATGGTTCTACACTATTTTACCTATGGGACTTGAACATCAGCAGATTTTGGTATCTGTGTGTGTGTGGGGGGGGGTCCTGGAACCACTTATACCAAGGGACTGAGTTTTGGGAAGTCAAAAGTTCAATGCGGATTTTCAACTGCACTGGGGTTGGCACCCCTAATCCTCATGTTGTTCAAGGATCAACTGTATATACACAGAGAAAGTGCAAATAAAGCAAATGGTAAAATGTTGACAATAGATGAGTTTGGGTAAAGGGTATAAGAGTGTTCTTTGTGCTAGTCATTCCTTCATTAGTTTGAAATCTTTCCATCAGTCTGAAATTATTTCCAAATAAAAAGGGTTTTAAAATGTCATCTGTTGGATTGGTACCCTCCACCTTGCTCCTCACTGTTCTAAACTAGCTGGGAAAATTGAAAAGAGAACGTGAGGAAAGAGTAGAACAGAAAGGAGATTACTTCTTTCTCTCAGGTGCCAGGTTTAACATCACACATTGTTTTGGAAAGATGATATTAAATAGTCTGGACATTAAAAAAATTTGCATCTGCTGCTTAGGCAACAATTATATCCCACTAGGAGCTAAAATACATATAATTTATATACTTATTTATATTCCAGTCAGAGGCTTTAATTATCCAGTCAAAAAAAAAGCAAATGAGGAAAATAGTTCTGCAAGAAACTGTCTAAAATAAATTAGTAATATAACCAAGAATAGGCTCTCTCTTCACAATCCCATCTGCTTCTATTTCCCAGGTACATATCTCAGGAGGATGGAACACTTATATCTGCACGCCTAGTCAATTCAACTCAAAAGATACTTACTGAGCACATTAACGCAAGGCATGAGACCAAGAATTCCTAAAACAGGATCACAGAATCTTTAGGGAGAAATAAACAAACCCCAGAGAACAGCAAGTCCAAACTCATGTTACACATAAGGAAAATGAAGCTCAGAGAGTATCTTGCCTAAAGGGGGCCAACTCAGAGGAGTTTTGCTCCCAGGGCTGTAAGGACGAAGACTGAGCTGGCATAACCTTGCACTGGATAAAATCAGGTAATCAATGAGTATGAAACTGATGGACCACTGTAAACGCATGCTGGAAATCACAATTAACACTACAGCTGCTGCTACCAATACAACTGTTTAAGAGCAAGTCTCTTGTAAAAGCCATACCACCTCCATGCTGAATTATTCCCAGACAGAACTGGCATTTTAAAGAACAGTTAAAATAACAATGATTTGCCCTGGTGGGTGTGACTGAGTGGTTGGAGCGACGGTCTGCAATGCAAAGGGTATCAGGTTCGGTTCCCAGTCAAGGGCACGTACCTGGGTTGCAGGTAAGATCCCCGGCCCTGGTCAGGGTAAGTGTGGGAGGCAACCAAACAATGTGTCTTTTTCACATCAATGTTTCTCTCTCTCTCTCACCACCACCACCCCCTTCCACTCTCTCTAAAACTCAATGGAAAAAATATCTTCGAGTGAGGATTAAAAAACAAACAACAATAACATTGATTTGATTTTGACAAGAATCTCTGGACCATATTACAGACTGCTGGGATTTGGGGGCGCATAACCACTTCCTTTCTCCCCTAAAGGTTCTATCCAGCTGCCATATGGTCTCCAGAATCCACATGCAGATCAAAGTCTAACGTCCCCTTCATGACTGGCAAAGCTTTGCAATGCCTCCTCCTTCCTACCCTGAGCTGACCTTGCCCACCCAGGCTTAGCAACAACAGGAAGGCAGGACACAGAGGAAGACAAGCTTCTCCTGAGGATAGGCAGGTGACAGAGTACAAGCACAAAGCTAGACAGTGTTCTGATGCAGCAAACTAGCACCTGGCAGACATGAGCCAATGGTACTAGGCTCTCCCCAGTGTACCCATCATAAATAAAATAACAGACATATCACTCCTGTGGAAAGAAAAAAATGAGAGAGGGGAGACAAAGCCTAGAAAAAAATATGCTCCAATACTGCTCACACCTGGGGTACAGAAAATTGAATGTGCACCAAGGCAGGAACGAGCGTACACAGAAACAGTGCCCTCTGCACAAGCAATGAGAGAACCAACTGGCTTCATGAGAACCAGTGGTACCACTGAGAAGCACTCGGTCACAGCCTGGCAGGCAGAGAAAATAACAGGTTAGAGCCAGTCCTGGTGCCACTGAGAACAGCCTGACTTTGAGCAAAGCCTGTAAGGTCACAGAACATCCTCGGTATTATATGCAATCAGATATGTATGCTGTGTACTGATTACAAAGCACTATGCAAATGTTGGCTGACATGGTCATGCTTTCCACACTACAAGTTTCTGTTACCCAAACTCCATATTTGGATTTGCTTTTATAAACACCAAAGTTCTCTAATTTGTCGCCCTCTTGTCCCTCTCAATACACCCAGCACTACCTTAATACTTTGGACTCAAAGGCCTATATACTCCCAAATCCAGCACATGAGACTCCACCAAGAAGCCCTATGGGCCTACAGAGCACAGAAAACCCTGAGCTAAAATACCTCTGCACTAAAGCCCTCCAGGAGCTTTACGATTCATGGTCTACTAAGTCTAGAAATAGAAAGCTGTCTTCAGGAAATGGTTGCTGAAAAACTGGTTTGTAAATTCTCTCAAGTATCTTTCAACCATGAGGCCCTCACCACCACGAAGGGTCTCTGCCACTGATCACTGGATGATCAAATCACTGCATCACCTGGCCCTACTCTGTCCCTTAAACTTCACGGTGCCCACGCTCCCTCATGTCTCCTCACCCATCCATCCTATGCATCAGCCAGTCCCAGCTTCTCATTTTCTCTCCACATAACCTTTCCTTGGCTTCACACACATCACTTCCTCTATCTAGAATGCTCTTCTCTACCCGGAAAAACTCCTACCTATGCATTAAAATGTCACTCCTTGAAAATGTCACACTACTTCTGTGAAGCCTACTGTTATCCCCCCAGTAGGACCAGTCGCTCTCTCTGGGCTTCCTAACATTGCACTGCACTCAGTGACCTGAATTTACCTTTCCCTCTCATACAGTGATCCAGTGCTGGCAAATACATAAGCTAGTGACACCTCAATGGAAGATGACTTAGCAACAGCTATCAAAATTTTAAATGCATAGACAACTTCACCCAGCAAGAGCCCTTTTAGTGACTTTTTCCTGCAAAAATTTACATGTAAAAGGACCTACATGTCAACATGGCTTGTAAAACAAAAGATTGGAAACCATCTAAATTTCCATCAAAGCAAGATTGGTTAAAGGTACCTCCATACCATAAAATACTATGCAACTGTGAAAAACAGTAGGGAACCGCCAGCCAAGCGGCTCAGTTGGTTGGAGCATTGTCCTGCATACCCAACAGGCTGCGGATTTGATTTCTGGTCAGGGCACATGCCTAGGTTGCAGGTTCAAACCCAGTCAGGGTACATGCAGGAGGCAGTTTCTCTCTCACATCAAGGTTTCTTTCTTTTCTCTCTCTCTCTCTCTCTCTCTCTCTCTCTCTCTCTCTCTCTCTCTCTCTCTCTCTCCTCTTCTCTCTAAAAAATCAATGAACATATCCTCGGGTGAGGAATGAAAAGGGAGGGGAAAAAAAGAAAAAAACCTTAGGGAAGCTCTATACATATGTATATATGAAACTACATACTATATAAATCCAATGTTTTAAAAAGGCACAAAAACAGTGTGGCAGTGTGTATAGTATGCTGCCTACTGATGGAGACAGAGTAAGGAATATACATACTATACATACACACACTTTTTTTTCTAAACTAGTCATAGTAGTTGCCTCTACGGAAGAGAATGGGGTTCTGGGGACAGGGGAAAAGAAAGAGGTTTATATTCTGTACACTCTCTTGTATCATTTAAATTTTGTACACTATTCATTTGTTTAAAAAAAGAGAACTGGAGAAAAAAAGAAATTACCTGCTAATATGCTGGTTTCCCTAGTAGCCTGGGAGTGCACAGGCAGAGACTACTTCCTATTCATCTCTGCGGTCCCAGGATCTAGTACACAGTAGACACTTTACATTTGCTGCAGGAATTATTTTAACTCTTTCTCTTTTTTTTTTTCTAACTGGTTTTTATTAAATTTATTGGGGTGACATTGGTTCATACAGGTTTCAAGTGTACATTTCTATGATAGTTATTCAATGGTGACAACAAGCTAACATTTACTTAGCACTTAGTAACACCAGGCACTGTTCTAAGTACTTGACATGATTAACTCCTTTAACCCTCCTGACACTCCCATTGCACAGATGAGGAAACTGAGGCCCCAAGAGATTAAGTAACTTGTCACCAGTCACACACCTGGGTAAGTGGCAGAGCCAGGATTAAAACACTGGCCACAGCCCTGGCCGGTTTGGCTCAGCGGTTAGAGTGTCGGCCTGTGGACCAGAGTCTGGGGTTTGGTTCCCGCTAAGGGCACGTACCTTGGTGGCAGTTTGTCCCCGGCCCCGGTTGGGGTCATGTAGGTGGCAACCACTCCATGTGTCTCTCTCACATCGATGTTTCTCTCTCTCTCTTCCTCCCTTAAAAAAAAACAAAAAAAAAACACTGGCCCCAAACCCCTGCTCTTAAACACGAGGTTACGCAATTTTTTTTTTTTTTTTTTTTTGTATGTGCCCCTAGCGGGAACCGAACCCGGGACTCTCTGGTCCACAGGCTGACGCTCCAACCGCTGAGCCAGAATAGCATAACCGGCCAGGGCATGGTTATGCTATTCTTCACATACCTAGGAATGTACTGAAATCACTGAACAATGAAGTACACTCCTTACTGAATACTTGCTATGAAAATCTTCTGTCCTTAACTGCTGAATCATAAAAACTGTTGAAATAAAATGAGTTGAGGCCACCGCCTATGTGGGGACTGAGGAATCCCTGAGGAAGCTCTGATCTTGGCTTTCTGGTTCATGTGCACCCCACCCCCAAGGAGATCAGGGTCTGGGAAAATAATTAACAGACTAATCAAAATAAGACAGCGACCTGCCCACCTGTGAATTTACCATGGAAGCTATATTTGGTTCAATAAATAAAATCTTCTCTCTATATCAAGCATTCCAACTCAGTGCGTGCCTGACCTAACTAATGGGAAGGCCTTGTGCCCATCTTAAAAAAAAATTCCACCTGAAAAATAAAAACCACATACTGTAGTTAGAAACAATGCCCCACCACCCAGAACTTCCAGTTAGGATGTCAAACACTGAGAAACAGATGTCCCTGGACGCTTTCTTGTTGTCCTCAATACTGCTCTTACTCTTCAACAAAATTCCACACTTCTCCTGAGGTCTTATGTATTAGATACTTTCACAAACATATTCATTAGTTTTTACACTGGCTATTTGCTATTTTTTTATGACACAGGGAAGCATCTTACCTGAAAGTTCTCTGAATCACACTACTATAGAGGTTAACTTCTAAGAATTCCCTGTATAGCCCTGGCCTTGGAATGTGCTGTCATTGCACTGGCTTTCACTCTCCAAACACCACCAGACACTTCTTGTTTTGGTCCCTATTTTAGGTTCCACCCTACTTCAAGGCCTGTAGCCCACTGTCCACTAACAACCATAAGCTAGGAATGAGACATCTTAACCAATTAACTATGCTAAATTCAAAAGTGTTGCCATAGTTGGACTGGTAATTTTCAAACTATAATACATAGATTGAATTCAAACTTGAATCTAATTCATCTTTCTGCTTTAAAAGATCTTGAGAGGCCATATGTGATTCCATTTATATGAAATATCCAGAATAAGCATAACCACAGAGACAGAAAGCAACAGTACATGGTTGCCAGGGGCTAGAGGGAGGGGGAGTGGGGTTAGTGGGTAGTTTCCTTTGGAGTGATGAAAAAGCTTTAGAATTAGAGTGGAAACAATTGTACAATGTGGTAAATGTACTCTAATGTCACTGAATTGTATGTTTTAAAATGATAAATTTTATGCTATGTGTATTGTACAATTTAAAAAATAACCAACTTGCCCTGGCCAGTTTGGCTCAGCGGTTAGAGCGTCGGCCTGTGGACCAGCGAGTGCTGGGATCAGTTCCCGCTAAGGGCACATACCTCAGTTGCAGTTTGTCCCCGGCCCTGGTTGGGGTCATGTGGGTGGCAACCACTTGATATGTCTCTCTCACATCGATGTTTCTCTCTCTCTCTTCCTCCCTCTCTCCCTCCTGCTCTATCTGAAGATAAATGCAAAAATGTCCTCAAGTGAGGATAAAAAAAAATGTTTTTTAAATAACCAACTTAAGACTGAAAAAAAATTTTAAGGCACCATTTCTAATACATTAAAGTAAGTATAAAGGATATTTAAATAGTAATAAAGTAAGCATAAGGGATCTGTTTCCTATTAACAGACAAAAATAAAATCTAACTTGATAACTTTTCTTACACCCTCCCACCCCCCCAAAAAAACATATATATATTTTTATATACATAGAGAGAGAGAGAGAGACAATGAAAAGCCTTTTTTTTTTTTTTTTTAATCCTCACCCGAGGACATTTTTTCATTCAGATAGAGTGGGAGGGAGAGAGAGGAAGAGAGAGAGAGAAATATCAACGTGAAAGGGACACATCGAGTGGCTGCCACCCGCACGACCAACCGGGGCCGGGGACAAACTGCAACCGAGGTACATGCCCTTAGTGGGAACCGAACCCGGGTCTCTCTGGACCGCAGGCCGACGCTCTAACCGCTGAGCCAAACTGGCCAGGGCTGAAAAGCCATTTTTTAACCTATTAAATTTGCAATGTTTTTCTTAAGACCACCCAATGCTGATGAGTATATTTATTTCCAGTTGGTGGGAAGAATAAACTGGAATAACCTTTCTGGAAAATATCTGATGACGTACCTTAAAAGTGTTCATACTATCTAAAACTATTTTAATATAAAAGGTTTATTTTTTTAAAATCTTCATACCCTTGGGTCCTTCTGGGAATCTAGCCTAAGGCAATTTTCTGAACTACAGAAAAAGCTTTTTGAAAAACATTAATTACATATTATTTACAATGGCAAAAAAAAAAAAAAAAACCAGAATAATTTATGCCCAAGAATCCATGTAATGCCATTGTAAATATTTATGAAGTGTTTAATGATTTGGAAAAACCACTTATACTATAATGTTAAGTGGAAATGGCAGAAGAAAAAAAATGCATTTATAGTGTGATCTCAACCATATTTAAAAAGTAAATAAAGACTAGAAGGAAACAAACCAAAATGCTATTATTAAAGGTTGAATCAGATGGTAGTTAATTATCTTTTTATACTTATCAAATACTCCAGAGTCCAAAATACTTTTTTTAAAGATTTTTCTATTGATTTTTAGAGAGAGAGAAAGGGAAAGGGAGTGAGAAATATTCATGTGAGAGTGAAATATCGGCTGCCTCCCGGGGCCTGTGCTCTGACCAGGAATGGAACCGGCAACCTTTCAGTGCACAGGAAGCCGCCCAACTGACTGAGGCGCAACTGCCAAGGCCCAAAATATGTTTCACATTAGGAAAATAATAACCAAGCAAAATCAAGAGGTGGTAGAGAAGACTTTCTGATAGCATCAGTACCTACTTTAATTGCCAAACAGTATTAAGACAAAGAAGGTGCAGAAACTGAACTAAATTACTGGCCACAATCTTGGAAGGCTTGGCCACTACAGTGATTTTGTTGTTATTGTTGTTGTTTTGGGAGTGTTGTTTGTTTTTAAATAAATCATCTATGGGAGAAGAGTATATAGGACCTCCCTATACTATTTTTGCAGTACTATTGCAATTGTAAAATTATCTCAAAATACACTTAAATTAAATAAATCCTTGCTAGATGACTTAATTTGTATTTCACTAATAACAGAATGCAGGATGAAGATAAACAATTTCTTGGACAGTAATAAAGCACATGACTCCTTTCCCCATGAATTATATAAAAGCCTTTCTGGAGTAGCTGCCTCCACAGAAATCACCTCTGCTCTTCAACATTTCGAAGCTTTCACCTTCATGAACTGACCTAAACACACTGAGCTTTTTCACTTTGCCATGTATATCTGCCCCAAACGGCCCTTCACATCTACCTCAGGCCCCAAACTCTTTTCTAATGACTTCCCACTTCTGTTTTGAAACCCAACTCAGTTGTCACCTCCTTTGGAAAGCCTTCCCTGATACACCCCTCCCCATCCCCAACTTAGCCAGGCTTTTTTTCTTTTTCTTTTAAGTACAGTTATACCTCCACAAGGTTTTATTTCTGTATTTATCCCCCAGCACCATAATCATTTGCTGGCATGCACATCTCCTCAGGCAGGGTTAGAAACTTCCGGAAGTTACAACCATCTATAACATCTATTCACCCTTTTCCATGCTTGCATTCAACAGCTGTAAACCAGATGAATTCCCTATTATTTTGCAACTCTGTTGCAAGTAAGCCCCCCAAATTCACCAACAATACTTCCTTCCAGCTCCTGACTTTCCTTTCAGTCAAGAATTACAAAGTACATTAGCCTGGCCAGTGTGGCTCAGTGGTTGAGCGTCGGCCCATGCACCAAGAGGTCGCCAGTTTGATTCCTGGTCAGGGCACATGCCCAGGTTGTGGGCCTGGTCCCCAGTGGGGGCATGCAGGAGGCGGCCAATCAATGTTCTCTCTCATGGATGTTTCTCTTTCTCCCTCTCTCTCTTTCTCCCTCCCCCCTCTCTAAAATCAATAAAGAAGAAATAAAATTCTCTCTAGCCTTCGGATTTCGAGCGTTTACGAGGCCACCCACACTGGTTGCTGTTTTGGTCCTTGTTTGGAGACCCGGGGGGCGAGCAACTCCTCAGTTCTGGCAGGCCACTCTCAACCTCCTCTCTGTCCTGGAGTCTAAGGGCAAGGACTACATCAATGGGGTCAGTGCTCTCAGGCTTCCAACTGAGTTTGGCTAGTGGGGAGGAACCACAGACAGGAAATGCAGGATGAGAAGAAAATGAGTTAGATAAACAGGTCCAGATTCCAAAATGGCGGCGGAGTGAATGGAAGCTACACAGACCATCTCCCAAGACCAAACGGGAATTACAACTAAAATAAAGACAAATCGTCAGGAAAAAGCAACAGAAAAGCAGCTTGCGAGGACCATACAACCAGGGACACTGAATCGATCCTGGTAGGATTGCGGAGGCGCGAGAGGGGGGCTGGGAGCCCACGGAGAGCAGCGGCCTTAGCCGTGAGCAGCGCCCTCGGGGTTAAAGCCCGAGCCGGCTCCACAGCGCAGAGCCGGGACAGAGCGCTAAAATAGCCACAGCCACTCACCTGCGCTCCGGCAGAGGGAGGGCGGACTGGACTGGAACTGTGTGGGGACACTGGGGATTTGGAGGGCGCTCAGAGCTTTTGCTGAGTTGCGGCCACGCAGGACTGTGGCCTGGCCCTCTTACTCCATCCCCAGGCTCTGGGGAGAGGCAGCAGCCCCCCCCTCGGAGATCCAGCCACACCCTAGTGGGTCATAGAAATGCAAACTGAGGCTCATTAACTACTAGCATCTGCCCTACCCTCTGGAAATCCTCTCATGGCTGAACACCTGAGGGAGGTTTTCATTCAACTGAAAACCCAAGGCTCTTCAAACAACCACGACTAATAGCCTCTAGGCAAAAAGCTAGAGGATAACTTAACCTTTGCTGGGCTTGCAAATATACCCTGGAAAGTAAGACTCCACGGTGGTGTTTAACGTGGGTCCTCCCACGCTCATCCAAACCCAGTAGAGGGAGCCACAAACAACAAAACACCAACATCCACTGGAAAATTTGGCAGGCTCCAAAAACCACTGAGATAGCCAAAATGGGGAAACAAAGAAACAGACCCCAAATGAAAGAACAAGAGACCTCTACCGAAGATGAGATAAATGAAACGGAGTTAAGCAAGTTAACAGAGCTAGAATTCAGAGCCATGATCTTGAGGAAGCTCAACAGCATGAGTAAGGACATCAACACCTTGAGTAAAGACATCAACACCATGAGCAAAGACATAGAAACACTGAAAACCAACCAAGTGGAAATGAAGAAGCAGCAAGAAGAAATGAAGAATGACATAGCACAAATGAAGAACACACTGGAAGGACTAAACAGCAGAGTAGAGGAAGCTGAGGACTGGATCAGTGAATTAGAAGACAGGGTAGAAAAAAATCAACCAATCAGAAAACCAAAAGGAAAAAACAATGAAAAAACAGGAAGACAGCTTAAGAGAACTGTGGGACAACTGGAAATGTAATAATATTCGCATCATTGGAGTCCCTGAAGAAGAAGAAAGTGAGCAAGGGTTAGAGAATATATTTGAAGAAATAGTGACAGAGAACTTCCCTAATTTGGTGAAGAAAGAGAAGGCATTCAAGTTCAAGAAGCACAGAGAGTCCCAAGTAAGAAGAACCCAAACAGGCCCACACCAAGACACATAGTAATTAAAATGCCAAAAATTAAAGACAAAGAGAGAATCCTAAAGGCAGCAAGAGATAAGCAACAGGTTATCTACAAAGGAACCCCCATAAGGCTATCATCTGACTTCTCAACTGAAACACTACAGGCCAGAAGGGAATGGCATGAAGTAATCAAGGTCATGAAAAACAAGGATCTGAATCCAAGACTACTCTACCCTGCAAGGCTGTCATTCAAAATAGAAGGCCAAATAAAGAGCTTCTCAGACAAAAAAAGGCTACGGGAATACATTAGCACCAAACCAGCACTGCAAGAAATGTTAAAAGGACTGCTGTAATTAGAAGAAATAGGAAGGAAAGTAGAACCACACTAAACAAAAATGGCAATAAATAAGTACATGTCAATAATCACCTTAAATGCAAATGGATTGAATGTTCCGATAAAAAGACACAAAGTAGCGGATTGGATAAGAAAGCATGACCCATATATATGTTGTTTACAAGAGACCCACCTCACAACAAAAGACTCACATAGGCTGAAAGTGAAGGGATGGAAAAAAATCTTCCAAGCAAATGGAAAGGAAAAAAAAGCTGGGGTAGCAATACTCATATCTGATAAAATAGATTTCAAAATGAAAGCCATAACTAGAGACAAAGAAGGTCACTACATAATATTGAAAGGATCTATCCAACAGGAAGATATAACCTTGATAAACATATGCACCCAATATAGGAGCACCAAAATATATTAAAAATCTTCTGGAGGACTTCAAAGGAGAAATTGACAGCAATACAATCATAGCAGGGGACTTCAACACCCCGCTGACATCACTGGATAGATCCTCTAGACAAAAAATTAACAAGGAAACAGAGACTCTAAACGAAGCACTAGACCAAATGGATTTAATAGATATTTACAGAGAATTACACCCCAAAACTACAGAATTCACATTCTTCTCAAGTGCACATGGGACATTCTCAAAGATAGATCACATATTAGGACACAAACGAAGTCTCTACAAGTTCAAGAAGATTGAAATCATATCAAGCATCTTCTCAGATCACAATGGCATGAAACTAGAAATCAATTGCAACAAGAACATGCAAAGACATATGAACACATGGAGGCTAAATAGCATGTTATTAAACAATGAATGGATTACCAAGGAGATCAAGGAAGAAATTAAAAACTTCCTGGAAACCAATGAAAATGAACACACAACACAAAATCTATGGGATGCAGTGAAAGCAGTTCTGAGAGGGAAGTTCATAGCACTACAGGCCTACCACCTCAAGAAACAAGAAAAATTTCTAATAGACTATCTAACCTCACAACTTAAAGAACTAGAAAGCAAACAAAAAGAAAACCCCAGAGCAAGTAGAAAGAAGGAAATAGTAAAGATCAGAGCAGAAATAAATGACATAGAGACCAGAAAAACAATTCAAAGGATCAATGAAACAAAGAGCTGGTTTTTTGAAAAGATAAACAAGATTGATGGACCCACCAAGAAACAACAAGAGAGAACCCAAATACACAAAATCAGAAATGAAAGAGAAGTAACAACTGACACCACAGAAATACAAAGGATCGTTAGCAAATACTATGAACATTTATATGGCAACAAATTCGACAATCTAAGTGAAATGGACAAATTTCTAGAAACACATAGTCTCCCAAAACTGGACCAGGAAGAGATAGAAAACTTGAACAGATCAATAACAGCTAAGGAAATTGAAGATGTAATCAAGACTCTCCCAGCAAACAAAAGTCCAGGTCAGAAGAACTAACACCCATTCTCCTCAAACTATTTCTAAAAATTCAAGAAGAAGGAAGACTTCCAAACTCGTTTTATGAGGCCAGCATAATCCTAATTCCAAAACCAGAAAAAGACACTACAAGGAAAGAAAACTACAGGCCAATATCCCTGATGAACATAGATGCCAAAATCCTGAACAAAATACTAGCAAATCGGATCCAGCAATACATCAAAAAAATTATTTACCATGACCAAGTGGGATTCATCCCAGGGATGCAAGGCTGGTTCAATATTCGCAAATCAATAAATGTGATACACCACATAAACAAAATGAAAGATAAAAACCACATGATCATATCAATAGACACTGAAAAAGCATTAGACAAAGTCCAGCACCCATTTCTGATAAAAACGCTCAGCAATTTGGGAATAGAGGGATCATATCTTGATATAATAAAGGCCATATATGAAAGACCTACAGCCAACATCATACTCAATGGACAAAAACTAAAAACATTTCCCGTAAGAACAGGAACAAGACAGGGATGCCCACTTTCGCCACTCTTATTTAACATAGTACTGGAAGTCTTAGCCACAGCAATCAGACGTGAAGAAAAAATAAAAGGAATCCAAATTGGAAAGGAGGAAGTGAAACTGTCATTATTCGCAGACGACATGATATTATATATAGAAAACCCTAAAGACTCCATCAAAAATCTACTAGACTTAATGAATGAATTTGGCAAAGTAGCAGGATACAAAATTAACGTCAAGAAATCAACGGCATTCTTATACACCAATGATGAACTCACAGAAAGAGAAACTAAAAAAACAATTCCATTTACCATCACGGCAAAAAAATTAAGATACCTAGGAATAAACTTAACCAAAGAAGTAAAGGACCTATTTGCAGAAAACTACAGGACATTGAAAAAAGAAATAGAGGAAGATATAAAAAAGTGGAAGCACATACCTTGTTCATGGATTGGAAGAATTAACATCATTAAAATGTCCATATTACCCAAAGCAATCTATAGATTCAATGCAATCGCCATCAAAATACCAGTGACATATTTCACAGAACTAGAACAAATACTTCAAAAGTTCATATGGAACCAAAAAAGACCCCAAATAGCCACAGCAATCTTGAAAAAGAAGGACAAAGTAGGTGGGATCACAATACCGGACATCAGGTTATACTACAAAGCTACTGTAATCAAAACAGCCTGGTACTGGCACAAGAACAGGCATATAGACCAGTGGAACAGAACAGAGAATCCGGAAATTGACCCAAGACATTATGCTCAATTAATATTTGACAAAGGCAGCAAGAGCATACAATGGAGTTAAGACAGCTTCTTTAATAAATGGTGTTGGGAAAATTGGACAGCTACATGCAAAAAAATGAAACTAGACCATCAACTTACACCATACACAAGAATAAACTCAAAATGGATAAAAGACTTAAATGTGACTCGTGAATCCATAAAAATCCTAGAAGAAAATGTAGGCAACAAAATTTCAGACATCATACGCAGCAGAATCTTCACTGATACATCACCTAAGGCAACAGAAACAAAGGGAAAAATGAACACATGGGACTACATCAAACTCAAAAGCTTCTGCACAGCAAAAGAAACAACCATCAAAACAGATAGGGAACCCACTCTATGGGAGAGCATAACTGCCAATGATACATCAGATAAGGGGTTAATCTCCAAAACATATAGAGTGCTCATACAACTCAACAAAAGGAAGACAAAGAACCCAATTAAAAAATGGGCAGAGGAACTAAATAGACACCTCTCCAAAAAGGACATACAAATGGCTAAGAGACATATGAAGAAATGCTCAACATCACTACTCATCAGAGAGATGCAAATTAAAACAACAATGAGGTATCACCTCACACCTGTCAGAATGGCCGCCATCAACAAATCATCAAACAACAAGTGTTGGCGAGGGTGTGGAGAAAAGGGGACTCTAGTGCACTGCTGGTGGGAATGCAGACTGGTGCAGCCACTGTGGAAAACACTACGGTGTTACCTCAAAAAATTAAAAATTGAACTGCCATTTGACCCAGTGATCCCACTTCTAGGAATATACCCTAAGAAGCCTGAAACACCAACCAGAAAGAATACATGTACCCCCATGTTCATAGCAGCACTATTTACAATAGCTAAGATCTGGAAACAGCCCAAGTGTCCATCAGTGGAGTACTACACAGCTGTAAGAAAGATCTCTTATCCTTTGAGACGACATGGAGGGACCTCGAGAGTATTATCCTAAGCGAAACAAGCCAAGCAGAGAAAGACAAATATCACATGATCTCACTTATTTGTGGAATATAATGAACATAACAGTCTGAGGAACAGGGAAGACCCAGAGATGTGGAAGTAGGGTATAGATTGACACCCCTCAGAAGAGGGGGTGGGGGGGAGGGAAGAGATAAACCACAGAACTTATGCGCATGTATGCATAACTGATGGACATGGACAACAAAGCTGGGGACGGGGTGGGGGGATGGGGAGGAGGGTGTCAATGGGGAAAAAAGGAGAAACATCTGTAACAAAAATAAATTAATAAAAAAGAACTAAAAAAATAAAATAAAAAAAATTCAAGTTAAAATCAGAAAAAAAAGAAAAGAAATAAAATTAAAAAAAAAAAAAACAAAGTACACACATCCTGGTGCATAGACTCACCAGGAGTTAAGTGTGTTTTCAACGGCCCAGCACTCACCCAATATTAGGAATTGCTTTCCTACACCCAGAATAGGTAGATCCAAGACACCAAATTTTAACATTCTACTCTCTAATTTATCCATAACTTCTATTTGCTAAGAGCTATAACTTCCTCATATCTTTTCATGAACATCAGTTCTTAGTTGAATTTCTTTAAGGGATTATTGTCCATAAAGTAATGAAGATTTATTTTTAATTTTTTTTTCTTTATTGATTTTTAGACAGAGAGGAAGAAGGAGGGAGAGAGAGAGAGAAACACTTATGAGACAGAACACTGACTGGCCACCTCCTGCATGCCCCCCACTGGGGATCGGGCCCACAACCGGGACATGTGCCCTGACTGGGAATCGAACTGGCAACCTCTGGATGCATGGGCCGATGCTCAACTACTGAGCCACACCGCCAGGCTAATGAAGATTTTTATCACTCCCAAGTCATAGCCATGAAGATTAAAGAACCTCCAGGCTGCACCAAGCTAGGAGGTCAGCTGGGCCCATTCACTGGCCAGCTAAATGACTTGCTCCACACATCTCACACATCTGAAGGAGCTGCAAGTCATACCTTTTTAACATAGCAAATGATTTATTAAAGGCTTTGAAGGTGCCCTAGCCAGTTTGGCTCAGCGGTTGGAGCGCTGGCCGGAGGATCAGAGTCTCGGGTTCAATTCTGGTCAAGGGCACGTACCTCAACTGCAGTTTAATCCCCGGCCCTGGTTGGGGTCCTGCAGGAAACAGCCAATCGATGTGTCCCTCTCACATCTATGTTTCTCTTTCTCGCTCTCTCGCTCTCCCCCCACCTCCTTCCTTCCCTCCCTTCCACTCTGAAAATCAATGGAAAAATATCCTCGGTAAGGATTAATAAATAAATAAAAAGTATCTGCATTTTTTTAATATAAAAATTTTTTTAATGGCTCCATTTATTTAAAAAAATAAAGGCCTTGAAGGTTACTGGCAAAAGAAATAAAAAATACAAGTGCTCAATATCAAGGGTCTATGGAATATGCCAATCAAAACTCTCTTTCATATTCAATCTGTTCACTATTGAGGTGTAAAGGGGGATTCTTTTTCTCAAGAGTTTTCTTATATTTCTTTGAGGTTTTTTCAAAAGCCTTCAAGTTTTCTCACATTATAAGAAGACTCCTTTACAGATACACCAGGATGTGATTTTCAGTACTTCTCAGTAAAGCATGCCTGTCCACAGAACTCTGGGAATATGGACCATCCACCTCCACAATGAAATGAGGCCACATGGTGTTCCTCTAAGATGACATATGTGCTTGGATCTTTAATTGGCTTGTGAAGACTAGAGACGGAAGGAATGGAAGAGGGAAAGGAAGGAAAAAAGAATACTGATTTTTAAACAATAAGTGTTTAAGGTACAACCCAAGATTTTCAAGAAATTTCAGGTCTCCAGAGAGCTGACAGGTGCCTTCCTTTAACCAGGTGTAAACTCTCTTTGTCACTAGGGAAATCTCAGTGGAAAATTAAAGAAACCCTACACATGATTGGTAAACTCTCCTGTGAAGCTACTTCATATATCCTTTAACATTCTAAGTTCACTCTGGTTCATAAACCCAATTAACAGAACCAGCAACAAATGATTGCCAGAAAAATCATTTCACCAAGGTGAGCTCCACAACTTTCTGGCCATGTAATTGTTGTCCTACAGCTAAACTTACTCTTACATTATGTTCTGACAAATACACATGAAGCCAAATGGGGAGGAATACACATCTTAACCACAAGGATCATGAGACAAAAGATAAATAAATGTATAATGATTTAGAAAACTATTAGATTATTTAGCTCTATCACCAAGACAATCATTTTATTCATGTCCACACTATTCAATATCAGTACACATGAAATGTTAAGTGTTCTTATTTTGACTAAAACCACCAGCATAAGATTCAAACAAATGTGCAGGCTATTCCAAGCATCACTATATTGATATTCCAACATTATTCAGCCAAATTACATATAATTTTTCTTTTTAAATGTTGACTGACCCAACAGAAAACTGTACAAAGATCAGGAGATTAGGAATGATCAGCTGATGTAGAAAAAAATACACATGACAATAAAATATCAAAAGATGTTCCATTTCACTCATAATTAAAGGACTGCACATGGAATTCCTAACATGCCATTTCACCTGTCACATTAAAAAGTTTTAATGTTTGCCCTGGCTGGAGGGCCTCAGTGGTTAGAGCATCAACCCAAGCACCAAAGGGTCTCAGGTTCTATTCCCAGTCAAGGGCCAACACCTCTGTTGCAGGTTTGACCCCCCCACCCCCGGCCCCAGTCAGGGTGCATGCGGGAGGCAACCAATTGATGTTTGTTTCTCTTTCTCTCTTTCTCCCTCTCTCTCTCCCTCCTTCCGTCCCTCCCTCTCTCCCTCCCTCCCACTCTGTCTAAAAAAAAAAAATCAATGGAAAAAATATCCTCGGGTGAGGATCAACAAAACAAAACAAAAAAAGTTTTAATGTTAGCCAGAAGCTAGGTTAACAGGAACTATCCTATTAGTGACAGTATAAACTGATAGATACTTTTTTAGGAATAGCACTATCCACCAGAATTTTTTTTTTAACTTTTCTTTTTTTGTTTTAATATTTTATTGATTTTTAGAGCAAGAGGAAGGGGGAGGGATAGAAACATCCACCAGCTGCCCCTTGCACACCCTCAACAGGGACTCGAACTGGCAACCCTTCGGTGCACGGGACGATGCCCAACCAACTGAGCCACACCAGCCAGGACTCTACCAGAATTTTTAAATGCATGTACCATTTGCCCCACAATTCCACTTCCAGTAATTTATCAATAACTATGATCTCACAAAGTGAGCAAATATATAGCCAATGTGTCTGTTGTAGTACTAATGGTATTAGCAAACACTGGAAATCTGAAATAACCAACATTAAGAAAATAGGTAAATACATTAAGGCAGGCATACCATGTTCCAGGGCAAAATGATAAAAGAATGGTACATGCTAAGAGATATCTTAATTGAGTTACTGAACCTCAGCAAAACAGCTTTCAGCAACCATGCAAAAAAGCCAAGTTATATCTAACTGAGGTAAAAGGAGAGCATTATATAAATTAGACTAACCAAGTTTTTCCACACAATATCATTCAATGACAGAAAACAGTGAGAAATAGCTGCAGACTTCTTAGGAAAAGATTGTATACCCATGAATATTATTATTATTATTATTATTATTATTATTACTTTATCCTCACCTGAGGACATTTTTGCACTTATCTTCAGATAGAGCGGGAGGGAAAGAGGGAGGAAGAGAGAGAGAGAAACATCGATGTGAGAGAGACACATTGACTGGTTGCCACCCACACGACCCCAACCAGGCTGGGGACAAACCACAACCGAGGTACGTGCCCTTAGCAGGAACCTAACCCAGGTCTCTCTGGTCCTCAGGCCAACACTCTAACCGCTGAGCCAAACCGGCCAGGGCTACCCATGAGTATTATAATACACAGCCCAGTTGCCATGTATGGGTAAGGACAACAGACATTTCAAACATGAAATAATTCAGGGAATATAGCAACAATGAACTCTTTTTTTAAAAAAATTATCAGTTAATGAATGCATTAAAGGGGTCAACAAGCCCAGCCAGTGTGGCTCAGTGGTTAAGTGTCAACCCATGCACCAAAAGGTCGCCAGTTCGATTCCCGGGCAGGGCACATGCCCAGATTTTGGGCTCAAGCCCCAGTGGGGGGCATGCAGGAGGTGACCAATCAATGTTCTCTCTCATCAATGTATCTCTCTCTCTCCCTCTCCCTTCCTATCTTAAAAAAATCAATTAAAAGACTTCCGGTCAAGATGGCGGCGTAGGCAAACGTGGTCTCGCGTCCTCCCACAACCACATCAAAGTGACAACTAAACTACAGAACAACCATCCTTCAAAACCGCCTGAAATCAAGCTGAATGGAAGTCCGACAACTACGAAATTAAAGAAGAAGCCGCATCTAGACTGGTAGGAGGGGCGGAGGCGCGAGGGGCTGGTTGCACACCCACGTGTGGCGGATAAAAATTAGGAGGGACACTTCCGCTGGGAAGGTCCTCCCTGAGGACTGAGGGGTCCCCATCCCACACCAGGCGCCCAGCTCAGGGTTCCAGTGCCAGGAAGAGAATCCCCATAACTTCTGGCTGGAGAAACCAGCGGGAACTGAGGCTGAGGCGGCTGGAGCCCCCGGCAGCTCCTCTTAAAGGGCCCGCGCACGGACTTACTCGGACTCGCTCCCTCCAGGCTCCAGCGTGCGGGAAGGAGCCTGAAAGGCACCAGAGTCATATGGGGAAGAACTGAGCTGTTTGGCATTGGAGTGAGAGCTGGAGAGGCAGCTTTCTCCTGGACAGACGTGCTATCAGAGGCTTTTGTTCCTTTGGTGAGCCCTTCCCTGGGCCGGCAGACGCCGCCATATCTGGGACTCCAGCAACCTGGCTCACACTGTTGGCCCTGCCCTGGTGATTCCCTGAGGCCCTGCCCCACCCAACTTCCAGGCCCACTCAAGCTGTTGCCAGTTGCTTTACCATAGGATTGGCCTGTCTTGGATCCTGCTTCAACTTTTCCTAAATTCTTTCAAACAAGCAGCATCTGGTCTCAGCTAGCCCAATACCTCTCGCTAAGTAATACATAGAAACAAACACAGGGAGGCAGCCAAAATGAGGAGACAAAGAAACAGGTCCCAAATGAAAGAACAGAACAAAACTCCAGGAAAAGAACTAAGTGAAATGGAGTTAAGCAACCTAACAGATGCTGAGTTCAAAATACTGCTTATAAGGATGCTCAATGGACTTAGTGAGAACCTCAGTGAACTTAGTGAGGACCTCAAGAGCATAAAAAAGGACCAGTCAGAAATGAAGGATGCACTAACTGAAATAAAGAATAGTTTACACAGATGCAGTAGTAGAGTAGGTAAAGCCAAGAAGCAAATCATCGATTTGGAATATAAGGAAGCAAAAAACACCCAATCAGAACAGCAAAAAGAAAAAAGAATCCAAAGAAATGAGGATAGGGTAAGGAGCCTCTGGGACAACTTCAAGCGTGCCAACATTCGCATCTTGGGGGTGCCAGAAGGAGAAGAGAGAGAACAAGAAATCGAAAACCTATTTGAAACAATAATGGCAGAAAACTTTCCTAACTTGGCGAAGGAAACAGACATGCAAGTCCAGGAAGCACAGAGAGTCCCAAACAAGATGAACCCCAAGATGCCCACACCAAGACACATCATCATCAAAATGCAAAAGGTTCAAGACAAAGAGAGAATCTTAAAAGCAGCAAGAGAAAAGAAGTTAGTTACCTACAAGGGAGTTCCCATCAGACTGTCAGCTGATTTCTCAAAAGAAACTTTGCAGGCCAGAAGGGAGTGGCAAGAAATATTCAGGGTGATGAAAAGCAAGAACCTACAACCAAGATTACTCTATCCGGCAAAGCTGTCATTTAGAATCGATGGCCATATAAAGAGTTTCCCAGACAAGGAAAAGCTGAAGGAGTTCATCACCACCAAACCATTATTATATGAAATGTTGAAGGGTCTTCTTGAAGAAAAAGATAAAAAAATATGAACAAACAAAATGGCAATAAATAACATATCTATCAACAATTGAATCTACAAACAAAATGAACAAGCAGAACAGAAACATTCTCAGAGACACAGAGAACTTTTGTTGGTTACCAGATGGGTGGGGGCTGGGGGGATGGGTGAAAAAGGTGACAGGATTAAGAAGTACAAATTGCTTGTTAGACTGACAAACCTCAAAGGAAAGGGGGGTTGAGGGGTAGGAAGAAATAAACCAAAGAACTTATATGTATATATGCATAACCAATGGACACAGACAACAGTGTGGGGAAAGGCAGGAAGGGGGAAGGAGGGGATCAATGGGGGAAAAATGAGGAACATCTGTAATACATTCAACAATAAAGATAAGTTAAATAAATAAATAAATAAATAAATAAATAAATAAATAAATAAAATAAAAATCAATAAAAGCATGTCCTCAGGTGAGGATTAAAAAAATATATATATTTTTTAATCTAATAACAACTTTGGAATTGTACTTTGAAGGATATTTTTCATTCCATTTTGCTAACAATTCATTTTTATCATCTTCCACAAAAGTATTAGCCCATGATGAATTGGAAATTTTTAAATCCATAAAAGACAACTAGTTCTTTACAATGAAGAGAAATTAAGAAAACTTCCTTTCTGTTGATAACCTATAATGTGGTCCAGTTACCACTGTGTCCACAATAGTCATACCTTTTCTATTGTATCACATTAGAGGATATGCAGAAATACCTCTTCTCTTTTTGTTATCAGCAAACTTTGGCCATCTTGCCCTTTCAACTATGAAGTAAATTTTGCAAGTTTTAAGGTTAGATGACTAGATGTACTGTTTTTCCTGACAGCCTTTCAAGTAAATATACCTCTGTAAATGTGCACAAGCTTAAGAAGAAACCTAGTAATAGAAGAAAGCATGGGGTGTGGAGTTAGAACTTTGTGTCTGAATCCTGTCTCTACCAACTTGTTATATAATTTTGGATAAGCAACTAACATCACCCTCCCTGAGCCTCAGTATCCTCATCTTTCTCAACTGTAAAATGGGAACAGATAGTACCTACCTTGCAGGAGGATAGCTATAAGACATTAAATGAGGTACTGGCCCTGGCCGGGTGGCTCAGTTGGTTGGAACGTTGTCCCATACACCAAAAGGCTGCAGTTCAATTCCTGCTCAGGGCATGTATCTAGGTTGCAGGTTCAATTCCCATCGAGGTGCATATAGGAGGCAACTGATCAATGTTTCTCTCTCTCTCTCTCTCTCTCTCTCTCTCAAATCAATAAAAATATATCCTCAGGTGAGGATTAAATGAGGTACTGTATGCACTACATGAGGGCCCCCAAACAATGGGCAGCAAATTGAAATTATGAAACAGACCCAGACCTTTTTTCTCCCTCTAAACCCCAGTTTCCTTCCCTTCCCTTTAGCCTTTACCTCCCTCACTTCTCTCTGCTTTGTGGGTTTCCTCAGACAGTATCCACAACTCCCTCACCTCCCCCAAACCCCACTCCTAATTGTTCCCCAGCACTTCTCCCAGGAGTAATTAGTTTTTGGAGTCTCCCAGTAAATACACCATCTACATACACAGCATTTGTTCTAACAACTCCCCTTGCTCACCTGCCCCCCACTTCCACCTCCCCAAGGGGAAAATACCTGAGCTTGCTGGTTGCTATGGGTTTTGGAAAAACAAGATGTTTAACTATATTCATACTCAAGTTCAATCTTACCCCACTCTTCAAATACTGCTGCTATCATTTACTAACCTCAAGGGCCCACCTTGACCCTCTTAGATTTATTTTCACACCTGACTCTTCAATTACCTAAACATATGTTGAATGCTTACTGGGCACTGGAGATTCAAAGAGGAATGGGACTCATCCCAATATGGACTTTTTGTTTTCAACTGATTTGAGAGAGAGAAGGGAGAAAGGGAGGTAGAGAAGGCGGGGGAGGAAGAAGGAGGAGAGGAGGCAAAAAGGAAGGGAGGTAGAAAGGGGGGGGGGGGAGAGAAACATCGATTTGTTGTTCCACTTATTTCATTCATTAGTTGTTTCTTGTAAGTGCCCTGACTGGAGATCAAACCCGCAATCTTGGGGTGATGCTCTAACTAACTGAGCTACCAGACCAGGGCCAATATGGACTCTTAGAGAGCACTAATCCCACTCCCAGGCTTGAAGAGGGAGTGAGGGGAAGGGAGTGAGGGAAAGGATGGAAGAGCTTCACATTTTGCTCTTCAAACTTCTGAATTGTTTGACACAGTTCACATTTTGCTCTTTAAACTTCTGAATTGTTTGACACTTACTACAAGAATGTAGTCTTGTAATTCTTATACAATAAAAACAAATAAATCAAAATAATGAAAGTGAAAAAACAGACCTAACAAAGATGATAAATGTGAAACTAGTGGCTAGAAAGACTCAAAGAGGTTATGTTTATGGTGATCCTGAAATGGTAAGATCTCACCTGCAAAAATGAAGAAAAGGACATGCAAGCAGAGGGAACAGAACTGAGCAAAGGCACAAAAGTATGAAAGTGTACTCAGTGTTCTGGGAATGAAAGGTGGTTTGTTGTGACTAGAGAACAAGGTATAATTTGGGAAGTCTAAAAGATATTCCAAATAAATCACTTTAAGCATTTAATAAATAATTTTCATCCTTCCTGACAAGACTAAAAGTAAGTGAAACTGTGAAAATCCAGGGCCCCATGTGCTTTCCACTACTCTGCTGTGATAAAAACTTGGTCTCTGACAATAATGGGAGGTCAAGTGGCATGATTACATTTGAGTTGCATGAGGTAGCTCTGGCAGGGATACAGAAGACAGACTAGTGGAGGGAGACCTAGAAGCTATCAAGACAGCACAGGGAAGGCAGGAGACAACGACAGCCTGAGCAAAGTGGAGGGAATGGAGGGAAAGACAGGTGCATTGACAGGTCTATGAGGAGGGGACTGATAGTGAAGGGGAAGTTAAAGATGACTCAGGTTTATCATTTGAGTATTGCATGAATAAGGTCATTAACAGAACTAGGGCTTGGGGAGAAGGCACTGCCCTGAGGGAAAAATGATGGATTTGGTTAGATGTTTGATTAGATGTCCACAGGACACTCAGGTGAATATCCAAGGCTGGAGAGAAAGGCTGAGTTTTCATTAGTACACAGGTCCTAGCCAAAGCCATGAGAAAGAAAATCAAGGGAGAGCCAAGAAAAAAAAAGTGTTTCCAAAAAAGAAAAGGAGACCAGTGGTTGTTAAAGGCCAAGAGGAAAAGTCAGATGCCATAAGGACTAAAAAGAGGCTATTCATGTTGGATTCAGCACAAAGAGGTTATAGGTGATCCTGAAACAGTGAAGACAGAGTCAGTCTGCGGTGGTTGTAGAATAAACCTTGGCGGAGAAAGGGAAAAGATTTGAAAAAGCAGAGGCTACTAGTTCAGGAATTCCCTCCCTCTTCACCCCAGGC
The DNA here is from genome assembly GCA_030848825.1 of Tadarida brasiliensis. NCBI lineage: Eukaryota > Metazoa > Chordata > Mammalia > Chiroptera > Molossidae > Tadarida > Tadarida brasiliensis. The sequence goes on from CM061258.1 coordinate 119,525,630, forward strand.
TACGCTGTCACATTTTCCTTGACTTGGACAAGGTATGTCCACAACCCAACTACCTATAATTGTCAAGATCCTTGACCTGTTCAATGCCAGTTACCTTCATCTCAACACCAGCAATGCCCACCTACCTACAGACAGCACCAAATCCCTTATTTTATCAGCACATGGCCCATCTCCTGTCATCTTCCTGTCAGTTTCTTTACCTGTCATCTCTTCCCTCCCCACGAAATCCAAATCACCAATTAATTAAAATTTTCCACTATTCTCAATTGCCAGGTTAGAGACCCTAAATCAGCTTGAGCTTTCCCCTTTTCTTCATCCCTTGAATCTGGAATCAGTCTGAGTTTTAAGTGACAACTCTCCTACTCTTCCTCTCCACTCCTAATTTCACATCCCAGGACTAGCCTTTGGCACATCCATCCAGGCATGGTGTCCTATCTGGTCTCCCAAAGCAATATAACCTATACATGGCATATAAATTAATTTTCCTTTAAAGAAAAACCAGCAAAAAAGTAAAGTCCAACTCCCTAGAGAAGTCCTGGAGGCCCTCCATAATCTAGCCATAACTACCTTTATAGCCTTCTCTCCAACTACTTCACAAAAGCCTCCACCATGGCCAAACCTGTCTTCCTTAGCATTACACATGTAGTTACACCTTCCCTTCTGAAATAATCCTCTTACTACAAGTTCTATTCGTCATAGGGAACCTAGTTTACTCCCTCTCTCTAAAGCCTCCTCTGAACACCCAAGACCTCCATAGCATTCCTACCACAATTTAACTGTTTACTCTGCCAAGAATTGTTCTAGACTCTTGGGTAAACAAAGCAAAGATCCTTAGCTTTATGGAGTTAATATTTTAGCAGAAGGAGATTAAAAAAAAAACAAAAACAGACTTCACAAATAACATTAAGTAGATAAAATGTTTACAAATTATAAATGGTACAAAAAGAAGTAAAGCAATAGGTAAAGGACTGGGAGCTGGAGTGAGATTATAATTTTAAATAGAGTGCTAAGGATAAGCCTCATGGGGAAGATGTCTCTTGAGAAGGCTTGCAGAAGGTCAAACTTGTCATGTAGCTATCCAAGTGACATGGCAGTCCAAGTGGAGGCAACAACCAGGCCAAAGCCCTGAGGCAGGAACACACCTGAAATCTGAAGAACAGCAAGGAGGCCAAGGTAGTTGAACAGAGTGAGCCACGGAGAGAGTAGTAGATGGCTTCAGCGTGTAACCACGGGCCAGAATATGGAGGGCACAACAGATCATGCAGGACCATGAGGGCTGCTACTGGCTTCACTGTAGTGAGATGAGAAGCCATGGGAACAGAGCAAAGACATGAACTACCTTAGATTTTTCAAAGAATCACTGAGGCTACTATGTTGAAAATAGCCTATAAAGGGGCAAGGTCAGAAGCTAAGAGAACAGTTAGGAGGCAACTGCCATAACCTAGGTAAGAGATGATGAAAGCCTGAACTACAGTGGTAGCAGTGGAGGGAATAAACAGTGATAAAATCCTGGCTACATTTCAAAGGCAGAAAACAATCGGCTTTCCTGATACAATCAGATGTAAGGTGTGAAAGGTCAAGGATGATTCCCAAGTTTTTGGCACAAGCAGCTGGAAGGATGAAGCTGCCCTCAGATGACATAGAGAGAGTTGAATTTGAGACATGTTCATTTGAAGTGCCTGACAAACAAGTGTGCATGTCAAGTAGGCAGCTGCATACGTGAGAAATGCTGCCAAGGAGGTCTGGACTAGGAGCTCACTAGGTCTGAGGCCTAGGGCACCCCAGCTGTTCAAAGATCAGTGAGATGAGGAAGAAACCAGTGAGGTGGAGGAAAACCAAACGGATATCCTAGTGTTCTGGAGACCAAGTGAAGACTTTAGGGAGTGTTCAACTTGTCCAATGCTACTGACAGATCAAGTAAGATAAGAACTGAGAACTAACCATTGCATTTAGGAATAGTGTAGAGAGGGACCTTGACAAGTGAGCTTTACAGACAATGGAGGATGACCACTTAGAGAGCACTCTTTCCTGGAGTTTTGTTGCAAAGGAAAACAAAAAAATAGAGCAGCTAATGGCAAGGAAAGTAGCGGTAAAAGTATTTACAATGAGAAAAAAGTTACATGTTTGAGTGCCACATGTATGTACACACATAAAGCCCTAAAAAGCCCTAAGCACTCAATAAATGGTAGTTCCTTCCTTCACTCTCCTTTTATACCTATCACTTTCTATTATTTTTACTGATAGGTATCTAGTTTTCAGAACTATCTGAAAATAACTGTTACCTGGAAGACTTTTTTACCTTGTTCAACTGTCAAGCTCTTCCTAATCCTTCAAGACTCAAATATTCCTCCTGGGTAGCCTCCCCAGGCGCCTCTCCTCAGTTAATCTCCCTCAGATATGCTACCTTTGCACCAATCACCCTTATCACAGTCTTTTTTTTTTTAATCCTCACCTGAGGACATTTTTGCATTTATCTTCAGATAGAGTGGGAGGGAGAGATGGGGGAAGAAAGAGAGAGAAACATCAATGATCAATGTGAGAGAGACACACAGACTGGTTGCCACCCACACGACCCCAACCGGGCCGGGGACAAACTGCAACCAAGGTACGTGCCCTTAGCAGGAACTGAACCCAGGACTCTCTGGTCCTCAGGCTGACGCTCTAACCGCTGAGCCAAACCAGCCAGGGCTTATTACAGTCTCTTGTAATTATCAGAATATATGTCCCATCTTCCTCAGTAAACTGACTCCTAGAGGGCAGGGGCAATATCACCCCTCTGGGGTGAAAGTTCAACAGTTAAGAGCCCAGGCTCCTGAGCCAAATTGCCTGGGCTTGAATCCCAGTTCCACCACATGGCTGCAAGGTGACCTTGAGAAGTTGCCTAACCTCTCTGGGCCTTGAATGTTCTCCTCTATAAAATGGGAAATAAAAATAGCCTCTACCTCCTGGCATTATTTGGAAGAGTAAATGAGTTAATATATGTAAAATGCCTGGCATACGCTACGCCCTATAAACATTAACTCTTGTATTATATAGTATCCACAGTACCTAGGATTTTAAGTTTGATGTAGGAAGTCAGTAAATCATTTCATGAATGACTAACCTAAGGAAGTAAAGAGCTCTGGCCTATTGTGGAGAATTACTTCTCTATACCACATTGAGTTTTTTGTCTTTACCAGGTTATTTCATCACTTGAACCATGTCATGTCATCTTAATTAGAGTTGAAGTTTTAAAAAGAAATATTACAAAGGTTCAAACATATGATAACTAATAGTCTTAAAAGTTAAAATGTTGTCAGTAGGAAATGGAGGGAATAGTTCCTGGGATAAATTCAGTAGGAAATGGAGGGAATAGTTCCTGGGATAAATAAAGAGCTGTGATCGCAGGAAAAAGACCCTCCTCCTGTAATACACAAACCAGGCAGCAGCTTCCTTACATTTTGGGGAAGAGGCCTGCTTTACCTATACCCTTGACCCTGGGACACCTCAGATGAACTCCTGGTGTGATGCAGAAAGGAAGTAATTAGATCATCCTGTTATCCTATGTGCTTAAATATGTGACTCAAAACTCACTTCAGGAAAAAAATGTACATGGTGATCATGAATTATGAGTATAGACCAGACTATAAAGTCAACTACTGCTTTACTAATGAACTGCTCACAGGTGGTCATTTCACAATGCTCTCCTGATTGCCAATTAAAATGAAACCTGAACACAAGGTTACTTGGCTAGCTTAGTCAATACCCACCAAAATTCTGCCCAGGGGTCCCAAAGCTCCCTGAGGGGAGGAATGTGTCTGTCTTGGTTCATCTGACATTCTCTAGAGCCTGGCATACAGTGGCTACTTAAAATTCACTGAAAGATTTGTACACCCATGTTCTCAGCAGTATTATTCACTGTAACCAAAAGGTGGAAGTAATTCAGATGTCCATCAACAAATGAATGGATAAACAAAATGTGGTATATACACACAGCCTTAAAAAGTAAGGAAATTCTGACACAGGCTACAACATGGACATTGTGCTAAGTGAAATAAGCCAGTCACAAAAAGACAAATATTGTATGATTCCACTTATATGAGGTTCCCAGAGTAGTCAAGAAATAGCTGACTAGTGATTGCCAGGGACAGGGGAAAGGGAGTTCGTGTCTAATGAGTACAGTTTCAGTTTTGCAAGATGAAAAAAGTTCTGAGGATGAATGCACAACAATGTGAATGTACTTAAAACTACTAAAGTGTGCACCTGAAATGGTTAAAATGATAAATTTCATATTATGTACTTTTTACAGTTTAAAAATAAAACCAAAAATTTCATTGAAGAATAAATGAAGACTACTCAGGACTACTTTCATCACTCACTAAATGTTCTATCTCATAACTTTGGATTATTCTTTAGAGAATTCTAATCTCTACATTTTATAGATGAAGAAAGTGGGACTCAGAGAGCTTAACTGATCTGCCACTATACTACATATGGTATCTACCACACAGTGCTGCTCAGCATTAATGGTGTATTGTATCTGACTGGTGGTAGGCCCCATGAAGACACCGACTATGCCTCAGGTCCTTCTATGCCCAGAACCTGAACACACCACCCACAGGCTCCTTGAATGTTCTGAAAATCCCAATGGCCTGAACATCTGCATCACAGAAGATGTCACTGTATCCCTTTCTCAACTAAAGCACTAACTTGGCAGGGAAAATGGGCAGCCTTAAGAACACTTCTGTCACTGGAGGTGCTCACACACAGGCTGGGCCATCAACCACTCCGCATGGCCTACTAGGTGCCAAGAGCTGGGGCACATATAGGTTCAGACAATTTCACCTTTGAGGCAGCCAAGTCATCTGCAGTAGACAGATGAGGCTCATTAACAATTACAACGACAAAAGGTAAATGCTTAACAAATCTACAGGAGTACTGAGAGTGGCTATGGGTCTGAAAAATGTGGGAAAATATCTTCAGTAGAGGCAGCTTCTGAGCTGGATCTGGAAGGATGAATAGTTTCCCAGTCACTACCAGAGCATGTAGCAGAAAGAACAGACGACTAGGTTTCCAAAGAAAGTACCGTTCCTGACTTCTATTGGCTAGGTAAGTAACCTCTGCAAATCACAAACCCTGTTTCCCCACATATAAATCTACAACAAGACCCCAGCAAGTCTTGTGTGTTGCATTTAACTGGAGCTCTGAAGTCACACTACCTGGGTTCAAATCGTGCCACTGTCCTTTATAAGTAACCTTGAGCTGGTTCTGTGCCTCAGTCTCCCCACTTCAGAAAAAAGCTGGTGTGCTAATTAAATAATACATGTCAATCACTAAGCACAGGGCCTGGCACATAGTAAGCCCTCAAAAAATGATAGCTACTGTCATGATGAGCTAGGCTCTAAGACAAGCAAATATCAGATGCAAAGGTTGTGCCTGCTGCACTTGCAGGTCTCTCTCGGTCCAAGAGACATCCACATGGGGGGATGGGAGCACGGAGCCAGGGCTGCAAACCCTGCACGCATGTGTCACTGCCCTGATCCCCACGCGCCTCCCCCCGCCCCAGGGAGAAGCGATGGCTCAGCAGTCCCAGGTCCCGCTCCCACCCCTCAGGCCGAGCACCCAGGGAGGGAAGGGGCTCGGACCCGACTTACCATACTGGCCGGGAGAAGGGGCGGCTCAGGTGAGCTGGCTCTCGGGCTTCGGACACGTCCCGCTCGCACAGTTCAGGTCATGATCCCAGCAGACTGGGGAAGTCCCCCGCCCATGCAAAGAGAACCGCTTCCCCACCCGGGCCCGCAGGGACCCTCTAAAAAGAGCGCGGCCCCCCGGCCCGCCTCATCGGGGACGCTCAGAACAATTCATCAAAACCCACCCGCCCCTCCCCAAGTTAACTGAAAAAGCAGGAAATAGGGCTCGGAGGCCGGCAAACAAGGCAGCAGCTCGGGGCCCCCCGCCCGGGCCCGACCCCCGAGAGGAGGTTCCGGGCCCAGGCAGGGGCTCCCCGGCCTCTGCGTTCAGAAGCAGCGGCGGGCCTGGCCCCGAGGATGAAGGGGCGGAGGCTGAAGGGGCCTCGGCGGCGCAGCCCGAGGGGCCGGCTCAGGGGAGAAGCCCGGGGGCCCGCGCTGTCCTCGCCGTCTCAGTCCACACGGCCGCCACAGCCGCCCTCCGGAGCATCCCTGCACACGTCCACCCAGGAGCCGTCCCCTCGCACCGCACGGCCGGCCCCAACCAACAGCCCCAACGCGCCGGAAGTGGCGAGCGCCCGGCGTGGCCCCACGGCGCGGCCGCCGGGCTGCGGCGCTGGAACCGGACCAATCCGGAATCAGGCGCGGGGCGGGGGCACGCAGGGCGGGGCTGCACCTGACGGCTCCCGCTGGCCCCGCCCTCCGGCCCCGCCCCGCGCCCGACGCCATGTTGGTAAAGGACGCCGGGTCTGCCTTCTTAGTAAAGGGACGCTTTCTGTTTTGCTTCGTTTGCTCATTCATTCCGCAAATCTTCGGGAAGCGCCTTTTACGTGTCAAGCACCCGGCTGGAAGTCAACGACACGCAGCCTCTGCCCTCGTACAGCTTACATCCATTCAGTCCGCATACATTTCAGCCCTGCTGTGACCCAGGCGCTGTGGTGGATGCCAGGACTGGTGCAATAAACGACGCTGCTGTAGCCCCTGCCCTCAGGAGGCAGATGAGCAACAAGTAAAGAGCAAATAAATAATTAATTGTAAGAAACTAAGAATACTGTGCGTAATGTGAACGCAACACACGCTATGAGCTGAGAGAAAATGGAAGGGAGGGATGGGAAATGTAAATTGAGACTTGAAGAATAAAGTCAGCAGTGGGAAGTGTGATCAAAGTAGAAGGAACAACTGCAGAGGTCCTGGGTTCTGGGATGGCAAAGAATGTGTTGGGTTCCTGTTCCTATCTTCCACCCCACTTGACTTGTGAAAGTGTTGATTTTAAGAAAGGGAAGCAGGAAACAATCCCTAGCAGCAGAGGTGCTACTGGTATGCCTACTGCATAGACTGGAGCAAATCTGTGTAACCCAGCGGCTTTCAAACTTCAGCGTGAATCAGAATCACATGGTGGGCCTATTAAAACAGATTACCATCTGAGTCCCACTCCCAGAATTTCTAATTCAGTAGGTCTGGGGTGGAGCCTAATAATTTACATTCCTAACAAGTTCCTAGGTGATGCTAATGCTGCAGGTCCAGAAACCACACTTGGAGAACTACTGATATAGCTCATGACCACAGAAAGCTTTCACTTATTCTTTCATCAAATATTTATCGTTGCCCCCTAAGTGACTACAACTGTTCTGAAGATTCAGTGCTGAACAAAACAGATACATTTGTGCCCTTATGGAATAGAGAGACAAATTAATAGTATTATACAGCCCAGCCGGTGTGGCTCAATGGATTGAGCTTCTGTCCCATGGGCTGAAAGGTCCCCGTTCAATTCCTAGTCAGGGCACATGCCCTGGTTTCGGGCTCCATCCCCAGCAGAGGGCTTGCAGAAGGCAGCCGATCCATGTTTCTCTCTCATATTGATGTTTCTTTCTCTCTCTCCCTTCCTCTCTCTCTAAAAAATAAATAAAAACATTTAAAAAATAGTATTATACAATAAGTAATCAGTTAAAACTGTGATAAGAGCATGAAAGAAGAATACAAACCACCATGAGAGTTAATAGCCAACAGATCTAAACTAATCTTGAGAGTTGGGGTAGGGAGGTAATCAGGAAGTGACATTTATTTAAGCTGTGGCCTGAAAGAAATGTTGTAGTTTGCTAAGCAAAGAGAGGAGGCATAGAATATTCTAGGAAGTAGAAACTGCAAGTAGAAGAGAAGCCATCTCAGAAGGTAAGCAGATAACTCAGGACTGAGGCCAAGTGACTTGTCCTTTCTTGGCTCAGTTTAGTGGAATGAGCAAAGGCTTTTAGATGAGACAATTTGGAGTGGAAGTCCAGCTCTTAGCACCAGCTGAGGTATGTTGAGCACATTACTATCAAAGTCTTGATTTCATCACTGTGTACATGTGTTATCGGTGGAAGTGGGGTGTCCTGTTTTGCACTGGGTGCTTGGAGTGGGGTCCTTATGATATCTCAAGAAAAATAATTTTCTGAGAATCACACAGGAGGATGAGTGGTTTTTATTCGTGTGGAATTATGTCCCTGGGTTTGCAAAGTCCCATTTCCCTTAATCCAGTCTTGGAAGATGTGCAGCTGGGGATTCAGTAGAACTAGAAGCAAAGCCAGCATCCAAAGTTTTCTTTCCATGTTGGAATTGGGTCTGGTTTAGCATCAGGCTAGTTGCAGTCCATTAGTCCTTTGCGTAGGTCCACATAGCCATGAGCCATGTGGGTGAATGCAGGGGAGCCAAGAGAGCATGCCCCCTGCAACGAGTCCCAAGAGAACCAAGAGAGCCAGGAGCCAAGATCACAAGAGCCAGGAGGCAAGAACACAAGAGAGAGCACTTGTTTGTTTAGGGGATTAAATATCTCAAATCTTGCCCTAGCTGCGTGGTTAAGTGGCCAAAGTGTTGACCCGAATACCAGAAGGTTACAGGTTTGACCCCAGGCCCCTGTTGGGGCTCGTGCAGGAGGCAACCAATAGATGTGTCTCTCGTATTGATGCTTCTCTCTCTCTCCCCCGCCCTCCTACCCTTCTACTCTCTCTAAAAATCAATGGAGAAAATATTCTCGGGTGAGGATTAACAAAAAATAAAAATAAATAAATATCTCAAATCTACCCATGCTTGCAGTAGCCATGCCTACTCTGTCCAATGACCTGCTCCCAGGTGTGACAGACAGACAAGTACTTTCCCTGTTTCACCCAGACTTTACTGGGCATGCGTCTATTCTTGACCCTGTTTAGTCCCTTCCCTCAGTGATCTGAGGAGAATAGACCAGTGGCTTCCTGGAGAGTGTTAAACTGCAGCTTCCTGGCAAAGCTGTACAAATGGCATGCCTATAAAATTTGGCCTTCCCTTTGCTCCTTTCCAGTTATTCATAAGTAGTTTTATTACAACAATATTAATTGGATGAAATAACAGAAACTCAACTCAGACTGAATTAGAGATATGTGTTTTGCTCATATAACTCCCATAACTGGACATCCAGAGATAGGTCAGCTTCAAGCTGGAAATGATGAGAGCCCTGGATCCATTCCTCTAGGATTTTTCTTCACTCTGCTTTTCTCCATGTCCTCAAGATGGCTGCCAGGAACAGCCATGGTCACAAACTGCCCCATTCACATGCAGCAAGTAAGAGCACATTTTCTCACATCCTTTCTCATGGCAGTAAGCTTTATTCTATTGGTCCTAATTGGCCCAGGCATGCCCATCCCTGAAGTAGCCACGGTGGAGGAGGATGGAATTGCTATGATTGGCTTAAGGAATTATCCCTGGGCCTGGCTAGTGTGGCTCAGTTGGTTGAGCATAGACCCATGCACCAAGAAGTCACAGGTTTGCCCTGGCCAGTTTGGCTCAGAGGTTAGAGCTTCAGCCCGCAGACCAGAGAGTCCTGGGTTCAGTTCCCACTAAGGGCACGTACCTCAGTTGCAGTTTGTCCCTGGCTCTGGTTGGGGTCGTGTGGGTGGCAACCACTCGATGTGTCTCTCTCACATCGATGTTTCTCTCCCTCTCTTCCTCCCTCCCTCCCTCCTGCTCTATCTGAAGATAAATGCAAAAATGTCCTCGGGTGAGGATTTTTAAAAAAAAATCACAGGTTCAATTCCTGGTCATGGCACATGCCCAGGTTGTGGGCTCAATCCTCAGTGGGAGAGATGCAGGAGGCAGTCGATCAATGTTTTTCTCTCTCTCTCTCCCTCTCCCTTCCTCTCTTTCTAAAATCAATAAAAACATATATTTTTTTAAATCATCCCCTGGAGTTTATTTCAATTCCCCAGAATAAAGTGGATTCGGTGGAGTGATCACATGTGCACCATACTTCCATTGCCAGGCTGGAGTGAAGATCAAATTTAGTGTATACGAAACACCTGGCACATAAGTCACACAATAAATCACCTTTATTATTAATTTTACTCCAGGGATTTTGTCCAAGTCAACTGAATAACATTTTGTTATTAATATTAATATCAAGCCTATCTATTCCAAAAAAAGATTTAAGACTGCTATTACTTTTTGTTGGCACTGCAGGGATGGCCCCCATCCATCTCCCCTGCCCATTCCTACTGCTACTACCTAGTCTCACTCATTCAGTTATTTGTACAACAAACTTTCAATGAGTTAGTACCAATTTTGTGCCACGCCTTTTCAAAAACTAAGAGTTCCAAATAAATAAGATTCAGGCAAATTGTTCACTGCTCACCCGAGGATACAATTGCATCCTTGCCGGAGGAAACAATTACAACACAGTGTAAGAGGCACTATAATAGAGGTGTGTACAAACCTTCTAAGCACACAAGAACTGGGAAGGGAGCACCTAACCATGGCAGAGAAAATAGTTGGAAGACTGAATAAAGATGGTAACATTTCAGTTGGGTCTTGTTGGAAGAATAGAGGTTTGCCTGACTGCTGCAGAGTCCCTCCTCCTCTTCCCACTCCAAGCTGTCTTCCACCATGTCAAGACTATTTCCACTGCACGTTTGGAGTCTAGAGTTGGTACTCCATAAGTGGAAAAGGGACTATGTTGTCTCATAAGAAAATCATCCAAAGAGTTGTGTGGATTTCAGACATGGCTGGATTCAAGGTCTGAAATAATATCACCGAATTCAGTTTCTCTCCATTTCTTGGTTCTGCTTCCTTGATCTGGGGGTCCTTATCCACATGGTGGGCCCTGGATCCATGCTTTTTCTTTGCCCAGGTTGAAGCCTGGTAGAGAAGAGATCATATCTCTCCTACAAATATTCCAGGAAAGTAATCCCATTGGCTTTGATTGGATCACTCTTGAGCCAATCACTGTGACCAGGGGAAATGTGATGCTCTGATTGGTTGGACTTTGGTCACATGCACCACCCCCAACTCCAAAATAGCTCTTTTAATGGCCAAGGTCTCTCTAAGACCCACCACAGCTCTGGGAGGCTATCAGAGCTGGGAGAATTCTCTCATTTTGCAGATGAGAAATCTTGTTGATTTCCCAACAGGCATAGAAATAACAGTATCACTCAAAATGGATTTCATGAAAGAAGGAAAAAAAGGAGCGTGTCTGACACCCTCTATAGGTAATGGAAACATTCTGTTTAGGTTTTTTTTTTTTTTTTTTTTTGGTATGTGCCCCTAGCAGGAACCGAACCCGGGACTCTCTCTTTTTTTTTTAATCCTCACCCGAGGACATTTTTGCATTTATCCTGAGATAGAATGGGAGGGAGAGAGAAACATCGATGTGAGAGAGACACACCGAGTGGTTGCCACCCACACGATCCCAAGCGGGGCCGGGGACAAACTGCAACCAAGGTACGTGCCCTTAGCGTGAACCGAACCCAGGACTCTCTGGTCCAAGGGCCGACGCTCTAACCACTGAGCCAAACCGGCCAGGGCTGGAAACATTCTGTTTAACCTGGCATTCAAGGCCTTTTAAGGTCTTTGTATCTCTGTTATCAGGTTCACTGGGCTGAGTCTTTGCCTCTTACCTCGCTGTGTGACCTTGAGCACCTCATCTAAACTCCCTTTACCCATTTCCTCATCTATAAAATGGGAAAAAATACTAGGACCTACCTCGTCAAGTAGATACCTGATCGGTCAGAATCTATCAGGAAACTCTAATTAGAATTTAAAGAATTGACAAGGGGGCTATTTCAAAAGGGTAGTGAGTAAGGACACCTACAAAGGATAATAGAGTACCCCAGGTCTAATTAGAGGACAATTAGTGTCCCTAGACCTGAAGGGGTGAGAGGAGGAACAGTTGCCAGAATCCAGCAGGGGAGAATCGTGTGTGAGCTGCTGAGGGAAGCAGCCAGCCAAGGGGACCCTGCAGGGAGGAAGCAAATGCGATAAATCCTCTGACCTCACTGTCTTCCCTCCATCTCCTACTGGGGCTCCACATTGGACAAATCCAACTAAAAGCCAGAGAGCAAGGGAGCCTGGTGATTGGTTGACAGAGGCCAACCTCCTGGGCACAGGGCTGGTGAGAGAAGGGGGTCTCCCGGGTGCAAATGGAAGAGACCCAGCAGAGCACCATCACTGTGGTAAAGCATGTGAGGTGTGTAGAACTGTGGCTGGCACATTAAAAGATTTTCAATAAAAGTTATTAATGATTAATTACGATTTCCATCCTAGTTCCAGCCCACCTGTCTCTTCTTCCTCTGCAAGCCCGCCAAGCTAGGCTCCTCATGGCTCCTGGAAAACAGCAGGAGCCTACGTTGTGTTGTTCCATCTGGAATGTTCTTTTCCTCATCCCTTTTCCTTCCTTTCAAATCCCTACTCATTCCAAAGGCCCAACTCAAATGTATCCTACTGAGTGACCCCTTGTGTGGAATAAATGGCTGTTTATAAACATCCATTAATATGATTAATGGAGAAATTTTGCCTGAAACCTTACTTAATGGTGGCATCCAACAGGACTCATCCATGGATACAGCATAGTGGGAGAGAGGCCTCCACGGTCAGCCACTTCTGCTCTGCTCTCTTCCAAGTACAAAGGTGACTACACTTCCCCACTCCTTGCAGCTGGGCAGGATGATGCTGACTGGGTGGAAGTGACTCATGTCATTTCCACGCCAGAGCATTTCCCTGCCTGTGCAAGTCCCCCTGATTCTGCTCTCCCCTGCCTCAGTGAACGCTGAGGGGCCATGTTGAGATTGTGGCATCATGAGATGGATTGACTGCATGGGGCAGAGCCCCTCCCTGACCACCGCCAGGCCAGAACAAGCAGTAAATACACATTTTTTAAAAATATGTTTTTAGCCCTGGCCGGTTTGGCTCAGCGGTTGGAGCGTCAGCCTGCGGTCCAGAGAGACCAGGGTTCGGTTCCCGCTAGGGGCATGTACCTTGGTTGCAGTTTGTCCCTGGCCCTGGTTGGTCGTGTGGGTGGCGGCCACTCGATGTGTCCCTTTCACGTCGATGTTTCTCTCTCTCTCTGTCTTCCTCTCTCTCCCTCCCACTCTATCTGAACAAAAAATGAAAAAAATGTCCTCAGGTGAGGATTAAAAAATAAATAAATAAAAATATGTTTTTAGCCCTGGCCAGTTTGGCTCAGCGGTTAGAGCGTCGGCCTGCGGTCCAGAGAGTCCCAGGTTCGGTTCCCGCTAAGGGCACGTACCTCAGTTGCAGTTTGTCCTCGGTCCTGGTTGGGGTCGTGTGGGTGGTGACCAATCGATGTGTCTCTCTCACATCGATGTTTCTCTCTCTCTCTTCCTCCCTCTCTCCCTCCCGCTCTATCTGAAGATAAATGCAAAAATGTCCTCAGGTGAGGATTAAAAAAAAAAGTTTTTATTGCCCTGGCCAGTTTTGCTCAGTGGTTAGAGCGTCGGCCTGCAGACCAAAGAGTCCCAGGTTCAATTCCGGCTCAGAGCATGTACCTCGGTTGTGGTTCGTCCCGGCCCCGGTTGGGGTCATGTGGGTGGCAACCAATCGATGTGTCTCTCTCACATCGATGTTTCTTTCTTTGTCTCTTCCTCTCTCCCTCCCTCCTGCTCTATCTAAAAATAAATGGAAAAATATCCTCGGGTGAGGATTAAAAAAAAATATATATATATATATATATACATATATATATATGTATATATATATATGTTTTAATTGATTTTTTTAGACAGAGAGGAAGGGAGAGAGAGAAAGAAACATCAATGTGAGAGAGAAACACTGGTCGACTGCCTCCTGCATGCCCCACACTGGGGATCAAGCCCGAAACCAGGGCATGTGCCCTGACCGGGAATCAAACCGGGACCTCTCAGTCCATGGGGTGACACTCAACCCACTGAGCCACCAGCCAGGCCAATAAATAGAGTTTTGTGTTTTGAGGCACTGAGATTTGGGATGGTGTGTTCCTACAGCACAGCACAACCCAGACTTTTCTGACTGGTTCATATGATCATGTGTGGTGGCTGGTCTACCAGATGGACCCCCACTGAATTGGGTCTGTCAGTATTCACAGCCTTGTGTAGTCCCCTGCCCTCGAATCTGGGCTGGCCCCATGAATTCACTTCTGACCAATGAAATGGAGTGGAATGGAGCATGACTTCCAAAGTTAGATCTTTAAAAGCTTTACAGTTTTTGCCTGGGTTTTTTAGAATATTCCCTCTGGGACAATCTAGCCACCATATAAGAAGTCTGATTACCGCCCGGCTGGTATGGCTCAGTGGTTGAGCATCGACCCATGTACCAAGAGGTCACCAGTTCGATTCCCGGTCAGGGCACATGCCCAGGTTGTGGGCCCAACCCCCAGTGGGGGACATGCAGGAGATGGCCAATCGATGTTCTCTCTCATCAATGTTTCTATCTCTCTCTCCTTCTTCTCTGTCTAAAATTAATAAAGAAAAAAAAAAAAAAAGAAGTCTGATTACCTGAGAATGCCATGCTGTGAGGAAGTCCTACCTAGCCACAGGGAAAGACTATGTGAAGAAAAAGAGTGTTGCCTGACCAGCTTCTGACTGCCAGTTAGCCCAGCTGGGGCGCCAGCCATGTGAGTGAAGAGGCCGTCTAGGCCAGTTGAGCCAGTCATGACTTTGGAAGACTCCATCCAGCCCCGGCACCTCTGTGACTGTGTGACTGCAACCACAGGAGAGACCCCCAGTGAGAACCACACAGCCACACCCAGTCAAGCTACAGAACTGTAAGAGATAATAATGTTGTTGTTTTAAGTCATTATATTTGGGGGTGATTTTGATACCATTGTAATTAGCCAGTTATTAATAATAGGAAAGGAGCAAAGGGAGAAGCCAGACACTATGAGCATGCCATTTGGGCAGCTTCACCAGGAAGCTGCAACTTTGCACTCCCAGGGAACCACCAGTCTATTCCCTGCAAAACACTGGGGGAAGGGGACTGGACAAAGGGAAGACAGACACATGCCAGTAAAGTTGGGGTGACATAGGGCAGGCCTGTCAATCACACCTGGGAACAGAGATCATTGGCCAGAATAGGCGTGGCCACTGCAAGCACGCAAAAATTTGGAAATACATAATCTCCCAAACAGAGGAATTGTCTCTCTTATTGTGCTTGATTCTTGGCTTGTGCAGCTCTTTTGCTCCTGCTTCCTTACATTAGCCTGTGTGGCCCATGGCCATGCGGACCCCACGTGCAATGGACTAATGGACTGCAATGGGAAATGCAAGCTAAGCTAGCCTGATGCTGGACTGGACCTGGCTCCAACATGGAAAGGAAATTCTGGACACTGGTTCTGATTCTAGTTCTACTGAAGCCCCAGCTATACTTCTATGACTGAACTAAGGGAAATAGGACTTTGGAAACCCAGGGGTGTAATTCCACAGAAATAAAGCTTCCTACTATATCTCATCCTCCTGTGGGGGCCTCCAGAAATTCTTATTCCAGCAGTACCCCAAGAACCCTACTTCCATGAGCAATGGGGGAGGGGAGGAGATGAGGCCTTCTGTTGGATTTATCATTCAACAATCCATAATAACAATACTGTAGTAAACATCTGCCCTTTAAGGAAACTAATAAAGAGCTATCACTGCTCCTTTCTTGTACAAAATGAAAATCAGTTGTCCATAACCCTAATCAAGCCCTGCACAACCACATGACATGAGACCTGGCCCATGTCTGTTGACTGTGTCCTTAAAAGACAGGAAGTGCCTGTGGCTCACATTATGAGAGACCACCCACTCCTATCCAACACCCAGGTCTCCCAGCTTTAGTGAGCCCCAGGAAACGTTCAAATTAGAATGTTTCAAATTAGCTTGAGCCCAACTCCCCACCTTCACTGTTAGCTAGTTGCTGAGATGGACTTCTGTTGGAATGGCAAACTTTGGAAGAAATTATTAAATAATTATGTTACTAATAGAAAAAATTGTGGAAACTGTGGTGCCTCAATTCTGAACAGTGTCTGTAATAGTTATGTTTTTGTTTTGTTTTTTTGTTTTGTTTTTTTAACTCATCTTTGTTATTGAATGTATTACAGATGTCCCCCCTTTTCCCCTCATTGACCCCCTCCTCCCCAATCCCACCCCCCTCCTGCCTTCCCCACACTATTGTTTATGTCCATTGGTTATGCACATATACATAGAAGTTCTTTGGTTTATCTCTTCCCGCCCTCCCTCCCCCCTTCCCTTTGAGGTTCATCAGTCTGACAACCAATTTGTACTTCTTAATTTCTTCATCTTTGTCACCCATCCCTCCAGTCCCCTCCCATCTGGCAAGCAACAAAAAGTTCTCTGTATCTATGAGTCTGTTTCTGTTCTGCTTGCTCATTTTGTTTGTAGATTCAATTGTTGATAGAATCTACAAAATGTATTTATTGCCATTTTATTGTTCATATTTTTGTTCTTCTTCTCCTTCAAGAAGACCCTTCAACATTTCATATAATACTGGTTTGGTGGTGATGAACTCCTTTAGCTTTTTCTTGTCTGGGAAACTCTTTATATGTCCATAGATTCTAAATGATAGCTTTGCAGGATAGAGTAATCTTGGTTGTAGGTTGTTGCTTTTCATCACTTTGAATATCTCTCGCCACTCCTTTCTGGCCTGCAAAGTTTCTTTTGAGAAATTAGCTGACAGTCTTATGGGAGCTCCTTTGTAGGTAACTAACTGCTTTTCTCTTGCTGCTTTTAAAATTCTCTCCTTGTGTTTAACCTTTGGCATTTTGATGATGATGTGTCTTGGGGTTCATCTTGTTTGGGCCTCTCTGTGCTTCCTGGACTTGTATGTCTGTTTCCTTCACCAAGTTAGGGAAGTTTCCTGTCATTATTTTTTCAAAAAGGTTTTCAATTTCTTGCTCTTTCTCGTCTCCTTCTGGCACCCCAATGATGCAAATGTTGGTACGCTTAAAGTTGTCCCAGAGGCTCCTTACACTGTTCTCGTTTTTTTCAATTCTATTTTCTTTTTGCTGTTCTGATTGGGTGTTTTCTGTTTCCTTATATTCCAATTCGATGGTTTGCTTCTTGGCTTCACCTACTCTACTATTAATTCCCTGTAAATTATTCTTTATTTCAGTTAGTGCATCCTTCATTTCTGACTCGTCTTTTTTTATGTTGTTGATGTTCTCACTAAGTTCCTTGGAGGTCTCCTTAAGTTCCTTGAAGGTCTCACTAAATTCCTTGAAGGTCTCATTAAGTTCCTTGAGCATCCTTATAACCAGTGTTTTGTTTTGAACTCTGCATCTGTTAGATTGCTTATCTCCATTTTGTTTAGTTCTTTTCCTGGAGTTTTGTTCTGTTCTTTCATTTGGGACATGTTTCTTTGTCTCCTCATTTTGGCTGCTTCCCAGTGTTTGTTTCTATGTATAAGGTAGAGTTGCTTTGTCTCCTAGGCTTCGTAGGGTGGCCTGTTGTAGTAGGTGTCCTGTAGAGTCCAGTGGCACAACCTGCCTGATCACCCCAGCTGGGCCCTCAAGTTCCACCCCTAGTGTGAACTGTGCACCCTTCTGTTGTAATTGAGTCTTGATTGCTGTTGGCACATCAATGGAAGGGATTTACTCAGGCTGATCAGCTGCAAGGACTGGCTGTGCCCACTGACCACTGGCCTCTGACTACCTTGGAGGATCAGCAGTGTAGAGGCCCAACACACAGAGCAAGACTTACTTCAGCAGGGCTCTAGTACCCACTGAGTCCACTCATTGAGTGTGTCACTTGTGGAGGTGGTTGAGTGGTGATGCTTCGATGTGGTCTGAAGCTGTCCACTGGGTGTGCTGGCTCTGGGGCAAGGTCAGCCTCTGCCTGTGTTCTACCCAGGGCCACCCAGCATAAGCTACAAAGTGATCTGCAGATGGATGCTTCTTGTGCTGGCCTTGGAGGTGTCCAGGAAAAGCCAAGTTGTGAGCCAAGGCTGGCTGCTTCTAGTGCCAGGCCTGGGGCCACTTAACAAGAAGTATGAGGCTTGCTGAGACCAGATGCTGCTTGTTTGAGAGATTTTAGGAAAATCTGAAGTCAGATCCAAGACAGGCCAATGCTATGATAAAGCCACTGGAAACAGCTTGGGTAGGCCCAAAGGTTGGGTGGGGCAGGGCCTCAGGAAATCACCAGGGCAGGGCAAATAGTGTGAGCCAGATTGCTGGAGTCCCAGATATGGTGGCTGTCTGCTGCCCCAGGGAAGGGCTCACCAAAGGAATAACGGCCTCCCACAGCAAGTCTGCCAGGAGAAAGCTGCCCCTCCAGCTCTCGCCCCAATGCCGAACAATTCAGTTCTTCCCCGTATGTCTCTGGTGCCTTTCACGCTGCCTCCCCAACTCTGGAGCCCAGAAGGAGCAAGTCTGAGTAAGTCCAAGTGCGGGCCCTTTAAGAGGTACTGCATGGAACTCCAGCAGCCTCAGCCTCAGTTCCCACTGGTTTTTTCCAGCCAGAAGTGATGGGGACTTCTCTTTTGGACCTGGAACCCTGAGCTGGGCGCCTGGTGTGGGACGGGGACCCCTCACTCCTCAGGGAGGACCTTCCCAGCCGAGGTATCCTCTTGAGTTTTATCCACCACACGTGGGTGTGGGACCAGCCCATCCGCCCCTCCTACCAGTCTCGATGTGGCTTCTTTAATTTCGTAGTTGTAGGACTTCCATTCAGCTTGATGTCAGGAGGCTCTGAATGATGGTTTTTCTGTAGTTTAGTTGTAATTTTGATAAGGTTGTGGGAGGACGTGATACTGCATTTACCTACGCCGCCATCTTGTCTGGAAGCCCAATAGTTATGTTTATTTAAATTATTTCCCAAACAATATCTAAATTTAGGAGATCCAGTATGTTATTAAACAATAATTTTTTAAAATGTTTTTATGTTTTTATTGATTTTTAGAGGGAGAGAGAGATAGAAACATCAATGAAAGAGAAACATCTATCGCTGCCTCCTGCACACCCCACACTGGGGATCGAGCCCGCAACCCGGGCATGTGCCCTGACTGGGAATCCAACCAGGGACCTCTTGGTGTGTGGGTTGACACTCAACCACTGAGCCACACTGGCTGGGCAACAATAATTATGTGTTTAATGGTAAACAAAAATGAGGAAGTTAGTAAATGATCACAAATGGATCCCAAAATATGGTGCTAACAAAAAAGATGACAAATGAGTACAAATGGAGCGGAAAATACCTCTATTTTATATGCAGATTAGAACTAATAAAATAGAAATGTAAAATGCAGAAAATTAAAATGACGGTGTATTATGAAGCAGATGACAAAGGGGAAATTAGCCTTGGGCTGTAACAAAGGAAGTTATAAAGACTCTTTAAGCGATGTAGCTGCAATATAATCAAAGTCTTAAATACAGGTGCAACCTAGGTGTCAGCTGTTCCTTTGTCCTCTGCCTCCTAATACGTTCTGTTTTTTTGCCCAATATCAACCTGGACACAAACTCAGAACATCTTGAAATTTCCCAAAGCAATCCATTCACAACAAAGCAGTGTTTCCAATGCGAGTGCCACTGGCCTTGTGCAAGAGACATCTCACCTGTTGTCCCAATTCTGGCCCCCAAGTCAGTAATGCCCCTTGGTATGGCCCCACCCCCAAGCAGTCACTGTGGCAAGTAAAACCAGCTGGCATGTTTCCAGTGCTGCTGGGGGCTGTACCACCCTCAACAGAGAAACCCTGCATCAAAGCAACAGGGACCCATCTTTACTGAAGATTTCATAAGGATGCCTCACATATCCCATAGCAAACAACCTAAAACCTTCACTTGCACTTGCTGCTTTTTCCCAGAATCCTTCATCAGCAGGACTGCTACTACATCACTTTTTCTTTAGCCCCTCATCTCTCATAATGCCTGACTGTCTAGTCCATCTCTCCTCCTTCCAAAATTTCATTCCAAATCTCAAGTTTCTCTCCCCATTATTATGTAGAGAGATGACCGTAGATGCTTCCTCAGATTTGCATAGCCACGTTCATCATGTGTGCTCAGCAAACCGAAGGGCCTTCACATGAACAGAACTAACCATCCTGAGGAAGTGGGTTAGTCACCATTTCTGGTTACCCGAACTCACCTTGAAATCTCACCCCAAGTGCTATATCACCTGTGTTTGGTCTGGGGCATTCTGATGAATGAAGTTGTCTCCATCTAGTTACACAGGAAGAGTATTGCTATTGCAAGGGGCATCTATTTTTTTTTCCTTGGCCCTTCTTCTGATAACCCGAATTTTGCTATGAAGGACCACCTCCTCTCCACACGCAGTTCTTGAAACTTTGGATCTCCTTGGTACCAAGGGTAAGCATGTGACCCAAGACAACATGGTTTCTGTTCTTTTACTAATAAAACCAATACTGTAAAAAAATCTTATGCATATACATCCATAAGTATGTGTGTATATCTATAGATTAAATTCACAAAAGTAGAATTGCTGGGTCAAAGTGTAGATGTTTTTGTGGGTTTTTAAAGTTTTTTTTAGAAAGAGAGAGGAAGGAAGAGGGAGAGAGAGAGAGAAACATCGATGAGAGAGAACATTGATTGGCCGCCTCCTGCATGACCCCCACTAGGGACCTGGCCCACAGTCTGGGCATGTGGCCTGACCAGGAATCAAACCAGCAACCTCTTGGTGCATGGGTCAACAATGCTCAACCACTGAGCCTCACCAGCCGGGCAGATGTCATTGTGTTTTTGAGGGATTATGTCAAATCCCCCTCCAAAGGGTAGTGCATTCTTATCAACTACCCAGAGAATATCTATCTCTATTAGACTGGCCAATAGGATATACTGTCAAACTTCTGGATTTTTGCTGATCTGAGAGGTGAAAAATAATATCTCAGTGTCATCATAACTTTTTGTAAACTTTCTTTTTTTTTTTTAATCCTCACCCAAGGATACTTTTGCATTCATCTTCAGATAGAGCAAGAGGGAGAGAGGGAGAAAGAGAGAGAGAAACATGTGAGATGTGAGAGAGACACATCGAGTGGTTGCCACCCACATGACCCCAACCGGGGCCGGGGACAAACTGCAACTGAGTTACGTGCCCTTAGCGGGAACCGAACCCGGGTGTTTCTGTACCGCGGGCTGAAGCTCTAACCGCTGAGCCAAACCGGCCAGGGCTGTAAACTTTCTGTTCATATACTTTGCCCTTCTTTGATATTGAGTTGTTGGGCCCTTTTGTCTATATTTCTAGGAGTTCTTTATGTAATCCGAAGATAATTTATGTGATATTGATTTACAAATATGTTCCCCAGATTGCTGTTTGTCTTTTAACTTTGCTATGGTTTTACTTTTCCATAAATATGTTTTTAACTTATTTATTTTTTTAGAGCTGAATGGATCAATCTTTTATGGTTTCTGGATTTTGTATCATACTTAGTAAGGATATTCCTATGCTCTCTTCAAGTACTTTTATAGCTTTTTTTTTTAAACAGGTAAATCTTTGACCCACTCGGAGCTTCTTCTGGTGTACAGTGTGAGGTATAAATCCACACTGTACACCAAAAGTGTACAGTGTTTGAGTTAGGAGGAGCCAAACCCAAACCAGGCACAGACTAAGGGAACTTAGTTCCCAGAAAGAGGCCAGACCAATCAGTTGCAAGGACCTGATGCACTGGACCAAAGAAGTGCCCAGGGTGGGGGTGGGGGGCGGAGCAGGAAGAGATAAACCAAAGAACTTATATGCATATATGCATAACCAGTAGACGCAGCCTATAGTGTGGGAAGGCAGGAGGGGGGTGGGAACGAGGAGGAGGGGTCAATGGGGGGAAAAAGGAGAGGATATCATCTGTAATACTTTCAACAATAAAGATTTTAAAAAATAAAATAAAAAATGAAAGTATTGCTTTGGGAGTAGTTTTACAAAAAAAAGAAGTGCCCGGAACTGGCCAAGTTTAGACTCCAGGACAGCTGGAAGTAACATCATGTCATAGTATGGTGACGGCAAGAAGCAGAAGCAGATAGCAAGCCCAAGGTTGCAGCCAGCAGAGGGACAAGGGGACCAGGGAAAGGTCTGGGAGGCTGCTTCCAAACTCCAGAGGGCTGACCTCTGGGCAATCCTGTGGCTCGGGCCTCTGACGCCTCACAGTCATCATTACCCTGAACCCACCTGACCAGGAGGGCTTCGTGCAGGAGGTGATGACATTTGAGCTGAGCCTTAAAGGATTGGTGAGCTCTTAATAGTTGGAAATGATTTTTATCCCTGTAACATTAATTATGTAGCTGATCTTTATGCTGTTGACTTTTATTTCACAAATAGGTCTGCCATTCCGTGAGTTCAGTCTTCTTTTGCCTCATTTGGCAGCGTTTTAAATTTTCCGTCATATAGATTTCATGCATTTCTTATTAGGTCTATTCTTAGGTTGTTTACCTTTTGTGTTGCTATTGCAAATGGGGTCACTACTCCATTATATCTTCTAAGTGGTTGTTGTTGGTATAAATAGGGAAGCTATTGATTTCCTTAATTTTGGGCCCAGACAACTGACTGAATGTTTGTATTGTTTGTTTTTTTCAACAGATTCACTTGAATTTTCCAGATATAAAACTGTATCATCTGCAAATCATGTTCATTTTACCTCCCTTTCTCCATTTTCTAAAGATGACTGAAAATCCAGGAGGGCCTTCCTCCTGATTTCAAGCCTTGCATGTTCAGGGAGGAGGAAGAAGAGAGAAATCAGCATCTACTGTAGTCCCTCATGGCTTTGACATATGTTCTTTCCTTTGCCCCTCACTCTTCCTTTACATTGTACACTAGACCCCCTTATCCGTGGGGGTATGTTCCACCACCCCCAGTGGATGCCTGACACTGCAGACAGGTTCCATGTGTGTACTATGAACCCTATCTACACTATGGTTTTTTAACACACACACACACACCTATGATAAAGTTGGGCAATATCATGGATAGAAGATTCTCTTATTGTAGATCTTAGCAACCTCAGCATACATTTTTTTTCTTTCCTTATTAAGTCGAGAATGTCCACCTTTTCACTTAAAGGAAGCACTTCATGGCTTCTCTGTGGCATATCTGACTGGCCAGCATCACTACTCTTGCACTTTGGGGCTATGATTAAGTAAAATAAGGGTGACTTGAACACAAGCTCTCCGATACAATGACAGTCGGCTACTAAGTAACTACCAGGCGCAGAGCATCTACAGTGTGGATACACTGGGCAAAGGGGTGATTCACGTTCCAGGCAGGGCAGAGCAGGGCAGGACAGTGGGAGATTTCATCATGTTGCTCAGAACAGCAAGCAATTTAAAACTTATGAATTGTTGTCCTGTTCGGTTTGGCTCAGTGGTTAGAGCGTCAGCCTGTGGACCGAAGGGTCTCAGGTTTGATTCCCAGTCAAGGGCACATACCTGGATTGCAGGTTTAATCCCCGATCCGGTCAGGCTCGTTCAGGAGGCAACCAACTGATAGGTCAACCAATCAATGTGTCTCTCTTACATCAATGTTTCTCTCTCTCCCTCTCTGTCCCTTCCACTCTCTCTAAAAATCAATGGAAAAAATATCCTCAAGTGAGGATTAACAAAATAATAATAATAATAATAATAAAAACATGAATTGTTTGTTTATGAAATTTTTCATTTAATATTTTCAGACCACGATTGACTGAGGGTAACTGAAAACTTAGAAAGTGAAATCATGGATAAGGAGGAACTACTGTAGATCCCCATCACTGTTCAAGCCTGAAGTCAAATGTCACTTCCTCTGGGAAGTTCTCCTTGACTTCTTGGCCCAAGTCTGCTTGCCTGCACTTGCCCACCATAGAGGTCATCAGGTTCCCTGAACTGCATTGTAGGAGGATGGGATTAGTCTGGGCCTCCCCACAGCTGGAGCTCTAAGAAGGAAAGGAACTGTGCTCATCTGGGGGAGCATTTGTTTTCAGCCTGCCCAACATCCATCTCCCCCTCAATTCCCTTTTGAGGTTTTCCTCCTTTCATTAAGCCCAAGTTTGCCAAGACTTAAAGACCAGCTCAGGACAACAACAGATGAGATGGCACAAACTCCGGTGCCAAGTCCATAAACGTGGAGAGCAGAGAGATGCACTTTGGGCTGAACCCAATGGTCAGGGAAATCCCTAGAGAGATGCAGAGCTCAAACATCAAGGGAAGCGATGCGAACCCATTCTCCCAGGACACAGCGGATTCAGGCTCTGGTCAGTCAGTGCACTGGATCTGACAGCAGGCAGCTTGGACCTTCGGTCTCAGCCTAGCTGCCCACATGCCACACTGTTTCTCATTGGCTGGACTTGTTGGGACTGTTTTAATTTGTATGACAGAAAAGCAATTTAAACTGACTTTAATAAACAAGGATATATTCTGATTCACATATATTAAACGTCTAGGTGTAGGAGGCCTTCAGGCATGGTCTGATCCAGGAGCTCCTACCATATCCTTGGGACTTGGTCTCTCTGTCTCTTAGTTTTTGCTTTGCTCTTAGCCAAGCTCTCCCCTAGTGGTGGACCCTGGCTGCTCCAAACTATTATTCTCTCAGGAATAACTCGAAAGGAAAGAAAGATTTTCTTCCTGAATTATTCTGGAAAGAGTTCTAGGGTTTATTCTACAACTGGAATGGCTTAGGGCATCAGTTTTGAGCTGGATGGAATCTGCTTTGAAGTCTTGGATGGTGTACATGTTCCACACACCGACCGTATCTTTACCTTGTTTCCCATCCATTGCCAGGCCATGGTGATTTCAGCTGAGGGAGGATGCAGAAGGGAGGGACCTCTCACCTCAGGCTGGCACCTCCCCTTGGAGCAGTCAGGCACCTGCCCGACGTATCACAACATGCTATAGAAGACCTCTCGTAAACAGGTCTGGATTTCCCTCAAACACTCGGCAAGTGGAGACCTCTGCTACCCAGAAAGGGGGCTGAAAAATGTGGTAGGTCCCAAGGTTGACAATAGTCGGTGAACTATCTCCATCCTCCAGCCTGCTTGAAGGTCTAAGATTTTCTGCTGCGTACCCCTGAGCAGCATTATCTTATCCATGAGACTCACTTTGAAAAATAAAGCCTGGCATGGGGACCACTAGGACACAACTGGTGGCTGGGCCTGGGCTGAGCAGGATGCAGGGTGGTTAGGAACTGTCTTGCACCTACATGGTCCCAAATTCAAGACAGTCTTTGGGCACAGTTTGTGACAATAGAGAAGCTCACTTCTGAAATTTAAATAAAGCGATAGCATATACATTAAGAATGCTTTCAGCAGCAAGTACCTAAGACTGAAAAATGAGGATTCATTTTTCTTGCTTAATAGTAACTAAGTGATGCTGTGTAGACTCAGCGGCTCGATGGTGCCATGGCATTTCTGTGATTCTCTTAGCATTGCCCTCATGGTGGCAAAACAGCTGCTGCAGCTCCAGGCATTGTGTTCACTTTTTTTTTTTCTTTAATCCTCACCCGAGGATATTTTTCCATTTATCATCAGATAGAGTGGGGTGGGAGGGAGGGAGAGACAGGAAGAGAGAGAGAGAGGGAGAGAGAGAAACGTTGACCCGACCAGGGCCGGGGTCGAACCGGCAACCGAGGTACATGCCCTTGACCGGAATCACACTCAAGACTCATTGGTCTGCGGGCCGACGCTCTAACCGCTGAGCCAAACCACCAGGGCTGTGTTCACATTTTAAGTAGGAAGCAGAGGGAAAGAGATGATGCCAGCCACACCTTACTCCTTTTTTGGATGAAGTGAAGCCTTCCTGTAAACCTTGAGCAGCTTTCTGCTCCTGTCTGATTGACCAGAGCTGAGAAATACAACTCCCTCAGCTGCAAGAGAGGGTGTGAAAGGAAACATTTAGTTTTGCTGCTATAAAAAAATGAAGAAAGTTTCTATGTACTGTATGTAGCAATGGAAACATTGCTAGGGTATACTGTTAATTGAAAAAAAAAAAGCAAGAGAAAGAATTGTATATTTACTGTGCCTTCTTTTGTATAAGACATGGGGGAAAGGGGAAATGTATTTGTATTTGCATTAAAAACCCTGGGGAAAAAGTAAAAAGTGGTTATCACAAAGGGGCTGGAGCATGGGGAGAATGGGAAACAAGAATGAGAAATGTAAATTTATTCTTGTTTTACATGTTTTAAAATTGATTTTTAAAGAGAGGAAGGGGGGGAGAGAGAGAGAGAGAGAGAGAGAGAGAGAGAGAGAGAGAGAGAGAGAGAGAGAGAAAGAGAGGAACTTTGATGTGAAAGAGAAACATCAATTGGTTGCCTCTCGAATGTCTCCTAACCAGGAATCGAACTCACAACCTGGGTATATATCCTGACTTTCAGTGTACAGGACAACACTCTAACCAACTGAGCCACCCAGCCAGGGCTTCAGTGTTTTTTAACTGGTGAATTATTCGCTCTTTAAAAAGTTAATAGGACAGATTCCAGTTGAGAAAAAACATAGAAGAGAGAAGTTCTCAATGAGGTGGGAGGGGGTGAGATTCAAGGCCCAGATCTAAGTGTAGTGATTTGCCTCAGTTTCTCCAGCAGTCAAATGAGGGTTCTTGAGCTAGCCATGAAAAACACACCTAGCACGAACTTCGGTCCAATGTGACTCTCTCCCCTTCTCTGAAGCCCAGGGCAGGCTGGGTGAGGACGCTGGCCTCGGGAACAGGCCTCATCCACCACTCTTGTCCACTACTCCTCCAAGTGCATCTTGGGAGGACAGTCAATGGTCAGTGCAGGGCCCCAGCCAGCCCAGAGCCTACAGAGAGGAGGCTGCAGGCCCACAGCTATCACTCTGTGAGTCTACCCACACCCTTCTCCAGCTCCACCAAACCCACAGCGGGGATAGATTGGCCTTACATTTAGGTGAAAACAGCCCCAGAGGGAGCTTTGAGAAGCAAAACGAGTAACAGCAGCCACCAGCATGTTAAGCCCCTTGCTTCACAAAAGAGGAAACAGGCTCAGAAAAGGCAGGGGGTTATTTATGCAGTGATGCGCTGCGAGGTGGTCCTGGCTCCTGCTAGCAAGTGTGTTATGGAGTGGTGCTCACCGCCCCGATTCATGTGTTCAGGTCTTCACCCCAGTGCCTCAGAATGCCGTTGTACTTGGAGATGCACAGTGATAACCCACAGGAAGTAGGGCTCTGTGCAGGGGAAGAAGCAAGAGAGAAGAAGGTAAGGAATGCCAAATAATGTCAACCACAGCAGTTTAATGTCAACCCAAAACCTGTGCCTGTCCCCTCAAGAGAGGACTGTGAGAGCAGAAAAAAGCCATGGGTCTGACTTTTGTGTCCCACTAGCTTATGTCTTTATTGGAGAAACATAAAGACCAAAAATAGGGCTTGTCATCTTCAGATCAGTAATATTCTCAGAATAAGCCGGTCAGAGAAAGACAAATATCACATGATCTCACTTATATGTGGAATCTAATGAACAAAATAAACTGACTAACAAAACAGGTCCAGAGACATGGAAGCATGGAACAGAATAACAGGTCTCAGAGGGGGACAGGAAGAGATTAACCAAATAACTTCAATGCATATATGCACAGCCCATGGACACAGACAGCGGTGTGGTGAAGGCCTGGGGTGGGGCAGGGGCTGGGTGGAGGGGGGAAGTGGGGGAAAATAGGGGACATCTGTAATACTGTCAATGACAACAACAATACTAATAATAAATAGTTGGCCAGCCCTGGCTGGGTGGCTCAGTTGGTTGGAGCATCATCCCAAACACCAAAAGGTTTCAGGTTTGATTTCCATCTGGTCAAGCACAGGAAGCAACCGATCAATGTTTCTCTCTCACATCGATGTTTCTCTCTCTCTCTCTCTCTTCCTTCCTCTCTCTAAAAATCAGTGAAAAAACACATCCTTGGGTGAGGATTAAAAAAATAGTTGGGGTGGGGGCTTTTTTGTGTTAGTTTTTGCTGTGTAAAAAATTTTTAATTTTGTACAAAGTTATGATTTCTGAACTTTGTTTCTCACCTGGAAAACGCTTTCCCTTTGAGATTTAAAAATATTGTTATTCGGCCCTGGCCGGTTTGGCTCAGCGGTTGGAGCTCAGCCTGTGGACCAGAGAGTCCCGGGTTCGGTTCCCGCTAGGGGCACATACCAAAAAAAAAAAAAAAAAAAATATTGTTATTCGCCTGGCTGGTGTGGCTCAGTTGTGAGCGTCGACCCATGCACCAAGAGGTCGCCAGTTCGATACCTGGTCAGGGCACATGCCCAGGTTGTGGGCCAAATCCCCAGTGGGGGGCATGCAGGAGGCGGCCAATCGATGTTCTCTCTCATCGATGTTTCTCTCTCTCTCTCCCTCTTCCTTCCTCTCTCTCTAAAATCAATAAAGAAAAATTATTTTTAAAAAATATTGTTATTCATATTTTCTTCTGATTTGTTTAGTTTTCTTTTTTTAACTTTGAAATCTCTGCTCCATCTGTTGTTTCCTATGCTTTAATGACGGAGGTATCCAGTGAGTGACGACGACCTAGTCTTTTTCAAAGACTATCGATCGAGTTGCCCATCTTTTCCTCACGAATTTTTTTTAAAAACATGTTTATGGATTTTTAGAGACAGAGGAAGGGAGAAGGAGAAAGAAAGAGAAACATCAGTGTGAGAGCAGAACATTGATCTCGAGCCCTATGGGGGATCCCAAACCTTGGGCATGTGCCCTGACCGGGAATCGAATGGAACCGGCAACATTTAGGTGCATGGGACGACGCCAAATCAACTGAGCCAAACTAGCCAGGGCTCCTCACGAATTTGAAATGCCCAGGCGCCAGGTAAGTTCAAACCTACCCCTTGTATGCACACTTTGCAATGTGGAGAGTGAGGCTCTGTAAACCGCCTTTCTGCTAGGTCAGCGCTGGTGGTAGGGTCTGCCCATAGGTGGCGCTAGAGGTAGACTTGGAGGCTGGAGGAGTGAGAAAGAGGCGCACATCCCTGCTCCTGTGACCCTGGGGCAATGGTGATGCTAAGGGGTGGCTTGAGGGACTTAAGCTCTCTCACCAGTTCATCAGTTCCCCCCAAAGTCATCTCAAATAAGCATACCCTTGATCTCCATCACTGTCTCAAAGCAAACTCCTCTTCTTCCTGCAATCAGATTGCTGTCCCAAATATATCTACAGAGAAATTCTGGAACTGATCTTACTTGGGTTCAGAAGGAGAGATCATGAGGCCTAGGGGCTGCTCTCCCAGCTCCAACACCCGCCTGGCTGACATCTGCACACCGCTCACCCACCCACGAAACTTCTCTTTGCAAAGCTGTGCCCGCCCAGGTGTATTGGCCCAAATACAGCATTCCCCATCTCTCACTCTCTGGTTCCTCCTCCCACCTCATACCACTAGGATGAAGGACCTGGGCCTGGAAGCAGAGTCCCCGGGTGCCAGGAACTGATCTGGCCACCAGGTTTCTTCAGTGGTGGCCATTGCCACTGTCATGCTTTGGGCAGCTCCTTCACAGCACAGCTGTGGCACTGCAGCTCTGTCATCTGATGGAAGGGCTGATGATCACAGGGGAAAGAGGCTACTTATTTGTATGGGTCCCCAAGGACAGACTTAGGGCTTGTGGGTGAAGGCACGGGGCTCTTCCCATTACCAGCAGCTGTCTTGGGAGGTAGTAAGTTCCTCATCCCTGATCCTTTGCCTGGAATGCTTTCCTGTCAAGTATTAATGTATCTCACCACTCATCTCCTCCAGGTCTATGTCACTTTATCAGTGAGGCCATCCACGACCACCTTATCTAAAACTGCAAGCCTGTCACGCCATCCCTCTCCCTTGCTCCACGTCCTTAGCACTTACTGTCATATATTTTATTAATTGATCATGTTTGTTGTGTCTCCCACCAACAGAATATGAGCTCCACAAGGGCAGGAATTTTCATCTGTTTTGTTCATTACTGAATTCCTTGTGTTTAAATAGTATCCGACACATAGCAGGTACTCAATAAATATCTGTTGAACATATTCCTCCCCACCACATTCAGAGGTAACTATCATTTTTATCTCCATTTCACAGCTACAGAAACTGAGGCACGTATAGGTTAAATAGCTGGTCTTAGCTGCAGCCCTGGGTTTCTAATCCCAGGCATTCTGTGTCCAGGGTCTTTGTATACACTGTATTGTGGCTACAAAATGCTATTGCAGCCCTGGTCGGTTTGGCTCAGCGGTTAGAGCGTCGGCCCGTGGACCAATGAATCATGGGTTTGATTCCGGTCAAGGGTACGTACCTCGGTTGCGGTTCGTCCCCAGCCCTGGTTGGGGTTGTGTGGGAGGAAACCAGTCGATGTGTCCCTTTCTCATCGATGTTTCTCTCTCTCCCTCTCCCTCCCTCCCTCCCACTCTATCTGAGGATAAATGGAAAAATATCCTCCGGTGAGGATGAAAAAAAAAATTTTTTTTAAATGCTATTGCAGCATCGTCTGTAACAGAAGAAGCCTGGAAACAACCGAATTTCCCATCAGTAGGGGAGTGGTTAAATAAATTACAATGCTAGGCATCCTGTAATAGCATATAAAAGCAACCTATAAACAAATTAAGCAGATCCATATGTGCTTATTTGGAACAATCTCCAAGATATTGCTGAGTGAGAATAGCAAGATGCAGAACAATGCACTGCTTGTGCTTCTATCTGTAAGGAATAAACGGGGTTCATGTACACATTGGTCGAATGTGCAGAGAAATATTCTGAAGGGATTCTCTCGAAACTGTTGACAAGGTAAAGGAGAACCTGGGGGTCTCTGGTGGGAGAAAGACTTTGCATTCCATTCCGTATTGTTGGGACTTTGAATCACGCACGTGTTTTTTTAGCAACGTAAATCTTCCACATAGTTTAAAACTCAAAAAAAGCTACAGAGTTTATATAAAAAATGAGCACGCTCTCTGCGCTCCAGGACTCTTCCAGAAGGCAACGAGCTGAGCTCTTTTAGCTGTTCCTCTGTCTGTCATTCTCCAAGCCAGGTTTTCTCAAACTTTAAGGACCTGAGACTCACCTGGGATCTTATTAAAATACAGGTTCTGATTCAGCAGGTCTGGGTGGGGCCCAAGATTCTTCATTTCTAATCATCTCCCAGGTGATGCTGATGCTGCTGGTCCATGGGTCATTTGTTAAAGGGCATGATTCTAAATAATATACTAATACAGGTACTTTTATCTTACTTTGTTTTTGGTTTTTTTTTGGTATGTGCCCCTAGCGGGAACCGAACCCGGGACTCTCTGGTCCACAGGCCAACGCTCCAACCGCTGAGCCAAACCAGCCAGGGCTATCTTACTTTGTAATGTAAAAAAGGGAAATTTAGATAAATGGTGATGGGGAAACATTTAAATAAAATATAAAAAAGTCTTGCCCTGGCAAGTTTGGCTCAACAGTTGAGCATCAACTTGTGCACCAAAGGGTCACGGGTTCAATTCTCAGTCAAGGGCACATACCTGGGTTACAGGTTTGATCCCCGGCCCCAGTTGGGGTTGTACAGGAGGCAACCAATCAATGTGTCTCTCTCACACTAATTTTTTTTTTCTCTCTCTCCCTTTCACTCTCTTTCTTTCTTTCTTTAGTTATTATTTTTTTAATCCTCACCTGAGGATAGTTTTCCATTGATTTTCAGATAGAGTGGGAGGGAGGAAGAGAGGGTGAGAGAGAGAGAGAGAGAGAGAGAGAGAGAGAGAGAGAGAGAGAGAAACATCGATGTGAGAGAGACACAGTGATTGGTTGCCTCCTGCACAACCCCAACCAGGGCTGGGGAAGAAATGCAACCGAGGTACCTGCCCTTGACCAGAATCGAACCCGCAACTCTTTGGGCCTCAGGCTGATGCTCTAACCACTGAGCCAAATTGGCCAGGGCTTCCTTCCACTCTCTTTAAAAATCAATGGAATCATATCCTCAGATGAGAACTAACAACAACAAAAAAAGCCCTGGCCGGGTGGTTCAGTTGGTTGGAGCATCATCCTATACACCAAAAGGTTTCGGATGTGATTCCCAGTCGGGGCACATATTTAGGTTGCAGGTTCGATCCCCCGTCAGGGCACATATAAAATAGGCAACCGATCAACGTTTCTCTCTCACATCAGAAAACAAAAAAAAGAAAATTTAGTTCTCTTATACCCTTGACCCGTTTCCCACTCACAGGCATCCTGTTCTCATCCTCCAATATAGCTATGTACCCTTCTTGGTTAAAATAATTTTTAGCATTTATATTATTATACCTTTATATATAATAATCACAGCTTAGCCACATAGTATACTAGGATTACATTTCCTCTCTTGTGTGATTTGTTGTTTTCCCTGGAGTTAATAATTGCTGCTGCTTCTTTTTTCATTTCACGCTCAGTAATGCATTCTCAAACCCTCCAGACAAAACTGAAAACCTCTTCTTGGTGGATTTAAACAAATAATATAATCTACATCTTGGAGCCTCTGTCCTTTTGGTCCAATGTAGATTGATTGTTCCATATATTTCCTCAATTAAAAAGACCAAAGAATGGACTGGTAAAGTTTGTGGCAGGAAGCAGAGAGGGGGTTCAGAGCCTCAACTTTTTTTTAATCCTCACCCGAGGATATTTTTCCATGTATCTTCAGATAGAGTGGGAGAGAGAGAGGGAGGGAGAAACATCAACTTGAGAGAGACACATCGATTGGTTGCCTCCTGCACGACACCGACCAGAGCCGGGGACTGAACCACAACTGAGGTACATGCCCCTTGACCGGAATTGAACACATGATTCTTTGGTCCGCGGGGCCGATGCTCTAACTGCTGAGCCAAACCGGCCAGGGTGAGAGCCTCAACTTTTAATTAGGCCTTCATGACTGCTAACTGTCTATCCTCCCTCTTAGAGATGCCCCACCGCTACCCAGGTGTATGCGTTTGGCTATGCAGCTGGAGACTGACTTCCCAGCCCCCTGCTGCTCGGAGACGACCAGCGTGGTGTCAGGAGTGAGAACGAGGAAGGCCACTTCTGCCTCACTCCACCTTCCCTCCCTCTCAAGGACTGAAACGTGGACATGGTGCTCGTGAGCCAGCGTCAACCAAGAGGACCAGCTATTCCAGACTGTTACCTGAAGAGAAATACAATTCCACCTTATCATAAAACAAAACTTGGACCAATCCTGGTTTGAGACAAAACCTTTTCTACGTGTTATTATTCGCAGGCTCCTTCTGGTAAGACACTGGCCTTCTGGACGAAATGCCGAAGCAACGTCCTAATAAACTTTAATTCAAGTGAGACTCCTTCTAGGAAGTGAGCTTCCCACCCACCCGGCGGTTTCTTGTTCAGGGTGCTAGTGATTGGAATCAGACATTCTTTTTCCTTGTGTCTGGCCAAAGAATATCTAACTATTCTCTTTCCTATAAAAGGCAATGGTCTCTTTGGTCTCTCCACACGGCAAACTGGACATAAAACTTCGGCATGTGGCCCTAAGTAATTTGTCAGAAGGCTCGTTTGAGCCACTGTAATGCAGGCCTCTTTGTTACAGCAGGGTGGCTGCACCCTAATTACTAGAGTGAGAGGGGTCCACAGGCCAGAGGATCCCACACCGGTGAGGCCTTTCGTCTCAGCCTGTTTGGGCCCCGTGTGTGCTGCTTAGCCTGGCCTGGCCTGGGTGTGCTCAATTTGAATTTGAAATGGGAACTAGTTGTCTCTTATCTGCTTCCCCCTCAGACAAGTCAGGCTTGATCCCAGTGATCATTCCGGTCTTGAGTGAGGGACTTTGCCGAACACCAGCCTTGCGCAGGTGTGCCAAGGGGGAGCTGGTTTGTCCAAGCATCAGAGAACCTGGGGGCGAGAACCAGACCGGAAGATGGAGCTGGACCTTAACTGGCCAGTAACTGCGTGCCAGGCACTTGACGCACTCTGCTCACGTAATTCTCCTGACACGCTCACGGGTGGGTGTGCGGAGTAAACCGCAAAGCTTTGCCCGCCCACATCCAGGGCAGTAAAAGGGAATAGAGAAGTGTATAAAAACAAGGGAGGGACCCTGTATGGACCAAGAATAGCAATGTGCCGTGAACTGAAAAGAAAGATGAACTCAGCCCTCTTTGCACCTGGGTCCAAAATGGAAAATAAGGGAGTGTGGGGGAGAAGGGAAATGACATGTCAGAGGGGACTCAGCCGGGTCTGCCCCACTGGGAAGCCTGGCCTCCGAAACTCCTCATCTGGCCTGGGACAGGCCACGGCCGCTAGGGCCTGGGTGCGGAAGATCAAGAGGCCAGGGCTGGGGCCTAGCTAGACAGGATGGGTGAGGCCTGGCCGTCACCATTCGCCATGTCCTGGTTCCCGGGTTCCGGAGGGCCACAGCACCAGGCTAGGAACCCAGCAGACAGCCCCTGTGGATGGTCAGAGCATTTCCAGCCAGCCAGGCTCGGGCCCTGGGCCCATCGAGAAAGGCCTGGGCTCTTTGGGAAGCAGGCAGTCTATCAAGGTGGAGACATCTCCAGCCTGTTCCTTTTTTGGAGGCTCACTGTGCTCTGGAAGCATTAACAAATCCCGAAAACAGCATTACGAGCCCTGGGTTGTATCTTAAATGTTTACGCCTGTCTAATTAACACATTTAACACACACACACACTACAATACAGTTGTTCTGTTCACAAGATAATTACAGGATTCACAAAGGAATGTTCTCAGTTCTCAGTCCTGTGGACGAAAAGGGGCCACGTGCTAACCTGACAGGCTCAGGGACGGCCCGCGTGGCGACCTTGCAAACTCAGAGACATAACGTAACCACATAGGATGGTCTGAGATTGAAAACTTTAACTGAAAGCAGTTATGGCAGATAGTCATGTCCTAGGCCGGCATCTTCCCTGCCAAAGGTCAATCTTTACGTTAACTGAGCCTGTCGATTGTCATTTTGCATCTACGATAACATACATATCTTTGGAATGTCAAAGTAATTTTCCAGACCCCTCAAAGCAGACACCACAAATCCCCTCACTGTCACTGAGTTAACTGTTGACTGTTAACTGTCCTGTACCCACCTGTGTAAAAGAAGTACGCAGCTAACATTTTACTTCGCATCCAATCCCAGAGCCTACCCCTCCCCGCTTTGCTTTCTCCCGCCTCCCTCATCACCAGGGGATTTCATATAACTCACTTGCGTCTCCTCTTTTGATTGTAATGTATAAAATAAGGTGCAAGACTCCATTCTCCGGAGCATTAGCTCAGTCCGTTGAGATTTTGCTTCCCGGTAATTGTCGACAGTTTTGGCTAAAATAAACTCACAAAAATTCTTCACAGGCTTGAATGTTTCTTACGTTAACAGTCCTGTCGGGGAAATTGTCTGAACCCATAACTGAATGTATAACTGCACGTAGAAATGATATCAGTTTTATTTAAGTCTCTTCAGGGAAGTGAGGCCTGGGTTGATTCTCCCTGTGCCCAAGAAAGGTTTGTGAGCCAGGCTGAGCCTGGAAGGATGACCAGGCTGCGGCCAGCCGGCGCATCGAGCCCGGGAAGCCTCCGGAGCTGCAGGCCTGACTGGTGGGGCTGCACTTGCCGGCCCACCCCTGGCCCCCAGGTCTGGTGCAAGGGCCAGCAGGAGCCAGGAGGGGCCGCTATCTCTTTTGGGGACCGGAGCAGGGGTTGAATCGCTGACATTTAAGGACTTACACCCTCCAAGATGCTTGGGGCAGAGTTTGGAGCTACCTGGTGACTCTTATCTTCCCTCACTGGGGTGGAGTCAGAGGGTCAGGGGTGGGAGAGGGAAAGGTAGAGTCTCGGGCTCCTGCAAACTGGGTCTGAGCCTCCAGCCCCCACTCCCAGCCCAAGAGCCAGGGCCAGCCTCCCAAACAGGAGACAGACAGAGCTTCACAGCCACTGAGAATTAAAACCTATTGATTTTCCCCATTAGCTAAGAACGCCATCAGAGTGCATTAAATCCAGGCAAAGCACCAGCTTCGTGAATAATTAACGTTCGCAAATGACAACCCCTGGGGCCCAGGGGAAAGGGAAGGGGTGACTGGAGACCTGGGGCAACCTGACCCCTTCTGACTCCCACCCCAGGGAGCCACAGCCTGGCTTGCCCTTCCTCCCCTCACGCTCCCCCTCAAACTCCACTCTTCCTCTTGGTCCCCGTCCTCTTCCTCAGAGAAAGACCAGGTCTCCGAGGCACTGATCCTGGCTGCCCTGGAGCAGGGGAGACGGAGCACTGGGGTGAGAGGAGGAGTGCCTACTCTGCTGTGTCCCTGCGTGACCTCAGCGGGTCTGCTGGCCTCTAGCTAAATCTCTAGATCTGTGGTTCCAGAGAGGGAGAGTGACTGGCCCAAAGCACACAGTAGGTCTGTAGCAGAGCCCACACTGGAACCTGGGCCCTGTGTCGTCCCCCTAGCCCAGCCCCTGGGACACTTTTGTGCAAATCAGAAAAAGTCACCCCCCTTTGATAGACTAATTCAAATAAGAAACCCCTCTCCCCTCCCCATGCTGTCCCAGTTCTAAAGGTACAATGCGAGTCTTGGCAGAGCAGAGATAGGATAGACATGTACCCCCTTACCATCTGCCGGGGTTCCCTGTGCAAGGTGCTCAGACTAAACAACTCAGCTGACCCCCACCCACCTCCCCAGCCCCTCAGCTGACCCACATCCCCACTTCCACCCTCCTGCCACCCATCCTTCCTCCTCAGAGCCCTGGGAGGGTCAACTCTGGAATGAAGGCCTCCCACACCCCTGACCAGGTCACCTCCTTCTCCCACTTTGCAGTGTGCCATCCATTCTTCCACGCCTCTGGGCTCTGCATATACTCGGTTCTCTCTGCTGCTGATGTCCTACCTCTTGAGGCCCCTAGAAAACTCTACTTACCCAGCTTGAAGACCTCCTCTGCTCCTCCCTCTCTTCCTCCAACATGCCAGCTAAATCTTGCTTCTGGTCCCTTGCTCCTGCTGATCTCTTCTCCTTCTAGATCTGTCCCCTCCTCCTCCTCCTGCAGGCCACAGCTCCCATGTTACCTCCTCTGGAGATCTTCCTGAACACCCTACCAACCCACCTCCCCACCATCAGCCTCTCTCACATCTCCCTGTTTTATTTTTTTCAGAGCATTTTTCACAGTCTGAATTTTTCCTGTGTTTATTGATGCTTCCCCACTGTGAATGGCTGTGCATGTTGTAAACTGCAGAGAAGGTGAGTGAGGCTGAAACCCAGCCTGCAATCCACACTACGGGCTGGTTGGGGTAGGAGTCGAGGAGGCTGCACCTGCTGAGAGGGAGGACCAGTTCCTAAATCAGGTCCCTGACTCATACTTGGGCACCATGTCGATGGCTGCGGCCCCGCTGTGCTCCCGCCATGACCATGCAAGCCCACTATGACAGGAAGAGTGTCTGCCCTCTTCATCGCTGGGAACCTGGCACATAGCAGGTGCTCAATAAACATTTTCAAGCCAACAAATTCTACTGGGATTCCCCCACAACCACCCTCTTCACAGACTCCTCAGTAGACTAGATGGCTGTGTGTAGTGCATCTCTGGGTCCCACAGGGCTGAGTGCAGTACATCTGGGTAGGTCCCACAGGAAGCCATTGACGGAACTGGACCCAGAGTCAGTGATGCTGACTGTTAAGGGAACACGAGGCGGGAGGGGCAGGTGTGTGAGTGGAGGAGTCCTGGGGATGCTCTCCGGAGCTCAGAGTCCCAGAGGTGCTGCCCTGAGCCACCAGTCTCTCCCTGGAGTGTGCATGGAGGGTTCAGGTGGCCAGGGCACTCTGACCAAGATACAGATGCAGGAGGTGGCACCTGAGGGTCCTTTGGAGGCAGGCCAGGTTCAGTCAGGAAATAGAACTGAGACAGTGCCCTTCCCTCTGCTCGGTGTGTGGCCACCTGCTCTCCCAGCGTGCCACCCCCCAACAGCTCTGGCACGGAAGGAGTTAACTTCCCAGCTTCTCAGCAAGAATGTGGAGCTATTAATACCCACAGCCTCCCGGTCTGCCTGCAGGAGCTGAGCTGGAGTCCGAGGGAGCAGGAGGGAGCAGGGAGCAGAGGGATAGAGCTCCGGTCTCTAGTCTGAGCCAGCGCGTGAGCTAGGACTCCAGGGGCCAGAACTTTTTGGGGGGACATTGTGGGCACTGTGCCAGCCTCACCTGGCCTTCACCCACCTTTCAGCTTCAGGTCCCGACCCTCCCTCTTGGAGGCCACCCATGCCACCCACTTCAGCGGGAAAGAACAAACTTTCTTAGGAAAACCACTTTTACTACAGTGCTGGCTGAGCACGGAGAAGCAGACGCCTGGACAGACAGAAGGACAGATGGACAGGACACCTGAGAGCCTGTCCTTCGGGTCTCACCTCTGACAGGCAGCGGTGGAGTGGGCATCAGAGGGGCACTGAGGGCCCTGCGGGACCTTCACCCAGCCATCTCTGGGTCCAGGCATCCAGAAGCTGTTTCCCAAGGTCCAGAAATCTGGAAGTCCTGTGGGTCAGGACAGGAGTCCCCATCAGACAGAGCCACAGGCTCTTCCACCCACCGGAGCGACGGGAAATCTCAGTGAAAAGGCACAGGTGGCAGGTGGGCAGGCGCAGGACCCTGAGGCCAGCAGGCTGCTGACCCTGGAGCACTCTGGCTCAGGGACCTCTGCCCAGACCGGGGAGGATGCTGCCGAGGCCACCACCAGGCACCCCTGTCCTGTCCTGGAGCTGCCTCCAGCCGGGCCCCTGGGCTGTGGGTTGGAGGATGTGCCAGCCTTCTGCTTCATCTGCCTCCACGGGAAGAAGGAGGAGGAGCTGCCGGAGGAGGTCCCACTGCAGAGGTCAGTGCCCATGGTGGGCAGTGGGTGGGCAGGACGAGTGCACAGAGCTCAGACTTGGGTCCCACGGGGCCTGGCAGACCCGCTTGTGAGTCTCTAGGTCCACTGCTTACTACCCACCACCACCTCCCTATACCAGACTTTCAGATCTCTCTCTCTCCCATCCTGGTCCCACAGAGACCTCTCTGTCCTCTCCCACTGTGGCCATGTCCCTCTGCTCAGAGCCCTCCATGGCTCCCAACTCCCACAGGGTGAAATGGACACTCAGTCGGGCATTCAAAGCCTGTGTGATCTAACTGACCCCACCCACCTCATCTTGCTCTGCTCCCCTATATTCACCTCAGTGAAACTCTGCCCAGCCCCATCCGGGCCAAGCTGCAATGCTTCCTCCTCCAGGAAGTCCTTCAGGAATCCCCAGCCCCACCCTGAGCTGAGAGTCACCTTTCCTCCCTGCACTGAACTGACACTTGATCATGTTTGCGTCTTTGTTGAATTAATGAGTGGAAATGTCTGTGTGTATATATATGCATGTGTGCACGAGAGGGGAGGTGGGGTGGGTGAGGAGTGAAGGTTTGTGCGGCTGTGTGACTGGGTATTTGGGGGTGAGTGTGTGATTGTGAGTGTGTGTACATGTTTGTGGCAGCGCGTGTGAGTTCTATGTCCTATGCGGGAGAGGGGTTGTGCACTGTGCCCAGGTGGATGTTCGTGCCCTAGGGCCCATTGTCCCTATTGCCAGCTCTCCTCACCCCCACCTGCAGGGAAACCCAGGCTCCCGCCAAGTGCATTACCCAAGCTATAACCACAGGCTCCCAGGATGGAGGACAACACTGCAGGAGAGACAGGGTCACCTCTGCTCTGACCCAGCCCGCCTACGCCTCTATCACTGCCTAAGTCAGCACTGCTCTGGGTGGGGAGAAGGTCAGGCTCAGGGCCACCCCAGGTGCCCACTCCAGGCCTTTGCAGGAGGGTGGGGTGTGGGCCCCTGCTGCCTGGGCTGCTTCCTCCCTGAATCTCTCTGTTAGACTCTGGCTCTGTAATTTTCCCTCTGTGGGCTTTTGTCTCCTCATCTGTGAAATGAGGGGATGCTCCTGCCATGGTCACCCAACAGTGACTGAGCACCCACAGAGTGCCAGAGCTTGCCATGGGGGCTGGACCCTAGCCCTCACAGGGTCACAGCCTCATGGGAGAGACAGACGAGCAAACAGATCAGTCTGACAGAGTGAGGGGCGCCTTGATAGGCGTGGTGCACTGTGCTCAGGGAGTCAGGGGAAGACTGATCACCGCTGCCCGCAGGAGCCCTGCTAGTCTGTTCTGTGGTCTGGACCAAGTGACGAGGCTCAGTGAGCTGGGAGTGCTGCTTGAACTCCAAAGCAATGAACTCCTAAAGAATCGCTATTTTTATTGTAGGAGCTCAAAATTCTTATGAATGAATGAATGAATGAATGAATGAGTGAGTGAATGAATGAATGTGATATGGGGAGACAGGACATCAGAATCATCTGAGTTGATAGTTAAAAATACACACTGTCCTGGCGACTTTGTGGCCTCGGGTCTTAGAGGGGATGGATGTGTAATTCTAATCAGTCCTCCAGGTGAGCCCCTTGAGCAAACCAGCATTTGGGAAACCCAAGAATGAGAGACACAGGCCTTAGGGTCAGGCCGCCATGAGATCCTGCCCTCTACCCTCATCCCCCCCATCTCCTACCTCCAACTTTGGGGACCCCCTTGTAGGGAATGTCCCTCTGCCTCCTGCCCTGGCAATATGGTGGCCTATGTTTGCAGTCTACTATTCAGCTGGTAGATGCTGGCCCTTTAAGTCCTGGGGAGGGGACACCGCCAGGCTGGGCAGAGACTGACCACAGGTGCCAGGTGGTGAAGCTAAAAATACTGAGTGATGTGAACACCCAGGCTGCAGGAGCCAGGCGGTGCTGGCTGGGGTGGGGGAAGGCAGGCAGGCTCCGGAGTGCTTCTGTCCTGCTGGAGGAGGGGCAGTGGGCGATGAGGTGTGTTGGGTCACCTTGGGGGCTTAGAGAAGCCTGCCCCCCACCCACTCCTCTCAGCATTTCTCCCCTCCCTGGAAGGTGCCAGGATTGCCTCCCAGTAGGGCTGTCATGTTAGCAGCCCTGGGGCATGCCAATTCCACTGCCTCCTGCTTCCCTGTGGCCCTGGGGAAGTCATTTCTTCTCTTGGGGCCTCTGTAAAATGAAAGAGTTGAGCTTTCTCAGGCACTTCCAGGGACAGAGAGGCAATGAGGAGTGCAGGTGACCAGTTCACTCATTTGTGGATTCAACAAACTTTCCCTGAGACCTCCTGGGGACTGGATGCTGAGGCCACAGAGATGAACATGACGCAGGCACTTCCCTGGAGGAGCCTCCCGAGGACCAGACAGCACCCTGGAACGATGAGATGCAGCGCATGCTCTGTGACAGAGTGTGAGCACTGTGCCCTGGGCTTCTGTTGTGGGGCAATGTGAGGAAGTGCCCACAGAGAACACATCTGCATTTGATGAAAACTTGTCAGCAAAACTATCACCCACAGTGTTCTCACCAACCACCTACATAGGTGCTTTGATGTATTCATTAAGGTAGCTACCTGTTGTGACAAGTAAGTCTGGAAATCACATGGCTCCACTCAGTAGAGCCTATATCCTGCTCATGCAAAGTCTAGGGGGCCTGGGGGGAGACTCTACCACCTCAGGCTTTTGGGGACTCTGGCTTCTCCCCCTTTGTGACTCTGTCACCACCCTCTGCAGCCACTGGAAGATGAGTAAGAAAGAGAACAGGGATCACATGTGAAATTTTTATCAGCCAGTTGGAAGTGGTCCACTTCACTTCTACCCACACTCATTGGCCAGAACAGCTCATTGCAAGCAAAACTGGGAAATGTAATCCAGTTGTGACAATTTCATAGGGTTCTTGTGCAAAAAAAAATCCCAAAAACATTTGGTATACATGAAAGCACCTGGTGCATAATAGGCATCCAGTGTGTTTGTTTATTCATTCATTTATTCATTCATTCACTTATCCATTCATTCCACAAATTCCACTGAGCAC
Organism: Tadarida brasiliensis; assembly: GCA_030848825.1. Classification (NCBI taxonomy): domain Eukaryota; kingdom Metazoa; phylum Chordata; class Mammalia; order Chiroptera; family Molossidae; genus Tadarida; species Tadarida brasiliensis. The sequence continues at coordinate 119,567,252 of CM061258.1, forward strand.
TCTCCATGGGCTAGCACTAGAAACTGGACAGTGAAAACATCTCTGCTCTCATGGGGTTTATAGTAAATGGGGGAGCAAACAAAACACAAGTAAACAAGTAAATAAATACAATCATCCGTGTTCAAAACCCACTATTAAGAACAAAACCGGCCCGGCCGGTGTGGCTCAGTGGTTGAGCATGGACCCATGCACCAAGAGGTTGCCAGTTCGATTCCCAGTCAGGGCACATGCCTAGGTTGTGGGCCAAATCCCTAGCGGGGGCCATGCAGGAGGCAGCCAATCGATGTTCTCTCTCATCGATGTTTCTATCTCTCTCTCCCTGTCCCTTCCTCTCTCTCTAAAATCGATCAATAAATAAATAAATAAAAATTTTTTTAAAGAATATAACCAGAAGGGTGGTGGGAGAGGCACCTACTTTGTATAAGGTGAACAGGGAAGGTAGGGACATTGCCATTCCTACCTAAAGAATAAGAAGGAGCCGGGCAGAATGGAGGTAGGAGCATCCAGCAAGAACAAAGAGTGCAAAGGCCCTGAGGAAGGCTAGAGTTTGGGGGGTGTGAGAAAATATCAAGGCAGTGTGGCCAGAGCAGACTTGGATGGATGGGGAGAGACATGGGCTTTGTGGACCATGGTGAAGAGAATGGATTTTTCTCTGGATGGGATTGGGAAGCTTTTGAGGCTTTTAAGTAGAGGAAGTGATATAACCTGATTGACATTTTAAATGATCCTTGCAGTGGCTCTGGGGAGATTCCATAGCAGCTGAGCAGAGTGGGTACAAGAAGCCAGAGTGGAGGTCATGGCGATGATGGAGGGGCGTGCCGTGGCCTAGGCCAAGGCGGCCCTTGGAGGAAGTAGATGCTTTCTAGATATATTTAGGAGACGGAACTTGCCGATAGCCCTGGCCAGTGTGGCTCAGTTTGTTGGGCGTCCTCCTGTGCACCGAAATGTTGCTGGTTTGATTCCCAGTCAGGGCACATGCCTGGCTGTGGGCTTGATCCCCGGTAGGGGGCGTGCAGGAGGCAGGCAATCCATGTGGTCTCACATCAATGTTTCTCACTTCTCCCTTCCTCTCCCTCTAAAAATCAATAAATTATTCTTTAAAAAACAAACAAACAAAAAAATGTGCTGATGGCTTAAAGAAAAATGGGGGTGGAGAACAAACCTGGGGTTTCTGGGTTGGATAAGTGTGTGGATGGTGAAAGGCTCAGGGAGGGAGAGGTGTGGTGAGAAACCCAAGAAGTCTGGCACGGATGTTTCCACCTTGAGAAGCACATGAGCTGCCCAAGTGAGGACTTGACAGTAAGCAGTTGGAGCACACAGGGGAGGTCTCTTGACTGCCGACTGACTATCAGACGGCAGAGAGATGGCACTGACAGGCATGAGGTCACTAAAGGGAGAGGGGAGAGAAGGGGCCCCGATGGAGCCCTGAGGAGCTCTGCAATTTTGAGGTCAGGTGAAGGAGAAGCCAACAAGGGTGACGAGAAGGAGCAGCTGGCCAAGTAGGAGGAAAACCAGGGGTGTGGGCAGTCACAGAAACCAAGAGGAGTGTCCTACGGAGCAGAGCGAGGGCAGCGTTGACGTCAGAGATGCAGAACAGTCAGCAAAACAAGGATGGATTCAGCGACCTGGAAGTCAAAATTCACTTGGATAAGAACGTTTCCGGAGGGTGTAGACCAAAGCAGGGGCGAGCGGAGACTTCTGGTTAAAGATGGTGGATTGAACATACACATTTAAGTTCTCTGTGTCCTGACTCCCCATGAAAAGGAAGTGAGTGGCTGTTTTAAGGTATGTGCAGTAGTCCTCCCATATCTACAGATCCATTTTCTGACGTTTCAGTTACCTGAGGTCAACTGCAGTCCAAAGTATTAAAAGAAAAATTCCAGCGCTGGCCGGTGTGGCTCAGTTGGTTAAGCATTGTCCCCGTGCACCAAAAAGGTGGCAGGTTTGATTCCTGGTCAGGGCACGTGCGGAAGGCAACAGAGTGATGTTTCTCTCTCTCTCTCTCTCTCTCTCTCTCTCTCTCTCTCTCTCTCTCTCTCTCTCAGATAAATAAATATAAAAGAAAAGTTCGAGGAAAAAACAATTTATTTATAAGTTTTAAGTTGCACACCGTTCTGAGTAGCGTGATGAAATCTAGCGCCACCCCCATTGCGCTGCTTGTGTTCAAGTCGCCCTGATTTTACTTAATCATGGCCCCAAAGCACAAGAGTAGTGATGCTGGCCAGTCAGATACGCCGAAGAGAAGCCATGAAGTGCTTCCTTTAAGTGAAAAGGTGGAAGTTCCTGATTTAATAAGGAAAGAAAAAAATCGTGTGCTGAGGTTGCTAAGGTCTACACAGTAACAACAAATCTTCTATTCGTGAAATTGTGAAGAAAGAAAAAGAAATTCATGCTAGCTTTGCTGTCGCACCTCAAACTGCAAAAGTTACAGCCACCATGCGAGGTAAGTGCTTAGTTAAGATGGAAAAGGCATCAAATCTCTGGGGGAAGACATGGACAGAAAACGTGTTCCGTGTTCTGACTGACAGCCGCGTGTTGCACCAGAAAGTTAAGCCCCTACGAAGGCTTCAGCAAGGGCTCTTCTGAAATGAGTGACACCAAACTGAAAGGTCTGAGCCGACTGGAGATCACATCCACAACGCAAGGCCAATGTAGAGCAAAATGGCTTTATTGCATATGCCTGGGTGCAGGCGGGCTGAGCTGAGAAGGGTTCAGCCTCGAATCAGGGTTGGGGTGTTGGTTATATACCTTCCTTTTAGCTTCCGGCAGTTCTGCTGATGTACTTTGTCTGGCCCACTGTCCACCTTGCAGTAGGGCTGGTCTGGTATCTCATCCGGCATCTGCTGGGTTATCCATTGCCTTGCGGACAATCCAGATAAACCTTATCCGAACTCAACAAAAGGCTGAGCCAAGGTCATGCAAGCAACACAATTTCCACAGTTTCCGCCTTTTGCAAACTTTTACCTTTACTCTTTAAAACATTACTGACCCTTTCACAAACCACTTACTGTAAGTGAGGAATGGTTACAGTCAGGACTAAGTTTGGACCAGAAAGCATGAAAAGTACTGGAGAGAGAGAGAGACGACATTCACATAACTTTTATTACAGTATATTGTTATAACTGTTCTATTATTTATTATTATTATTTTTTTTTAGAGAGGGAGGAAGGGAGAAAGAGAAAAAGAGACACATCCCATCGATTGGCTGCCTCCTGTATGCACCCCAACCAGGCATCAAACCCCAAACCTAGGCATGTGCCCTGACTGGGAATCTAACCCGTAATCCTACTGTTCACGGACGATGCTCCAACCACGTGAGCCACACCGGCCAGGGCTGTTTTGTTTTATTATTAGTTATTGTTGTCAATCTCTTACTGTGCCTAATTTATAAATTAAATGTTATCATAGGTATGTACAGGGTGTGTCAAAAGTAGCTTTACAGCCCTGGCCGGTTTGGCTCAGTGGTTAGAGCATTGGTCCTTGGACTAAAGGGTCTTGGGTTCGTATTCCCGGTCAAGGGCATGTACCTGGGTTGCAGGTTTGATTCCCAGGCCCAGTTGGGGTTGTTTAGGAGGCAACCAATTGATATGTCTCTCTCACATCGATGTTTCTCTCTCTCCCTCTACCCCCTTTCCTTCCACTCTATCTAAAAATCAATGGGAAAAATGTCCTCGGGTGAAGATTAACAAACAAATAAAAAAGTAGGTTTACAGTTGTAAGTACCTGAAACATAGTTTATTCTTTAATAAAAAATTTTTTTCCTTTATTGACTTTCGAGAGAGAGGAAGGGAGAGGGAGAGAGAGATAGAAACATCAATGAGGGAGAACATCAGCTGGCCGCCTCCTGCATGCCCCCCACTGGGGATTTGGCCCACAACCTGGGCATGTGCCCTGACTAGGAATCGAACTGGTGACCTCTTGGTTCATCCTCTTGGACGCTCATAAACTGGCCGGACCATAGTTTGTTCTTGTATTGTTATTTATTTTATTTTATTTGTTTAAATATGTCTTTATTGATTTTTTAGAGAGAGAGGAAGGGAGAGAGTGATAGAAACATCAATGTGAGAGAGAAACATCAATTGGCCACCTCCTGCATGCCCCCTACTGGGGATCGAGCCCCAAACCCAGGCATGTACCCTGACTGGGAATCGAGTCGGGACCTCTCAGTCCATGGGAAGATGCTCAATCCACTGAGCCACACAGGCCAGGCATATCGTTATTTATTAATTATTGTATTATTTTCCATACAAACAGCTGTAAACCTACTTTTGCCTCACCCCCTATGTATAGGTAAAAACATAGTATATATAGGGTTCAGTACCGTCTTCAGTTCCAGACATCCCTGGGAGTCTTGGAATGTATCCCCCATGGAAAAGGGAGGACAACTGTATATTAGTCTTTTGTTGCTGCCATAGCAACTTAGGTCTCATTGGGCTAAAATGAAGACGTTGACAGGGCTACTCTAGGAAGCTCTTTCTGGGAGAATTTCCGGAAGCTCTAGGGGAGACTCCATTTCCTTGTCTTTTCCAGAGGGTACCTGCCCTCCTTCTCTTGACCCCTTCCCTGCAGCAAGGTGCCTTCTCTCTGGCCCTCCTCTCGTCACCTTTTTCTCAGACTGCAGCTAGGAAAGGTCCTCTGCTCTGCAGGCGTCCTGTGAGAGAGTGGGCTCACCTGACCAATCCAGGCTCGGCCGTCCATCTCCAGGTCCTTAACCTTTCCCACAGCTTCGAAGTTCCTTTTTGCCATACAGTTAACATACAGGTTCTGGGGATTCGTATAACGGGGCCTCTGTGCTGCCTGCCGTGGTATGAGTCCGAAAGAATGAAGTGAAAAGGAGATAGTGGCAACAGCATTAAATCTGGAAGGCAGACGAAGTGGCAGGTGCTTTAGCAGTCTAAACAGCGCGCCTGAAGTGACCCCTAAAACTGGCAGTGAGAAAAGCCAAGGGGCACCAGGGTTTACCCCGCAAAACCCTCAAAGGCGCCTGTGTTAATGGACTAAGTGCCTCTGGAAATGGGAGCAAAGCTGGGCCCAAAAACAGGAGGCCTGGTCGAAGAAGGGTTTTAATCCTCAGATTTCCTTCTCCACTCAGCGCAGCGGGCAGGTGCCCCTCCCCCACCCCAACAAAGACTGAAGGTTCATTCTCCAGAGAGGATGAAACAGGGTCTCTGAACCAAGGACACAGCAGGACTGCAGCGAGGGAGGAGTCATGTGACCCATAACTTCTGGCTGTAAAACTGAGGCTGAGGAAGGCTGAGGCTACAGGAGCCCCAGGCAGCTCCTCCTAAAGGGCCCGCACACGGACTTACTGGGACTCGCTCCTTCTGGGCTCCAGTGTTGAGGAGGCAGCTTGAAAGGCACCAGAGATATACAGGGAAGAACTGAGTTGTTTGGCATTGGGGCGAGGGCTGGAGAGACAGCTTTCTCCTGGACAGACGTGCTGTTGGAGGCTGTTGTTCCTTTGGTGAGCCCTTCCCCCGGGTGGCAGACGGCACCATATCTGGGACTCCAGCAACCAGGCTCACACTGTTTGCCCCACCCTGGTGATTCCCTGAGGCCCTGCCCTGCCCTACCCAACTTTCAGGCCCACCCAAGCTGTTTCCAATGGCTTTACCATAGGATTGTCTTGTCTTGGATCCTGCTTCAGATTTTCCTAAAATCTCTCAAACAAGCAGCATCTGGTCTCAGCGAGCCCCATACCTCCTGTTAAGTGGCCCCAGGCCTGGCATTAGAAGCAGCCAGCCTTGGTTCACAACTTGGCTTTTCCTGGGTACCTCCAAGCCCAGCACAAGAAGCAGCCATCTGCAGATCACTTTGTAGCTCATGCTGAGTGGCTCTGGATAGAACACAGACAGGGGCTGACCCTGCCCCAGAGCCAGCACACCCAGTGGACAGCTTCAGACCACGTCGAAGCACCACCACCCAACCACCTCCACAAGTGACACACTCAAGGAGTGGACTCAGTGGGTACCAGAGCCCTGCTGAAGTAAGTCTTGCTCTGTGTGGTAGGCCCCTACACAGCTGATCCTCCAAGGTAGTCAGAGGCCAGTGGTCAGTGGGCACAGCCAGTCCTTGCAGCTGATCAGCCTGAGTAAATCCCTCCCATTGGCATGCCAACAGCAATCAAGACTCAATTACAACAGAAGGGTGTACAGTCCACACCAGGGGTACACCTCAAGGGTCCAGCTGGGGTGACCAGGGAGGCTGTGCCTCTGGACCCCACAGGACACCTACTACAACAGGCCACCCTTCAAAGCCTAGGAGACATAGCAACTCTACCTAATACATAGAAACAAACACAGGGAAGCAGCCAAAATGAGGAGACAAAGAAACATGTCCCAAATGAAAGAACAGAACAAAACTCCAGGAAAAGAACTAAACAAAATGGAGATAAGCAATCAGTCAGATGCAGAGTTCAAAACACTGCTTATAAGGATGCTCAAGGAACTTAGTGAGAACATCAACAACATGAAAAAGGACCAGTCAAAAATGAAGGATGCACTAACTGAAATAAAGAGCAATTTACAGGGAATCAATAGTAGAGTAGGTGAAGCCAAGAAGCAAACCATCGATTTGGACTATAAGGAAGCTAAAAACACCCAATCAGAACAGCAAAAAGAAAAAAGAATCCAATTAGAACAAAAAATCCAAAAAAATAAGGATAGTGTAAGGAGTCTCTGGGACAACTTCAAGGGTACCAACATTCACATCATGGGGGTGCCAGAAGGAGAAAAGAAAGAGCAAGAAATTGAAAACCTTTTTGAAAAAATAATGACAGAAAACTTCTCTAATTTGGTGAAGGAAACAGACATACAAGTCCAGGAAGCACAGAGAGTTCCAAACAAGATGAACCCAAAGAGGTCCACACCAAGATACATCATCATCAAAATGCCAAAGGTTAAAGACAAAGAGAGAATCTTAAGAGCAGCAAGAGAAAAGCAGTTAGTTACCTACAATGGAGCTCCCATAAGACTGTCAGCTGATTTCTCAAAAGAAACTTTGCAGGCCAGAAAGGAGTGGCAAGAGATATTCAAAGTGATGAAAAGCAACGACCTAGAACCAAGATTACTTTATCCTGCAAAGCTATCATTTAGAATCGATGGTTATACAAAGAGTTTCCCAGCCCTGGCCGGTTTGGCTCAGTGGTTAGAGCATTGGCCTGCGGACCAAAGAGTCCTGGGTTTGATTCCAGCCATCGGTTGCGGTTAGTCTCCGGCCCCAGTTGGGGTCATGTGGGAGGCAACCAATCGATGTGTCTCTCTCACATCAATATTTCTCTATCTCTCTCTCTCTCCCTCTTTCCCTTCCACTCTATCAGAAGATAAATGCAGAAAGTAAATGGAAAAATGTCCTCAGGTGAGGATTAAAAAAAAAAAGCTCAACATCATATGTCATTAGAGTCTAGTGGTTCTCAACCTTCCTAATGCCGCGACCCTTTAATACAGTTCCTCATGTTGTGGTGACCCCCAACCATAAAATTATTTTTGTTGCTACTTCATAACTGTAATTTTGCTACTGTTATGTCTTAGGCGACCCCTGTGAAAGAGTCGTTCGACCCCCAAAGGGGCGCGACCCACAGGTTGAGAACCGCTGCGATTTAGACAATAGCAAATCCAAACAGCAATGAGATACCACTACCATTAGAATGGCTAAGATCCCAGTGATAATACTAGATGCCAGAGAGAACGTGGAGCAACAGGAACTCTCACTCACTGCTGCTGGGGATGCGAAATGGTGCGACCAGCTTCGGAAGACCGCTTCTTACAAAGCTAAACATACGTCTTACCCTATGATCCAGAAATAGCACTCCTTGGTATTTACCCAAATGAGTTGAAAATGTGTCCACACAAAAACCTGCACATGAGTGTTTATAGCAGCTAACTCAGAACTGCCAAAAACTTGGAGGCAACCAATATGTCCTTCAGTAGGTGAATGGATAAACAAACTGTGGTACATCCATATAATATGAATAAAAAGAGATGAGTTATCAAGCCACATGGCAGAACCTTAAACGCATGTCACTGAGCGAAAGAAGCTACTCTGGAAAGGCTGTATGATTCCAACTGCGGAACATTCTGAAAGAGCCAAACCAAACGACAGAGACAGTAAGATCAGGCAGTGGTGGCCAAGGGCTTCTAGGAAGGAGGGAGGGATGAATGGGGGGGGGGGGCACAGGGGATTTTTAGAGCTGTGAAACTATTCTGTGTGGTACTGTAATGGCGGGTCCATGACACTGTCTCTGTCAAAACCCCCAAAATAAACACTCAGAGTGAGCCCTCGGTAAACGATGGACTGCAGTTAACAGCAGTGCACCGGGATGGCTGATCAGCTGTGACTGGTGCACCAGACTAAGGCAGGATGTCAGTTGTAGGGAAACTGGGAGAGAGGCTGGAGATGCACTTTCTGCTTGATTGTTCTGTGACCCTAAAAATGCTCTAACACATAAAGTCTCATGGAAAAGGGGGAGAATCATAGTATTTCACATAAAGCTGTGAATGATGTTTCCACAAGGTGTAAGCACTACCTACCTTACCAATATTATGATGCAACTGTATTGGGAGGGTGGGAAATAGGGAGATAGGAAGTGAGGGCGGGGGTGAGAGAGTCAACCCTCATCTTCCAAAGTAGGATGTTACTAGGTAAAGCCTAAAACCGGAAAGAAGCAATGTAAACATGCCATGTAAGAAACACAGAGGCAGCCTGGCCGATTGGGCTCAGCGATTAGAGCCTCGGACCCAAGGGTTGCAGGTTTGATCCCCAGCCGTGGTCTGGGCTCATGCAGGAGGCAACCAATTGATGTCTCTCTCTCTCCCTTCCCCCCTCCCACTCTATCTAAAAATCATTGGAAAACTATCCTCAGGTGAGGATTAAAAAAAAAAAAGAAACAGAGAGGTAAAAATTACAGCAAGAGTTAAAATGACTCTTTTAGAAGTGGGAAATGGGAGTGGGGGCTGCCCATGCTTCCTGATTCTAAGCTATGGGCATGTTTAACCTGAATAAATACTAAAACTACATTTACAGAAGGAAAGTGGAGATAACAATAAGAACACAAGAGAGCGGGAGGTGGCAGAGCAGAGGCAGAGGCAAGTCTGTCGGGAAGCTTGGCTGTGCTGGGGTCTAAGACACAGTGGTGCTCAGCCTGCCGCCTGCCTGTGGCGCTGTGGGAAGGGTCCTGGGAAAAGGACAGGATGGCACAGTGAGGAGGGAGGGGAGTCCTGAGGAAAGCAGGACTTCCAGTGCAGGAGAGGGGCTGGCCTCAGGAGGAGGGATTTGCACCGAAGCGCAGGGAAGAGTGAGGAGCTGGGTGGGTCTGTGCTTTGATGGCAGAGACAATGGGATTGCATGTGATCCATGTTTTCTCAGTGAAGGGGGAGCCACGTTTTGAGGAGAGAGGAGAACGTGGGAAAAGGGTGATCCAACACCTTGCCACTCAGAGTGGGGTGCACGGACCAGCAGCACAGGCACCACCTGGGGACTGATTAGGTGTGCAGAATCTCGGGCCTCCCCAGGATCCCTAGGAGACTCACAGGCAAATTAGTTTAAGAAGCACCTCTCAATCGACCCATGCACCAAGAGGTCGCCGGTTCGAATCTCGGTCAGGGCACATGCCCAGGTTGTGGGCCCAATCCCCAGTGGGGGGCATGCAGGAGGCAGCCAATCAATGTTCTCTCTCATTGATGTTTCTATCTCTCTCTCTCTCCCTTCCTCTCTCTCTAAAAATCAATAAAGAAAAAAATGTTTTTAAAAAGAAGCATCGCTCAAAGGGAGTGAGGAAAAGCAAGTGGTTGGCATCGTGGGGTTGTGGGGCGGCAGTGAGTGCCCCTTGAGACCGTGAATCTGAGGGAAGCGCCAGCCTGGTGTGGGACCCTCAGGCAGTGTTGTTTGCTCGGATAAGTAGCGAGCAGGATGGCTGGCGGTTTGCCAGGCAGGTACTACAGCAGAAGAGGTGGGCACAGGAGGGTTTCCAGGCGATGGCAGGCAGAGCCCAAGCCGCCTGAGGTAGAAGCAGTGGGTGGGCAGTAAGACAGCGACGGGGCAGTGGACTGGTGGTTTCTGTGAGGTCAAAGAACTGTTGCATGTGGGTATCAGAGCAAGTGACGAAGAGATTGAACGGGGGATATAGAGGGAGGGTGACAGAAACAGAGATCTCAGAGGGTGAGGGGTGAGGTAATTACGGGGTCTGGGGTGAGCCTGGGAGCAGCAGGGGCCAGGGAACTGAGAGGCCTGCTGCAGGCTGCCTGAGACCCACTCTGTCCTCAGGTTTGTACCCTGAATATGTAAAGACAGTGAGAGGAGACCAATTCATTTGCTCTGGGGGTAGCCTGGCATCAGGATTTTTTTAAAGCTACACTATAGCCCTGGCCGGTTTGGCTCAGCGGTTAGAGCGTCGGCTCGCGGACCAGAGAGTCCCAGGTTCGGTTCCCGCTAAGGGCACGTACCTCGGTTGCAATTTGTCCCCGGCCCTGGTTGGGGTCGTGTAGGTGGCAACCAGTCCATGTGTGTCTCCCTCACATCGATGTTTCTCCCTCTCTCCCTCCCGCTCTATCTGAAGATACATGCAAAAAATATATAAATAAATAAATAAAACTACACTATAACGTGCAGCAGAGTTTGAGAAGCACAGTGGAAAACAGAGAACCAGGCTCTGACAGAGAGAAAGAGACAAATGGAGCAACAAGAAGGTACCCTGGGGCTGGGTGCTGGGGTGGGGAGCTGGCCAGATAAAGTGGTCTTGAGTGGAGCAGCTGGGTAAGGGCGGCATGTCAGGGGTTGGAGGTGAGCAGATGGGATGTTGTGGTCTTCCCCTGTTGAATCAGGGAGTAAACAAGGTGAGAGAGAGAGAGGTAGAAAGACACAGAGGCAGAAGACAGACCCCAGCGCCTAGCGGGCCCAGCGTCTGTCCTGCAGTGAGGCGGACGGCCACTAGAGGGAGTGCTGCGCACACACATGCGGGACTGGCTCCAGCAGCTAGTGGTGCGGTTCAGGCCTCTTTTTTTTTTAATCTTCACCGGGGATAATTTTTCCATCGATTTTTAGAGTGCAAGGGAGGGAGAGAGACACACACACATACACATCGAATGGTGGCCAGGGGGCCAGAGATCAAACCTGCAACCCAGTTACGTGCCCTTGATGGGGAATCGAACCCATGACCCTTTGGTCCACAGGCTGACGCTCTAACCACTGAGCCACATCAGCCAGGTCCAGGCCTTTTTCTGACGGCTTCTATGTTCAAAGTTCAGAGTTGCAGCCACGCACCCTGGGTTTAACTCCAGGTCTCATTATTTCTAAGTCCCTGTGACCGTGGCCAGGTTACCCGGCACTCTGTGACCCAGTTTCATCAGCGGTCAAATAGGCCCAGGGGTAGTTCCGACCTCTCTGAGGTTGGTGGGAGGACGAATGAGCCAGCCTGTGAAGCCCAGGGCACACTGGGGAATGGCTGAGCGCAGCGGGGGTGGAGGGGGCTTTGCTACACTGCCTCTCTGTCTCCGCTTCTCCTGCAGCCCCTCAGCCCATTCCTGCCCAGGCCAGATCCAGCGCGAGAAATGGAGGTCCACTTTCTTGGTTAGAGGAGAGCAGAGGCTGGGATGGGGGTGGTCTCCAGGCTTCAGCTTCCTGTTCAGTCTTACTGTTGCTCTTGTCTTGTAGCAAACCTCACCTGTGGCTCATTCCTAGCCATGGTCTCACCCTTCTGGCCTCAGGACCAGCACCTGCCCTCACCTGGCAACCATGTGACCCATGGAGCAATGTCACTGCCTGGTGCCCAAGGGGCTCAGAAGGGGTGCTTCTTCCCAGCCATTCTCCTAACTGCTACTCAGCCCCTCCTGCTGACCAGCAATAGCTGACCTGTCACAGCCCACCCCAGTGACATCTTCATCCCCAGATTTGCAGATGCCTCCACCTCCCCACCTGAGCAGGCTCTGTGTTCTATCCTCGACCTCACAGAGGGTATAGCTAGCTCTGACATTTTAAAAATGAATTGCCAGTGTTTTAAAAATCAGGGTGTTACATCCTAAGATCCCGATTTCAAACTTCTCTTGAAAAATTGGAAGCTCTGAGTCCCACATGATAACAGTGGGCCGCAGGGGAGGGAAAGCCACCATTCAGACGGGCCAGGGCTTTCCAGTTTACTGCTGTCCCTGCCCGAGCCATGTGTCCTATTCGCAGTACCTCCTGGCCCCTGTGAGGAGCTCATCTGCAACCCTGAGCAGAGAGAACTGTAAGAACTATGCCTAAGAGGGTTCATGTAAACATGTCCATGTTGCAGCCGCTGGCCCAAGGCAGGCAGAAATGCAGAGATGGAGGGGTGGGGGTACCTCAGAAATGAGAGCAGACCCTCAGGGGCAAGGAATCCTGGGGACCAGAGAGCTGCTTGGGGTCCTCAGCTGTTCGTAAAACTTCATGGTCCAGGTGCCCAGGGCAAACTACACACACACACACACACACACACACACCACCCCCAATGTCCAATCTGTCAGCAGATCCTGCCACTCCTCGCCTCCCTTCTCCAACTGCTAGTTGCTAGCCTCTCTCACCTGGCTGGGTGCAGGAGCCTCCTCACTGCCACTCGTGCTCTCCACAGGCTGACTTCCCCACAGCACCCAGAGGAAGCCTATTAGAACCTAAGACACTCCTCATTCCTCCTCTGCTCAAACCCTCCAATGACTTCTGCCTCACTCAGTCAAAGCCAAAGGCTTATGGTGGCCCTGAATAAACTACCTCCATTACTCTCCTCCCATGCTCCATCAGCCTCCTCATTGTTCCGAAGCATCCCATGCACACTCTGGCCTCAGGGTCTTTGCACTGGCTGTTCCTTCTGGTTGGTTTACTGTACCTGGCCCCACCCCACATCTGCATGGCTCCCTCTCTCACCTCCATCAAGCTTCTGCTCAAAGGTAACCTTCTCTGTGAAGACCTCCCTGTATGTTCTGTCCCCTCCTTGCTTTATTTCTTCCCTCACACAAATCCCTTGAAGCATAATCATTTAAGTATGTTCCCTGTTCGTTGTTTTCTCCCCTTACTAGAACAGATGAGGTTAGGGATTCCTCTGTTTTGTTTACTGCGAACAGTGCCTACCACATAGGAGACACTCGATGAATATTTGGTAATTGAATGAATGAATGAATGAATGAATGAATGAATGAATGAATATGTAAAATGAGGGCAGTAACAGGACCAAGTGTGCAGTGAGGCCCGAGTCAGATGGTGTGTCACGCAGGGTGTGACCAGTGCAGTCGCACGGGGCCTCGGACTTGGGTTTTGTGTTCTGTGGTTGGCTCTTGCAGCTCCTGACCACTCCACCTTTGAATCTGTAAGTGAAGTCTGATGGGCCAGCAGCATGCACCGGCAGCAATCTGCCCTCCCGAGTCCTGGAGGGGTTCTCGGCACCCGCTCCGCCCCTACCCAGTGCCGCTGCTGTCCTTTGTCTGGCAGGGCCTGGGTGTGAGGGCTCGGTGTTAGGTGTGCAGTAGGGTGGCCCAGGGCACCTACGAGGGTCTGCACTCGCCCCACGTCTATCCCTGTGCCCAAGGGAGAAGGAACTAAATATCAAATAAGAAACACCATGGCAACCCTGGCCAGGTGGCTCAGCGGGTTGGAGCATCGACCCGTACGCCAAGAGGTGGCAGGTTCCATTCCCGGTCAGAGCACATATCCAGGTTGTGGGTTTGATCCCCGGTCCGGGCATGTGCAGGAGGCAGCCAATCAATGTTTCTTTCTCACACTGATGTTTCTCTCTCTCTCCTCCTTTCCTCTCTCTAAAATCAATAAGATAAAAGTTTAAAGAAACTCCATGACAGCCTGAGAGAGACCTGGGTAGAAAGGAAACGCTTTTCTTCTGCTTTCTGAACGAGAGCACCCGCCACCCCATTCTATAGCTGGTCCTGATGCCAGGTACTCACACCTCGCACGTGTTACGTGCTTCATCCCTGGGCTCTGTGCTGTACTCAGGACCCTCAGTGAGAGAGAAACAGGCCCCAGCAAGAGAAAGCCTCAGGCTCCTGACGGCTGCTGTCTTCCGGGGACTGGCCCAGGCTGACAACAGGACATTCCCCTGCTGCCCCAGGGCCCGCTTCCAGGGCCTGCATGTGACTGAGGATGAGCCAGGGCAGCCCCTTCCTCCTTGGCCTCAGTTGTCTCATCTGTGAGCTGGGACCAGAGCCCTACAGGTCTCCCTTCTGGCAGTGACGGCAGGTACACACGGGCTTTGCCCACTAAATCATGGGGAGAAGTGTAGGTGGTAGTCATGGTTCCCAACCCGTCAGAGACTGTCATGGCTTCTCTGCAGGGTCCCTGGATCAGGGCTCAACGTCTGCCCCCCGAAATGTTCAAAGAGGATCCAGCTTTAAGCCTTGAGGGATGGTGACTTCAGGCACAGGTGTCAATAGCATGCGTGGCCCTGATGAGGGCTGCAGACCCTATGGTGACTTCGGACCAGACCCTGGGGTGGCCGCAGACCCTATGATGACTCCAGACCAGACCCTGGGGTGGCCGCAGACCCTATGGTGACTTCGGACCAGACCCTGGGGTGGCTGCAGACCCTAATGGTCACTGCAGTCTTGGCTGTGGCCTCAGTGTCCTGCGATCCCAATGGTGTCTGCAGACCTTGGTGACATCCAGAGACACCGGGTATCTCATTCCCCTCCCTCCATCCTGCCTAAGCCTCCATCTCTCCCCAGCCTAGAATTTGAGCCCTTCTCCAAGAGCCACTTAATTAGCCAAGCTCATTAACTCCCACAGGCTTCTCCTCCCCACCTAATTAACTGACTTAATTAGGGCTTCCAGGCCCGGCTCCACCCAGCCCCTCCTGCGCCTACGCCTGCCCACCTCCTCCAGGCCCCCGGCTCAGCCAAGCCTCCAGCAGGCCAGGAATGGATGAGGCCTCCACCTCTGTCCCTCCCTTAGTCCCAGGGCACCAGGACTGTGCCCCTCCCGGCAGCCCAGAGGCAGGAGTGTGAGTCAGGACAGGGAGGTGGGTGGGAGAGGGATGGAAATGGATGAGATGGAAGCAGGTGTGAGGAGGAGGTGCCGACGGCCCGGGATGGATGGCCTGAGCAGCAGGTGGTTAGGGGCCTGGATTCCGGAGCCTGCCTGGGTTCGAGTCCCAGCTAGTGTGTGACTTCAGTGAATGCCTCATCTCTGTTGATGTCTATTTCCTCTTTCTCTGCCTGTCTGTCCTTCTCCCATTCCATCTATCTGAAGACTCCTCTCTCAGGGTTCAAGTCCCGGCTAGGTAGTCTTGGGCGAGTCTTTTCTTTTTTCGGTCTCAGCTTTATCATCTTTGAAATGAGGACCAGTGGACAGCGGGAGGGTCGACAACGATGCATCGCAGCTCTGAGTATGGGAACAGTGCAGTTTCAGGTGGATCCCTGTAATGATCGTACCCATACCTCAGCGTTATTGTGAGGTTTCAGTGAGGTGGTCTGTGTAAAATGCTCAGAACTTGGCCGGGCACAGGCCTGTGCTTGTTACGTAAGTGGGTGAGGATGAACAGAGGCTCCCTGGGGGTGAGGGGCTGGAGGATGGAGGGGAAACCCAGAGGGTGCTGTTCCTAGGTGTCAGGGGGATCCCCAGGCAGGTTCTGGGATGCCAGGAATGGACCGGGCCCTGGGAACTGCACTTGGGCTGCTGACTGGGAGGGACCCCTGGTCGGAGAAAGGGTAGAGGGGTAAATAGCAAGGAGGGTGTATACCAGGATTTCCCATTCCCTCTCTGGGGGTGGAGGAGACTGGTCTTGTTAGTTCAGGACCCCTATACTCTGTGTCTCCGTTCTCCCTCTGAGGGAAGGCCTGGGGAATGCTCGGCACACCCTAAATGCATAATAAATGTCTAGAGACTCGTCCTTGAGCAGGCAGATGACAGGAAAGCATTCAGGGGGAGGTGCTCAGCTGTGCTTCACCTGCCCGGGGACCAAAGCAAAGACAGTGGGCTGTGCTGGCAGCAGGCAGGATGCGGGCCAGACACAAAGCAAGGCTTCCTGGAGTTGGAGTTGAGGACAAGATCTTGAAGGAGGAAGAATGTGTCTGAGCTCCTGGGCAGGCTCCAGGGGAGAGACGGCCAATCAGTACCTGCAAGTGAGTGGGAAGAGGCCACATGGGGCCCTGAACACTGGGATGGCCCTTTACCTCTTTAGCTCAGAATTTTACACGTATTGGTGTGATCAGTGTAGTGCCTCCCATTAGACTGGAAGCTCCTGAAGACGAGGGTTGTCCACCTGGTCTACTCTTTTATCCTAATGTCCTCATATAGTAGGTGCCCATTAACAAGTGTGAATGCATGAATGAATGAATGAATGAATGAATGAATGAATGAATGCCTTAGCCAAGAATCCAGAGGTTCCTGAAGCTTTGAGGGAAAGGGGCCCCATATGGCAGCCCAGGCACCCACGCTGCATGCTCAGCTAGGAGTCCCCCAGCTTCTCATATGGCCCCAAGAACAACCACCCTTAGGGGGCAGGAGCTGGTCTCCAAGGATTCAAGGACTCTAGGCAGACTGAGCTCCATCTGAGAATCCCCTGCACAAACTGGGATGCTGAGGAAATTGTGATTGTGGGGGACAGAGGGGAGAATCTTTAATTTACCCCTGCATTTTTAAACACTTTAGAAATCCACATTTATACGTGGTGTACAGAGCATGGGGTTGTGCAGTGTGGCTCAGTGGTTGGGCGTCATCCCGTGCACCAAAAGGTTGCCTGTTGGATTCCTGGTCAGGGCACATGCCTGGGTTGTAGGCTGGATCTCCCGTAGGGGGTAATTAGGAGGCTCTCACATCAATGCGTCTCTCTCTCTCACCCTCTCCCTTCCTCTCTCTCTAAAAAAAAAAAAAAAAAAAAAATTAATAAACTATTAGGAAAAGAAAAAAGAATTGGGGTTGTAATTGACAGAGACCCAAGTCCCGCTGACATGAGCACTCTTGGATTGCAGGCCTGGAGAGCCCACAGTCTTCAGGAATGGCTAGATCCAGGGGCTCAGATGATGGCAGGAGGATTCTGACTCTCTCCATCTCTTGGCTCTGCTGTCTGCTGTGTCGGCTTCATCCTCCAGAGGGTCTACCTGGTGGTAGCGACTCTAGGCTTATGTTCCACCCTCTGTGAGTGTGATGGGAAGAGAGTTCTGTCCGATTGGTTTGGCTTGGGACACAGATTCATCTCAGATACAATCACTATGTCCAGGGTCTGAGTCACGAGCCCACCCCTAGAGCCGAACAGGTAAGCCCCTGCATCAGAACCCCTAATGAGTAAGGAAGGGTATGTCAAGCAATGTGGGTCTCTAAAGGAAAACTGGGGTTCTGTTGCAAGATGGGGGGACATATGATGCTGGATAGCAGAGTTCTACTCCACTCGGAGTATGTGGGCATCAAGCCAGACCCAGAGCCCTGTTCTAAGGGCTGGTCATTTGTGTCTGTTCCCCGTCCATAGCTCCTGGGGCCTCCTCCCCACTCCAAGTTGGCTGCATCCTCATCTCCTCTCCCCGAGGGCCTTCTCTGCTCCAGCCTGCTCTGCTCATATCCACAGCACTGCCCTCCCTGGCGGCTCCCACCGAGCACTGACAGGAGCTGGGGTGTAATACTGCTCTGTGCACAGCGAGGCATGCTCTACACTGTCTCTGAGAGCGCCCCAGTGGGGTTCACCGCAGTCGCTTGCAGTGTTAACTTGCTTGATAACATGCCACTTGTCACTGCGTTCCTGCCTCTTTTCTCCACTCCCCTGCCCCAGAGCGTCTGCCAAGTCAACGAGCTGCTCTCAAATCTGCTTGTACAGGGTCTGTTTCTGGGAAATCCAAACTAGGACATCTTCAATGCCAGCCCCCCAGGGATGTGTACCAGACAGCACTTGTTTCCTTCCAAATGCCTATAGTCCTGGGGGTGGCTTTGGTGACCTATCCCCAAGGAAGGAACTGGGTAGCCCTGCCTCTGTTCTGAGGATCCCAGAGTATGCGCCCTGCTCCCTGGAAATAAACATAGTGGGGAGGGTGGAGATCTATCCTATCCTCACTCCACAACTTCCCAGAAAAACAGCCACATCCAGCTCTGCGGGGCACCAGCATTCAGAGCCACCATGCGCAATGGGTATGGATGGCAAGGGACCAGGAGGTCAAATGAACTTCCCACTCCCGTGCTTCTCAGAGCGAGAAATGAGGTCATTGTAGATGGTTCTTGGACCTGGATTTAGAAAACAGAATCACACAGTGAAAAAGTTGTTTGGGTGTTTGCTTTCCTCCCCCCCAAGATCCCATTTAAAAACACTTCCACTGAATCCACTTTTCTTATTTTGAAAAAAAAAAGCGACAGGAAATACAGAAAAATGAAAGCCTGTGCAGACCCACAGCTAGAGTCAATGTAAACACTATATATTTGTGTCAGATGTTTTTAATTAAAAAAAGAAATAACAGATAAGGATGAATTTCCATTATCTGCCACACCCCAGGCCCATTTCCTGGATTTCATTCCCGAGGGCAACCACCGGCATGATTGTGGAGATATTCTCATATCGTTGGCAGGCTTTTAGCTGCAAGAAACAGAATTCCCTTCAAAGCAACTCCAAGTCCGACTCAGCAGCTCTGTGATACCACAAAGAGGGGTTCCTCCCTCTCCACACTGCCCTCACACTCCGCTTGCCATCATCAGTGGCACCCTGCTGGCGGCGGTCACACGTGTATTTTGACATGAGAGGTGGGGAGCTCGTCAGATCTCTGGCTGGAACACTGTGTTTCTCACTTCAGAACAAATTCTCCAAAGGAGTGCCGAGAGACTCCCAGCTCCGTAGCCTCCAGCTGCTGGGCCCTGGGCTGCCCTTTCTGAGCCTTCGCGGGCTCTGGTGGAACTCCTGGTTCTCCTTCTCAGCAGTGACCTCACCTGGGTCTCCCGCTGTCCCTGGAAGCCCCTGCTCCTGGCAGAGCTCCTGTTAGCAGCTTCTTCTGTAAACCTTGCCCTAAATGTCATCTTCAGCTTCCTAAACCTGATCAGTTCTCTGAGCTGCTCAGTCACCAGTGCCACCAGGGTCCTTGATTATGCTGCGTGCTCCGGTCACCAGCAGCGATGTCCTGGGCATGATGGTGGCCATCCGGGGAGGGGAGTTCTTCCTATACAACAGGACCATTGCAGTGCAGACCAACAAGCCAGGAACACGTCTCTCTGTCGTGACTGGGGACATGAGAAATAAGGGGCATCAGAGAACACAGAACACACTGGGGAAACCCCACACTAGCCCCCTGCATGGAAACGATCAATGAGGCCAAAACAATGTCTTTTTTTGTTTGTTTTTAATGTTTTTCTTTATTGATTTTAGAGAGGAAGGGAGAGGGAGAGAGAGATAGAAACATCCATGAGAGAGAACATCAATTGGCCGCCTCCTGCATGCCCCCCACTGGGGATCGGGCCCACAGCCTGGGCATGTGCCCTGACCAGGAATCAAATCGGCGACCTCTCGGTGCATGGATCGACATTCAACCAGTGAGCCACACTGGCCAGGCCAAAACAATGTCTTAACAGAGTACTTTTATTATTATTATTATTATTATTATTATTATTATTATTTTAAATCCTCACCTGAGGATATTTTTCCATTTATCTTCAGATACAGTGGGAGGATGAGGGTGAGAGAGAGAGAAACATTGAGATGAGACAGACACATCGATTGGTCGCCTCCCGCACCACCTTGACCAGGGCCAGGGACCCAACCGCAACCGAGGTACGTGCCCTTGACTGGAATCGAACCCACGACTCTTTGGTCCATTGGCCGACACTCCAACCGCTGACCCAAACCGGCCAGTGTAGCAAACCACTTTTAGTACAACTGGTCGAGTTGCCCAATCTCATACAGTGTGAACATTATGATGTCAGGTTCCCCATTCCTCCCAACAGTAGACACCTCAGGAAATATAAAATGCAGCTGAAGGGAAGGTGCACGATGATCAAAGTCCTGGGCTCCTGGCCTACGTGCTTCCTTGCGCAGGAAGCCACAACTGACTGCGACTGACTGCCGAGGAGCCGGAGGACACGCCAGCATCCATGAGGGTGTGGGCTCAGGACAGAGGAAATCTAAGTGGAGATCGCTGTTTTCTCTTTTTTTAATTTTTAAAAAATATTTTAAATTGATTTTTTAGAGAGAGAGGGAGAGATACAGACATCGATGTGTGAGAGAAACATTGATCGGCTGCTTCCTGCACACCCCCTACTGAGGACTGAGTCAGAAACCCGGGCATGTGCCCTGACCGGGAATCGAACCGGTGACCTCTTGGTGCATGGGACAATGTTCAACCAACTGAGCCACACCAGCAGGGCAAGATTGCTGTTTTCTGATGTTTCTTCTGTGTCGCTATGGAACTCAAAGCTAAGTTTTATCTTTGTGTTCTGCTCTCTAAATTACACCCATCAAGACCCTCTCTGGAAAGGTAGCATTGCTGTGAATACAAAACTGAGCTGGCAAGAGTGGACTATCCCTGGGTGCTGAGGGGGAAAGACTATTAAAAACAGCTGCTTTAGTTCCTCTCTTAAGATACATTGTGTTGGTTCAGTCCTCTGAGAAGCAGGCCAAGGTGGGGTGAGATACACCATGGATTTATTAGGGAAAATGCTTGGGGGTGATGGGAAAGGAGCCAGAGGAGGCTGGGAAAACCATCAGACTGCAGTAGCTCCAATGTTGGGAACAGGTGTGATAGGAGTCTTAGACTGCCATGCAATGTTAAGAAAGTTTTAACGAAGCCAGTGGGCGTCCCTGATCCCAAGTTGCCCATCAGAGAAGGCCCTGTGTCTCCAAGGAGACTCTGCTGTGCTGTCATTGGCTGGCATTGGCACTGGCTAGAAGGAAGCAAAGCAGAGCCTCCTCTGTGAACCCTAGAGAGACTCCACAGCTGCTGCCCTCCAAAGTCACCGCCTCTGCAGTCAGAGAGCAGGGTGGTACATTTTCACAGCCTCCACATCCTGCCCCTGTGCCACACAGACTCTTCGTGGATGCTATGAGCCTCTCTTCTAAGGGGGAAACTGAAGAGGGAGGTTCATGGTACAAACTACAGCTCCCCACCCCCTTGCTGCACTTGAGCTTAGGCCATAACCGGTCGCCATCATCTCCCCTTTCCATTATCCATTCTCAATTGTCACCTTCAACTGTCACTTTGGCAGATCTTGATGGGTCACCTGGTAGTGTGACCCAACCCTTCTGTCCTGAGGAGTCTAAATTCCTGGCTATCATAATCAGTGGATCACTCCAGCGGACCACTGGGCTCCACACTCCAGTGTTTCTCCCTGCTCCCACTTTGTAAAAGCATCCCTGCCTTCTTCTACTAACTGCTCAGGGTACTTCTAGTAACTTCAGTAACTTAGGGTCAGTTAGTGAGGATCTAGTAACTTCTGGCGAATGAAGGTCAATTACCACTGCCAGGACAGTGACTCTGAGCTACTTTTCTTACCTGCTGGTCCCAGAACACATGGAGTTCAAAGTGTCCTGGCAGCAGCCATAGCTTCAATGTTAATGGGACCCTTGCTGTGTCCCCCGGTAAGAGTGTGTCCCCTTTGGGTACCAGGACTTCCAACCCTGCAGAGCTCAGGGTGGGTGGACTTGATTACCGCATGTATTTTGGCAAACATTTACTCATCACATTGGTGGTAATCAAATCCCCTGCTGAGGAATCTGGGGAGGTCTTTGCAGAGGGTGGCCATGAACTATGTTACCCTGGATAGCCATGGATGGGGGCATTTCAGGGCCTAGTTCTACTTCCGCCCTGCACTAGGCCTCAGTTTCCTCGCCTGTAAAAAGAGAAAATTGCTCTCTAAATTCTAATGTTCTGGGACTCAGTTGTTAGACACAAGGAGACATTCCCTTCCGTCTTCCTCCCTCCCTAGCCTCCCTCTGGTGCTGGCCTAATCACTCTAACTCCCCCATTAGTTTGTTTGGGCAATAAGGCCTTACTTGAAGAGGATTAGAACAAAGTTAGGCTGAAATTTGAAACTTGGGCACATTGGCAGGACAGGGAGGGGTGAGAGAGCAAAAGGAGACAGAGGAGATATCTTGGAGAATACCTTGCTTGGGGAACAAAGAAGAGGGGAAAGATGATCTAGACAGGAGGCAACACGTATAAGGCACAGAGGTATGAGAGGGCAGATGTTCTGGGAACACTGGCTGAGGTCAAGGCTGAACGGAGAAGAGGAGGCCTCAGCAGGGGACCCCAAAGGCTAAGGGGTTTGAACACCAGGATAAGGAGGTTAGATTTTTACCCTAGAGGTAACTGGGAGTCATTGGCAATTTTAAGTAGAGGAGCAACCCAATCCACTTTGTATAATATTTTATAGAGCTGATGGGCACATAGGAGTTGGATTCTAGGGGGAAAAAAAGAGTCAAGGTAGAGGCAGGAGGGAGACAAGTTAGGAACTAAGGCAATGTTCTCACTAGTAGAGGTTTCATACTGATGGCCCATGAGCCAGATTTGACCCAAAAGAATGTTTCATTTGGCCCATTCAGTATTTCTGAATTTGGAGAATTTGTTTCAAACATGTAAGTGTAGAGGATATCTTGTTAGAATTTGGATTCCCTGCTTCTGTTTAAAAATCATCTGTCCAGCCCTGGCCGATGTGGCTCAGTGATTAGAGCGTCAGCCCACGCACCTGGGTTGCAGGTTCCATTCCCCAGTCCTTCTCTTTCTCTCTCCTCTGCTTCCCTCCTTTCCACCCTCTCTAAAAATCAATGGAAAAAATATCCTCAGGTGAGGAGTAGCAACAGCAACAAATCATCAGTCCACGCAGGGCCCACAATGCTCCAGTTTGCTTCATCTCCAGCAGTCCCTATCACCTTACACCTGGCCCCAGTCACTAATGTATGTGACCTATAGGTACTTGAGTTTGCAATTCCTGGCTCTAAAACTTCTAGAAACAGTCAGGGTGGTTGGGAAGAACATGCTGGGTGAAACAAACAAAAAATAGCTTGAACAAAGAGTTAGAAGAAATAGGGAAGATGCAGGATGTGTTAGGGACTTTCCCCTTAGGGAACCCATGTTCCTGGGCTGTATGGATGAGGCTTAGAAAGAGACAGAATAGGGCCTGGGAGGATGAGCTGTCCCTATCTCATCTCCATCCTCATTCACCTTACTTCCTCCCAGACCACGAATTTCCAGTTACCAAGCAGACAATGCTCCTTCACACCTGCTGATGCCTTTGCACACGCTGCTCGCTCTGCCTGGAATCCCCTTTCCTCCCTGTATCTGGTGAGCACTGCGCGTTCCATGACTAGTCACTGTCATTTACAACCGGTAGAGAACGCGTCTTGAGCTGGCCATGTCCCTGAAGGCCCCAGTTATGACCTCCTCTCTGGGTAGGCTGCTAGTTCTCAAAGTCTTGCTCAAAATGGGATGGATGGATGCATGGATGACTGACTGACGGATAAATGAATGCCTGTCCTATTGCAGATCTTGGGTGTTTCCCTCCTTGAAACAGACACAGGCTCCACCCCATAAGAACAGACTGGGACAGTCTGGGGCAGTCTGGTCCCACAGGGCCGGGAGGATGGACCAGGTGACCCTCTCAGACTCCCCCGAGTCCTCTCTAACCTCGTTCTCGCCCCCTCCTGGGGTCTGACCTAGAAAGACAGGGTCGGGAGGATGGAGAAGAAGCCCACCGGCGCTAGGACCCAGCGAGGCAGGAAAGCGGGGTGGGGGCGCCGCGCGCGGCTCCCTCTGCGCGCGGAGTTTCTGCGCCCCGCGGCGCGCGGCGGGACAGCGCGGCGGGCGGGAGAGCGCGCGTCTGGGTAGTGCGCGTGCGCAAGGGAGCGCGCCAAGCGGGCCGGACAAAGGGGCGGGCGGCGGCGCGCGACCCCGAGGGTGGAGCCGCGAGGCAGGCAGGCAGGTGCGCGCGGGTCGGAGGGCGGAGCCGCGATGCCGCGATGGAGCGCAGCCCGGGCGGGCGCCGGGACCCGGGCCGGAGCACCAGGCGGAGCGCGAGCCGGAGCCGCAGCCAGAGCCCGGACCAGGCCGGGGTCCGGGACCGCAGGGCCGGGTTGCTCGTAGCGGCGGCGACGGAGCCCCCCAGCGGCTAAGGGGCTTCCTCCCAGCCCCCTGCGGGTGGCCGGGACTCAGCCAGCCCCTGCCGCCGCCGGGGAGCGTGGGGATCCCCCCACTACATCCAGAACCCAGAGAACCCCAGGCAAGCGGGGGGAGGAGGCCTCCAGAACGACTCCCCAGCCGGGGAAGGCGAAGACTTCCTCAGTATTCAGAAGACAGCGACGTACCTACGGTACCGCGAAGACTCCCGCTCTTGAATCAGGGCGCCCCCAAGACCTAGAACGCAGTAGTCCTCCGGTCAGGGATTGTGGCATCCCCTCTCAAGGTCCTGGTCAATACAACTCCACACCTCAAGACACGAAGACCTAGCTCAGAACGCCCCTAGATCAGAGAGTCCTAGGCCCCCCAGTTCCGGTACACAGAAACCCCAAATCTAGGAACCCGAGGACAGCAAGAGCTATCCCTCACCAGCAAGAGGCCTCGGGGACATCCCCTACACACACACACTCAGAGCTCCAGGACCCGGGCGACTGAGTCCCTCGCGGCGCCCTTCGCATCCCAGCCCATGGTTGTGGCGCCCTGAGCCCCCCCGGGCCGGGCGGACGAAAACCGAGACGGCGCCCAGGCCCCCTGCCGCGGCGTCCCCGCGGCCCCAGCCCAGGTAAGCCGGGCCCAGGTGAGGAGCAGCAGGTGAGTGGCCACTGATGCCCCTGGACCTGCAGGTGGGGATGGAAGTATCGGGTGTGCACTGCCCCCTCCCCAGCGTCGCCATGGAGCCGAGTCTGAAGGACGTCTCTTTGTGTCTCGCTTGGAGGAGCCGCCCCCTCCTCCCTTCCCCCACCCCATGCCCTAGCCTTGGGGTTCGGGGCCGAGCTCCCCAACCCCTCGGGAGAGTGAAGGCAGAGTGCCTTGTGCCACGGAGAGGGGAGAAGAGGGTAGATTTCTCCCCCCACCCCAAAACTGCTATCCTGGAGCTGTTGGATCCTGGTCTTTGCAGTATATGTACCCCTCCCCCTACCCCCGTGGCCAGGCTGAGTTCTCAAGTGAAGTCCCTCCTGGGAGAAGATTTGGGGGTGTCCACAGGTGAGGGGACCCGCAGTGTGTGGCCCTCGGGTGATGGCTGGGGCTTTGGGTGTGTGTCTTTGTCTGTGAGAGGGCTGGGAATGGGTGTGTTTGAGAGAATGGGTGGGAATCCCTTATTTTCTCTGTGACTCCACTGCTCCCCACCCAGACCACAGTGAGGATCTTCACCCAGGCCACTTTGTGCTCCCTGCAGGACAGGGAGGGGGCATGCCCTTTCCAAAGTGAGGCACTTGTTTCTGGGGAGGGGAGGTGGTCTGGATAAAGAAACCGTTTCAGGTCAGGCACTTTTCTGTCCCCTGGTCCCCAGGGGCAGCAAACCCAAGGCCTTCCCTTTTCCTCCTGATCTCCAAAACACCCAGGGCCAAACCTCAGATTGGGTCAGCGTGTCCTGGACAACCAAAGGACCATTCTAGGTTATCACTTCAGCTTTCCAGGACGTATACAAGGCAAGTACCTCAGCCTTGCCTTCAGTGAGGTCCTAAACCCCAGGCCCTGCAGCTCATGGGAAGATGAGAGGCCTGGGGGTGGTGTACCCTGAAATTCTGGATGAGAAGGTGCTGAATGGTGCCAAGGAAACACTCTGGGCTGCTGGGGTTTCCACCAGTCTCTTCTTTCTGAGCTCTCTAAAGGCAAGCATTGATGCTGAAGAAGGCAGGACTCTGGGTACAGGTAGCCCCACCAGGAGTTTCTTTGTTCACCTATTCATTCAACAAACTTTAGCTAGTGTCTGCGATGTACCAGGCACTGGAGTCAAGGTTCTCTTTCTCACTTCATCCCTATCTCCTTTCCTGATCTTCCCTGTTCATCAGACCCCTGGGCTGTTCTCAATTTGCCAGGCTATACTCCGTGGGAGGTGGGCCTGGTCAGGCCCAGCTGACCAGCTCTGACCCCACACCTGAAGCACTTGATCCCCATCCTGCTGCATACTTGGGGACCCTGAGACTGTGTGGCCAGTTCTTCTTCCCCCTTTCCAATACCAAGTGCCTCCACCCCACAAGCTGCTGGCGTTGACTGAAAGGGGAGGATGTGATCAGCAGGAGAAAGGGTTAGAAGTGCTTCTGATCTCTGGCAGCCCTTCCTGCAAATTCAAGGACAGTTGAGGCAACGCCCCTCAGCACAGGCTGTGGGGGAGCCAGCTGCCCTGAAGACTGGGTGATCTTGGGCAAGTGTGTGGCATCTCCCAGAGATAATGACAGAGAGTGAGACACTCAGTCTGTAGCTGGAGGAGCAGATGTAGATCGCATTTGGGCCTCGAAGCATCCAGTTGTGTCCTCTCCATGTCTGAAGGAGTTCATTTCCCATAGTGGGTTCCCAGGAGCCTACAGCCTTGTCATATGACCCACAGGCAAGGGAGTGGAGTGAGAGGCTAAAGAGCAGAGGTTTGAGTCACTGTGACTAGGGAAAACCCTCAAGAGGCCAGAGGGGAACAGGCACAGGGATCTCCCCTTCTCACTAACTTATAGTGGCTCCCTATTGAGTCTGGACTAAACCATAGTCAAAGCCCTTTGCAGTGTGGCCCTAAACCACCTTCCAAGTGTCATTTTCCACTGCTCACTCATCATCCTCTATTTCACCTCTGGCTCATCTCCATGTCTCCTAACTCCCTCCCTCCCTCCACCATGTGCTGTTCCCCGACCTGAAAAGCTCCACTATTGGATAGCTCAGGAGCAGCTCTCTGCCTCTACCTCCCCTTTTGATCTGACCTGGGCTGTCACAGAGTGGAGAGCTGCATTGAATTGGTTGATGGGTTGGTGGCTTGGAGACAGTAGAATGTGTCTACATGTGCTGTGAGAGTTTGTCTCCATACCTGGACCCTGAGCTCCAGGAGATGGGAGCAGATCTGTTTCGTCCCCACTGCATCAGCTTTGTCTAATCCCAGAACCCAGCATAATATACAACACATGTTGTAAAATACAGCTTCTGAACACATTTTGATGATCAAAACAGGATTTTTTTTTCCATATTTGCATTTGTTGCCAATGCTAAAAACACAGTTTCATATACAAATATTGATTTTTTTTATTCTATTGGAAAAGCAGATGATGTGGCGAGCCCAGGCAAGAGCCAGAGTGACAGTGACGACCGTTAGAGCACCACCCTCCAGCCTGCCCCAGACCCCACCTGGCTTGTTCACTCATTAACATGATCTGCTGGTCCCTCATGCAGGCAGCTGGCTCTGCAGGCTTGGGGTGGAGACCAGAAAGTGTATGCTCTGCGGGTGACCTTCATCTGTGTGTCTTGCACACGTCGGTATTCCCTGCCTCTCACATGACTGAGTTAGAACATGCACAGAGCAGCATCTCTTCGGGGTCTTAAGGCTGTGGTGAAGTGAGCCTGAATTCCTCCCACCATAGTATCAATAGCCTGGTCCCAGTTTCTACACTTTGTCCCATCTTGTGCCTCCTCCCTATGCTAGAAGGGTTAAGCCACCAAAAACCTGTTTTAACTGTCTCACCTAGGAGCAAAAGTTCAAGGTCCTAGGCCCAGGTCTTGCTGAGGACTCTTGGAAGAGGACTACTCTGGGCCTCAGTTTATCTATATGTCAGAGAAGAATTGGAAGCTATAAGCTTCTTCTTTGTTCTAACTTTCTAGAACTTGAGACCAAGCTGCTCTAATTTGAGTCAGGCAGGAGAGGTGGAGGCCTAGATTCAGAAGTCCCTCAAAAATATTGACATTCTCTAAACATTAATGAAACCAATAGGTGTTGCCAAGTAGCTGGGCCGGGGGCCAGAGGCCAGCACTGGGCACCAGGCACTCGGCATGGCCCTGGGAGGGAGTGTGCCATCTTCCTGGATAAAGGTCTACAGCAGCCCAAGGTTTGAGGGATGGCAGAGCACCATAGTTGAGAGCACAGGCTCTGGACCCTGCCTGGTTTGAATCTCACTTAGCTGCTGTGTGACCTTAGGTAAGTCACTTAACCTCTCTGAGCTTTAATTTACTCATGTGGAAAACAAGGATAACACCTACCTCAGGGTCATGAGGGGGAGTGAGTTACAGTACGAAAAGGGCCTAGGACCTGGTCCAGCACCTGAAAAGTGCTTAATAACTTACTTAAAGGTGTACTGGCAAGTGGGAGACTAAGCGTTGGTAACCACTTTGGTTTCCTGTAGCCTGTCTGGGGAAGCGATAGGGCTTTTGGTGCTATCCCCATGAAAGGGGAAGTGAGTGTTTGAGAGGCAGTACTGTGTGGTGCTTAAGAGCATGGAGGAGTCCCTGCTCCAGGTGAGGGGGGATGGGGTTCAAGCCTGAGGCTCTGTGAGGGCCTTTCCAGTACGTTGGCCCATGGCTCTGCCTGAGAGGTAGGATTTAGGGTGGCCTGGCCCAAGTTCTGTAGTTGAGGCCCTCTTGCTTCCTACTCCACCGTCTAGGTGTTCCACCTGCCTGGCTTCTGTCCCCAGGCTTTCTGCCTCAGGCAGATGGGCCTCAGGCCAAAGCCTGGACCAGCATCTCCAATAGACTCAGAGTCTTCCCCAAACCACCCCCTCCCTCCCCTACTCCCCTGATCTCAGGAGGCTGTGGCAGTTTGGCCTAGAGGGGCCCGTTAAAGCCCCACCCCCCTCTTATCCACCCACCCTTCCCAATCCCTGCCATAGCCTGACCACTGTCTGGAGAGGGAACAGGTCCAGACTTCCAGGTCAGCCCCCACTCAGGGAGCCGAGTAATATTAAGGTTGGAAGGATGCAGGGGAGCATTTTTTCAGTGTCATGTACTCCATGCCCGGCATTGGTCATTGCTTTCTCATTTAGCACTGAGAACAGCATTAACCCCCAGCAGGGATTTGAGCCCAGCTCTGTGAGCCCCCAGAGGTTTGTGTGAAACTGGCAGCAGACTGCCTGGCTTTGAATCCTACCTCCACCATTCACTGGCTACATGACCTTGGACAAGGCAGTTGTCCTCTGTGCCTCAGTTTCTTCTGATGTGGAATGGGAATAACTGCTCCTATTTCCTAGGGTTGTGGGGAGGATTAAAGAACCTCTTACAGCCCTGGCTGGTTTGGCTCAGTGGTTAGAGCTTTGGCCCTTGGACTGAAGGGTCTCAGGTTCAATTTCTGGTCAAGGGCACATACCTGGGTTGCAGGTGGGAGGCAACCAATCGATGTGTCTCACATCAGTGTTTCTCTTTCCCTCTCTCCAATTCTATCTAAAAATCAATGGAAAAATATCATTGAGTGAGGATTAACAACGACAACAAAATAACCCCTTACAGGTGAAGCATGTGTAGCAGTGCCTGCTATTTAAATGTTATTACAGTCCTGGCCAGGTTGCAGGTTCAATCCCCAGCCCTGGTCAGGGTCGGGCAGGTGGCAACCAATCGATGTGTCTCACATCACGATGTTTCTCTCTCTCTCTCTCTCTTCCTCTCTCTCTCTCTTTCGGTCCCTCCCTTCCACTCTAAAAATAATGGAAAAATATCCTCCTGAGGATTAACTAACTAAATAAATAAATACATGTTCTTATTACTACTTCTGCCACACCCTACTGAGATATATAAATGAACTGGGGTATGCAAATGAGTTGGTCTGGCCAGTGGAAGTCCCTGTGACTTCCCACTACACCAGCTCTCCTCCCTGTGGCTTTCGCCAGTCATGGGAGAGGCAGAGAATATCCTAAATTCCTCTGGGTGTTGGGATGGCCCTGAGGGGCAGGGGTGGGGGTCACCTCCTCCTCCTCCTGGTCACGACACAGAGAGGCTGCAGAAATCCCCGCCCCAGGGCAGCTCCCCCAGTCTGTTGGGTGCCCCTATCATATCAGAGAGAATCTCCCATGCCTGCCAGCTCTGACCTCATGTGTCTCCAGGAGGAGAAGTGGGGCCCACAGTTAACATGGTTTAGTGGTAAAAAGTACAACCTCTAGATCCTGCTGTGTGACCTTGTGCAAAGTGCTCACCTCTCTGACCCTTGGCTCTCTCATCTACAAAAAAGGTGGATGGTACTGTACCTGCCTTGTAGGGTCACAGTGAGGATTAATGGAATGAAGGTGTGTAAAGTGCTATGCATGGCACTCAGTGCCCACTACGGTTTTGCTCTTAATATTACTCCTCAAAAGCCCTGAGCAGAAAGACAATGTTAGCCCCACTTGATATTTTGTTTCATTAATTTGAGAGAGAGAAATATCGATCAGTTGCCTCCTATACACGCCCTGACCGGGGATTGAACCCACAACTTGGATATGTGCCCTGACTGGGAATCGAACCTGCCTCCTTTTGGTTTACAGGACAACACTCCAACCAGCTGAGCCACACCAGCCAGAGCAGCCCCACTTTTATAGGTTAAAAAAAAAAAAGACGCTCAGGGGTGAAAGTCTTTACTCAGGGTTCCATATCTAGGATTTGGGGAAGATTCTGCCCACTTTTTCCTCAATCACTCGGTTTACAGGGCAAGACCAGCCAGAAAGACCCCACAGCACCTAACCTGGGCTCCAGCTGCAGGCTCAGACATATCTGTTGATCAGCTGTCCTGCCCCCACACCTCTGCTCATGTGGGGCGCAGCAGGTGAGGGCTGCAGCATGGAGGAGTCTGCACCTGAGATTCGTGTGCCTCTGAGGCCTCCCTCACCTCTTCCCTCAGCCTCGCTCCAAGGACTGGTGGGATGCTGTGGGGGCTGGCCTCTGAGTCTCTGAGTGCAAGCTGGATGGGGGTCATGCTGTCTCTCCACCTCTCAGGGCCTGGCACACAGATGGCTTCAGGAAGGGTTTGCACAGGTCCAGAGTTTGGAGTGCCTCTCACTCAAAGGGAAAGGCAGGTCCTCGTTGTGGCCTCCAAGGCCCTGTACACTGCCATCCCCTTTTTTCCTCCACCCACACTCCTGCCCCTTTCCCCTTCCCCCCACTCTGCAACGATTCTGGCCTCCTCACTTCCCTGAGCAGAGCCGCAACAGTGCCCCTGCCTCCGCCAGGAGAGCCCTCCCACAGTGTCCACTGCGCACAGCCTTCTCAGTGGGTCCTTCCTGCCCCACCTACGATTCCATTCCCTACCCTGGGCATTTCCTCGCTTCTACCTGCTTTGTTTGTCCCTTTAGGATTCTCATTGTCTGATATATATCTCTTATATGTCTTTATTGTCTGCCTCCAGACTAGAATATAAGCTCCTTGAGAGCAGCGCTGTTTGTTTGGCTCATGAATGTATTCCAGATCCAAGAACAGGCCAAGCACGTCATAGGTGCTCAACAAATACTGAGTGTCCCAGAGCCAGGCAGTTCTCTCTCAGCCACATCTAGCTGTGTGACACTGGACACACCACTTAGTCTTCCGGTCTCTGAGTTTCAGTTTCTTGAGCTGTAAGGTATATACTATAATGGGAATAAGATGGTTGTGAGGTTTAAATGAGTTAATATTTATAAAGTACTTATACTTGGAGTGTTTCATAAATGTTGGCTGTTATTAATATTTTCATCTGCACCATTATTATCCCTATTCTACTGATAAGAAAATGGAGGCACAGAGAGAGTAAGTGACTTAGCTCAAGCTTCACGGCAAGAAACGGTGGTGACCTGGTTCTACCCAAGAATGCCTGAATCTGGGCTCTGGGCTCCTAAGCTCGGCTACATCCCTCATTCCATCCCTCTGTAGGGACTCAGGGAAGGAAGAAGAGGTGAGGGCTGTGGCTGGGGGAGGGCTCTTCTCTTCAGGGAGCCTCTGCTCACCCAGCCATCTCTCCAGTGGCCACCACCTGTCCACTGATGGACACCCAGCCAAGGCCCCTGGCCCAGCAGCCGGTGGCAGATGACCACTGTGCTTTCCGCCCTCCACTCTTGTTGATACCCCTGAGTGCTGGGCTTCCCACCTCACCCAGGCAACAAGGTCCATGCCTCCTCCCCCATACACAGAGGCTGCCATAGGTAAGCTGGGAGGGGTGAGGCTCAGGGCTCCCACCACCCACACAGGGCCTGGCTGGGGAGTCTGTTCCAGCCCTGGGCACCAGCTGCAAGTGGATAATGTCACAGGCTATTAATAACCACCAAGGATGTGCCCCAGGGAAGGGGCAGACTGCACCAGCTGGAAGGGGAGGTTGAGGCAGAGCTGGAAGCCAAGCCTGGCAGCACGGGACCCCTCAGGCTGCCCCTGATTGGGAGGGCAGTGGAAGAAGCTGTTCCCAGTTTTTACTGCTCAATCTTGGGAAAGTCCCAACTCTTTCTGTCTCCTCACCTGGGGTCTAAGTTATGATCCTGCAACAGTTCCTGCATCCTAGCTGCCTAGCCTCCTTGGGCCTCCCCTGGCCTTGCACTTGGTGTTGGGCCTGCCTGGGTGCTGTCCATGCCTATGGTGCTGAAGACAGTGGGATAGTGAGGCCTGGGCTGCAAACCAGAGGCCAAGAGTAGAAAAGGAGAGAGAGCACGGGGGAAGTTCAAGTTTCAATCCCTGCCTCTGCCTCTCACTGGCTGAGTGTGACCTTGAGCAAGTTGCTTAACCTCTCTGGGCTTCAGTATCCTTATCTGTAAAATGAGGTTGCTACGCAGATTGAATGGCAGCAGCAATGTAAAGCATGGGCATATTGAGAAAACAGGTGATAAGTTTATTTTACTATTTTAGAGACCATAAGCATAGTGGTTAAGCTTTGGAATACTGGAGTTATAATGCCTGGATTGGAATCTTGGCTCTGTTGCTTAGTGGATAATCTTGATCTTGTGTCTCAGTTTCCTCATCTATAAATTGGGATGATTAATAGTCCCCATGTGAGCATGTTTCAAGGAGTAGGGGAGTTAATTTATGTGAAGCAATTGG
This sequence comes from Tadarida brasiliensis, assembly GCA_030848825.1. Classification (NCBI taxonomy): domain Eukaryota; kingdom Metazoa; phylum Chordata; class Mammalia; order Chiroptera; family Molossidae; genus Tadarida; species Tadarida brasiliensis. The sequence continues at coordinate 119,600,035 of CM061258.1, forward strand.
CACATGACAGGAGTTTCCTAAGTGCTACCTGTTATTATCACTTTCCTCTCCATTGTCATTCTCAAAGCACCTCCAGCCTCTCTGTTCACAGTGACCAGTGTCAGTGTCAGTGCAGCTGCTCCCATGTCTGCTGTGCTTGGGCTGGGGTTGTTAGAGAGAGGCAGCACCTTGTCCTGCAGACACCCTGGCCTCGAGCCCAGTCCTGCCGCTGGCTTTCTATGTGATTTTGAGCAAATCACTGTCCTCTTCTGGCCATCAGCCTCTGTGTCTGTAAAATGGGGCTAATGGTACCTCATGCGGGCCCCTGGGAAAATAGCTGTGTGCCTGTAGGAGCACATACAGGAAAGCCAAGATATAAAAAGTTACAACTTCCCAAACACTTAAAGAATTATTCACCCAGCATTTGTCACGCCCTAAGTGTTAGAAATAGCAAGATGATTAAGGCATGGGGCTTGCTTTTGAGGAGCTCTTGGGTTTCTTACTGAATTGTTAATCCCCTTCAAGGCTCATTCAGGTGTCACCTACTCCAGGAAGCTGCCCTGATCCCCACTGCCAGTGCCCTCCTTGGAAATGTTGGAGCACTGATCATTGCCTTCCTGGCCTCATGGTTATCTGAGTCCTTATTTTGTCTGCCTTCCTGATTTGTAAGCCTGTACCTTGTATCTGATACATTGCTCTAACCTATTACCTCATGTCAGCACCTAACATAGTGCCTGGGTTCGAGTAGATACGTTCCTCTGCAATCTTTAGGTTGCAAGTTACATAAACTCAACTCAAACCGGCTCACATGAAAGGGAAATGTTTTGATTAGGAGTATAACTGGCTTTAGGCATGCCTGATCCAGGTGCTTAGGGCCGCAGTGACCTGGCGGATGGGGTGGACCCACTGGCTGGCCAGGCCTGGTCAGGCCTGCCCCTAAAGCCAGGGTGGAGACAACCCTACTGAACCACATGGGCCGAGAGGGGCCATTCCCTGAAGAAAGGGAAATTGGTGCTGAGCAGGGAAAAACATCACAGGCCCATTCAAGAAGCCCCTGAAGGGGCAAAGGGGGCTGGGAATGGAGGACATATGTAATACCGTCAACAATAAAAAATAAATTAAAAAACAACAACACTGAAAATGCGTGAGCTAGGCAAGAATCAGGTCCAATCTGCTCTTCAGAAAATGTGTCTGATCACATGTATGGGAGAGGGGGTTGGAGGGGAGGAACCTGGAGGCAGGCGAGGGGAGAATGTGGGGGTGGGGGGCTGATTCAGACATGCAGGCTAAGGGAATGAAGCTTCGGCCGTGGCTTTACAGGGAAGCAGGTGAGGGAGGGCAGAGGGGCTCCCTGTCCCCACTCAGTACCTGAAATGCCACCTGGTAGCTGCTTTTTCACAGGGACTTATTTTAATAATATTGACCCAAAGAGGTGACCCACCCAGAAGAATTATCCATTCAATGGCGTCTTTCCGGTGAGGGCTTTGTGAAGGATACCCTCGGGTTTGCCTGTGCTAAGGAATAGCATGGGGACAGGGAACCGTAGAATCCCAGAGTGAGAGTAAGAAAGGTCTGACTGGTGTCACTTAGTCCACCTTTGCCCTCCACTGACTTCAGACAGACGGGCACCCAGTGTCTACCTGTCTACCTGACCACATCCTCCCTGCTGCACTGTCAACACTGTCTCATTTTGAGTTGCTATCTGCCTGGGTCTGCCTTCAGGAGCCTCGAAGAACACAGTACATGAGATCTGAAGCCTGATGACCTGAGTTCAAATCCCAGCTGTGTTCATTATTAGCTCTTGGCAAGTCACTTAGTCTGTCTGTGCCTCAATATCCCTTTCTGTAAAATGGAGATAATAATAGTAGGTAGCACCTACCTCCTAGACTTGTGATTGTTAAATGATTTAATGTACAGTGTTCGCACAGCACTTGGCATATGGTAAATGCTCAGTAAATACTAACCAGTATTATTCTCTCAGACAGGATAAGGACAGGCCCCCTTCTCTTTACAGGCTGGCTGCAGCTGGATTCTTATCCTTTGGTCGCCAGTGTCATCACCATCCAGATTACCTTCTCTGGCCACACTCCAGGCAGTCAGACACACTGAGGTTCAAATCTCAGTCTTTTGCTTGCTTGCTTGCTTGCTTGCTTGCTACGTAACCCTTGAATTAGGGTAATGCTAGCTCCTGTAACAAATACGTCTCTACTGTATATCTCAGCAACCTAACACAATAGAAGTTCACTTCTGGCTCCGATGAAATGCGGAGCGGGTCATCCTCCCACACCCCGGGACCCAGGCTCCTCCTATCTTGTAGATCCACCATCTTTTAGGGTCTTGGAATCCTCTGTATCCCGTCAGCACACAGAAGAAAGAATAGAGAAACTGCCCATTCTTAAAAACCCGAGCCCAGCAGAGGCACTCACATGTCTGTTCTGGTCCCACTGGGGAAATTCAGTCATGTGGCCACACCTGGATACAAGGGAGGCGAAAGGTGTGCCCACAGCTGCCCTCCAGCAACAGCTCTGTGTTGTAGGAGATGAAACTGTTTGGGGGCAGTCGGCTATCTTTGCCATAGCCATAGGAAATCACCAACCTCTCGGGCTCTGTTCTTCCTCCGTAAAATAGAAAGCATTGCTCAGCTGTGGCCTTGGCTGCACAGCTCTGTCCATGTACTAAAATCATTGAACTGTACACTTTGGGAGAATTGTGTGGTGTGTAAGTTATACTCAAGCTGTTTTTAAGAAATAGGAAGTATGTTGCCCTCCTCAGGGTACTTGTGAGGACTCAGTGAAGTTTTGCCAAGCTGGCAGTGTGTGTGTACGGGGGCAGGGGGTCCAAAGTAGGCCTGAGTGGGGGTTATGCATTGGGTGTGTTTTCATACGGCACCAGCTTGAGCCACCTGCCAACAGGATGTGGTAGGTGGTTCAGTCTTGCTTCTGGCTTGGGAAATCCTACCCCCACCTCTGTGGCCCTCCCAGCACGTGGAGGAAAACCCAGCCCACAGGGCCACAGCTCTGGGGGTCAGAGCCATGACTGTGGTCAGATGTGACTTGCTCAAGGCCACAAAGACTGGGTGACACCCTCCTGCCTTCAGCAACACCAGTGGGAAGCCGAGGGCTTCCTTTGGGGCCAGCGCAGACATACCTCTGAGGTGCGAGTCTGTGGGCCCCCAGGGCAGCACCGTCAGCTTGAGACACAGTGCCACCCACACTGGCGGGGCCAGGAGCCTCACTGCCGGCACTGGCAGTGCGCAGCTGCTCCTTCAAGCAGGGGCAGTGACGATGGTGGAGGTCAAACACTTAGATCACGTTCCCACGGATGCCAGACAAGCCCTCAGCTACTCAGTGAGGCAGATGTGTTTACTTCCCTGTGGGCTCAGTCCCCACCCAAAGAAAGGAGCTGGTCCCTTCTGCCTGGACTGCTGTGAGGGCTGAGTGGGGTGACACATGGGAAGCTCCTGGGCCAGTGCCTGGCACCCAGTCGCCTGTCCGCAAGAGCGGAATGAGCTCATGCACATCCGGCTGCGGCTCTGACCCCAGGCCTCAGTTTCCTCACTTGGATATTGAGGGATCTGGAGGTGTTCCAACTTTCTGACGTGGGAGCCATCCCAGCACTAGCTGCATGACCTTGGTCAAGTCACTTAGTCTCTGCCTCGCTCCCCTCACCCCTGAAGTGGGGTGATAATAACACATCCCTCACAGAGTTGTGAGGATGAGATGAGTTCATGCTCAGCACAGGGCCTGACACGTAGGAAGTATGACGTCAGTGCCGCTGCTGCTGCTGCTGTCATTGTTATTTTCTTCATCGTGTGGATGTGGAAGCCGAGGCCCAGAGAAGGGCTGTGACTTGCTCAAGGTCACCCAGCTAAAAAGTGGTGCACATTAGGATCAAGGCCAAGCCTGCTGAGCCCCAAGGCTCGTGCAGTTTCCATCCATCCCCACTGCGCCTCTGAAGTCACATGCGCAGTAACTGGGTCAGAGGCAGTGTGTACCTGGGGATGACGCAGCAGCAGGGACCGTGTGTGGATTCATTCCTTGTCTCCTGCTGACACTTTGCAGAGAACAGGCCTGAAGGGAGAGGGAGGTGGAGAAGGAGGTAAGGGGCGATAGAGATGACCCCCAAAACTGGACTCTAGGAACCAAGACAACAGATAGAAAGAGTTGAATCTGATGTAGCCCCACCCCTGGGGCACTCGTGGCCTATTGATGAGGACAGCAGGGAACAGCTGAGACCATCCCCAAGATACTCAACCGAGTCCCTGAGAGAGACAAACCCTGTCTGAGTCCTGGGTTCCGAAGAGACAGGAGCTGGCACCTGGGGCAGCAGGGAAGGCTTCTTGGAAGAGTGGGACCTGAGGACACTGAGACCCAAGAGCTGGGGTGTGGGGTGCGGGGTGTGAGGTGAAGGCAGGTGGCAGGAATGGTGGAAAAGGCTGTAGAGGGGCCCCTGGAAGTGCAGGGCAGTGGTCAGAGCATGAGGTGAACCTGGGGTGAGGGGCAAATGTTGGGGCCAAAATCCACTCCTTTGTGACTGTGCCCCTGACTCAGCCTGGTGCCTACCCAGAGTGACTCTGAGGCCAGAGCAGCAGGGAGGAGCCCCTGAGGAGGGGAGAAGGACTCCTAGCAACTTGCAGCTGCCAGTCAAGCTCCCTAGGGATGTGGACACAGCCCGGAGTGGGAGCATTGCACACGCGTGTCCTCGTGCCTGCACACACGTGGCCCACCCACCTCAGCAGCCCTGGGGAGCCCACACACTTCAGGAGAAGTAGGTCAGCGGAGCAGCCCAGTGTCTGTCCCTGGTGGGCAGGGCAAAGAGGGCGTGTGCTCATCAGCACCCCTCGAGGAGAGCCCCACACTCCACAGAAGGCTTGAGGACACTGGCAGACACAGCCTTACTGTTCCTGCTGCATCAGAGCCATTGACTCGTCTCTCACTGGAAATCCTCTCCACCCAGGCAGTGGGTGGATATTTGACAGGTTGGAAGAGCTGACCCCTTCCAGCCCTGAAACCAAGGAAGACTATGGCGGGGAGATATCACCCACTTTAGCCCAGCTGGTGGCTGCACCGGAAGGACCCAGTGCTATCCAGCCTGGAGCTGGGACTGCAGACTTGGTGCCATGGCAGGGTTGGGCTCAAACACACTGAGGGGGGATAGAGAGAGGGGACACAGGATTGGGTCTCTGCGGCCCGCCACCGTCCCTCCCTCTGGGGGTCTGTGAAATGAGCCAGACGCTCTGCGGGTATTCATGTGGCATTTCAGATGGACTCCTGGTGCGTGTTCACGAACTGGGAGAGGAAAAGCAGTAGGCAGGAGCTTCCATCAGAACAGCTTATTCATGAATGGAGGGGAGGGGGCTGAATGGGGAAGCAGGATCCTGAGGAAGCAGAAGGGTGGAAGCCAACGCTGAGGACAGGAGGAGGGCTCCCTGCGCCCCAGCCAGCTGGAAGGACGCGCAGATGGAGCTCCTCCGTTTGGGGCTGGGTGGGAGGCCAGGAAGTTCCCTCCTGGTGTTCCTCTCCCTGTGAAGTGGGAGGCTGGTCGTGCAGAGAGAGAAGGGGAAAGTGGAGAAGGAGAGGAGGGGTTGGCTCTAGAAGGAGGGCGGCTGGGCAAGGGTGAGGGTGCGGGCTCTGGGAACTCACCCCTGCTCCCAGCCTCCGTGGAGCTCAGCCTGAGAGAATGTAGATCATCCTAATGAGAACACACCCACACCTGACACAGACAGCCCTTTGGGCCACACACCAAGCACTTCACGTCTGTTCACTCATTGAATCCTCACAACAGCCCAGAGGGAGAAACTTTTTATAGATAGGAAACTGAGGCACAGAGAGATGAAGTAACTTGCCCAAGGCCAACCAGCTAGCAAGTGACAGAGCTGAGATTTGAATCCAAGCCATCTGGCTCCAAGTCTGCTCTCTTGGCTGTGGGTGGTCTTGCAAGGGGTGGCTGCTGAGAGTGTTGGTGACACACCTGGGGCTGGAGGTAGAGGGGAGTGGGGTGAGCAGCCCTGGGGGTCAGCTTGCGGAGCTGCGGTGCTGGCTCTCTCGCTGGTGCACATGCAGCTCCCAGCTGAGCCTCCCCCCGTCAGACCAGAAATGCAGACCCCAGAAGGGCACTCACTGTCACACAGGCCTGGACTCTCCCCACGCAGCTCTGCCCCCAACGCCATCTGGAGACAAACTCAGGACCTCTGGGGGTGGTGCATCCAGCTTCTGTGGGTGCTGCAGGGGTCAGTCAGGCCTCCATGTGGAGGGCGGGGGAGGGCTGGGCCCTGGGGCTGCAGCTGTGGCCTGTGTACCTTAGCGGGATTGAGCTGTCATCTGTGGTGGGGAGGGGTTGTAGGCTGTGGCGGGTGTGTGGCCACATCTGCACCATCCTGCCAGAGTTTTCTGAGACCTGTGGCCTCCGCCCTCAGACCTCGCCTTCCCCACCCCCGCCTTATTTTTGTCTACAGCCCACGTCACCTTTCCTCATCATCTATACTTCATCTGTTCACTATTGTCCCTCTCCTCCTAGAATGTAAGTCCCACGAGGCAGGGTTCTTACCCATTCGTTCAGTGTCTCCAGGGCTCTGAACGACACCAACAGCAGCTGCGGGTCAGTACTGTGAGTGGGAGACACATCGATTGGTTGCCTCCTGCATGACCCCAGCTGGGGCCAGGGACAAACTGCAACCAAGGTATGTACCCTTGACCGGAATTGAACCTGCAACTATTTGGTCCGTGGGCTGACGCACTAACCACTGAGCAAAACCAGCCAGGGCACTTTCTGCATTCTTAAGCATATGCAGCAAAAATTGAGCACTCTTTTTGGACCACTGACCCTGTGTCCAGCCCCACTGTTTGGCCTGGGCACACCTACCAACTCCACCATGGTGACGACGGAATAGCACACAGTGCTTCTGCAACATGACATCCTTCAGACACTTCGTGGCCTTTTGAAAATGCATACCCTTGGTGGCCTGGGCAGTTTCACAGGTGTTCTCAAAGTGAACACAAAAATTTGAACCTCTTGACTTGCATGATTTTGTGGGGTTTTGTGGGTCAAGTGAACAGTGAAGCATTTTCAGAGGTCACCTCTGGTCACTTTCGGGAAGAGCTATAGCATGTCTTTGTGTCACTATCATCCCTGACACTGTGTCTGGATGACAGCAGGAGACAAACATGCTGGGGGCCCGGTGGCAGCGACTGTCTCAGGGATGCTGGCTCAGGCTGGTCCTGAAGCTTTGGGGGAAGGTAACGCAGCAGAGATGCCTGCTGCCTCATCGTGGTCACCTTGAGCCTGGCATCTGACCTCATCCCGAGGGGTCCTGGGTGCTGGGGGGGGTAGGTGGAGGAGGGGCCCCAGCCTGATGTCACACTCCATGCCACCCCCCCCCCACAACAGGGAGAAGATGAGCGTAGGCTGCCCAGAGACAGACCAGCCCCGCTCCCTGCCCTGCTGTGGGCCAGGGTCTGCCCCTGGGCTGGGTGCAGGTGTGCCCCTCCTCACTGAAGACATGCAGGCACTGACCCTGCGCACACTGGCTGCTAGCGATGTCACCAAGCACTACGAGCTGGTCCGGGAACTGGGTAAAGGCACCTATGGGAAGGTTGACCTGGTGGCCTACAAGGGTACAGGTGAGTATCTGCAAGGTGGCTGGTTTTAAGGCTTGGGTGGGGACTTAGCTGGGGCTCTCAGTGCTCTCTGCAGGGGCCAGGAGGCCAGCAGGGAGGCAGAGGCAGTGGTCCCGGTGAAGAGGATGCAGCCTGAGTGGCCCAGGGAGGAGGAGACCAGGCAGATGGACAAAGGAGGAATCTGGGGGCAGAGTGCCCAGACTTGGATGCTTTGGGACAGCCAAGGGGATACACCCAAGGACATCTGGAGCTCAGGAGGGGGTCAAGATCAGGTCTGGTGATGGTGTTTGGAGAACCTTGAGCATGTCAATGATAGCTGACCCCAGGGAGATGGACAGAGCTATAGGTCCTCCAGAACAGGGCACCATGCTTAAAGGAGGGTGGGAGAGGACCTGTGAGAACAGTGTGGCAATCCCCATTTCTCAGGTGAGGACACTGAGACTCAGAGCGATTCAGTCACTCAGCCAAGGTCATGCAGAAGGTTTGAGCTAGGATGAGGCCCCAGTCATCAGCTCCAGAGCCTTCTAACCTAATCACTGAGCTTGATACCTTCCCCACACTAGGCTCACAGCAGTGCCCTCTCAGTCAGTCAGAGATGGGGACTTCTTGAGCTCCCACATCTGCACACACTGGGGGCAGGGGGCTCTGTACCAGCTGAAGGCAACAGGAAGATCACTGGACATGGGGTCACCTGGGCTTTGCCACTTGCTTGCTGTGTGACCTTAGGCAAGTGACTCAACCTCTCTGTGCCTAGGTTTCCTACTCTGTAAAATAGGGTAGAATTAGTGCCCAGCTCATAGGGTCATTATGAGGAGTGAGTTGTGAATGTAAAATGCTGAAGGCAAGGCCTATGATGTGTAAGTGCACTGTGGACACAGGTGTGGGTCACACAGCTATGTACCCAGGGAGGTACAGGTGCCTGTCCAAGCACAGAGTCAGGGATATGTGCCTTGCAGGCCCTAACCTCTCGGTGTCTGATTCCTTCTTATGCATTCATCCATTTAACAAACATTTGTTGAGCACCTACTATGCACCAGACTCCTGTAGGCACTGGAGATATAGCAGCGAACAAGACAAAGGTCCCTGCGCTCAGGAAGCTGCGTTCCAGTTGGGGGAGACAGATGAGAGAAACAAGAATAGTATGTCAGGAAGAAAATGAGGAAGAGTAGGGGAAGCTGCAGGCTGGGTACAGCAGACCCAGGTCGAGCCCAGACTTGCTGCATGGCCTTCGGCAAGTGCTTTCCCCTCACTGGGTCATGCCCTCTGGGACCGACATCGTGCCTTGTGCCTGGGCCACGCTGTGCAGGCTGGCATGGGTGTGAGTCAGGTTCAGGACGGCAGGAGAGGGGGCCTTCACCACTGTTGCCCTGCCAGGCACGAAAATGGCACTGAAATTCGTGAACAAGAGCAAAACCAAGCTGAAGAACTTCCTGCGGGAGGTGAGCATCACCAACAGCCTCTCCTCCAGCCCCTTCATTATCAAGGTCTTTGACGTCGTGTTCGAGACCGAAGACTGCTACGTCTTTGCCCAGGAATATGCGCCCGCTGGGGACCTGTTCGACATCATTCCTCCTCAGGTACTTGGGATGGTGGCTGAGGGAGGGGAGATGGTCTTCCAGGGCCCCAGACTGTGAGAGCTGAGGAGGAGTCAGGCCACTCATTTCATCCATGAGTCTTTATTGATGGACTGTTTGGAGGGTTGGGATTCATAGTGAACCAGACGAAGGTCCTGCTCTGGCCCTAGTGGGGGACACACACACTTGGCAATAAGCCAGATAACAGAGGGCGATGAGCACTGGGAGGAAACAGGGATGGATGAGGTCCAACAGCACCTTGCTCTGCAGCTGCAAAGGACCAGGTGGGGGCACAGAAAGGGAGGCAGCAGGGCCACCAGAGGCTTTTCGGAGAAGGTGCCCCGGAGTGGGGAAAGTACAAGAGGATTCCAGGTAACCGGCTTTGCAGTTGGCCGGTGCCAGGTTTGAATCTGCTCTGCCGCCTACTAGATAAATGACAAGGCCTCTCGAGCCTCAATGTCCCTACAAGAGAAATGGGCATAATAGGAGCCCGTGTGGGGAGTTGGTGAGTCAGTACAGGATAGCGCGCTTAACACAGCACCTGGCCCATGGCAGGTGCTCAGTACCATCAGTTGCTGCAGTTACTGGGGAAAAGGGGTGGGACAGGGAGCTGGAAATGCCCAGGTGGGGTCGGGGAGGGCAGCTGGTGAGGGGGGGTGGAGCCGAGCCATGGAAGAGGCCAGGCCCCAGGCTGGAGGTGGGACCAGAGTGGAGCCCCAGCAGCTGGCAGAGGGGTGGGGGCACCGGAGGGAGATGGAAGGAGGACTGAGCTGGGGAGGGGCTGGCGGCCCTGAGCGCTCCCCCTCCCCCGGCCCAGGTGGGGCTTCCCGAGGACACCGTGAAGCGCTGCGTGCAGCAGCTGGGCCTGGCGCTGGACTTCATGCACGGGCGGCAGCTGGTGCACCGCGACATCAAGCCCGAGAACGTGCTGCTGTTCGACCGCGAGTGCCGCCGCGTGAAGCTGGCCGACTTCGGCATGACGCGCCGCGTGGGCTGCCGCGTGAAGCGGGTCAGCGGCACCATCCCGTACACGGCGCCCGAGGTGTGCCAGGCGGGCCGCGCCGACGGCCTGGCCGTGGACACCGGCGTGGACGTGTGGGCCTTCGGCGTGCTCATCTTCTGTGTGCTCACCGGCAACTTCCCGTGGGAGGCGGCCTCCGGCGCCGACGCCTTCTTCGAGGAGTTCGTGCGCTGGCAGCGCGGCCGCCTGCCCGGGCTGCCCTCGCAGTGGCGCCGCTTCACGGAGCCGGCGCTGCGCATGTTCCAGCGGCTGCTGGCGCTCGAGCCCGAGCGGCGCGGCCCGGCCAAGGAGGTGTTCCGCTTCCTCAAGCACGAGCTCACGTCCGAGCTGCGGCGCAGGCCCTCGCACCGCGCGCGCAAGCCCGCCGGGGACCGCCCGCCCGCGGGGCCGCTGCGCCTCGAGGCGCCTGGGCCGCTCAAGCGCACGGTGCTGACCGAGAGCGGCAGCGGCTCCCGGCCCTCGCCCCCGGCCGTCGGGCCTGTCCCCGTGCCCGTGCCCGAAGCTGGCCTGGCCCCTCCGGGGCCCCCCAGCAGGACCGACGGCCGCCCGGACAAGAGCAAAGGGCAGGTGGTGCTGGCCACGGCCATCGAGATCTGCGTCTGAGCCGCCCTGCCGCACTCGGGCCGGGTGCCGGGTGCTGGTTGCTGTGCACGCAGCAGGCTGGGCGCTGGAGCCGCCCTAGGCCCATGCCAAGCCGGTGGTAGTGGTGGCTGCCAAGGCAACACCCACCAGCCGGGCGGCGGCAGGACGGAGTAGTGGTAGACTAGGCAGGATGGTGGCCTGGGCGCCCATCCCTTCGAGGGGTTGGGGAGATAGCCACCAAAGGCCTCTGGGGCAGGGGCTTGGCCCACAGGAGCCAAGCCCCACAGACCTGAGGATTCAGAGGACCCCCTGACACCAGGAGCAAGGGAGCTTGCGAGTGGACTCCCCAGCTCCTCCCTAACCCCCAGAACCTCTACTAGCTGCTCCTGGCCCTTTGCACCTCCTGGGAGATCATCCTGCAGTCCCAACCCAGGTCCTGCCCTCCTGCCCACCTATCCACCCTGGGCACAGAAGGGGACTGAAGTGTTGAGGCTAAGAAGAAGCTTAGGACCCCTGGGCACTAGCCAGAAGGCGGACAATGAGCTGAGGGCAGGGAATCGCTCACCTGCGTCATGCCCCTTTCCTGGGAGGCCGGAGGGGAGAGGCCAAGCCCCTTGCAAAATGTAGCAAAAGTGTGTGTGTAGGTACAGGCCCTAGGAATCTAGTGACTCCCCCCAACCCATTCCCCTGATGAGGACACTGACCGCAGGAGGAGGGCAGGCTTGCCTTGGGCACACAGCCAGAGGTGGAGCTCTGGTAGCCCTCACTCTCCTCCCCAGGGGACAGAATTTGGGACAGAAGGGCTCCTAGGGCAGGGGAGCTGAGTCCAGAGGCTGCACCTTCCCCAGGCCAAGGGAACCTCTCAGATCCTCTCCGTCCTTGCTGCCCAGCCCAGACAGTGCCCTGGGCTTTGCAGGCAGTGAAGTGATTTGTGCCAGAAATTTCCCCTGAGTTTCTTCTGGGGTCAAATATGTCAGCCTCAGGCTGACCCTGTCCCCACATCTCACACATGTCTGGTTCTGGAGTGTGACGCTGTGGGTATGAGAATAGAGGATGCTGAGGCAATGGGAGGGCGGTGTGTGTGCCAGGTGTGTGTGCAGTGTGCGCACGTGCACACTAGCCTTGTGTGTTGAGTGACCGCATCCAGATGCCTCAGTAACCCCTCCCTGCCCCAGGATTCCCACCAGGCAGCTGCCAGAGGGCATCCAGGCCTGCTTTTCACCACACCCCTCAGGGAATCTGGCCAGGACGCACCTGCAGGTTGGTTCAGGACCCTAGGCAGCAAAACAAAGGAGAGGAACCCAGCCTCACCCAGGGCTCCCTCATGTGCCCTGCCCTCTCTGTGGAGGCCCAGGACCCCGCAATAACCTCAACATGGGTGAGGCTGCTCCCTCTGCCTGACAGTGCACCATACACCATTCCGGGCCCCGCCTGCCAGCGTCCCTCCCGGGGTTCTAGGCCATTTGAGGGGGCTCCTTGATGGGCCAGGCTGACCAGAGAAGCCCCAACCACCCTCTGGCCTGGAGCCCCCATCTCCCCATTCACTCCCTCATTCCCACCGTGCAAAAGGGCTATAGGTCCCCCTGCCCTGCCTGGGTCCAGTTTACAAACAGGTTGCCCCAGGGCCTGGCCCCCACTTCGGTGTGCCGCCCCTCTCAAGACCCACCTCTCCAGCGGGCATTGGGGCCTCCACACGCCAGGTAAGTAGCAAACCCCTCCTTTCGCCAAGGGCCAAGGTCCCCCATCACTGCCCCCTCCTGACCCCCCTGGAGCCCATCTGGGCACCTCTCCTTTTGCCTTAGGCCTTTTGACATCCTGTCTCCTGCAATAACAAGGAAGCGAGATTCCAAGTAGATGTCCCTCGCGCGTGTCCTCTCTCTCTGTTGAGATCCTCGTCTTAGTAGCTAGGATGTTAGAGTTGGGAAGGGACTGTAGTTATGTAGCCCACCCATCTTCAGAGGCACAGATGGGGACAGTGACAGCCTGACTCAGACAGGGCTGGAACCAGGGCTGCTCCGCTGTCAGCCCTGCTGCTGCCGCTGCCCCCGCTGCTGCCTCTGCTGGTCGGGCTGGGACCCTTTGCCCCTTAGGAGAGGTGTTGGTCACAGATGTTTACCTCAGTTTATGTCACTGTCGAAGAAACAAAAAATGAATAGCAAAAAGTTAACACCGTAGACATAAAGACTTAGTAAACAAAAAACTTACACAAAAAAATCCTCCCCTTGCTATTCCTCTATGAGGGGTGTGTGTGTGTGTATGTGTGTGTGTGTGTGCGCGTGGGCGTGTCTCTGTCCCACCCTGGGCAGGCCCCTGTCCTTTGGTGCTTCCCAGAGGCCCCTCTGAGCTGGCCTGTGGGGTGTAGGGAGCCCCCTAGGCAGAAGGCAGGGCCACAAGTTAGCTAGAGGGTCTCCCACCAGGTCCCTGAGCAGAGCCTCAAGGCCACTGATGCTCCCTAAGCCCCATTCTGTGGCTGATAGCCTGGCTCAGGGCCTGGGTGGGATCCCAGACCCCAGCCCCAGACCCTCATATATTGCCCCCCCCCATGTGTTTGTAAATACTCTGGCATCCTTTGGCCCTGACGAGGTTTTTAAATGTGTTACTTCTCTAATTATGACAGTTGCTATAAAATAAACAAAAATTTAGAAAAATTACCACTGAGTGGCTATCTTGTCTCGGTTACAGGGTAGTGGGGTATGCAGAATTACTCTGGAAACTGAAAACTTGACAGGTGTTAAGGTGGGGTCTGCAGAGTAAGGGCAGCTACTCCAGGCCTCCTGTGACCTCTTAGACCTGGAGGAGTCCCAGGCCAGGGCCTGAGCATGAAGCGAACAAGGACCTGTGTTCTGGGGGAGGGGTGGGGATTTGTCGGGGCCTGGAGTCTCCGCCTCTAGACAACCCCTCACCGCCTGTGGAGGTAACTCCTCACCCTGCTCCCTCTCCTGAGCCTCTTCAGGCTCTTTTCAGCTGCCAGAGTGGGTCTTTTTGCAGATAAGACTGGTCACTCTGTTCAAAACCTTCCAACACTCCCACCCAAATCAAAGCTGAAGTCCTTACAGTGGCCTCCAAGGTCCCAGCCTCATCCCCTACTCCTCTGCACTGTGCTGCCTCCCAGCCACATTGTTCTCACACAGGGCCTGTGCCCTTGTCTTGGACTTTCCCAGACCTCCCCAAACGCCCTTCCTCTTGTCCTCCAAGTCCCTGCTCAAATGTCAACTTCTGAGTTCTCTGCAGGGTGCAGAAGCTTCACTGTACACTGAGCAGTCATCACCACTGGCAACACTGTGTTTGTCTCCATCTCTCCCCGCCAGCATGGAGTTCCACAGAAGAGTCAGTGTTGCCCTGGCCAGTGGGCTCAGTTGGTTGGGCTTCATCCCATGCACCAGCTCCCTGGTTCGATTCCCACTCTGGGCACATACCCAGGTTTGGGGCTCAACCCCCAGTAGGGGGCGTGCAGGAGGCAGCTGATCAATGTTTCTCACATAGATGTTTCTCTCTCTCTCTACAAATCAATAAAAACATATTTTAAAAATAAACAGTCGGCTCCCTGGTCAGTTTGGCTCAGTGGTTAGAGCATCGGCCCGCAGACCAGAGAGTCCCAGGTTCGGTTCCCACTAAGGGCATGTACCTCGGTTGTAGTTTGTCCCCGGCCCGGTTGGGGTCATGTGGGTGGCAGCCACTCGATGTGTCTCTCTCACATCGATGTTTCTCTCTCTCTCTCTCTTCCTCCCTCTCTCTCTCCTGCTCTATCTGAAGATAAATGAAAAAATGTCCTCTGGTGAGGATTAAAAAATAAAAATAAAAAAAATAAACAGTCAGTGTTTGGCAAATTGCTACTCCCCTCCCCACCCCCACACCTAGCACAGGCCTGGCACATGACAGGCCTCCATAACAATTTGTCAAATAAACCAAGTGAATGTCCAATGCTATTTTAGGGACCCAATAAACAAGACAATCTATCCCCTGAAACTTATTTTCTAAAGAGGAAAACAGACATTAAATAAGTTACATAATTATCTGTGAAATAGGAGTTGGGGATTAAGAAGAAAAAGTGCGTGGGGGAAGACAAGAGAAAAATCCACCCAGACCGGGTCAGATGGTGAAGTACTACCCAAGAATTTGATCTAAATCCTGTTATTTCAAAACGTCTGCCAGTTGTCTGCAATGATAAGGGTGGATACCTGGAAGCAATAATCCCTTTACTTAACAGAATACTTGGGCCCTGGCTAGATAGCTCAGTTGGTTAGAGTGTCATCTCCATACCCCAAGTTTGTGGGTTCGATCCCACATACAAGAATCAACCAATGAATGCATAAATAAGTGGAACAACAAATCGATGTTTCTCTCTCAAATCAATCAATAAATAAGAGTGTTCTTTAAAAACAGAGTACTTGGATTGTTGAGGGGTGGAGGGGACATCCACAAATGCAAACAGTGTCACTGCTTCCCTGGCTTGGTGTACAAATAGCAACTCTTTGTTTATAACTCCCAATGTGTCTGAGAAGGCCAGCACTTACCACTAGGGGGCCTCGGTTTCTGCTGATGCTTCTGCTTGCCACTCAGCATCACTGCTGACCTCAGGCATCCTCTAGGGCAGTGATTTTCAACCTTTCTCATCTGGTGGCACACGTAAACTAATTACTAAAATTTTGCCAATCTGACAAAAAAATAGTATAATTTTGATTCATTCACACTGGACAGCTATTGTGTTGGCTATTGTCATTTTTTTATTTGACAATCTAAGGGGAAAGAGGTCAGTGTCCTGACTAAATAGTCAGGTATTGCATGTTTTAAAAATGCTTGTGTTGCCCGGCCGGTGTGGCTCAGTGGTTGAGCATCAACCCATGCACCAAGAGGTCGCCGGTTCGATTCCTGGTCAGGACACATGCCCAGGTTGTGGGCCAAACTCCCAGTGGGATGCATGTAGGAGGTGGCCAATCAGTGTTCTCTCTCATCAATGTTTCTATCTCCCTCTTCCTCTCTCTCTAAAAATCAATAAAGAAAAAATAAAATTAAGTTAAATTAAAAATGCTTGTGGCACCCGGATTGAAAACCGCTGCTCTAGGGTTTCAAAAGCCATCATCTTGCCAGGCCAAAGGGGCTTGCTCTGAAGGGTTTCCAGCCTCACCTACACACTGTGTCAGAGCCAGAACAACCCCTGTAACCCCTTAGGTCCTTCCATTTTGCCTGGATCACCTCCCCTTGATCATGGAAAGTTCCTCCTTGAGGCACTTAGTGTCCTATGGGCCCATAGTCCTCAGTCTAGACTAACTGAGTCCATCAAAACGGTATCTACAGCATTGAACTTTAGAAGGAAAGGGATTGTATTCTTGATTACTTTCTCCCCCAAGAAGCATCTTGAGCCTTATGCAAAATGTCCCAACTCCTCACTACTGACAGCTAAGCATCAAAGGTCCCATTGCACCCTTCATACAGAGCAACACATGCCTACTCAACTTACATCTCGGAGGGAGACAGTGCCCAAAGTGCATTTCTCTTGAAAACATGTAAACCCCGCCCACCCATCTAGTGCCTGGTTCAGGATGGAAATGTGGGTGTAAGACAAGTAATTTAGAGGTATTCACTGGCAGCTGAGAGGATGAGAATGTTCATCACCCAGGCTTGGGTTAGTGGAGCTTTGGGACAATGGAGGAATTCAGGGGGTTCCATTTGGAGACAAAGAAGGGTAGCATACAGGGAGAGTTAGACTGTATAATTCACATACTGTATTGTATACTTGAAATTTGCTGAGAGTATATCTTAAGTGTTCTCACCATAAAAAAGTCTAACTATGTGAGGTGATGGATACATTAATTAGCTTGATTGTGGTGATCATTTCACAATATACACATTTATCAAAATATCTAGTTGTATACCTTACATGTGAACAATCTTTATTTGTCCATTTTGCCTCAGTAATGCTAAGAAGAAGAAAAGGAACTAGGCTGGGCACGGCCTGACTCAGGAGAGAGTGAGCCCAGCTCCTCAGGGAGCTCAGGGAGGGGCCTGGTTGTCCTTAGGATAGATAAGGGGCTCCCTCTCAATGTTAAACAAAAATGGAGGGTGACCGCATAAGGGAGGATCTGGGCTTATATTTAATTACAGGTGTGATAAGGAACATGGGATGCCAAGAATAATGTAAGATGTAGTGGACATCTGCTCTTTTTGCCTGTTCAGCACCAATTCCCCCCTGTTTAGGTAACAGCACCCCAAGTTTCCCTTCCACGTTTTTGATCCATATGGTTCAGGTGAGGCCGGCTCTATCTCTTGGCTCCAAGGAGTGACCGTGTGACCCAGGTCTGGTCAGCCAGCCTATTGCTCAGGCATGGACATACAACTAGGGTTGGGCAGCTCCTGGCCTTTCTCTACACCTGTTAGGGGGAAACATGTTCTCTTTTCATTAGAGTTGCTGAGCTTGTGGGATGTAGCCTAGACTGCTGTTGGCCATCGTGCCACCACCAGGGAGATTCCAGCCAAGCGTGGAACCTACACAGAGTTAATGAAGCAGGACCCAGAGAGGAGGAAAGATGGATTCTGACGACATTACTTGCACACAAGGATCCATGACTGGAATTAGATCTAAATGGGTTTTTCAGTTACATGAGTCAATATGTTCTCATAAATCCATTTGAGTTTGGTGTCTGTCACATGCAAATAAAGGAGTTCTTACAGGCACCCAGAGAAATCTCATCTGTAAGATCCCTGGAGCCACCAGTATCTATGAGGCCTGCCCAACAGCAGCTCCTGATCAATGCAATTATTTGATCACTAGGAGCCTAAGCCCTTCGGAGACTAGGGATGATCACTTCTGAGGCTGAGATCACCAGAGTACTTGTGGCAGGATAGTAAGAAGCTAGGAAAATCCCTGGGCAAATGGAATGGGGAAACTGAGACAGAAAATTAAACAAGGCCAAACAGTTTGGGCTGTTTGCAGCCAACTTGTGAATCACAAGACCTTGTCTTCCCCAACCAAGGACACTTGAAAGCAAATGGTTTATACCTCTCCACCCTAACCAGAGAATACCTAGCTTAAGTCACCCTGGCCTTAGAAAATAGAGAACAAAGACCCAATGCCATTTATGCCAGCTAAACCCAAGGACAGATGAAGTCCAGGGGACAAATAACAAAAACCCCAAAAGCATTTGGATGGTATCAGTTGAGGGGGGATGTTAGGCAGGAAGATAGCTGCCAGGGCAGGAAGAGGAAAGGGAGAAAAAAGGGGGGGTGCTTAATCTCACCCACTGAACAAAGAAGTCAGCAGTCTTGAGACTGGCCAAGATAAAAATCTCCAGATGTTCTCATAAATTCTGGGAAAAGCTGCAACAATGTAAAAGGAGAACCTTAAAACCTTGAGGAGGGAAATGTATAAAACCCTTGAACCCCCACCAGGTGGTATGCTCAGGCTAGCTGAGTTGCCCACTTGTGCTTTATGCCAAGTGTATTCTTAATTATTTTTTTGTTTTTGGTACGTGCCCCTAGCGGGAACCGAACCCGGGACTCTCTGGTCCACAGGCCAACGCTCCAACTGCTGAGCCAAACTGGCCAGGGCGCCAAGTGTATTCTTAATAAGTCTGCTTGCTTTGCTTCAACCCTGTTGTCACCCGTCTGGATTCTTTCTCATGAGCTGACAAGAGCTGAGGAGGGGAGAGTCACCCCCAACTTGGGCAGCTCTCCAGTAACATATTCATTAGGACCCATCTGGTCCCAAATAACAGAAAACTCAGTGCAGCCCTGGCTATGTAACTCAGTTGGTTAGAGCATCGTCCCAATATACCAAGGTTGTGGGTTCAATCCCCAGTCAGAACCAACTTTATTCAGGTGCAGCTTAATGCAGAGGTTTCAACTTCAACACCAGGGCAGGTTTCTCTCCATCTGCTCTGCTTTTTCTGGGTAGACTTATTCCTGGACTTCTGCCTCTTCTGGTGCAGGATGGCTGCCAGCCACCCCAACTTGCATCCTCTCAGAGTGATGGCCAGCAGGAAAGAGTGAGTTCCCTTTCTGGATGTGAGGGCGATCTGGCTGTGACATCTGTCACCCCATGGATTGCCAGGGTTGATTCAGCTGATCTGGCTGGCTAGGCGGGTGTCCCCCTCCTCCCTCACCAATCCACGTGCATCTCTCCCGAAGCTGCGCTCTTGGTCAAAGAGGACGACCTTCCCCCCAGAGGAGAGGACTGGTCTTCGGTCAAGGGTATACGAGTAGCTGTGCTCCCCTGCTAGAACCTCCAAACAAGCTCTCAAGAGTGAGTCCCCTTCCCAGCCCTCCTGTCCCAGTTGGTGTTTGCATTATGTTTAGTTGGTTCTGATTGCGTCCTGTATCTATCACTGATCCAATCACCATGGTCAGGACAACATGGCTCTCTGATTGGCTGAGGCCTTGTCACATGCTCCACTCCTGAGCTGGGGTGGAACCACATCTAAAGTAATTTACACACAGGGAGTGTTCTCCTGGAGAAAATCAGGTAATGGTGTGTGGTGGATGTAGCATTTGGCCCCAACTCTTCACCCTTCCCTGTACCCATGCCCTTTGCCTTTAGTCACTAAAGTTTAGTGCCTTCCCACCACGGGCAGGATGGCCTGTCCCTTCTCTTGAACCTGGGATCAAACATGTAACTTGCTGCAGTCTGTGGGATGTTAGCAGATGCGATACAATCAGTGACTTGAAATGGGGCTTTTGTAGTGGTGCTTACTGTCACTTACCTTCTGCCATTGCAGACCACATGTTTGTTTCTTCTTCATGGACGGGAGATGACCGCCTTTGTATTTTCCCATTTTCCTTTATTCCTTATCCACATACATATGTATTTCAGGAACTGGAGAGTATTTCAGTAGATATCTTTTTAAAGAATGGTACTACATCCCTAGCCAGTGTGGCTTAGTGGTTAGAGTGTTGGCCCATGCACTGAAGGGTCTCGAGTTCAACTCCTGGTCAAGGGTACATGCTTGGGTTTGCAGGTTCATTCCCCAGCCCCGGTCAGGGTGTGTGTGGAAGCAACCAATCAGTGTGTCTCTCTCACATCGATATTTTTCTCCCTCTCTGTCTCTCTCTCTCTTTCTCCCTCTCTCTCTCTCCCCCTCCCTCCCTCCCTTCCACTGTCTCAAAAATCAATGGAAAAAATATCCTCAGGTGAGGATTAACAAAAAAAAAGAATGGCCCTACCCTTCCACTGACAGGGAGAGGGACCTACTGCCCTTTTCATACTGTAGGTGTGGTCCCGAGCTGTCCTCAGTTGGGCTAATTAGAGCCTCTCTCTCAGATATTTAGAATTGAGACGGAAAAGCCAGTCTATATTTGCTTAAGTTAAAAATATGAGAATTTAGCCCTGGCCAGTGTGGTTCAGTCGATTGAAGCATTGTCCCATGCACAAAAGGGTTGCGGGTTCAATCCCCAGGGTTCATAAGGGAGGCAACCGATCAATGTGTCTCTCTCACATAAATGCTTCTCTCTCTCTCTCTCTCTCTCTCTCTCCTTCTCCCTTCCTGTCTCTCTCTCTCTATCTCAAATCAATAAAAGCATATCCTTGAGTGAGGATTTTTTTTTTATCCTCACCTGAGGACATTTTTGCATCCATCTTCAGATAGAGAGGGAGGGAGAGAGGGAGGAAGAGAGAGAGATAAATATCGATGTGAGAGAGACACATCGAGTGGTTGCCACCTACACGACCCCAACCGGGGCCAGGGACAAACTGCAACCGAGGTACGTGCCCTTAGCGGGAACTGAACCCGGGACTCTCTGGACTGCAGGCCGACGCTCTAACTGCTGAGCCAAACCGGCCAGGGCGAGTGAGGATTTTTTAAAATGTCAAATCAAATATACATATACAGCCGTCCCTCACCACTTCACACTTCGACTTTCGCGGCTTCACTCTATCGCGGTTTTTTCAAATATATTCATTAAAAAGTTGATCGAGACAGTGAAAATGATACAGCGCGTGCTCGGTTGTCTGAGTCAATTATACACCCCTGTATTACAATTACAATTAAAATTACTGTACGTATGGACTGTAGGCCTATGTATTCAAGCACCCCAGGAATCCTTCAACGCCAGGTGCAACCGCTAGAGTCTGGAACGGATTAACCGCGATAAACGAGGGACGACTGTGTGTGTGAACTTAGAAGTTGTGGGACAGCTATGTTCAGTGATGAGCTTAGAGAAGCAGAGAAAATCTGTTAGTTAAACTAACATTGGTCGCTATAACAGATGATCTCTGTGGTTTAACATCGCGGAAGTTTATTACTATCTCACACAAGTATCTGGAGCTGGTCTGGTTATTCAAGGACCCCTGTCTTGTGGCTCTGCTCCCCCTGGGGCCTCAGCTCGTGGATGGCAAAAAATACAAAGAAGAAGATATATCCACTTTCTCAAACTTCTTAGTCCCTGAAGTGGGACACACCCTCCATTCACATTCCAGTGGCAAGAACTAGTCATATGACCACGCCTACCAGCAAGGGGCTAAATGCCTGAGAAAGAAGGGAACCATATTTCTTTGTAGGACTCCAAAGAAAAGCAGAGAGGAAAGGCAAGAGACAACCATGAAGATCACTGGCTGGGTCCTTACCAGTTTTCCAGACCTAAATTCCTACCCACACGCATCCTGGTCCTGCACTTGGATTTCATGATGTATTCTGGACTTTCACAATATACCTGCCTTTGGCCTTAAACTAATTTGGAGTGATTTTCTGTCACTACCAAAAGGAACCTAAGAATCACATTTACCATTCTGTATCTTGCTTTTTTTTTTTTTTTTTTTCACTTAATGTCTCATAAACATTTTCTAAGTGGCTGCCTCATAATCGATCATTATTTCAATGGCCTGACAATGTCCTCCTGAGTGCATGTCCCTAATTTACTTAACCATCTTACTGTTTGTTACCTGAGTTACTTCTAATTTTCCACTGTTACAAAAACCCTGCAATTAAATTCTTCATAATATTGCCTTTCTTTGGAGTAGCTTTTTTTTTTTTTAATCCTCACCCAAGGACATTTTCATTGATTCTTAGAGAGAGGGTAAGGAAGAGAGAGAGACATCGATGTGAGAGAGAAACATCGATCGGTTGCCTCCTGCATGTACCCCAGAGCCAGGAATGGAACTTGCAAACTGGGTATGTGCCCTGAACAGGAATCGAACCCTTGACCTTTTTGTGTTCGGGGATGACACTCCAAGCAAATGAGCCACACTGGCCCCGGCTGGATTCGGTCTTTGGGATCAATTCCCAGAAGTACAATTTCTAGGTAGGTCAGTTGGTATGAACATTTTTATGGTTCTTGAAAAATGTTGCCAAATTGTTTTTCACAGAGTTGTACCTACCTCTTTGGAGGCCAATCTGGCTATTGTATTTTGGAATGCATAACTCTTGCAAAAATCCTGTATCTTTTTTTTTTTTTTGGTACGTGCCCCTAGCGGGAACCGAACCCGAGACACTCTGGTCTGGAGGCTGACGCCCAACTGCTGAGCCAGACCGGCCAGGGCAAAATTCCTGGATCTTATGGGATACCAGAGAACTGAGAGGAGGCTTGGATCCGGGGACTATGAGGGTCAGACATCTGTATCTTGGTCCTGCTGTCCTGGAAGGATTCAGACCCACCGTCCTGTAGCCATTCTCTCTCTGGGGTCCCTAAGTCCCTCATCTCCTTCCAGTCTCAAAAGATGTCCCCACCCTGCCTGGTTTTGCTTAGCGATTAGAGCGTCCGCCCACGGACCAATGAGTTGCAGGTTCGATTCTGGTCAAGGGCACGTACCTCGGTTGCGGTTCGGCCCGGCCCTGGTCGGGTCATGCGGGAGGCAACCAGTTGATGTGGCTCTATCACATCGATGTTTCTCTGTCTCTCTCTCTCTCCCTCCCTCCCATTCTATCTGATGATAAATGGGAAAAAAAAAAATGCTCGAGTGAGGAATTAAAAAGATGTCCCATGTTTCTCTGCTTCCCCTTCCACCCCTGGGACAAACAATCTGAAGGAACGTCCCTTCAGTGAACCTGGAGGTGCAGTGCTGGTTCCCTGCCAACGGGGAAAGAGGAGTTTCTTTCTTAACAACCCACCCAGAGTCCGCTGTGGCCCGGCCCGCAGGCCCAGCCAGGAGCTCCCTGAGGATTCTGGAACTCAAACCTCTGAGTTCAGATCCTGGTCTCAGCTCTGGTGGCTGAGGCCAGAAGTTTGTCACTGCAGCTCTTAACCTGGCTGCTCGTTAACATCCCCCACAGCCAGGGCTTTTTGATATTTAAGGATAGAGAAACACGGTCAGCGACACCATGATGAAAGAATCTGGCAAATCCAGAATGTGGGGTATTCTACAAGGTAACTGTTCTCTTCAAAAAGTAAACATCTGCCCGGCCGGTGTGGCTCCGTGGTTGAGCGTCTACCCATGCACCAAGAGGTCGCCGGTTCGATTCCCAGTCAGGGCACATGCCCAGGTTGTGGGCCCGATCCCCAGCGGGGGGCATGCAGGAGGCAGCTAATCCATGTTCTCTCTCATCGATGTTTCCATATCTCTCTCCCTCTCCCTTCCTCTCCAAAAATCAATAAAGAAAAAATGTTTAAAAAAAAAAAAAAGGTGGGGGTACGCAGGTAGCAGACTGGTGCTCTGAGTGATGGGATGAGGCTGGCCTGCTCTCGTCGCTGCCCTGGGTCCCAGGATCTCGGACTCTGTCCTGAGTGCACGATGAAGCCCTTGAAGGTGTTAAGCAGGGTGTGACATAATCTGATTTTTTCAATAATTTATAGCTTTAAAAAGATGTTTCCCGTAAAAAAAAAAAAGTCCAGCCGGTGTGGCTCAGTGGATTGAGCACCCTCCCATGGACTAAGAGGTCCTGGTTCGATTCCCGGTCAGGGCACAAGCCCAGGTTGCAGGCTCGATCCCCAGTGAGGGGCGTGAAAGAGGCAGCCGATTGATGTTTCTCTCTCACATCAATGTTTCTATCTCTCTTTAAAAAATCAACAAAAACATACTTTTTTTTTTTTTTTTTTTTTTATCCTCACCCGAGGACATTTTTGCATTTATCTTCAGATAGAGTGGGAAGGAGGGAGAGAGAGAGAAACATCGATCAACTGGTTGCCACCCACATGACCCCAACCGGGGCCGGGGACAAACTGCAACCGGGGCACGTGCCCCTAGCAGGAACCCAACCCGGGACTCTCTGGTCCACGGGCCAACGCTCTAACCGCTGAGCCAAACCGGCCAGGGCAACAAAAAACAAAAATATACTTTAAAAAACTAAAATAAAAAGCTGTTTTCCGGCACTCTCCCTGTGGGGAGCACGCCTCTCCTTTCCCTCCCCTCTCTTTCCCCCAGGCGCTTCCTCTGCTGGGCCCTCTCCTAAGCTCCAAGGACCTTTCTTTTGCTCCTGTAACTTGTTTCCTGAGCCCACGCAGCCCAGCTGGCTCTCTTCTACTACGTCTGTAACTCTCCAAATAAACTTGCTCTTATAAAAAAATAATAATAAAATAATAATTTTTTTAAAATCTTTTCCTTTTGAAGCTTGGCAAAATGGATGGCATAGAGAATGGTTCGTGGCCAGCACCAGGAAGCTGCTAATGTCTTCGTCGGGAAAGTGTAATTATCAAACTGTAAACCAGAAGCCTCCTCATGTGTTGATTATTCTGAATAAACCTGGATTCTTCGGTTCCCAAAAGCTACGTGAAACTAAAAACTCATAATCATTTACAGATGATAACAGCTGCCGAGACATCAGCCAGACAAATTAAATCAGATTCCTGGAACCAAGATCTGTTCAGAGACCTCAGCTGAGTCTTGCAGCCCCACTGAGCTGGCTGGGTTGGGGGGCGGTGCTCCCACAGTCCCTGACACCAAGGCTGGCCCTCGTGAACATGAAGGCATCAAACGGCACGGGCATGTCGTCCCTCTGGACCCTTCCCAAGTACAGACAGACCCTGGCTCTGGAGGACCAATGTCAAGGAAACCTGTCTCCCAGGATTTCATGTTTTCTTTTCTTTTTCACTTGACTTCTCTGATGATATCAATGATCCATATGCGTTATAAAGAATTAAGATAGCCCTGGCCGGTTTAGCTCAGCGGTTAGAGCGTCGGCCTGCGGTCCAGAGAGACCCGGGTTTGGTCCCGCTAAGGGCATGTACCTCGGTTGCAGTTTGTCCCCGGCCCTGGTTGGTCGTGCGAGTGGCAGCCACTCGATGTGTCCCTTTCACGTCGATGTTTCTCTCTCTTCCTCTCTCTCCCTCCCACTCTATCTGAACAAAAAATGAAAAAATGTCCTCGGGTGAGGATAAAAAAAAAAAAAAAAAAAGAATTAAGATAATTTACAAAATTATAAGAAAGTAAAATCACCCTGAATCCCACTACTGTTTTGCTTGGTGACTACCCTTCAGGTATTCCTTTACGAGGTTAGACACACTGAGCCACCCACCAGTGGGGTCTCACCACACAGGCACTCTTTGTGATGGTCAGTCTTTGCTCTTCTGTGGCTCACCTCCCACCCTTGTCCCCTCCTCCACGCCATCCCTCCCCCTAACCAAAGCTAACGTGCAACACGCTGCCTCTCACACCCTCTCTGTCTCCTTTGATTTTACCCACACACGTACAAGTGTAGGAAGGGGATTGCTTTTGTTTTACAAAACTGGAATCCGATTGTTCATACTGCTCTCCGTTTCACTTTCTTCACTTTATCTATTTATTTATTTATTTTTCTTTATTGATTTTAGAGAGAGAGGAAGGGAGGAGAGAGAGATAGAAACATCGATGAGACAGAACATCGATTGGCTGCCTCCTGCATGCCCCCCACTGGGGATCGGGCCCACAACCTGGGCGTGTGCCCTGACAGGGAATCGAACTGGCGACCTCTTGGTGCATGGGTCGACGCTCAACCACTGAGCCACACCGGCCGGCCATAAATGCACATTCTAATGGATGGATGAGAAGAGGCAGAAACTGATGGACAAATGGCTCTGTGCCGAAATAAAATGAAGAACCACAGAGATAAGAGAAGCAACTTAACAAAGAGAGAAGAAACAGGATTTGGGAATACTGAGCCCCAGCTCTACATTTACCATGTGAAGAACTGCTCTGAGACTTGGTCTCCTCATCGGTAAAATGAAGATGACACGTGCCTTACAGACTGGTGAGAGGTAAGTGACGGACACACAGTAGTATACAAGAAAAAGCTGACAAAACAAAAAGCACTATACCGTTTTTGAGTTTCAGGGGAAAAGTCAAGAACTGTATTATTTAAAAAGATAATTAAGGAAATAACATCATCATAATAAGTTAAAGCATTTTTTATTTTAAATACATTGAGCTTGGCCTGGCCGGTTTGGCTCAGCGGTTAGAGCGTCGGCCTGCGGTCCAGAGAGACCCAGGTTCGGTTCCCGCTAAGGGCATGTACCTCAGTTGCAGTTTGTCCCCGGCCCTGGTTGATCGTGCGGATGGCAGCCACTCGATGTGTCCCTTTCACGTCGATGTTTCTCTCTCTCTCTCTTCCTCTCTCTCCCTCCCACTCTATCTGGACAAAAAATGAAAAAATGTCCTCAGGTGAGGATTAAATACATTGAGCTTTAAGAAAAGTATAGTAAGTCTATTGTGGAATTTTTTATATTAAGTGATATAAATATTAAATTATTGTTTATTTTCACATTAATCATTGTTAAAATCACTTAAGTAATTTATCTAAATAATGTTTTGCCAGCTTTCAAAACAATTAGATCGTAAAAGCCCATGTGTATAAACAGAAACATAACTTAAAATTTATTTGCACTAGGAGAATACTTATTCATCCAAGGAGAAGATATCAAAGAACTCAAAATATATTCGCTATGAAAATGTTTAGTAGTTTTACATCTAAGTAGTAATCTAACTAGTAATTTACAGCTAAGATGTTCACTTCCATTCTTTTTTGTGTTTTAAATATGTTTTTTATTGATTTAGAGAGAGGAAGGGAGATGGGGAGAGAAAAACATCCAGAGAAACATTGATCAGCTGCCTCCTGCATGCCCCCCACTGGAGACTGAGCCTGCCATCTGGGCATGTGCCCTCAATAGGAATCGAACCAGCGAACTCTTTATATGCTTTTCTTCTATAGTAGATAATCATTTATTAATCAAATCAAATTAATTATTAAACAAATTCAATAACAGTAAATAATTACTGAGCACCAATTACATACGAGTCACTGTTAATCAATGTTACCTTTTTTTTTTATCCTCACCTGAGGACATTTTTCCATTTTTTGTTCAGATAGAGTGGAAGAGAGAGAGAAAGAAACATCACATCAAGTGGCTGCCAGCACGACCCAACCAGGGCCGGGGACAAACTGTGCCCTTAGTGGGAACTGAACCCAGGTCTCTCTGGACCGCAGGCCGACGCTCCAACCGCTGAGCCAAACCGGCCAGGGCTAATCAGTGTTACTTTTCCTTTCAGAACTAAAGCCTTGTGTGTTGGGAAAGACTAAAAGGTATGCTTTTTCCATCTGTTGTGTTTTCTGCAGAATCACTTTCCTCCCAAACAACTGAAAAGTCATGTAGTCTATACAAATCTTCAAAACTTAAAAAAAAAACCCAAAACATGTTTTTTTTAAATGCCCAGCCAGTGTGGCTCAGTGGTTAAGATTGACTCATCTACCAGGGAGTCCCTGGTTCGATTCCTGGTCAGGGCACATGCCTGGGGTGGCAGGCTTGGTCCCTGGTGGGGGGCATGCAGGAGGCAACAGATCGATGTTGATGTTTCTCTCTCTCTC
This sequence comes from Tadarida brasiliensis, assembly GCA_030848825.1. Lineage (NCBI taxonomy): Eukaryota > Metazoa > Chordata > Mammalia > Chiroptera > Molossidae > Tadarida > Tadarida brasiliensis. The sequence continues at coordinate 119,627,504 of CM061258.1, forward strand.
TCCCTCTCCCCTCCTCTCTCTCTAAAAAAAAAATAAAGAAAAGAAACAATAACTCATTAATAAGTTTATTTTAACAGTGAGGAGGGAAAAATTCTAAGTGATTATTAAAAAGAAAAAAAAGAAAAATAAAAAAAACTACACTTACACACTAATTGCAACAGCTATTCCCAGGATAAATTAGCATCAGAGATGCCACACAATAAAATAAAAGATTATAGTGTTGGTGGGACTATCCCCTTTTCTCTACCCAAATGTTTGTGGAAAAAAATCTGGAGCTGCTTCCAAGCATCCACCTGGGCCATGGCATGAGCCCTGGGCTCCCCTCCCCAGAAGACAGGGCCGCCTACCAAGGAGTGCAGGGAAGCCCGGCACATGGGAAAGTAAGGAGGCTCAATATAGTGCCCTGCTCCTGGGTAACAGATGATTTGAGGCTTCTCCTTATTATGGGCCTGTAAACGTTTAGAGGCCTCATTAGCATAGAATTCACTCTTCCAGTTGTGATCATCCTGACCTACAAGGAACAGGAAGGTGCTCTCAGCCCTTTCCACGGGAATGAAGCTCTTCTGGTCAGGTCCTTCCAAAGGGCTATTCAGGACATCCACAATGTCTGCAAAGCCATCTTCGGTCATCTTGATTTTATTTAGGTTTATACCTAGAGGGGGCAGCAGGGTCTCACCCTTATAGTGTAAGGTTCCGGCGACATTGGCCACAGAGCCATTGATTGCGACTACAGCAGTGATGCCCTTCAGGAACGAGGCCATGGAGAGGCAGATTTCACCTCCTTTGGAAATTCCAAGCAGCCCAACTCCTGGACCCTTTACCTGAGGTAAGGACAGAGGAAAAAGAATGAGTCCATGAACCAATCTGGTGAGTAGTGCTTGGAATTGGAAATCAGTTGGAATTGAGCCAGAATTTGGGTTCTACTATTTACCAAGGTTTGCAACCTGGGATATTTACCCATTCTTCCTTTCTATCTTCCTTTCCGCAATTTCTCCATCACCATTGTTAGTGACTTCAACGACCATGTGGGTGATCTACTAAATACTTCAGCCTCTCAGTTCCTTGACCTCCATACCTCCAATGATCTTTTCCTCTGCCCCACCTAAGCCACTCACTCCCATTGTCATAACCTAAACCACGTCATCGTCAGTATCTCATCTCCAAAATTTCAGCTGCAAGCATTCTACTCTCTGATCACTATCTTAAGTACTTCCAGTTTAGCTATTTTAGTATCACTTGTTTCTTTGCGACCTTGATTATCACCTTTTTTTACTATCAATCTCTCTCTCATGTTCACTTCCCACCTCATCCAGCTTAGATTTCCAGCTTCATTGTTATTATCACTCTCTTGTAGGCACTGAGCTAATACCTTTCTTCCTTTGGTTATACTTGGCCTGGAGAAGTGATAACCTTGGTTAAATCCATCCATTCACTTCCTCTAGGCCTGCATTTGTGCAAATAAACATTGCTGGAGAAAAAAAAATACACATTTTTGCTGGCAGATATTTAATTTTATGACCACAAATTTCAAATATGCATCCATACTGCCCATCAGTCCTGCCACACTTCACTGTGTTTGCTTTTCACTTCTCCAAAGACAATTTCACACTTGCTCCTACCTTCTCAAGCCTCTTGAACCCCTCTCTATTCCCCTTCACTTTCAGCTCTTCAAACTTGATGGAGAAAATAGAAGCTATCCAGTAGGAACTCTGCCTCATTTTCCCCCTGCCAAATCTACTTAGTTCCAAGTGAACTCAGAGCCTAGTTCCAAGGCTCTCTGCCTTCATTTCTGCTTCCCAAAGAAGTATCTCTGTTTTTATCAAATGCCATCCCTCTGCTTGGCTTAGGATCCCATCCACTCTCATTCTCATAATTCTGCTCCTACAGCTACTTCTCTCTTTCTCATCCTTCATAACTTTCTTCCCTCCTGGCTTGTTCCCATCAGTATACTTCATGCTCTAGTACCTCCTACATTTTAATAACAATTCCTTGATCATACATCCACTCTGCCCTAGTTTTCTACTCTCTTTCACAGCAAAATTTGTGGAAAAAGTTGTCTGTAGTTCTCTTTCCTTTCTTCCAATCTCTATCAGTCCCCTCTAGGTTAATTTGGGTTTGCACTATTCTATAAGGACTGCTGTTGTCATAGTTACCAAAATCCTGTCTTATAAATGACCATTTGATTGACCTCTCATGCAGTCTTTTTTCTTCTCGTGGCTTCTACAACATCACCCTTGTGCAAACATTTATTCTTCATGAAAGTACTAGTAATTAAATGATGTTATTATTGAAAGGGTTAATAATGTTTTAACAAAATTAAACTCCATTCTGACCCTCAGTTACTGCACGTACACACCCTGGCAGTTTCTTTTTGTAAACATAAGGGCCTTGAGAAACCCAAAGAAAACTATAACGATAAGGGGTTAATGAAGGCCTTGGGAAACTCAAAAGAACCATGAAAAGAAAGAGATTAATGATGGCCCTGACCTCTGCCGGACCAGACTCCTTACCTCTGAGACAACTCATACCAACTCAGACACCAATTATGCGGTGCCAAGAGAATGTGGTTTCTTTTTAATGTAGTTTTTTTTTTAGTTTCTGTAGTTTGTAACTATAAAACCCAGAGAACAAAAATACTTCGGGGCTGAGCTTTTTAGCCCCTTTTTATATCCTGCACCCAGGCGGATATAATAAAGCAATTTTGCTCTACACTGGCCTCGTGTTGTGGATGTGATCTCCTGCCGGCTCATGCCTTTTAATTATTCCAATGTTTTCAAAGGAGGAAACAGAAATTAGTCCCAGAACTAGTATTTTGTGAAATCAAAACTCAAATTTAACATTTTTGTTGTTGTTAATCCTCACCCAAGGATATTTTCATCAATGTGAGAGAGACACATCAATTGGTTGCTTCCCACACGATCCCTGGCCCTTGACGGAGAATCAAACCCTCAACCCTCTGGTCCATGGGCCAACGTTTCAACCACTGAGCCAAACCAGCCAGGGTAAATTTAACTTTTCTCTATCCACATCTTACTCTGATACCACTATACCCTACTGCTTTTTCTAAGAGTTCCTATGCTTCCATCTGCCAGGAGCTCTAACTGAATTGTAAAATAATCTTCTGATCCTCTGATATCTTGAGCCTAGAACCCTCAAAACATTTTCTAGCACCCAGTTTCTTTGACTGTCAAGTTCTTCTTTTAAAACTTAATACTGTACTCTCAGAGCTTTGTTAAACACAAACATTAAACTGGGGCTATCTTGAGGCAGTGATTCCTTTCCCCCTCCCCTCAACTTCCTGTGTCAAACCCAGGGTTCTCAAATGTGTTGGGGCTCATGAAATACTATAAACCACTAGAATTTAAAATTCCATAATGTCAACTCAGAACTTCTTTACTAGCAGGAAATATGTCAGTAATATATGATTGCATAGAAACTGTCTACGAGAAGTGACTATAAAAGGTAGTGTGTTGCCCTGGCCGGTTTGGCTCAGCGGTTAGAGCGTTGGCCCACGGACCAGAGAGTCCCAGTTTGGTTCCCACTAAGGGCATGTGCCTCGGTTGCAGTTTGTCCCCAGCCCCAGTTGGGGTCGTGTGGGTGGCAACCACTTGATGTGTGTCTCTCACATCAATGTTTCTCTCTCTCTCTTCCTCCCTCTCTCCCTCCCACTCTATCTGAAGATAAATGCAAAAACGTCCTTGGGTGAGGATAAAAAATTTTTTAAAAGGTAGTGGGGGTAGGGAGTGGCTGTCATGAATTTATCAAGTTCTTGAAAAACAAGAGCATTTATGAAGAGGAGACCTGATATGCAGATGACAAAACTTAGAGAAATTCTAACCTGAGGGTGATTAAGCAGGTAGTTCACAGCTTCTTCAAAGTACTCCAGGTGAAGGTGTTCTAAAGTCTTGGGGAGGTCTTCATAGTTTTGATAAGCTAGAGCCATCACAGCAAAACCTTTCCCAGCAAGCAGACTAGCTCGATATTCCATAAGACCACTTCCAGCTCCAAAAAGGTCCACAATCCCAGAAAAGGGTCCAGGTTCTTTGGAAGAAACAAAACACAAAACTAAACTATTCCTGAAACTCTGCAGTGATGTCAAAAGCCATTTGTTGCCTACTTGGTAATGTCAAGGTTTTCTATTGACAATCAGAAATGCTGAAAGACCCCTGGTCTTCAAAGATCCAGACAATGGCATAAATTAAATCCACATTCCCCTCTACACCCAGAGCCTCAAAGCCCCACAGATTCTTTACAAAGATTATGTATTACTTTTGTGATTAAAAATAATTTACAGCCCTGACCAGTTTGGCTTAGCAGTTAGAGCATTGGCCCATGGACCAAAGAGTCGCAGGTTCAATTCCAGTCAAGGGCGTGTACCTTGGTTGTGGTTCAGTCCCTGGCCCTGGTCGGGGTCGTGTGGGAGGCAACCAATCAATGTGTCTCTCTCACATCGATCTCTCTCTCTCTCTCTCTCTCTCTTCCTTCCCCTCCCTCTCTCCCTCCCACTCTATCTAAAGATAAATGGAAAAGTATCCTCAGGTGAGGATTTAAAAATATAAAAATAAAATAAAAATAATTTACAGACAATGAAAACAGCAAAATCATTGCCCTCTCCTCCTACAATTGACAGTACCAAATGCTAGTGAGGGTGCAGAGCAATTGGAACCCTCATACATTGCTAGTGGAAATGCAAAATGATACAGCCACTTTGGAAAACAGTTGGCCAATTTCATATAAAGTTAAACATATAATGCCCTGACAGTTTGTCTCAGCGGTTAGAGCGTCGGCCTGCAGTCCAGAGAGTCCGGGGTTCAGTTCCCGCTAAGGGCACGTACCTCGGTTGCAGTTTGTCCCCGGCCCCAGTTGGGGTCGTGTGGGTGGCAGCCAGTCGATGTGTCTCTCTCACATCGATGTTTCTCTCTCTCTCTCTTCATCCCTCTCTCCTTCTCGCTCTATCTGTTTTCTTTTTCTTTCTTTTTTTTTTTTTTTTTTTGGTATGTGCCCCTAGCGGGAACCGAACCCGGGACTCTCTGGTCTGCAGGCAAACGCTCCAACCGCTGAGCCAAACTGGCGGCTTCTCGCTCTATCTGAAGATGAATGCAAAAATGTCCTCAGGTGAGGATAAAAAAATAATAATAATAAAGTTAAACATATACTTACCATATGACCTAGCAATCTCACTCCTAATGAAAACTTGTGTTCACACAAAAACTTGTATGCAAGTGTTTGTGGTGACTTTATGCATAATCTTCAAATATTTGAAACCCAAACGTCCTTCAAGTGGTGAATGAATAAACAACCTGTAGTACATCCATATAATGGGGTACTACTAAGAAACAGGAAGAAGGAACTGCTGATACATGGAGCAACACAAATGAATCTCACATGCATTATGCTAGACAAAACGCTACATACCCTGTATGATTCCATTTACTGGATATTTTCACCATTTATATAAAAAGTTTGTATTTAACATGCAAAATTGAAAGAAGAAGAATAAAGCAAACACTTTATACCCACCATTTAAAAAAATGACTCAGTACTAACTGTAGAAGGCCCCTGAATATCTGTGCTCTTTACCTCCCTTTTCACTGTCCTAGATTTTATTCTTTTTTTTTTTTTTTATCCTCACCCGAGGACATTTTTGCACTTAGCTTCAGATAGAGCGGGAGGGAGAGAGGGAGGAAGAGAGAGAGAGAGAAACATCGATGTGAGAGAGACACATCGATTGGTTGCCACCCGCACAACCCCAACCAGGGCTGGGGACGGAGAGAGGCACATGCCCTTAGTGGGAATTGAACCTGGGACTCTCTCGTCCGCAGGCCAATGCTCTAACCGCTGAGCCAAACTGGCCAGGGCCTAGATTTTATTCTCTTGATTTTCTTTACCATATTACCACTTATGTGTGTGCTTGAAACAGTATTTTGCTTATTGTGAATAGTTTTTTAATTTTATCTAAATAGAACGAAATTGAATGTGTTCTTCTGGGACTTAGTTGTTTCATTCAACAGTTTATGAGATTCATTCACGTTGATTCTTATGACTACAGTTCAATCACTTTTGCTGCTGTCTATATACCTCAATTTATCATTTCTTTTGTTGGTGGACATTTGGGCTATTTTCAGTTGTTTTTGCTCTTACAAACAATACCTCTTGGTGCACATGTACCAGGAGTAGAATGATATAGTCAACTTTCTAAGTAAAAAATTGCTTCCAGACATATTCCTTTTAGCAGTGTGAAATCCTTTTCCTCTACATACTTGTTAACACTTGGTAAAATTAGACTTCTAAATTTTGGCAAATTTTGAGGGTGTGAAATGTGTAGTTTTATTTTGTATTTCCCTGATTCCTAATAGGATAAGCTGTGGGGGACTGGAAAGTTCACCCCTGGCTATAAGACATTCTTGGCATTATTCTCTTGGGCGGGCGTGACTCAGGTCACATTGCCCCCGGGACCTCTGTAGAAACGACAGTTCTCGGAACTGGAGAAGGTGTTTTCTGCTTGACCCAAGCACTGACCTTATCGATTATGGATTATGCCGTTAGGGTCTGGTCTCCTAACAACCAGATTAGCCCCGACTTCAGCGCCCCAGGAACATTCCTGCTTTCATGCTATAAAACCTTACCCCTGTTTTACAATAAACGAGACTTGATCAGAATCCTGTCTCGTCTCCATTCTTTGTGTCTCTTGCCCCCTACCATCCTCACTCCCCCTCTAGAGTCCTCGTTGCTTGACCTGCGGGACGGGTCAATAAGCATCTTTTTTTTTTTTTTAATTCTCACCTGAGAATATGTTTATTGATTTTAGAGAGAGGCAGGAAGACAGAGAGAAACACCAGTGTGAGAAAAACATCGATGGGTTGCTACCTCTACCCACCCAGACAGGGGATCAAACCCTCAGCCTAGGTATGTGCCCTGAAAGGGAATTGAACTCGCAATCTTTTGGTGTACTGGACAACGCACCAACTGACTGAGTCACCCAACCAGGGTAGGATAAACATCTTTTTATTTTTTCATTGGCCAATTGCTTTTTTTTTTTTTATCCTCATCCGAGGACATTTTTGCATTTATCTTGAGACAGAGAGGGAGGGAGAGGGGGAGAGAGAGAGAGAGAAACATAGATGTCGCACATGGACTGGCTACCACCCACACGACCCCAAGTGGGGGGGGACAAAGTGCACATGGACTGGCTACCACCCACCCGACCCCAAGGGGGGGGGGGACAAACTGCAACGGAGGTACGTGCCCTTAGCGGGAACCCAACCCAGGACTCTCTGGTCCACGGGCTGATGCTCTAACCGCTGAGCCAAACCGGCCAGGGCGCCAATTGCCTTTTATGTAATGGAAAAATTATCCGATAATTTCAGAAGATTCCCAGTTAATAGCAAGAGGCCTTCCTCCGTCATGCTAATTTTCTTAAACCTTAATATACTGTGGGAGTTATAAGCAAAATTGTTAAAATTGAGGAATCTTTGAAGAAATTAAAAACTTAAAACTCCCTGTAAATTTTGTTGTTGCGTGTTTGTTCATTACAGCTGTCTTTTCCTTTTCTTTAGGATATCTTTTCCTTGACCTCTCAGGTTTGGAGCTGCGGGGTCCCCTCCGCAGACGGCCGTGCACGCCATTCCTGTCTCCGTGACACCGGAAGGCACACGGACTTCCGGGACATGGGCGGGGCCTCCACCCTCGCTCACCTGGCGGCAGGAAGAGCGTGGCGCGCAGCCGGCCCGCGCGCACCGGCGCCCGCCGCACCCCGGGGGCGAGGAAGTGGCGCTCGTGCACCGCCCGGCCCAGCAGCCGCCCCGCGTCGGGCTCGTGGCCGCTGAGCACCTCCAGCTCTACGGTGAAAGGCGTCTGCACGTCCCGCTTTACCAGCTTCAGGAAGGGTTCCTCGGCCTCCATGGCCCAGAAGAGCCCCATGGGCTCGAGCCCCGCGAAGCTGCCGCCCAGCGCGGGCGCGCGCGTCAGGTCCAGCTCGCCGCCGGCGTCCGCGTGGTAGCGCGCGTGGGCCCGGAAGAGCGCGCCCTTCTCGTCACGCAGGGAAGTTCTCAGCGTGACTGGCTGCTCCGGGGCCAGGCCGCTCACGAGAATGCTCACGGGTTCGTCCCAGCAGCAGCGGCCCGTGGGCTCCACAGTCACCGTCGCCGCCATCCGTGCCGGGGCGCAAGAGACCTGGCCACTAGGCCTCGTCATTGGAGGACCCCGCAGCCATGTCCCCCTCCTCAGGCCCCATCGGCAGAGTCCATACACTCGCAGGACAGCGGGAGATGAAGCCATCATTTTGCGACTTGATTTCAGACCTCGGATCAGCTGAACAGGGCTGGCGAGAAAGTTAGAGCTGCTTATAGAGCCTCAGATGGCAGGCTATCCAAATGCAGGCAAAGCGCCCAGTGGGTCTGGGAGCCTGCTAAATTGAGCTTGGAGGACCAGCAGCCTGCCAGTCAGCAGCCTACTTTTGAAAGCAAGAGCCAAGAGACTCACACGAGCTTGCCTAAAGCCTCCTGGCAGAAAATATCTCACTTTCTTCGCTTCAGAGCACAGGGTGAAGTCCGCCAAGGCCGCTGAGACAGCGAAATCTAATTTATTCTGTTTCGTGGCTGCATGTATTCTATGGTGTGGTTCTTTCACAGTTTATTCAACCATTTCCTTTTGGGTAGACACACACTTTGTTTCCAGTTTTTATTTTTTTGTTTGTTTTTCTTTTTATCTATTTCTGAGAGAGGAAAGGAGAGAGAAACATCAATCTGTTGCCTCCTGTATGTGCCCTGACTGGGAATCAAACCCGCCACCTCTTGATATACAGGACCATGCTCCAGTCAACTGAGCCACCCTGCCAGGGAGCCCTTCCCCTATTTTTAATGTTGGCGTTCCTATTCCAGTATCAAATCATATTCCTTCTACTTGGTTTTCTCTCTTATTTTAGTGGAGCACCAGTAAAGGGTGCACAAGAAGTAAAATTTTTGAGATCTTGCAAAAAATTGTTACGGGATAATTACAGATTGCTTTCTAAAAGGACTGTTAACAGTTTGCACTTCCATCCGAAATATATGAGAGTATGCTTCTCCCAACCCCCTACCAGCTTTCATTTTTGCCTACTTCCTGGGTATAGTGCCAGCTCTTTGGGACTTTATTTTGCTATTCCCTGCTTACTAGTGAAGTTATGCATCTTTAGTTGATGGAGTTGCCATTTGGAGTTGCTCCTCTGTGAATTGTCTCTTCACACCCTTGGCCAATTTTCTCTTCGCTGTTTGTCTTTTGCTGTTGATCTGTAAGGAGTGTTCACGCAGCACAGGCAAGGCCCCTCTTTCATCGACGGCATTTGCAAGTACAGATCATTCTTCCACTTTGCTTAGGGTATCTTCCCATGACTTTTCCTCCAATTTTTTGTTTGTTTTGTTAATCCTCATCCGAGGATATTTTTCCATTGATTTTTAGAGCGGAAGGGAGGGAGGGAGGGAGAGATAGAGACATCGATGAGAGAGAACATCGATTGTCCACCTCCTGTATGCCCCCCACTGGGGATTTGGCCCACAACCTGGGCATGTGCCCTGACCAGGAATCAAACCAGTGACCTCTTGTTGCATGGGATGATGCTCAACCACTGAGCCACACCAGCAGGCTAAATTTTTTTTCTTTTTTAGATAGGGCTAATTTTTTTAATAGACCTTCCAAAACACTTTTGTTTATATTCTAAGGGAAATGGCTTTAATATTTAGAATGATGTTTGCTGTTAAGTTTTGGCATACTTAAGTAGTTTATTCCTTTCTCTTTTATTCATTTTGTTGTTTTTTAGAAAAAGCTTTTGAATTTTTTTCAACGGACTTCCCCACGTCAGTTGATATGATCACATGTACTGTCCTTTAGTGGGAGGTGAAGAATTATGTCAAAGTCTGTTATTCTTTTGATATAGCATTTTATTTTATTTTTAAATTGATTTTGAAGAGAAAAAGAAAAAGGTTACTGGGGAGAAACATCAATTTGTTGTTCCACTTATTTATACATTCATTGGTTGATTCTTACATGTGCCCTGACCGGGGATTGAACCCACAATCTTGGCCTATCGGGATGATGCTCTAAACAACTGAGTAACCCCCCAGGGCTGGTTAGCATTTTATTGCATCCAAGTCACAGAGAGATTGATCTATGATTATCTATTATTGGCTTGTGCTCTGTTTTTTGTTCTTATTATATTTGTTTGGTGGGTTTACTATGTTTATTAGGTTTTTGTATTAAGGTGATGCTGCCTTCATAAAATAAACTGAAGAGTTTCCATTTTTTTCTATGACCTAGAACAGTTTAAGTAACATTGGAATTACCTTTATTTTTATTAAACTGAAGATTAGCTAAATTTACTTTTGGAATCACTTTACACATACAAAAAACTATGTAACATAAATGTAAGTTAGGAAACAGTCAAGACCCAAAAGCTAAGTTCAGGTACGTTTATAACTAACTTGTCTGTCGCCAAAGTCAGCCTGTCTGGGAGGACCACACACTGCCTTTTCTCAGCAGTTCTGGAGCAGGCCAGACTGTTGGGCAGGCTCCCGGGGAGGAAGTGAGACCCTGCGGTGGGATTCGTGGTTTCTCTCCTTCCCTCTTCTGTTTTTCTTTGCAATTGCAATGTACATTTAAATTCCTGCCGTTTTATTGACCATAAAGGCTACACAAGCAAGGGAGAAGGACAGATGAGGGTTTGAAACCCAGCTCTGCCCTGGGCAACTTGGGCACCTTTGCAGTGTTGGTTTCTCAGCTGTGATTTGTGTCTGCAGATCATCCACAAATACATCTCATCCTTGCCTCCCCCACCCCCCCCCACCCCCAGTATTCAGCACTAACAGAAGAGGGGTGCGCCCTGGCCCGATAGTTCAGTTAGTAAGAGTGTTATTCCCATATGCCAAGCTTGCGGGTTCCATCCCTGGTCAGGGCACAGACCAGAATCAACCGATGGATGCCGTGATGAGTGAATAATGGATCAAGGTTTCTCTCACTCTCTCTCTGTTTTTTCCTCTCTCTCTCTCAAATCAATAAACAAAAATTTTATTTTATTTTTATTTATTTATTTATTTATTTTGCATTTGTCTTCAGACAGAACCGGAGGGAGAGAGGAAGGAAGAGAGAGAGAAACATCGGTGTGAGAGAGACACATCGAGTGGCTGCCACCCACACAACCCCAACGGGGGCCAGGGACAAACTGAAACCGAGATACGCGCCCTTGGCGGGAACCGAACCCGGGACTCTCCGGTCCGCGGGCCGACGCTCTAACCGCTGAGCCAAACCGGCCAGGGCAATAAACAAAAATTTTATAAAAAAAGAAAAGAAGGTTGCACTTTGCTGTGTGGGCAAGAGGGAGCCACTGCAGGTCTTTGAAGTGAGTCACCAAGATCCAGTAACTCCACTAAGCATCACAGGAAGGGTTTAGTGCTGGGAGATGGATTGAAATAGCCTGAGGTTATAGGTAAGGAAACTGAGGCACAGAGAGGGGAAGGTCCTTGCCCAAGGTTACATAGCTATGAAGTAACAGTGCTGGAATCCAAACCCAGGTCTTTCTGACTCCAGGCCTCCCAGTCCCAGCGTCTGTCCCTCCCACACACCCAGAGTCTGAGAGACACCACCAACTCTCCATAACCCACTGCCACCAACTTCTTGAGAGGTACAGGCATCACCCTGTGCACGGCACCTTTCATACCTGCCCCCACATGAGTCACTCACCAGAGCCAGAGTGAAAGAACCCACCCCCTGGGGGAGTTACCTGTGTGAGTGCATTTTGGGTTCCTGTCTTAGTCACTACTTCTCTTGGTTCCCACCCCTCCCCCAACTGCCAGGAGTCTCCAAATCCCTGGCCAGAGCTGCCAGTGCCAACCCCCTCCCCCACCCCCACCCCGTGGGCTCCGGCCCTCACTGCAGTGGGGACTTGGTAGTGGAACAGGGTGGCTGGGGGGCACCAGGCCCTATAACCACCATTGGCTTCCCGCCACCTAAATGAAAGCAGTGAATTGCCGGGTAGACGTAGACAGCTGACGTTTCTATAGCGCTGACTCCAGCCAGCACTTTGCATCTAAGCCCTTTGCATCGATTAAGACGTTTAATCCTCATAGAAGCTCATTAGGTAGTACTGTTCCTATTTTATAAATGAGGCAACTGAGGCGCAGAAAGGGGGAATGACTTGCCCAAGCTCAGAGCCAGCAAAGGACAGAGCAGAGTCCAACTCAGGCATTCTGTGGGCCTCATGCACATGTTACCAGAGGGGCCCCCAGGAGTGGATCAGCCCTGGGCAGCCTGTAGTGTGTGGGATCTTGACTTCATGCAGGAAAGATTTCACAAGACAAGTCCAGGTGATTTTGAGAGGATGTTTATTAAAAGGTCTGAGCCGGCGGGAGATCACATCCTCAACGCAAGGCCAGTGTAGAGCAAAAAGGAGCACTTTATTACACCGGCGGGCTGGGGGGCTCTCCCCAAATCCCAGCCCCGAGCCTTCTCTGTTGCCCACTTTTAAAGGCACAAACTACAGAGAAAAAAAAATACATTGTCTTGGCGCCGCTTTTGGCACCGTTAAGGGGGTGCTGATACAGAGAAGGAGGAGAGAGGAGCTTGTTAGAGGTCAGGGCGACCATTAATCTCTTTCTTCTCATGGTTCCTCTGAGTTTCCCAAGGCCTTCATTAACCCCTTATCTTTATAGTTTTGTTTGTATTTCTCAAGGCCCTTATGTTTACAAAAAAAGAAACTGCCAGGGTGTGTATGTGCAGTAACTGAGGGTCCGAATGGAGTTTAATTTTGTTAAAACATTATTAACCCTTTCATTCCCACCTTATAATGATAAAAAAAAAGGGAAAAGGGGTGAAGTTTCTCTTTGTCTCCTTCCTGCGGGTAGGGGTTGTCCTGGACTCCTAAAAAGCCTCTCCCTTGCAATCCCCATTCTGCAGCAGATGTTCCACAGCTCCATGCTGGGGTGTCTTCTAGTTGGGGGCTAATCCCTCCATATGTGACCCAGACATCAGGGACCTTTGTGACCCCGATGGTCCCCCTTAAGGGGTCACATAGATCAAGGTTGAAGACAGGTTTTTCTATTCCCTTTGTAGTAACATTTCTTAAGATCTCCCCCGATATTCCATTTCTAAGTTCCCAGTTCCATTGGGGCCCAGGTCTATAAGGATTCCCCGAACAGTCATAACCAGAAAAATCAAAGTCCCGATAAACGCAAGAGTCTTATCTGGAGAGGCCTGAACTGTCCATTTTGCTTTTTCCCTCAGCCGGGAATGGTGCTGCCAGATCGGGATGTCGTTGACCTTGACAGATGTTGGTGCAGGCAAGATGACAGTGTATAGTCCCGTCCAGGCTGGAGTTAGTCCCTGGGTGGTGAATTTCTTTGCCCATATTGAGTCCCCGGGCTGGAAAGGGTGCACAGGGTCCAAGGTGGGCACAGGCAGGGCGTCGCAGACGTGTTTATGGACAGCTTTCTGGGCGGACTGCAGGGCCTGCAAGAACTGTAAGAGGGCGAGGGGGAGCAGAGTGGTCCAGTTTTCACCAGTTTCCAAAGGAAATTTGGTTAAGGTTTCCTTTAAGGTCCTGTTCATGTGCTCTACCTGCCCGGAACTCTGTGGGCGGTAAGCACAATTGAGCTTCCAATTTATATTTAACCCTCTAGAACTATCCTGTGATATCTTTGCTATAAAGGCAGGGCCATTGTCTGATCCAAGGGTCAGGAGTAGCCTAAACCTGTTACTTTCTTTATTACATCCTAGACTGTTATTCCATTACCAGGGGCAAGCTCTCCCTCCCTCAGTGTCCTATCTTCTTCCCTTCTTGAGTATTCCTCCAATGTCCTGTCTTCCTGTAACATGTATGTCCCTTTCTTTTATCCTTTCTTATCTTTTTATTTCCTCTGCACAATCCTTCTCTTTTTATTTCTTTCCTTCTCCACAATCCTTCTTTAACTTACGCAGACCCTCTGCGACTTACACAATCTTTCTTCAACTTATAAGACCTTCTGCGACTTACACAATCCTTCTTCAACTTGCACAGACTGCGACTTTCCTAGTCCCTCCCCTGACATGAACCTAAGAGCTTGCTCAATCCATCTGCTGTCTGCACATCCCCCAGCTTTTCTGCTCCTCCTCCCTACTTAGACCCACACATTCCTGCTTCCCTCTGCCTTCTCCCTTTCCCTGTGACCTTATTGGACATTGCCTGCCTCTCAGGAGTTCAGTAAGCTTGGTGTAGAATGTCCCGCCCTAACAAGGGAGTGGGGCAGGCTGGTAACACTAAAAATGAGTGGAGAAAGATACAGGGGCCTAAAGAACAAGTGAGTGCCTGGGTTGCCCTGGGTTGTGATATTTGGCCATCAATTCCCACAACTGAAACCCCAGAGTGTTGAAGAGGTCCCCTGAACTCGGGGAGGGCAGAGTAGGTTGCCCCGGTATTAATTTAAAATGAAATTGGCCTACCTGCTGCCACCAGAGTTACCCAAGGTTTGAAGTTCGAGATGACGGTCGGGGCGTCCGTTCCTGGGCACCTTCAGTCTTCAGCCGCAGTGCCAATCAGATCAAGGCCTGGATTGCCCGATCCGCCAGCCCGAGGAAGAGATGAGGACCGACTCTGCGCAGTCTGTCCGCAGTCCGACTTCCAGTGGGGCCCTCCACACTGAGGACATGGCTTAGGCGGTGGTTGGGGGTTAGGGCACTGTCTCGCCCAATGGCCAGTCTGATTACACTTAAAGCAGGGACCTGGGGGTCCACTCTGCTGATCCCGGTGGGGGTTCTTCTGTCCCCCGAAGAGGGTTTGCTGACCCCTTTGATTAGTGGGGGCTCTGATGGCAGAGGCAAGCATTTGGAATTCTGCTATTCTTTGCTGTCTAGCCTCTTCATTGCGATTATTGAACAACTTAGAGGTTAGATTTAGAAGTTCCCAATGAGGGGTTTGAGGGCCATTTTTAAGTTTTTGTCCACGGCTGACTTAGAGATAAATCTCAGGTTTATTTATTTATTTATTTTTAAATATGGAACGCTTCACGAATTTGCGTATCATCCTTGCACATGGGCCATGCTAATCTTCTTTGTATCGTTCCAATTGTAGTATATGTGCTGCCGAAGTGAGCACTAAATCTCAGGTTTAAAACGACCGTTCTTTCTGGGCTCGTGGGAGGCCCGCAGAAAGGGCTGGACGAGGAGGCCCTGCCGGAGGGGCTGAGGGAGGAGGTGGTGGAGCGAGATCGCTGGGCAAAGGAGGAAACAGGAGAAGTTAGCGCGCTGTCTTCAGAGGAGGTTTGCGAGGATTAGAGTGCAGCAGGAAGATCTGGGAGGGGGAGCAAGAGCTGCATAAGGAGGGGTGTGATCTGAGTGCAAAGGGGCCTGGATGTAAGGAAACTCAGACCATTTCCTTGCCTTTGACAGAAATTGTCTATGTTGGTAAGTCCTGAGCGCGCCCTAGGGTCTGTAGATTTTTTAGGGGACATCCTAGGGTATTGTCTCATGTTGTGTGAGATGTCGCGGGCCTAGTGGTCTGACGGATACACTAGAGGAAGAAGGCGTCCCCGCTTCTCCCCTAGAGTAGAGAGATGTGTACCTCACCTATACCAGGCGTCCCTAGATATATGGTGAGCTGAGGGAACCTGGTTCCCGAGGAGCATGTCCCGACCAGCGTTGGATTTTCGGAGGGACAATCACACAGGAGTGACCGAGAGCCTGGCTCTCTTGTCCGGACGGAGGATAACGAGACAGCCCGGAGAATCAGACCGGTAGGCAAATAAACACTCACCCATAAGTTAGTGTCCGGTGTTGATGCTGGATCGGCAGGAAAGCTTGGAGGTCCGGTATCCGGCTGAGGATGTGATCGATCCCGGTCCGACAGGAGGCCCGGAGGACTCCAGGGGCCCGCGGTTGCCCCCAATGTGGGATCCTCACAGACCTCCCGGGTTTCGGCACCAAATAAAAGGTCTGAGCCAGTGGGAGGTCACATCCTCAACGCAACGCCAGTGTAGAGAAAGGAGCATTTTTTTTTTTTTTTAATCCTCACCCGAGGACACTTTTTCATTTTTTGTTCAGATAGAGTAGGAGGGAGAGAGAGGAAGAGAGAGAGAGAGAAACATCGACGTGAAAGGGACACATCGAGTGGCTGCCACCCGCACAACCAACCAGGGCCGGGGACAAACTGCAACCGAAGTACATACCCTTAGCGGGAACCGAACCCGGGTCTCTCTGGACAGCAGGCCGACGCTCCAACCGCTGAGCCAAACCGGCCAGGGCGAGAAAGGAGCATTTTGTTACATCGTCGGGCTGGGGGGCTCTCCCCAAATCCCAGCCCCGAGCCTTCTCTGTTGCCCACTTTTAAAGGCACAAACTACAGGGGGAAAAAACTACATTGTCTTGGCGCCGCTTTTGGCACCGTTAAGGGGGTGCTGGTACAGAGAGGGGGAGAGAGGAGCTTGTTAGAGGTCAGCGCGACCATTAATCTCTTTCTTCTCATGGTTCCTCTGAGTTTCCCAAGGCCTTCATTAACCCCTTATCTTTATAGTTTTGTTTGTGTTTCTCAAGGCCCTTATGTTTACAAAAAAAGAAACTGCCAGGGTGTGTATGTGCAGTAACTGAGGGTCCGAATGGAGTTTAATTTTGTTAAAACATTATTAACCCTTTCATTTATTAAAGCTGGAGACAGTGAAACAGAAAGGACCTAGGATAGAAGCATCAGGAGGGAGACTAGGAGGGCGGCTTTGGCTCCCTAGAAACCTTATGGGAAAGAAGTGAGCCAAGGTGGGGCTGCTGTCAGCTCCCTGGAGAGTCAGAGAAAGGGGGCCTTGGAGACAGGTCAAGGGTGAGCCCGGGACGAGCTGCTGCTGCCTATTGCTCCCCTGGTTGCCAGTCTCATGGGGACCAATAGAGGGGAAGGCTAGGGGGTGCTCCCGGGAGGGAGAGCACTAGGTCTTTCATTTTGAGGAATTTAAAGGCTGGAAGTTTAGGGGAGGGTCAATAGAATATTCATCAGCTTTATGCTGATGTGCCAAAATGAGATTTAGTCTCTTCATCTGTCCTTGGGTGTGGTTGGCAAATGGCACTAATTAGATTTCTGCTGTCTCCCTGACTGAGTTGGGTGATTTAAGCTATTTACCCTCTGGTTGGGAAGAAGTGTAAACCAATTACTCTTTTAAAAAAATTTTTTTTTCTTTTTCATTGACTCTTTTTTTTTTTTAGAGAGAGAGGAAGGGAGGAGAGAGAGTCAGAAACACCGATGAGAGGGAACATTGACTGGCCACCTCCTGCATGCCCCCCACTGGGGATTTGGCATGTGCCCTGACTGGGAATCAAACCAGGACCTCTCAGTCCATGGGAGGATGCTCAATCCACTGAGCCACACCGGCCAGGAATAAACCATTTACTCTTAAGTGTCCCTGGTTAGGAAAGATAGGGTTTTGCAACTTACTAGATGGCTGTAAACTGCTTGGCTGTTTAACTATCTGTCTCAGCTCTGTTCCACTAGTCCTGGCTTCCTAGCCTGCCTCACACAGACTCACCACGTGATCCTGCCTCTTGGTCCTGCTGGCTTCCCCTCCGTGATCAGTACTCCGGGCAGGGCAGGGCAGGGCACCTGGGCCTCCTCCAGCCCCTTGAGCCCAGCCCAGCCAGAGCCCCTGGGAACGGTGAGCAGGGGCCACCCTCTGGGGGAAGGCACCAGGTCTGCTCAGTGGTTTCCTTGCTTGGAACACCCTCCTTCCTCTCTCCACTGGACCCATATCCACTCCTGTACAACTCAAGGGCAGCAGCACCTCCTCTGGGAAGCCCTCTGGGATGTGCTCCCATGGAATCCTCCACTTCCCCCAGTGAATCCCGAACTTGGCACGTGCTGGCTGTGACCTTAGGCAGATCACTGAATCTCTAAGCCTCAGTACACTCTCTACAAAACAGGGCCAGTGATATCTCAAGGGTTTGTTGTTTTCTTTTTTAAGTACATATTTTTTTATTTTATTGAATTTATTGGGGTGACATTGATTAGTAAAATTATATAGATTTCAGGTGTACAGTTCTATAATACATCATCTGTGTATTGTACTGTGCGTTCACCACCCCATCAAGCGGTTGCTTTGAGGGGGAAGAGATCAGCTGGGCGGTGTGCGCCTGTGGGGCCCGGCTCACAGTCCTCGCTCTGCCGGCTCGGCGGAGAGCACTGCTGTGTGCACACTGGGCCACCGCTTGTGAGTCTCTCCCGCTGGACCGAGGGCTCTGCGAGCACAGAAGTGCTGTCTGTCTCCATGCTGGTCCGGAGCCCAGCACAGGGCC
Source organism: Tadarida brasiliensis (assembly GCA_030848825.1). Taxonomy (NCBI): domain Eukaryota; kingdom Metazoa; phylum Chordata; class Mammalia; order Chiroptera; family Molossidae; genus Tadarida; species Tadarida brasiliensis. The sequence continues at coordinate 119,645,768 of CM061258.1, forward strand.
CGCTCTGTGTATTGACTGAATGACCAAGGGGCCAGTGCCCTGCAGTGAATGGAGACTGAGGGCCAGAGCAGGGCTCACTGAATGGTCAGGCAGGTGTGGGGGTCCAGAACGAGTCACCCCAAGGTGCGGCTCTGTGGTATGTGGATTGTTTTGCGCTAAAGGCAGTTTAGCTTCAGCCTCCTGAGAACTTTCTGCCCCTCCCTTAACTACCTAGATGAGTTTGAACTGGGGGCCTTGCCCATAATAAGAGACTACCAGCAGTAACCTGTTTAGGATTATCTATAGGGCAGGGCAGACTACCTGCTCTTCTGATGCTGCAAGGACTCTTCGAAGCCCCCAAGGCATCTCACCTCACCCTGCCTCAGAATGTCAGATGTGCCCTGGCCAGCACTGCTCAGTGGTTAGAGCATACGCCCGTTTCCCTGTCTCTGAACCTCTCTCGTGTATGTGGGGCTCCCATACATCTGCCTGTATTAAAGTTAGTCATTTTCTCTTGTTCATCTGTCTATGTGATAATTAGACCAGTCAAAAGAACCTTGAAGGTAGAGGAACGTTTCCTCCTCCCTCACTCTGGGCTCAGCCTAGAGGGGCTGACCTTCCTGGACGTGTGACCTTGAGCAAGTCACCTAAACTGCAACTCTGTGCATTTTAGGCCAAGCGGGGACCCCAGTAGCACCTGTCTGTGGGCTGTGATGAGAGTGAACTGAATTCTATCCAGAGAGCACCGCAGATGGGGCTGGCCCACAGTCAGTGCCGCATGGATGTGGTTGAAATAAAACTAAGCTGCTGTGTCCCCTTCAAGTGTCAGCCTTTCTGTCAGCACCTGGCCAGCTCTCACCCCTGGCCCAGCCGCCTCAGGCCTGCACTCCTGCGAGCACTTCGCCAAACAGCTCCTTCTTCGTCCTCACCCGGCTTGGCCCACTGTCCTCAAGGCCTGCTCGCAGCTGAGCCTCCTTCCAGCTTCTGGGGCTGGCGTCCTGCCCGCCAGGGGCTCCGGGCCTGGAGCGAGGAGGCGCTGGTCCACGGGATCCAGGAGTGGAAAGAACCAGTATAACTTTATTTTTCAACGGAACATAATTTTCTTGACTGTCCCCCACCCCCACGCCTACCCCCACTGCCTCTGACGGTACATGAGAGACCTGTTCAGGGAAATTCAGTCCAAACTGGTGATTTTTCACTCAATGTGCAGACTCTGAGTCCCCGTCAGTTTACAACGATGGTCGAGATGTCCCTCCCCTAGGCGTCCCTCTGGGCAGGCCTACGGGGTCAGTGAGGGAACAGGAGCTGAGCAGGGAGAAGGAACCTGCTGAGGTGACCGCAGGGACAGCAGGTTGGGACTGAGCTCGCGCTGGCGCTCGCCCCGCCCTCCCACCTGCCGGAGCGTGAGTGGCTGTGGTTTCCCTGCAGCTTCTGGGCTTTCTTCTCGGCTTTGCTGTGCTGAGGTTTCTCAGGTCTCCTGCTGGCGCCTGCTGGGGCACCGGCCTCCAGCTTCCAGACTGAGTCACCCCTGAGAAGAATGAGCCTGCCTCTTGGCCAGCACACCAGCCATTCCCCGCAGCTACCTGTGTCCCCGTGGGAGCCCGCAGAAACTTCAGGAAGGCTCTTCCTGCTTCCCCCTCCAGCTTCCCTCAGAAGTGTCCTCCCATCCCCTTCACGCCGTGGGCAAGCTTGTTGGATAAAACACAGAACAATTAAATGTGAATTTCAGATAACCAACAAATAATGCTTTGATATAAGTATGTCCCAAATGTCGCCTCCTGGATTTTGATTTGCCGAATGTGGCAGCATAACTCATGGCGTTGGGTTTGTCTGTACAGACCTGGCTGAGCAAATCCCGCTGGGGAGAAGGTTGGTCCCCCTTTCCCTGGAAGTCCCTACACTCCTTAGGGACCTTTTTCCTGCACTTCCTTCCCTTCCCCAACCCTCCCCACCACCCCATCCTTTCCCCTGGGACTGGCCCCAGGGAGGGGCAGGGAGGCAACCTCGCAGGTTCCTCAGTGTCAGTGTCGCAGACTCTCCCGTCTCCTCTCCAGCTCTCACCTTCTCTCTCTTGCTGTGGGAGAGCCCGTTCCGCCTCCCCCCCTCCCAGGTCTCTTCTGCCTCACACCTGGCACAGTCCTCTGAACTGGCAGTTTGGGCTCCCGCTCCATTTCCAGCTGTTCTTGGGGGTGGGGTAGAGAACAGAGCAGCTTGTTTGATGTCTCACTTTAACAGCCACAAATCAACCCTGCTCGCAGTCCTGCTGTGCGCACACAGCCAGAGTCCCGCTACACCCTGCCCGTTGGACAGATGAGGACACTGAGGTTCAGAGGGGTCAGGGCTTCGCCCCAGGGCACACAGCCGGGGAGTGGTGGATCGGGGGTCTCTTTTAAGGGCCTTGGGCTGCCCAGAGAGGCCCCTCTCCCCATTGGAGACCTGGGTCCCCCTCAGTGCCTCAGCAGGCCCTGCAGCTCCAGGTGCCTCAGCCTGCTGGTCTCTTCACGCAGGAGCCACTGCTGCAGCGCCTGGTGAAGCCTCAGTCCACCCCCCACACGGGCCCGTGACATTTCCTCTCTGAGGATCAGCTGCAGCGTCCGTGAGGGGAGGCTCCTCCCGCCCATGGGAACTCAGAGGAATCGATTGCTCTGCTCACGAAGGCCAGGCCCATCTGCCTGCAGCTCACAAGGCAGGGCAGCCATTGCCGTCAGTGCCCCCACGCACCACGGTCCCGGGCCCGTCATCTCGTGGCTCCAAGTCTCAGTTTCCTCATCCACAAATAGAGTCAACAATACTTTCTTCTTTTTTTTTTGTTAATCCTTACCCAAGCATATTTTTCCATTGATTTTTAGATAGTGGAAGGGAGGGAGGGAAGAAGAGAGAGAGAGAGAGAAACATCGATGTGAGAGAGACACATCAATTGGTTGCCTCCCAAAGGGCCCCGACTGGAGCCGAGGATCGAACCTGCAACCCAGGTACGTGCCCTTGACCGAGAATCGGACTCAAGACCCTTCAGTCCTCGGCCAATGCTCTAACCGCTGGGCCACTCCGGCCAGTGTGGGTCAACAGCACTTTCTTTTTTAAAAATTTTTTTTTTATCCTCACTTTTTCATTTTTTGTTCAGATAGAGCAGGAGGGAGAGAGAGGAAGAGAGAGATAGAGAAACATCGATGTGAAAGGGACACATCGAGTGGCTGCCACCTGCACAACCAACCAGGGCCAGGGACAAACTGCAACCGAAGTACATGCCCTTAGCGGGAACCGAACCTGGGTCTCTCTGGACCGCAAGCCGACGCTCTAACCGCTGAGCCAACCCGGCCAGGGCAACAGCACTTTCTACCTAACAGTATTAAAGGAAGGATTAGCCCAGCTGGAGTGGCTCCCATGCACCAAAAGGTCGCCAGTTTCATTCCTGGTCAGGGCACATATGGAAGGCAACCGAAGACAACCAAGCAAGGTTTCTCTCTCTCTCTCTTGCTTTCTCCCTTCCTCTCTCTCTAAAATCAATTAAAAAAAATTTTTTTAAAGGAAGATTAGCCCTGGCCAGTTTGGCTCAGCGGTAGAGAGTCGGCCTCGGACCAATAAGTCGCAGGTTTGATTCCGGTCAAGGGCACGTACCTTGGTTACGGTTCGTCCCCGGCCCTGGTCGGGGTCGTGCGGGAGGCAGCCAGTCGATGTGTCTCTCTCATGTCGATGTTTCTCTCTCTCTCCTTCCCACTCTATCTGAAGATAAATAGAAAAATATACTCAGGTAAGGATTAAAAAAATAAAATAAAATAAAGGAAGGATTGAAAATGGCCTTAACCACCCTGGGCAGGTAGCTCAGTTGGTTAGAGCACTGTCCCCATAGGCCAAGGTTGCAGGTTCGATCCCCAGTCAGGGCACATACAAGAAACAACAATGAATGCATAAACAAGTGGAACAACAAATCCATGTTTCTCTCTCCCTTCCTCTCTCTCTCTCTCAAATTAATCAATAATTTTAAAAAATGACCTTGCCCTGGCTGGTTTGGCTCAGTGGTTAGAGCATCGGCCCGCGGACCGGAGAGACCTGGGTTCGGTTCCCACTAAGGGCACGTACCTCAGTTGCAGTTTGTCCCCAGCCCCGGTTGGGGTCATGTGGGTGGCAACCACTCAATGTGTCTCTCTCACATCGATGTTTCTCTTTCTCTTCCTCCCTTTCTCCCTCCCACTCTATCTGAAGATAAATGCAAAAATGTCCTCGAGTGAGGATAAAAAAAACAACAAAAAAAACCCTTAAATAACAACAACAAAATGGTGAACATTTAGTGTGTATTATATGCCAAACACTGTTCTAGGAACTTTACATAAAACATTAAGTTATTTGTTCCTCCCAACTGCCCTATGAAGTAGTTACTATTATTATTTCCACTTTATGAATGAAGGAGCTGAGACAGAGTGATGGAGCGACTTGCTCAAGGTCACTGGGGTCAGTATTCTAACTGAGAGCTCAAGGGTACAAGCTGCTACCTACTACAGCGCATGTATCAACACAGCGCAGAGTGCTCGGAGACCTGCCGGGCGGGCCGCCACCTGAGCGGGCAGGACAGAGACCCGCACTCCAGAAAGAGGTGATTTAGTATAGGATGTGCTACCATTTCAGATTAGTCAAGAAAACACAGATTATTCAGTAAATGGCACTGAGACAAGGTCAACCATCCGCAGAATTAATGAGGCCGCCTCCTAACCCACACCTCTCACGAGGGTACGTTACACTGAAGATCTAAGTGAAAACAACAGACGGCCACAGTGCTAAGATGAACGACGTCAGAATTTCTGTTGTTAATCCTCACCCGAGGACTTTTTTTCCACTGAGTTTTTTTTTTTAATCCTCACCCAATGACTTTTTTTTGATAGAGCGGGAGGAAGAGAGAGAGAGAAACATCGATGTGAGGGAGACACAGCAACTGGTTGCCACCCACACGACCCCAACTGGGGCCGGGGACAAACTGCAACCGAAGTACGTGCCCTTAGCAGGAACCGAACCCGGGACTCTCTGGTCCACGGGCCGATGCTCTAACCGCTGAGCCAAACCGCCCAGGACTAATTTTTTTTTTAAATATATTTTTATTGATTTTTTTAGAGAGAGAGGAAGGGAGAGAGAGATAGAAATTTCGATGTGAGAGAGATACATCGATCAGCTGCCTCCCGCACATTCCCTACTGGGGATCGAGCCCCAAACCCAGGCATGTGCCCTGACCGGGAATCGAACCAGGACCTCTCAGTCCATGGGTCAACACTCAATCCACTGAACCACACTGGCCGGGCTCCACTGAATTTTTTAGAGAGAGTGGAAGGGAGGGAGAGAGAGAGAGAGAGAGAGAGAGAGGAACATCGATGAGAGAGAACATCGATTGGCCGCCTCCTGCACGCCCCCCACTGGGGATCGGGCCCACAACCTGGGCATATGTCCTGACCGGGAATCGAACCAGTGACCTCTTGGTGCATGGGTCGACGCTCCACCACTGAGCCACACCAGCCAGGCCAGAATTACTTTAATCCCAGAGTAGAAAAAGCCTAACTAGAACACAAAACCTAGATTGATAAACTCAACTATGTAAACATAAAAAGGTTCTCATGGCTAAAGTCCCCATGAGATACAGGGCGTAAAGGACGGCAACGCGGGGCTCCGAAGGCTGGGCACCCGGCTGTGTGTCGAACTTCAGAAGGGTTTTGTTTCAGAGAGAGCCACGCTGAGAAAATGACAGGCTAGGAAAGATATGTGCTCCTCATATCACAGATGGAGAGTTCCTTTCCCTAATACGCAGTATTCCTGGAAATAAATAAGAAAAAACAAACTACTTTAAAAAATGGCAATGGCCACCAAATAGACGACAGGTCACCGAAAAGGAAACGCAAGGGACTCAAACACAAAACAAGATGCTCATCTTTTCTCATAATCAGAGAAATGCAAAATTCAACTACAGTGAGATGCCAGCTGGTACCTGCCAGTTGGGCAGACAACAGCTTTCAATAGCACTCTGAGTTGGCAAGGATGTGGGGAGCCGGCACTGGAGCTGGGGGGCGGCTGTGGGAGCGTCAGCGCCCCACCTCCGGAGGGGAATTTGACAGTATCTATCAAAATAACACATGCTCCTTCCCTTTGACCAAATGACTTCACTTCTAGGGATTCATTTAACAGAAATACTCCCACATATGCAAAATGACTTTGTGAAGAAGATTGTTCACGGCAACTCTTTGGCTATCACTAGAGTTAGTGAAGGTGCCTCCGTAGCACAGCAAACTGCCGCTGTAACAGGAATGAGCAGTGTGGGTACGATACGGAACAATCTCTAAGGCACGAAGAGCATGCAGAATTACACATGTGTATAAAGAAGGAGAGTGCAGAATAAGCATATGCTTGGATTTGCTTACATTTGCACGAAAAGTCTGTGGTGACAGAGAATGCCACTGTGCCTTGGGACAGGAACTCAGTGGTGAGGGATGGGTGGGAGGGAGATCTTCCACTGTACAACCTGAAGCATGGGAACTTAATGCCTGTTTTAAACACGTATTACATTTCATTTTATTTTTCTTTATTGATTTTTTTTAGAGAGAGAGGAAGGGAGAGGGAGAGAGATAGAAACATCGATGAGAGAGAACACTGATTGGCCGCCTCCTGCATGCCCCCCACTGGGGATCTGGCCCACAACCTGGGCATGTGCCCTGACCGGGAATCGAACCAGCGACCTCTTGGTGCATGGGTCGATGTTCAACCACTGAGCCACACCGGCCGGGCTAAACACGTACAGTATTACATTTTCATTTGAGGCTGAGGCCCAGGCCGGGTAGCTCAATAGTTTAGAGAGCCGTTCGATATGTCAAGGTTTTGAGTTCAATCCCAGATCAGGGCACATACAAGAAGCAACCGATGAACGCATAAATAAGTGGAACAACAAATCAATGCTTCTCTCTCTAAAAAAATAAAAATAAAAAATAATAATAAAAATTTTTTAATTTGAAAATAAAACAGGTTCTGCACCGCTCTGGCCAGTCGTTGCCACGTGGGCATGCAGACCAGTGTCACTGGATCGTTCCCGTTTTCAGGAGAGGCTGGAGCCGCAGTGTCATAGGAAATTACCTGCGTTCTCAGTGTTAGCACCAGTGGGAGCCTGCCGCTGCCCTCGAGTGACTAGCTTCTTCCTTAGTTACAGGACTCTGTACTGAGGTCACAACGTGCTCAGATAAAAGGGTGCCTCCCCTGCAGTTAGGGGTGGCCAATGAAATAGAAGCTGTGGTGTCCCTGAGCGGAGATGCTTAAAATCTCTTGGCAGGGGCTTTACGTTGTTGGGACAGGCACCCATGTTGCTCCCCAGCCCTCTCCTTCTTCCTGCCGGAGCACGGATGTGAGCATCGACAGCACCCGTGAGTCTGAGGGTGGAGCTCAGAGCTGAGGTGAGGCAGAGATCCAGAGGAAGCTGGTCCTTCGTGGTGCCGCGGCCTCTCAGGCGCCGAGCGAAGGCACGCAGTCCGCAGAGTTGGAGATTTGCACGGATGTCCATTTGCTGGAATATAGTAGTGGACGGTCCTAATTTGACCAAAATCAACATACTATTATTTTTCAATTAGAGGAAAAAGCCTCTTGGAGAACGGGCATCTTTTTCTAATTTGCACAAAGATCCAGCTGCCTCCCTCGCCTTTTCGGTTTTTATGCTCAAGAGAAATAGACTCTTAACAGCCCGAGTTGCTGTAGTGAGGTGCCGCTGCTCACGGTCGAACTTAATTCCACCTGACATAGAACTAATCTTTCTGAAAGTTAAATAGAAAAAAGAATCCTAATGTTTATATGGAATCTCAAGGAACCCCAAATAGTCAAAATAATCTTGGAAGGAAAAAAAATTAGAAGACTCATGAGACTCCTGTTTCCTGATTTCAGAGCTCATCACAAAGCTGCAGGAGTTGCCCTGGCTGGGTAGCTCCGATAGTTAGAACGTCATCCCAACACGCCACGGTTGTGGGTTCGATCCCCAGTCAGGACACATGCAAGAATCAACTGATGAACACATAAATAAGGAGAACAACAAATCGATGTTTCTCTCTCTCTCTCTCTCTCTCAGCATGTCCTTGGGTGAGGATTGAAGGAGAAAAAACACACATACATAAACAATAAACTTAAAAAAATAAGTGTATTTGAACCAAACTGATGACATATGCCAGGGAGCAACATCACAAATACTTCCAAGGACAGTCTTCTTTTTTTTTTTTTTTGCAATTTTTATTAATTAATTTTTGTTACAGATGTTTCTCCTTTTTTCCCCATAAGGACACTCTTTTCAACAGATGGTGCTGGGAAAACTGGATATCCACATGCGAAAGAATGAAGTTTAACCCTTACCTAACACCATATAGAAAAATTAACTCAAAATGGACTAAAGATCAAATGTAAGACCTAAAACTATAAACTCCTAGAAAAAGCAAGTAGGGGAAAAGCTTCGTGACACCAGACTTGGCGACGATTTCTTCGCTATGACATGAAAGACAGCAAAAGCAAAACCAGACAGAGGGAACTGCCTCTACTGGAAGGCTCTGTGCAGCGGAGGACGCCTGAACAGAGCAAAGGCAACCCACAGAGCAGGAGAAAACGTTTGCAAATCAAACCATGTATCTGATAAGAGGTTAATACCCGGACTATATAAAGAACTCCTACAACTCAACAATAAATAAGCCAAATAACCGGGTTTAAAAACAGGCAAAGAATTTGAATAGACATTTCTCCAAAGACAATATACGATGGTCACCATGCACATGAAAAGATGCTCAGCATTACTAACCGCTAGGGAAATCAAAATTAAACCACTACAAGATATCACCGAATACCCATTAATATAGCTACTATCAAAAAAAAAAAGTGTTGGTGAGGCTTAGCAAAATTTGAACCCTTGTGCACTATTGGTGGGAATGTAAAATGGTGCAGTCACTATGGTACTTCTTCAAAAAATAAAAAATAGAATTATCATATGATTCAGCAATTCCACTTGGGTATATACCCAAAAGAATTAAAAGCAGGATCTTGAAGAGATGTTTGTACACCCATGTTCATAACGGCATTACTCACAATAGCAACCCAAGTGTCCGTCGACAGATGACTGGAAAAACATGTCACATGTCACTACATATATACATGTCACATGCTACTATAATACATGGGTGAACCTTGAGGACATCATGCTAAGTGAAATAAGCCAGTCACAAAAAAAACGTATACTGTGTGACTCCACTTCTGTGAGGCACGTCAAGCAGTGAGATGACAGAAACAGAAAGTGGAATGGTGATGAGCCGTTGTTCAGTGAGTATAGTTTTAGTTTTTCAAGACGAAGATGTCCTGGGGATCTGTGGCACGACAATGGGGATGTACTTAAGACTACTGAACTGTACACTTAAAACGGGTTATAATGGGGAATTTTCTGTTATGTGTTTTTCTCTCCATAATTAAAAAAAAATTAAACAGCGCAGTGGGCCACCAGTTAGCAGTCCCCCATTCAGACACTGCTTCCCCGAGGCTGGGCACGTCCCATGTGTCAGGGCCGCAAGGACTGAGGGGCACTTGTCACCCAGGGGCTCACATGCTTGTCTTAAACTCTCTTTTAATTCATTTATTTAGCAATATTTCCCGAGCACCGATTCGATGCCATGCCCTCTGTGGGCCCTGGAGTGACAGAGCTGAGCAGGGAGCTTACAGTCTAGAGGGCGGCAGACAATAAACCCCAGCTGTATAAAAAGATCAGCATTAGATACCAGTCCAGTGGGGCGGCAGGACACAAGGCGATTGGGAGAGGACAAGGTTACATGGGACAGACAGAAAAGGCCTCTGGGGGGAAATTTCATCTGAGGTCCCAGTGGGGCGTAGTGGGCCACGTGAGGCAGAGGGAAGGCCTGGGTGAAGACAGGCAGACGGGAGCCTGTCGGGACAGGAGCCGAAGGCCAGCGTGACTGACTCCGGGAACCGTGGGTGCTTGGAGTTCTGCCAGCAACCCACGCAGGTGCAACAGATAAAAAGCAATCCTTTATCAGCACAAACTTGTTTTGTGAGCTCAAATGTGTCATGATCTTTTATGATGAAACAACAATTTATACCAACACACTGTTTTGTCCTAGAGAATGGCTAAGTCAACAGACAGCCTCCAAAATGTCCTGTGTGGCCCTGGCTGACTTGGCTCAGCGGTTAGAGCTCTGGCCTGCGGTCCAGACCCGGGTTCGGTTCCCGCTGAGGGCACGTACCTCAGCTGCAGTTTGTCCCCGGCCCCGGTTGGGGTCGTGTGGGAGGCAGCCAGTCCATGTGTCTCTCTCACATCGATGTTTCTCTCTCCCTCTTCCTCCCTCTCTCCCTCCCACTCTATCTGAAGATGAATGCAAAAACGTCCTCAGGTGAGGATTAAAAAAAAAAATCTCCTGTGTGCCTCAGTACATACGGTGTCTGCTGAGTCCCTGAACCAGCTCCTTGGACTGATCTGAAATCCACTGACCTGCTGGGGCCCATCACCCCCACTCAGCAGATGGGTGTACTGAGGCCCAGAGTGGAGGAGGGCTCCGAGCACGGCTGGGCAGAGCAGGAGTTAGACCTATGGTGAGGGGCACCTGGCTCCCCATCAGGGGTGGGAGGCCTGGGAGAAGGAGGGTTCCACAGGCCATGGCCCTCACTGATGTGGGAGCAGCTACAATTGTGGGGCACTGGAAGGCCCTGGGCCCCACTTCCCTATGGGAAGAACCCTCTCTCAGACCCCCCAGGCAGCCTGGGGTGAGTGGATGTGGGGCCAGGGCTGGGCCAGGGGTGTGGTGCAGGAGGCCAAAGAGTGAGAGACGGAGTAAAGTCAGTGTCCCGCTGGCAGTGCTGGGGGTGCCTGGGCACAGCCCTCAGCCACCTGCTCAGCAGGACTGTCCCATCACTTCCTGCCTGTTCTCCAAGCCTGCTTCAGCCCTGTTCTGTGATCCTCGGGCCTGGCTTCCCGTCCAGTGAATCTCTGAACCAAACAGCTGCTTGGTTTCTGTTGCTTGCTACCGGCAACTCTGGGGAAGCGGCAGGGGCTCCCAGGCTGCGGTGCTGCCTCAGGCGTCCCTACATGCCCGGTGAGGGCTCCCAGAGGCCATGCAGTCCTGGGCAGGTGATCATGGGCTCTGCCAGGCTGGGAGGGACATGGCCAAGCCAGAGCAAGGCTCTCAGTCACCAGCTGGCTCTGGGTTTCCTAAAATCCAACTTCGGATCCACATTCAAGACCTTGACCGTATCCATGGTTGCTTATACCCCATTTTCATACCAGTTTTCAAATGACTTCCTTTTTAGACTTAAATTCACTTAACAGGCAACCACACGGCACACTCCTCAGTGGAAACCAGGTTGCTTGCCTACGTGAGGAAACCCTAAAAACAAGTCCAGCAAAATCAAAACAAGTGGTTCAAGCCCCGGGCCCTGCGCTGGCGGCATCCTCCTGCGTGTAGAAAGGGAGGTTAGCCAGTGTCTACGGTTGTTAAATAGCAACATCCGAGAAAGACTTTCTGTAACCGTAACAGAACGGAGAGGAAAGAACTCTCTCTCCCCAGGACGTAGGGGAGTTGGTGCCACGTGTCTGAAACGGGCCTGTGGATGGCACACTCAGACTTTGGCAGTGACCCGTCTGATTCCATCAGAGGCAGGTCAAGTCAGGGTCCCTAGCTGTGTCACCTTGGTCACTCAACTTCTCTGTGCCTGGTTTCCCCTTCGGTAAAACAGAGTTGACAACAGTACCCACCTCAGAGGAATGTTGTGAGGACTGAACAGTGAATAGCGGACAGGACCTGTCGCACAGTAAGTGCTGTCGACCATGGTACAGAGGGGACCACTGAGGTTGGGGACAGGAGGGCTGGCTCAGGAGCACCTGCGAGTCTCCCTCCTCTCAGCCCCTCACCTGCCCCAGCCAGCCTCACCCTGAGACCCTGGCATGTGCCCTCCCTCCTGCCCCCCATGCACCCGGTCTCACTGAGCCCTGCTCTGGCTGATTTGATTCTTGCACCAACCCTGCCCGAGAGGTGTGTCATCAGGCCCCGTCCACAGAGGATGGGACTGAGGCCCAAAGTGACACAATTCCTCTGTCTATCTGTGTGTGCCAGAACTGGGAGGAAGATGAAGTGGATTCTGGGCTCCCCCACCCCATCCAGCCTAGCCCTGCCCCCCACACATTATCTCTTGGCAGCAGCGACTGAGCCTCCTGGTATCTCTCTGATCCCCCAAATTTCCGGTTCCCCAAAGACAACTCAGGATGTGGGGAGGGAGGGGCAGGGAGAGGAGGAGGGAGACAGTGAAGGAGAGAGATCACAGAGAGAAGCTGAGAGCCAAGAGAGATGAGAGTGGGAGGGAGGGAGGGGAAGGGGAGGAGAGAGGGAGAAAATGAAAGAATATCCAAGACAGAGACAAGGAGATAAAGAGAGACAGAGGAGAGACAGCTCCCAAGGCCAAGAGGCAGAGACAGTCATGAAGGGACTGGGCGGCCCAGAGACACACAGAGAAAAAGGGAGACAGGAGGGAGAGACCAAGAGACCCAGACTGAGGCAAAAACAAAAGCAGCAAGTGGGACAGGGAGAAAGGGGCCCCCCGTCAGGGCTTGGGGTGTGCGGTGTTGGGGGGAGGCCCTAGAAACAGAAAGAAAATTGGTGAGCTAGGGCCATGGGGAGAGGGTGAGAAATGCGGAGGCCCAGGTGCACAGACGACGGAGGGCAGGGACCCTGAGCACGCAGGCAGGAGGGCCCTGGGGGAGGAAGCCAGAGGCCCCACATCCCCCACTTTCCTGGAGCTCCAGGTGCCCTCGCAGCCCCCCGGGGCCACACTGCTCCAAGTGTCCGCCCTTCAGATTCACAAAGCCCTCCGTCCTCCAGAAGAGGGACCCACAAGGCCCAGCTGTGGAGCAGCCCACAGCCCCAGGGCCAGCAGCCCCATCTGAGGTGGGGAGGGGAGTGGCTTCGGCTGGCTGCCCATCCCTCTCAGGGTGCAAGAGCCCGAGGCGGGGCGGTGGGCATGGAGAGGCAGGGTTGCCTTGGCACTCAGGGAGAGTGCCAGCACCCTGTTTGGTCTGGCCACCTGTCCTCTCTGTTTCCTCATTTGTAAAAGCATGATAATGAGAAGAACTTGGCGTCCCGGTGAGAACCACATGTGTGTGAATTGCGTGGTACCACACGTGGCATATGTAAGTGCCTGAAGTGGGCCAGGTTGAAGGTCATGCTGCACAGCATCCTGTCGAGATGACTCAGGGCCCTTTCATTCGAAAATGACAAGCCCAGCTGGAGGCAGGGTGTTAATTAACTCCTGTAACTGTAAATTCAAGGGTGGAACCAGTTTCCGGAAGAGATGGATCCAGGACCTCCCCCCACAGTCTCTGGAACCATTTTCCCCACCTGGCACTGCTCGGCTCCACGCGGCCTTCTCATGGGCGCCCTTCACGTGGTCCCCCTGGCAGTCCAGGCCCATGTCCTCCTTGCTGGGTGGTCTCAGAGGAGAGAGCCTCATTCCCAAAGCTTCTGGCAAAAGCCCCTCTGCACGGCATACTGTGCTCATGTGGAATTTCTCTTTTGGTCTGCCTCTTTGTTTTGTCCTTTTGCACTGTGGGGGTCCAGAACGAGTCACAAGTCACGCCAAGGTGTGCCTCTGTGGTATGTGGATTGTTTTGAGCTAAAGAAATTTAGCTTCAGGCTCCCGAGAACCTTCTGCCCCTCCCTTAACTACCTAGAAGAGCTTGAACTGGGGGCCTTGCCCATAATGAGAGACTATCAGAGCTAACCTCTTCAGATTTATCTAGAGGGCAGGGCAGACTAGAATTACTGAGCAGGCTCTCCCTGCAAGGGCCCTTCGGAGCCTCCAAGGCATCTCCCTCACCCCGAGCTCAGAATCACTTCTCCCTTTCTGTCTCTGAACCTCTCGTATTCAGGGTCTCTGACTCTCTCAGGTATGTGGGGCTCCCATACACATGCCTGAATTAAATCTGGTCATTTTCTCTTGTTCATCTGCCTCATGTCTAGTAGAGATTAGACCACCTACTTTTTAATCCTCACCCCAGGATATTTTTCCATTTATCTCCACACAGAGTGGGAGGGAAAGAGAGAAACATCACCTGAGAGGGACACATCGATTGGTTGCCTCCTGCACACCCTGACCAGGGCCGGGGACAGAAACGAAACCTGAGGTATGTGCCCCTGACTGTAATCGAACCCGCAACTCTAACCGCTGAGCCAAACTGGCCAGGGCAGCACCTCCCTTTAACCTCTCTGAGCCTGTTCCCTTTTCTACAAAAGGGGTTCCTCAGACCTTACCGACAGGAATGCTGTGAGACTGTGAAATAGTGAGTGGCACACAGTAAGTGCGGAGTAAACGCATCTCAGCGGCCATCTTCCCTTCTGCCAGCAGTAGCTCCGACTTTTCTTCGGGTGCCTTCCCCATTTCCAGTCCCTTAGAGCTGGGGGTGAAGCACATGACACAGGCCTGTCAGCACAGGGCGCTCTCCTGGCCAGTGATTGGCTCAGTGCCCTGTGTCTCTCACGGGGCAATGAGAGTAAGGTTAGGGCTTTGCTGGAGACACTGGGACACTGTTTCCAAGGATGGCAATCTAAAAGGACGTGGTCGCCCAGCTGGGATGGCTCAGTGGTTGAGCGTTGACCCATGCACCAAGAGGTCACTGGTTCGATTCCCAGTCAGGGCACATGCCCAGGTTGTGGGCCCGATCCCCAGTGGGGGCGTGTAGGAGGCTGCTAGTTGATGTCCTCTCTCATCGATGTTTCTATCTCTCTCTCCCTGTCCCTTCCTCTCTAAAATCAATAAAGAAAAAAAAATATTTTAAAAGGACGTGGTCCCTGGAGCTGCTAGAACCTTCGCATGGCCACACAGGGAACAACTGAAAATGGAGCCCACAGAGAAGGAGAGGTGAAGAGAAACTAGAAGTTGGTGATATATTTAGGCCTCTGACTCCAGCCATACCTGAATGTTTCCAACCTTCTCAGCAATCAGGGGACCTATACTTTTCTTTTCAGGGTTACCTTTTGAGGCTAGGGACCCCAGAATAAGAAGGTTTTAAACATTAAATCCAATATCCCCCAAAGTCCCCACTGCGCAGAAAGCTGGTGGCGGAGCTGGGGCTGGACGCGCCTGCGGACGCGTATCCCCGCGCACTTGCCGCCCAGGGCGCCCTCCTCCCGGAGCTGGAGCTCGGCAGCTGCGAGCTCACGACACCAACAAACAGGGACCGAGGGAAACCTGGGAGGTTCCCCCGCAGGACTGAGGACGGTGGGAGCCTGGGAGGGCAGCCCGCGTGCCCGGGACAGATGGGGTCTCTGAGGGGCGCTTAGAGGAAGGAGGGGGTGAGCAAGGTGAGTCGGCAGTTTCTGTCTTCAATGGCACCATTGGAAGGAGGAGGAATGGGTGCTGGCAAGGCAGAAACAGAAGATGTCCTCCAGAGATGCTAAACGGTAGTCTGCAAATGCTCATGATAACATTTTTAAAGGTTCTGAAGTCAAATAAATTTGGGAAATACTAGGTTAGGCAAAGAGAAACAAAGATATTTATCACAGGATCTCTCAGAGCCATCAGCGGATTAATGCGAATTTTGACTCTCCAAAAGGGTATTGGAGAATTGGGCGTTTCCCAAACCATTCTGACTGCACAATTCTTTCTTGAGAAGCGGCTCCCAGGACACCTGGGCCACCCAGTGCATTTTGAGAAAAGCTGCACTGACCGCAAGACCCGGCGCTGCAGCGGCAGGGGGGGTCGCCCGGCTCACAAGCAGTGCACCGGCCCCAGCGGCTGCCAGCACCGGCCTTCCTTTGCTCGGGACTGGCTGTGGCCATTGGAGCCACTGTACCCACACGAGGGGAAGGCCTGAAGTTCTGAGGAGCTAGCCCCTGGAAGTAGCCCTCAACCAGTGACTACAGAGTTGGGGGTGAAGCATATGACACAGGCCTAAGTATGAATACCCAGCTCCCTTCTGGCAGGAGGGCTCACGCCCACCAGCTGCCCTCTCCAGCCGGACAGGACCGTGCCCCTTGCCCACAGTGGTGACTGGCTCTATAATGCACCCTGTGTTGCTGCCTTCTCTTTCCTGTCTCACTCCCCCACTGCCCTGCCAGTGACTCCTGGGACCACCTCTCAAATAAACTACTTGCTCTAGGACCATTTCAAGGACTGCTTCTGAGAGACCCCAAGTCACCAGAGCTGTTACCTCCTAATGGCTTCTAAAAGCACCCAGATGTCTCCCCCAGCAATTCCGGAAAACAAGTAAGCAATTCTCACTTACCACTAAATCTACCTTTCCTCCAACAACAGACTTCAAGCAAAAAGCTGTTTCTGCTCCCCAGTTACCATGTGCAGGGATTCTCCCTCCAGATCACCCCAATGTGCTAAGAAATCCCAGCCCCAGCCCTTAGACCCCACTGCATTGACTGTCTCTCCTATCTGGCTCAGATGGTGGGAGCAAAGCCACATCCTCTTGCTGGTCCAAGAAACACGAATGGGAAGCTGCTTCGTGCCTCACAGAATGCCCTTCCCAGCCACCAAAGCAAGGCCCAGGGTCACCTAGACTTCTCCTGCCTCACAGCCCACAGGCAACCTGTCATCACATCCCAAACATCTCATTCTACCACCACTCTCCATTGTCCCTGCCGCTCGGGCTAGGCCACCTCCTTTTCTCACCGTCCTCACTTCAGGGCCTTTGCATACTGTTCCTAAGTCCCAGGGTGCCCAGATGTAAGTCACCAGCTTGGCACAGGAAGACCAGTGACTCGATCTCCTAAACTTGCCCTTCCCTCTCACCTCCAACCACTCCCTCCTTGGGCCCTGTTCTCTCTTCTTATGAAATCATTCAGATACACAAACACTTAAGAGAATCATACATCAAACACTGGGTACCCAACACGGCTTAAGAATCGGGCATTAGCCCTGGCCAGTTTGGCTCGGCGGTTAGAGCATGGGCCCGCGGACCAGGGAGTCCCGGGTTCGGTTTCCGCTAAGGGCACGTACCTCAGTTGCAGTTCGTACCCGGCCCTGGTTGGGGTCATGTGGGTGGCAGCTACTCAATGTTTCTCTCTCTCTCTCCCTCCCACTCTATCTGAAGATAAATGCAAAAATGTCCTCAGGTGAGGATGAAAACAAACAAAGAATAGGGCATTACGGACCTGGCTAGATAGCGCAGTGGGTTAGAGCATCGTCCCCCATAGGCCGAGGTTGTGGATTCGACCCCCAGTCAGGGCACATACAAGAGTTAACCAATTAAAAAAGAAGAAAATGAATGAACCAATGAATGCATAAATAAGTGGAACAAATTGATGGTTTTCTCTCTTTAAAAATCAATATATAAACATTTTTTAAAAGACTGCCCTGGCCGGTTTGGCTCAGCCGTTAGAGCGTCAGCCCACGGACCAGAGAGACCCGGGTTCGGTTCCCGCTAAGGGCATGTACCTCAGTTGCAGTTTGTCCCCAGCCCCGGTTAGGGTCGTGTGGGTGGCAACCAGCTGATGTGTCTCTCTCACATCAATGTTTCTCTCTCTTCCCCGCTCTCTCCCTCCCACTCTATCTGAAGATAAATGCAGAAATGTCCTCGGGTGAGGACAAAAAAATTTTTTTTTTAAAAGACATTACACATATCGAGTCTCCTTCCTAATTCCTTCCCAACATCCCTCCCCCCGTGCCCCCTAGGGCACCACTCTCCTGAATTTGGGACTCCTCACTCCTTTGCCTACTTTCCTTATCTTGATATCTCTACATGTGTATCCCTGTACAATATATATCTTTTTTCATTTTTTAAAGCTTTATATAAATAACTTTGTTTTAATATACATAATTTTATTGGCGCCCTGGCTGAGACTCTAACCGGCCTGTCGGTGCACAGGACGATGCTCCAGCCACTGAGCCGCACCAGCCAGGGCAACAGATGAAGTACCTTGTTCTCCTTTCCTCGCTTCACACTCTGTTGGTGATGTTTATTTGAGGTGATAGGTCCTGTTCATTCGTTTGCCTGCTGGTGAGTGCCCCAGTGTGTCCATTCTCCTGGCGACCACTGTCTATTGTCTCCTGCCATTACAGGGCTGCCCGAGCCTCCTGAACCCACCCCTCAGCCCATGCGCCCATGTCAGGTTTCTACCCAGGAACTTGCCAGGCAAAGGGACACACCACCTTCAGCTTTACTGATGCTGCTGGTTTGTTCTCCAAGGTGGCTGTGCCACCTTACCTGGGTGGCAAACTGTTTCTGTGCCTCAGCCCAGCGCAAAGGTGCCTCTGCCCATTTCTCTCTCCCCAGATAAAACGATTTAACTCCACCTGCTGATGTCCAGCCAGTCCAACCGCCTCCCCAGGTCTCCTGCCCTCACTTCTCCAGCTGGGCCTGTTACAAGCATCCCCATTTGGGGCAGCGGACACTATACACCACCCAGAGCAGGACGCTGGCAGCAGTGACTGAAGCCCGACACCACAGAGCTGATCCCAGGTTTGCCACTTGGCTGTGTGCCTTTGGGCAAGTCACTTCTCCTCTCTGAGCCTGTTTCCTCACCTGTGAAATGGGGTGCCTGCAGTAACAACCACAGGGGAGTGCCGATGATCAAATAAGCATGAAAATGCAGCAGGTGCGCAGCAGAGACGCTGTTACTGTCACCTCTGGAGCCCACAGCGGAGCACCTGATCACTCAGGACTACTTTGCTTGTAGGCGGCAGAAACCCCAGTCAAGGGGTGGGAGAAAACTGGTCATTTATTGGCCCGTGTAGCTGGGAAGTCTGAAGGGATGTCTCGCTTCAGCTGTGACTGGATCCAGGGGTTCTGACCAGGAAGCTGGCCTGTCCACCTCTCCTCGTTGGCTTCATTCTCAGGCAGGCTCTCCAAGTGGGGCTCCAAAACCACATCCCCCCAGCTTAACAACTTCCAGGAACAAAAACCTTCTCCTTCCAGACACATCCTGCCCGTCCCACGCCGGTCCTCACTGGCCCAGGCTAGGTCACGTGCCCCCCGGGGGCCAGTTACAGGGTAACCCTGCTACTCAAAGATGGTTCTCGGAGCAGCAGCATCAGACCCACCTGGGGCCCCTCGGAGATGCAGAGCGCAGCCCCGGCCCCACTCAGCACCTCCTCTCGGCAGAACCTCCAGGCGAGCCACGCGCCGTGCCACTGCACATTCACTTCCCAGTTGCTTAGACGATTTTTAAGTTATGTTTTATTGAGAACCACAAAAGGTTTACGAAAGCCCTTCAAAGTCATCAAGTCCTCCCTCTTCTTTTAAAGATGGAGAAACTGGGGGCCAGCAGGGAAGGGTCCTGCTCTAGACGCCCCCCTTCATCCCCACGCCTCGCTTTCCCAGCCGCACAGCCTTCGCCTTGTGGACTATCTGCTGGGGAAGTGTGTCTGAGCCCAGAAGTGCCAGGCTGGGTCAGACTCGCCTCACTCAGAACGCGACGTGTCCTAGCCGTCACCATCACTCACACAGTCCCTGGCCAGGACCCGTAGGAGCACGGAGGCCCTGTGGAGGATGGAGACCCACAGTACACGCTCAGGCCCTCAGGCACAGCCCACCCGCACCCTAACTCCAACCCACTGGGCCCCCAAAACCAAGAGCACTATAGACCACACCAGCCTTTATTCTGTTGCAGAGCAGGACTGGGGCCAACACACTTTATTCTCAGGCTGTGTCAGAAGGTGCAGAGGGTTGGGGGCACCCAGACTGGACCCCAAAGTGACAATAAATTAGGGGGAAAATTCTCAGGCTGTTGTCAGGCTGGAGCCAGGGTGGGGCGCCAAGTGGCCCCCCAGAGCCACTGCCAGCTGCCCAGCTCAGCCCTCCCAGGAAGGCAGGTTCCAGGAACAGGCACGCCTCATGCTGAAACAGAGAGGGCAGGGAGAGAGGGAGGGGCTGTGGGGTCAGGAGGTGGGGGAGGGTTATAAGAGGGGTCCCCAGAGTCAAGCAGGATAGGGCCAAGGTGGGTGGGGCAGGGTCTCTGAGGGAGGGGCTCCCCGCAGGCCCTGGGTGGGGCTGGGCAGGACTCTCACCAGCCATCAGTGAAGCTCCTACAGATTCTCATAATCTGGGGCACCCTCTTCCTCCTCTTCCTCTGTCTCCTGGGAACTCAAGGTGGCTGTAGGGGGAAGGGAGGCTGATCTTCAGCTTGCAAACTGTCCCCCATCCAGGGAGCCCCCCAGTTCCTGCCCCTCCCCCAGCACACACCAGGCTCAGTCCTAGCAGTGGGCTGCAGCTCTTGGGACACGTTCACATACTCCCGGCTCCCATCTGTGGGGACAGGTCAGAAGGAGGGACAGCCACACCAAAAGGGGGCAGTCCACCCTGAGGGTGTGAGCAGGAGGACACCCAGACAGGGCCACAGAAGGGGTGTGGCCACAGCCACACTGAGCGTGGGGGTGGGGTGGTAGGTGGAGGGGAAGGGAGGGAAGGTGGACCCTAAGAGGGCACAGGGGCACCAGCCACTCACCCAGAGACGCGTCTGCACTCTCCTCGCTTTCAGGAACGTTCACATAATCTTCCCCCGACTCCACTACAGAAAACCATCAGAGCCCCCAGCACTGTTACCCAGAGCCCTCAGGCATGGTTCCCAGAGCCCCTGAGCAGACATCCAGAAGTTCCCAACCACAGCCACCAAAGACTTTCAACAAAGCCAGGCCACAACTTCTGCAGAGACACCCAGAGACCTTCCCCACAGTCGGCCCCAGAGGGATGCAAAGAGGGCGCTCTGCACCAGCAGTGTCGGTGGCCTAGAAGAGGGCAAAGGCCATGGCAGTGAGGGGAATAGGGCAACCTTAGCAGAATTGATTACAGCAAATGCAGCTGGGGAAGAAAGGACAGACAGCAGACAGGAGCAGCGCCCCCGTTTGGGGAGTGGAGACGGAGAGCGGCTCAGGGCGGTGGGTCTAGGTGGCATGTGTGGAGGGCAGGCCTGGGCTGTCAGAGGTGCCATCGGCCCAGCTGGCCCCTCCTCTTTAGCCAGACCTGCCCTGACCCCCACTATTGTCTTAGTCCCTTGTAGCACATATATTGTCATTGATATTATCTTGTTCTTTTTTTTTTTTTTTTTTTAATCTTCACCCGAGGACATTTTTCTATTTTTTGTTCAGATAGAGTGGGAGGGAGAGAGAGGAAGAGAGAGAGAGAGAGAAACATCGACGTGAAAGGGACACATCGAGTGGCTGCCTCCCGCACGACCAACTATGGCCGGTGACATACTGCAACCGAGACACGTGCCCCTAGCGGGAACCGAACCCAGGTCTCTCTGGACCGCAGGCCGATGCTCTAACTGCTGAGCCAAACCAGCCAGGGCTTATCTTGTTCTTTTATGTGTTGACTTGTTTCCCTATGAGGATGTGGACAAGACGGGCTTTGGAGCCAGACTGCCCAGTTTCAAATCCAGCTGCAGCACTAACTAACCATGTAATCTCAGACAAGCTACCCCAGCTCTCTGGGCCTCAGTTTTCTCATCTGTAAAATAGGATGAGTAACTACCCATCTCATGGGGTTGCTGTGAGGACTAAAGCAGTGAATATTAAGTGTAAGTATTAAGCAGTAAGTGCTACCAAGCCTCTGTTAAATAAATAAACCCTGCCATCATACAGATGGGATAACTGAGGTACAGGAGGGAAGGGACAGGCTCAACAGCACCTGGGAATTGTGAGGTTAACAAACTAATATAGGTGACACTCTTAGCAGGGCACAGTAGGTCCTCAGTAATGTTAGCTCTTTTACCATGATTCTACCTCGTTAGCTGTTATATCAAAGACACCCAGTAAACATCATAAATGAATAAGTGAATGAATGAAGCACTTTGACACATGGTCTGGAGGCTCAGGAGAGAGGTGATGAGTTGGGGATCTGGAATGGCAAATGAAGCCAGCATGTAGCAGTGATGGCCCAGAGCACGTATATAGACAGAGAAAAGTAACAGAACACTGAAGATTACGAGGCACTGAGGAGAGGGCCTAACAGGCAGGGCGTGACCAAAACAAAGGGGGGAAAAAAAGCAGTGCTAAGGAAACTGAGACAATGCAGGGAGCAGAAGAAAAATTCCAAAAGAACAAAGACCCAAAAAAACAAAGACAACCTATAATCAATATCCTTTGAGATTTACAAGATCATATTGCCTCCATGAAACAAGAACAGGAAACTACGAAAAAGGAACATTCAGGAATCAAGAAAGGGCTTTCAGATAAGAGAGACAAAATAAAAGAACAGAGTCAAGGAACAGAGCCAAAAAAGAATAAAGTCAAGGAAATCTTGCAGACAATAAAAGAAGAAGACAAAGAGATAGGAAAGAGGAGAGAAAAAGTGAGAAAATCAGAAGATTGGAGCAGGAGGTCCGCTATCTGAAGGACAGAGTTATAGAAAAAGAGGAGAGAAAACAGAGAGTGAGCAAGCATCACAGAAACAAGAGGTGAGAGAAAAGCAGTGGGGCAGTAGCAGAGAAGCTGGAGTGGTCAGAAAGGTGACTCACAAGAGAAGGCGCTGTCTCGGAGGCCAGGTTTGCTGGGCACAGCAGCTGCTGGGACAGCAGTGCAGGTGGCCGGGACTGTGTCAGGAAGCACCTCCCTGAGGGAAAGTCAAGGGATAGGTGAGTGTGGACCCCAGCCTCAGCCCCTTCCTCCCACCTGGCCACTCACAAGTAGCCCTCGTTGGGACAGTCCTCATCCTCGTCTTCATCTTCGTCCTCACAGGCTGGCTCTAGGGTAATGACACAGGGGTCAGCATAGCCCAGGTTAGGCCTCAGCCTCCCTCGATAGGGCACCGGGGTCCCAGACACACCCTCATTTTCATAGCTTGCCACACTGTTGGCTAGAGAGAAAGAACGAGAGGGAGACTGAGTCAGGTGAGATGGGGCACATCCTCTGCCAGCCCCAGCCCCAGCCCCATGGGTCCTGTTCCAGCTTACTGCCATCTGAGTCCTGCCGAGAAGATGGCTTTCGGTGGGAGCCCCCTGGGGGCTGTGGGGATCTCCTGAGAGTCAAAGGTCAGAGGTCATGCTCGGGATAGGGCTCTGGGGCAAGAGGGGTTACAACAGGGAAAGAAGCCCCCAATCCAAAGAGGTGAGGGATAGAGAGGGGGGCTTGGAGGGAAAGGGATTACTTACGGGATAGGGAGCAGGTCTGGCTGGCTCAAGGGTGGATAGGAGGTAACAGGCAAGTAGGAAATATCCTGTGGCAAGGGGGCTAGTGTGGCTGAGGACACAGGACCAAGCTGAAGGAATGACTCCAGATACAATGCCCCTACCCTCGTCAAGGCCTCGAAGGATGGACTAACTCCCTAAAGCCCCTGTGCCCTGGACAGGCCTGAGGACACCCATATCCTTCCCCATCCCGGCTCAGGTCAAGGCCATGTGGGCAGCCACAGGGGGCAACCTGAACAAAGGCACACACTTGTTCACATGCCAGGGGACTCACTTCCCTACCCCCGAGGGAGAGGACCCTCCATGTACTCACGAGGCCGTTTGATCACGATGCTTCTTGGCAAACTGGCAGGAGAGACACAGCTTGGTAAGGGACCAGGTGAGGCCCCAGGACCAGCCCCACACAGGGCATTGAGGGAGCCACACTGGCCAAGCCCAGGTGGGCAGACTCACCTGTCGGAGGCAGCACTGTCTGCGGAAGAGAAGGCCAGTGAGGCAGGAAGAGAGAGTGACGAGAGAAAGGGTAATGGAGTCAGGGGCTCTCAGCGGTCCGTGTGCAGGACAGCGTTAGGGCCAGTTAGGTGAAGTGAGGGATTGGGGAGTGGGCTTGGATCCCTGTCTGTGTGAGCGAGCATCTCATCACCCCCCAGCTCCCACTCACCTGGCAGCTCTCGGCAGCGCACACATAGTGCCATCAGCAACACGGTCAAGAGGGGCAGCAGCAGGAGGCCCAGCACCAAGGGGAGCAGGATGGCCAGCTCCATCTGCAGGACAGCGCTTGGACCAGGCCCAGCTGCTCACTGCCCACCACCCAGGGCAGAGCTGCAGCAGAGCAAGGGCTGGGCAGCAGGGGTGCAGGGGCCCAGCAGCACCAGGCTAGGACCCTGGTGTTGGCGGGGGCAGCCGCACCCTCCTGGAGGGCTCCCTGGATCCCTTTCCCTCCTTGGGCCGACTGGGGGTCAGCGCTGGCTTTGGAAGACCCTTGATCCCCGGGCAGTCAGACCAGGGCCTGGGCTGGAGTCTGGGGCACCAGCCACCTCTGCATGGACCCTGCACCCAGGCCTACCTGCCCCTCGGCCTGGCGCCCGCCTCTCCTCAGTGCCTGCCCTCCCGCCTGAGGCAGGAAGCTGTGGTGAGCACCGGGTGAGGGCAGGAAATCATCAGGCTCCTCAGCCGGCTGCACCCACCTCCTTCCCACCCCCACCCAGCCAGTGGGGAGGGGAGGAGGAGGCCTTTGGAGCCACCCCAAGGTCCTCAAGAAGAGTCTGCTTGTCTCCAGGACAAGGGGCAACTCATACCAGTGGGAAAAGGACAAGACAACTGCAGGCCAGCCAGCAGAGTAGCCCCCACAGCCGTGGCTCAAGGAGGGAGGCTGACACGGGGAATTCACAGGGGCACAGGGCCCACCCTCACCTCACCCTAGTTGGCCTTCCAAGAGGGGCGGGCTCGAGGGGAAACAGGGGCGGGGCGTGACTCATAGTCACACAGAGCCAGCTCACTCCACCCTCATTCACCAATCCCTAGAAGCTCCACAGGAGTGACCCAACAGCCACCAGGAACCCTGGAGCTGGAGAGGGGGCATCCCCTATATTCCAGAAGTCAGTGGTCAGTAGCACCCAGAAACTCAAGCAGGCAGTTGGAGTCTGGCTACAAATTTTATTCAGTACAAATAGCACCGAGCCCCTGGGGCTGCTCCAGTGGAGGGGGATCCCCTCCTGGACCACCGCCCGCCCTTGGCTGCCCCTGTAGTGTGGAAGCTGGAACACGGCCCAAGGCTCCTCTGAGAAGCTGGGCCAGACCGTGGGTTTGGGCCCAGCAGCCTGCTGCAGTGGGCCTGAGACCAGCTGTGGTAGGTCACAGGTAGGTGAGCATCAGCCCTTCAGATGAGCACACTGGACACAGGGACCCGGGTAGAGCGGCCTCGCTGGGGCACCACAATACGGTCATCTTCGGGCCCTGCCTCATGCAACAGACCTGGGGGGGAGGGGTCAGAGCCAGGGTTGGATGGGCAGATAAGACACAAAGCCTGGGAGGGGACAAAAAGGCAGCGGGAAATGGATGGGGCCCAGAGCTGGGGACACAGTGGGACATCAGCCCGTTGGCCAGGCAAACCTGAAGCCGGATGCAGGGAGAGCTGTGGACTGACAGATGCTAGGTACACAGGACTAGACAGACGGATGAACGAACAAGCAGGCAGCGTCATGAAGCTGGGCAAGGAGCTGTGCACAGACGGAAGGAAGGCCCAACTGACCCTGCACGTGCAGCTGGGCCCACCGGCGGTCACCCTCAATGAAGATGGCGGTGCCCAGGAAGGCCGCACCGCCCAGAGCTCCCACAAAGGCGCAGAGCATGAGTGAGAACTGCAGGGCCCGGAACTCGGACAAGAAGGAGGGGGGCCAGTTCCGGCGGAGGCGGTCAGAGATCTGTGGGGAGATGAGGAAAGGAAAAGCAGGAGAAGAGTCTTGGAGAGGGCACGAGGGAGAGGGTACTCCACATTCTAGAAGAACTGGAGCCAAGAAGGAAAGGGTGTCTGAACCTCCAGGGAGAGTCTATGGCCTCATGTGGAAACTTGCAGACAAAATCCTTCCCATCTAGCTGAGGATCCAAGGTGAGGGGTACCTGGCACAGGCCACACGGAAGACTAGCTGGGGCCATTCCTTCCAATTTAGTCCAGGCTCAGGCCACTGCCCACTGCCCACTGCCCACCAGCCAGTGTTAGGAACGCAGGGTCCCCCGACCCCCACCCCAGGCCCAGCAAGAGGGCAGTGCTCACCAGGCCAATGAGGTAGGGGCTCCCAGCGTCACCCAGCAGGTGGGCCAGCACGATCTGGAAGGCCTCAGCAGTGGAGCGCCTAGTAGGGATCACCACATACTGTGGGGAGGAGGGGCAGGAGACAGGGGGCAAAGATGGGGCCAAGGCTCAGGCCAGGCTGAGGTCAGAGTTGAACCCCAGCTCAGAGGTATAACTGGGGTAAAGGGTAGAGTAAGCCGGACTATAGGTCCATCTGGGGCTGGACGCTGAAGTCACTCTGGGGCTGGGCTTTGAAGAAGGAGTAAAGGCCACAGTTCAAGGCAAATCAGGCCTCCCACACCTACTCCCTGCTCCCAGCAGCCTCTGGACCAACCCTGGAATGGCCCACATACTCACCAACAGAATATCAGCCACAATGGCCCAGTTCATAGACAACAGTGTCTCCCCAATAAAGATGAAAACCTGGAGGACCAAGGGGTTGGGAGGAACAGGGTTGCTCTCACCACAAGAGCATCCATTAACTCATTTAGTCCTCACAACACCTCTATGAGACAGGAGCTATTATTATTCCCTTTTTATAGATGGTGAAACAGAAAGGTTAAGTCACTTACCCAATGCCACACAGTTAGGAAGGGCAAGATCTGAGATTCAAAACCAGGACTTCCCACTCCAGAGTTGGCTCTGAACCACTATGCTGGTTGACCCCAGTCCTCCTCAGTGCACCATTCCTCACCCTGGACCCAAACCAGCCCTCCTTGATACCTGCTGGCTACTCACATAAGTGGCCACGATGCTACCACGGGCACAAGCCACGGACAGGAAGAGGAAGGGTGCAGAGCCCAGGAGGCCAGCAGCACAGACCAGCGGGTCAGCCCGAGGATTGGAGCGGCGAAGGTGGCGGCTGATCTCCACACCCAGGCCCACACCCAGGACCCCAGTCAGGCAGGTGATGAGCCCAAAAATGAGGCTGGGGACAGGGAGAGGGGTTGGGGACTAGTCTGTCCCCCTGCATAGGCCCCTAGCCTCTGCCCTATGGCCTGGAGAGGAATATGGTCCAGTCCATCCCAGCTACCCTCACGACCCAGGTCTATCCAGGCACAACAGCCCACGGTTCACAAAGTTCCCATCACCTACTTCCCAGACCAGGAAACTGAAACTCTGGGAGAGGAAAACAGCCTGTGGAGTTGGGGTTCAAACTCTCTTTGTCTGAGTCTGAATCATACTTTTCACTCCATCCCCTGCCACCTGCAGGCCATCCATCCCAGCCCCCATCTGGGTACCTGTCAGAAGAAGAGCAAGAGGCTCCAGGAAGACAGGGTGGGGTTTCCCCCAAGACCACACGGGAACGCAGCAAGAATGCAGGAGCCCAAAGAGCGAGGGAGCCCGTAACAAAGGCCACAGCAGTGAAGCCAAGGGAAGACAGGATGAAACTAGGGCTGCAAATACAGTTGGAAGGGAGGAAGTCAGACTCTACTGAGGTGTCAAGGTAGGGGGCTGTTCTCCCTTCCTGGCTTGTTTTTATAAGGTCAGGGCACTGAGTGTGGGGCTGCCCTGGCTCTCAGGATCAGGGCCTGTAATTCAAGCATCTGCCACAGGAGGCAGTAGTGACTGAAATACTGCCCCTGATTTGGGCCAGGAGATATGAAAGAAAACAGAGACCAGCCCCAGCAAGCCAGGTGGCTCAGTTGGTTAGAGTATGGTCCCCACATGCCAAAGTTATGGGTTTGATCTCTGGCCAGGGCACCTATAAAAAGCAACTAAAGAATGCATAAATAAGTGGAACAACAAATCAACATTTGTTTCTCTCTCCCTCCCTCTCTCTCTAAAATCAATAAATAAAAGAATTTTTAAATAAAACAAAGACCACCCCCACACAAATTTCAACCCAGTTGTCAGGGCCTCCCTGGGGATCTAAAATGTTGGGTTAGGAAGAAATTAAACTCACTTTCTTGCCAGAGCCCTCAGATCTGCCCACCACGAGGTGGGGTTCAGGGGTGGTGAGTCTGAGTGTCGCTCCACAGCTCCCCTTGGCGGCTCCCGTACTACCAGGAAGAGCAGTAATACAGCCACCACTCCCAGACCAGGTGTCACCTGGGGAAAGAGTGGCCTTCAGGACAGCACAGGCAGAGACACACTCAACCCCTGGGGCTGGGAGAAAGGGAAGGTATGTAAAGGCAACTCAGGCCCCAAGACCTCAAAACACCAGGGTAGCCCTGGCCAGTTTGGTTCAGCGGTTGGAGCGTTGGCCTGTGGACCAGAGAGTCCCGGGTTCGGTTCCCGCTAGGGGCACGTACCAAAAAAAAAACCACCAGGGTAAGTGCCTGCTCAAGGAAGCTGAACTGCAAGTGGGGGGAGGGGCGAGTGCCACTAGGGCCACTCCCATTTCTGTAAACCTAATTGCTCCCTCTTTGGTAACAGCATCCTAATTTTCTTTTAGGAAACCACTCCCCACCCCCCACCCTCTTCTCTCAATTCATATGGTTCAAATAGGGAAGGGCTTGTAACCCAGACTGGCCAACCAGAGAGTGTTAACTTCCCCAGCCTTGGGGGCTGATTCAATCAATGGTAGGCACGTGACCCATGTTCACCTAATCAGATACTACCCAGGACCACTGCTCAAGGATCCAGGGTGCCAAAGTTTCTAAATGGGAAGATAAACATGTGAAGTTTTCACTTGCTTGAGAATAGCACAGAGGAAAGTGGAGTTAAGAAAAGGGTGATCTAATTCCTGTGACTGTGAGAGTCCTGGATCCAGCTTTACCTGAAGTTCGCCCTGGGGCTTCCCATTATGACAGCCAATACAGTCAGTCCCATTTGGGGGCTTACACTTTTATAATGGAATTCTATCACCTGCCACCAAGAGTTCTGTCTAGCACATGGTTCTGTGGCCAGGGCAGCCAGGCTTCCTGCAGGCTTGGCAGAGTAAACACTGCCTTAAAATGGGGTGTCTGGGCCTGGGCGGTTTGGCTCAGTGGTTATAGTGTTGGCCCAAGGACCAAAGGGTCTCCAGTTCAATTCCCAGTCAAGGGTACATATCTGGGTTGCAGGTTTGATCCCTGGCCCCCATCAGGAGGCAACCAATCAATGTGTCTCTCTCTCCCTCCTTTGTTCCCTCCCTCCCTTCCACTCTCTCTAAAAATCTAATGGAAAAATATCCCCGGGTGAGGATTAACACACAAACAAAAAAGGGCGTGTCTGAAGGTAAAAAGGGGAAAATCAGTGAGAACGTTGTTGACCTTCCCCCAGGCTGTGACCAGACTCACCCTCAGAGCCCAGTGCCAGTCCCCAGCCACATCCTTCACTTTGGAGCCTGCAATGTAACCCAAACCACTAGGGGAAAGGTGGGGGAGAGGAGAAGGGACAACTGGTCAGTCATGCCCAATGCCAGGCCCTTCTGCTCCCCACCAGGCAGGCCCAAGGCTCACTCACCTGCCCACTGGGATGGCAAAGTAGAACACGCTGAGCATCCGACTCCGCTGGTCTGCCACGAAGAGGTCAGCGATGAGGGTGGGCGCGATGGTGGAGTAACTGGCCTCCCCGACCCCCACCAGGCCCCGAGTCAGGAGGAGCAGCCAGAATCGCTGGGGAATGAGACCGGGGTGGGGGTGGCACCCCACCCTACAGCCAGCCTCCCAGCCTACCTCACCAGCCAGTTCTGGAGAGGTGGCAGGGGTGGTGGGAGAGGCCAGGGTTTTATAATCAGACAGACCTGAGCTTGAATCCTGGCTTCCCTACTTACTGGCTGTGACTTTGAGAAAGCAACTTAACCTCTCTGAGCCTCATTTCCTAATCTGAAAAAGGGGAATAATAACAACTTGTTCACATAACTATTTTAAGGATTGGCAATAAAAGGTCTATTCATTACCTTGTGCCCAATAAGTGCAAAATAAATCTTAATTTCTATTTTGCCTACCCACCCAATAGTGAATAATGATCTTGGGTGGGGTTTCATATGTCTACCAAAGATCCCCAAAGCTAGGGACATGGTACGATCACCCAAGGAGAGTGTGTAGTGAGTGCCTGGAGCTGAGGACAGAGTTCTGGGGCAGAGAGAACAGACAGAGAATTTAAAGGAGCAAAGAAGCAACAGCCAGGGAGGCAGGAGGAAAACCAGAAGATTGGCGTCACAGAAGTTAGATGAGAGTTTCGGGAATGAAGAAGTGGGTCAACAGAGCCAGAGGCTCCCAGGAGATCTAATGAGAAGAGGACTAGGAAGTAGGAGCTACATTTAGCAACCCGAGAGGTCACTGTTGACTTTGGCACTGGAGCAGGGGGCAGCTCAGCGAGCAGGGCTCAAGGGCAGTGCGAGAGGAAGTACAGGCAAAGTGAGAGCCTCTCCCTGGCTGCTCCTTCACCCAGGCTGGAGCGTAGCCAAGGGGGCCTTTCAGGAAGTCTGACTAGGAAGGGGAAGAGGGCAGAGGGCAGTCTAGGTAAGGTCTTTTCCACGGCAGAGAAGGAAACGTGAGTGTTTAGGTGTGAGTGGAAGGAGTCATGGTCAGGGGGAGTGGGGATGATGAAGAGGTTCTGAAAGAAAAAGGGGGAAGGATGGGGTGGGCAGATTAACTCAGGCAAGCAGGGGATAAGATGGCATGGACCAAGGAAGATGCAGAAGTCCCCAGGCCCAGTCTGCCTTGACTCCAAAGAATAGAAGCAAAGACTGATGGGGGTGTAGGGGGACTGGAAGCAGGAGCCATCATGGGGCCTCACCTCTCTGGGGATGAAGGACGACCCCAGTGTCACCAGAGACCAGAAGGCAATGCCCCCGCACATGAGATACTTCCGATTGTACCTGTCACCCAGGTAGCCAAACACAGGTGCCAACACCATGTAACTGGAAATGAACACTGAGGGGAAGCAGAGAGTCACAGCCCAGCCCGAGTACCCCTACCCCACCCAAGCTCAGGGAGGGCGGCGAGGGGGGACAGGAATAACTCCCAGCCCTGAAACTGTCAGAGCTTCCTGCCAGGGGGAGTCCAACCCCATTTTCAATGTCTTTCAAACCTTTATTGTGGAATGGATGGCCCAGCTGACTCATCACTTCCTCCCATCCAGCCAAGAACAGAATCTAAACTCCTTACCATGACCCATAGTGCACTGTCTGCCCTAACCCCTCCCTACCCCCCTCCAACCTCATGCGCAACCTTTCCTTTCTCTGCACCCCGATGGCCCAATGGCCAAGCTCAACACCATCTTAAGGTTTGTGGCAACTGCTGACCTCTCTATCTGGAACATTCTCTCCTCTCCCCTGAGCTTCACAGAGCTTAGCAAGTTTAGGTTCCAGCTCAGACACTTTTCCAACTACCACACATCCAGTCTCCCACATTTACTGTGTTCTTTTACATAACACTTATTCCTATGGAAAATCATCTCATTATCAGTTTAGGTTTTTATGGACTGTTGCCTCTCAGACACAGGAGAATGTGAGCTCCATGAACACAATGATCTTACCTGTATTGGCCATGACTGTGTTTCCATTATTTAACACATGCCCTAGCATAAAATAGGTGCTCAATAAACACGTGTTGGATGAAAAAGTGAATAGGGCTGCTGAGAAAAGACTTGCTTCTTCTCTGACTCAACATGGTTCTGCAGACCATGACCTACGATTCCATTCTCATTTCTCTAGATTTTGCCTTAAATACTTCCAGTTCCTTATTGGCCTGGACTGGAGCAAAGAGCAAGACCTGGATTCAAATTCCTCTTCTGCCTCTAACTTGTTGTGTGACCCTGGGCAAGTCTTAACTCTCTCCAGGCCTCAGTTTCTTTATAAAAATGTAGATAATACTAACTACTTCCTCTATAAAATAAGGATAACATTGCCCTGGCCGGTTTGGCTCAGCCGTTGGAGTGTCGGCCTGCAGTCCAGAGAGACCCGGGTTCGGTTCCCGCTAAGGGCATGTACCTCGGTTGCAGTTTGTCCCCGGCCCTGGTTGGTCGTGCGGGTGGCAGCCACTCGATGTGTCCCTTTCACGTCGATGTTTCTCTCTCTCTCTCTTCCCCTCTCTCCCTCCCACTCTATCTGAACAAAAAATGAAAAAATGTCCTCGGGTGAGGATTTAAAAAAAAAAAAAAAGAAATGAATGAAGGAGGGAAGGAAGGAAAAGAGGGTTTGGCCCTGTCTTTCCTCTCACAAACCCCAAAGCTCTGAACAAGCAAAACTCACCTCTCCCCATTTCAGACACCCTCTTCTGCCATTATTTATTGGCCTACCATGTTCTCAGCACTGCACTGCACTACACACTTCACAGGCATTATCTCATTTAACCTTCACATCAGCGGTATGAAGTAACCTGGGTTGTTACTAGTTCCATCTGACCGATGAGGAGAGACCGAGGGCCCTGCCTACCATCACACTGAGTAGAATGTCCAGATTTAAACCTAGACTGTCTTAATCATCACACTAAGCTGACTCCCTCTTTAAATTGGGTATGCTAACTAACCAGAACAACTTCAGAGCAGAATCCAGGCCATCTCTTTCCCTAGCTCTGGCAACTATTCCTCCATCAGTGAGGCCCCAGGCGCACCAGCATGTGGCCCCTACTGGGATAAGAAAAGGAAAACCAGCTGCTGTGTACCCAGCAGGGAGCTTCACTCACCGGTCTGGATGAGGCCGGAGCTACTGTCTCCGATATCGAAGAACTGCTCAATGTCCGGAAGGACACCTGGGAAGAAGACTCAGGATGGGCTCCGGAAGGCAGCCCAACTTCGGGACCCCGCTCCCTTCCCCTTGTCTAACTTCCTCCCAGAAGTCAGTACCAGCCACGGTGAAGCGGTCCATGTAGTTGAGGAGGTTGATGTAGCACAGCACGGCCACTATGAGAGCCGAATGGCCCGGAGACACGCCCGTGATGCGCTGCAGCTCCTGCCGGTCCGGGACCCCCGGATTCTCGGACTTCGGGTTCCCCCTGGACCCCGGTAATCCCGGGGTGCCGGGCACCGGCCCATCGTCCGTATCATCCGCCTGGCTGAGGAAGGGCTCGTTTTCGCACCCGGACATGGTCCCAGGAGCCGCGCCCGCCCGCGCTCCGGTCCCACTGACGATCCTACCTGCGAGGAGAGGAGGCTGGAGAAAGGAGGACGGAGGGAACCCAGGCGAGGGGGGTGCGCGCAGGGACGGGTGGGAGGCTGGAGAGAGGAGGACGGAGGGAACCCAGGCGACGGGGGTGCGCGCAGGGACCGGCAGGAGCTGGCGCCGAAGCACGGAGCCCAGGCCCTGCCTTCCTCCCCGTCCCGGCAGACACCGCGCGGAGGGGACGGGACGAGTGGGATTCGGGTGATGTCGTGGACAGGAGAGGGTTGAGGAGGGGTCGATCTTCCCCACCCCTCAGGTGGAGGCCACCCCTCACCCCAGGTAGAAGCCCACTACACTCGCTGTAGCTCAGCCCCAACGCCGCACCACGGCCGCCGCCATGATGTCTAAAAGCCGGTCATGTGACGATGGAGCGGTGGACGCTAATGCGTGCAAGCCCTTGACACGTGAACCCCGCCCCGACTACTGAAGCTGCGGCCGAGGGCCGCGCATGCTCCTTCCGCTTCTCCACCACGTGACTGCCCCCTCGTCGCCGGGGTAACCCAGGAGCGGTCTCAGACTGCGAGCCCCCGGCGTCTGCCCGCGTCTCCGCCGCCGCGCCGCCAAGGCACCTGCGGCCGGTCCCGCCGGGACTGCCACCCTAGAGGTAGTCAGGGGGAACCGGTGAAGTTGCCCAGCTCTCTGAATCTCAGCTTCCTTATCTGCAGCACCCTCTTGGCTGACTTCTTCCCAAACGGGAAAATGGAATGTTAGAAGGTTCTGGCCCTGGCAGGGTTGCTCAGTTTGGTTAGAGCGTCCTCCCCATCTGTCATTGCGGCTTCAGCCCCGGTCAGTGCTCAAACAAGAATCAACCAATGAATGCATACATGTGGAACAAACAAATCGATGTTTCTCTCAAGTCCATAAATAAAAAAAAATTTTTTAAGGTTCTGGAAATAGTAAATTATCTCTAGACATGCCAATGAACAGTTCTTGCTCTAGGTGATTATTCTTCCTTCCTCCGTGTGTGATTTGGGCTTCATACATGCTACGTGTTGAAGGAATGAATGTTGAGCAGCGGCCCCCCAGCCCTGGCCTCTCGCTCTGTTCCCTTCCTGTCCTTCCGATCCCCCAACCCAGCTGCCTGTAAACCGTTGAGCTTTCCGGTAGACACTGAACGAAGCGCCTCCAGAACCCCAGCCACCGCGGTCTGGTGCGATTTTTCCTCACCTTCGACTGGGACCCAAGCTCTTGCGCCCTCTGGTGGTCCCATTTGGGGCCGGCTGGGGCTTAAAGCCTCTAAGACTCCTAGCTGCAAGAGGGGATGTGGGTGTAAGTGGGGCAAAGAAAGCCCACAGAGCCCTGTCACCAAAGGATAGCTTGGAGTGGTTCCTTATGTCACCCTTCCCCAACTTCCAAGATACAGCTAATAAACATACGCTCTAAATAAAATTAGTATAGTTCGCCCTGGCTGGTGTGTTCAGTGGTTAGAACATTAGCCCATGCACTGAAGGGTCTTGGGTTCGATTCCCGGTCAAGGTCATGTACTTGGGTTGCAGGTTCCATCCCCGACCCTGTCTGGCATGTTCAGGAGGCAACCAATCAATGTGTCTCTGTCACATCGCTGTTACTCCCCCCCTCCCCCAAATCAATGGAAAAAATATGCTCGGGTGAGGACTAAAAAACTAATTAAAAATTTAAAAAATAAATTAGTACAGTTCTATGCAAATACTGCTTTAAGACCCCTCTTGCAACCAGACCTCTGGAGTCTCACGGGGAGAGCATAACACCTTATCAGAAACTATTTTGAGTCATAGATACCCTTCGCTGACATTGTTCCAGGAGATAGATACTTCGTGTTTCAGAACCTTAAGCCAGGTCTCTTCTGAGGGTTTAAGGGAAAGAGATGGAGAAGAACTTCAGATTGCAGCCACTGAATTTCCTCAACAAATCTTATTGAGCATCTACTATATGCCTGACATGGTGACAGGTAAAGCAGATTTAGTCACTACCCTCATAGATCTTATCTGGAGGAAACAGATATCCACACACATGTAAAATTGCACCTATGAAACAGAATAGCAAGTCACAGATTGGAAAAAAATATTTGCAAGGCATATTTGGACTTTTATCCATCCAGATATATAAAGAACTCTTTTTTAAAAATATGATTTTATTGATTTTAGAGGGGGAGAGAGAGAGAAACATCAATGTGAGAGAGACAAATTGAACAGTTGCCTCCCGCACCCACACCGACAGGGGATCAAACCTGAAACCTGGGTATGTGCCCTGACCAGGAATCAAACCAGCGAACTTTCGGTGCATGGGACCATACTCAACCAACTGAGCCACACCGGCCAGGGCTATAAAGAACTCTTTTTTTTTTTTTTTTAACTTATCTTTATTTTTGAATGTATTACAGATATCCCCCATTTTTGCTCCCACCCCTCTCTTGCTTTCCCCACACTACTGTCTATGCCTATTGGTTATGTATATATGCATATAAGTTCCTTGGTTTATCTCCTCCTGCCGCCCCCACAACCCCTTCCCTTTGAGGTTCATCAGTCTAGCAACAAATTTATACTTCTTTTTTTTTCAATTCATACTTCTTAATCCCTTCACCTTTTTCACCCATCCCCCAAACCCCCTCCCATCTGGCAACCAACAAAAAGTTCTTTGTATCTATGAGTCTGTTTCTGTTCTGCTTGTTCATTTTGTTTGTAGATTCAATTGCTGATAGATATGTATTTATTGCCATTTTAGTGTTCATATTTTTGATCTTCAAGAAGACCCTTCAACATTTCATCTAATACTGGTTTGGTGGTGATGAACTCCTTTAGCTTTTTCTTGTCTGGGAAACTCTTTATATGGCCATTGATTCTAAATGATAGCTTTGCAGGATAGAGTAATCTTTTTTTTTTTTTTTTTTTATCCTCACCCGAGGACATTTTCTCATTTTTTGTTCAGATAGAATGGGAGGGAGAGAGAGGGAGAGAGAGAGAGAGAGAGAGAGAGAGAGAGAGAGAGAGAGAGAGAGAGAGAGAGAAACATCGACGTGAAAGGGATACATCGAGTGGCTGCCTCCTGCACGACCAACCTGGGCCGGGGACAAATTGCAACCAAGGTACGTGCCCTTAGCGGGAACCGAACCTGGGTCTCTCTGGACCACAGGCCGACTCTCCAACCGCTGAGCCAAACTGGCCAGGGCAGGATAGAGTAATCTTGGTTGTAGGTCCTTGCTCTTCATCACTTTGATTTTTTTTTTCTTTATTGATTTTAGAAAGAGAGGAAGGAAGAGGGTAGAGAGATAGAAACCTCAATGAGAGAGAACATCAATTGGCCACCTCCTGCATGCTCCGCACTAGGGATTTGGCCCACAACCTGGGCATGTGCCCTGACCAGGAATCGAACCGGTGACCTCTTGGTGCATGGGTCGATGCTCAACCACTGAGCCACACTGGCCGGGCTCATCACTTTGAATATTTCTTATCACTCCCTTGGCCTGCAAAGTTTCTTTTGAGAAATCAGCTGACAGTCTTATGGGAACTCCCTTGTAGGTAACTAACTGCTTTTCTCTTGCTGCTTTTAAGATTCTCTCTTTGGCCCTGGCTGGTTTGGCTCAGCGGTAGAATGTCGGCTGTGGACCAATGAGTCACAGGTTTGATTCAAGCCAGGGCCATGTACCTCAGTTGCGGTTCGTCCCCAGCCCTGGTCAGGGTCGTGCGGGAGGCAACTGGTTGATGTGTCCCTCTCGCGTTGATGTTTCTCTCTCTCCCTTTCTCTCCCTCTCTCTCCCTTCCACTCTATCTGAAGATAAATAGAAAAGTACCCTCAGGAGGATTTAAAAAAAAAATTCTCTGTCTTTAACCTTTTTCATTTTTGTGATGATGTGTCTTGGTGTGGACCTCTTTGGGTTCATCTTGTTTGGGACTCTCTGTGCTTCCTGGACTTGTATGTCTGTTTTCTTCACCAAGTTAAGGAAGTTTTCTGTCATTTTTTCAAATAGGTTTTCAATTTCTTGCTCTCTCTCTTCCCCTTCTGGCACCCCCATGATACAAAAGTTGTTACACTTGAAGTTGTTCCGGAGGCTCCTTACACTATCCTCGTTTTTTTGGATTATTTTTTTCTTTTTGCTGTTCTGATTGGGTGTTTTTGCTTCCTTATATCCCAAATTGATGGTTTGCTTCTTGGCTTTACCTACTCTACTATTGATTCCCTGTAAATTATTCTTTATTTCAGTTAGTGCATCCTTCATTTCTGACTGGTCCTTTTTGATGTTGTTGATGTTATCACTCAGTTCCTTGGAGTTCTCCTTAAGTTTCTTGAAGTTCTCACTAAGCTCCTTGAGCAACCTTATAACCAGTGTTTTGAATTCTGCATCTGACTGATTGCTTATCTCCATTTTATTTAGTTCTTTTCCTGGAGTTTTGGTCTTTTCTTTCATTTGGGACATGTTTGTTTCCTCGTTTTGGCTGCTTCCCTGTTTGTTTCTATGTATTAGGTAGAGTTGCTATGTCTCCTAGGCTCTGTAGGGTGGCCTATTGTAGTAGCTGTCCTGTAGGATCCAGTGGCACAGCCTCCCTTATCACTATAGCTGGGCCCTCGATGTGCACCCCTAGTGTGGACTGTACACCCTTCTGTTGTAATTGAATCTTGATTGCTATTGGCATGTAAATGGGAGGGATTTACTCAGGCTGATCAGCTGCAAAAACTGGCTGTGCCCACTGACCTGCTGGCTCTGGAGGATCAGCTGTATAGAGGCCCACCACACAGAGCAAGACTTACTTCAGCAGGGCTTGGTACCCACTGAGTCCACTCACTGAGTGTGTCACTTGTGGAGGTGGTTGTGTGGTGGTGCTTTGATGTGGTCTGAAGCTGTCCACTGGGTGTGCTGGCTCTGGGGCAAGATCAG
This sequence comes from Tadarida brasiliensis, assembly GCA_030848825.1. Lineage (NCBI taxonomy): Eukaryota > Metazoa > Chordata > Mammalia > Chiroptera > Molossidae > Tadarida > Tadarida brasiliensis. The sequence goes on from CM061258.1 coordinate 119,683,528, forward strand.
CCACTGCCTGTGTTCTACCTGGGGCCACCAGGCACAAGCTACAAAGTGATCTGCAGCCTGGCTGGTGTGGTTCACTGGTTGAGCATCGACCCAAGCACAAGGAGGTCGCCAGTTCAATTCCCGGTCAGGGCACATGCCCAGGTTGTGGGACCAATCCCCAGTGAGGGGCATGCAGGAGGCAGCCAATCGATGTTCCCTCATCATTGTCTCTCTCTCTCTCCTTTCTTCTCTCTCTAAAATCAATAAAGAGAATATTTTTTTACAAAAAAGTGATCTGGCCCAGCCAGTATGGCTCAGTGGTTGAGCGTTGACACAAGCACCAAGAGGTCGCCTGTTTGATTCCTGGTCAGGGCACATACCCCAGTTGTGGGCCAAATCCCCAGTGGGGGGCATGCAGGAGGCGTTCAGTCAATGTTCTTTCTCATTGATGTTTCTATCCCTCTCTCTCCCTCTCCCTTCCTCTCTCTCTAAAATCAATAAAGAAAAAATATATATTAAAAAAAATAAAGAAAAGAGATCTGCAGATGACTGCTTCTTGTGCTGGGCTTGGAGGTGACCAGAAAAAGCCAAGTTGTGAACCAAGGCTGGCTGCTCCTAGTGCCAGGCCTGAGCCACTTAACGAGAGGTATGGGGCTAGCTGAGACCAGATGCTGCTTTTTTGAGAGAATTTAGGAAAATCTGCAGCAGGATCCAAGACAAGCCAATCCTGTGGTAAAGCCACTGGAAACAGCTTGGGTGGGCCTGAAAGTTGGGTGGGGCGGGGCCTCAGGGAATCACCAGGGTGGGGAAAACAGTGTGAGCCAGGTTGCTGGAGTCCCAGGTATGGAGCCCATCTGCCTACCTGAGGAAGGGCTCACCAAAGGAACAACAGCCTCTGACAGCAAGTCTGTCCAGGAGAAAGCTGCCTCTCCAAGGCTGGAGCGAGTTCGAGTAAGTTCATGCATGGGCCCTTTAAGAGGAATTTCCTGGGACTCTAGAAGCCTCAGCCTCCCTCAGCTTCAATTCCTGCTGGTTTTTACAGCCAGAAGTCATGGGGACTTCTCTTCCTGGCATTAGAACCCTGAGCTGGGGGGCCTGGTGTGGGATGGGGACCCCTCGCTTCTCACGGAGGAACTTCACAGCCGAGGTATAAAGAACTTTTTTAAAAAATATGTTTTTATTGATTTTTGAGAGAGAGAGAGGGTGAGAGGGATAGAAACATCAATGTGAGAAACATTGATCATCCACCTCCTGCACGCCCCCTACTGGGGATCGAGCCCACGACCTGGGCATGTGCCCTGATGGGGAATCAAACCAGCGACCTCTTGGTGCATGGGTCGATGTTCAACCAGTGAGCCACACTGGCTGGGCAAGTATTTTCTTTTTAATCCTCACCCAAGGATATGCTTAGAGAGAGGAAGGGGGAGGAAGAGAGAAAGAGAGAGACAGAGAGAGAAAGAGAAGGAAACATGTATCGGTTGCATTCTGAACATGCCCCTACTGGGGATGGAATCTGCAACCCAGGTATGTGCCCTGACCAGGAATCGAACCTGCAACCCTTCAATGCATAGGCTGATGCTCCAACCAACTGAGCCACTACAGCTGGGTAAACTCCAGTAAGTTTTTTTTTAAAGCCTGTAGCCCAAACACAATACCACTGGACATCACTGAAAGTAAAACTTTCTGGTTAGAAAGGCAAATATTTTTATGCTAATTGATTTTGTCAAGTGAGGAAAGTATCAGCTCCTCTCTGAATATAGGTGTTTTATTTTTAAATTTTGTTTTCTTTATTAATTTTTAGAGAGAGAGGGAGACGGAGAGATAGAAACATCGATGAGAGAGAACATCGATTGGCCGCCTCCTGCATGCCCCCCACTGGGGATCAGGCCCACAACCTGGGCATGTGCCCTGACTGGGAATCGAACCAGTGACCTCTTGGTGCATGGGTCAGCGCTCAACCACTGAGCCACACCAGCCGGGCTACAGGTGCTTTTTAAAACTTGATGGCTCTTGATTTAAATTCCTTTAAGGTCAGATAAATAAGTATGTCTGTACAGGTCTGTCGGTTTAAATTGGAGCCCAACTTTTTGCTTTATTTGCTTTGGAAATTGTGGTTTTTGAAATATAAACATATGTCAATGTTTTGAAAACAGTTCACTTATGACAAGTGCCACAGAAAAGAAGTCCAGCATATGGGTATTATAAGGACCTGATAACAGGGACATTTGACCTGGTCAGGGAGGTTGAGAGCCTCTCAGGAAGTGGTCCGTGAGCTCAGATGTGGGGGAGGGGCAATTATTGACTACCCAGGGAAAGGAAAGCAGTCCAGGCAGGGAAAGCATGTGCAAAGGCCCTGCCACAGAAAGAAGCATAATGAACACAAGGATCTGAGAGAAGGGCAGTATGAAGAGAGGCCTGTGGGGAGCTAGCAGGGGTCAGGCTCGATGGGGCCTAGGCCCTGTGAAGGATCTTCTTTATTTTAAAATCAGATTTGCATCTGAGATCACTCTGGCTTCAGCGTAGATGGATTGGAGGGCCAGAGGGGCCACAGAGCAACCTGCCAGGTAGCTGTGGCAGTAGGCGAGGCTGCAGGAGGCTGTGGCAGTAGTGGTGGCTTGCACCAGGATGGGATGGAGGGAGAGAAGTAAACTGCTTTGAGAGCCATCTGGGGCACCCAAGTTGATTTGGGAATGGAGTGAAAGCAGGGTCAAGAGTGAAACTCAGGTTCCTGGCTTATGCAGTGAGATGGGTGGTAGTTGGATTCTTTGAGACAAGGAGCTTCTTTATTCACTGAACAAACATTTGTTAGGTAAGTCCTATGCCAGACACTGAGCATGGATCTCTTTTTTTTAGTCCTCACCCAAGGATATTTTTACATTTATCTTCAGAGTGGGAGGGGAAGAGAGAGAGAAACATCGATGTGAGAGAGACACCGATTGGATGCCACCCGCACGACCCCAACTGGGGCTGGGGACAAACCGCAACCGAGGTACGTGCCCTTGGCCAGAATCGAACCCGGGACTCCCTGATCTACAGGCCAACGCTCTAACCGCTGAGCCAAGCCGGCCAGGGCCTGAGCATGGATCTTTAAGAAAAACAAGATATAGTACAGTCCTGCATCACTTAATAAAGAGGATAGATTCTGAGAAATGGGTCATTAGGTAATTTCATCGTGCAAACATCAGAGTGAGCACTTACACAAACCTGGATGGTACAGCCTACTCATACCTAGGCTGTGTAGTGTAGCCTACTGTCCCCAGGCTACACCTGTCCTGCACGTTACTGTACTCAACAGTGTAGCCAACTAGAACACAAAGCTAAGTATTTGTGGATCTAAACACAGAGAAGGTATAGTAAAAATACAGTATAAAAGATTAAAAATGGTACACCTGTGTAGGGCACTTCCCACAAATGAGGCCTGGAGGACTGGGATTGCTGAGTGAATGTGAGGGCCTAGGCCATTCCTGTAGGCTACCTACTGTAGTTTTTGTAAACACTGTAAACGTAGGCTACACCAAATTCATTTCAACTTTTTTTTCTTCAATAATATATTAATCTTAGCTTACTGTAAGTTTTTGACTTTATAAACTTTTTATTTTGTAATTTTTTGTAATGACTTAGCTTAAAACACATTGTACTGTGATACAAAAACATTTTTTATATTCTTATTCTATAAGCTTTTTCTATTTTTTAACTTTTTTGTTAAAAACTAAGACAAGCCCTGGTTGGTTTGACTCAGCAGTTAGAGCATTGGCCCAAGGACTGAAGGGTCACAGGTTCGATTCAAAGTCAAGGGCACATACGTGGGTTTTGGGTTCAATCTCTGGCCCTGGTCAGGGTCCTGCAGGAAGCAACCAATCGATGTGTCTCTCTCATATCGATATTTCTCTCTCTCTCCCTCCCTCCCTTCCACTCTATCTAAAAACCAATGGAGCCCGGCTGGTATGGCTCAGTGGTTGAGCATCAACCCATGCACCAAGAGGTCACCGGTTTGATTCCCAGTCAGGGCACATGCCCAGGTTGTGGGCCCGATCCCCAGTGGGGGACATGCAGGAGGCGGTCAGTCGATGTTCTCTCTCATTGGTGTTTCTATCTCTCTCTCCTCCCTTCCTCTCTCTCTAAAATCAATAAACAATTTTTTTTTAATCCTCTCCGGAGGACATTTTTCCATTTTTTGTTCAGATGGAGTGGGAGGGAGAGGAAGAGAGAGAGAGAGAAACATCGACGTGAAAGGGACACATCGAGTGGCTGCCTCCCGCACAACCAACCAGGGCCGGGGACAAACTGCAACCGAGGTACATGCCCCTAGGGGGAACTGAACCCGAGTCTCTCTGGACCACAGGCCGATGCTCTAACTGCTGAGCCAAACCAGCCAGGGCAAGAAAAACAATTTTTTAAAAATAAAAATTAATGGAAAAATATCCTCCAGTGAGGATTAAAAACAACACTAAGACAAACACATGCACTGGCCTAAGGCTGCACAGGGTCAGGATCGTTCATAGCACTGTCTCCCACCTCCACATCTTGCCCCACTGGAATGTCTTCAGGGGCAAAAGCGGGCATGGAGCTGTCATCTCCTATAACAATGTCCTCTTCTGCAGTACCCCCTGAGGCTCTTCTTGGGAAGGTGTCCCTCTTTTTAGAAAGCACTGACTTTGGCATTATTGCAACTACAACCATGTCACTAAACAGTGGGAATTTTTCAGCTCCATTATAATCTTTTTTTTAAATCCTCACCCAAGGATATCTTTCTATTTATCTTCAGAGAAAATGGGAGGGAGGGAAACATTGACGTGAGAGGGACACATCGACTGGTTGCCTCCCACACAGCAACCGAGGTATGTGCCCTTGACCAGAATCAAACCCACAACCCATTGATCCACGGGCCGATGCTCTACTACTGAGCCAAACTGGCCAGGGCTCCATTATAATCTTATGGAACCACCATCTACAGGCGGGCCATCACTGACCAGTGTCATTAGGCAGTGCAAGGCTGTATTTGCTTTCAAGACCTTACAGTCCAGTAGGGGAGAAAGACACAGACCAGTGGCTGTAAGAGTATGCTGAGCTAGACCCCTGCTCTAGGCTGAGATGGGACATGCACAAGAGAACCTGGCCAGTCCTATCGGGGGCTTGATGGAGGGAAGAGCAGGGGTGCGGAGGTGGGAAGCATTAAAGGTGTGAGGCTTTAGAAAAAAAGGAGAATAACATCTTGCTATTCAGTGTGGTCAGCAGTGTTACACCTGGAGCTTGTAGGAAATGCCGCACCTCAGGTCCCACCCCAGAACTGCTGACCCAACATCTGCATTTTCACAGGCTTCCCCGCTGATTTGTGTGCACACAAGAGAAGTGCTGGCCGCATCAAGAATTCTGAGGCAGTCGGTTGCAGTTTGTCCCCGGTCCTGGTTGGTCGTGCGGGTGGCAGCCGCTGGATGTGTCCCTTTCACATCGATGTTTCTCTCTCTCTTTCTTCCTCTCTCTCCCTCCCACTCTATCTGAACAAAAAATGAAAAAATGTCCTCAGGTGAGGATAAAAAAAAAAAGAATTCTGAGGCAGGCCTGGCCGGTGTGGCCCAGTGGTTGAGCGCTGACCTCAACCAGGTTGTGGGCACCAAGAGGTCACCAGTTCAATTCCCGGTCAGGGCACAAGGTCAGGTTGTGGGCCAAATCCTTAGTGGGGGCATGCAGGAGGTGGACAATAGATGTTCTCTCTCATTGATGTTTCTATCTCTCCCTCTCCCCTCCTCTCTCTCTAAAATCAATAAAGAAAAAAAAAAAGAATTCTGAGGTAGCTGTCAGGCCCACTTGGTTTTATATCTGGCCCGGCATCCGGTGGCTGTGTGGTCTGGGGCAGGTTAATTAACCTTTTATGCTTCTGTTTCTCTTCTGTAAAACTGAAATACAGTAGCATCTCCTTATCCATGGGCGGGGGCGGGGGGGGGGGGGGTTCTTCCCAAGACCCCCAGTGGATGCCTGAAACCACGGATAGTACTGAACCCTATATACATATATTTTCCTGTACATACATACCTATGAAAAAGTTTAATTTATAAGTTAGGCCTGGCTGGTGTGGTTCAGTGGTTGAGCATCGACCCATGCACCCAGAGGTCGCCAGTTCGATTCCTGGTCAGGGCACATGCCCAGGTTGTGGGCTTGATCCCCAGTGGGGGCATGCAGGAGGCGGCCAATCAATGTCCTCTCTTATCGATGTTTTTATCTCTCTCTCCCTCTCCCTTCCTCTCTCTCTCAAAGCAATAAAGAAAAAAAAGAAAAAAATATATATATATATGTATATATATATAAGTTAGGAATACTAAGAGATTAACAACTAATAATAAAATAGGACAACTATAAAAATATAGTCACACATGTCTCCTGATGGTATTATTTTCTCTTGTGCCTGATTTAATCTCATGTTGTTTTATACAGTGACATGCAGTACGGTCATATCCTGGGAGCAACAGGTTGTACCGCACAGCGCAGGTGTGTATGTTAGGCCATCTACATGTGCTTCGGTGCACTCTGTGATGTTCACACAAGGAAATCACCTGCCAGTATTCTCAGAACATTTTCCTGTTATTAGCGGCACATGACTATACTGCACTGAAAGTTACGTGAATGGGGTCTCTCTCTCAAAATATCCTACTGTACTGTACTCATCTTTCTTCTTGTGATGACATAAGGACACAATGTCTATGTGATGAGATAAAGTGAGGTACTCAGAATACCATGCAGTTTAAAACGTATGAATTGCTTACTTCTGAAAATTTCCATTTAATATATTCAGACCGTGGTGGACCATGGGTAACTAAAACCACAGAGGTGAAACTGCAGATAAAGAGGACATCTGTGATAACAAACTTACCTGTTAGGATCGCTCTGAGGATGAATGAGATTGAAAATGCCAAGCTTGGTATGTGGCACCGAGTAAGAGCTCACTATGGTTTTGAAGGTTTCTAAGCAGAAGAGTTTTAGAAAGATCACCTGACAAGTGACCAATCTCTTTGATCGAAAGGATAAATAATCTCTCTTATCATAGAAGAAATGCAAATTCTTTTACAATCCTTTCCCATATCCTCTCCAGAATAAGTGTTGGGGAAGATAAGAGGAAACTGGAACCTTCTAGAACTTGCTAATGGACTTAAGAGGTCCAGCCACTTTGGTCAGGAATCTGGCGACACTCCAGAGAAACTGGGCAGGTGCACATTCCATGACCAGTGATTCCACTCATGGATATAAACCTGAAAAAATCTCACCTGTGTTCCCAAAGAGGAGCACTACAATATTTCTTGTAATAGCAACATCTGGGCACTACAACTGGGTTTGGTTAAAAGGGACAGAAATCCTCAAATAGCAGTGATTTAAACATGACAGAAGTTCCCCTTTCCCTTGAAAGCCCAGAGGTCACTGGCACAGGGCTGGTAAAACGCTACATGGAGGCTGAGACTCAAGTTCTTTCTCTCCTTGACCTTCTCTGTGTGGCTTCCATCCAAGGTCACCTCATCAGTCAAATTCCACTTCCAGGAAGAAAGTGAAGGAGAGTGGCATGCACTGCCCACTTATGGTGGCATCCTGGAAATTGCAGCCCTCCTCCCCTTATACCCCATGAGCCTGAACCAGCACTTGGCCACACCCAGCTACAACAAAGGCTGGGAAGTACTGTCTTCATTCTGAAGTTTCTGTGCTTTGCTAAAAACCAGGGGTTCGGTTACCCTGGAAGTAGGAAGAATGGATGTGAGGGGACAACTAATGGCCCTAGTCACAGAGACTGTAGAGTGAGGGTCCCATGAGGGCCACAAAGACAGAAATCCTCAAGGACAAACAAGCTGAATGTATTCCCATTTATTCTGCTGAGACTAAATATATCATTTTAATGGGTTCAAACTCATTAACAGACATAAAAGATCTGAAAAAGTGAGAACTATACCATATTATGTATTATTTCAATGTTATAAAGATTTCTTTCCTACAATGTAAGGCCAAAGAAATGCTACATTCCAACAAAATAATATTAAGAATGTGATACACTGTTGCCAAAATTATCCCACATATAGTGGAAAATTAATGGCTTTATTAGTAGACAGCACTGAGAAAACTGGCTCATTATATGGAGAAAATAAGACTTGAACCTCATATACAAAAGTGAATTGCAAATAGTCTAAAGAAATACTCAGTGTTTAGCAGCCAGTACAGCCTAGCATCAACCAATGAGAACAAATGTTTGGCCATGCAGACCTGGCGCCAGCCACTGCCAACACCAGCATGGACTCGCCGGACTTCAGCCCTACTTAGTCGCCTAAATGTGAAAGAGAAATCTAATAAGCTAACAAAAGAAAATGTAAAATACCTTAACTACTTTTATTTATTTTTTAATTCTTTTTCCTTAACTACTTTTAAATAAGAAATCAAAAAGCAACAAATGATATGGCAAAATAGTTAACTCACTTATATTAAAATTAAAAATTTCTGTCCAGTAAAGGGCACCCAAGTGCCATTCTGAGTTATTTGCAACTGCCCAGGAATATACAAGCAACTCTTGAGAATAAACAAAGACACAGGAAGCCCCCATGAGAAAAAGAGCAAAGAGAAATGAATAGTTTACAGAAAACAAAATCAGAAAGGCTGACAGGTATATGAAGAAATCTCCTAACTTCCTGGGGCTGAGATGAATGTACATTAAAACAGTGCCACTTTACACCCATCAGACTAGCAAAAAATACAAAGCTGGGCAAGAAAAGTGCTAGTGAGGATGAGGAGAAATGGGAAGCTTCCAGTGGGAGGGTCAGTGACCATCTAAAGAAAAATTTGGTTGAACCACAGAGAAGATAACCTGTCTGACCCATAATCCCATCCTGGGTACCTATGCCGGAGAACTTTCCATACAGGCATGGAAGGGGACACATAGCAGGATGTTCATCATGGCCTGTCTACGTGCCGAGGGGTTGTAGGTACCTAGAGTTGGAGTCACGCAGGGTCCACCAGCCTACGTAGTTGATGCTCACTGTGGAATGCCACAGAGCAGTTCAAAGCAACAAAGCCGATGTAAAACAAGCAACACATGCTGAGTGAGAAAAGAAGCTGCACAGATCTAGAGCACCCCATACATAAGGCTATTCACACGCACAGCACTGCGTTTTACAAGGGTACATTCATATTCAAAGACATGTAATCAACACCCTAGAGTGGATGCTTATGGGAGAGGAAGGTGTGAAGGAGAGAAAAGCCATAAAACCAGGACCTTGCATGGACTAGAACCTGAGATCCAAAACAAAAGGCTCCCTGTGCTCGATTATGCCCTAAATAATGTGTGCACATCAGGAAGGGGTCCTGGAGTGAGCCAAACACCCAAGGCTGAGAACCTTTGATATCCTTCAAAAGAGTAGCCCACTGTCTGCCTATGCTTAAGCTCCTGTATGCATGAGCCTGATCATTTATTTTCCTACAAGCCAAGGAACCACACCTGTGTATGTGCCTCAAGTAAACCACACTACCTTTCCCCAAACGACTCTAAGGCCACCGCTGTCCTAGATGTGGCGTAATTCCCAGGCCTGGAATCCCATTCTCAACCCGAATTTATTTCAGTTCCCTCTTCAAACATGAACAGTTTCATAAAACAGACATTTTGGTGAAGGAAAGGGGGATGGTGGAAGTAAAAGGGTGGGGATGTTGAAGGGTGTCTCGGGGGTTACAAAACAGCACACCATGAGAATGGAGCCATAGTCCACCCAGGGCAGCAATGAGGACCACACAACTAATCAGGTCACTAACAGTTTGAAAAGTCAACAGAGAAGGGTCAAATACCATGCTTTGATTTTGCTTCAGCTTAAAGATAATTCTGCCTCAGCTTCAGCTAGTCCTTATAGGGCCAAAGGAGACAGCCTTCTCCCCAAGTCCAGCTGGGCCTCCACACACGGTGTGGAGTTTCAGCTCCAGACCTCAATGAGGTCCCCAGATTCCATGCCCAGATCATCTGGCAGCTCCTTGCCTGAAAGCTTTGTCCCATCAAAGAAGAAGGAGAGGTTGTGGCCGGAGAGTCCCATGGCCTCCTCGTAGTGGGACATGAGGTTCTTGAGAGGAGAATCCTGGACAGACAGGAAAAAATTGATGTAAATGAAAAGAGGAGCTGGGAAGAACTTGTAGGGACAGGCAGAGGACCTGGGACAGGGAGGACAAGGGACAAGTAAAGTCGGTGCCTGTGGAGGGGAAGGAGTGGACGAAGAAGCCAGTATAGTTGGTTCCCTCTAGGGAACCAGGGCGCAGAGCCCCAAGCTTAGGATAGAAGCTCTGGGTCAGGCAGGTTCGCCAGTCTCAGTCTCCTCACCTATCCATGGAGGCATATATTGCAATGACAAAGAGAGCCCAGACTCCAGAGTGAGAATGATCTGAGCTGGAGGCCAGTCTCTCCCACTTAACTGATTGTGTGATCTTAGGTAAGTGTTAGAGTTTGAACTGTGTCCCCTCCAAAGAGAGACTCTGTGATCCTAAGCCCTGGTAAATGTGAATGTAACCTTACTTGGAAGTAGGGCCTTCACAGATGTAATGACGTTAAGATGAGGTCATACTGGATTAGGGTGGGCACTAATGCACATGACTGGTGTCCTTGTAAGAACAGAAGACAGAGACACACAGGGAGAATGCCATGTGACAACAGAGGCAGACTGGAGTGACACAGCTGCAAGCCAAGGAATGCCACGGAACGCCAAGGATCGACGGCCACCACCAGAAGCTGGCAGAGGCCAGAGAGGATTCTATGCAGTCTCAGAGGGAGCATGACCCTGCTGGTGCCTTAATTTCAGATTTCTAACCTCCAGAACTGTGACAGAATACATGTCTGTGGTTCTAAGCCTCCTTGTTTGTGGTACTTCATTACAGCAGCTGTGGCACACTGACACAGCAAGTCACTCACCTCTCCAGACCTCAGTTTCCTCATTTGTTAAATGAGGGTAACAGTGCTTTCCCATATAAGATTGGTGTGAAATTCAATACCCTCAATGTCACTTAAAAGTGTGGCTTTAATTGTTATTTTGATGGATTTTAGTGGTTACTGTCCAAGGGTCCTTTCCATGTTAACTGGAAGGAGGAGATAGGAGACTAGAGCAGAGGTTCCCAGCAAGAGGGAGGGAAGCTGAATGATGGGCTTTTCCCACTATCTAGGATGGGCAGGAACCCGAGACCAGGGAGGGCAGTGTCTCCAGCAGATCAGGACCAGGAGTCTGCTCTCAGTTAACTGACAAGAGAGGTGGCAGAGGAAAGGGTGAGGGGCACGGAGAGCCATCTCTTCCACTCACTCGAGACAGTGAGACTTCCAGCATCTGGTGTTTCTCCTTCCCCTGCACCCGCAGCTGGAGCAGATGGGATGTCTCTGCGGCCTCTGGAGAACTTGCTAGCACCACACAGTCTGTGGGAGGCAGGATCAGGATGCCAGGCCTAAGCAGGGGCTGGAAGCAGGGCCCCGTTGGGACCTCTCCTCTTATCCCTTCCCTGTGGCAAAAGCCTCAAGGCTCCACCTCCCTTCCTCTCACCAATGATGTCAGCCACTCCAAGCTTTAGGGTCCTGGGGGTGGCGGTAGGGGACAGCTCTGTCTCTCCAAAGAGCAAAAGGATCCTGCTTGGGGACACCCCGAGATGGGTGGCCATGTGGTCCACCACACTCTGTAGGGGCTCCGACTGGGGAGGGAGATAAGAAGCAAAGGAAGCCTTCCTGCCTTGAAGTGCCCCATCTCACCCCCCCACCCCAACACACAAGTTTATGGCCTTTGCTACTTGCTGCGCTCCTCAGCTGTGAGTTTCATCATATTTACCTGGGAAAATACAGAATAAAATTGTGTTAACAAGGGGTTCAGACAAGTAACACAAAGAAATGAAGCAACCATGGGTGAGGAGGAAAAAGGGAGTGGTGAGGATTGCAGCAAAGTGGAGCTCGCCTGCTCCACCTAAACAGGCCAGCTGTGCCCTGGCCCAGTGGCTCAGTTAGTTGGGCATTGTCCCATGCACCAAAAGGTTGCCAGTTTGATTCCTGGTCAGGGCACATGCCTGTTTTTCAGAATCAATCCCCATTAGGGTGCGTGCAGGAGGCAGCTGATCGATGTTCTTTCTCATCGATGTGTCTATCTCTCTCTCCCTCTCTCTTCCTCTCTCTCTAAAATCAATAAAAAAAATTTTTTTTTACTACTAATAATAAAAAAATAAACAAACAGGCCAGCTGTTCCGAAGTTCCAACTAACTGGTACCATGTGGGAATACAGCCAGTGTGACTAGGTGTTTTCCTATTTAAGAGAAACCAGACATCTGGACCTTTGTATGAAATCACCCAATGCAAAGGCTGGCAACAAACTCCTATGTTTTAAAAGCACTCTACAGGGCAAACAAAGAAGAGATGCTCTGTTGATAAGGCCATGGGCTGCTAGTTTGCAACCTCTGGCTTAACTGCTTGCCAATGCACAGTTATGGCTCATTTCTGTTATCATTCTTGTTTTGGGATGGAGTCACCCCTACAAAAACAGTAGTCTTCACTAGGAGGTGCAGGAGCTCACAATGACAGACCTCTGTGTCTAATGCAGTAAGAGCATTAAATGAGAGAAAAGCACAGGGTCTGAGGGAAGGAAAGAGGGAGGGGGACATATCCTGGGGAGGGGGCTATCAAATGAAGCTTCTTGAATGGCATGGAGGCCTGAAAGAGCGCTGGGAAGATCCAAAGAGCAGGATGGGCAAAGGAAGACACAGTTCCTTCTGCCCCGATGCCACCGTCTCTCCACAGGCAGTTCCTGGGACCTTTCTCCCACAGGCCCTTCAGGCACTTACCATTGTGACGGGCAATCTGATCAGGTCAGCACGACACCGGATTTTGAGCTGGAAGAGTCGAGGACTCCTTGGGAGAACAGGCCCTTCCAAGAGGACCACCTCATCATCTTGGCTCAGGTGGTCCTGGCCCTGGCACTGCTTGGGACTCAGGCAGGAACGAAGATCCTGGAGGCGCTTGTTCACCTCCCTGGGGTGGAAAGAGGACTTGGGGTCAGTTGGGGTGGGGTGGGGAGGTGTCCATACTGACCCTCCACCCCAGCCCGAGCCTCCTGCCCCTGTCACCTTAACTTCTGGAGTGCCCGAGTATGTTTTCTGCTTTTGGTCCTTGGAAGAGGTGGGGGCAGAGGAGAGGTGTCCTGAGCCCTGCAGAGAGAAGAGAAAGGCAAGATGGAGGAGGAGGAGAGACCCCAGTCCCATACCTCTCCTCATGGGCTAAGGACCCCGGAAACAGAGGGGGAGTTGGAGAATCTAGAGGGAACACCTTCCAGTAATATCCATCTTATTATAAGAGAGGAAAGGACAGGAAGACCTGAGTATCATTTTTATAGGGAAGAAAATGCCTCTTTATTTTTTTTAAATCCTCACCTGAGGATATGTTGATTGATTTTAGAGAGGAAGGAATGTAGGGAGAGAGAGGGAGAGGGGGAGAGAGGGGAAGAGAGAGAGAGAAACATCCATTGGTTGCCTCCTATACCGGCCCCAACCGGGGACTGACCCTGCAACCTAAGTATGTGACCTGACTGGGAATCGAACCCGCAACTTTTCAGTGTACAGGACAATGTTCCAACCAACTGAGCCACACCGGCCAGGGTGAAAACGCCTAATTAAGGTAAATCACTTCGCAGGTGAATGTCTACTAACATCGAACACTTACTATATACCAAGTGTTAACTTTTTTTTTTGGTTCATCCTCACCTGAGGATATTTTTCCATTCATTTTTAGACAGTGGAAGGAAGGGAGGGAGAAACATCAATGTGAGAGAGACATCGACTGGTTGCCTCCTGCATGACCCCAACCAGGGCTGGGGATTGAACTCTCAACCCAGGTACATGCCCTTGACCAGAAATCGAACCCAAGACCCCTCAGTCCGAGGGCCTACACTCTAACCACTGAGCCAAACTGGCCAGGGCCCAAGTGTTAACTCTTAATCTACTCAAAAATTCTGACACAGGTACCACTAGTATCCCCATTTTACAGAAGAGGAGAGAGTAGCACAGAGGATAGCTAAGAGGCAGCTCGTTGGATCTGAACCACAAGGGCTGTCTCCCCCTGCATTACTACATCTCAGACACAAAGAAGAAACACTCCGCTCCCATGGGCGTTCCCGAAGGATCCACTGTCATCCTCCTGTGCGGACCACCTCTTCCCCCAAGAGCTTCATTCCTCACCTGAGCCTCAAGACTCCTTCCATCCCTTTTCCCTACTCCTTCAGGAGCCAGCCAAGGCTCCTGCCTGCCTCAGCCTACCCCTCCAATTCCTTTCTGCTCCTAGGGCCTCAGTGCCCGGTCTCACTCACAGAGACACCGTCGTTTTCTCTTTTTCTTCTTCAGCCTTACTCCTCAGCTTCTTCTTCCAGGGAGAATCTGGAACTGGGAGATCCTCAGCATGGGGACTGCTAGAATCTGCCATATCCCCCTCTGGAGACAGAGGAGAAAGTGTAAAGGGTTAGCCAAGAGAGGGCAGGAGAAGGCCAAGGAGAGGAGACCCAAGTCACGGGCTTCAGAAGGTCCTCAGAAAAGAGGAGACTGTGGGGGCCCCAGACACCAGGACCACATCACAATACTGGGGAAGTGCTCAAGGGGCGTGAGTCAAAAAGGAAACGCCTAACTCAGAGAAAAGCATGAGCTGGAGTCTGACAGATTAAAGCAGGAGTGTGTCCAAGCCTCGTGCATGAAACATGAGGCATGAGACAGTGTGACAAGTGTGGACAATTGAGAAGTGGCCCACTCCAACTAACACAGTGTCCTCACCAACCCAGAAAATATATACTTCGTACTACTACTATACTACTTAGTAATAAGATTATAACACTATTAGTCCATTGGACACAAACAATAACTTGATAAAGGCCAAGGAAGGGGTAGGTAGGGGAGGGTGGAGGTGGGCAAAGGGGGAAGAAAGGGACTCCTACAATAATGTCAATATTTAAAAATTTTTAAATTAAAATAATAGCCCTGGCCGGTTTGGCTCAGCGGTTAGAGCGTTGGCCTGCGGACCAGAGTCCTGGGTTCAGTTCCCGCTAAGGGCATGTACTTCAGTTGCAGTTTGTCCCCGGCCCCAGTTGGGGTTGTGTGGGTGGCAACCAGTCGATGTGTCTCTCTCACATCGATGTTTCTCTTTCTCTCTCTTCCTCCCTCTCTCCCTCCCACTCTATCGGAAGATAAATGCAAAAAATGTCCTCAGGGGAGGATAAAAAAAAAATTAAAATAATAATAATAGTCTGGTTGGTGTGGCTCAGTGGATTGAGCGTCATCCCATGGACTGAGATGTCCAGGTTCGACTCCCAGTCAGGGCACATGCCCGAATTAAGGGTTTGATCCCTGGTAGAGGGCATGCAGGAAGCAGCCTATCGATGTATCTCTCTCACATCAATGTTTCTATCTCTCCTTTCTGCACTCTCTAAAAAATCAACAAAAACATACTTGAAAAAATAAATCATAATAATACTATTAGTATTATGTACTATTGCACATGTACATAATATTATGTATATTATAAAATGTACATTAAAACAGATATCAAAGTATGATTTTTTTTGTTGTTAATCCTCACCCGAGGATATTCTTCCATTGATGTTTTTAGAGAATAGAAGGGAGGGAGGGTGAGAGAGAGAGAAACATCAATGTGATAGACACATTGATTAGTTGCCTCCTGCATGACCCTGACCAGGGCTGGGGATTGAACCTGCAACCTGGGTACGTGCCCTTGACCAGGAATCAAACCTGAGACCCTTGGGTCTGCAGGCCAAAGCTCTAACTGCTGAGCCAAACCAGCCAGGGCAAAGTATGATTTTTTTTAAAATATTTTTTCTTTACTGATTTTTAGAGAGAGAGGAAGGGAGAGGGAGAGATAGACAGAAACATTGATGAGAGAGAACATCAACTGGCCGCCTCCTGCATGCACCCCACTGGGGATTGGGCCCACAACCTGGGCATATGCCGACTGGGAATCGAACCGCTGACCTCTTGATGCACGGGTCAATGCTCAACCAGTGAGTCACACCAGCTGGGCCAAAGTATGATTTTTAAAAAGTGTTTTAATTTTATTCCTGCACTCAATTTGGTGGGCACAGAGACTATGTGAGTTGGGCATGGGACAAGGAGGGAATGAGGTAAAAAAAAAACAACCATAGTATAGACTCTCTAAACTCATGTTTCTCAAATTTCATCCATGTGAGTGTCATTATCACATTTTGCCATATTTCTGCATTGTTATTTGTTTAGTATCTTTCTTTAAATCATTTAATTCCTTATAAAAGGAAACTAGGTATTTTTTTTCCTTTTTTACTGAGATATAACTGACATACAACATTATATTAATTTTATTTATACAATATAATGACTCAATATTTGTATACATTGTGAAATATCAAAAACCAGGTATTATTCTAGAATATAGAGGCTCTTTTCTATTTGCGTGCCACCAATAAAAGACCATTCATTAACCATAAAAATAAATACCGTGAGCCCTGGCCGGTATGGCTCAGCGGTTAGAGCGTCGGCCTGCGGTCCAGAGAGACCCAGGTTCGGTTCCCGCTCCCACTAAGGGCATGTACTTCGGTTGCAGTTTGTCCCCGGCCCTGGTTGGTTGTGCGGGTGGCAGCCACTCGATGTGTCCCTTTCACGTCGATGTTTCTCTCTCTCTCTTCCTCTCTCTCCCTCCCACTCTATCTGGACAAAAAATGAAAAAATGTCCTCAGGTGAGGATTAAAAATAATAATTAATAATAATAATAATAAATACCGTGAAAACAAAACAACGATAATAAATCCTAGATAAGTAGTTCTCAATTGGAGGCAGTTGTGCCTCCCATGGGACATGTGGCAATATCTGGAGAATATGCTGGTTGTCTCAATGAGAGGAGGAGGAGTTTGGGCTGAGACACTGGTATCTAGTGGGTAAAAGGTCAGGATGCTGCTAAGCATGCTACAGTGCACAGAACTATCCAGTCCAAATGTCAGTAGTGCTGAGGGTAAGAGATCTTGTCCTAGCTAAACACGGCAGCTACCAGCGGCCTGAGATCCTGCATTTCTGACACGCTCCCACGGGGTGGCCAACATTACTGGGCCCACACTTTGAGTATGGGGTGGATGCACTTCGCATTGCACCTAGGGGGCTCAAGCTAGGCCTACATTTTGAGTAGCAAGGAAAGAGGCATATTTTATATAGCACTTCACATGCCAGGAAGTCCTAAACTACATATGTAGCCCAAGAGAGGGCTCTCTATATATTCTCTTTAATTAATTCGCACTAAAATCCTTTGACATAGGTCTACTATTATCCCCATTTTCCTGATGAGGAAATTACAGCATTGAGAGATTAACTTGCCCAAGGTCACACAGTTAATAAGGCGTAGAGCTGGAATTCAAACCGAGACTAGCTAGTTCCTAAATCAGCTCTTCATCACCCTACCACACTCCCTCATGGTATAGAAGTCTTTTTTTAAAAAAATATTTTTTCTTTATTGATTTTAGAGAGAAAGAGGAAGGGAGTGGGAAAGAGAGATAGAAACATCGATGACAGAACATCGACTGGTCGCCTCCTGCACACCTCCCACTGGGGATCGGGCCCACAACCTGGGCATGTACCCTGACCAGGAATCAAACCAGTGACCTCTTGGTGCATGGGTCAACACTCAACCAGTGAGCCACACCGGCCGGGCAGTATAGAAGTCTTGATCCAAGGTCTGAATTTGCCCACTGGATCACTTCCTTATTAAACTTGATTCCTAGTCATTGCCTTTGGATGGGTTACAAAAATCACATCACTGGGGGAAGACAAAGGCTGGGCAGCCCTGCTAAGACTCAAAGAACACCCTGCTGGCTCCACAGTGTTCCCAAAGAAGTTGTTGCAGATGTAACAAGGTTACAGATTCTCAACGCCTCCCCTTGTCCCCAGGATTACACAATCAGAATCTCCAGGGATAGTGCCCGGAATCTGTTATTAGCACACTCTTATACCTATTAGAGTTGGAAGAAGGGTAGTTTGACAGCACCTCTGGTGCTCTCTGTTTAACAGTTCAGCTCCTTTAAGGACTGGAGCATTTTTCTGGCTAGGATGCAGGAGTCACCTCTCCCACACCTTTCCCGGGGAGCCTCAGGCAACAGCTAACTGCAGGGATGTAAACTCCCCAAAGTCTCCTCAGGGAGGCCAGCGCTGGGCATCTTTTCCTGGAAGCCCTCCCTTACCTTCCTCAGTCCCTGGGGGACAGAGTTTCAAGAGGGACAGGTGATCTGGGATGAGGCGGAGGCTGCTCTTCACCTGCAAAGGCAAAAGTGGATCAACCCCAAGTCCTCCCTCCACTGAGAGGGAAAATGGGATAATTCTTCCCTCACACCAAGGCCTCCTCCAGCTCCCAAGTTCTCCCTAAGGATACTGATACCACAGCCTTCTCCCAGGACACAGGAGCCCAGCTTTCCCAGGATCCAAAATTGGAGTGCCCTTACACCCCCTTTCCCAAAGGCACTCTGAGGATACAGGTTTAGTTCTACTTTTTTACTAGGTTGCTAGCCATCTCGCTATCTTAGAATCCCAGGACCCGTCTCCTGGAGCCCCAGTCCTCTCTGAACTTCCATGAACCCCGGGCCCCAATACCCCAGCTTCCTGGATCCTTAGCAATGGGCCCCAACCTCAAAACCGAACACACCCCAAATCCCAGTTCCACACCCTCCCTGAACCCTCAGGGATGCCAGCCCCACAGCCTCTCTATGCCCCCGACCGGAATCCCAAACTCCCAGCACACTTCAAACCCCTTCTTCTCCCCAGTCTGCAGAAACCCCAGGAACCCTGCATCTCTCTGCCTCCAAGGCCCTGGCCCCTGCTTGGGTTAGTCCCCCAAGAACAAGCCCCAAACCCTACCTTCAGTACCCCTTCAACCCAGCCCTTCCGCGCTAGCCCTCCCGGGAACCTGGCTACACCTTCCCGGAGTACACCGGAACCACCGGCGCCTCCCCCGGATCCAGCAGTAGCCGCCGCCGCCGCCTGACCGGGGCCGGAGGGGCTCCAGCCGGCCGTGCGTCCGCCCCTTCGCTGTCGCTGTCGCTGTCGCTGTCGTCCCGGGGGGCGGCCGGCACCGGGGACTCCGGAAGCGGGATTTCGACCGAGTCCTCTGCGCCGCGCGCCGTTGAAACCTCCAGGGTTTCCTCATCACTGTCGCTGACCAAGTCCACAAGGACCGAATCCACGGAGCGCAGGGATGGAGACCGCTGGGCGCCAGGTCGCCGGCCCCGGCCGCCCCGAGTTCCTCGGCCGACACCGCCGCCTCGGGACCGTCGACCCCGTTTCCTCACCGGCTCCGCCATGGCACTCACCCCACTGCCAAAGTCGCCCGCCTCTAGCTTATTCACCCGGCCCCCTCCCGAGACTTCTGCCCTTTATTGGCGGAACCGCCTGCTAATCACCACTCCTCCCCGCCCACACTCTCTGGACCCGCCTCCCTGCCCTTTCACTGATCACTTCGCCCGTCCATCACACATCCGCCACTGAAACCGAGGCGCCAAAGATTCCAATGAGCCTTGAGGCAATTAGCTTGGACTTCAATTCGTTCAGGGTCACCCATTGGCTGGGCTCACGCTCTTCCAGCCCAGCCTTCTTCCAGCCCAGCTCTTTGAAGAATTTCGGTTTCCTGTTTGGGGGAGGAGCCAGGCATTCTGGGAATTGTAGTCCTCAAGCCCTATGGCTAGAGGAAGAAAGGAGGTGGACTGAAAATTGCTTTTAGCAACCATGAAATTAGCTCTGGCCCACGTGGCTCAGTTGGTTGGGCGTTGTCCTCTCTGCTAAAATGTTGCTGGTTTGATTCCAGGTTGCACTGCAGGCTTGATCCCCGGTAGAGGGCGTGCAGGAGGTAGCCCATCATGTTTCTCCCTTTCTCTCTCTCTAAAAATCAATACAAACATTATTTTTTAAATTGTGAAATTAGGGCAGGGGAGCATTTTAAATATTTTTAAAGTTTTTATTTATTGATTTTAGAGAGTGAGAGGAAGAGAGAGAGAGCAATCGATTTGTTGTTCCACTTATTTATGCATTCATTGGTTGATTCTTGTATATGCCCTGACCAGGGATAGAACCTGCAATCCTGGCTTATCAGGACAAAGCTCTAACCAACTGAGCTACCCAGCCAGGGCCTAGTGGAGCATTTGAGATCTTGCTCCCCAAGCATATGTGGTCAATTAGGCTCAAATAAACTCATAACAATTTGTAATAACTCCATTCTGACCCTCAGTTACTGCACGTACACACCCTGGCACTTTCTATTCTGTAAGCATAAGGGCCTTGAGACACCCAAAGAAAGCTGTAAAGATAAGGGGTTGAGGATGGCCTTGGGAAACTCAGAGAAACTATGAGAAAAAAGAGATTAATAGTTACCCTGCTTCTCTCCCCCGCTTCTCTGTATCAGCCCCCCTTAACGGTGCCAAAAGCAGCACCAAGAGAATGTAGTTTTTTTCCTGTAGTCTGTGCCTTTAAAAGCGGGCAACAAAGAAGGCTCAGGGCTGAGGATTTGGGGAAGCTGTACCCCCCCCAGCCCGTCGGTGTAACAGCCTACCAGTGTAATAAAGTGCTCCCTTACAATTCGGCCGTGCGTCTCTGTTATCTCGCTGACACGTTACAACAGTTGGAGGCCCCAGCGAGATTTTAAAGAGGACTCCCCACTTGGGGTGCACCTCCTCAGGCTCCGGCGGATGGGAATCCGTGGTCCTCGTGAGAGGTGGGGAAAGGCCTCAGAGAGACGTTCCTCCACCCCAGCCTCTCGGAGACCTTCTGTCTAACCCCTCCGCCACCCTAAAAGCACATATAAAGAGAAAGTTCTTTTAATTTGACCTATAGTGGAGCCTGAGTGTTTGCTTCTCGCGGGTCACAACACAATTCTCTACAGTTTGGGGGGGGGGGAAATGAAATCTCAGAATTAGACCTCAGACTTCACAATATCCCCATTAGTGTTTCCCCCAACCACGTTCTGAGCTAATTCCACACAATGTCACCCACTCTCACACACGCCCCCTCCTCATGTGCAGAATCCACACAATAAACACCCTGGACCAACACTTTAACACCATTCAACTTTCCAAATTGCCTCCAATGTCATACAAACCCTATCTCACACCAGACATCCTGACAGACACATTTCACACACAATGTCAACACAGCATACACCTGTTATCATAGTAACTAGCTGGTTAACATTAGTAAAGAAAGAACCCTCGCCCTGGCCAGTGAGCTCAGTGGTTAGAGCGTTGGCCTGCGCACTGAAGGGTCTCCGACAGGGTGCTGACAAAAGGCAACCAATTGATGTGTCTCTCTCACATCGTTTCTTCCTCTCTCTTTCCTCCTCCCTCTCTCTCTCCCTTCCTTCCACTCTCTCTAAAAATCAATGGGAAAAAAAAAAATCAAGTGAGGATTAAAAAAAAAAAAAAAAAAGCTGGGCTGGTGTAGCTCGGTGGATTGAGCATTGTCCCATGGACTGAGAGACCCCGGTTCTATTGCCAGCCAGGGCACATGCCTGGATTGCAGGCTCAATCCCCAGTAGGGGGCGTGCAAGAGGCCACAGATCAGTGTCTGACATCGATGTTTCTATCTCTCTCTCCCCTCCTCTCTCTCTAAAAAAAGCAATACAAACTTTTTTTTAAAGAAAGAGCCCTGGCCAGTGTGGCTCAGTTGGTTGGAGCATCATCCTGTATACCAAAAGGTGGTAGGTTCAATTCCCAGTCAGGACACATACCCAGGTTTCGGGTTCAATTCCTGGTCAGGGTACATGTGGGAGGCAACCGTTTCTTTCTCACATCAACAAGAATGTTTTTCTCATTTCTCTCTCTCTCTCTCCCCCCCTTCCTTTCTCTAAAAAAAATCAATAAGATAAAATAATAATAATAGTAATAAAATAAAGGAAGAAAGCAAAGCGGAGGCCAAACATTTTGAGCATGGCCATCTGCGCAGCTTCACCAGGAAGCTACAGCTTCAAGCTCCCCTGGGAACCACCAGTTCATTCCCTGCAGATCACTAGGGGGAGGGATCGAACAAAGGGGAAGATGGGCACATTTAAAGGTGCTTGTCTGTCAGACTAGCTTGGGGAACAATGGATTGGCTAGGGGGGTGGACCCCATGAAAAGATTAAAATCCCCAGACATTCCCTGGGCAGTGTGGCTCAGTTGGTTAAGCATCTTCTCGTGCAGGGAAAGGTCACAGGTTCAATTCCCGGTCAGGGCACATGACCAGGTTTCGGGCTCAATCCTGGTCTAGGTGGGTGTGAGAGGCAACCGATTGATGTTTCTCTCTCACATCGATGTTTCTCTCTCTCTCTCTCTCTCTCTCTCTCTCTCCCTCCCTCCCTCCCTCCCTCTCTCTCTGTTTCAAATCTATACAAACATATTTTAAAAATAAATAAATAAAATAAAATCCTCAAAGAGTTCCCTCTCTCTTACTCTTTTTTTTTATTATTATTGATTTCAGATAGAGAGTAAGGGAGAGGGAGAGAGAGATAGAAACATTGATGAGAGAGAACATCGATTGGCCGCCTCCTGCACGCCTCCCACTGGGGACTTGGCCCACAACCTGGGCATGTGCCCTGACCAGGAATTGAACCAGGGACCTCTTGGTGCATGGGTCAATGCTCAACCACTGAGCCACATCTGCCGGGGTGTCTCTCTTACTCTTTTTTTTTTTTTTAACACAGGATTTTTGTTATTTATTTATTTATTTATTTATTTATTTATTTATTTATTTATTTTTATCCTCACCTGAGAACATTTTTGCATTTATCCTCAGATAGAGCGGGAGGGAGAGAGGGGGGAAGAGAGAGAGAAACATCAAAGTGAGAGAGACACATCAAGTGGTCGCCACCCACATGACCCCAACCAGGGCCGGGGACAAACTGCAACCGAGGTACGTGCCCGTAGCGGGAACCGAACCTGGGACTCTCTGGTCCCCAGGCCGACGCTCTAACCGCTGAGCCAAACCGGCCAGGGCTGGACTGTATTTTAATATGGAACAGAAATTCTGGGCAGTGGCCTTAATTCTGCCCTGCTGAAGACAAGAATGGACTTCTTCCATGGTGAGACAGACAGAGATGGGACCTTGGAGGGGAATCCCCTTAATTTTACATCATCAGTAAAGTTTTCGACAAAACTCAGTCCTCCTGTGGGGGCCTCAGGAAATTCTTTTCCTTGTGGAAACCCCAAGAACTCCACTTCCACCAAGAACACATCCATGAAGTATCCTCCCACAATAATACAAATAAAAAATAAGAGCCTTAATTCTCCCTGTTCTTTCAGAACTTTTCAAAGGTATATAAATCTTTATAATGGCTAAATAAGCTTCTTGCCAGTCTCATAACTCAGGAACTCCAGGACCAGGAGCCATCTTCCTGTAATACAAACATCAAGGGAGGTCGCTTTCTATCCCTCAGTTTCTGGGGGAGAATAACTGCCTAACTTGGGTCAGGGCCTTGCTGCAACATACAAAACTACCTCCTGCCCTGGGCAGTTTTGCTCAGTGGTTAGAGCATCAGCCCTTGGACCGAAGGGTCTCGTGTTTGGTTACCAGTCAAGGGCATGTACCTGGATTGTAGGTTTGATCCCCAGCTCTGGTCGGGGTCATTTGGGAGGCAACCAATTGATATGTCTCTCTCACATCGATGTTTTTTTCTCTCTCTCTCTCTCCCTCCCTTCTACTCTATCTAAAAATCAATGAAGAGGGGTGGGAGCGGGAAGGAGGGGGTCAATGGGGAAAAGGGGACATCTGTAATACTTTCAACAATAAAAAATAAAATAAAATAAAACCTACTCTAGAGAAAAGAAGAGGTTTAAAAAACACACACATAAAAAAAAAACAAATAAATAAAAATCAATGGAAAAATATCCTCAGGTGAGGATTAACCAAAAACAAAAAAGAAACAGCCCTGGCCAGTTTGGCTCAGCGGTTACAGCGTTGGCCCATGGACCAATGAGTCTCGAGATCGATTCCGGTCAAGGGCACGTACCTCGGTTGCGGTTCATCCCTGGCCCTGGTTGGGATCCTGTGGGAGGCAACCAGTCGGTGTGTATCTCTCACATTGATGTTTCTCTCCCCCCCCCCCGCCTCTCTGAAGATAAATGGAAAAATATCCTCAGGTGAGGATTAAAAAAAAAAAAAAACATAAAACAAAAAAACCAACAAACAAAAGACTATCTCCCCACACAAGAAGTTTGTTTCTCCACTTCCCCCAGATCCCCTCATAAAGGCCAATTACCATTATAAAGTTAGGATGAATATATGTGACTAAAAGTGTTATCAAGTCCTCTGACTTGAGGCACAGTCATTGCTTATTTGGAAAACAAGACATGGGTTTTGAAATTTTCTCTTGGCCCTGACCGGGTAGCTTGGTTAGAGCATTGTCTGAATACACCAAGGTTGCGGGTTTGATTCCCTGTCAGGGCGTATACAAGAATCAACCAATGAATGCATAAATAAGTGGAACAGCAAATAGATCTTTCTCTCTCTCTCTCCCCCTTCCTCTCACTCTATTTAAAAAAAAAATTTCTTTTTCTTTATTGATTTTTAGAGAGAGAGGAAGAGAGAGGGAGAGAGAAAGAACATTGATTGGCCGCCTCCTGCATGCCCCCCACTGGGGATCAGGCCCACAACCTGGGCATGTGTTCTGACTGGGAATCGAACCAGTGACCTCTTGGTGCATGGGTCGACGCTCAACCACTGAGCCACACCAGCTGGGCTCCCTCTCTATTTTTTAAAATAATTCATTGATTTTTAGAGATAGAGGAAGGGAGAAGAGAGAAACATCAATGTGAGAGCGAAACATCCACCAGCTGCATGGCCCCTACTGGGGATCAAGCCCCCAACCCTAGCATGTGCCCTGACCAGGAATCGAAACAGCAACCTTTCAGTGCACGGGATGACTCCCAACTAACTGATTCACACCAGCCAGGGCTCCTCTCACTCTCTAAAATCAATAAATAAAAATCAAAAGAAAAAAAGAAGAAAATTTATCTTAATAACAGCATAATGGGTTGTATCTGTTTGGCTATGTAAAAGGCTGAGATTTCCTTCTGCCTTTGCGATCTCTTAGTGGATTGTCTGTGATGTGTATCACATTCTGGTTTAATGCTTACTTAATTTAAAAAAAAAGTTTTCTGTCTCTACTACACCTGTGGAGAGGTTTTCTGGGTTGAGAGAAGACTTTGCTGTCTCATTATATTTCTCTGTGCCCACCAACAACATCGCCCACCCCAGAGGGTACGTCCTCCACATGTCTACCTTATTAACAATTCCTGCACAACGGGCACCCAAACACAGCAGGCACATGCCTTCAACACTTCACAGCTCCAATTCCACCTCCAGCTGCACTACCCCTGACACCTCACACCGTACATCCCACACCACACTTCATAAATGATACCCACACAGCACACTCAATACTGCCTGCCTCTCACACACACAATCTTCACATAACATGCACTCCACACATCCACCCAGTACAGCAACTAGACCACCACCCAAATCCCATCCCATCCCTCTCCTCCGCCACACCGATACCTCCCACACAGATACCCCAACTCAGTCAGTCCACACCTCAAATCCTCCATGCAGATTCGTCCAGGCCAAGACTAAAGGAGCACATCCCCAGCAGGTAGGGCTGTTTCCCAGGGCACAAAGGGCCTCTCACTCCCAGGAAACCTTCAGCTGTTCTTTTTTTTTTTTAATCCTCACCTGAGGACACTTTTTGCATTCATAGAGTGAGAGGAAGAGAGGGAGGGAGAGAGAGAGAAATATTGATGTGAGAGAGACACATCGACTGGCTGCCACCCACACGACCCCAACGGGGCCGGGGACAAACTGCAACCGAGGTACATGCCCTTAGCGGGAACCGAACCCGGGACTCTCTGGACCGTGGGCTGACGCTCTAACCGCTGAGCCAAACCGGCCAGGGCCAGCCGTTCTTTGTAGCCAGGCTGGAAGCATATAGATTGCGCCCAAAGCCCTTCTGCCAGCCTTGGGCCCACTGGGAGGCCACTGCAAACTAGGGAATCTGGGAATGGCCCTAAGGGCCTGAAACTTCCCCAAGTCTCCTCCCTAAACCTTGCTGTAAGTGGCCTAGCCACTGCCATAAAACCAGGTCTGACTTGGTGGGAAGTTGAGAAGCTCTGGGGTATGGCTTCCTCTTGGGTAGAGACCTGACTAGAACGAAGCCCCAATCTGAATGGTCTAGATGCCCTCTGGCTCCTGGCATATAGTAGGCCCTTAATAAATGCCAAGTAATAACAATGGTTAAGTTCTTGGCTGGGTAGCTCAGTTGGTTACAGTGTCATCCCGATACACCAAGGTTGTGGGTTCCATCCCCAGTCAGGGCACATACAACAATCAACCAATGAATGCATAAATAAGTGGAACAACAAGTCGATGTTTCGCTCGATCTTTCTCCCTTCCTCTGTCTTTCTAAAGAATAAAAATAATTAATTAATTTTAAAATAATAATGGTTAACATTTGAGTGCTTACTATGCCACTGTTATGTGCTTTACATCTAAGACGCATTAGTCCGGCGGTTTGGCTCAGTGATTTGAGCATCATCCCATGCACCAAGAAGTCACTGGTTTGATTCCTGGTCAGGGCATATGCCCAGGTTGCAAGCTCGATCCCCAGTGGGTGGCAGGCAGGAGGCAGCTGATTGATGGTTTTTTGTTGTTTTTTTAATATGTTTTTATTGATTTTTTAAGAGAGAGAGATAGAGAGAAAGTGAGAGAGAAACATCCATCAGCTGCCTCCTGCACACCCTCTACTGAGGATCAAGCCCACAACATGGGCATGTGCTGGGAATCGAACCGGGACCTCTCAGTCCATGGGTCGAATCTCAATCCACTGAGCCACACCAGCTAGGCGATCAATGTTTCTATCTCTCACTTTCTTCTCTCGGAAATCCATAAACACATATTTTTTAAAAATAGCTATAATTATTATCTCTATTTTACAGACCAGGAAACTGCAGCACAAAGAGCTTGAGTCACACAGCTAGAAAGGGGATTTCAACTCAAATCTTCTGATTCCAGAACACTGGGCTGGAGTGGGCACACCTCTGTTCAACTGCCCGGAGACTTCCCTGGGTGGCGGCGCCCTCAGGAGTGTCACCATGCTCTCCACCCTGGATCTCAGGACTTTCCACAGACCTTCATTCACTCCTCCCTCCCCACTCATTTCCTGAGCTCCTGCTCTTTGCCATCCCCTAGCTGGGTACCAGGGACACAGAGAAGACTCAAGCATGGATTCACTCTCAAGAAGGCAGGATGCTTTCACCGGAGTCACATGCTCAAATGCTTCAGGCACAGGCAGGAAACCTAAAGGAATGAAGCAGCCTGGATGAAAGGTAATAGGGAATGGCAGGGACTGTGGCAAAATGGAGAGCTTATTTTAGCTAAAGGGTAAGGTGGGGATGTGAATGTTAATTGGGGATTTTTATTTTATTTCTTATTTTTTACTTTTTGCCATAGGGAGCCCAAGGAAATGCTGGAGGTTCATGTGCCACCACCCACCCTCCAAACACACATCACACAAAATATAACGTGGAGCACTGCCTTCTTTCTTTTTTAAATACATGTTTTCTTTTTCTTTAATATGTTTTTATTGGTTTTAGAGAGCGAGGAAAGGAGAGTGAGAGAGAGAGAGAAACAACCATCAGCTGCCTCCCACCGGGATGGAACTGCAACCTGGGACCGAGAATCAAACCTGCAAACTTTTAGTGCAGGGACTATGCTCCAACCAACTGAGCCACACCGGCCAGAGTGTATGGCTTTCTTTTTAAAGATAATTGAGCTCAAAAGCAAGACAGAATCTTCCTGATGCTAAAAATAAATAAAGCAAGCAAAGCCACAACAGTGAGAGGGGGCGAAAGTCAAGCAGCCCACAGGGAAGCTGGGATCCCTAGGACTGGAGTTTTACACCCACATGGGGACAGAGGTCAAGGGGGAGGCCCTGGGAGCATCAGAGAGCTGAAAGTGAGTGCACTGCATGAGGCTGGAGCTGAGAAAGGGCTGTCTCTTCCAGGCACAGAAAACAGAGGAAAAACCCATCCACATGCCTAGGGGTGCAACGTGGAAGCAAGCCACCCAACACATACCTTTTTCCTCCTCGGTGGATGGAAAAAGTCACAGAAATCAGAATCCCAAGGACTACCAGAGTATGAATTGGGATTCAGACCAAACCTCAGGTGCAAAAACCTGCTCTGAGAAACTCATGAATAAAATGGTCAGAAACCTGTGTAGCCTGTAAGACTGTGGCAGAAGCCAAAGGAAGCTGGTCCCAGGGGGTGGCCGTGGGGCCCAGGTAACTCATGGGACTCCTGCAAGCAGGAGAAACACAAATAAGTCAATGAAAACTTCCATGGTGACACCCCCATGGGAGAATTTGCCCCATTGGACAGCTAATAGTGACCACACCATGCCTTTTCCTTAATGCTATTTTATAATTGGGAAAACTGAGGGTCATTGTTTAGGTATGTTGCCTAAAGTCAGTTAGCAATTAATTTCTCTGTACCTCAGTCTTCTTAGCTGTAAATGGACAATACTTTTAGCCTACCTTTCTCATAGGAGGTTATAAAGATGAAATGAGATGCTACCTATAAAGCACTTCTTAGAACAATGTCTGTCACATAATAATACTGTTAAAATACGTTTTAAAGGGTCAGAGCCCTGGCCAATGTGGCTCAGTGGTTAGAGTGTCGGTCCTCACACTGAAGGGTCACACATTCAATTCCCAGTCAAGGGCACATGCCTGAGTTGCAGGTTTGATTCCCGGTCCGGGCCAGGGTCATGCGGGAGGCAACCAATCAGTGTGTCTCTCTCACATCCATGTTTCTCTCTCTCTCTCCCTCCCCCTTCTCCCTCCCTTCCACTCTCTCTAAAAATCAATAGAAAACTTGGGTGAGGATTTAAAAAATAAATAAATAATAAAGGGTCAGAGATAAAGTAAGTTTTAAAGGTTTAGAGATAAAGAAGGAATAAAGTCTCTAAAACAAAAATAGGACATTAGGAAGAAAGAACTGATGCATTAGGAAAAGAAATCCTAGAAATAAAAATGTAGATACTAAGAAGCCTAGTCAGTCTTGCAAAGACACGACACTTCCTGAGCAGAAGAGGGACTGGGTTTCAGACGCGAGCACTGGCTGGAGAGGCCAGGCAGAAGACACCAGGGATTTCAGTGACTGGTTCCACCCTTGCCTGAGACAAGAATTTGGGTGTGGTGGAGCTTGCTGCATAATAGTTCCAGGCCCTGGAGACTTTTAGCTCTGCAAGTCTTTGTGTTCATGGTTTATATCAGAAGTAGGCAGTTGATCAGGTGGTAGGCACAGGGCCAGAATGGCAGCCAGATTTCTGGATTCAGATCCAGCTCTGTGAAGTGCTAGCTGTGTGACCTTAGACATGTTACTTGGCTCTCTGACACTCAGTTTTCCACCTGCAGAATTGCACCTAGGAAGGGAGAGTGTCAAGGTTGAGTATAGGCTCCAGAATGAGACTGCCAGAGTTCAAGTCCAGACCCCAGCACTCACTAATCAGGCAAGCCCTGTGCATGTTATTTAGCTTCTCTGCCTCAGTCTCATCTACGAAACGGGATGTTTGTGAAGATAAAATAAGCTAATATACATAAACACACGTATACACAATATATATGTAAGATACATAAAATACTTTAATACAATCCTGGCACATAAGTACTTAATAACTTTGTGAGGTTATTGTAAAGATTAAATAAGTTAATTGAGCCCTAGCCGGTGTGGCTCAGTGGTTGGAGTGTCCATCTATGCGCTGAAGGGTTGCGGGTTCGATTCCCTGTCAAGGGTACATACTTGGGTTGCAGGTTTGATCGCTGGCCCCAGTAGGGGCACGTGTGGGAGGCAACCAACTGATGTATCTCTCTTACATCACTATTTCTATCTCTCTCTCTCTCTCTCCCTCCCCCCCTTCCCTTCCACTCTCTCTAAAAATCAATGGAAAAAATATCTTTGGGTGAGGATTAACAAAAATAAATATGTTAATTGATGTTAGGACACAGTAGATGTTCAGTAAACGTCAGTAATGACTGCCGGTTCCTGGGTTGCTTCCTTTTCACTGCACACCCAGCATACAACTGCTGAATGAACAATGGTTGAATAACTGGATGGTGGGAATGGCAGGCAAGTAGGGGAGATGGGTGCAGGCCAAGCCACAGGAAGGAAAGGGCCCTGTTGTACCCAGGAAGCAGCTGTCCCTCCTCTACTGGGTTCCAGAGAGGACAGGAGTACGCCCATCCTCACCTTCCCTTCCCCTCCCACACAAGGGCATTACATCACAGGATTGGAAGAGCTCATGGAGTTTATTTGGGTAGTGCAAAGGAGACTGGAAGTTTCACTTCTGTACACAAACACACACAGATACACATATTCTGAGCTACGTTGCTCGAGGTTGGCATCGTCTGCTTTGGGTCCCCAGATTTCAGAGTCCGGTGGGGATCTCAGGAGCCTGAGGAGGCCCAGGCTATGTAGAAGAAACTGTGATGGGGAGGAGTCTAGGAGCCCTCCCTTTGCCCGCCAGACCTTGGGAACCCTTTCTCCTCTGCCTCCCTGAGAGCCAGAATCCCACTCCCATCCCTGCTCATCATCTCCCTCCTTCTCCCCCTTCCTCAGGGAGCAGTTCCCAGCTCACCTGAAGGGAAGCAATGGGTGCTCTAGGTCCCCATGTGGCCCCACGCTGGTTCTGGCCCATCAGGATTATCCATGTTCTCATAAGAATCTGCATCTGGTTAGGACCAGGAAGGAGTGAAACATAGACAGAGCTGGAAGTAGGCTAGGAGAGTCAGCCTCAGGACAACAGGGCACAGCAGTAGAAGCACCCACCTTCCTCATGATTGGGACCAGGCTGGGCCCGAAGGGAGCGGAGCTGGGGGGCTGCATACAGGATCCCTCTCATATCCTCATAAGACTGGGACCCTGTGTGGGCAGGGGGTGGAGAGTTAGAGGCTTGGGAGCCATGCTGGGGGTTTGGGGAAGGGAAGTGCAGCCTAAGATATGGAGGGAGCCTGAGGGGCGGGGAGAGGTGGAAGGCTTGACCCATGTTGTACTAGGAAGGAGTGATTAGGGTCAGCATCAGGTTTGGGGCCCTTGTTAATTTTAGGGTTCAGTCAGGTATGGGTTAGGTTATGGTCATGGTCAGAGAAATAGTCAAGAACAGCATTGGAAGGAGTCAGAGTCATGAGGAGATTGTGGAGAGAGCTGGAGTTAAAGCTGAGGTCTGCACTGGGGCTAGGGTGAAGTGGAGGTCAAAGTCCAGGCTGGAATTGAACTGGGATCAGGGTTGATGTTCACGGTTAGGAGTGGGGTAAACACTGGAGTCAAGATCAGGGTTGGGGTAGGTATTGAGGTTAGAAGTGAGAATCAAATCTAAGGTCAGGATTGGTCTTGAGTTTGGGGTCAAAGTCAAGGTCAAGGTTCTGCCTGGAGTTAGAGCTGAGGCCAGGTCAACCCAATCTGGGAAAGGTTGGCAGGTCCCAAGCACTTCTCACCAAGGGATGTTGCCTCCCGGCTGGGGTCCCAGGCTGTTCCATGGGGGCTTAGGAAGTCTGGAGAAGGAAGAGGGGAGTCACTATTCCTCCTGGTCTCCAGGTCACACACACCATCACCACCACCACCACCACCCACGCTCCTCAGGAATGTGACCAACCTCAGAACACACACCTTTTGTCCTGGCTACTGGCTGGGCCAGCTCTTCATCGTCGTTCTCATAGGACTCAGATACTGCAGGAAAAAAAGGGAACTTCAGGGGCCACTCCTGCCCTGTAGGGGCTCCACAGCTCTATGGGTCCTCCCAAGTCACTGAGGCTCCACAAGGACCCCAAATTACCATTGGAGAAGGAGTCTTCATCCTCAGGACCCAAGGCCCCGTCCTCAGGGTTCTCATAGCCGTCCTCAGGGTTCTCATAGCCGCTGCCATCTGGTGGAGGGGGTGGGTGTCCAGCGAGGGTCCATAGCCCCCTGAGAAGGTGGGGGAGTCATGGGGGAGGGCAGTCTTACCCTGGGAGAGCTGGTCCTGCTCAAGGTTGGAGTCATTCTCGTAGAACTCGGAGCCCTCCTCACTGTCCGGCTCCTCATAGGCCTCCCCTTCTTCTGGGCCTGGGATTTGGGGATAGGGGTGGGACCGAGTCACGGCCCCCCTCCTCCAGGCTCAGGTCAACTATTCCTGCCACAAACAAACCGCTCCAACACCCCCCACATGAGTAAAGACCCCTCCGCCATCACCATCTCCCGTCGGGCTCAGGGACCCCGCAGCTGCAGCCTCCTGGACGTTGTACGGGTTTCCGTGGGACTGGACGGCGGCCCCTAGGCCTGCAGCCCACCGCAGGGAGCGTCCTGGCGAGAGGAGCATTGGAGGGGGCAAGGGAGAAGGGATGTGGGGTCAGAGCAAGGGGTCTGCGCGGCTGGGCGGCGGAAGAGGATGCATCAGGATAAGCGGGAGGACTCCGAGTCTAGGCACCCGGGATCTAAACCTAGGGGCGTGGCCTCAAGTTCTGGGGTGCGGTTCTGCGGAGATCTCTTCGGTCCCGAGTCCTGGGGGCGGGGCTCAAATCTGGGCGGGACTCTGCACCCCCGGGCGGGCTCTCTCCCGAAGGCGGAGCTCTGAGCTTGGGAAGGCGAGGAACTCGGGGGGTGGCTGGGATGGGGAGAATGGGTGGGGCGCTAGCTCTGGGCTCGAGACCTGGTGGGGCCTCCTACCGGTGCCAGAGGTGGGCGTCGAAAGGGAGAGCACGTTCCCGTACTGGTTGGCCCCGCTTCCCGGGGGAGGTGTCACTTTGAAGAACCTGGAGGAGGGAGGGGAGTTGCACTGGGAGGCCAGCCTGGAGGGGACTGGGAGATACACTCAAAATTCAGGCCAGGCCCTCAGAGATTAAAATGTAGTCACTTGTAATTAGCTCCTCGGTCCGAGGACAGCCTATAGAGAGGGCTCTGGGATCACTCCAAGGAGGTCTTGTAAGTTACAGAAGAAGTAACTTTGGATCTGGGCTTTGAAGGTTGGGCGGTATTTCAACCGCAGAGATGAAAAAAATGCACCCTCAGCAGAGGAAACAGTAAGTGCAAAGCATTAAGTGAAAGAGCAGGAGTGGGATACTGAGGGGCAATGGCATTATTACCTTCTGGTGGGGTCAGTCATTCGCTTTCTTTTCCTCCTCAGGATCAGGGCTGGTGGGAGTTAATGGAAGTGATTAGAGGAGGAGCTCTTTGGCTGGGTGAGGATTTGGGGGTGCTGGGGAAGTCACTTGGGTCAATGGAGATGGGAGTTCCCAAGGGGCTAGGGAAATTTTGGGGGCGTTTAGAGAAGGAGTGGGGGGCAGGATTCTGAAGTCTATGGGGGAGGTATGGGAGGAGAGAATGTTGTCAGACTGGCCAGTGTGGGCTCTCCTGAGGGAGATGGTGTAAGGTTTGGCAGACCCTTTGGAGGACATGGCTCACCTCTTCGAAGACAAAGAAAGCTTGTCACGGAACCCATGCAGAAGATCAGATAAACTAAAGTCACAACAGGGACTCTCCAGCCACCAGTCTCCAACAGCCAATGCCGTACTGCTAGGGGGAAGGAGCTATGAGACAAGGACCAGGGCTGGCATCTTATTTCCCAGCCTCAAGACCTCAAAGGGCCATAAATCTGGGGGAAAGGGGCAAGACACAGATCCTTGAAGTCCCAAGCTACAAGGAGGGCTCTCCTCCCTCTCTCTGAGGACAGGGACTGTGCCTCAGAGCCTGGCACAGGGCCTGGAGCAGTATCTATTAAGCAGACCATGAAATGTTAGGATTAAGGTGAGCACGATGATCAGCTTCCTGCTGCAGTTAAGAACAGCCAGTCAAAGTGAAGGGCAGAGTCAAGTTCACAAGGTTGAAGGTGGGATGCAGCAAGGTACGGAGTGAAGGTTGAGATTGAGTTTGAGAGCTGTGTTTAAGGTAGCATGGTAGGGTTGCATTAGGGGGGAAAATGGGCAGAACATTGATGGATGGAGTAAGGCAAAGGGAAGATGCCCAAATTCCTGGCTTTGGCACGTGGGCAGGTGGTACTGTCCTTCACTTACACAGGGTCACCCAGAAGACTATGCTTGGGGAAGATGTTGAGTTTGATTTGTGGGGGTGTGTGTGTGTACGTTGAGCCTACAGTGTCCATGGGACATCAAATGGCAATTCCAGGAAATGGCTGGGTGTGAGGGTATGGAGCCTAGAATCCAGTCACCAAGGCATGGTGGCCCAAGGATAAGGGATAAGGAGTGGGGAAAGAGGGAAGACTCTACCAAAGTTGATGGGAAGGAGCAACCAGTGGTAGGAGAAGACCCAGAAAAGCAGTATCTTGGAAACAAGGAGGAAAGAGTGGCCATCGGTGTTCAGTGTAGCGATTGGGGTTCAGGCTAAGGCTGGCACTAGCCAAGGGGAGCCAAGGTTGCCTGGCTTCCAGTTCTTCCCAATAGCTCTATACACAGGCCCCATAATTGGGAGATACCTTACCTGACTGGGCAGTGACTTTCAGCTGCATCTCGATGGTTGTGTTGCCATGGTAACAGTGATAGGCACCAGCATCTTGAGCTGTGGCCTGAGGCAACCACAGAACAGCCCCTCCCCTGAGGGTACCCTGGACCCACATCGCTCTGACGGGAGCATCCTCACTCAGGTTTAGGCTCATCAACAACATGTTAGGCTTCTTGGGATGCACATGGATCCAGGAGATGGGTCCTCTGGCCACGGAGGCAGAAGGCACCCCACAGGGCAGACAGAGCGTGGAGCCAGGGGCCACCGTGAGGTCTGGGGTAAGAAGAGCCAAGGCTAGGAAAGTGTAGGCCTTGGGGTCTCCTCCCCCACAAACCCTCCAGTTCCCAATCACCATCCCCCATCCCTGGACTCCACTTTCTGGCATTTTCCTAGCACCTTACCTTGCTTGAGGCTCTGGTTTGGGCTGCCCCTAGGTGGGACACATGCATGGTCTGTCTCCCAGAGCTCAGGGTGGCCTTTGGTCCACACATACAGCTGGGAGCTTCTGAGGCGATCAGAAGAGGGCCTGGGGTCCTCTGAGGACCTGTTCCCCGGGTCACAGCCTGGGTCATCTGGGTTTAAAGCCTTCCACCGGAACAGCTCCCCTGGGAAGAGACCCGGAACCAGATACAGAGATATCCAAGAGAGGCAGTGAGACAGAGACACAGAAAGACAGAGATAAAGAGAAACAAAGGCTCAGACAGAGAAACAGCATCTCAGAGAGAGATGAGACATAGAGATACAGAGCAGTTCAGCGTTGAAGTCACAAAGACACAGGAATTTTTTTGTTGTTGTTAATCCTCACCCGAGGATATTTTTCCATTGATTTTTAGACAGAGTGGAAGGGAGGGAGGGAGGGACAGAGAGACAGAGAGACGAGAGAAACACTGATGTGAGAGAGACACATCGATTGGTTGCCTCCTAAACACACCCTAACCAGACTGGGAAACAAACCTGCAACCCAGGTATGTGCCCTTGACCAGGAATCGAACCTGTGACCCTTTGGTGCACAGGCTGACTCTCTAACCACTGAGCCACACCGGCCAGGGCAACAGGAATTTTTAGGAGCCACCTACAACTGGCTTCCTGCTTGATGCTCAGTCCCTCCAGGCCCCAACCCCTCCAAATCCCTTTTGGCCACCAGACCTCCTCCATTCATGCTGGGCCTCCCTCTTCTCATCCAGCCCTCCCTGCCCCACACTAGACCTCACCGCTGCCCTCCACGCTGACTGTCCAGCCAGGCTGCCAGGCCTGCTCAGAAGGGGGCCCCTGTTGGCACAGGTAGAAGCCCCCCGTCTGGTCGGAGATGTTGGAGATGAGCAGCAGGATGCCCAGGCCTTGGCTCAGCTGTAAGACGGGTGCTGACTGGCACTCCTGATTCCAGGCCAGCTGGTCGGGGGTACTGTGTGAGGAACCCTTGAGGCACGGCAGCACAACACTGCCTCCCTCTGTGGAAAGAGGTGTGTGTGTGGGAGAGGATCTGCTAGCCCCCTTCACTCCTCACAGTGAGTTATAAACCCAATGACCCCGGACCCCACCAACTGGGAACGGATGAGCCCTCCAAATCCTTCCGTCCATGGCCTGAATTTTACAACTAAGAAAATGGAGGCTCAGAGAGGGTAAATTACTTGGCCAAGGGCATCCAGCCAGAACCAAGGTGTCCAGTCCCCCGACTCCTTCCATCGGTGCCCTTCAGACATACCTTTAGCCTCCACCAGCTGTGATTTCTGGGGCCTGACTCCCATAGGGGAAAGGAAGAGGAGGAAGAAGAGGAGGAGAGGAGGTGGCATGGTGGCCAGACTCCCCGAGGCACCCAGCTTCCCCGCGCAGGGCATGCTGGGGCAGATGGGGGGCTGGTGGGCACTGAACCATGAGTGTTTGCGGGGGCGGGTGGGCATTCCCCTGGGGGAGGAAGGGGTGGTCACACCTCAGGCCCCTTCTTCATGTACCTCCCCAGACCCACAAAAGTCCCCTCCTCCTTGCTACACTTTTATTTTCATCCTAGCACTTACCACCAGTGAAATGCTCTTGAGTCTACTTGCTTACTTTCTGTTCCCTGGACTAGAGTAAGAACCTTGCAGCAGAGACTGTCTTGTTCACCACTGTATGCATGGTGCCCTGGAACAGTCCTTGGCACATTGAAGATGCCCAATAATTATTCACTGAATGAGTGGATAGTCTTAGGGGCTCCCTCCTTCCACTCCTCCCTCCTTCAACCTCAGGCTCTAAATCCATTTCCCTTCACACACACACACCTCTCATTTATTCATTCAACCAATACTTCTTGAGCCACTGTCCACTTCTATACAACCAGCCCATCACTGATATTTTGGGATCTGACAGACCTGAGTTCGAATCCTCCACCTCTACTACTTGGCCAAATTTCTTCATCTCTCTAAGCCTTAGTTTCTTTCTCTGTAACCTGGGGCTAATAATAGTACTGTTAAAATATTGTTTGTGAAGATTAAACAGGACAATATATGTATGGCATTTTTAGCCCAGCACCCAGCATAAAGTAGGCTCTCAGTTAATGAGAGACAACATCAATTAATGGCTAAGAACTCAAGCCAGACTGCCACTGTAGCTCCTTTGCAGTGGTCCTGAGAAATGACAAATGATTAGTCTCTCTTTCTCTCCCACTTCTTCCCCAGGAAGCCCCTGCTTCAGTTATGGAAGGAACCCACCTAAAAATGAAGGAATTAAGGCCCCCAGAAGGGTAACGTGTTGCCTGAGATCACACATTGAACAGGTGGTAGGTACAATGAGCACTAGAACCCAAGTCCTGACTCTTAAATCTGTTCTGCCCCCTCATCTATCTCTCTCTCCTCCTGTTCCTCCTTTATTTTCTTCTTCTGTGCTTCTCTCTCCCTCTCTCTCTCTCTCTCTCTCTCTCTCTCTCTCTCTCTCTCTCTCTCTCTCTCTCTCTCTCTCCCCCTCTCTCTCTCTGTATGTGGACGTGTGTACACGGAGCTGTGTCTTTCACTGCTGCAGTCACTCAAGGAAAGGGGCCAGGGACCTGGGAGCCCTGCTTTCTCAGTTGCCAGTTCCCAGAGCCGCCTCACTGGGCTGTGGCTTCCTGTTTGCCTAGGGCAAACCCCAGGGGACCCTCCATCTGGCAGGGCCCCCACTTCCCTTTGGTCAGGTTGGGGTGACCGGCAGGAGGAAGAGTGGGGCATTGGGGAACGGAGAGGGTGAGGAAGCAGGACTTTTTTTTGTTTTTTACCTTTCATTCAACAGAATCTCCGTAACCCTGTCATTAGCTTCCCAGCTGCCTCACGGGCAGTCTTCTTGCTGGAGCACATCAGCCCCCTGCCCAGAACAGCGAGCGGCTTTCATCTACCTGAAAGAAACACTCCGAACCCTGGCCTCCGCAGGGCTGAGCCTGCCCCACCTCCACTTCCCACCTCACCCTCCACCGCCACCACCTTGTCCCGCACTCTGCCCCTCTGGACAGCGCCTGTCACCACTCAGGTCTCAGTTCAGGTGTTGCTTTCTCTGAGGCTTTCCCTGACCCTGTTTATTTCTTTCCCTGCATTTGCCCCAGTCCCAAAATATGCTTGTTAGTCTTCTCATCTGCCTCCTGTCCTTGAACGTCCCCTCTTCGACAACAGGGATCTTTACTGTCTTGTCTTGTTCACTGACATCTAGAAGGTGCTTGACACATTTTGTTGTATAAAGGAAGATGTTAAAAAGGGTGAAGGAAAACTTTCTTTTCTCTTTCCCCCATGCACTGTTACCAAGGCTAGTCCATTTTCTAGCCTAGCTATTTCTAGAATCAACTTTCTCTTCTTTTTGGGCTCTTCCCTTCCCAACCAGAACCATTTCAACAGCCTTTTTTTGTGGGCTCTCAGTCTTCCCACCTACACTCCACAGAGAGAGAGCTTCCTTGGCATTAGTCATATGCTTCCCTTGCTCCACAGACTTCAATGGCTCCAAGGGCCTCAGAATAAACTCCAAGCCTGATAGTTGACTGGAGCTTTATTTATAGTCATCATTTCACCCACTTCCCAAGAAGCCTTGCCACATACACAGAGAGTCCTGAGGACAGGAAGCTACTGAGGGCAGTAAACTACTGGGGATTTATAAGCCAGGCATTCACCTGGTCAGACTTGCGCTTTCTAAAAACTCCCCCTGGCCGCAGTGTGGAGGGGAATTGGAGGGAGGCCAGAGAGATCAGTAAGGAAAGTGATCATTCATTTATTCACCATATGTTTATTTCTCAGGCACTGTTAGGTGCTGGGGAAAGAGCAGGGGACAAGAAAGACAAGGTTCCTGATCTCAGGGAGCTTCGATTCAAGTTTTGAGCCCACAGAAGGGTAAAGGGGGACAAGTAATAAACAAGTTAACCAATGAATAACTTCAGCTGGTGAAAAATCTCTGATGTAATCTAATGATGTGACAGGTGACTGGGGATGGCTACTTGGACAGGGTGATCAGGGAAGCCTCACTGACGTGACTTGAGCCAAGACCTTGGTGGGGGTTAAAGCTTGGTGTTGTTCAAGTAAGGTCATGTATAGTTTTGTTAGAAACTGTCATACTCTTTTCCAGAGTGGCTATACCATTTTACATTCCCATTAGGAATACGAGAGAAACACAGTTTCTCTGTATACTTATCAGTAGTTGATTTTATCACTCTTATTTTAGCCATTCTAGTGATATCTACTTGTGGTTTTAATTTGCATTTCCCTAATGGCTAGTGATGTTGATCATCTTTTCATGTTCGTATTTGCCATCTGTGACATCAGTGACATGTCTATTCCTGTCCTTTGTCCATTTTCAGATTGAACTAGATTTTAAGCAGGGATGGGACATGATCTGTTTCACAAAGATGAGTCTAGTTGCTTTGAGAATAACTCAAGGAGTCAAAAGGCTACACTGGGGAACAGTTAGGCATTTGATAAGTTCAGGAGAGAAAGGATTGGGACTGGGGCTGGGTGTTAGCTCTGGAGATGAAGAAAAAGGGACACATTCTGGAACACTCAGTCCCTTGGAGGTGGAGTTTACAGGACTTCCATGCTCCTGGAGTGTGCTTTACAGAGGGAGACACGGGTTTGAGAGAAAGGGAATCAAAGCTCTGGACCTAAGTTTGAGTTGCTTGTCACCGTCCAAGAGGAGATGTCAGGTCCACTCTGGGAGGGAGTCACAGATAAGAGTTTGACCTAGGTCAGTGGCAGGAGGAGAGGAGGGATTTGAGAGGCACTGGGAGGGGGAGAGGTATTAGCAGGAAGTGGTGAATGGTTGCATATCAAAGTAGGAGTGGGGACGTGTAAGTGCCTGACTACTGGGAGACTGAAGCGCCCAGAAAAGTGGAGCCGACCCAGCCCCGCCCCGAGGGGCGCTCCAGGAGGGCGGAGGTGCAGGGAGGCCTGGCCACAATTCGTTGAAATGTGAGCCTGGCTCCAGCGGAAGGGCGGCCAGGGGCCGAGCAAAGAGCCGGCTCCGAGGCTCGGGGAAGGCCGAGAGAGCTTCGCCCTCCTTTGGATGAGGCTGGCGGGCAACCCGGAGGAGGTATAATTTGAACAGAGCTTCCAAGGTCACGCGGAGGCACCAGGAAGCCTTTGCTGAAAAGAACTTCGGGGTTTGAATGACCAGTATTCTCGAACAGCGCTCCCCCGCAAGGAAGGCGAAGAGGGGCGGAGCCTGCGGCCTCGGCCAGCCGTGGACACGGATATCTCCGGCCGAGGCTCGGCAATCCCTCCCCCAACTGCGGCCTCGGCTTCCAGCCGGGCTGATCCGGAAACAGCCGAGCGGATCCGGAAACAGCCGAGAGGACCCGGAAGCGGTGAGCACGGTCACCAGGGAGTGCGGGACCCCGCCGTTTGCGCGGAGGCGATGGCGGCAGCTGTGCCGGCGGCCGTCGGCGAGGATGGCCGGCGACAGCGGCCGGGGACTGGTACGTGAAGTCGCGTCGATGCACACGAGGGGCGGCAAAGCCGGAGGCGGGGCCGAGCTCAGTAGCCAG
This sequence comes from Tadarida brasiliensis, assembly GCA_030848825.1. Lineage (NCBI taxonomy): Eukaryota > Metazoa > Chordata > Mammalia > Chiroptera > Molossidae > Tadarida > Tadarida brasiliensis. The sequence continues at coordinate 119,723,995 of CM061258.1, forward strand.
CCGATGGGGGGTGGTGAGGGGAGACTGGAGAAAGGGGCGGGGCCACGCCGCCAGGGAAGAGGGGCGGGGTCTGGAGCCACGGGAGGGTGGGCGTGGCCTGGCGATTCCAGGGGTAGGGCCGGTGAGAGTGGGGCCCAGGGAGGAAGGGGCGGAGCCAGGTGCGAAAGGGGCGGGGCCCTTGGAAGGCTGGGATCGTGTCAGGAAAGGGGATTGGGTGAACTGTGGCACTGGGAAGAGGCGGGGCTATAAGCACCTAGTCAGAACTAGGTGAGATGGGGCGGGGAAGGGGCGGGGACCACGGCTGCAGTAAAACTAGGTGTCGGGACTTGCAGTTTTGGTGGCCTGGGTTATTGGGGCTCCTGGAGTGATGGGAAGAGAGACTGATCCTTGTCCCCCCACAGTGCTTGATCCCCAGCCCCAGGAGGGGGCAAAGGCTGAGGCTGAGTCAGGGGAGCTCTGCCGACTTCGGGCTGAGCTGGCAGGAGCCTTGGCAGAAATGGAGAACATGAAGGCTGTGGCCGAGGTGAGCGAGAGCACGAAGGCCGAGGCTGTGGCTGCAGTGCAGCGGCAATGCCAAGAGGAGGTTGCTTCCCTGCAGGCCATCCTGAAAGGTGAGGCAGAGTCTCTTCCCAGACTCCTCATCAGCCCCATAGAGGGGAGGGCATGACCAGAAGAGGGTCAAGGGGACAGAGAAGCTACAGGGTAGGTTAGCAGGGCTGCCTAGCCCAGGACAGGTCTCTGTACGCAAAGGAAGGGGCACCCTTTTCTAATTTGCACAGAGGCACTGTCTGTGCTAGCTGCAGCTCTGTCAGTTCCAGCTCTGGTTAGCTCTGAGCTTCTACCTGTTCCCTTGCCCCCTGTCATTTCTTGTCAATTGCTGATGACTGATCAGCTCTGAAGATGAGCAACTTCTCAGTTCCCTGAAGCACCCTCATTTGAGCCTCTGGGCTTCAGAGTCAGCCCTGGGCCCTGTCTCTGTCAGTCTAATCCTCTGGTTTCCTTCCTTCCCCAAGCACTGCTGCATTCACACCCACACACCCCCACTCCCAACACACAAGTGCACTGACTTCTCTCCCTTACATCCTCTGTATGTACTTGGGACGCAGCACCATCCATTGCTCCAGATCCCCTAGCTTCTTTTCCTGTTTGCTCGTTCTCCTCTAGTCAAATGCCCAAGTCTCTGAAATAGCCTCCAGTCCTGTCCCACCCCTCTGCTTCCACAGCCACTACTGTAGTGAAGCTCCGGACAACTCCCCTGGACTGTTTTGTTTTTTTTCATCCTCACCCAAGGACATTTTTTTTTGTTTTGCATTTATCTTCAGATAGAGTCGGAGGGAGAGAAAGAGAGAAACATCAATGTGAGAGAGACACATCGAGTGGCTGCCACCCACACGACCCCAACGGGGGCCAGAGACAAACCGCAACCGAGGTACTTGCCCTTAGCAGGAACCGAACCCGGGACTCTCTGGTCCGCGGGCCGACGCTCTAACCGCTGAGCCAAACCAGCCAGGGCTCCCCTGGACTGTTAACACCAGCCTTCTCACAGGTCTCCTTCTATAGTCTGGCCTTGACATTGGCTTCCAGAGTAAACTTTCTAAAATTCCCATCACACCATGTCATTTCCCTTTCTAACAGCTGCTCCTGCTCCCAGACTTCTGGGGCTGTATTTCCCATGTATCAGGCATCCACATACTACCTGTGCGACGTGGTTGCTTCCTCATGTGACTTACCCTGTTATCTACTTAATCTTTGTTCTTTAAATAGGTCCACTTTTTAAAAACATACATTTATTTTAAAGGAAGAAGCATCTTGCTTCCCAGAATATGTCCTCAGTTTGACTTAAATAAATTCTTACAAAAACTTTAAAAAATATATAAATAAAGGAAACTTCCTGTCCCTGTAAGAGAAACTATCCTAAATCATCATCTTAACAGCAATGATAGTAATAATGGCTGACACTTACTGAACACATCATAACAACAACAATAATGGCTAGCATATATATGCCAGGCACTGAGCTAAATGCTTTATAAGTATTTAACCTTCATAACAATCTCTTTGAGGTAGGAACTATTATCTGTCTCCATTTTACAGAGGAAGGTCTGAGGCCCTGGGAGGTTAGATAACTTGCCCAAGGCTATACAGCTAGAAAGCTGCTGATTGGCACCCAGGCAGTCTGGCAGCAGAAATTTTACTTTTTTTTAAAACAGGATATAGTCCAAATTTATGTAAGCAATAACTTAGTTCACATCATGCAATAAAAAGTACATTAATAAAAATAAATCAGTAAAGAGTACATTAATCGAAATACACATGGTTTAGTAGGTTCTAAACCGAACTTCCTTTTTTTCCTCCAGCACTTACAATTTGTTAGCGTTTCTACTGAGAGGTAAATTATACACAACAATGGTGAAAAAGATGAACAGACCGGTTGTCTATTTTTATTTATTTTATTTATTTATTTATTTATTTATTTTTATCCTCACCCGAGGACATTTTTCCATTTTTTGTTCAGATAGAGTGGGAGGGAGAGAGAGGAAGAGAGAGAGAGAGAGAGAGAAACATCGACGTGAAAGGGACACATCGAGTGGCTGCCTCCCGCACGACCAACCAGGGCCGGGGACAAACTGCAACTGAGGTACGTGCCCTTAGCGGGAACCGAACCCAGGTCTCTCTGGACCACAGGCTGACGCTCTTAACCGCTGAGCCAAACCGGCCAGGGCCCGGTTGTCTATTTTTATTTTTATTTTTATTTATTTATTTATTTTTAATCCTCACCTGAGGACATTTTTTTTTGCATTTATCTTCAGATAGAGCAGGAGGGAGAGAGGGAGGAAGAGAGAGAGAGAAACATCCATGTGAGAGAGACACATTGAGTGGTTGCCACCCACACAACCCCAACCAGGGCCGGGGACAAACTGCAACCGAGGTACGTGCCCTTAGCGGGAACTGAACCCGGGACTCTCTGGTTCGCGGGCCGACACTCTAACCGCTGAACCAAACTGGCCAGGGCACCGGTTGTCTATTTTTAAAAAATATGTTTTTTAAATTGATTTTTAGATAGAGAAGAGGGAAGAGGGAGAGAGATAGAAACATCATTGAGAAAGAAACATTGATCAGCTGCCTCCTGCACACACACCCCTCCCCGCCCCCACAGTAGGAATCGAGCCCGAAACCCGGGCATGTGCCCTGACCAGGAATTGAACCAGGGACCTCTTGGTGCATGAGACGATGCTCAACCAACCCAGCCACACCAGCTGGGCGAGACCAGTTGTCTATTATGGATCATTCCAGCTTTATTCAACAATGGCTGAAACTTTTCTCATATTCCCATTTTTTTTCCTGATAAAGTTGTGCCACCTGGCTACAGGCTAAACTGTTTGGATTTGGCCAAACCTTTACTTCTTTTTTATTTATTTATTTTACATTTTTTTCTTTATTGATTTTTAGAGAGAGAGGAAGGGAGAGAGAGATAGAAACATTGATGAGAGAGAACATCGACTGGCCACCTCCTGCATGCCCCCCACTGGGGATGAGGCCCACAACCTGGGCATGTGCCCTGACCAGAAATCGAACCGGCAACCTCTTGGTGCATGGGTCGATGCTCAACCACTGAGCCACACCGGCCAGGCATTCTTTTTTAATCTTTATTGTTGAAAACTATATTGACCCCCTCCTCTCTACTCCCATCCCCCTGAACCTTTACTTGTAATGTTAGTACATATTAAAATAAGTGACTATGAAAATAAAAAATAAGTATTTAGCCTGGCTGCTGTGGCTCAGTGGTTGAGCATCGACCCATGCACCAAGAGTTCACCAGTTCGATTCCTGGTCAGGGCACATGCCCAGGTTGTGGGCCCAATCCCCAGTGGTGGGCATGCAGGAGGAGGCCAGTCGATGTTCTCTCTCATGGATGTTTCTCTCTCTCTCTCCCTCTCCTTTCCTTTCTCTCTGGAATCAATAAAGGAAAAAATAATTAAAAAAAAAAATTTAACTTGACCAGTGTGGCTCAGTAGATTGAGTGTTGTCCCATGGACTGAGAGGTCCCCGTTCGATTCCCGGTCAGGGCACATGCCCGGGTTGCAGGCTCGATCCCCAGTAGGGGGCGTGCAGGAGGCAGCCAATTGATGTTTCTCTCTCACATACATGTTTCTATCTCTCCCTTCCTCTCTCTCCAAAATGATCAATAAAAACATATTTAAAAAAGAATTAGTTATTATTATTAGATATTGAGTGTTACTGCTATATATTGACATATATGTATATATTGTTATTGGCATATATATATATGGAATAGATACCATATCTTCAGCATTATTGTGTACCATGAAGAGGGCTGAACACCGTTCAGATGTCATCTCCTTTGATCCTGTAACAATCCAGTGGCGGAATGGGGGGTCATTAGTGTCCCCATTTTGCAGCTCAGGACACTGATGCAGAGAGGTTAACATTGTCCGGGGCCATCTCTCTATAAAGCCCACTGTCTTAATCGCTGTGGTAAATTGCCTCACAGAGAGTGTCAGTGTTGGAGAGCCCCCTACTCACCTACGGTGGGGCCAGCACACTGACCCTCCCTCTCCTCTGCCCTTCCTGCCTTGCCAGACTCTATCAGCAGCTATGAAGCCCAGATCACTTCTCTGAAGCAGGAGCGGCAGCAGCAGCAACAGGACAGCGAGGAGAAGGAGCGGGAGCTGGGCCGCCTGAAGCAGCTGCTGTCGCGGGCTCACCCCCTAGACTCCTTGGAGAAGCAGATGGAAAAGGTTGGGGTTGGGATAGCATCCTCCTGACCCCTGGGATTTGGAAAGATGTTGAGGCAGCCATGCATGACTGTGGGGTAGGGAGATTGTTGGTGTGCCACTCCCCATCATGGGGAGCAGGGCACTCAGTCATCATTCTAGGTATAGCACATGCTAGCTCCATACTTAACAAGGTCCTGGCTTGCCACTTACTAGTGACTTCACTAGGTTCATTTACCTCCAAAATTAAGGACAGTCATGTAGGGGAGAGAGAGCTAACACTTAAGGATACCTCTCATGCACTAGGCACTCTGATAACTGCTTGGCAGAGTCAGGCTCCCTAGTCTTTCCCCTGAAAACGAGGTCCATTAGATTCATTTAGCAGATGAGTAAGATGAGGCTTAGAGAAGTTCAGTAATTCGTCTGGTTTTACACATACAAAGGAGATTTGGGACTTAAAAACTTAAGCAATCTGGTTCTAAAGTTTTTGTTCTGAAGACAGTGTATCACTTCCTTTACTATTTTTGTTGTTATTAACAATAGTTGGAAGCACATATTACTAAACTCTTCATCTTTCAAAGCAAGTTCACATCGTTACCTCGCCTGATCCTCAGGTAGGTACTTAGCTCATTTTATGTGTGAGGAAACCAAGGCTCAGGGAGATAGAGTCAGCTGCCTGGTCAGAAAGACAAAGGTCAGAATAGGAGCCCAAGAAAGAAAGGTGTCTGACCCACACCTTCCCAGCGAGGAGTGTTCCCTCGGGAGCAATTACCCGGCGTGGTGAAGGAGAGGGCTCTGTTCGTGGAAAGCCAGCTGGGACAGTGGAAGGAGCTGCGGATCTAGAGTCGGGCAGTGCCCGTCCTGGCCCAACTCCTGCACTTGGCCATTGTCTGTCTGCAGAGCACGGATTCCGAGGCTTCAGGTGGGATCCAGCGTTTTGTTTGGGCCACGCAGGCCTCCCCTGCCTGTTGCCATGGGTCACAGGAGAGATTTGGAGGGTTAGGCTGAGTCTGTTTGTTTTTTCTTAAAAATATGTTTGTTTGTTTTAGTGAGAGAGACACACACCCATCGATGAGTTGCCTTCCATATACGCTCGAACCACGGATTGGGTCCACAACCTGGGCATGTGCCCTGGCTGGGAATGGAACAGGCGACCTTTTGGTTGGGGGGCTGATGCTCGATCAACTGAGCCACGCCGGCCAGGGTTAGACTGAGCTTGTTGGATGTAGGTGTTTAGTGATTCAAGAAGTAGATGTGGCATGAACTGGAAAAGCACGGTGACCTGCAGCTTTCTGCCTTGGGCAGCTGGGTGGATAGAGGGCCATTCTTGCTGACCTAGCACTTGTGGGAGGAGAAGTGGCCTCGTGACGTGGTTCAGATTTGGCTGCACTAGGACAGAGGAGCCTGTGTGACATCCAGGTGGAGACGTCCCGAGGCTGTTGGCTGTACATGTTCAGCAGGATCCCAAACTTGAAAAGAGACAAAAAAGAAATAGCAATGTAGTGATGGGAGTGTGGGAGGACATACCAGTTAGGGTGAGGTTTGACAACCCACATCAACAGTGGCGAAAATAAGAAAGGTTTATTTTTCTTCAAGTCCAGAGATAGACATTTCCAGGACTGATGTGGCAGTTCAACAAGTCACCAGGGAAGATGAGAAACTTATTCTCCAGAGCACTTGAGATCTTGCTCCCTGGACTATGTCGTCAGTTTCGCTCAAATAAACTCTCGTAAGAATAAAAAGAAAAAGTCTTAGGAACGCGGGCTCCTCTGTGTCGCTCTTTGCCACAGGTAGCTTGCTGCCTCAGGGTCCAAGGTGACTGCTGAGTGCCAGCCCTGTCCACATGCTAGCCCGCAGGGAGGAGGAGGAAAGGAAAGCACACCCTCCCTTAAGGGGTTGCCCTGGAAGTTGCCCGGCACACGTGCGTCAGTCTCCTTGGCTGTACAGTCATGTGGCCCTGCTTAGCTCCCGGGAAGCTGAGAAATGTAGATGGTATTCTAGAATATAGGCTATGTGCCCAATAAAATGTTAGGTTCTATGATAAAAGAAAAAATGGATGTTGAGGAAGAAAAGTACGTTGAGCAGGCGGGCAACGGGAAGATAGTCGCGGCTCTGGCCCCCCACCTGTCGTGACCTGGGGCAGGTCTGGAGCCCCCAGAGCCTCTGCTATCTCTAAAATGGGGGTGGACGGGGCCTTCTTGGGAGGATTGGAAGAGCTGATGCGCTTGGAAAGAAAGCTCTGAACAGACCTGAGAGGTCCTGCAGGCGGGAGGGGGACTGTCGCTGCCCAACCCCCCCACTCCTTCAGGCCCACGAGGACTCAGAGAAGCTGCGAGAGATCGTGCTGCCCATGGAGCAGGAGATAGAGGAGCTGAAGGCGAAGCTGCTGAGGGCCGAGGAGCTGATTCAGGAGATCCAGGTGAGGGGAGGCGAGGGGGCACTGAGGGAAGAAGGGGCGTTGCAGGACCCTGCCCCCAGCCTCTTCCCTGACCCCCTTCCCTAGAGACGTCCCCGGCATCCCCCTTCCCTGCATGGCTCCACGGAGTTGCTGCCTCTGTCCCGAGACCTCTCTCCCCCACTGGAGCCTCTTGAAGAGCTGAGCGGAGATGGGGGTGCAGCGGCCGAGGCCTTCGCCCACAACTGTGACGACAGCGCCTCCATCTCCTCTTTCTCCCTTGGCGGTGGGGCCGGTAGCAGCGCCTCCCTGCCCCGTGGCCGCCAGGGCCTGAGCCCTGAGCAGGAAGAGACAGCCTCTCTGGTGTCCACGGGCACCCTGGTCCCTGAGGGCATCTACTTGCCCCCTCCTGGATACCAGCTTGTCCCAGACACCCAGTGGGAGCAGCTGCAAATGGAGGTGAGTGGAGTGGGTAGGGTCCCTGTGTGCGAGCATCCATCCGTCCCTCCTTGCACCAGTATTTACTGAGCACCTGCTATGCCCAGGCTGAGCTAGAGCTGGGGATTCCACAGTGAAGAGAAAACTCCCTCCCTCTTGGCGCTTCCTCCTAGTAAGGAGCCAGACCCACACATTCACATGGACACTCGAAGTCAGTGTCACAGGGTGAGCCCTGGAACGCATAGGGGCACGGCCGTGCTGGAGACTAACCTGGGTGGTGCTTACTCTCTGAAGATTGGGGGCAGAAGGAACTGCAAGTTCAAAGGCCCTGAGGATGGACAGACCATGTGTGTCTGAGGAATAGGAAGGCCACCCTGAGGGAGAAGAGAGATGAGATCAGAAAGGAAGGCAGGGTCCCCAGGAGGTCAGTTTTAGTGCCATGGAGTTTGCATTCAAACAAGAAGCAGTGGGAAGCCTGTAAGGGGTTTAAACCAGGGACGGGCCAGCTCTGCTTTAGGCTTTTAACAGACCACTTGGGCCTGTGTGTGGGAATGAACTGTAGTCAGGGGAGAGGGCAACAGGAGAAGTGGATGTCTAGTTGGGAGATGCTTGACATTGTCTTTTGGAAAAATTTTTTTCTTTATTGATTTTAGAGAGGAAGGGAGAGGGAAACATCGATGAGAGCACGTCGACTGGCTGCCTCCTGCATGCCCCCCCTGGGGATTGGGTCCACAACCTGGGCATGTGCCCTGACTGGGAATCGAACTGGTGACCTCCTGGTGCATGGGTCAACGCTCAGCCACTGAGCCACACCGGCCAGGCACTTGACATAGTTTAGAAGAAGGTTGTGACGGGACCAGGAGATGGCAGCAGAGATGAAGAGAAGTGGGTTTAGAATCCACTTTGGAGGCCAACTGGCAGGGCCTGCTGGTGTGTTGGATGTGGGGACTGGAAAAAAGAGGAGTCAGCTTTAATTCCTGAGCTTTTGGCTTGAGTAACTATGAGGTTAATGGCACCACCAACTGAGATGCAAAAAAAAAAAGCAAGGCATAAGAGGCATGGTGAGGAGGGAGGCCTTTCCTGGAGGTTGAGACTGAGACCAGGGTCTGTGGCAGGGGCGGCAGCTGCAGAAGGACTTGGAGAGCATCAGCCGTGAGCGGGACGAGCTGCAAGAGGGTTTGAGACGAAGCAATGAGGACTGTGCTAAGCAGGTGGGTCCAGCCTCTCCTCCAGCCCCAGCATGGCCTCTGGCTGCATGCCTCCTGCTGGGCCCCAGCCTCACCCTTGCCCCCTTCCACCCACAGATGCAGGTGCTCCTGGCCCAGGTCCAGAACTCAGAGCAGCTGCTACAGACCCTGCAGGGGACCGTGAGCCAGGCTCAGGAGCGTGTTCAGCTGCAGATGGTGAGGAGTGTGATGGGAATTGGTTGAGGGGGCACATGGAAGGTTGAGTCACCTGCCCTGCACGGGCTGCACCTGGCGTTGGTGCCAAGTGGGTAGAAGGGTTCCCAGGGTACCTGGCACTGTGTCCAGAGCAGGGGCTGTGTGTTCAGATAGAGCCCTGACGCACCTCCTCTGTGATCTTGAGCGGATCCCACAGGCTGGGAGCTTCAGCCTTGCCGCCTGGAAATTAAGATCATGGGACCTAAGCTTAGAGAGTCATGAAGAGTAAAAACAAGGAGTGCAAAATCAGATACGTCCCACGACCAGACGAGAGCTATAGTAAATTATTGAATTGGGCCAGGTGTAGGCAGGAAGGAAGCAGCAACACGGAAACAGCGGCGCAGGGGCGCGGCTCCTCGACTCTGCCACGTGGGCATTCCCGCTCAGTGCTGCCAGGCTTTCTGATTTGTCAGAGAAGCCAGAAATCTGGATATTTGTGTGTAGTCTCTCAATTTTTTTTTTAATCCTCACCTGAGGATATTTTTCTATTTATCTTCAGATGGAATGGGAGGGAGAGAGAGGGGGAGAGAGAGAAACATCAATAGGAGAGGGACACATCGGTTGGCTGCCTCCTGCACGACCCAACCAGGGCCGGGGACAAACCGCAACTAGTCTTTCAATTTTTAAAGTTAGCAATTAATTTTTTTAATTATTTATTTTTGTTACAGATGTACCTCCTTTTCCCCCCACTGACACCCTCCTCCCCGCTCCTGTTCCACGCCCCCCTCGCCCACCTGCCGCCTTCACAGTACTGTTGTCTGTGTCTATTGGTTATGAATATATGCGTATAAGTTTTTTGGTTTATCTCTTCCTGCCCTCCCAACCTAAAGTTAGCAATTTAAAGTTTAAAAAAAACATATGGACTAAATGAAACAGCCGATGTGACTTGTGGCTGCCACTGTGTGACCCCCAAGAGACTGAGAAGGGTGGAGGAGGAGGGTTCAGGGTGTGGCCTCCCAGGGGACTGGAGACCCCTTGTCCCCTCACCTCCCTGCACTGACTCCTTACCCAGGCAGAGCTGGCCACCTCCCACAAGTGCCTGAGTCATGAGGTGAAGCGGCTGACTGAGGAAAACCAAGGGCTCCGGGCCGAGCAGCCACCGTCTTCAGCCCCCCGGGCCCTGGAGCAGGCCGAGGGCCAGGAGGAGTCGCTGCCCAGCTCCGTCCCGGTAAGGGGAGTGCAGGCTCTGAGAGCCTGGCGTCCACCCTGTCAGCACTTCTTCTCCACGCACTGAAAGCATTGGCCCGGGACCAGGGGACTCGGGGACAGACCCAGGCTGCTGTGTTTTCACTGCGTCACCTTGGCCAACTCACTTGACTTTTCTAAGGCTCAGTTTCCTCATCTGAAAATGGTACCAAACCCCCTTGCCAGCACTGACATGAAGAGAAAATGAGTTACAGAATGCTTGATGTGGAAGAAGCAGTAATTTGGTTTATTTTTAAGTGACATGAGATCCACAAAGTTGCAGTCATCATAATCTTTGGTTTATAACAAGCTGTCATCATTGATCTGTGCATGGTCTTTGTTGATATTATTAAATTCATTTATTAAAAATGTGAAGGTCGCCTTGGCCGGGTGGCTCCGTTGGTTGGAGTGTATCCCATACACCAAAAAGGTTGCGGGTTCCATCCCAGGTCGGGGTGCTGCTGGAGGCAACCGATCGATGTTTCTCTCTCTCTAAAAATCAATGAAAACATATCCTTGGGTGAGGATTTAAAAAAAAAAAAAATGGCCCTGTCTGGTTTGGCTCAGTGGTTAGAGTGTCAGTCGGCCCGCTGATGGAAGGGTCGCACGTTCGATTCTTAGTCAAGGGCATGTACCTGCGTTGCAGGTTGGACCCCCAGGTTGGTTGGGGTCATTCAGGAGGCAACCAATCGATGTGTCTCTCTCACATTGATGCTTCTCTCTCTTTCTTCCTCCCTCCCATTGTATCTAAAAATTAATGTAAAAATATCCTTGGGTGAGGATTAACAAAAAAATAACTGAAGGTCACGCGGAGCCCTTGCCCACCCTAGAAATACAACTTAGATTCTTTATGTGTACCCATTCTGCTTGGCTGTTTCTGCCTTTCTGAATTTGACCATTCCCTGGTTCTTTTTGGGTACCGTGTTATTATATGTACATATCTGCCTACACAATGGAGTGCCAACTTTAGTTAGTTGTTTCGATCTTTATTAAAGGGTGTCTTGCTCTAGGTAACCTGGAACTGTGCACCATTCCTCAGGGGCCTCCCCGGGGGTGGGCTGCTTGCTGTAGGAGTCACTGCTGGATCAGTGTATTGTCCCCTCACCCCCAAGGGGTTATCTCCCCTTTTAACAGTTGCCTTTTCCCTTCCTTTCTCCTCGCCACACTCCCCAAGCAGCTGGTGGCCCCTGCTACCTCGGCCCCTCCTGCCCCACACCCAGTGACTTGCATCCCCTCCAGGAGCTGCAGCAGCTGGTGCGCCACATGGGGCAGGAGGCCAGGGCCCATCAGCAGGCCCGGGAGCACGAGGCAGAACGCCTTCGGATTGAGATAGTGAAGCTGCGGGAGGCGCTGGAGGCGGAGACGGTGGCGAGGGCCAGCCTGGAGCGGCAGCTGAGGGTTCAGCAGGAGGAGACAGGTGAGAGGGGAGGAGATGAGCCACCCCACCCTGGCTCTCGGGGAGGTTGACCTCCCCACAGGGGACCACCTGGGTGCCAGGAGGGGAGAGGAGACAGTGTGAGAACGAGCCTTGACCTCTCTTTCTTTCCTTTCCACACAGAGGTGTTAGAGGGTGAGTATGGGCTGGAGCCTGGCGGGGCTGGGGTGGGTGAAGGAGGGTGTGGGCCTGACGTCTTGTCCCTGCCTGACTTCCTAGCCTCCCTGTGCAGCCTCAGGACAGAGATGGACCGGATCCATCAGGAACAGAGCAAGGTGAGGCAGAAGTCAGGCCAGACTGGGATGACGGGAAGGGGTGGCAGTGTGGAGGAGACCCTAACCGGCCCCTCCTGCCCTTTGTGTCTGCCTCAGGCCAGGCTCAGGCCCTACAGAAGAGGTTAGTTGGGGGTGGTGTAGAGGGGCTACCCCTCCACTTGGCCACATACCCTCCCATCTGGCCCAAGGTTCCAGCCTGTGTCCTATCCCCCAGGCTCAGCTCACAGACCTCTCAGAACAGAGGGCAAAGGTGCTGCGGCTGCAGGCTGAGCTGGAGACCAGTGAACAGGTGCAGAGGGATTTTGTACGACTGTCCCAGGCCCTGCAGGTATGGCATGTCCCCTCACCACCAGGCTGCCATGACTCCAGGTGACTTGTCCTGGGTCATGAAGACTTCCCCCAATGAGAGGGGTCCTCTTTCTCCTCTGGGGCTGACATGGTTCTTTCCTCTGAGCTACTGCTCAGAAGCTCCAGTGTGTCCATCTTGGTCAGTCACAGGAAGCCCCTACCCAGGGCCTGGCACACGGCATGCTCGTTACGTCAGCTGCACCTGCCCCTGTCCCACGCTTCCTCAGGCTGCCCTCCTAGGGGGCCCATTTCTTCCCTTGAACCTGGTTTCCCCATGGGTTGGGGGAGGTGGAACCCCTGGGTACATCTTGCCCCTTGTGGGGCTGGCAGGTGGGGTGGGGGCTGCATTTCCCCACCAGGAGCCCTCTGCTTTCCTCACTGGACCCCACAGGTGCGCCTGGAACAGATCCGCCAGGCAGAGAGTCTGGAGCAAGTGCGCAGCATTATGGATGAGGCACCGCTTAGGGACATCAGGGACATCAAGGACACCTGAGGGACCAAACCCACCCACTCTGGGGAGACTGCCTTTCTCCACTGCAGAACCACGAGGCCTAGGCTTTGGGGGTCTCAGGATGGGGTCTTCCTCCTCTCTAAGCCTGGGGTTTAGGGTACAGGGCCACCACTGCCCTGGCCCTCCAGGGCCTCCTCCCAGGATTGGCTGGGCCTTCTACTCCCAAGGACGACACTGGGTGAAGGTCCCAGCTCCCTCCTGGAACCAAAGGTGCAGGCTCAGCCCTGCGGCTCTCTGGCTGCTATGCTGCCTCCTGGGTCCCAGCCTCCTGCCCCTGTCCCCCAGCCAGACGACCAGCCCATCCCTGCCCCTTCTCTAAGGCACAGCCAACCTGTGGGTGGTGGCTTGGAGCCTCCTTCTACATGTGCGTCCTGGACAGGCAGCTGCTTTCTGGACTGCATGACACTAAGATGTTTGTCCCCAGGGGCCCGACCCAGGCCCCAGGATGTGCATGGAGGCAAGGCCAGACTTTTCTGTCATTTATTTTCAATAAATAAGCAGCTCAGCTCAGCTCGGTCGGTCGCCTTGTCCCTGCAAGCCCCACGTGGTTGGGAAAAAGGGGAGGTTTTACAGGATGAAAGAGAGGGTGGGTTGCTGGGGTGGGGAGTAAGAGTGACGGGGATGTTGTGTTTATAAACGTGGATGTTGAGGGGGAGAGGGATGTGGGGTCTGTGCCACAGCTTTGGCTAAAGATGTGTCACTGTCAGGGTGGGGAAGGAGGGGCAAAAGGACTGTTTACTTCCTTCTTTCATCTTCTGGATCTGGAAGGAGAAAGGAAGGGTTGAAGCAGGTGGCAGGAGAGGAAGAGCCTCCCAGGCTCCCTGCTCCCACCCCCCACAGACTCACCTGGAGGGTCGCTCAGCACCCCCCATACCCACCTGTGTCCCCAGACCCCTCCCAGCCACTGCAGCCCCAGCGGAGACAGCGCAGCGCCCAGCCAGCGCAACGCAGCGCAGCGCAGCCAGCAGACTCGGCGGTGCCCAGAGGCCAGGGCAGTGCCAACCTGTAGAGTGAGGGCAGCAGCCTACCCCTTGCTTGGAAGCATGGCAGTGGCGGTGTGCGAGCGCGAGTGACCTCGGATGCCACCCGAGGGGGAGAGGGGGTCAGGTGGGGGGCGCAGCAGCTGGGGGGCGAGGGCAAGAAGGGGGGGCGATACCTGTGATACGGTTCAAAGAGATGGAGGAGGGGGAAACGGGTTATCCTATGGCCAGAGAGGACAGAGAGAGCCGTTATTGGGGTGGGGGGGGCAGGTGTGGAGGACCAGAGGGCTGAGGAGGTGGGGGCACGTGTCTGCGCCAGGTGTCAAGTGGGCAGGGGAGGAGCGGGACCTAGCGCACCTTCCTGGTGGACAGTGGTCCTGCCAGGACCAAGAACACACCTTCTGGAAAGGAAGAGGGTGGGGGCAGGCGCCTTCGCAGCGCAAGGGGAGGGGCTGTGCTTGGGGCCCAGGGGCTGCCGGGGCCCAGACGAGGGAAGCCTCTTACCCTCCAGATAGTTCCGAGCAATGAACTTGAGGAGTTCGTCGAGCCCGATGACTGGCAGTGAGATCTTGAGGACCATGAGCCACTGGGTCACGTCCAGGGCCCGGAGCTTGAAGATCATCTGGGAGGGGAGTCGGAAGCAGTAAGGACAAATGCCCCTCTGAGGAGGGGGTGGACAGAGGCCAGAGGACCCAGCGCTGCCCCAACCTAACCCCACCTTCCCTCTGTGAACCTTGTAGTTACAGTGGTCACGGGCCCCTACAGAGGATCCCTGTGTGCTGGGGAACAGGTGGCCCGGGCCAGAGGGAGGCTCACCGGCAGAGGGTCAACATAGAGAATGAGGAAATGGAGGGACATGGAGAGGCAGATGGAGCCCAGCAGCCAGATGTTCACCCAGGGAGGCATCCGAATGAGGGACTGGTTCTCAGAGAGGCTGCAAGCGGACGGCCGGGCAGAGCAAGGGTGGGAGACAAGAAGAAAGTGGTGAGGAGGGAGGAGGGTGGAGATGAAGGTGACAGGAGGAGGGTGGGCAGGCCTACCTGTTGAGAGCATTGCACATCTCAATGGTCACCAGCACAGACAAGGCCATGGTCATGGGCTCCGGGGCCTCAAAGATCTCACACTCCACACCCTCAAAGTCGGGGTTATCCTCAGTGCACTGCATGAAGTGAGTCTGCAGGGGGAGGGGGAAGGAATGGGGTCCCACCGAAGCCTCCAGGCCACCCTCCCGCTTCCTGTCCCACCTCCATCCTCCCTCTTCAGCCTTCCCCTACCAGCTGGCTGTAGGTGACATGAGGCCCATCCTCTGCGTACAGGAACCACCAGGCAGCTGCTCCCACAGTGGCTGCACCCACGTAGCCTGTGGTAGAGAGAAGATGGGGAGTTAGGGGTCAGGGCTGGGGAGATGGGAGGCATCAGGAGGACCTTACAGCCATGATCAGCTGGTTGAGGAAAAGGAGCAATCAGGGCAGCTGCCCTGGAGGGGCTGGTGTCCCAGAGGGGGTCAGTTTGGAGGGTTGGAAAGGATTGTGGGGTCTCATCCTACTCACCCCCAATTGCCATGTAGCGGAAGAAGAGCCAGCCACTGATGAGGGGTTCCTTGGGGCTCCGGGGGGGCCGGTCCATGATGTCCAGGTCTGGTGGGTTGAAGCCCAGGGCTGTGGCTGGGAGCCCATCAGTCACCAAGTTCACCCACAGCAGCTGCACAGGGATCAGGGCCTCAGGCAGCCCCAAGGCGGCTGTCAGGAAGATGCTGCCAGAAGGAGGCGGTCACATGTCCATCCTGCTCCCAGACCTGTGGTCACCCCCCACCCGGGCTTGGTTCCTCCTGGGTGCCCTCCCTGGCTGCTCACCAGACCACCTCGCCCACATTGGAGGAGATGAGGTAGCGGATGAACTGCTTCATGTTGTTGTAGATGGCCCGGCCCTCCTCCACGGCGGCCACGATGGTGGAGAAGTTGTCATCAGCCAGCACCATCTCGGAGGCGGTCTTGGCCACGGCGGTGCCAGAGCCCATGGCAATGCCGATCTCAGCCTTCTTCAGAGCAGGGGCGTCATTGACACCATCGCCTGTCTGAGGGAGAGAGAAGGTGGGACCTGGCCTGTCCCACACATCCCTCCTGCATCTGACCAGGGCCCTCCGTCAGCTCCTCTCTCCCGGGGCCCCTAGCTCCCGAAGATAACTTTCTCAGTGGACACTAAGTAGACTGCCCCGTGCCAGACTCCAGGGTCCCTGCCTGGGCAGCCCTGTTGGGCTTCTCACCATAGCTGTGATCTCATCATAAGACTGCAGATACTCTACAATCTTCGACTTATGGGCAGGCTCCACGCGGGCAAAGCAGCAGGCGCGACGGCAGGCCTCCCGCTGCTCAGCCAGGGGCAGGTCATCAAACTCCCGGCCCGTGTAGGCTCGGTCTGTCACCTCTTCATTCTCCCCAAAGATGCCAATTCGTCGGCAGATGGCAATGGCTGTGCCCTTGTTGTCCCCAGTGATCATGATCACTCGGATTCCAGCATCACGGCACAGCTGGATAGAGCCTGTGACCTCCTTCCGGGGAGGGTCCAACATGCCTACCACACCAACGAACGTCAGGTCCATCTGGGGAGCCGGAGCAGAGGGCAACACCATCAGGGAGGGACTCGGAAAGTGAGCCAGGGAGGAAGCTCTTGGGGAGCTGGGGGACAGCTGACTCTGGGCCTAGCGTCTGAACCTCAGTGGGGCCTTGTAAGCTCGGGACAGGAAATGGTCCTTGTTTACATGTGCACCCGCAGGCTTGGCAGTACCAGGCTCATGGCAAGTGGCAGACTGGGTCTTCCACAGAAAGAACCTGAGCTGGAAGTTAGGCCGGTGGTTTCTGCTTTTAGAAGGGCCACTCACTTGGTCTACAGCTTTGAGCATGTCTGTGGAACTGCAGGGCCACAGTGGACCCTCTACAAAAGAAGGCAGTGGACTTGGGTGCTATTCAGACAGCCAGTCCACTAGACAAAAAGGAGCTTGTGCCAGAATGCGGGTCGATGGGCTGCTGCTTGCACTAAGAAAGTCACTGGAAATGTGTCAGCTGACCCCGAGTATGTTTAGTGATAGCTGCTTTCTGTTCTGTGTGCTCCAGCGCCTCACCTCCTCACGGACAGGGCCACGGATCACACGCAAAGTAGCACTAAAGTTCTTTCAAACTCTCACGTCCTGTGATTCTAGGATCCGTAATAAAGTAGGAAATGACAAGGGTGGTGGAAAGGTGAGGCAGATGACTCCGGGACAGTGGGAGGCTCCCATCTGCTCACCTCGTATTCCATGAACTTGGTAGAGTCATCCAGGACCATATCCTCTCGCTTCGGGGGGGTGTCCCGGGTGGCCAGAGCCAGGCAGCGCAGGGTGTCCCGGCCAGTGCCCCACTCCTTGATCACGGACATGATCTTCTCCTTCACTGGCCCTGTCATCGGCACCCGGGTGGTGCCAACTCGCACATAGTTACAACGGTCAATGACCCCCTCAGGGGCACCCTAGGAGACCAGACCAGCATTCAGAGACAACTATCTTTTTTCCAGGGCACAGTGAGAGGGCAGGGATAGGAGAGGGGTTCAGGATTAGAAAGAAAATGGCCTGGGACACATTCTGATTTCTGACCTTGACAAACATCTTGTTGCCTACAGCAGCTCGGGATTTGGCTGGGGAGCAATAGACAGACATGGACTTTCTGTCTCGGGAGAACTCCAGGGTGAATTCCTTCTTCATTAGCTGGCGGATCACCTGTGGAGAGGAGCAGGAAGGGAGAGGCTGGCATGAGATGGTGGGAAAAGAGCAATGATGCTGCGCTAGAGGTGAAGAGTCCCAGACCCCCTGAAGCATCATCAAAAGGGTATGGAGGCTGAGGCATCTGAGTGTGGCACCTGCGGCACACTAATGGAGGGATGCCAAGGCCCGTGCTGCCACTGCAGTCCAATGTCTGGTTTAAACTACAAAAGAGCTCAGCCGGTGTGGCTCAGTGGTTGAGCATCGACCCATGCACCAAGAGGTCGCCTGTTCAATTCCTGGTCAGGGCACATGCCCAGGTTGTGGGCCTGATCCCCAGTGCGGGGCGTGCAGGAGGCGGCCAGT
This sequence comes from Tadarida brasiliensis, assembly GCA_030848825.1. Taxonomy (NCBI): domain Eukaryota; kingdom Metazoa; phylum Chordata; class Mammalia; order Chiroptera; family Molossidae; genus Tadarida; species Tadarida brasiliensis. Next base: position 119,741,836 of record CM061258.1, read on the forward strand.
CGATGTTCTCTCTCATCGATATTTCTATCTCTCTCCCTCTCCCTTCCTCTCTCTCTAAAAGCAATAAAGAAAAATAAATAAATAACAATAATAAAACAAACAACCACATATTTACTTCTAGAGAGTTGGGACAGTGCAGACCTAGTGCCTGACATGAAATAATTAGTGCTCCATAAAAATGAATGAGAGCCTTTTCACCAAATGCATCATGGATATTTCTCCACAAAATAAAGTCAAACAAAAATAAAAATAACACGGGGTCAGGCAGGAGGCAACCAATCGATGTGTCTCTCTCATATTGATGTCTCTCCCTCCCTCCCTTCCACTCTATCTAAAAATAAATAAAAATAAAAATAGTAAATAAAGTAAAAAATAAGCTGATGTTTATATGATCATTTGTAGATTTTTTAAAATTAGCATTTGTAAATGATGAAAATAGATGTCAAATATCTACTGATAGCCCTGGCCAGTTTGGCTCAGCGGTTAGAGCGTTGGCCCACGGACCAGAGAGTCCCGGGTTCGGTTCCTGCTAAGGGCATGTACCTCGGTTGCAGTTTGTCCCCGGCCCCGGTTGGGGTCATGTGGGTGGCAACCACTCAATGTGTCTCTCTCACAATGATGTTTCTCTCTCTCTCTTCCTCCCTCTCTCCCTCCTGCTCTATCTGAAGATGAATGCAAAAATGTCCTCAGGTGAGGATAAAAAAAAAAAATCTACTGACATATATATGAGCATCTTGTATAATTATGTAAGATGGAGTGATGTGGGGACCATAACACCCCAAAAGAATTCAATGTAGACACTGAGTAAATATTTTTTTTTATCCTCACCCAAGGATATTTTTTCTGTTTATCTTCAGATAGAGCTGAAGGGAGAGAGAGGGAGAGAAAGGGAGAGAGAGAGAAATATCGATGTGAGAGAGACACATCGACTGGCTGCCTCCCACACAACCCCGACCAGGGCTGGGGACAAACCGCAACCGAGGTACGTGCCCTTGGCCAGAATCGAACCTGCGACTCACTGGTCCGCGGGCCGACGCTCTAACCGCTGAGCCAAACCTGCCAGGGTGACACTGAGTAAATATTAATAGCAAGAAGTCAGAGTGAGAGAGACAGAGAAAGGGGAAGTGAAAGAATATGCAGTAGTCACATTTCCCAAATCCTAAATCAGGTCTCAAGATAGGGTAACAAGTGTGCATTTAGAGACAAGGGGATAAGCTAAAGTCAGGCTTCCCCAGGATGGGTCACTTGCAGTTTCTTTGTCCAGCTCATTACTTTTCAACTGGGAAGGAACAGGAATAAGTGATCTTCAGTCCATGAAAGGGCTGGGCATGGGGAAGGCAACACTGGTCCGGGCCAGTAGGCCCTATTCAAAGCCAGCCTGACCAAGAAAGCTGTGCAATGGCCTTATGTCTGTACTGACTGGGGTCCCAGCATGGGGCACAAGGGCCCTACCCAACCCGACTGGGGACCTCTGCTCCCTGCCATGGGGGTGAAGAAGGCCCTGTAGGAGGGGCAGCCAGACTCACCGAGTTGCAGGCATTGGCCCTCTCCACCTTTGAGAGGGTTCTCACATCAGTGTTGAACACATTCATCTTCTCTACTAGGGTAGTGAGCGCCGTCTCGGTGGCCTCGCCTACCTTCTCATACACACCTTTGGCCTGAGAGGGCAGAAGAGGAAGAGGAAGTAGGTGCCTTGTGCTCCTGGTCCCTTACTCCCACCAATCATACCCACCTTCCACCCAGAATGGGAAGGGAGCAAGCCACTCCCTTCCCCTTACACCCAGGAAAGGACTTGGTACAAGGGACCCCCTTCCCATGACCCTTTCTTTGTGACCTGTTGAGGACGACTGGACTTGAGCCAGTTGGAAGGGGAAGGAGGTTACCTCATTGAAGTCCAAGGAGGAGTCATTGCAGAGGGCACAAATGGTGGCCAGCTCCACCAGCCCATCATACTGCCCTGCCCGGACTGGCTTATCATTCTTCAAGCTGGCAGCAGGGTGGGGAGGGAGGAAGGAAAAGAGACAAGTAGAGAAGAATAGGGAATGAGATGTAGAGAGAGCAAGGGGAAAGCAGCGAGGCACAGTCAGGGAGATGGCAACCAACTTGGAGATAAGGTGGGACAGAGAACAAGGTCAGGGAAGGAAGAAGAGAGAGAAAGGAAGACGAAACTAGAGGGAGGGCCCCAGGGAAAAAGGTGAGGTGTGTGGAGGGAGCATGAGGAGCCGAGGAGAAGACTTAGGGGGAACTTACACCTCTCCTTCTGGAGCATAAGTGGAACCAGTGATAGAGAACTCGTTCAGAACACAGGAGTCCCCATCCACCCTGTCGATGACAAACATCTGTGGGGAGAAGGAGAAGGGCATGTGCTCAGAGATCTAGCTCTCCCCTCTCCCAAAGCCAGTCTGCACTGAGGGGAGGCCCAGGCTGGAATGTCACCTGCCTGGCCACCTGCACAGACTAAGTGAATTTCCTACTAGCCCCCAACTTGCCTCTCTTTTTTCTCCCTGCATCCTCCCCTCTTCCACCACTCCCTTACAATCATTCTCCATGTTTGGTAGTGGCCTTAGAACAGAGCTAAGACATGCACAGCACAGTGTGGTGGGGACTGCAGCTACCAGTCCACCTCTTAGC